>CM038230.1:34702295-36014982 GCA_021442155.1 Cymbidium sinense | reverse complement strand
ATTATTTATACTTTATGACTTAAAGCTTAATCCAAATTATGATACAAAAATACATGGGAGTGAATCTGAATGAGAATGTGTCATTGTTAACCAGGGAAGCGAGGTAATCAAATGACCACCTTAGGGCTACTTAAAGCTCATGTTCTTGGGATGTCTAAACTATATGCCCATTTGCATTCGAACACATATAGATTTGTACAAATGAACATAGGAAGAAGGCTCAAAGACTTAAATAATTATGGATGCATGCATTTTAAATAGAAAAAAGGATTCACATTTTTTTTATTAATTACACACATACATGTATAAAAGATATGAGCAAATACATGTCGTTGTTAACAAGGGAAGTGAGGTAATTAAAGGACCTCCTTAGGGCTACTTAAAACCTCGTGTTCCCAGAATGTCTAGACTATATATTTGCCTTCTTAAATACATATGGATGTATAGATAATTAGGAGAAAGAGAACCATGCAAAATTGTACTTTATTTGATTGAATTATTTATGTATATGAATTAAAGATCTATCCAAATTCTTATACAAACATACATATAAATGAAATCAAATAAGTATGTGTCATTGTTAACTAGGGAAGTGAGGTAATCAAATGACCTCCTTCAAAAAAAAAATGAAAAAAAATCAAATGACTTCTTTGGGGCTACTTAAAGCCTTGCATTCCTGGGATGTCCAGACTATATACCCATTACCATTTAAACCTATGTAAATCTATATCTGAATCATAAGAAAGAGAGACCCACTTCACATACTTAAGCTATAAGCACAAGAAACTCCTATGTATATCCATAACTATTTTCATTCCAAACTTTATTATCAATTTAGAATCTTTGAAAAATAAATTTAGATTTAATAGTGATAATAGCCACACATATAATAAATTAAGTCAACACATGCAAGCTTACATAAATAGATTTCATTCAGTTCATTTAATTTTGAAATGATGAATGCATAATATCACATGACATATAACATTTAAAGTAATTGAAAAGAAATAATTAAACATAAATATATGATTCACTCAACCAATTTAATTTCTAAGGATAATTATATTAAATAAGATTGTTTAAGAAAACAAAATTTCTTATTAATTTGGTTTTGGATTTGAGTTGATTTAAAGATGAAAGAGATTATTTGTTATTTTCACCCCATTCTCATGTTGGTAATCTTAATTAGTTTAAGGCAATATAATCAAATGTATTTTATGAATTAGTTCAGTTAAAATGTCAATTAAATCACTTAATTATCCATTCCTATGCTTCTTTAATTTGATTAATCACTTAATTATGAGCCACAAATAATATGAATATGTGAAGAAATATAATTGCAATGCTCCTAAGGACCTAATGCAATTGGCTCATAATAAAAGATTAATTTGATTAAAGAATCTAATTAAGTACTCTTATATTTTTCCCACACTTATGGGTTATTCATAATTTCCTTAAGGGTCTTTATGTTATTAAACACATAAAGAGGAACCCTTAATTTCATTGTTAATTATTTGATATGATTTGCATTCCAATTTGATTTAATTTAGCCACTTGATTAATCAATTAATCATTTAATTAATGTCTAACTTAGTTAAGTCTCTTGAAATGAAATGGACTTAGGAAAGGGATTAAGAAAGAATTCATAATCTCTTTCTCTCATCCATTTACTGCTAAATAGTGATTAATAAACTTTAATTAATTAATTCTTACTATTTTGAATGTTAATTAATCACTTAATTAATTAAAGAGAGTAATTAAGGTTTGCATCATCAATTTCCCCTAATTACTAGGCAATAAGTTAATAATAAAATCATGGGAGGTAGAAGTCATCCCATGAAATCATCTTGCCAAGTTTGGGAACAATTGGCCAAGTGATTAGGGATTAATTAAGCTAATTAGGTTTGTAATTAAATTTTAATTAGGCCTTAATTACTATTAAAAATAATTGAGATTAATTTTAATAAATTCTTCTCTGAATTATCTTAAAAATAAGTATTTATTTGTATTTTTGTAATTTCTCTATAAGTTGTTATGATTTTCCAAAGTTTCAGCCATTAAATCGGATTAATAAGCCTAATCCCATCGGTGCCACCCGGATCACTGACGTGACACACTTTTCACATGGCATCGTAGGATTAATTACTTAAACTCATCCTACACGACGCTTATGTGGAGGCGATGGACCAAATCTCATCCCCATCCGATCTAAGATCGGACGGTAGAGATTAACCCTGTTGTTCCTAAGAGAATAAATCAAATTAATTTAATGGATTAATTATGGTCATCCATTCCGATCACACAGAATGGATTATGTGTGATCTATCATCTCCCGTGCGATAGATGATAAACACCATCTACCTTTCAATTCGAGCTCGCCAGAGCTCCAATTAGCTTGGGATTGATCCCACACCTTTACAAAGAGGATCCTATGAGATCTAACGGCTAGATTCATGCAAAATCAACATTCACTTCAAAAGGCCTAGAAAAAAAATTGAGAAATCTTAGTTTAGTGGGATAGTACCTTGTTGAAACTCAAGACCGGCGTTGAACCAACTGAGGTAGCTTCGCCTTGATGAGGTGAAGCTCTGCTGAGAAGATGGTGTGATGCCTCCCCATTGATTGCTCTGTGGACCAAGCACCACCGCAATCCTCGCTGGAGTTAGCATATGAGATACTTTTGGTGATCGGGGAGCTCAAAAAATGATTCATTTCACTGAGCTTGGTGAACGTGTGGGAAGAGTTAATTGAAGTGGGGTTGAGTTTTGAGAAGGTTGTATGGAAGGAGTGCTCTGTTCAGCTCGGGTTGGTGTTTTCCAATGACGGGAATACTAAGGGAGCTCAAGAATGCACTCGAGGAACTTGTCTCTGGATGCTAGGGCTTTCTAAGGGTTCAAGTGTTCAAATTAGATTGAATGGAGGGGGTATACTCCCTCTTCCCTTGGATCAGACTGCCAAGATCCATCTGATCATTTTTGGTCATCTAGCTGCCATAGGTGGTCGGAGGTGACAGGACCAAACTTATGTGGCTCGACTTGGTTGGAGGAGGGCTTGAGGTTGGTGGCTTGGCTTGTCACTATCACAAATGGGTTTGGCCAATGAGGAGAGGTGGGTTAACTCACCTCCCCTGGGCTTATGGATGACCTAGCCACCATGGGTTAGGTTAGTCACCTAGGCAGGGTTCCATTCTAAACTTTGGGTGGCTGCCAAATGTAAAAGAGGATAGTTGACCACATAATTTGGATTTTTATCTTATATGGAGGCTTTTATACATTGGGTGATGGGTTGGATTGGGTTCAATTTAGGTTGGCTCTATTTTGGGCTGACCCAAGATGAGTCAAGGATGGGTCATGCTAAATTTCATTGGGTTTGGGCTTAGTTTAAGGGGGTTTGGCTCAATTTGACCCATGTAGGTCAAATTGGACTAGGTTGAGTCAAGTTGACCAATTGGTCAATTTAGGTCAAACCAAGGCTTGGGTCAAATTCAAATGAGCATTTGGAATGTTTTGGTGCAATTGGTTTGGTTCAATTTGGCTTATATTTGGATTTAATCTATTTGAGTTCAAATGGGTCAAGTTGACCAATTTGACCAAATTGGCTAAATTATCTTGGGTTAGACATTGGTTCATGTTCAATTGATCAATTGAAGATGATTGTAGGCTTTAGTTTAAATCAATTTGGATTTAGTTTTGATTTAGGCCATTTTGACCTTTTAGGTCAATTTGCGCTAAATATGTCAATTAGGTCCAATCAAGGGTTCAATAATATTCAGTGATCAATTTGGAATGATCTTGAGCCATTGGTTGCAATCAATTTGGCTTAGATCTTGATTTGACTCAATTTGGTTTTTTAGATCAAATTAGGTCAAAGGGCCAATTGGATTAGGTTTTGTTTAATTGATTGTCAAGTTGTGTTCAAGGATTGATCTTAGGTTGATGTGAATCATTGATTTCAATTAATTTGGCTTTGGGTGAAATTTGGCTAATTTGTCTCATGTAGTTCAAGTGGGTTAACATGGTCAAACGACCAAATTGACTTGGTTTGACCCAATTGATTGCAATTGATCAATCAGGGATGATCAATAATTATTGTGGGAGGTTTTGGATGGTTTGATTCAATCCAATTTGGGTTGGATTGTAAATTAGCTCAAATGGGTCCTTTAAGTCACTTTGGGTCAAGTGAGTCTAAATGGGTTAATTAGCTTGATTGAAGTTTGATTTGAGTTTAGTTGAGTTTTGTAGGCTCCGAAAATTTGCCACTAACCTCTTCATGATGAAGAGAGTGTTTAAGTGTTAGTGAAATTTTTAGAAGGTAGATGAATAGTAGATCATACACTACCTAGAGATTTCACCCTCATTTTTACGAGGGCTTTAGATCTGGTTCCAGGTTTCCTATAGGCGCAAGCACCTGTAGTTAATTTCCCCTCCCAATACTGAGATAGCACTTTTAATTAAGGCTGGTCGATGAATTAGTAAATAACGAGCATATAATAGTAATGTGTGGAGTTTATAATGTTATGAAATATATTATTTAATTTAAAGCTTTTGTTTGGGGGAACGATGACATGCTCGATAAAGATCCCATAGTTTCATCCGGGATGTCGTGGTCCCTTGTCCACTTAATGGAGAGTTCAACCTGATAGAAGGATCCTTGTTGACAACCATGGGTTGCGTCGTCCAAGGTGTCATTGTAGACCTGGGGTGAAGTTTGTCTAAGGGGACAAATGTAAGTCAACCTTACCTAATATAGGGCTTTTTGCCCAATCAAATACATTCTATGAATAAAGGAGAAGTCCCTCTCCTTCAAATTCATTTTCTCCTTCCCTTGAATTATATCGTATGACTTCTTGCAAGTTCAAAGCTTTTGGTGAAAATTTTACTAATAATTGGCATGAATTCAATTCCCTTTATATTTACAATGCATAGTATAATAATGTTGAATGTGCATTTAGAAAACCCTCACTTATATTTATCGACACATTTTTATGATCATTCTAAATTTGACTCAAATCTATCTTTGACTTTTCAGCTCATTTGATGAGATAGATAGCGTAATTGAAATGATTATTAAAAAGTTTTGCTTATATTTGTTGGCAAACCATATACTCATATTCTTGCTTATAATTAAGGCATCAACTCCCTATTGTTTATTTTGGTGTTCAAGATTCTTACATCTTCAATTTATTTGATATGGAATGTATGTAATTTAAGTCATAATATTCAATTTTATTAACTTTATATGTATTTGATCTCATTTTATTATGTAATTGAGCATTGAAATAATCAATCTTAAGCCATATAATCAATCTATTTATTTAAATTTTGGCAGCCTCCCAGCATCATCCCAGCGTGGGGGGCTACTTTAGGAGACTTGGTCTTCCCACCATACCAAGAAAAGCATGCATGGTAGGTGTTGTAAGACACCACAATCAAAAGTTTTATTTGCCTACCATGCCAAAAAATGTGTGCATGGGTTTGCATAGCATTGCATTTTCTTGCCGCATTGGAATAATGCGTGCAAGTACTTATATCATAAGATTTTCTCGCTATGTTGGAATAATGTGAACGAGTACTTATCACAAAGAAGATTTTTCTACCACATTAGAACATTGTGAATAGGTACTTATAGCATAAGTTTTTTGCCGCATTGGAACAAAGTGAATGGGTACTTATCACAAAGTAGATTTCCCTGTCACATTGGAACAATGTGAATAGGTACTTATAGCACAATTTTCCCGTCGCATTGAAACAATGTGAATGGGTACTTATCACAAAGCATATTTTTCTGCCACATTGGAACAATTTGAACATGTACTTATAGCATAAGTTTTTCCGTCGTATTGGAATAATGTGAATGAGTACTTAAATCAAAGCATATTTTCACAAATTTTCATTCAGATGTTGTGATGTTTTTTTTTGATGTGTGTATGGGAGACACCACACAGATTTGAGGTTGTACTTATTGAGGTGATCGAGTTCGACATCAAGGAATATTGCACTATCTCAAAAGATAGAAATCACTACCCTATAATGGACCTAATCACCTTAATAAGGACTCCTAAGGCATGATGGCTCTTCGAATATCCCCGAGATTTTTCCCCTACTTTACATGGATGAATAAAGTAGGGTCTATTTAAACCTGGTTCTAAATTTCTCTATAGGGAAAGCCACCATAGTCAATTACATCCTAAGGAAGGTGAATTTCTTAGGAATACTCTCGATTAAAGTAGGCAATTATTGTCTCCAAAAAATTTCAATGATAAGACTATTAATAAATTGACTATATTGAGAAATCAAATAGGATAGATAAATAAAGGAGAGACTTATTATTGGAGCCAAAGGAGATGAGTAGAAAATGCTCATGATATTAAAAAACTAGTGAGTATTTCAACCTACTATGGTTGAGTTTTAGAAGTTGAGGAGAATTATTTATTTTAATTGAAGTTTTGTTAGAAAAAGGGGACTTATAATCTCATAACACAAGGTTGTGGAAATGCAAGAGGTGAGGATTTATCCTTATATCCCAAAAAAAATAGCGACCATCCTAAATCTAGGGAGCTTTAGCGGAAGCCAAAGCACGTCTTAAATCTAAGATGGGTATATGGTTTACCTCCACAGAGAGGGTAAACCACCCAATCTTGGACTTATAACCGCTTGAGTGACCATCTAACTCCTCTTATGCTTTAAAACCATGTGGTCAAGTCAAATATTTTGGCAAGATGGTTATTTTTTATTTAGAAAGAGATTAAAGTTCTTAAACCCACTCTAAGAGTCTAGAGCATGAGAGGTATAGACAATGACTTAGTCTAATGCAAATATTTTTAATTTTTATTTGATTTTGGACTCTTCATTTTGATAAAGGATATGAGATTTGTATATGTCTAAATGCATGCTAAAATAAGGTTGTTGCCTAAATCATAAAGAAAGAGGTGTTTTTTATCACAGGGGAGACCCTCAAAAGTCAAAGACTTCTTCTATCATGCAAGGATGGAAACCCTCTATCAGTAAGAGTGAAGCAATATGGTATACATGATGTGAGACATACAATCATACAGCTGAGGGGTTACTAAATCTTTTAGTTATCTTGATTTAATGCCTTGGATTTATGTGAGATTATGAGTTATTTTAAAATTTTAATTATGAGTTGTAGTTGGGATAGAAAATTTATCTTTCCCTAAGAGTCTAATCGGATCCAGGCCACACATTAAATCATCATTTCAAAGAGAAACTAAGAAGAGGCATGCTATTTCTATTGCATAATTGTAAATAAAACATCAAGCAAATTTATAAATCCATTGTAAAAAAATAAAATGACAGTGTCATCGAGTACCACCATACATCCTGAAAAGAGAAATGGGTAGCCGAGCTCTACCTTTATACAACATGGTGTATGAAGGAATAATTACAATTCTTATCTTCTTTCTTCATATCTCCTATTTCTTCATTTTGATTTGCTTGCTCCAAAGGCATCACGGCTTCGGGATAAAGCCTTCTAGTCACCGCTCATCCTAATTTCTAACACTAATCCTAATAATAAAAATTACATTAAAAATAAGAAAAAGTAAGTCTAATTACACGCAAAATAAGCATTAGCTAAACACACCATACAACAGCGGTTATATGGATAGTTTGGACTTAGCATACATGGGTAACCAAGTCCACCTATCCTAATTTAGATTGTTCTGGGGTTAAGCAACCCGCAAAAAAGCATTTATATTTATTCTTAAGCACCCCTTAAGCACAATCTAAAAAAAATATGATTAGGCTAATCACGCCTAACATCTAGTCTATGAAGCATCCAAAGATATAATAATACATCATAAAACCAAACATACATCAAACCATGCACCACACTAACATAAAGCTGAAAGTGATGACTTAATTCTGAAGTGTGTGTATTAAGGCTTATGTGGTATTCCTTAACTAGGCTTTGTTATAATTTTTTAAGTAAGAAAGTATTTAATTATAAAAGATGGTTTTACTTTAAGTGGTTTAATTAATTTGTAAGTTTTACTTAATGTTTCCTTTATTTAATTTGGTTTACACCTAACAACTAAGTGTATAAAGAGAAGAAATAAGAGGATCACCCTTTCTTATCCCTACCTTAAGTCACATCTAAAGAAAATTAATTAAATAAATTCTCTTTAGTGAATGACTTATTACATATTTTAATTAGTCCTAAGTTTAGGTTCACTTTAATAGTCTCATTAAATAAGAAATGCATCTTAAGGTTAATTGGAGTTAATTACTATCACATAACACATATTTATTCATTTCTTTCCATCATATGTAGATGCATATGACTAAGTACTAATTATATCTATACATGCAATATGTTTTTTTGCACACTTAAATGCAAGATGCATAAATGAGTTTTATAGAAAAAGAGGATTCTCATTCATCAGCTAAATACACATTCAAATGTATGAAATTTCTAAGCAAATACTTTTCCATTGTTTGACCATGGGAAAGAGGTAGGAACCTTCTTGGGGCTACTTAAAGCCGTGCATCCCCGGGTGTCCAAACTAGTTATACCCGCTATTCTTAAATACATATGGATTTATAAACAACTATATGAATAGAAAATCATGCAAAAATTGTAATTTTGTTTTGAATTATGCATAGGAGAGATTTCAATTCATTAGATAAATGCTCACACAAGTGTATACAAGTTATAAGCAAGTACTTCACCATTGTTTGACTAGGGGAACGAGGTAGGAACCTCCTTGGGGCTACTTAAAATCGTGCATCCCCGGGTGTCCAGACTAGTTATACCCGCTATCCTTAAATACTCATGAGTGTATAAATAACTATAAGATTGTAAACCATGCAAGAATTGAATTTTGATTTATTTATACATGTGAGCTAAAATTCTATCTAAACTCTAACATGGATACACATAAGAATAAACCCAAGCAAGTGTTGTGTCCTTATCAAATGAACTATACACTTGTTAATATTCATATCCTTATGTAAACTCATGAAGATTAAGGAAAAGAGAACTTCATATCACATGTTCTAAGTTGTAAGCACATGTAAGCTTACAAATACTTACAATTATCATTACTCCATGTGTTATAGTTGATTTATATACTTTTAAACTAATTTTCTATTTAATAGTGATAATAGCCACACATATTTTTAATTAAGTCAATACATGCAAATTTGACATTAAGGAAATCATTTATTTTAATTGATTTTTGAAAAAAATCAATGCATGACTACAAGTGCCATACAACCCTTTAATATGATTGGAAAGAAATAAAGAAACACAACCATGTAATTTCATTCAATCCAACTAATTCTTAAGGAGAATCACATTAAATAAGCTTATTTAAAATAAACCAAAGCTTCTTAAAGTCACTTTTGATTTTATGTTTAACTTGATTTAAGAGAGATGTAAAAAGAGGTGTTAATCATAATCTCATTCCCCATATGTGTAAATTAATTTGATTTAATAAGGAGCAATTAAATAATTTTTATGGATTGATTAAGTTAAGCATGGATTAAATCAATTAGTTAACCTTTACCTATAATTACCTTAAGATAATTAAATAAATATGAGTTAATATAATATGCAAAAGTAAATAGTAATGCTCCCATGAAATGAAAGGGGCTAAATGCAATTAGCTCATAATCATTTAATAATTAAGCTTAAGGAACCATTTTTAATTACTTTCATGATTTTTTCACACATATGAACTAATCATAATTTCATTAAGCTTGTTTAGGTTCTCGAACACCTAAAGCTCTACCCAAGATGGATTAATGAAAAATCATATTTAATTATATTTTTTTCAAATCAATTAAACTAATAATCCAATAATCCATCTTTTCTAAAAAGAGACTAACCAAAGTTAATAAGTATCTTGAAATGGGATGGGCTGGGAGGCTGGGAAAGAGGTTCCATATAAGACATCCACTAGATTAAGCATGATTTAATATGATTTAAATTCCAATTTAGCTAATTAAGTTTCTAATTAGTTAACTAATTAATAATTAGGACTTTAGTTGAAATGATAGGAAAATTAGAGAAAGGATTAAGAGGGAGGCTCTAATCCACTTCCCTAAGTCTCCTTATTGTTCAAAAGTGATTAGAGAGTCCAAATAATTAATTAATCATTGTTCATATGCTTAATCACCCCTTAATGAAGTTAAGAGGGTAATTAAGGATTAACCAACAAACCCACCTAATTTAACAAGTAATAAATCACTAGAAAATTAGAGGAGGTAGAAGTCATCCTCTCAAACATTCTCAAAAATTTTGGGATCAATCACTTGAGAGATTAGAGAGTAATTGAGCTTACTAAGTTTTTAATTAAACCCTAATTAAGCTCTATTTACTATTAAAAATCCATTGAAAATATTTTTATTAAATTTCTCTCTGAAATACCTTTAAAATGAGCCATTATTTTTATTTTTTAGATTTCTCTACGATTAGTTACAAATAATAGAAATTCAACTTAAAAATATATTAATTAATCTTAATTAAACCAAATCTGCCGTTGCGGCCGATCACCCTTCCACGTATGCCATGGATGTTATTTAAGTTGTCATATCGCACTCGAGTCACTGTGGCGTAGCATTGATCTCCGATGTTTGATCTCGGATCAGACGACACATATCAAATTCGAGGCATAAAGGGAGATATCTCATTTGTTCTAATGTGATTTGATCACGGTAGTCTGTTCTAATCATGCAGAATGGACGGTTCGTGATCCTCCTTCCCGTGAGCGACGAATGATAACATCCTTCTACCATGGATCGTTCGATCCAAGCTCACGCGAGCTCAGATGAACTTCAAAATCAACCCACACCATTGAGGGAAAGAGATGAGCACATCCAACAGTCAAGATCGAATGCAATGAAAATTTTCTTTGAAAAGGATCAACCACACTTAAGCTAGAGATCGATTTTCATGGAAATACCTCACCGGAGCTAAGACTGGTGGCTTGCATGCTTGAGGAAGCTTCACCTAGTTGAGGCGAAGCCTTGTTGATCAGCACGGGCCTTGATTTGGTGTGAATTGCTTTGGAGGCCAAGATCCTCCTCCTTGGCATTCAGCTTTGATCAAACTTGAGCTTGGAGTTGATTTGGAGCTTGGGAAATGATTTGGGTAGCCTCGATAAAGTGTAATGATGGTGTAGGAATGAGGAATTTGATTGAAGTGGGGTATAAGTTGGGATGGTTAGCCTCCCCTATTTCAGCTCCTCACGGAAGAGAGAATACCGAGACTAGGATGCTTGAATAGTATAGAGCTGTGGGAAGCTCAAAATGTCTTTAGAAGATAAATGAATTAGTGAAGTTCTCATTTGAATTGGGGGAGTATACCCCCTAATTTTGCTGAGTTGGATGGTCGGGATGTCCTCCCATTTTTCAGCCGGCCAGCCGCCATCAGTGCATCGGGTGTCTCAATTGACTTCATGTGGTTCGATTGGGCTGGAGGAAGCCATGGAAGGTGGCTCAAGGTCTGATATAGGGAGATTTCTTAGCATGGATCCATGGGGTGCTTGCATGGGGAGTCGAGTCAACTCACCTCATCGACTTAGCTTGGGCACCCTCATTTGAAAGTTGGATGACCGGTGATGGGAGAGTGGACTTTGCTATTTATGGGGAATCCTATGTAAAGAGGACTTAACTAATGGATTATGGGTGGGGTTCACTTTGATTTTGAAATGACTTTGGGCTAACCTAAGGTCAATTTGGGTCGGGTTTGGTCAGCCACCAAAGTCCAATGGGTTGGTTTTATGGGTTTTGGCTTCATTTGGTCAAATGGATTCATATTGGGTTGGGTTGACCAATTGGTCAAATTGGGTCAAACCAACGCTTAGGTTAGATTCAAATGATGATTTGGAGAGTTTTAGTTCAAGTAGTTTCAATTAATTTGGCTTAGGTTTGATTTTGGCTCACTTGGGTTCAAATAGGTCAAATGGGCTAAGTTGACCCATTTGACCAATTTGACAAATTTGTGTTAGGTTAGGTGTTGGTTCAAGTTCAATTGGTTAATTGAAAATGATTGTAGGCTTTGGTTTAAATAAATTTTGATTTAATTTAGATTTTGACCAATTTGACCTTTAGGTCAATTTGGGCTAAGGTTGACCGTTGGTCAAATTGGTCTCAATTTTGGATTTGGTCAAGTTCAATAATTGATTTGGAATGAGCTTAAGCCGTTGGTTACAATCAATTTGGTTTAGATTGTGATTTGACCCATTTTGGCTTTTTAGGATAATTTGGGTCAACTTGGGTCAAATGACCAATTGGACTTGGTTTGGCTCTATTGAGGGTTTGGTCATGTTCAGTCATTGCTCATGAGTTGGTTTGAATCAATGGTTTCAATCAATTTGGAGTTTGGTGAGTTTTGGCTTTTTTAAGTTTCATTTGGGCAAAAGGTTGACTTGGTCAAAGGACCAAGTTGGTTTGGTTTGACCCAATTGAGGTGATTGATCATCCGAGGGTGATTGTTGATCATGATATGAGGCTTGGATGGCCCTAGTTCAATTCAATTTGGGTTGGATTAGAACTGGTTTAAAAAAAATTCTTTAGGCCACTTTGTGTCAAGTGAACCTAAAAGGATCAATTGATTTGGTTTTGGCTTGATTCAAGTTTAGTTGAACTCATATATGAGCCTATGATTGAAATATAAATCCAATTACAATCAATTTGAGGTCTAATGAACTTTGGCTCATTTGAAGTTTTCAAGTCAAAAAGGCTAACTTGGGCTTGACTTGAGTTGACTTGAGTTTGGCTTGATAATTATAGTTTATGTTTATATTTGGCTAAATGATTGAAGGAATGATTGATTTAAGAGAAAATATATTGGTTTTGGCTTGATTTGGATAGGATTTGGCTAAGTCCAAAAATTGGCTAAAAGGCTTGAATTGAGTTTTGGCTTGATTTTGGACTTGGTTTTGGTCATGTGAATTTATATTTCATTTATATTTGGGAGTATAAATGAAGATTCATGAAAAAATTACTTGAGTTTGGAGTGATTTGAAGGCAAATTTGACAAGCTTAAGGATGTCAAAAGGGCTTAAGTAGAGGATTGAATTAGTTTGATTTATTGTTTGTCATTGAAGGTGTGTTTCATTTATATTTATGAATATAAATGAAAGAGTAATTGATTTATAAAGAAACTAATAGATTTTAGGTTGACTTGTATGAGATTTGATTAAGCTTATAGAGATAGGTCCATAGGGCTTAAGAGGGGATTTGACTTGGTTTGATTTTGTTTGATCTTGTTTTGGCTATTTGGGTATGGTTATTTGTAAATATAAATGAATGAATAATTAATTTATAAAGAAATCAATCAAGTTTGGGATGATTTTGGTGGATATTTGGCTAACCTTGTGAGAGTCACAGCTTAAAATGGAAATTTGGACTTTGATTTGATTTGAAGATTGAATAATTTGGAATTTGAGTTTGAATTGGGATTTGGTAAATGATTGAGAGATTGAATTGATATTTTGAGAAAATCAATTGAATCGAGATTGATTAGAATTTGGTTAAGGCTAAGTCCATAAGATGAAATTAGAGGGTTTTGAATTTAATCATGGGGTTTTATAAAAAAATTTTGAACTTGAATTTGATCATGGGATTGATTACGAGTCTTGAAAATTTGGTTTGGGTTGGGTATGAATTTGAGGTTTGGTTTGAGAAGAAAAGCATGGATTGGGTCTTGGCTATAGGGTAGACAAGTTTTCCTAAGTCCCCAAGGCATAACCTATTCTTATGGATAATCCTTCTAAGTCTCTAGGCTTAGGTTTATTGTTCACCTAATCACTAGAAGTTTCTTAAGACTAAAGAGCTCTTAATGTCTATAAGAGTCCTAGATCTATGATAAGGAAGTTGAGAACTCACTCCAAAAGTGAGGTCAACACATGTGCATGAAATTAAAATATAACTGACACGTCTTTTCTATAGCATAATTTAGATCACCATTTCAGTTGAATTTCAAAAATATTGCTTCCTTCTTTAAATTTAGCAAATCAAAATAGCATTTTGATGATAAAATGCAAATGAATTTTCAGCTTTGACATATAAAAGAGGTCAAATAAGAGTAAAGAAGCCTCATAGAATATGTTACCTTCCTTCGATTCTCTTTCAAACCGAATAAATGAAGTAGCAAGTTGAATGCCGCATGAAACATCAGAATATAACAATATTGAACATCTAGAGAGCTAGATTTCATTTCAGCTTCATCTTATAATGATTTAAAAATAAGAAGAATATTTAGTAGTACAACTTTGATGGCATCAACCAATAGTTACTTGTGAATAGCAAAATGAGAACCTCACTCTTAGAAATATGCAAGTAAAATAATGATTTAGTGGCCATACATAAGTAAATTTACACCTCTAATAATGGGGCGAGTGTAATATTAAATCCTTCATAGATTAAAACATTACCATCTTACTTGCCATAAAAAGGATTTGATTTGATATGAAAATCTAAATGGAATTCAATTCACATCATGTGAAATAATAAAGGCAACCAAATTGTATCATAAAGATGTTCAAACCCAAATAAATTTCAACTTTCCTTTTGTTGAATAATAATAAAAAAAATAAAGCTTCGTATCTTTCATGGCCTTAACATTCATTGCCCTTTGTTTTGCCCTAATCAGATGGCGAACTTGCTATTTGACAAATATTGGAAAGAATTTTTGCAAGAATGTTCTTTTTTATTTTGATACCATCTAAATAGCAAAACAAGTTCTACATGAAAAAATAGTTGTGCAATGAGATTCATTTTTTTAGACTAAAAAAAAAACTTTCTATGAGTAAACTTTAATACTTCCCTTATCAGTGATGGCATCATAAGCTTGAATCATTGCTTTAAAGCATAAACAACTAGCATTAATGGCTCTATTTGATCTAGCTGCACCAGATACACCAAGTAGGAGCATGGTTGTACTATTCGAACAAGAAAATAAGTAGAATATTTCATAGCGAAAATAATACATAAAGGCTCTCTAAGTATATTGATAAGTAAAATATAGAAGCAGGGTTAAAATAGAACAAGATAGATGCTTGCAGGGAAACTAACGAATCCTTTAATATTAAAAATGATAAGATGTAGAAATATATGGCCACAAGCATAAATGAAATGTTATTCAGAATAAAACCCACAGTGCCAGCACAGCTTCGTATCCAATCAGAGGGATCAAATAAGCAAAAAATAGAATATGAGAAAAAAGATATAGACAGAGGAAGAAAGGGAAGGAAAGCATAGGTCTGCTTGTATTCAAAACCATATTCAGCAATCTGAACAAAGTAAACGCTGTCGCACACAATACTTCCCTCAATCGCTGACCCAATCCGCAGCTATAGGACTCGATCAGCTTCGACCAATTGCAAGAGATCACTGGTGGTGGAAGAAGAGGAAAGACAACTAAGGTTAAGTCGAGCTGAAGAATCACAGGGTATGAAGAGAAATCTCTATGTGATGATTAGAGATATTAGGAGAATGCATGAGAAAATGGCAAGCCTGACGACCAAACGTTCAGCCCTCTACATTGCAGAGCTCAAGCAAGAGTGAGAATTGGAGTGGCGATGGAATTTGTTGATACTTCATTTTTTTTTTGCATGAGATTGATTTTGGGTTGGAGCTTGAGAGGCAAAGGATGGATTCCAGCGACTTGGGATTCAAGGTTGGGCTAGGTTCTCCTGAAGACAACCAAAGCAGGAGAGGGAAATCACGTGTGGTGCTCGGCTGCTTGGGATGGACGGGAAGAGGGGAACTCGAGACTGATGGAGGAGGCCGAATGGAAGAGGGAAATGAATTTCGCCGCCTGGCATGCACCAATGAAACAAGGGAGAAGGAGCCTCGTTTGGCTTTAGCTGAAGGAAGTTTGAATGGACAGGAGAGTTCAATCGACCGACTAGAAAAGAAGGATGGAACGAGCAAGGGTGTCGCCCATTTGTTCTACTGCTCGAGAGGGATAGAACGGAGAGGAAAGCCATGCGAGGACAGAACAAGAGAAAGAGAGAGAAATATACAAAATTTTAAAATAACTTTAATTAGCATATTAGGCATATTTTAAAAAATTTAAAATCAAGTCAATGAATGACAGGACAGAAAATCGCCTGTCAGCACAAAAAAAAATTTTTTTAAAAAATTAAATGCAGAATAGGTATTTGATTAATTTAATTTATTAATATCTAATTTTAAAAATAAAATATAAAATAATAAAAGTTGATCTAAAAATAATTGCAGAATTATATGTATTTGATCGATATTTATATTTACTATAATTTTAATTTTAATTTAATTTTAAAAAAAATAAAATAAAATAATAATTTTGAAAATTGAATTACCTCAAAAAATAAGAATTATTTATAAGTTTTTCATTAGAAGTATTTATAATTTACTGTAATTTTAATTTTAATTTTTTTAATATCTAATTTTAAGAAAATAAAATATAAATTAATAATTTTTAATATCTAATTTTTTTTGAGATACTTCAACTTTTTCAAAATTATTATTTTATATTTTATATTTTTAAAATTAGATATTAAAAAATTAAAATTAAAATTACAGTAAATTATAAATATACGTATCAAATATGCCTATTCTGTAATTTCCGTTGAGAGCTCCAAATTCGGTTTAGAATTTTTTTAAAAATTATTAATTTGTATTTTAATTTCTTAAAATTAGATTTTAAAAAAATTAAAATTAAAATTACATTAAATTATAAATACTTCCGAGAATGAAATAAACTTATAAATAGTTTAACAATTATTTTTTGAGGTAGTTCAACTTTTTCAAAATTATTATTTTATATTTTATTTTTTTAAAACTAAAAATTAAAAAAATTAAAATTAAAATTACAGTAAATTGTAAATATTGGGATCAAATAAACTTATAAATAATTTTGCAATTATTTTTTTTGAGGTACTTCAATTTTTTTCAAAATTATTATATTATATTTTATTTTTTTAAAATTAGATATTAAAAAAATTAAAATTAAAATTACAATAAATTGTAAATACTCCGATCAAAAAGACCTATTCTGCAATTTCACCGGTTGAGAGCTCGAAAATTTAAAAAAATTTTTTTTTTGTCAGTGGCTGACTTTTTAGCACCAGTTTAAATGATATTATTTTAATTTTTTTTAAAAATATATCTAATTCGTTAATTAAAATTTTAAGCATGCTTATTTTAAAAATTTTGCCGAGAGAAATATCGCATGAATAGGGCTTACCGAACGAAAGAGGACTCCTTTCGGGTATCACGGCAAGCCGCAATCTTTGATTTGCCGCTCAAACGATACCCAACAGAAATATTTGGAAGGCTACTCTAATTAGTGGCTTGGGGCGATCAGATTAAGGCAAAGATTAAGGATTTAAGTGGCTATAAATTGCTTAATTATGAATTAAGTAGATAATAACATTTTAATAATAATTTCATGCATAATATTATGAAATTATTTTTATAAACCCTAACAAGTTTTAATGAGTCATTTTATCTGTGCGGCAATGTGATGTCCGTTTGGAGTCATTTGAATGGTTGAAGTAAAATTAGCTTAAGTTACATGATGTTGTATTTGAATTGCTCAACAGTAGACTTAAATTAATCATGTAGATGTCATTTTCAACATTTCAATAATAATAATGGCCGGGTTTAAATGAATTATCGTTCTTCATCGACCTCAATATGGATGTAATTTTATTAAAAATTAATTTTAATTAATTGATCACTTATTAATTGATCCCTAAAAAAATTAAATTTAATATTTTAGATGCATTTTTGAAGCTGAATTTTTTAAATTTATGCAATTTTTTTGTTGAATCTGATCATGATTAAGGAGTTTTAATTTGGAATTGTATGATGGAGCATTCATTAATAATTAGTTTCATTTAATTGCCTAATGTACTTTATAAGGCACATATGTAGGTCAATAAATTCCCCCAATAAACATGATGTGAAGTGGTGCTTATTTTTCAGATGATTGAGGTTGGACACCATGTAGATCCACAAATGTACTTATTAGGGCGATCGGGTACAACATTGAGGAATGATGTATTACCTCGAGAGACAGAAGTCAACATCCTACAATAGACCTAATCACCTAATAAGGACTATGTTGACCTCATTTTTAGGATGAGCTCTCAACCCCTCCATGATTGACATAGGACTTCTCTTAGACAGTAAGAGTCTCCTTAGTCTTAAGACACTTCTAGTGATTAGGTGGACACTCAACCTAACCCAGAGACTTAGAAGAGCGCCATGGAATAGGTCATGCCTTAGGGGTGTTAGGAAAATTTGTCTACCCCATAGCTTGAACCAAATCTTCACTTCCTCCTTTCAAAGTCAAACTCCAAATCAAATCAACTCCAAACTCCGAATCAAACCAACATCAAAACTTAAATCAATTCTAACTTACTTGATTTTCTCATACTCAAATCAATTCCAAATGATTGAAATTCCAAGTTCAAAAATTCTTCGTAAGTCTCTTTGATTCTATCTTATGGATTTAGCCTAAATAAAATCTAAATCAATTCAAATTCAAGAAATTTTCTCATAACCTATTTATATTCTCATTTATATTCACAAACATAAATGAAATATAAATTCAAATAACCAAAGCTAAATCCAAAAAAATCAGATCCAAATTCAACCAAAATCAAACCTAAGCCTTTCAAGACAAAATCTTGAACTTAAATCAAATTCAAATCAAGCCAAACCCTTGATTTTTCTTCATTATTCAATCAATCCTTCAATCATGAATCCAAATATAAATATAAACTTCAATCATCAATCCAAAATCAATTCAAAATCAAATTCAACCAAAAAATCAACTAGCTTTTCAAGTCAAAATCTTGAACTTGGCAAATCAAATTCAAATCAAGCTCTTAATTTTTTTTCTTCATGATTCAATCAATACTTCAATCATGAATCCAAATATAAATATAAACATCAATCATCAATCCAAAAATCAATTCAAAATTCAAATCCAACTTCAACTAAAATTCCTAAGCCTTTCAAGTCAAAGTCTTGAACTTAGCCAATCAAATTCAAATGAAGCCAAACCCTTGATTTTTCTTCATGATTCAATCTATCCTTCAATCATGAATCCAAATATAAACATAATCTTCAATCATCAAACCAAAACTAAATTCAAAAATCAAACCCAAGTCAAACTCATGTTCACCTCTTTGAGCTTGAAATTGTCAAATGACTCAAAACCCATTTGACTTCAAATCACTTGCAAGTGGATTTATATTTCAATCACAAGTTCATATGTGAGTTTAACCAAACTTGATTCAAGCCTTGACCAAGTCAATTGACCCACTTAGGCTCACTTGACCCAAGCGACCTAAAGTACCCCTTTTGAGCCAAATTCTAATCCTACCCAAATTGGATTGAACTAAGCCTCACATTGTGAGCAATAATCATCATGAGATGATCAATCACTCAAATTGGGCCAAACTAAGTCAAACCTAAGGGTTGACCAAATCAACACTTAGCCAAAATGAAATCTAAACTAGCCAAAATCTATCATAGGCCAAATTGATTGAAACCATTGATCAAAACTCATTCATGATCAATATTTGAACTTGACCAAGTCATCATTTGAGCCTAATTGGCCAATTTGACCCAAGTTGACCCAAAAAGTCAAAATTTGTCAAAACTTGATCTAAGCCAAATTGATTGAAACTAATGGGTCAAGTTCATTCCAAATCACTTGTTGAACTTGAGCAAAACCTCAATTAGTCAACTTGACCCAACCTAGCCCAATTGACCTTGAACCCAACTTGACCCAAAAGGTCATATTGAGCCAAAATCAAATTAAACCAAAATTGATTAGAAATAATGATACCAATACATTTCATATGACCAGTGAAACCTAAATCAACCCATGCCTAACCTAAATAAGTCAAATTGATCAACTCAACCCATTTGACCTAATTGAAATCAAATGAACCAAATCCACATAGAAATCAAATTGAACCAAACCAATGATGCCAAAACATTTTAAATGGTCATATGAACTTGTCACAAGCCTTGGTTTGGCCCAATTTGACCGATTGGTTAACTTGACCCAAGTTGACCCATTTTAACCTAAATGGGTCAACATGAGCCAAATCACATCAAATCAATTCCAAATTCATTGAAATTTGGCCCAACCTATTTTTCGATCATACCAAACATATTCAAACTGAAATCCAAGCCAAGTGATAATTTTACCCCTAGGTCAAAGGGTAATTTTTGGCCAAATTCACTTGAAATTTGATCAAATCCTCTTCATAGCCACTTGGCATCCTCTTAGTGGACCAAATGACCACTGATGAGGAAGGTGCACATGACCCAATGGGTTTAGGTCAGCGAAACCCAACCCAATGGCCAAACTAGCCACCCATTTAGAAATTGAGCACATGGTATCCCTCCTCCACTCAATTAAGCACTTGGAAATTCCTCCATTACCCCCTTTGGCCAAAACCAAATTACATGCCACCCTAAATGACCTAACAAACACATTGCATGAGGTGAATTTGATCAAAATGACATCTCTAAGCTCAGTCGTCCGATCCACCTAGGGGGAGATATACTTCCCCTAATTTCACTCGATTCACACTCACTCACAGTCGAATGAATCTAGGGAAGCTAGAGAAAGCAATTACAAGCTCCTCCAAGCCTCGTAGAGCTACTTCCATTTCTCCTCTTCTCGATTTCTTCAAGCCAAAAAACATGGGAGCTCCACCATTTTTGAAACTCATCCAATACCCAAATTCAGCTCAATTGCTCTTGCAAGCACCTTGAGGGAACCCAATCGAGTTCACTCAAACCTTCTTCCAAGTTCTCAAGCCACAGAAGAGGGGCTTTGATCAAGGCTGCATGCTTAGGTGGAGCATTTTGGTTAATTGAAGGAGTCACTCAATACCAAAGCCTCAAATCTTCAATAGGGCTTCATCTCTACCAGATGAAGCAACCTTGACAGATTGGTGCACTGGTGATAGACTCCGGCGAGGTATGCTTTCAACCCGAGCTTAAAATAGGGAGTGTGTGGTCCTTCGTGAAAGAAATTTTCACCTCATGTTGGATTTACTTGACCCTAGATGGTGTGGTTAAAGTTTGAGTTCAATATGAGCAGTTAGGCCTTGTTTGGAATCAATTTTTGTTTTTTGTTTTCTATTTTTATTTTTAAGAAATAGAAAAAAATAAAATAAAATGTTTATTTATCTGTTTTATTATTTTTGTTTTTGTTTTTAAATGAATTTGTTTTTATTTTTCAAAATATTAAAAATATGTAAAACCTATTTATCTTTACTTTTAAAATATCGGTCATACTTTTCAGATTTTTAAAGTTTTGAATTTGAATTTTTTATTTTTTAAAATTATATTATATAATATTTTTAATTTTAATTAATTTAATCTAACAAGATTTATCTTGAATGTAGGATAATGTAAATTAATTTTAGTATATCATATGTGTATATTTATATAATATAAATTTGAATTTATTTATTAATTTTTGATTGATTCTAATTAAATTTAACACAATTATATAATAATAATAATAATAATAATAATAATAATAATAATAATAATAATAATAATAATAATAATAATTTAACTTACTTTATCAAAATTATTATTTAAAATATATTTATATATTTTCATAAATTTTATCTTTCTCATGAAATTTAAATATAGATATAGATATTTTACATTTCATATTTATATATCAACTCCTATAAAATGGATATTTTTCTTTTGCATTTTCAACATTTCAAATGAATTGGTGTAATTTATAAGATATCATTTTTTTAAGCGATCGATGATCAAAATAATATTGCTCAAATGTGATTGCATTTATAGCTTGTTGATTTTATTATGTGCAATTCAATTAAATTATGAAAATTCTTGTTTTATAGATTTTTATATTTTGAATTTTTCTAAGTGATTTTTTTTTATGAACGAGTACTATTCGGGTTGTTTCAACGATGATTTAAATCTAGTTTGTACACATAAATTTCATCGATCATCAATTCCATTGCATTTGATTCGATTCGAGCAATAAAAAAGATATGTGGGTCAACATTTATATCATCATTTCTGTCCCAAAACATTTTTTTGCTTTATGTTAAAATTATAAAATATGAAACATATTTTTATTTTATTTTTAAATTTTAAAAATAAAAAAAATACAAAGTGATCCCAAGCCTCCCCTTAGTGTAATAATTAATTTTATTATTTTATTTTTCTATTAAAATTTTAAAATAACAATTAAACATATTTTTTTTTTATTTTTTATTTTTTAAAACAAAAAATTCATAAAAAACACTAAACATGTTTTTTGTTTTCACATAAAACAAAATAAAATAAAAACTAAAAACTAAAAACAAAAATAAAAAACAGAAAATAGACAGTGATCCCAACAGCTCCTTAGTTTTAATTTTTTTTTGGAAATTTTAAACAATACTTGATATTATTCTCTTACATTCAGTTAAAGCAAATAAATAAATTTAATTTGTCACTTCACTTGCAAATTTTTTATGCTTCATTTTGTTAATCATAAAATTCAGACATAGACATGTTTTTAAAACCCCATAATTCATGGTATATTAAAATGTAAAAAATTAACATATTTCTAGCCATTGAAATTTATGTAAGTCTCAATCTCTAAAAATTGTTTACCGCCAATATTAACCACTAAAATTTCAATAAATCTCAAAATTGATGTTGTTTATGATAGGAGTGTGGAGGCTTATGAATTCAAATATCTTAATTTCTCTCTCTCTCTCTCTCTCTCTCTCTCACCAATTGTTCTTTTATTCATCACATTTTAAAAGCAAATGGAAGATTTTGAATGTAGTTGCCTATATCCTATCACGATGAAGAAATATTTGAATCATTTTTGACTAATTAAAAAATTTAAATGACTACTTCAGAAAAAATAAATATTCTTTCACTTGGTATAAATATTTAATTTTATAATACGAAATAAAATACATGGATCATGCTGATAAGCCTTCTAAGAGCGAGTGTTATCGCCCATTTAACAAAATATTTTATGTCACTTATACATAAGAACATATAGCATAATAAATAAATCTAATGTTTATTTTAGGTTCAACTCAAATAATAATCTTCATCATATAAATGAATATATATACAAACATGTCAATTATGAAAAAAATATTGCAACCATAAAAGAGTTTCATTAATAATATCCATCCATCTAATGATAGGAAACAATATAAGCAAGACATATTTACTTAGTGTGATCCCTAAACTAATATGTTGTCATGTCTTTAGTAAAAAAATTGTCTATCATCAAGTCTTTCATGAGTTTGCTCAAACTTAGTAGGTTAAGGAGCTCATGAGTTTAGCTTATTATTAAGCTACGAAGCTCGACTCAAATTTGAACTCATATGTTTTATAAGCTTAAGCTTAAGCCAGTTTAGCTCATTGGCTCATGAGCCAACTTGATCTCCTCTATTTTATTTTAAATCTCAATTTTGTAGTAAATTACAAATTCATCTTGAATCTGCATGTATCTTATACTACTAGAATTTTACTCGTTCATGCCTTTAATAGTGAGCTTTAGATGCATTTTCCTTTGCACAAAAAGCTTGGAGGTCCTGAACCCATCGATGCCTTCTAAAGTGAGCTATGAAGCTCGCTCAAATTTGAACTCTTTATGTTTTATAAGCTTACGCTTAAGCCAGTTTAGCTCATTGGCTCATGAGCCAACTCTATCTCCTCTATTTTATTTTAAATCTCAATTTTGTAGTAAATTGCAAATTCATCTTGAATCTGCAGTATCTTATACTACTAGAATTTTACTCATTGATGCCTTTAATAGTGAGCTTTAGATGCATTTTCCTTGGCACAAAAAGCTTGGAGGTCCTGAACCCATGGATGCCTTCTAAAGTGAGCTACAATCATGAGGTCCATGAATTATAACCTCTTGGCATTATACCTCTATAGGTAACCTAAATCCACCCAAATAATAAAAAATGACAATATTATGTCTTACAAATCTTGAATCTTAACTTATACTCTGTAATATCTTGAATCAATAAGCTCTTATGAATTCATCATCTCCCTTGCATGTCGCTAGAACCCATTAATGCCTATAACATGCTCTTATTGTGACTTCCTTCTCAAGAAATTTTAGGATCTCAAGTCAAGCTTGAAGAATATAAGGATAAGTCAAGTTTCAGGAAACAGTATTGAGCATGTGAGCTTGAGTTATCTTTAATCAAGCTTTTTTAGTCATTTACACACATAACTTGAATTACTTTAATATCTCATTAACATCCCTAAGCACACATCGAGCTATCAATAATGTATGCATATAGTATCTTTCTAATTTCCTCCCTCTTAGTGACATTTTTTTGGGCATTATCTCATGTCACTCCTAATAATAGAAGCTATACATGTTGAGCAATATTCTTTGCATCTTAATGCCAATGATATAAGAGGCATCACCCTTATCCTTTTTTTGGGCGGGTCAAAATTCATAGATAGAAATGATTTCACTTCATACAACAAATTCTTATTATTTATTATAAATAAAGTGTTGTCTATATATAAGATTAGAATATAAGTTTATTTTACTCTCACTAACCTTTAGATATATAATTTATAATATTTTTTTGTAAATTTAAAAGAAGATATCACATCATAAACTTTCAAATACTATTGATGTGAGGCCTATTTCAATCTATATATAAATCTATTGAGTTTGTACATCAAATACTCACCATCATTAAAAAAAAAAAAAAATTCTTCTAGTTTTTCATGTTAACTTTTCCCTCTATGTTTCCATTAAGGAAAATGCTTTCAGATTTATTTCAGATCCAAGTCAAAATAGGCCAAAAAATATCATGATAATTTAGAAGAAATCTTTTTTTTTTATACTAGAAAAATTTTCTCCTTGCAATCAACTTTCTTTGTTGATTAAATCCATTAGCAATTATTATTGCTTTATATCTCTTTATATTGCTCAATGAATTTCTCTTTAACTTATAGTCCCATTTACAAATTATGGCATTTAAATAATTTGGTAACTTGATAAACTATAAGACTTTATTTAAGAGATAGTGTGGCTCTTGAAGACACATAATACATTATGAATTATATACCTTTTTCTCTAAGAGATCTCCTTATTGTTATAACAACTTCCATTTGTGAAGTTGATTATTCAACTATCTCTATTAAGTCATAAATAGATATACTAGCTCATTATTTACAATTCAAGGAATCTCAACTAAAGCAATCTAATTAATTGGACTTGATTATCACTTGAAGTGAAAAGTCAATAATAATATTATTTTTAGGAGGTATTCTTTACCATTGACCACTCAATATTCATAGCAAGCCTTTATATTTCTTATTTCCACTATGTTGGTGATATTAGATAGATAATAGAACCAATAAACCTTAGACCTCTCCACACATTAAATGACATAATTAATAATAATTGTTGAGTTTAACTTCTTCTCTTGTGGGTTGTAAATACTCTCTTCACATGCATCCTCATGTGCATAGTGTTGTAAACTAAATTATCAATCTTTTCATAATTCAAAAGATATTTTAGAAATTACTTTGATTGAAACTTCATTTAATATGTAGGCTACCATCCTTAAGTTTTAATCCATAAAGACTTAATTAGTAGTGAAATCTAAAGTACTAAGTACTTCATTTCATTCACTAACCTTTTGATTCTATTTATGGAGATATATCCCAATCTTTACTGTCATAATATGAAAAAAAAAATTCATTTATAAATAATATTTAATGCTAGCTTGGACATACATTACAATAGGAGAAATATCACTTTACAAATTAATACAAAAATGTCTATTAGACAATATAATATTACCAACAAGTTCAAATTTATAATACAAACTAATAGACTATATCTAAAAAGTTAAAAACTATCCCATATATAGAAACTATAATTTAATTTTTTTTTAAAAGTAAGTACACAGAAATTTCTTAGTAGTCTTGAAATAAAATAACTCTTAAGTATTAAACCACTTGTTTCAATAGCTTTTACATGTTAACTCATCATATTCTTCTAATAGATATATTTTTCACTTCTCACTAGTTTTTTTTTTTTTGGGTGTCCTGATATCTAACAAGGTGTTGCAATCATGAATTATGGAACAATATTTAATCCACCATATGCTATAAGAATATCAATCATATTAGATTTATAATATATAAGTGTGATATTGTTTTACCTTTCATGTTAATCAATTCTTGATGTTGAACTAATCCTACTTTAAGTATCCCTTCCGTTTTATAGAAGAAAGACTTGGATTCCTTCTTTATGTAATTTTTTTTTTATAATTTTCTTTCTTCTTGAATGTGCTTTGACCCTAATCCTTTTTCTGTGTAGCAAATATTACTCTCATTCAATTCTATGAAAAGCTTTAGTGGTCTTGATTAAGATATTGCATATTGCTATTTTCATGGAACTTAGTTTGATCTATAAATCTTTTGTATCAACTTGTGTTTATATTAGTATAAATATCTTAATTAAGCTAATTAAAGGCATACATGATGATCAATATATCTTGTAATCCAATTTAAAATTCTTTTATCACTTTAGGTTTATAATGTGCTTGTTTGTTGATCATTTCCATGCTCACTTATTTATTTTTGATATGCTTTACTCATCTCATGCATCACTAATTAATTTTGCATGATTTATGTTTTACATGTTTTGATTTATATTTTACCAAGATTTACTTTCATTGTAATTGTAAGGTAATTATCATTTGGTCCCCTCTAAAGTTATAAAGAACTTTAGTTTTTGTGTTTCTGTTATTTTAGAGATTGGGTGGCCTAATTCATAATTAATTCTAAAGAAATTTTTCTTTCTGCTTGGAGAGAGGAGTGGACTTATGGTGGCAAGTCTACTTAGTGGAATCCTAATCCAAACAAGGGAATAGGTGTGGCCATAGGTTGGAGATAATGGGGCCGAACCTATTATCTTAATTGTTCTATAGTTTAACTTTTACATTACTTACATTTAGGGGTGCAAATAAGCGTTCAACAAGCACTCGGACTCGATTAGAGTTTCGTTCCTTCATTTAATTAATCGATCGAGCTTGAACACTTTTGTAAATTGATTGTTAAATAACAACAAGTTATTGTTCAATGAGTTAAACGATTTCAAAGTTTAAGCTCGATAATAAATATTAGACATTTCATAAGGCTCATAAGGCATAGCTATAATGGGCGATTAAGGCTCGATTAAGGCTCGATAATATAAGGGCCGTTTATTTCATTAAATGAGCTTGTTAATTATTTTACCAACCGGCCAGAACAAACTCGAGCTCAAACACAATTTTTTAAGAGCTCGAGCTCGAACATCAAAAAAGCTCGAATCAAGCTCCTCACTTAAACGAGCTTGAACTCAAGCGGGCTCGCTTCGTTTCGTTTGCATCCCTAGTTACATTTACTTGTTTAACCTTAATAATTGCTTGGATTGAATGTTAATGTTGTGATTAATATTATAATTGATATTATACAGTTATGTATATATATTAATTCGTGTAATTTATCTCACACTGCATAAACTATTTACTTCATCACTATACTGTCGTTTGTACATTAGTTAGCTTAACTTTGTGGTATTAGTAATTAATTAAGATAGCTTGTATTAGATTTGTTCTTTGTTATTAAAATTAGCAGCAAAGAATTCAATTCAGCTTAATTATTTATCTACCTTTCGTTTTTTGTGTGCTTATACATACTTAAATGATATTATTTTTTTTTTTTTGTTTAATGTTATTATAGATATGTTTTATTGAGCTCAATCACTTAAATGCACAATAATATGTTATTTAGTTTTTTTTTTTTGAAAAAAAAATATTATTTAATTTTCTTTAAACATTTAATTGTAAAAATTTGAACCGATGATCCTTCCGTAAGAGGTGTGCATTCGAACAAATTGGACGATCGGTTCTAATATTTGCTAAACTGATTGATTTGAAATCTTGAATATGAAAAACAGAACTATTTAATGATTAATATAAACCGACCCATCTAATCTGAAATTTTTTTCAGATTTTTTGTTCAGTTTACAAGAAACAAAAAATTCAATGTAAATTAAATAATTTGAAATATAAATTATCAGTTTCATAATAAAAACCGGTTTAATAATATTCAGTTTAATCAATTTTTTTAATTTAAGAATATATGAAATCAATCTAAAAATTGAAAAATCAAATATTGCTAAATTCAAATAACATAGATAAAAACAAATCGAATTAGAGATTTTTGGTTCGATTCTGTTCTTTATTTTGGATTTTTTTTTTTTGAAAAATGCGCGCCTCTGGCCCTATCCACCGCCCTACGAGCTTTATTTTTTTATATAAAATTTTTTTTAAAATACTCTCGTTTTCATATATCATTTATGAATTGATTTATTTTAGTAAAGCAATAATATATAGTTAAATAAATGCTTTCAACAAGAGCAAAAAAAAATATCGTATTTTACAGTTTTGAAATTAGCAGAATATAATTTTACTATAATTCATTTAATTCATATGGTTACAAAATCTTCAGCACGTACATATAATCATGGCAGTTATAACTGGACCGACTGGCCGGTTCAATCAATTTGACTGTCAACCGGTCACAGTGCCAATCTGGATTGCTAAAAAAACTGTCCACAAAGAACCGGATAAAATCAGAAAAAATCAGCGGTGGAATCGACGAACTAGAGAACTAGTTCCGGTTTAAAAAACCAGCCAGTTTAATACAAAAGTTTCACTTTGCCATTGATTTGTAATCTAATGGCCAAGGTTTTTCTTAAGTTTAAATTAAAAGCCCAAGCTTAAAGAATTTGTTGCTCCGTCGCCCGAGTCCCGACTCCCCACTGCGAAGTCTACAATACGTCAATAGCTTCTCCTCGCGGTCGCTGCTTAGGACTTTCATTCGCCACTTTGCCTTCGCCCTTCGCTGATTTTCTCCCATCTTCTCCATTCTTTGCTTTTCTTCTCTCCTCCTCTTCGATTGCTTGGTGGTCGCAGATTCACAACCTTTTGGCTTGCTGACTTGGTGGTCGCAACCATGGAAAATTTCCTTGTAAGAAGAGGATGCTTGAGGAGAATCAAGGGATAGCATTTAAAGAGGATTTAAAGTAATATTCTTAACATTTTCAGAATTTTATATTCTTTTTTTTTCTTTTTTCTTTTTTTTGTATTTCTCGTGTCTCATGGATCCTTTGAATGGCAAAAAGCAAAAAAAACTTGTTCTTTGTTTTTGTTTGTGCATGTTGGTCTCTTACACAGCTTTAAAAAATTTTAAGTGTAGTGATTTTATTATGTATAACATTTTGTTAGATTTATATGGATAGATCCATAATAAATTGATGTTGAATTTGATGAACCAATTCATCTTCTATAATTATTGTGGATAATATCAAATCTTTATAAAATTTTATAGATTTATTGTATGTCCATTCATTTATTTAAAAACATTTTTTTTCTAGGATGTATTTTTTTATGCACAATGACATAATTTACTAATATAATTTGTATTAAGTATTAACTAATATATCATTTGTAAATTCATGGTGGATGAACTTGTAAGAGAAAGATAACCTATTTTTTCTTGTAAATGGTGTGGATGAACATGAAACTTTCATTCTCTTGTATATAATATTAAATTAGATATCTTTCTATCTTATGACTAAGTTTATAATTTTTTATTTATTCAACATTTATTTTCTTTTTTATCCTTAGAATGGAGCCTTCTGGAAGTGAAAATTTTATTTATTTTTTTAATATTTATGAGAAAATGGATCCGACTTAGAATAATTTTAGTGAATCTAAAAGTCATAATGAGAAAATTAGTATAAGTGTTTGTATTATGGACTAATATACAAAAGTCGAGGTATAAATATAATGAAGCAATATCAAGCAAGGGTTAAAGAGAACATCACTCTATGCAAAAAAGTTTCAAATGTTATTTGCTTTAAAATACTAGAAAATTTGAAAGCAATATCTCAAAAAAAAAAAAACACACAAGAGAATAGAGAGAGTGTACATCCTTATAGTGAACATATTATTGGAGAAGAGAGAGAGACTCTTCTCTATCTAAATCACAATCATCAATTGCACATGATAAATGATTACATGAAAGAAAAAAATAGATGAAATTGATGCTTAAGTTGCCCCAAGAGCAAAACCTAAGTTACAATCATCTTTAAAAAGTGTTTTGGCTTCTAAAGAAATAGTATAGAGAGCTGACATGACTCTTGTTAGATGGTTTTCTGGTAGTTGTATTCCATTCAATGTTTTAAATTCATCATTTGATTAGAAAGCTGTAGATGCAATAGTTGCTATTGAGCTGGGTTATGAACTTTTATCATATCATAGGATGAGAGTTAATCTATTGAAAGATTACAAAGAAGAGTGTAAACTTCTAATTGAATCTTATAGGTGTTGTTCAAAGGAAACATGGTGCACTTTAATGGCTGATACATGGATAGATGTTAGAAATAAAATACTGATTAACTTTTTAATTTATTGTCCACGAGAAGTATCTTTTTTAAAATTTATTGATGCTTCTGATATTAAGAAAGATGCTACAACTCTTTGTTTCTTATTTACTGAAGTAGTTGATGGATAGATTCAGAAAATGTTGTACAATTTGTGACTAATAATGCAACAAACTATAAGTAGGCTGGAGAATTACTACATGAAAAGTATGAGAATATTTATTTGTCTCCTTGTGCAGCATATTACTTGAATTTGATTCTAAAAGATATTAATAGCTTGCCTCAAATAGTAGAGCTTGCTAAGAAGAAATCAAAGATAACAATATTAGTTTACAATCATATTTTCTTATTATCTTGGTTGAGGAAAAAGCAATAGTGGATTGAAATAGTACGTCCAGGAGCTACTCTTTTTACGATAATTTTTATTAATTTAAAAAGTGTATATGATCATAAACATAATTTACAAGCTCTTACTACAAATAAGCATTATGTAGATTCAAAGTTAGCAAAAATTGCTAAAGGAAAAGAAGCAATCTCTATCATTATGGATAACAAATTTTAGAGTTATTGTGTACCAGAAAACTTGTAGCGGTAAAATAAAACTTCATGCCTTAGCTTGTATAGAAATCCAACACACACATAGATAGTTGAAAAGAGAATAAGAAACTTTAGAATTTTTACATGAAAAAATCTCAAAAAGAGAGAAAAAAATTATGGATCCTAGCCCAGTAAAAATGCTCTACTATATATTTACTTTGGAGTACAAAGTTTAAGTTTTCTCGATAACGGGATTACAATATCAGATAGAAGCGATAATGGAAATTCTAATCGTAATAGTAGAAGAAGTTGTCAGAATTAGGTGCTGGCGACGCCAATAAGTGGAGATCAACGACAATTATGGTGATGACAAACTTCGAATTTTTAGTTCTCTCCCAGTTTTTTTTCGAAGTTCGCCTCTAGCTCCTTTCCCCTCTTTATGATAAGAATGAGGTCATATTTATAGGATTCTGAGAGAGATATTTTGGTCATTTTAACCAAAATCTTAAAACACTCAATTGGACGATTCGTATCGATTCATTTGATCATAGATAATTTTTTTTGGAGATTTGACCATTTAAATGACCATCGATTTGAGTGATCTTAAGCTCGTTGGATTCGTCTCATCGAGCCGCTCGATTCGACTATAAGCACGTCAAATTTGAAAGTCATTTGATCAACCGTTGTTTGAAGTTTCATAGGCTTGATTTGCTCATTTAGACTGATTATTGAATTCTAGTCATTTAATTTGATTGTACACATGCTTAAATTGTAGATCCATATTTTATTTATAAATTTTAGAAAAATATATCATTTGACCCCTATTTTTAGATGATAAAACTTATTCATCCAAAAATATATTAAAATAAAATAGCTTTAGCTAAAAATTATTATGATTTATAATCATATACATTATGTGTATCAATTTATTTATTTATTAACTAGTCATTAATATTTATTTATTTTATTTTATATATATATATATATATATATATACTTTGATTTTTGTTTTCAAAGAAGGGGGAAACTTATTCATCCAAAAATATATTAAAATAAAATAATTTTAGCTAAAAATTATTAAGATTTGTAATCATATACATTATGTGTATTAATTTATTTATTTATTAACTAATCATTAATATTTAATTATTTTATTATATATATATATATATATATATATATATATATATATATATATATATATATATATATATATATATATGTATTTTGATTTTTTGAAAGAGGGGGGCCGGGTTCCCAGTTTTGTTTTGTTTTTTTTTTTTTAATTTTTATTTTATCACGTGAGAGAGAGAGAGAGAGAGAGAGGGGGGAGAATGAGAAAGAGAGGGAGAGGAAAAGACCAAATTATTTTTAATGAGGAATACATATAGTGTTTTTTTAATGTATATTTTTTTAGAATATGAATAGTTTTCTTTATTTTTTTATTATTTTTTTAAAAAAATTGAAGAGTCAATTTTAAAGTATAAATACCTCTCTAGGGATAATGAAAAATATGTATCTTACTTTCTTTTCTTTGATAATCTCTATTGACCTATATAATAGTGACCACTGTGCTCAGCCTCCGATCGGGGTTTCCAACTGACATTAGCAGACGATAATCAGCTCTAGTGTGCTTCCACTTTATTCTTTTTGATAGCCTCTACTAACATGTATAATAGTGTCGACCCCCTCGTAGGCTCCAGTTCTTCTCGATCTTGGGGTTTCCAACTGACCTGGTTAGGTAGCGTGCATCTCAAATTCAGGCTCCAGTGTGCTTCCATATTCTTCCAACTTTCTCTAAATCCTAGAATCCTCCACGACCAGATAACAATAATCACCCCTCAGCTCTAGTTATCCTAGATCTTAGTTTTCACTGGTTGGCACAATTGTGCGGTGTGCTTCCAAGTTTTTATAAATTATGAAATCCTCCACTGATCTTTATGACAGTGCCCGACCCCTCTCGTAGACTATAATTCTCCCCAGTCCCGGGGTTTGAAACTGACGATTGGTGTTTGATCACTCAGTGTGCTTCCACTTTCTACTCTCAGCTCCGAATTGCATAAATGACCCCTCGGCTCCAGTTCTCTCCCATCTCAGGGTTTCCAACTGATTTAGTTAGGCGGCGCGCATCCTAAATTCTGACTCCATATTATCTCTTATGACTACTAAGGCCTTTGCCCCTAGTATAAATGATATATATTTTTGTATTGTTAAATTTTTGCCCCTCAATAATGAGGGTAATCATATATCCTTTTTTAGATTTTGGCTTTGAAAGAATTATAATATATGTTTCCTGAGATTTTTGGTATATTTGTACATTCTGAGGTTTTGTCTTTTGAGATTTTTAATGTACTTGTACCTTATGAGATTTTTCCCTTCTAAGTTTTTTAATGTACCTATACCTTGTTAGGCTTTTGTCATTTGAGGTTTTTGATGTATTTGTACCTTCCGAGGCTTTTGATGTACCTGTACCTTCTGAGGCTTTTGTCTTTTGAGATTTTTGATATACATGTACCTTCTAAGGCTTTTGCCTTCTGAGATTTTTAATGTACCTGTACGTTCTGAAGCTTTTGCCTTTTAAAATTTTTGATATACCTGTATTTTCTTCTGAGGTTTTTAATATATATGTACCTTCTGAGGCTTTTGATGCACCTATTTTGTCTTCCGAGGTTTTTAATGTACCTGTACTTTCTGAAACTTTTTTCCTTCTGAGATTTTTGTTGTACGTGTACCTTCTGAGACTTTTGCTTTTTGAGATTTTTGATGTATTTGTATCTTCTGAGGCATTTGCCTTCTAAGACTTTTTTCTTCTAAGATTTTTGATGTATGTGTACCTTCTGAGGTATTTTCCTTCTGAGATTTTTAATAAGTGGAGAGCTTGTCAACCACTTACTCTCTTGAAGTCTTTCTAATGAGAACCTTGTCCACTACTAGCTTCCCATCGAGGCTTCCTCAAGGGCGTGCCTTCTAGGGGAGGAATCCATAAAAGATTTTTGACCTATCTGAGATTATTTGTCAGAGTGTTACTCGATGACATTTAATCTGTGTGAAATAAGTCAATAGTTTTAACTCTCATCCTAGGTTATTTTGTCAAAGTGTTACTCGATGATGTTAACATGTGTGAAAGATGTTAAATATTTTGATTATTCCGAGATTATTTGTTAGAGTATTACTCTATAATGTTAACTTGTGTGAAAAAAGTCAAATTAGGACATCTATTTGAGGCTGTAGCCAAAGTTGCTCCTTGGCCTTTGCTTTATTTTCTATGAGTATACTTGAAGAATCACGATTTGTAAAGCTATTTTTTAAACGTTGAAATTACTCTCCATCATTGACTCGCTTTTGGAATTGATAATCAATTAGATATCTAGAATATTGATTTGGATGATCTTTTGAGATTAAGGGTTGCCCCCTAATTTCCAATGAAAGCTGAAGAATCAGAGTTTGATAAATCTTTATTTTTCTTATGTGTTCCTCTAGAGTAAGATTTTCTCCACCATATAGATGGTGTTGCTTCGAACATAAAATTAGATTGTTAACCATTATGAAGAAGTAAAGGAAATATTTTCCACAAATGACGCCAAACTATTTCATGCTAGAAAACTTATCGTAATAGAATAAAACTTCACGCCTTAGCTTGGATGGAAATCCAACGCACACACAGATAGCTAAAAAGAGAACAAGAAACTCCAGAATTTTCACGTGAAAAAACTCCGAAAAGAGGAGAAAAAATCACGGAGTCTAGCTCAGTAAAAACGCTCAACTATATATCTACTTTGGAGTACAAAGTTTAAGTTTTTCCGATAATGAGATTGCAATATTGTCTGTGAGAAAGCCTGATAATGAGAATTCCAAAATAAAGTGTAGTGCAGTAGTGAATTTGTTGGTTGGACACAATAAGATAACAACAAGCAGTGATGATTTAACTTTAAATATCTAGTTCTCTCCCATCTTTCTCCCAAGTTCACCTCTAGCTCCTCTCTCATCTTCATGATAAGAATGTGGTCCTATTTATAGGATTCTAAGAGGGGTATTTTGGTCATTGTAGAGAAAAATCTTAAAACACTCCATCAGACGGTTCATATCGATTCATTTGATAATAGATAGTTTTTTTTTGGTGATTTGACCATTCAAATGGCCTTCGATTTGAGTGATCTTAAGCTCATTGGATTTTTCTCGTTGAGCTGCTCGATTCGACTATAAGCACACCAAATTTGGAAGTCATTTGATCATTCAATCAGTATTTTGAAGTTTTTATATGTAGCTTTTGGGCTTGATTTGAGCTCATTTGAGATCGATTTGACACGCTTCTAACATTGTTGAACTTGTCTCACTGAGTCGTTTAATTTGATTATATACATCCTTTAATTGGAGTTCCGTGCTTCATTTATAAATTTCAGAGGGATATATCAGGAGTGATTGGTTAACCATGTAAAAAAAATAACATGACCACTAATAAGATTATTGCAAGTTGTTGATTCAGACGAAAAGTCATCTCTTAGTTATATTTTTGATGACATGTGTAGAGCAAGAAAATCATTTAAAGGAATGTTCAGAGGTGTTGAAAGATTATATAAGTCATATACTTATATTATTAAGAAGAGATGGGATGAACAACTCCACCAAGATATCCGCTCAGCTGCATATTTCTTGAATTCACAGTTTCAATATGATTAAGAGAATTACAATCAAAAACTTAAAGTAATGCAAAGATTAATTGAACTTATTGAAAATAAAGGTATATTTCCCAAGTCTAAATTAACAATGAATAAAGTTAAAATATTTATCGGGATAATTTAAAAAATTTTATGAAGACAATTGCACTCACTATGGCCAAAGAAATGCAACCTGGTTAGTGAATTTTTTACAATTCCATTTATTTATTTTTAGTTTGTCACTATCTCTTTGACATATTTTATATTTTTGAGGTTAATCAAAATTTCATATGTAGATGAATGGTGGAACATGTTTGGTTCTAGTACTCTTAATTTACAAAAATTAGCTTTTAGAATTTTAAGTTAGACTTTTTCTTATTCGAGGTGTCAAAAAAAAGTTGGAGTAATTTCGAACAAATCCATACAAAAAGAAGAAATAATTTGAAACATCATTGGTTAAATGATCTTGTCTATGTTTATTACAATCTTAATTTGAGGAACATGTATGCTTTTCAAAAACAAAAATCTTTTATTATTATGATATAGTTCTTAACTTTGATACTTATCTAAAATTTTATGTTTCTTTGATAGGTTTCATCTTAAAAAGAAAAATTATGATCTTTTGGATTATTCAAGTATTGAGGCAATAGATTTTTAGATAGTTGATGAAGAATGCACTCATGAATTAAATTATGATGATTTGGAGAATGAAATATATAATGATGATACTATTTCTATTATTGAAAGAATAAATATATCATCCAATAGACCAACTAATGGTAAGTTAATTAAATTATACTTTTATTGATTATAAAGGTTAAGAAATAATTTATTTTATATGTGTGCTTTGCATATACTAATGAAGGTCATGAAATAATTGGTGTAACATATGAAAGGCATAAAACATTTAAACATGATATTTTAGAAACTTTTGAAGTGAATTGGGAGACAAACTTTGGGGAGGTAGCTTTTAAAGCAAGATCTTTTGAAGAGACAATATTTAGAGATGAATTTTAATATATTTGATCAGGGTCTATTTCTTTTGAACTTATTTTATAGATGAATTTTAATGTGTTTGATGTTTTAGTTTTTAGAGATAATTTTTGACTAAATAATACAAAAATTAATGATATGTCATATATTTTTTTTGTTGACTTATGAATGTCCCAATTTTGTTATAATTTGTTATTTATTAGTAATAATTATTAAGTGCTCTTCATCATAATTTACTATGTCTTTTCGTAGTTAGTTTAGCTTATATTTCCTTGCATATTTTATTTAGATGATGCCAAATTATTAATTTTTTTTTAATTTCAACTCCATTTTAGGATAAGCAATTTCTTGAAACCCTAGAAGGAGATATTTCAAAGAATTATCATGACTACAAAAATATTAGTATTTATATATTAATGAATTTAACTTTAAAATTACAAAAGATTTTTTGCATATGATTTATATTTTATAATTTATTTTCTCAAATTGCACATATTGTATCATTATTTCATCATTTAAGTCTTATTTAGATAATTTTAATATTTATTATATCATCCGGTTCAACTCCTGATTCCACCCCTGTTTGACTTATAAATTTTGAACCTCTTTATTTTCTAATATGTCTATGTCCAATTTAATAATAATAATAATAATAATAATAATAATGATGATGATGATGATGATGATGATGATGATGATGATGATAACAATAATAATAAATAATATTTATTATTATTTATATAAATTCAAATTGTTCTTTGAAAAAAAAGTAGATAAGCTGAGCTTTAAAATTTAAAGGCCGATCATTTTTATTTTTTAAAATTTAATTTAATTTATTAATATTTTAGTTTAAAATAATTTAATTTGAATTGATAGTCATTTTTAAAAATATTCAAATCATCTCAAAATTATTTTGAATAAAATATGATGTTTACATACATATCATATATCTCTAGTATATTTATACATCTAATATCTAAAATTTGATTGTAATACTCAAATTTTCAACATAACATTACACATATCACTATTATTATATATTTAAAAAGTGAATACACCTTTCTTTTACATGCATATATAAAGTGTAATAAATAATATTAAACATTAGGTGTTAGTTATTACATAGATAGAATTGTGTGATATATATATATATATATATATATATATATATATATATATATATATATATATATATATATATATATATATATGTAAATCTTTCTTTTTAAAAATATAATTTATTTTTAAAAATTAAAATTTAAATACTTAAAGATGTACTAATTAAATATATTTTTAAAAATAACATATAAATAAAAATAAAAACTACTTGGCCCTAATTCAATGCATGTGCACTTATGCTCATGAAATTACAAGGAATATCAATGCTCATAATCCCTGCTTTCTAAGAATAATTTTCTTATAAATTAAAATTATTTTAAAAAAATAAAAAAAATGAAATCAAATGACGTCTACCCTATAAATCTTTGACCAAAGTTGCCTATTATTTGCTTCTCAATAAATTTATTTTTATGATGATTGTTTTATTTTTATAAAATAAAATGTTCCAATTATGTCAACGTTCCGTAACGTTTTTCAAATAGAATATAATTTCAAAAATTCCTTATTTATACCGTTATCATTATTTTGAGTTTTGAGTAAAGCTAATTCAAAATTATTCATATTAATGAAATTTATCAGTTTATTTTCTGATTATTTAAAGTTTTTCCTCAAAATTGAGTTTATATTTTTTATTCAATTTAATTTGATTTTTAAGTAATATTTTATATATTGCAAGGGAAGTTATTAAAAAATTCTTTAGCTTATTGGATAACTTAAATTAGATATTTACATATCAAGTATTATCTATTGATTAATTATTTCTAATTAAGTCATTCATAGTTATAAATTTTTTTTGATAAATTAACACATTGAATTGAAGAAAAATAAGGAATGCAAATGTGTAATACGCTACCAAATTAAATTATTAAAGTTCCTATTTTTCCATCTTTTATCTATTCTATTATATATCAAAAAAAATTTTAAGTGCAATAATTAATGTTTTGAAAGTCAGATCGAAGATTGAAGTGAAAAAAGAGGTTCAAATTCAAAATATTGAACCACAGGGCTGAAATAAATGACATAATAGAATTTAAAATTATTTTAATATAATTTAAATAACATTATAATAATATAATAATAATACTTTTATCAATTCAATATAAAATATTTTAATTTAGCAAACTCCACATTCGAATATTTTGATTATAATTTAAAGTCTAAATTATGTGATATAACATTTTAATTTTTTTATTTTTAATCTAAATTCATCATTTATACTCATTCAATTAAAATTAAAACGCTAAATATTGATTGATATGAGAATAAGCTAGCTCATTAAAAATCGAAACAGTTACTACTTGCTAGTTCAATAATATGTAACCCCGATTTTTGAGCCTAGACCTAATTAGTCAAAAAATCACTTCAGGAAACAATTGCCTCTCTCTCTCTCTCTCTCTCTCTCTCTGGCTGTCTAGTTGCCTAAATTTTGAGTGTAAAATAAAGTAAATATATGAGTTTTAACTTTTTTATATTTCACTTGGTGCAAACTAAAATTTTCAAGGTAATATAATGTATTTAGAATACATTATAAATATCATTTTTAGTGTATTTGAAATTCACCCGATTTGAGCGAATTCCAAATACACTAGCTAGTGTAAAGTACGCAGCCCGCCGCCACCACCGTTGCTTGCCGATCGCCGCCGCCGCCGCCGGGTCGATCAGATCGCATCCGCCGCCACCACCCGTTGCCGCCACTTGTCGTAGCCGATCGACGCCACCCGCATCGCCACCATCATCGGCCACACCGCCACCACCACCCGCCACTCACAATCTCAAAAACTACATTATATTACATTTATTTTATCAAATAAAAAAATAAACTTATGTATTTATAGAATTTTCATCAAATAATTTTAAAGTAATCAAAATACACTATATTATTTTTATACTGTATTTTTTTTAGGCAACCAAACAGCCTAATGATTTTTTTTTTTAATTTCATTTTAGAATGTGGTCCCCTTCCATTTTAAATCACGATGAATATGGACCAACATAAATCCTATCCTCACTAATGAAGAATGATTTAATTCTATAATATTCCTTCTGGCAAAAATAAAAATTTGTTTAATTTATGCCCTCTAGAAAGTACTTTATTTGAAAACCGTATAGAAAAATTTTATATCAAATTTTATTAACTTTTAGATGTCTTCTATATGTCAATTAGTGCTTATTTCAGATTGCTTTAATTTCATTTAGTTAATTATTTAATTATTTTACTTATTTATTTTATTCATTGGATTTATTGAATAGTGATAATGTTGGTGGGCTACATGCAATAATGAAAATTTATTATGCTATTTTAACGATATTGATATAATTAAAGCTGAGATGAAAGTGATACTCAACATTTTAAAATTTTAAAAAATTTATATAATTATATCTAATATAAAATTTTATCTTTAAATTCTCCTAAAATTATTTATTATAAAAATATATCTTGAGATGAATTATTAAGAGATATATATATATATATATATATATATTATAATTCTAATATATTTATGTATCTAGTATATAAATTTTAATATTTACATGCATAGCATTTAAATTATTAAATCATATTTAAATTATTATTATTATTATTATTAATTATTTTCATAAAATTTTTTTGATATTAAATCTATAAATATATAAAAATTATATAATATATACATAAATTTTTTAAAATTATTATTTTTTAATCTCAATTACTCCACTTAGCGGCCTTTAATATAAAATCAATGTTAGATGCATTGATTCTTAGTATTATTCTATTATTTCTCGATATTTAATTTCTTTATTTATTTATTTATTATATTTACTAATTATATATTTATATAAGTTATCTTAGTGTAAAAAATTTGATTTTGATCTTATATTTAAATTCTTATATATATATATATATATATATATATATATATTATGTGTTCTAATTTGTAATTAAATTTGTTAAAATATTTAAAAAATTATATATTTTAATTTTAATAATACAATTGAAATACGGCTCTATCTTTTCAAAAAAAAAAAAAAATCGTCCATTACAATTTACATTTAAATCCGCGTATGACGTTGTTTGCGTGCCAGCCTGAAATCTAAAGATTTTTTTTTTTTTTTTTTTGGAAAAAGCTGAAATCTAAAGAGAAAACGGTATCTTTTTTAAATTTTTTTCTTCAATTCTCCTAGTCCCTAAATACTGTATCTTTTTTAAATTTTTTTACTTGTAATCATTTTACATATTGGAATGAATTGGGCTAATACCCTCAAATTTTTCCAAAAAAAAAAAAAAAAGAGAAAACGGTCTGTATGTCTCTGATTGTCTAATCAGTTCTTTGTCTTACGCTGGAGCAAATAACAAAGAATCATCAGAAATATATTTTGTGGGGTCTTGAATTTATAAACAAGGATAGTGGCGCGGGTCCATCTGAGTACTTCCAGTTTCACCGACGACATTGCGGTCGTCTAAACGTGTACTGTACGACAACGTCGTTTTCTCTTAGGCCGTACTATTCGTACCTGGTTGTATTAACTGAAGCTATGCATTACAAACAGGGTACACCATATATATATATATATATATATATATATGAAACAAAGGCTGCCACCAAAATTATAACTTAAAAAAAAATCAAAATCATTATTAGAAGATGCCATTTGCTAATATTTTGAGATTTAGCTCTTATTTACTATCTATAAGAGAACCAATACCTTAAGTTGCTCTAAGATTTTTAGATATATGGGACTTTAGAGTTTCTTTAATTTGGTTTATAACCCTGTTGATTAGAATGCTAACTTTATTATTTCTTACTATCTTTTTCTTTACAACATAAAAGACATTCAGGTTCTTAATATTGTAGACTTTTGTGGAAAGAAGATAAAAATTCTTCTTTATAAGCTCTACTTGAAGAATTCTATAACGGACTTTTTTGTTAGTTGATATAATTATGTTTGGCATAATCATCATGTTCTTAGATTCTTTCTTTATGTTTGACCTCGTCTTTGTGGAGCTCTAAAATTTGCGATGTTCTATTGATTAGAAATATTCATTGCTCCTATTTGTTCTCTTTGTATTTTTTTTTTTGAGCTGGAATCCATAAATCGTCTATTCTTCCGATGTGAATTTTCTAATGCTATGGTCTTCAACCTTTCTCCTTACCTCCTCCTTTTTTCACAATTAGTGGATCATATATTTAGCCTAGAAAATATTTCTAATTTCTTGAGAAACTTTTACTTTTATATGTTCATTATTTAGTCTATCATATGTGGAAGGAAAGAAATAGTAGAAAGTTTGGCAAATATATTTGTGGTTTATCCATAGTCATCCATAAAATCAAAATATTGTTTGAGAAAAATTCATGCCATGAAAGAGGGTCAAAGCTGACACAATATTTGGAAGGACTATTTAGGTATCTTTTTATTATAATCTTCTTTTTGGACATTCTAAATAGTGTTTTTTTTAATCTTGGGACCAGGCTACTTCTTTTTTACTACATTGAATAACAGATATTTCTCCTCTGCAACCTGCAACAATCTTTTGCTCTAGTCAAAATTTTTGCTTCATTTCTTATTTTTTTGTTGATTGATTTTTGGGCTATGTTGATATTCCCTAATTTTTGGGTATAACATAACTATTATGGTTGGTTACTTGGCTCTTCTATGTAGAGCTTTTTTAGAAGGAAGAAGGTGAATAAACAAGTTTGATTAATATTTTTTCTATTTTTATATGTTGTTATACGTCAATCATATCTACATTTGCAATATATTCTCTCCACTGAACTCTTATAACTAATCATTATCTATATAACAAACTATAGAAGGACCATTATTATATTATCTTCTCTATGTGAGAAAATTTAGGAAAAATTCATAAATATTAAAATTAACTTCATTTTAGTGATCAAATATGACATCAATAATAATACTATCTCAAAACTAAATACTACTCTACAGATGATTTAAAGAGTAAAATAAAGAGAGTTTTCTTATTATTGTACCCAAATATAATACAAAGAATAATATACTGCTCAAGTGATAGAAGCATTATTCTACTATGGATTTAAATAAAATAATAAAATATTTATTTTAAGTTTGCATGATATGTGTTTCCTAGAAATTTCATAGATTTTAATTAAACTTTTATTAAAATTTTGGGGATACCAGTTCCCTTTAGAGTAAAACCTCTAAAATTAATTACATCTTAAGAGCTCAAAATCTTAAAAACACTCATTTATTAAAATTTTATTAAAAACTTTTATTAAAATTTTAGGGATAAGTTTCCTTAGAGGCAAATCATTGTAGTTAATTACATCTTAAGAGCTCAAAATCTAAAGAATACTCATTTATATTCAAGGATTGATATTTTAGAATTTCAATAGTGATAGACTCAATTTAGAAAGAGTTTTAGAGCACATAATATGAGAATGCTCAATAATGCTCCTATTGACCTCACTTTTGGAGTGATGATTCATCCTTCCTATCTTAGACTTAGGAGTCTTCTAGCTAGAACCTCTAATAGAGAACACTAAAAACCTAAAGATTTTAGGATGGTAAGCCTTAGGTTTAAGTTATGCCTTTTAAGCATATCTATAAGTACAATCATCCTAGCCAAAACTAAACCTCAAACCAAACCTCAAATAAATCCAAATTGAATCCTATTTTATATCCAAGCTCCAAGCCAAAATAATTTAAACCCAAACCCATCTTAATCTCATGATCTGATCTTATGGACTTAACCCAAAATCCATTCAATCAACCTAATCCAATTGATTTGCACAAAAGCACTCCAACCCTTCAAATCATCATTCCATACTTTTCCAAAATCCACAATCAAGCCAATTGATCAAACCCATTTAATCAACCTGACCTAGCCCATTTGAACCCAAAATGTTCAAATGAGCCAAAATCCAATTAAACCCAAATCAATTGCAATCAAAGCCATCAATTAATTCTAAGTTAATCATCAAATCAACTCAACCTAATTCAACCCAAAATGAACTCAATTGACCCATTATGTTCACTTAACCCAAAGTGACCTAAAGGAACCATCTGAACCAAACTCCAATCCAACCCAAATTAGATAGAACCAACACATTGAAAACCTCCTACAATGATTGTTGATCACACTAGATTGTCCAATTGCAATGAATTGGGTCAAACCAAGCTAATTTGATCACTTGACTCAAATTGACCCAATTAGCCTACATGAGCCAAATCTAATAAAACTTCATTCCAAACTCAATTAATTGAAACCAATGATTCCTACTAACTCTAAATTGATCCTTGAATATGACTTGACCATCAATTGAGCCAACCAAGTATAATTGGCCCTTTGACCTAAGTTGACCCTATTTAACCTAAAAGACCAAATTGGGCCAAATATCAATCTAATCCAAATAGATTGAAACCAATAACTCAAATCCATCATAAATTGATTATTGAGCAAGATCAAAGCCTTGGTTGAATTTAATTTGACCAAGTCAACCCAATTGACCAATTTAACCCAAATTGACCTAAAGGGTCAAATTGGGCTAAAACATTTCTAAATCCAAATTGATTGGAATCAAAATCTACAATCAATTTCAAATCACCAATTGAACCTAAACTAACACCTAACAAATTTGGTCAATTTGATCAAATTAGTCAACTTTGCTCATTTGACCCATAAGAACCCATATAAGCCAATTTGAAATCCACTTCAAATTAAATAAAACTAATTGCAAAAACATCCCAAATCATCATTTGAACTATACTCAACCCATGATTTGACCCAATTTGACCAATTGGTTAACCTAACTCAGCCTAGTCCAATTTGATCTACATGAGTCAATTTGAGCCAAACTAATTCAAACTTGGCATAACCCATCCTTAGGTCACCATGGGTCAGCCCAAATCAAATCCAACCCAAGCCAAACTTGAGTTGACCCATTACCCAATGGGCAAACCATTCCAAATGGAACAAAACCCACTTTTGGGTGGTCTCCTTGGGCAACCTCCCTAAGCTTATTTTAGACCCTTGGACCACTTGCTAAATTGACCCAAAGTTGGGTCAGCCATGGTCAAGGGAGGTAACCTAACAAAAATAATCTCATTAAACACTTAGAAGAAGTAGGACACTCCATCTTAGCCATGACAACCATCCTTCCCTCACTCACCCACTCAAGCCCAGCCACCTCAGCACCTCTCTCGCTTCCCCGACTACCTACATCGGCTAGACATCTACAAATGGCAGAAATAATTCGAGCCATCAAATTTGAGGGGGAAGAGAGTATACTCGTCATCATCTCATTCTCACACACAACCAAGCATTCACAGAGAAAGAGTGAGTCATGACGACCTCCTCGAGTGCATTCCTGAATCCCCTTAGCCTCCCCATCGCAAACGACATTAAAATCGAGCAAAATTGAGGCTCACTTCCGTCCAACCCCACTTAATCTCTACCATTTCCTAATTAAACTTCACCCACACCGTCCCCTTGCTTTGATGATCAAGAACGAATCGATTCTCGATCGATTCGAGCACCAGAGATCGTCCCAAGACCAATTCTAATGAGGATTCTAGCGGCGCTTGGTCCACAGAGCCATCGATGAGGAGGTGAGGTGTGAGCTTCTCAGTAGGGCATCGTCTCTTCAAGACGAAGCTACCTCGATAAACTACCGGGTCGAGCTCGCAAGGTAAACTCGACAAATCATAAAAAAGCCATAGGAGTTGGTCTTTTGTGAAACATTTTGTCGTGCATTCCACTTAAATCCTCTTGATCCCTCCGTGAACATTTTGGAGTTGATCTCGATGCCTCATAAGCTCCGGTGAGCTTAGATCAAGCGGAGGAAGGCGGATGGTGTTCATCTTCCATCGCTGGGGGTGGGGGGGGGGGGGGGCAACGGATCATCCTTCGTCAGTTCTGCATGATTGGAATGGGCAGTCGTGTTTTAATCCATTAATAAATTAATTTTAATCACATTAGATCCACTGGATTAATTCTTACTGTCAAATATGAGATCGAACGATGGCAACAAAAGCCCGTACGCCACCGCTGACTCAACTACCGCGCCAGATCGTTTAAGTGGCCAATCTCATTGCGCCACATGGAAAGTGATGCCACGTTAACCTCTCTTGTGGCACCGATGAGATTATTGATTAATTAGGATTTAAAATGTAATTAAATGCTCTAAAACTTTATAAAATTATAACTAATTGAAAAAAATCCAAAAATATAAATAAACCCATTTTGGAAAGGTTAAATAGAGGAGAATTTAATAAAAATAATTTTATTAAGTTTTGAACAATGATTAGAGCTTAATTAGGGTTTGAATATTTTCTTAATTAGCTTAATCAAGCCCTAATTACTTGGGAAATTAATCCCAAACTTGACATGTTGATTTAATGGGATGACCTCTACCTTTCATGATTTTCTTGGGATTTATTGGCTAAGTAATTAGGAGAATTCAAAATTTGAATCTTAATTACTCTCTTAATTAGTTTAATGATTACTTAAAATCTTAATTAGTAAAATTATTTAATTAAACTTTATTAATCATTGATTAATAGTGAGATGATGAGGGAGAGTGATTATGCCCTCTTTCTTAATTACTTTTTCCAAATCCATTCCATTAAAGAGAGTTAATTAATGTGTGGTTCAATTAAGTGATTAATTAAGAAATCATCAATCAAAAATTAATCAAAGTAAATTGATAATCACTTCATATAATTAACATTCAATTTAAGGGTTCCTTTTTATGTGTTCAATAACATAAAGATCGCTAAGAAAATTATGATTAACCTATGGGTGCGTGAAAATTATGAAAGTACTTAATTAGATTCCTTAATCTAATTAACACTTAAGCATGAGCCTATTGCATTAGGTCCTTTAGAAGCATTGCAATTTTAATTTCTCATTTACATATCATTTGAGGCTCATGAATAAGTGATTAATTAAATTAAAGAAGCATATGAAAGGGTAATTAAATGAATTGCTTAATGATTCTAACTTAATTAATTCATAAAATTCATCTAATTACTTTTTTTTCTTAAACATATTAAATCATCAACATGGAATGGGATAAAAAAATAGCAAGTGTTTCCTCCTCTTTAAGTTTAATCAAAAATCAAAATCAAATTTAATAAGAAGCTTTGGTTTTCCTTAAAGTAATTTTATTTAATGTGATTGTCTTTAGGAATTAATATAGTTGATTGAATTATGTGGAGATATTTGGCTATTCCATTCCAATAACCATAAATATTATATGTCATGTGATATCATGTATTCATATTTTCAAAATCAAAGGAAATTTATTTATGCAAAATTGCATGTGATGACTTAATCTTATTATATGTGTGGCTATTATCACTAATAAATTTCAAAATTAGTTTAAAAATTATAAATTGATAATAAAAATTTGGAGTGATATTAGCTATGAATATATGTATAGGATTTGCATGTGTTTATAGCTTAAGCATGTGAAGGTAGTGCTTTCTTTTCTATATTCATGTATGGATTTATATATGTTTGAATGATAATAAGTATATAGTTTAGACATCCACGAGAATAAGACTTTAAGTAAGCCCAAGGAGGTCATTTGATTAACTCACTTCTTTGGTTAACAAAGGCACGTTCTTATTTAATTTCATCCCTATGTATATTTGTACTAGAATTTGGATAGAGCTTTACTTTACATATATAAACAATTCATCTAAAAATATAATCTTTTGAATGAATTTTATTCTAATAGTTATGTATACATCCATATGTATTTAAGATATCAAGTATATAGTCTGGACATCCCGAGAATACGAGGCTTTAAGTATCCCCAAGGAGGTCATTTGATTATCTCACTTCTCTGGTTTAAACAATGGCACGCACATGCTTACATCTTTTATACATGTGTGTGTGTATTTGATTAAAGAATGAGAATCCACTTTTCTACCAAATATATGCATTCATAATCATTTAAGTATGCCAAAATATATTGCATGTATAAATATACTAAGTGTTAAATCATATGCATGTTATGGGTGATGAAAAGGAATGGTTCAACATATTTCATATGATTGTAATTCAATCACATTAATCTTAAGATACTTTTAATGTTGAATCTGATTCTTTAAGGTTAACCTAAACTTAGGATTAATAAAAAATTTAATAAATCATTCACTAAAAGAAACTAAATCATAAAAAATGTGCTTTTAGGAAACAACTTAAGGTATGGATGAAGGGAGTTAAACCTTCTCATTCTCTTTATAACACTTAGATGCTAAGTGTATATCAAATGAAACAAAACAAAATACAAACTAAAATTTTTAAACCTCTAAAAAACTTGAAATGAAACCATTCTTCATGTTAAATTAAATATTTTCAAACTTAGAAAATTATAAATTTAAAGCCTAGCTAAGACATACCACACTAAGCCTAAATACAAACACATTAGAATGCTAAGATACCACTTCTAGCTTTAGGTTAGGATAGTGTATGTATGATGTTATGTTTTATTTTGTGATGTAATGTATTAGGTTGGATGTTAAGAGCATGTATTGTAGATTGGATGTTAGGTCGTTGATAGCCTAATATTATTTTCTACAGGGGATTGTGCTTAAAAGGGCCTTTGAAAATAAATATAAATATTTTGCTTAAAGGTTGCTTAAGACCCTAAGCATAATCTATATTAAGATAGGTGGGCTTGGTTACCTATTTGTAGGGTACTGAGTCTAAACTATGAAATATAACTGCTTGAGATTATATGTATGTTTTGCTAATATATGTTTGTAGGTGTAGTTAGATTTACTTTTTATAAAAAAATATAATTTTGTAATAATAAATAATGATTAGTGCTATGGGGATTATAATGAAGTGGCTAGAAGGCTTAGTCCGTGGTGCCTGCATTGAAGAAAATCAAATCAAAAGAAGGAAGAAAGAAGAAAAAGAAATGAAGAATGAAGATTCAATGTATTCAATTTTAAATTGTAATATTATTTTATAATCTCTTTAAGGGTAGAGCTGGTTTCTCTTCTTCTCTTTTCTGGTGTCAGTGCATTTAGACATCTTATTCTTTCACTATAGTCTATAAAATGATTATTGTTTTGTTTAGATTACACAATAGAACAACATGTTTTTCATAGTTTTTTCATGATTGATGTTTGAATGTCTGGCCTATATGCGGTAGGCTCTTAGAATAAAATTAATTTTCTACCCAATTAACAACTCATAACTAAAATTTAAAACAACTTTCAACCTTATTCTAAGGCTTAGGTTGTAATCAAGATAATTAAAAGATTTAGCAACCCTTTAGTTGAATGTTGTATGCTTATTATCATGTATGTCATATTATACCACTCTTACAAAATGAGGGCCTCCATTCTAGCACTTTAGGGACCTCTTGACCCATGAGAGCAATCCCTTATGATGAAGATTCACCCTCTTTTCTCTTTTGATTTGACCAATAACTAAATTTCTTCATGCATTTAGGCATAAAATATCCCAAAGCCTTTGTCCAAAATATTGTGTCAAAATTATATAAAATGTGTAAAATTATGCAATTTTAGGCTAAGTCAGATGCTCATGCCAGTTATGCTCTAGTCTCTTTGGGAGTGAGTTTTTGACTATAATCTCTTTCTAAATTAAATAACAAACCTAGCTATCTTAAAATTATATAAGATCGGACTACATGGGTTTAAACCATAGGAGGTGTTAACTGACAGCCACTCCAGGCAGTTGTAAGTCCAGAAGAGTCGGGCAAGTTTATTTTCTCTTGTGGAGGTAGACCTTTATGTCACCTTTTCGCTTAGATTTAAGTCGTTCTCTAGCTTATGCTAAAGCTCCCTAGATTTAGGATCCAAGGTTGCTTATTTCCATCAGACTACGAGCATAAATCTTCACCTCTTAGGCATTTATATATTCTTGTGTTGATGGATCGTAAGCCCTAGTATTCTAATAAAATTTTAATTCAAACAAAATAAATCCTCTCTCATTCAAATATATAAAATCTCACTATAGGATAGGTTGGAGTGCTCATTAGGTTTCCTAATATCATGAGTGTTTCCTACTTATCTTTCTTTGGATTCTAAAATAAGTCTTCTAATCGAACAATCCACTTGATTTTCCAAAATACCAATCCTTTGATAGTCTTAACCTTGAAATATTTGGAGATAATAGATTGACTACTTTAATCGAGAGTTTTCTTAAGAAATTTTATTTTCTAGGATGTAATTAACCATGAAGGCTTACCTTTATAAGGAATTAAAGAACCCAACATAAAATAAATCATACTTTTAATTTTCTATATAAAGTAGGAGAAATATCTCTGCTATATTCGAAGATCTATCATACCTTAGGAGTCTTTATTAGGTGATCAGGTCCATTGTAGGGTCATGTTTCTATCTTTTGAAATAGTATATCACACCTTAATATCGTACCCGATCACTTTAATAAGTACCCCCTAAGATCTGCATGGTGTCCCACGACTCCAAATTAAAACACCACAGCTCAAAACTATCTTAAATTAAGATTTATGTTTTGGTGTTTAAATTTATTTATATTTCAAGTTGATCATTTTATTAGAATATTATGACATATAATTAATTAGCATAATATCAAAAATAAGCTCAAGAGGTGAGGACTTATGATGTAGCCCGAGAGAAATCCCCAGCCTCAAAACCAAAATAAAAGTGAGAATTACTACAAAAGTCACTTGAACTTAGTCTAACGACATACAATAAAACTTATAAATTGGAACTTCACCTAAAGATGGAACAAAAATGACTTTGTTGGAGTTATGATCTGCTTGAAAGAAAAAAAATTAACTAAGGGCTTTAAAATTATGTAGTCTGATCACATATAAATGCATGAATCGTAAGGCTGTTATTATTTAGAAAGATTTCTGATTTTAGACTTATCTAATAAATCTAAGCCAAATGTGAGTATGCCTTGCACATAACTAATGTATCAATTTATAATTTATATTTTTATATTTATTTATACACTTTATTTTATTTAAGGCTATAGTTATGCAATTTATGCTTACTATGCATAAAATTAAGAAAATGTAAACAACCAATCAATTTTGGAGGTAGTCTTCTCTAAGTAGGTCAATCATTCTTATAGGATATATGTCCCATTATGTGAAATGAGTGAATAGCTAAATAAAGAAAATTAAGACAACATGCTTTATAGCACTACATCCTAATTTTTTTCTAGTTAATTTTTGATACATCCTCAGAAAATTAATCTGATCAAGCACGAATCTCAAGGCAATTTCAGAAATGCTTCGATCTAATCACCGATTTCAGCAAACTACGGTCAAGGCCGTCTCGATGAGGCGAACATCACAACATCAAGCATAGTCGATCAGAGCTTCGGTCATTTCGGATCGACTATGAAAATGGATCGATCCATGATGGTCACAAAATGGACATATTTATAGTGGTCGGCGGCTCGTCAAGGCGACTCCAGCGAATCAAGATCACCCAATTAGACATCATTAAGGCACCCATCATACACCATTTAATGGGGGATCACTTGGGCGATGGGATGGTTGGAGTTTTCCACCAATTTACAAGGCACTCCAAAATCTATAAATAGAGCTTCATTCTCACCTTAGAGGGCCGAAATCGGTTGAAGACTAGAGCTCGAGAACCACCGGCCGACTTTGGCGTAGCGATCATCACCAGGTGCCACCGGTGGTGCAAGATCGGGAGCTGCCCTACTTAGAAAAGGCGATTCAGCTCCTTTCTCCGAGATCAAGGTTGCTCCCAGATCGGTTCTGCGCTTTTGGGAAACTTCTCCCTTGGGTTGGAGTTGACGATATTGTATTTTCTACACTCGGAATATTGTTTCGTAAACACCTTCTTCTCGAACTAGCGAGGACGTCTTTTGAACACATAGTGAAAGTTCTGTGGGCAAGGCCAGGTGGTTTCCATAGCGGGTTTTCCCATTATCCCATGTTCATATTGTTGTGTTGGATAATTTTGGCTGACGAAGATCTCATCTCTGGAATAAAATTCTCTGTGCGCAACACACCGTATGTGGGAAAAATAGTTCCCCCATTGCTATATCTCTAATATGATTGGTAAGCGGGGTTTTGCTCCAGCTCCTCATTCTCGGGATCAGGGCCAGTCTCCAACACTTCTCTACATAGCAGACTTACGTCCCGGTGAGGTCAGGCCCCTCTTTGGAAGATCAGCGTTCAAGGATGGAGGATTCCCGAGCGAAATTCTTCAACTCTGCGAGGGAGGCAAAAGCGTTCCAACTTTGGAGCCAGGTTCCCAACCCTCATCGATTTTCTTCACGAGAATGATTGCAGAATCTTGGGATCAACAAGTAGAGAACGCTCCACGGATCGCCGTTCTACTCACCCACGAATGGCTGACCTATTGATGAAACTCCATCTTCTTCTGCGATGAACTTCGACGGCCAGTGCGGGAAGAGTTCCGGTAAACAATGCATGATCCATTCTCCGCCTCTTCCAGCTTCGTCCCCTTCGGCGAGATCATCTCATAATACGATTCAGCGAGATTCAAGCTTCCGGCATGGACCCTTATGATGGCACAACCGTCTGCGAGCATATCGATCACTTTGAGCGATCATGCACATTCGGCGTGCAAATGACTCTGCTTGTCGGTGTTCCCGGTCTCAGAAGGGCAGGCTGTGTGGTTCTATTAAGCTCTAAAGGGGTCCATCAGATCATTTGGAGAGCTTCGGATTATTTGTAGAGCAGTTCACGGCAAACAAGAGAATCATCGAGATTCATCACATCTCTCAGTGAGCGATGGAGAGTCCCTCAAAAATACTTCGAGGTTCTCCTCACGGCGAAGTCAGTAGATCCACTTTTTTTGAGGCGTGCTTCTCGGAGGACTCGGCGGATACTTCTATTCATCATTAATGGAGCAGTCCATTCCTTTGGTCCACAATAGAGGCACAAATCTCGGCGAAGCTATCAGTGCTCATCGGCAACAATTTGAACTAGCGACAAGCGGAAGAAGGTTCCCAAGGTGATGTTCAAAAAAAAGAAGAGAGACAACAACCTCCCCCCAAAACCTCCTCAGCAGTGACCTCAGATGACTCAATCGAGAGAGGAAATATCTGACTCTCAACCGTCATGCAAACATCCTGCTAGGAAGAGGATAGCATCAGTGCGACCTTTAAAACTGGAATTGGAAATCAGAAGAAATTCACTTTCATAGCATGCTGAGAAAGTGCCGAAGGAGGAGATTGAAAGACTAATCGTCGAGGGTATCTAGGCCATTTTATACAAAACCAACCAGCGTCCAACAAATGATGAGGCATTTCGAAGGAACATGGGTGGGAGAATAAAAATTGCGGGAGGCGGTGTTATCAGCCAAATATTCATTCACAGCCCAGCGAGCGAAGAAGTCTCGGGTTGACCATTCTATCACCTTTGATGATTTAGATCTAGAGGGGCTTAGCATCCCACATGATCCTTGTCATCCTCAGTGGGTGGTGATCCATGCTTCAATATTAAGGATATTGATGACAATGGGAGTTAGGTTGATGTTCTTTTTTACTTTCATAGCATGGGTATAAAGAAGCTTCAACCCTTGGTAGGTCCTTTGTATGGATTTGATAATCGGCCCGTATTAGTGGAAGGGACAATCGTCTTCCGTAACTCTTGGAGAATTTCCCGACCGCAACCCACTTGATACAATTTATAGTCAAGTCGAGTCCATGCAATATTTGGGAGACCTCTCGATATATTCGGTGCGTCTCGTACCTCACCTCAAGATGAAATTCCGACACCGGTACCGCGTGGTAAGTGGAATCAACAGATACTGGCGTGCTATATCAAACAAAACCGACCATTTCAAACCCTCAACATCGAGAACTGACTACGAGATGAGGATGCCTGGAAGGGCTTCTCCAGTTGAAGATGTAATTTGTCTTCCTATCTCAGAAGTTGATCCATCGCGAAGGTGAAGATGGGATTTGCGATCTAATGATCGAAATCGAGATCTGGATTATCACGATTCTTGGCCCGGGAGATAAGTATCTACCATTCTTCAAAATCTTAAGGGGTGCGAGGAAATGGATTCCAGTGGGGATGAATGTCGGTCTTTTGAGCAACTTGAGTCTATTTAGCTTCCCCCCTATTATCAAAGCCTATCCAAGAGAAGGCATCTATCTTGCTATTTCTTCTCATGCCGTAAGCTCGTCGCTGAGGAGAATTCAACGACCATTTACTATGTCGAAAATCCTTTCGATCAAGGGCGCTATCCACTAGCGATAAGACGGCGTTAGTGCATTACGCACGAATTATGACCGTACTTTCAGGCCCACACCATCAACATCTACACTCATCTTCCATTAAGAACTATTCTGCAAAAGCCTGATGTATCTGGAAGGTTGATGAAGTGGTCGGTCGAGCTTGGAGAGACATTCATTTTCTTCCACGTCACGATATAAAGTCACAAGTGCTGACTTCTTTGTAGAATGTACCATCCCATCACCACGAGCGGATCATTCATCACTCCATGATAAATCAATGGATATTATATGTTGATGGAGCTTACTTCCGGTGCGGAGGCGAGAATTTTGCTTATCTCCCAGTAAAATAACTTTAGAGTGCAGCTACTAAAGTTCCCGACCACTAATAATGTCCTAATGGCAGGACTAAGGCTCGCCATTGAGTGAGGTCCACTTAGCCATCTACCGGACTCACGACTTGTGGCCTCAGTTGAAGGAGATTTGATACCCATCTGCGGCTTGCTCGATTAGTCTTTTGGCAAAGCTTCTTGCGATCGAGACCCATCGGATAACTCATATTCTAAGGGAACAGCGGTAGATGCCCTCTCTCAAGTTAGCCACAACGACGGAGATCTTTTCAAGAGAAAATACATAGAAGACATCCACTTTCCCAGTATTCAAGGCCCTTGGGTGATGATCATGTCCTTTCTTCAAAGCGGGGCCTTGAGACCCCGATCTTGTCAGTCTCAGGCGTGAAACGAACTTCACCATCGGTGAGAACTCTGGCGGTTCTTCTTAGGGACCTACTTAAAGTGTCTACCACCACCTTGATTAACTATGCAACGAGAGGTTCATTCAGGAATTTGTGGTGAACATTTGGGAGGAAAAGCCCTCGCCCTCAAAATCATGAGGCAAGGTTTTTACTGGCCTACAATGAAGAAGGACACATTGGAGTTTGTAAAGAAGTGTAACAAGTGTCAGTTACATTCCAATCTCACTCATACACCATCTGTAGAACTCACCACAATCGAGCCTGGCCTTTTGCTCAATGGGGATCGATATAATGGGACCCTTTCCCATTGCCGCAAGCGAAAATTCATAATCTTGGCCGTTGATTACTTCGCAAGTGGGTGGAAGGCTGAACGGCCAAAATCACCAAACAAATGCCCGCAATTTGCGGAAAAATATTATTTGTCGTTTTAGGCATTCCGAAAAATCATCAGATAATGGGGCGCAATTCACGGAAAGACATTCACATCTTTACGCCGAGGCGCATATCCGGTTAATCCACAGTATCCCATCCACAGGCAAATGGGCCGAAGTCACCAATGGGACAATACTAAAGGGCTAAAGACAACAGGAGGCAATGGGCGAACTATCCAATGTTCTTTGGGCTTACCGCACATCAGGACCCTCGGAGAAACACCGTACAATCGTGTTTTGGGCCGGCTGTTATTCCGGTCGACATCGGTCCGAGCCCTAGAACCCATAACTTTGATACGGCGATAAGCCGATTCCATCTTGATCTCTGCGAGACGCGACATGTCAGCACTCCGAATGGCTTCCTATCAGCAAAGGATTGCTCGAGGTTTCAATCGAAGGGTAAAACCCGACCAATATCGTTGGGGACCTTGTCCTCAAGTCTCGACTTCAGCGGAAAAGGCCCAACTCTCACCGGTTTGGGAAGGCCCGTATGTGGTGGTGTCTAAAATCAAGCCTGGCACGTTCAAGCTTAAGGATAGTATGGGGAAGACTCTCCCACGTACCTGGAATGCTACAAACCTCCAGAAGTACTACCAGTGATGTATCAGCTTTTTTATTCTAGTGAATGCGAAAAATATTATCATCGTATATGTTTGTATTGCAATTGTTGTTATCGAATTAAATATTTATCGATACTCTGTTTGTCGTACTTATTGTCCAACCTTGGCATCAAGGTGTTTGGATTTATGTTTCTATCTATGTTAAAGTTCTCATACTTATTGTGACTTTTTTCTTGCTTATGCTTGCATTTTAAAACACGGACTCAAGAGATGCGCCTATTGTTGTATCTCATTCGAGTAAGATCGATCCCGGGAATTGATCGATCTTCTATCTGAGGTTAACATCGCCAGTAGCTCGATAAACAACCTTGGATAAGTTGGCAATCCTCATAGGCGCCTACAACTTTCTATAATAGGTTAACATCGTATGGCAGCTCAGATACACAACCTAGGATAGATCGAGAGGTTACGAGAGAACCTCATATAAATATATTCGTGCAAGTTTGTCATCAGTAGCAGCTCGATAATGATCTTAGAATAGATCGAATTATCTAAAGGGATTCCAGATGATCTCTTCTCATTGAATCTTTATCATCGAGTACACTTTGACACAACTCGAAAATATTCACAAACAATTTTTTGTGGATTGTTAATATTTCTGAGAACATACAAGTGCAATCAACCGAAATAATATACAACGAGCAGTACACATAAAGGAACTACAACTACGGTCTTGATGGTCTCATCGGTAGATGATGAAAAACTATCGAGTCATCCTCGTGTTCAGAAGGGTCGGAAGCTAGGAGAAAGGACCTCAACACCACTCCACAGCTTGCGATCATGGCGTGTCCCCTTGAAAACCTCGGATGAAGCCTTCATCAACACTGCGCCGCTCCAAAGCCTTCACCTCACATCGCACGTGGTCTCGGCCTCACGAGCGTGATCTGTATGATACTCTTGAAGGTGTCGAGTTCTTGAAGTCCTCCACGACTGTGATCCGCTCGCTTCTAGAGCGGCCTCTTTCTTTGAAAACGGCGTAACTCTTGGTTCTTTGCCTCAGACACGAAACCTTCTTAGAAAGATCTTAGATCCTTTGCGGCCAACCTCTGTTCTAGCCTCCACTAATTCATCCAGTCGCTCAACTTCACTGAAAAGAAAGAGAAGTCGCGAGTCGTAACTCGGTCTGCACTCATCAAGTTGATTCTCCAACACGGACATCTCTTTTACTTTCTCCACATACGCTTCTTATATTCACCATGGAGAAACTTGATCTTCACGAACTCGAATTCCGGTCATTGACCTGATATTTTGAAGTCAAGTTCTTGCTTCTTCAGTATCTGAAATAAGAAAAATTACGTTAAGCACAGGAAATGGGAAATAAAAGATGATGAACTCAAGAAGGATTGTTACCAGTTCTTGACATCGGCGACCTGCGAATGATTCAACGTCCTGGGAATGAAGATCCTTGGGGGGCGACTACTCGAAGGGCGACTCTTTTTTGGTGTCGATATCACCATCACCTCTTAGCTCCTTTTCCTCTTCTCTATTGAGCGGGTCCTTCTGGGAAGAAGCGGAGGGCAGCTTGGGGATCATTTGGAAACCTCTTGTTGGACTTTCTCCATAGCGCATAAGACCCTCGGGATGAATAAAGCCCCGAACAAAGATTCCTCTGCACAAATCTGTTGATATATGAATCTCAAATCGAAGATCTTGATATTAAATTTCGGCGTCCGATATCTTCATCACCAACTATGGGGAATGGGTAAATCTCTCCTTTCCCCATTTCTCGAGGAGACCAGTCATTCTTCACAATAAAGAATCGCTTGCCCAACTCTTGGGAGGATCCTTGTCGGAGGTCAAGTAGCGACTCACAGTGTCATGCGCATAAACTTGCACATCCGTGCGAGGTAATCGGTAGTCAAGATTACATCCTACGAAAAAGACTATAAGTCCCATCCGCGATCGTCATTGCCACGGCGGGAAATGCAAACCTATCGCGACAACATGGCGATCATCTCGGGATGGGAAAACGCAATCCAGCCCAAACTCATCTCGTAAGTGGTGAAATACCTTGGGCTCTCTATCGGACTTCTTGGGACACTTAAGAACCAAATCATTAATAATATTTTTTCGAGCGATCAATGTGTCCATTGATCGGCGACTCCCCGAATCTTGATCCTCCCCTTTTAGAAGGTTCCCTCATTTTCGTTACAAGGGTGGGACATCTCTCTTTCAAAAATTCTCACCCATCTACAAACATGACCTTCGATGATCGAGATGAAAATTATTCAAGGAGGTGCCCAAACTCCCCGGGGAGGCTATGCACTCACGGCTTGTTGGAGATGAGTGAGGTTGATCAAGAAAGTGCCCAAACTCCCACCCGGGGAGGCATGCACAGTGGAGATGAGGGTAGAGGTTGATCGAGAAGAGTGCCCAAACTCCCACCGGGGAGGCTATGCACTGGCTGGGGTAGAGGTGGATCAGGTGCCTGGTGCAAACCTGCTGATTACAGCTAATTTTCTACAAGAAAAGTAGGAACAGCAGCTTTGATCACCCGGACGGTCAAGCGGCGGTTGATACCTCTTCGAGGGAAACAGATCCTGGGCGCCATTCTAACGGCGGTCAGTGGTGGCATCTTGGCATTATCACCAGTGACCGATGCCTCACGGACGGTCCGAGGCGTAAGCCCAGCGTATCTGCCGAGGGCCTTGATCGCCTCAATCGACCTCAAGAAGAAAGGAGAGGGCGAGTATGCATTTCCCTCTTACCCTATGGGGTTTTATAGACCCCATAGGGATAAAATAAAAAACAAATCCTTAAACCAAAGCGAAAGCCTCGGTGGGGCAGAGTGGTAGCGCAGGCCGAAAGGCAGAACCCGCTTGCAGCCAAGACGCCCACCTTCGCGCTCACCCGCTCGGGGCCGGATCGCCTGGCTGCTCCGATGTGGCTGCGCTGACGCAATGACGCAGCTGACCGCCACGTCGGCTGCCAGGTTCAGCGTGGTTCAGCGGCGCTGGTCAGACGCTGGGTTCGCCACGGGTTCGCGACGTATCGCGCGCTAATGACGCGCAGATCGCCTGGCTGCGTATCGCGACGCTGACGCCGGGTTCGCACGCTGACATGGCTCGCTTCGCGACTGCTGAATTCGCGGAACAACCTGCTGGAGGTACTCAGGATACAAGGCTGGCCTGCGCCGCTCGCGGCTACGGGCGGCCACGGGCCGCGCCATGGGTCCCCGAAAATACCTGAAAAACTTCCGTAAGTGTCCGAACAGGTCCATAACCTCAAAATATCGCACCCACACATACCTATGCGATTACGCCTCGCATCTTCCACGCTTATAATATTGTCCGTTATGAAGATCTGTTCTCTCAAAATGCGCAGTTGATGGACTCGCAAATTTCATTTGCTATTTGACATATATTTTTGGATGACTGAGATAATGTCACCCAAAAAGTAAATCGATACATCCTCGAAAATTAATGATCAAGCACGAATCTCAAGGCAATTTCGAAATGCTTCGATCTAATCACCAATTTCAAAGAACTTATAAACCAATCGCCTCAATGAGACGAACATCACAACATCAAGCATAGTCTGATCCGAGCTCGAATCGACTCAGATCAAGCTATCGGAGCATGAAAATGGATCCTGATCCGCCAAATGGTCACAAAAATGGACATATTTATAGTCAGATCGAGCGGCTCGTCAAGACGACTCCAACGAATCCAAGATCACCCAATTCCGACATCATTAAGGCACCCAGATCATCAAAATACACCGTCTGATCGAGGGGATCGCACTGGGCCGTCCGATGGGAGTGGTTGGAGTTTTCAATTTACCGCCACTCCCAAAAATCTATAAATAGAGCTTCATTCTCACCTTAGAGAGGACCGAAATCGGATTTGAAGACCAGAGAGCTCTGAGAACCACCAGTCGACTTTGACGCCAACGATCTATCACCACCAGTGCCACCACCAGTAGTGCCTGAAGATCAGGAGCTCGCCCTACTAGAAAAGGCCAGTTGCCGCTCCTTTCTCCTGAAGATCAAGAGGTTGCTCCCAGAAGATCAGTTCCTGCCGCTTTTTGGGAAACTTCTCCCTTGGGTTGGAGTTGACCGATATTGTATTTTTCTACACTCGGAATATTGTTTCACCAGAAACACCTTCTTCTCCAACTAACGAGAAGCAAGGACAGATCTTTTGAACACATAGTGAAAGTTATAACCGCCCCGGTTTTTTCCCTTAACGGGTTTTCCAATGATAACCCCTGTTCATATCCTGCTTGGTTGGATAATTTTTGGGCTACGACGAAGATCTCGCATCTACCGAATAAAATTCTCTAGCACGCAACAATTTTATTGATTATGCCCGTGACTTTAAATGTGTTTTGCTTATGAGTTGTGTTAATTTTATATTCAAACTGATTAATTAGGTAAAAAATATTTTTTTATTCTAAGTTCCTACTACAATATTCCTAGGCTTTAACAAACATAAATAATTACATAAATAAACTTAAAAGCAGGTATTTCTTGTGTGCAAACAATGTAAACATTACAAATATTCAATTAAATTAATAAAGAAAGGCCTAATGCCATTGAGTTCTACTATACTCCTAAGAAGAAAATAAAAGTGAGCCCGAGCTCTAGCCTTATACATCTTAACCTTGACCTATTAATAGACTCTTTTAATTTCATCTTCCAATTCTTCTGGTTCTAAAAGGCTACAAAGATATACCTCCAAAGGGTTCATCTTTATGTTTTTTTCTTCACTCATTTTAGGATTTCACAAGCCCAAATAATATATCTTAGGACTCTAAAAATTATATTTATAAAATAAAAAAATTATAATCCAAAACTTACAAAATAGGGGTTAAATAATTTATAAATTTAAAACAATCATTTAAACATTTATCACATAATACCTAATACTTTGAGTGCCAAACAAGTCACCTGTCATATCGGTCATGCTTAAGGGGCCTTAAGCATTTTAGTAATATAAGCAAAACTTATATGAAAATTTATTAGTTTAATTATCATAACCATTAAAGAAAAATTGCATATTTTTATGAATTTTGACTGATTTCAGTCAGGCAGTAAAATCTTAGTTGGAAAAGATTTTGAACAGGCAGAAAATCTAACGAAAAATGTATTCCGTTAGATATATGATGAACTGTCCACCGAAAAAGTTATTTGGAAGAATCGGTAGAAATAGGAATTGAAAATACGACAAGAACAATACACCGTCAGAATTTTTTGACTGGTCTGTTTCTAGTGGCCGTGCCGGCGGACAGAGCCATCGAAAAATTCAAACGGAGGTGTTCCACAAGAAATATGTCGAAAACTGTCCAATCAGAAAATTTCTAGCTGTTGTTTGTTTGCTAACGCCTCGTATCGAGGTTACAGACAAAAAATTCATCGACGGTCCGCAGAAAATCTATACAGAAATAAAAAAAAAAAAAAAAAATAATCAAAACTTCACTCCTATTTTGATTTTTTACACTTACAGAAGATTCACAAATAACAAATCACAAAAATACACTCAGTATTTATATATGACTAATAAACATCTAATCTCAAGCATTTATTCATAAATTTCGACACTTTGAAAATCATTAAAATGAACTAATAGTTTAAAAATATTTAAATGAAACAACCTAAAATATAAAATCTAAATAAACTGTTTACATATGCAAATAAAGTAAAAATCAAGTTTACTCTTCATCATCATGCTCCTCCACCTCTTCCTCATCTGTCTCCACCATTGGTTTTTCCTCTTGCGGCTATCCCTATGCATCTTCTTCATTCTCGTCTCTATTTCAGCCATCCGAGCTTCCATCTATGCAGTCATCCTAGCTTCTATCTTTTCGACCATCGCAACATTCTGCATTTGAACAATCTTGTCAATCAACTGACTGCTCATTCTACTGAATGAATGGTGTGCATCATATGCTATTCTCTATGAGCCCAAGCCATAAATCCATCATTTCTTCTTCCCCCCAACAACCTCCTTCCATATATCATATTGTGACTACTTAGATTACCTACTAGAATTGCCTACATCAATGCAGCCTTGACTAATAACATTCTTTAACTGCATGTAGTCATTTTATGAGCAATTAGAATGTAAGTTAACCATATGGGTCTGCATTATTTATTCTAACTAAAAAATCAAACCAAACAAAAATTTTTGAGTAATTTAGTTCGATTTTGAACTTAGTAATTTAGGATTTTGGTTTTAATTAATGAAAACTTTGATTTTTGGTTTTTAGATCGGCTTGTTAAATTGCATAATGAATATAAATTTCATAAATAGTTTTAAAATATAGTAAATTTCGATTTACCAAAATGAAACAAATTTTTATTTGGTTTGTTTGATTTGATGTTTGGCTTATTCTAATTCTAATTTTGGAATCCAAAACTAATTGGTTTTAAAATTCATCATACAAACCATCTAAACAAACCAAATGCCAAATACCCCTAGTTAACCATGATCTATTATTAAGTCAATTATATTTCAAAAAAATTAATGTTAACTTACATATGCTCTCTATGAATGAACATCAACCCATTAATGATAATGTTGAGATGTGATGTGTTATACTATGCAATTCAGCAGTAGTAGTCTCTTGACCAAGAACTTTAGCCTGTAAATAGTATAATCAAAATTCATTAATCATAATTATAAGTTAAATTAACAAAACTAACAAATGAGTTACCCTACTTGCATCAATCTCCACCAGGTCAACCCGCATTCTCTCCAATCAAGAGGTCTTTGCTCATACTTGCATAAGTTTGTCAACATATAAAGTAGCCCCTCTAGACTCAAAGTTTCTTTTGATCTTCTAGTTGTGCTGCTCGCAAACCGCTTGAAACTATAATATCAAACAAATAACGCTAATTAGTAATTCTTCATGATCAACTAATATATTAAAATATTTGTAAATAGTTTAGGCAATACCTCAAACTCCATAAACCACATATCCCGAATTCCAATTGGGATCTTCTTCCATGATACATATGGAGCATCATACTTGATCTTTATAATGTTCCTAATTTTATGAATAGCTTCCCTAGATGGATTGAACCTGAAATTTATTATTTATATTAGAAACATAATATTCCAAAAGTATAACTTAAGAAATAAGATATGCACCTCCTAGGTCAATAAAAATGTGTGTCATTAATGGCTCATGTAGTGAATGTGTATGCCAGAAACCCGAAGCTTTGTGAAATTATTATGGGTAGAAACAGTACCGCTTGGATTTAGAGAATGGTAGGAACGTGTACCGGTTACTCTAGGAGTCCGAGGTGGAGAAATCAAAATAGAGGTCAAAATAATGACTGTGGTGGTAGCCTAAATAGTGGGTCGACTTACGACCTTCTTCTGCCTGAAAATGTTCGTAAATGAACAATGTGGAGCACCATCACCATCACCTGATGCAATCTGTAAGGAACAAAAAAAAAATGATTAGATCAATCATAAATAGAATTACTTAAAGAGCTTAGCAAAAATAATATAAAATTATAATAAAAATTATACATTTAATCTACAGTATACAAAAAGGACATAAAAATTATGTAAAAGAAGCATGCAAAAATTAAGCATATAAAGTGAATTGTAATATGGATGTATATACAGTGATATAAAAAAATATATAAAAGTGGACATGTATAGTATATGAGGCAAAATTAATTTGCAGTTAATATATGTGGAAAAATAATATGTATCTCAAGACTACTATTTTTAAGGCATATATACAAGAAAAAAAAAATGCAAGTACCTTTAACGCTAGTGTGAGGTCTTTTACTCCGATGAATTAGTATAAGTTGATTTCATAGTGTTATTTTTATCATCATCCTCACTCCTCATTTTTAGACTGAATAACTTCCTCATAATCAATATTAGTATCAATTAAGCTCACATCTGCTTCTACATCATAAACTGTAAGTTCAAAATCTGTCATCTCACCCTCTTGATGAGCAACTTCAATGGTATTTTCAACTTTCACTCTTCTTTTGGGTTTAATTTAAACTACCTCATCCCATTCCATTTTCTCTCTTATGTTTCATAGATATCTTAGGAGATATACTTGTGTTGTTTGATGTGCAATGCTAAATGGGTCATACTTAGCATATTTAACTGTTAGTGATCTCATATGACTTATGATTTCTTATCCCTCTATTATGCAATGTGATCAAACTAATCATAATTAAATATAATGTCTCCTCTCTAGATCTAGGATTATCATCTTCATAACTTTGTAGATCTATAATATTAATCTCAAATCTTCCATGTATACAAACAAGGTATATGCACTTCATTTCTCTAATCATGAACGATGCTTAAAAGAAGAGACTAAGCTATCCAATTAATATAGAAAATATATTCAAGTGTTAGTGATGATTGCTCACAAGTAATCTAAACCATGTTGGGAATTCATCTTCAACTTTCTTATTAAAAATGACAGTGCCATCCAAGTTTAATGAGTTTACGAATAACTTCAACTCGAAAGTCAAATTGATATAATTAGATATGTAATATATTCAATTAAACATCAAAATGAGATATTGTGCCATTAACACACTTACTTAAATAAAGTTTGAACATCATGGCAGTTTATTAAAATAGTAACTATCACTGCCTTGTGCTCCTTATCATTCAAATATCACGTTGTGCTTCTATCCAATGCTTTTTCAAATGGTTGGAAAGTAGATAACAGATTTTGTGAAGATCCAACACTATCGGAATTATCTGAACATGCATGTGGCTCAAAATAGTAGGAGCAAAAATTTGTAGTCTCATAGGCCAAGTAAGTTTATATATTAAGCCTTTGAGGTGTGATTTATTCTTCATAGTTTTTTAAGTTTATTAATAAATTTGGATGAATTTTTCAAAAATAATTAAGCATAAATTGAATATTAATTGATTTTAATACTACTAATATATAGGTACCTCTCAAATGGGTACATATAGTGATATTGCACTGAACCTCTCACTTTAGCTTCACACGATAGATGTATTGACATGTGTTTATCTTTCCAAGCTTACATATAATGACTGGAATATTTACTTCTAATTTTTTTACACCTTCCACATTTAATCGAGATGAGGATAGTTCATTAAAAAGGACTAAACTTGATCAAATGATTTAGTATTTACTTTGGTAAAGCACTGAATGTAACTAAAATAAGTATTGTAGAAAAATGTGGCAGTCATGGTTCTTCATTCTAAATAATTTTTTAATTCTCAAATTAGCACATCTGCTCAAGTTGGATACATACTCATATGATAACTTAATGACTGTACCAACTCACATAATGTTTTTCATTGTTCCAATGTGAGGTAGTATTTGGCTTTAGGCTTCTGAAATATATTAGCTGTAGTCTCTCTCAGCTCTAACTCTCTTCTATAACAATATTCTTTTAAGTCCAACTTGGCTAACATATTTATAATTTTTCCCTTATCTATCACTGTATTGAGAACATTGTCAAAAAAAATTTCTCTATATAGATCAGACAAGATTATGCCTTATCATATTAGACATCTAGTATGGTAGATCTAAAAAAATATTCCTCTTTGTTTAGTTATGTGCCACACCATAACCTGGTACATGATAGTGTTGACTCATTTTTCGAGTGAGGATTCAACTCTTCCATCTTAGATTTAAGGGTCTTCTAGACACTAAGAGCTCTTTAGTCATAGGACACTTCTAGCAGCCAAGTGAACACTTAACCTAAACCTAAAGACTTTATGAGGGTTTTACCATAGGATTAGGTTAAGCCTTAGGACTCAAGGTGACCTACCCATCCGATGGCCTAAACCAAGCTTATTCCTAACTCCTAAAACAAATCCAAATGCCAAATAAATATCAACCAAAATCTCATCCTAACTATTTTCAAACTCCAAACTAAAATCAAATCTAAATGATCCAAACCTAAGCCCATTATTCAATCTTATGAACTTAGCCAAAATCCCTTCAATCCAAACCTAACTCGATTGATTTTCTCAAAGCAAATCAATCCTTCAAGCATCATTCCAATCTCCATAAAAAATTACAATTAAAAAAAATCAAAACTAATCAAACCAAAATCAATTCAATCAACCTAAAGTCAAGCCAATTGACCCATTTAGGTTCACTTGATCCAAAGTGACCTAAAGGACCTATTTGAGCCAAATCTCAATCCAACCCAAATTGGACTGAATCAAACCACTCAAAACCTCCTATAATAATTGTTGATCATTCTTGATTGACAATCAATTGGGTCAAACCAAATCAATTCAATCATGTGACAATGTTAACCCTCTTAACCTATATGGGCCAAATGAACTAAATCTCACCCTAAGTCACATCAATTGAAGCCAATGTTAACCCTCTTTTCAAGTTTTATTTTATTTTGACTCATTCATTTGGACAAAGGCTTAGGATTTCTTATTCCTAGATGCATGATGAAATAGGTTATTGCCTAAGTCAAAAGAGAGAGGGTGAAGCTCCATTATAAAGGGTTGCTCTTATAGGTCAAGTTCCCTAAAGTGCTGAAATGGAGACACTCATTTTTAGCAAGAGCGATAAAAGATGCATGAATGATGTGAGATATACAACATACAACTAAGGGATTGCTAAATATTTTAATTATCATGCTTATAGCCTAGGCTTTATAAATGAGGTTATGAGTTATCTAAACTTTAATTATGAATTGTTAGTTGAATAAAAAATTTAATTTTATTCTAAGAGCTTACTGTATCGAGGCCACACATTAAAGTATCAAACATTAAGAAGCTATGAAAAATATGTAATCTTGATTCACAATCTAAACAAATCATCAATCAATTTATAGACTACCGCAAGAGAATAAGGGGTCAGTGCGATCGAGTACCGCTATATAACCTGAAAAGAGAAAAGATGGGTAGCCGAGCTCTACCCTTATACAACGTGGATCATAAAAGAATAACTACAATTTAAAATGAATACATGCTATTGGGGTCTTCACTTCTTTATTTCTTCATTTCTTCATTTTTGATTTGCTTCAAAGGCATCATAGGGCACCCCAGGACTAAGCCTTCTGGCCATTGCTCATCCTAATCCTCAGCACTAATCCTAATTCCTATTGCAAGAATTACATTCATATAAAAAAGTAAATCTAACTACACCTGCAAAATAGAGATTAGCTAAACACACACATATCCCCAAGAAGTTATCTTTGTAATTTAGACTTAACACCCTGCACATGAGTAATCAAGCCCACCTATCCTAACTTAAGCTATGATTAGGGGTTTAGGCAACCTGCAAAGAGAGTATTTATATTTATTTTTAAGTAATCCCTTAAGCATAATCTCCTATATAAAACATGATTAGACTAAGAGTTGCCTAACATCTAGTCTATAAAATATACACCCTAACATTCAGTCTATGAAACATATGCCCTAACATTCAGTCTGAAATATTACATCACAAAATAAACATACATCATACATACACCTTCCTAACTTAGGTCTAGAAGTGGTGGCTTAATTCTAATGTGTATGCTAAGACTTTATGTAGTATGTCTTAACTAAGCATTAAAGTTATGATTTTGTAAGTGTAGAAGGATTTAATTTAACATAAAGGTTGGTTCCACTTCAAGTTGTTTAATTGATTTGTGAATTTTAATTTTTTTATTTTAGTTGGCTTCATTTGATTTACACTTAGCATCTAAGTGTTATAAAAAGAGGAAAGAGGATTATCCTTCTTTATCTTTAATTAAGCCTTTTTTCTAAAGCATATTTTGATGACTTAGTTCTCTTTAGTGAATGACTTATTAAGTATTTTCTTATTAATCCTAAGTTTAGGTGAACCTTAAGTAATTCTATTCAATATAAAAGGCATCTTAAGATTAATATAACCGAATTATTATCACATAGCACATGTCAAACCATTTCTTTCCATTATTTATGACATGCATATGATTCAATCCTTAATGAATCTATACAGGCTACATACTTTGGCATACTTAAAATGATCATGAATGCATTGATACTTAGTTGAAAAGTATATTTCATTCTCTAACTAAGTATACATACACATGTATAAAAAACATAAGCAAGTATCTATTATTGTTTAAACCAGAAAAGTGAGGTAATCAAATGACCTCCTCAGGGTTAGTTAAAGCCCGTATTCTTGGGATGTCCAGACTATATAATTTCTATCTTAAATACATATGAATGTATATACAATTATAAGGGTGAAAATCATACAAGAGGTTATATTTTGTCTTATTGAATTATTTATACTTATGACTTAAAGCTTAATCCAAATTCTGATACAAAAATACATGGGAGTGAATTTGAATGAGAATGTGTCATTGTTAACTAGGGAAGCGAGGTAATCAAATGACCCCCTTAGGGCTACTTAAAGCTCATGTTCTTGGGATGTCCAGACTATATACCCATTTGCATTCGAACACATATAGATTTGTACAAATGAACATAGGAAGAAGGCTCAATGACTTAAATAATTATGGATGCATGCATTTTAAATAGAAAAAAGGATTCTCATTTTTTTTATTAATTACACACATAGATGTATAAAAGATATGAGCAAATACATGTCATTGTTAACAAGAGAAGTGAGGTAATTAAAGGACCTCCTTAGGGCTACTTAAAATCTCGTGTTCCCAGGATGTCTAGACTATATATTTGCCTTCTTAAATACATATGGATGTATAGATAATTAGGAGAAAGAGAACCATGCAAAATTATACTTTATTTGATTGAATTATTTATGTATATGAATTAAAGATCTATCCAAATTCTTATACAAACATACATATAAATGAAATCAAATAAGTATGTGTCATTGTTAACTAGGGAAGTGAGGTAATCAAATGACCTCCTTCAAAAAAAAAATGAAAAAAAATCAAATGACTTCTTTGGGGCTACTTAAAGCCTTGGGATGTCAGATGTACTATATACCCATTACCATTTAAACCTATGTAAATCTATCTAATCATAAGAAAGAGAGACCCACTTCACATACTTAAGCTATAAGCACAAGAAACTCCTACGTATATCCATAACTATTTTCATTCCAAACTTTATTATCAATTTAGAATCTTTGAAAAATAAATTTAGATTTAATAGTGATAATAATCACACATATAATAAATTAAGTCAACACATGCAAGCTTACATAAATAGATTTCATTCAGTTCATTTAATTTTGAAATGATGAATGCATAATACCACATGACATATAACATTTAAAGTAATTGAAAAGAAATGATTAAACATAAATATATGATTCACTCAACCAATTTAATTTCTAAGGATAATTATATTAAATAAGATTGTTTAAGAAAAACAAAAATTTCTTATTAATTTGGTTTTGGATTTGAGTTGATTTAAAGATGAAAGAGATTATTTGTTATTTTCACCCCATTCTCATGTTGGTAATCTTAATTAGTTTAAGGCAATATAATCAAATGTATTTTGAATTAGTTCGTTAAAATGTCAATTAAATCACTTAATTATCCATTCCTATGCTTCTTTAATTTGATTAATCACTTAATTATGCCACAAATAATATGAATATGTGAAGAAATATAATTGCAATGCTCTAAGGACCATGCAATTGGCTCATAATAAAAGATTAATTTGATTAAAGAATCTAATTAAGTACTCTTATATTTTTTCTCACACTTATGGGTTATTCATAATTTCCTTTGTCTTTTATGTTATTAAACACATAAAGAGGAACCCTTAATTTCATTGTTAATTATTTGATATGATTTGCATTTCCAATTTGATTTAATTTAGCCACTTGATTAATCAATTAATCATTTAATTAATGTCTAACTTAGTTGGTCTCTTGAAAATGAAATGGACTTAGAAAGGGATTAAGAAAGAATTCATAATCTCTTTCTCTCATCCATTTTACTGCTAAATAGTGATTAATAAACTTTAATTAATTAATTCTTACTATTTTGAATGTTAATTAATCACTTAATTAATTAAAGAGAGTAATTAAGGTTTGCATCATCAATTTCCCCTAATTACTAGGTAATAAGTTAATAATAAAATCATGGGAGGTAGAAGTCATCCCATGAAATCATCTTGCCAAGTTTGGGAACAATTGGCCAAGTGATTAGGGATTAATTAAAATAATTAGGTTTGTAATTAAATTTTAATTAGGCCTTATTACTATTAAAATAATTGAGATTAATTTTAATAAATTCTTCTCTAATAAGTATTTATTTGTATTTTTGTAATTTCTCTATAAGTTGTTATGATTTTCCAAAGTTTGACCATTAAATGGGATTAATAAGCCTAATCCATCTTGTGGATCACTTAATGACACACTTTTCACATGGCATCGTGATTAATTACTTAAACTCATCCTACCGGCTTATGTGGGCGATGGACCAAATCTCATCTCGCCATCGTAGATTACGGTAGATTAACCGTTGTTCTAGAGAATAAATCAAATTAATTTAATGGATTAATTATGGTCATCCATTCCGATCACACAGAATGGATGATGCGTGATCTATCATCTCCCGTGCATGATGATAACACCATCACCTTTTTGATTAATTAGCTATGCTGGGATTGATCCCACACCTTTACAAAGAGGATCCTATGAGATCTAACGACTAGATTCATGCAAAATCAACATTCACTTCAAAAAGGCCTAGAAAAAAAATTGAGAAATCTTAGTTTAGTGGGATAGTACCTTGTTGAAACTCAAGACCGGCGTTGAACCAACTGAGGTAGCTTCGCCTTGATGAGGTAAAGCTCTGCTGAGAAGATGGTGTGATGCCTCCCCATTGATTGCTCATGGAAGCACCATAATCCTCCGAGTTAGCATATGAGATACTTTTGGTGATCGGGGAGCTCAAAAAAATGGTTTCACTTGAGCGGTGAGCGTGTGGGAAGTTAATTGAAGTGGGGTTGAGTTTTGAGAAGGTTGTATGGAAGGAGTGCTTTCACTTCTGGGTTGGTGTTTTCCAATGGCCACTAGGGAGCTCAAGAATGCACTCGAGGAACTTGTCTCACAGCTAGGGCTTTAAGGGTTCAAGTGTTCAAATTAAATGGGGTATACTCCTCTTCCCTTGATCAGGCGCCAAGATCCATGATCATTTTGTTTCTGGCGCCATAGGTGGTCGGAGGTGACAGCTTATGTGGCTCGACTTGGTTGGAGGAGGGCTTGAGGTTGGTGGCTTGGCTTGTCACTATCACAAATGGGTTTGGCCAATGAGGAGAGGTGGGTTAACTCACCTCCCCTAGGCTTATGGATGACCTAGCCACCATGGGTTAGGTTAGCCACCTAGGCAGGGTTCCATTCTAAACTTTGGGTGGCTGCCAAATGCAAAAGAGGATAGTTGACCACATAATTTGGATTTTTATCTTATATGGAGGCTTTTATACATTGGGTGATGGGTTGGATTGGGTTCAATTTAGGTTGGCTCTATTTTGGGCTGACCCAAGATGAGTGGATGGGTCATGCTAAATTTCATTGGGTTTGGGCTTAGTTTAAGGGGGTTTGGCTCAATTTGACCCATGTAGGTCAAATTGGACTAGGAGTCAAGTTGACCAATTGGTCAATTTAGGTCAAACCAAGGCTTGGGTCAAATTCAAATGAGCATTTGGAATGTTTTGGTGCAATTGGTTTGGTTCAATTTGGCTTAGATTTGGATTTAATCCATTTGAGTTCAAATGGGTCAAGTTGACCAATTTGACCAAATTGGCTAAATTATCTTGGGTTAGACATTGGTTCATGTTCAATTGATCAATTGAAGATGATTGTAGGCTTTAGTTTAAATCAATTTGGATTTAGTTTTGATTTAGGCCATTTTGACCTTTTAGGTCAATTTGTGCTAAATATGTCAATTAGGTACAATCAAGGGTTCAATAATATTCAGTGATCAATTTGGAATGATCTTGAGCCATTGGTTGCAATCAATTTGGCTTAGATCTTGATTTGACTCAATTTGGTCTTTTAGGTCAAATTAGGTCAAAGGGCCAATTGGATTAGGTTTTGTTTAATTGATTGTCAAGTTATGTTCAAGGATTGATCTTAGGTTGATGTGAATCATTGATTTCAATTAATTTGGCTTTGGGAAATAATTTGTCTCATGTAGTTCAAGTGGGTTAACATGGTCAAACGACCAAATTGACTTGGTTTGACCTTGATTGCAATTGATCAATCAGGGATGATCAATAATTATTGCGGGAGGTTTTGGATGGTTTGATTCAATCCAATTTGGGTTGGATTGTAAATTAGCTCAAATGGGTCCTTTAAGTCACTTTGGGTCAAGTGAGTCTAAATGGGTTAATTAGTTTTATTGAAGTTTGATTTGAGTTTAGTTGAGTTTTTTGGGTTCCAAAATTTGCCACTAACCTCTTTATGATGAAGAGAGTGTTTAAGTGTTAGTGAAATTTTTAGAAGGTAGATGAATAGTAGATCATACACTACCTAGAGATTTCACCCTCATTTTTACGAGGGCTTTAGATCTGGTTCCAGGTTTCCTATAAAGCAAGAGTTAATTTCCCCTCCCAATACTGATATAACACTTTTAATTAAGGCTGGTCGACGAATTAGTAAATAACGAGCATATAATAGTAATGTGTGGAGTTTATAATGTTATGAGATATATTATTTAATTTAAAGCTTTTGTTTGGGGAACGATGACATGCTCGATAAAGATCCCATAGTTCCGTCATCCCGGGATGTCGTGGTCCCTTGTCCACTTAGTCAGAGGAGGTAGTCGACTCAACCTGATAGAAGGATCATTGTCGACAACCATGGGTTGCGTCGTCCAAGGTGTCATTGTAGACCTGGGGTGAAGTTTGTCTAAGGGGACAAATGTAAGTCAACCTTACATAACATAGGGCTTTTTGCCCAATCAAATACATTCTATGAATAGAGGAGAAGTCCCTCTCCTTCAAATTCATTTTCTCCTTCCCTTGAATTATATCGTATGACTTCTTGCAAGTTCAAAGCTTTTGGTGAAAATTTTACTTGCAATAACTGGCATGAATTCAATTCCCTTTATATTTACAATGCATAGTATAATAATGTTGAATGTGCATTTAGAAAACCCTCACTTATATTTATCGACACATTTTTATGATCATTCTAAATTTGACTCAAATCTATCTTTGACTTTTACTCATTTGATGAGATAGATAGCGTAATTGAAATGATTATTAAAAAAGTTTTGCTTATATTTGTTGGCAAACCATATACTCATATTCTTGCTTATAATTAAGGCATCAACTCCCTATTGTTTATTTTGGTGTTCAAGATTCTTACATCTTCAATTTATTTGATATGGAATGTATGTAATTTAAGTCATAATATTCAATTTTATTAACTTTATATGTATTTGATCTCATTTTATTATGTAATTGAGCATTGAAATAATCAATCTTAAGCCATATAATCAATCTATTTATTTAAATTTTGGCAGCCTCGATCATCCCATCCAGTGGGGGCTACTTTAGGAGACTTGGTCTTCCCACCATACCAAGAAAAGCATGCATGGTAGGTGTTGTAAGACACCACAATCAAAAGTTTTATTTGCCTACCATGCCAAAAAATGTGTGCATGGGTTTGCATAGCATTGCATTTTCTTTCCGCATTGGAACAATGCGTGCAGTAATATCATATATTTTCCCTTATGTTGGAATAATGTGAACTTATCACAAAGAAGATTTTTCTACCACATTAGAACATTGTGAATAGGTACTTATAGCATAAGTTTTTTTGCGTGGAACAAAGTGAATGGGTACTTATCACAAAGTAGATTTCTCTCACATTGGAACAATGTGAATAATAGCACAATTTTCCCATGCATTGAAACAATGGAATTATCACAAAGCATATTTTCCTGCCACATTGGAACAATTTGAACATGTACTTATAGCATAAGTTTTTCTGTCGCATTGGAACAATGTGAACGAGTACTTAAATCAAAGCATATTTTCACAAATTTTCATTCAGATGTTGTGATGTTTATTTTTGATGTGTGTATGGGGGACACCACACAGATCTGAGGTTGTACTTATTGAGGTGATCGGGTTCGACATCAAGGAATATTGCACTATCTCAAAAGATAAAAATCACTACCCTATAATGGACCTAATCACCTTAATAAGGACTCCTAAGGCATGATGGCTCTTCGAATATCCCCGAGATTTTTTCCCTACTTTACATGGATGAATAAAGTAGGGTCTATTTAAACTAAATTTCTCTATAGGGAAAGCCACCATAGTCAATTACATCCTAAGGAAGGTGAATTTCTTAGGAATACTCTCGATTAAAGTAGGCAATTATTGTCTCCAAAAAATTTCAATGATAAGACTATTAATAAATTGACTATATTGAGAAATCAAATAGGATAGATAAATAAAGGAGAGACTTATTATTGGAGCCAAAAGGAGATGAGTAGAAAATGCTCATGATACTAAAAAACTAGTGAGTATTTCAACCTACTATGGTTGAGTTTTATATGTTTGAAGTTGAGGAGAATTATATATTTTAATTGAAGTTTTGTTAGAAAATTAGGACTTATAATCTCATAACACAAGGTTGTGGAAATGCCTAAGAGGTGAGGATTTATCCTTATATCCCAAAGAAAATAGCAGCCTCAGATCCTAAATCTAGGGAGCTTTAGCGGAAGCCAAAGCACGTCTTAAATCTAAGCGAAGATGGGTATATGGTTTACCTCCACAAAAGAGGGTAAACCACCCAATTGCTGGACTTATAACTGCCTGGAGTGGCATCCTCTTATGCTTTAAAACCATGTGGTCAAGTCAAATATTTTGGCAAGATGGTTAGGTTATTTTTATTTAGAAAGAGATTAAAGTTCTTAAACCCACTCCCTAAGAGTCTAGAGCATGAGCGGTATAGACAATGACTTAGTCTAATGCAAATATTTTTAATTTTTATTTGATTTTGGACTCTTCATTTTGATAAAGGATATGAGATTTGTATATGTCTAAATGCATGCTAAAATAAGGTTGTTGCCTAAATCATAAAGAAAGAGGTGTTTTTTATCACAGGGGAGACCCTCAAAGTCAGCTTCTTTCTATCATGTAGGATGGAAACCCTCTCAGAGTGAAGCAATATGGTATACATGATGTGAGACATACAATCATACAGCTGAGGGGTTACTAAATCTTTTAGTTATCTTGATTTAATGCCTTGGATTTATGTGAGATTATGAGTTATTTTAAAATTTTAATTATGAGTTGTAGTTGGGATAGAAAATTTATCTTTTAAGAGTCTAATGATCCAGCCACACATTAAATCATCATTTCAAAAAGAAACTAAGAAGAGGCATGATATTTCTATTGCATAATTGTAAATAAAACATCAAGCAAATTTATAAATCCATTGTAAAAAAATAAAATGACTGTGTCATCGAGTACCACCATACATCCTGAAAAGAGAAATGGGTAGCCGAGCTCTACCTTTATACAACATGGTGTATGAAGGAATAATTACAATTCTTATCTTCTTTCTTCATATCTCCTCTATTTCTTCATTTTGATTTGCTTGCTCCAAAGGCATCACGGCGGCCTCTCAGGATAAAGCCTTCTAGTCACCGCTCATCCTAATTTCTCGTAACACTAATCCTAATTCGTAATAAAAAATTACATTAAAAATAAGAAAAAGTAAGTCTAACTACACCTACAAAATAAGCATTAGCTAAACACACCATACAACCTAAGCAGTTATATGGATAGTTTGGACTTAGCACCCTGCACATGGGTAACCAAGTCCACCTATCCTAATTTAGATTGTTCTTAGGGGTTAAGCAACCTGCAAAACAAGCATTTATATTTATTCTTAAGCACCCCTTAAGCACAATCTACTTCAAAAAATATGATTAGGCTAATCACGGCCTAACATCTAGTCTATGAAGCATACACCCTAACATCCAGTCTATAATAATACATCATAAAACCAAACATACATCAAACCATGCACCACACTAACATAAAGCTGAAAGTGATGACTTAATTCTGAAGTGTGTGTATTAAGGCTTATGTGGTATTCCTTAACTAGGCTTTGTTATAATTTTTTAAGTAAGAAAGTATTTAATTATAAAAGATGGTTTTACTTTAAGTGGTTTAATTAATTTGTAAGTTTTACTTAATGTTTCCTTTATTTAATTTGGTTTACACCTAACAACTAAGTGTATAAAGAGAAGAAATAAGAGGATCACCCTTTCTTATCCCTACCTTAAGTCACATCTAAAGAAAATTAATTAAATAAATTCTCTTTAGTGAATGACTTATTACATATTTTAATTAGTCCTAAGTTTAGGTTCACTTTAATAGTCTCATTAAATAAGAAATGCATCTTAAGGTTAATTGGAGTTAATTACTATCATATAACACATATTTATTCATTTCTTTCCATCATATGTAGGATGCATATGACTAAGTACTAATTATATCTATACATGCAATATGTTTTTTTGCACACTTAAATGCAAGATGCATAAATGAGTTTTATAAAAAGATTCTCATTCATCAGCTAAATACACATTCAAATGTATGAAATTTCTAAGCAAATACTTTTCCATTGTTTGACCATGGGAAAGAGGTAGGAACCTTCTTGGGGCTACTTAAAGCCGTGCATCCCCGGGTGTCCAAACTAGTTATACCAGCTATTCTTAAATACATATGGATTTATAAACAACTATATGAATAGAAAATCATGCAAAAATTGTAATTTTGTTTTGAATTATGCATAGGAGAGATTTCAATTCATTAGCTAAATGCTCACACAAGTGTATAGAAGTTATAAGCAAGTACTTCACCATTGTTTGACCAGGGGAACGAGGTAGGAACCTCCTTGGGGCTACTTAAAATCATGCATCCCCGGGTGTCCAGACTAGTTATACCCGCTATCCTTAAATACTCATGAGTGTATAAATAACTATAAGATTGTAAACCATGCAAGAATTGAATTTTGATTTATTTATACATGTGAGCTAAAATTCTATCTAAACTCTAACATGGATACACATAAGAATAAACCCAAGCAAGTGTTGTGTCCTTATCAAATGAACTATACACTTGTTAATATTCATATCCTATGTAAACTCATGAAGATTAAGGAAAAGAGAACTTCATATCACATGTTCTAAGTTGTAAGCACATGTAAGCTTACAAATACTTACAATTATCATTACTCCATGTGTTATAGTTGATTTATATACTTTTAAACTAATTTTCTATTTAATAGTGATAATAGCCACACATATTTTTAATTAAGTCAATACATGCAAATTTGACATTAAGGAAATCATTTATTTTAATTGATTTTTGAAAAAAATCAATGCATGACTACAAGTGCCATACAACCCTTTAATATGATTGGAAAGAAATAAAGAAACACAACCATATAATTTCATTCAATCCAACTAATTCTTAAGGAGAATCACATTAAATAAGCTTATTTAAAATAAACCAAAGCTTCTTAAAGTCACTTTTGATTTTATGTTTAACTTGATTTAAGAGAAATGTAAAAAGAGGTGTTAATCATAATCTCATTTCCCATATGTGTAAATTAATTTGATTTAATAAGGAGCAATTAAATGATTTTTATGGATTGATTAAGTTAAGCATGGATTAAATCAATTAGTTAACCTTTAACTATGTTACCTTAAGATAATTAATTAAATAAATATGAGTTAATATAATATGCAAAATGAATTGAAAAGTAAATAGTAATGCTCCCATGAAATGAAAGGGGCTAAATGCAATTAGCTCATAATCATTTAATAATTAAGGAACCATTTTTAATTACTTTCATGATTTTTTCACACATATGAACTAATCATAATTTCATTAAGCTTGTTTAGGTTCTCGAACACCTAAAGCTCTACCCAAGATGGATTAATGAAAAATCAGATTTAATTAGATTTTTTTCAAATCAATTAAACCAATAATCCAATAATCCATCTTTTCTAAAAAGAGACTAACCAAAGTTAATAAGTATCTTGAAATGGGATGGGCTTAAGGAAAAAGGCTGGGAAAGAGGTCCCAACCAAATTCCATAAGCCATCCACTAGATTAAGCATGATTTAATATGATTTAAATTCCAATTTAGCTAATTAAGTTTCTAATTAGTTAACTAATTAATAATTAGGACTTTAGTTGAAATGATAGGAAAATTAGAGAAAGGATTAAGAGGGAGGCTCTAATCCACTTCCCTAAGTCTCCTTATTGTTCAAAAGTGATTAGAGAGTCCAAATAATTAATTCATTGTTCATATGCTTAATCTTAATGAAGTTAAGAGGGTAATTAAGGATTAACCAACAAACCCACCTAATTTAACAAGTAATAAATCACTAGAAAATTTGAGGAGGTAGAAGTCATCCTCTCAAACATTCTCAAAAATTTTGGGATCAATCACTTGAGAGATTAGAGAGTAATTGAGCTTACTAAGTTTTTAATTAAACCCTAATTAAGCTCTATTTACTATTAAAAATCCATTGAAAATATTTTTATTAAATTTCTCTCTGAAATACCTTTAAAATGAGCCATTATTTTTATTTTTTAGATTTCTCTACAATTAGTTACAAATTATAGAAATTCAGCTTAAAAATATATTAATTAATCTTAATTAAACCAAATCCTGCCAGTGCCACGTGGCGCGCTGATGCGTCACACTTCCATGTGGCGCTATGGGACTGGTTATTTAAGTTGTCATATCTGCACCCTGAGTCAGCTAGCGGTGAATGCATCATTGATCTCCGTTGTTTGATCTCGGATCAGACGACACATCAAATTCGAGGCATAAAGGGAGATATCTCATTTGTTCTAACATGATTTGATCACGGTCATCTGTTCTAATCATGCAGAATGGACGGTTCGTGATCCTCCTTCCCGTGAGCGACGAATGATAACATCCTTCTACCATGGATCGCGATCCGATCCAGAGCTCGGATGAACTTCAAAATCAACCCACACCATTGAGGGAAAGAGAGCACATCCAAGATCGAATGCAATGAAAATTTTCTTTGAAAAGGATCAACCACACTTAAGCTAGAGATCGATTTTCATGGAAATACCTCAGGAGCTAAGGCGGTGGCTTGCATGCTGAGGAAGCTTCACTAGTTGAAGCCTTGTTGATCGACGGGCCTTGATTTGGTGTGCTTTGGAGGCCAAGATCCTCCTCCTTGGCATTCAGCTTTGATCAAACTTGAGCTTGGAGTTGATTTGGAGCTTGGGAAATGATTTGGGTAGCCTCGATAAAGTGTAATGATGGTGTAGGAATGAGGAATTTGATTGAAGTGGGGTATTGGCGAAGTTGGGATCGAAGCTAGCCTCCCCTATTTCAGTTCCTCACGGAAGAGAGAATACTGAGACTAGGATGCTTGGAATAGTATAGAGCTCACAGGAAGCTCAAAAATGTCTTTAGAAGCTGCACGAAATGAATTAGTGAAGTTCTCATTTGAATTGGGGGAGTATACCCCCTAATTTTGCTGAGTTGGATGGTCGGGATGTCCTCCCATTTTTTCACCCACATCGATCTGATGTCTCGACTTCATGTGGTTCGGTTGGGCTAGAGGAATCCATGGAAGGTGGCTCAAGGTCTGATATAGGGAGATTTCTTAGCATGGATCCATGGGGTGCTTGGCTTGCATGGGAGCTGAGTCAACTCACCTCTCCTTGGTCCATGGCTGACTTAGCTTGGGTTAGGTGCACCCTCATTTGAAAGTTGGATGACTGCCAAGGTGATGGGAGAGTGGACTTTGCTATTTATAGGGGGAATCCTATGTAAAGAGGACTTAACTAATGGATTATGGCTTGGGTGGGGTTCACTTTGATTTTGAAATGACTTTGGGCTAACCTAAGGTCAATTTGGGTCGGGTTTGGTCAGCCACCAAAGTCCAATGGGTTGGTTTTATGGGTTTTGGCTTCATTTGGTCAAATGGATTCATATTGGGTTGGGTTGACCAATTGGTCAAATTGGGTCAAACAGTTAGATTCAAATGATGATTTGGAGAGTTTTAGTTCAAGTAGTTTCAATTAATTTGGCTTAGGTTTGATTTTGGCTCACTTGGGTTCAAATAGGTCAAATGGGCTAAGTTGAGCCATTTGACCAATTTGACAAATTTGTGTTAGGTTAGGTGTTGGTTCAAGTTCAATTGGTTAATTGAAAATGATTGTAGGCTTTGGTTTAAATCAATTTTGATTTAATTTAGATTTTGACCAATTTGACCTTTTAGGTCAATTTGGGCTAGGTTGGGTCAAGTTGACCAGTTGGTCAAATTGGTCTCAATTTTGGATTTGGTCAAGTTCAATAATTGATTTGGAATGAGCTTAAGCCGTTGGTTACAATCAATTTGGTTTAGATTGTGATTTGACCCATTTTGGCTTTTTAGGATAATTTGGGTCAACTTGGGTCAAATGACCAATTGGACTTGGTTTGGCTCTATTGAGGTTTGGTCATGTTCAGTCATTGCTCATGAGTTGGTTTGAATCAATGGTTTCAATCAATTTAGAGTTTGGTGGGTTTTGGCTTGTTTAAGTTTCATTTGGGCAAAAGGTTGACTTGGTCAAAGGACCAAGTTGGCTTGGTTTGACCCAATTGAGGTGATTGATCATCCGAGGGTGATTGTTGATCATGATATGAGGCTTGGATGTCCCTAGTTCAATTCAATTTGGGTTGGATTAGAACTGGTTTAAAAAAAATTCTTTAGGTCACTTTGGGTCAAGTGAACCTAAAAGGATCAATTGATTTGATTTTAGCTTGATTCAAGTTTAGTTGAACTCATATATGAGCCTAGGATTGAAATATAAATCCAATTACAATCAATTTGAGGTCTAATGAATTTTGGCTCATTTGAAGTTTTCAAGTCAAAAAGGCTAACTTGGGCTTGACTTGAGTTGACTTGAGTTTGGCTTGATAATTATAGTTTATGTTTATATTTGGCTAAATGATTGAAGGAATGATTGATTTAAGTGAAAATATATTGGTTTTGGCTTGATTTGGATAGGATTTTGCTAAGTCCAAAAAATTGGCTAAAAAGGCTTGAATTGAGTTTTGGCTTGATTTTGGACTTGGTTTTGGTCATGTGAATTTATATTTCATTTATATTTGGGAGTATAAATGAATATATAAAAGATTCATGAAAAAATTACTTGAGTTTGGAGTGATTTGAAGGCAAATTTGACGAAGCTTAAGGATGTAGGTCAAAAGGGCTTAAGTAGAGGATTGAATTAGTTTGATTTATTGTTTGTCATTGAAGGGTGTGTTTCATTTATATTTATGAATATAAATGAAGGAGTAATTGATTTATAAAGAAATCAATTGATTTTGGGTTGATTTGTATGAGATTTGATTAAGCTTATGGAGATAGGTCCATAGGGCTTAAGAGGGGATTTGATTGGATTTAGATTTAGTTTGATTTAGTTTTGGCTATTTGAGTATGGATTTTATTTATATTTGTAAATATAAATGAATGAATAATTAATTTATAAAGAAATCAATCATGCTTGGGATAAATTAGGTGGAGATTTGGCTAAGCTTATGAGAGTGGGTCATTAGGCTTAAAATGGAAATTTGGACTTTGATTTGATTTGAAGATTGAATAATTTGGAATTTGAGTTTGAATTGGGATTTGGTAAATGATTGAGAGATTGAATTGATATTTTGAGAAAATCAATTGAATCGAGATTGATTAGAATTTGGTTAAGGCTAAGTCCATAAGATGAAATTAGAGGGTTTTGAATTTAATCATGGGGTTTTATAAAAAAATTTTGAACTTGAATTTGATCATGGGATTGATTACAGTCTTGAAAATTTGGTTTGGGTTGGGTATGAATTTGAGGTTTGGTTTGAGAAGAAAAGCATGGATTGGGTCTTGGCTATAGGGTAGACAAGTTTTCCTAAGTCCTCAAGGCATAACCTATTCCTATGGATAATCCTTCTAAGTCTCTAGGCTTAGGTTTATTGTTCACCTAATCACTAGAAGTGTCTTAAGACTAAAGAGCTCTTAATGTCTATAAGAGTCCTAGATCTATGATAAGGAAGTTGAGAACTCACTCCAAAAGTGAGGTCAACACATGTGCATGAAATTAAAATATAACTGACACCTCTTTTCTATAGCATAATTTAGATCACCATTTCAGTTGAATTTCAAAAATATTGCTTCCTTCTTTAAATTTAACAAATCAAAATAGCATTTTGATGATAAAATGCAAATGAATTTTTAGCTTTGACATATAAAAGAGGTCAAATAAGAGTAAAGAAGCCTCATAGAATATGTTACCTTCCTTCGATTCTCTTTCAAACCGAATAAATGAAGTAGCAAGTTGAATGCCGCATGAAACATCGAATATAACAATATTGAACATCTGGAGCTAGATTTCATTTCAGCTTCATCTTATAATGATTTAAAAATAAGAAGAATATTTAGTAGTACAACTTTGATGGCATCAACCAATAGTTACTTGTGAATAGCAAAATGAGAAGCTCACTCACTCTTAGAAATATGCAAGTAAAATAATGATTTAGTGGCCATACATAAGTAAATTTACACCTCTAATAATGGGGCGAGTGTAATATTAAATCCTTCATAGATTAAAACATTACCATCTTACTTGCCATAAAAAGGATTTGATTTGATATGAAAATCTAAATGGAATTCAATTCACATCATGTGAAACAATAAAGGCAACCAAATTGTATCATAAAGATGTTCAAACCCAAATAAATTTCAACTTTCCTTTTGTTGAATAATAATAAAAAAAACAAAGCTTCGTATCTTTCATGGCCTTAACATTCATTGCCCTTTGTTTTGCCCTAATCAGATGGTTGCTATTTGACAAAAATTGGAAAGAATTTTTGCAAGAATGTTCTTTTTTATTTTGATACCATCTAAATAGCAAAACAAGTTCTACATGAAAAAATAGTTGTGCAATGAGATTCATTCTTTTAGACTAAAAAAAAACTTACTTCCCTTATCAGTGATGGCATCATAAGCTTGAATCAATGCTTTAAAGCATAAACAACTAGCATTAATGGCTCTATTTGATCTAGCTGCACCAGACACACCAAGTAGGAGCATGGTTGTACTATTCGAATAAGAAAATAAGTAGAATATTTCACAGCGAAAATAATACATAAAGGCTCTCTAAGTATATTGATAAGTAAAATATAGAAGCAGGGTTAAAATAGAACAAGATAGATGCTTGCAGGGAAACTGACGAATCCTTTAATATTAAAAATGATAAGATGTAGAAATATATGGCCACAAGCATAAATGAAATGTTATTCAGAATAAAACCCACAGTGCCAGCACAGCTTCGTATCCAATCAGAGGGATCAAATAAGCAAAAAAATAGAATATGAGAAAAAAAGATATAGACAGAGGAAGAAAGGGAAGGAAAGCATAGGTCTGCTTGTATTCAAAACCATATTCAGCAATCTGAACAAAGTAAACGCTGTCGCACACAATACTTCCCTCAATCGCTGACCCAATCCGCAGCTATAGGACTCGATCAGCTTCGACCAATTGCAAGAGATCACTGGTGGTGGAAGAAGAGGAAAGACAACTAAGGCTAAGTCGAGCTGAAGAATCACAGGGTATGAAGAGAAATCTCTATGTGATGATTAGAGATATTAGGAGAATGCATGAGAAAATGGCAAGCCTGACGACCAAACGTTCAGCCCTCTACATTGCAGAGCTCAAGCAAGAGTGAGAATTGGAGTGGTGGATGGAATTTGTTGATACTTCATTTTTTTTTTTGCATGAGATTGATTTTGGGTTGGAGCTTGAGAGGCAAGGATGGATTCCAGCGACTTGTGATTCAAGGTTGGGCTAGGTTCTCCTGAAGACAACCAAAGCAGGAGAGGGAAATCACGTGTGGTGCTCGGCTGCTTGGGATGGACGGGAAGAGGGGAACTCGAGACTGATGGAGGAGGCCGAATGGAAGAGGGAAATGAATTTCGCCGCCTGGCTTGCACCAATGAAACAAGGGAGAAGGAGCCTCGTTTGGCTTTAGCTGAAGGAAGTTTGAATGGAGAGGAGAGTTCAATCGACCGACTAGAAAAGAAGGATGGAACGAGCAAGGGTGTCGCCCATTTGTTCTACTGCTCGAGAGGGATAGAACGGGAGAGGAAAGCCATGCGAGGACAGAACCAGAGACGAAAGCTGTGCGAGAGAGAAATAGACAAAATTTCAAAATAACTTTAATTAGTAGATTAGGCATATTTTTAAAAAAATTTAAAAATAGGCATAGTCGTCCGTTTAACGAGCAATTGATACTGACTGTATCTACGGCCAGTTGTCCCGTAGGTATAAAATTTTTTAAAAAAAAATTGAGCGGAAATTGCAGAATAGGTCTATTTGATTTGGGTATTTGTAATTTAATTTTTTTAATATCTAATTTTTAAAAAATAAAATATAAAATAATAATTTTGAAAAAGTTGAAGTACCTAAAAAATAATTACAGAATTATTTATAGGTGTATTTGATCTAGATATTTGTAATTTACTATAATTTTAATTTTAATTTTTTAAATTTCTAATTTAAAAAAATAAAATATAAAATAATAATTTTTGAAAATTGAATTACCTCAAAAAAATAATTGCAGAACTATTTATAGGTTTATTTCATCAGAAGTATTTATAATTTACTGTAATTTTAATTTAAATTTTTTTAATATCTAATTTTAAGAAAATAAAATATAAATTAATAATTTTTAATATCTAATTTTTTTGAGGTACTTCAACTTTTTCAAAATTATTATTTTATATTTTATATTTTTTAAAATTAGATATTAAAAAAATTAAAATTAAAATGATAGTAAATTATAAATATCCGCATCAAAATGCCTATTCTGTAATTTCAAAATCAAATTCGGTTTAGAATTTTTTTAAAAATTATTAATTTGTATTTTAATTTCTTAAAATTAGATATTAAAAAAATTAAAATTAAAATTACATTAAATTATAAATACTTCCGAGAATGAAATAAAGTTATAAATAGTTTAACAATTATTTTTTGAGGTAATTCAACTTTTTCAAAATTATTATTTTTATTTTATTTTTTTAAAACTAGAAATTAAAAAAATTAAAATTAAAATTACAGTAAATTGTAAATATTAGGATCAAATAAACTTATAAATAATTTTGCAATTATTTTTTTGAGGTACTTCAATTTTTTTTCAAAATTATTATTTTATATTTTATTTTTTTAAAATTAGATATTAAAAAAATTAAAATTAAAATTACAGTAGATTATAAATACTCCGATCGAAAAGACCTATTCTGCAATTTCACCCGTTTTTGCCATACCAGTCGCCTGTTAAACGGATGTTCCTACTTTTAAATTTTTTAAAAAATATACCTAATCTACCTAATCTGCTAATTAAAATTTTAAGCATATTTATTTTAAAAATTTTGCCGAGAGAAATATCGCGTGAATAGGGCTTACCGAACGAAAGAGGACTCCTTTCGGGTATTACGGTAAGCCGCAATCTTTGATTTGCCGCTCAAACAATACCCAACAGAAATATTTGGAAGGCTACTCTAATTAGTGGCTTGGGGCGATCAGATTAAGGCAAAGATTAAGGATTTAAGTGGCTATAAATTGCTTAATTATGAATTAAGTAGATAATAACATTATTAATAATAATTTCATGCATAATATTATGAAATTATTTCTTATTATAAACCCTAACAATATGAGTTTTAATTTTAGGTCATTTTAGATTATATTTGCAGAATTTTGCATTTTTGGAGCGTCGGTGATGGTTGAAGTAAAATTAGGCTTAAGTTACATGATGTTGTATTTGAATTGCTTATCACGTGACTCTTAAATTAATGTAGAAAGTTTGATAGATTTGATATTTATAATGTGGCCGTCGGTTTAATGAATGTCGTTATGTTAGAACTTCAAATATGATGTAATTTTATTAAAAATTAATTTTAATTAATTGATCAATTAAATTGATCCCAAAAAATTAAATTTAATATTTTAGATGCATTTTGAAGCTGAATTTTTTAAATTTATGCAATTTTTTTGTTGAATCTGATCATGATTAAGGAGTTTTAATTTGGAATTGTATGATGGAGCATTCATTAATAATTAGTTTCATTTAATAGCTTAATGTACTTTATGAGACACATATGTAGGTCAATAAATTCCCCCAATAAACACGATGTGCTGTGGTGCTTATTTTTCAGATGATTGAGGTTGGACACCATATAGATCTACAAATGTACTTATTGAATTCAACGTTGAGGAATGATGTATTCTTAGAGGCACATCTACAATGATCTCACTAAGGACTATGTTGACCTCATTTTTTGGGATGAGCTCTCAACCTCCATGATTGACATGGGACTTCTCTTAGGCGGTAAGAGTCTCCCAGGCACCCCAGTGATTGGGTGGACACTCAACCTAACCCAGAGACTTAGAAGAGCCATAGGAATAGGTCATGCCGTGTTAGAAAATTTGTCTAAAGCAACCAAATCTTCACTTCCTCCTTTCAAAGTCAAACTCCAAATCAAATCAACTCCAAACTTCGAATCAAACCAACATCAAAACTTAAATCAATTCTAACTTACTTGATTTTCTCATACTCAAATCAATTCCAAATGATTGAAATTCCAAGTTCAAAAATTCTTCGTAAGTCTCTTTGATTCTATCTTATGGATTTAGCCTAAATAAAATCCAAATCAATTCAAATTCAAGAAATTTTCTCATAACCTATTTATATTCTCATTTATATTCACAAATATAAATGAAATATAAATTCAAATAACCAAAACTAAATCCAAAAAAATCAAATCCAAATTCAACCAAAATCAAACCTAAGCCTTTCAAGACAAAATCTTGAACTTAGCTAAATCAAATTCAAATCAAGCCAAACCCTTGATTTTTCTTCATTATTCAATCAATCCTTCAATCATGAATCCAAATATAAATATAAACTTCAATCATCAATCCAAAAATCAATTCAAAAATCAAATTCAAATTCAACCAAAAATCAACCTAAGCTTTTCAAGTCAAAATCTTGAACTTGGCCAAATCAAATTCAAATCAAGCTAAACTCTTAATTTTTCTTCATGATTCAATCAATACTTCAATCATGAATCCAAATATAAATATAAACATCAATCATCAATCCAAAAATCAATTCAAAATTCAAATCCAACTTCAACTAAAATTCAACCTAAGCCTTTCAAGTCAAAGTCTTGAACTTAGCCAATCAAATTCAAATGAAGCCAAACCCTTGATTTTTCTTCATGATTCAATCTATCCTTCAATCATGAATCCAAATATAAACATAATCTTCAATCATCAAACCAAAACTAAATTCAAAAATCAAACCCAAGTCAAACTCATGTTCACCTCTTTGAGCTTGAAATTGTCAAATGACTCAAAACCCATTTGACTTCAAATCACTTGCAAGTGGATTTATATTTCAATCACAAGTTCATATGTGAGTTTAACCAAACTTGATTCAAGCCTTGATCAAGTCAATTGACCCACTTAGGCTCACTTGACCCAAGTGACCTAAAGTACCCCTTTTGAGCCAAATTCTAATCCTACCCAAATTGGATTGAACTAAGCCCAACTAAGCCTCACATTGTGAGCAATAATCATCATGAGATGATCAATCACTCAAATTGGGCCAAACCAAGTCAAACCTAAGGGTTGACCAAATCAACACTTAGCCAAAATGAAATCTAAACTAGCCAAAATCTATCATAGGCCAAATTGATTGAAACCATTGATCAAAACTCATTCATGATCAATATTTGAACTTGACCAAGTCATCATTTGAGCCTAACCTAGCCCAATTGGCCACTTGACCCAAGTTGACCCAAAAAGTCAAAATTTGTCAAAACTTGATCTAAGCCAAATTGATTGAAACTAATGGGTCAAGTTCATTCCAAATCACTTGTTGAACTTGAGCAAAACCTCAATTAGTAAACTTGACCCAACCTAGCCCAATTGACCTTGAACCCAACTTGACCCAAAAGGTCATATTGAGCCAAAATCAAATTAAACCAAAATTGATTAGAAATAATGATACCAATACATTTCATATGACCAGTGAAACCTAAATCAACCCATGCCTAATCCAAATAAGTCAAATTGATCAACTCGACCCATTTGACCTAATTGAAATCAAATGAACCAAATCCACATAGAAATCAAATTGAACCAAACCAATGATGCCAAAACATTTTAAATGGTCATATGAACTTGTCACAAGCCTTGGTTTGGCCTAATTTGACCGATTGGTTAACTTGACCCAAGTTGACCCATTTTAACCTAAATGGGTCAACATGAGCCAAATCACATCAAATCAATTCCAAATTCATTGAAATTTGGCCCAACCTATTTTTCGATCATACCAAACATATTCAAACTGAAATCCAAGCCAAGTGATAATTTTACCCCTAGGTCAAAGGGTAATTTTTGGCCAAATTCACTTAGAATTTGATCAAATCCTCTTCATAGCCACTTGGCATCCTCTTAGTGGACCAAATGACCACTAATGAGGAAGGTGCACATGACCCAATGGGTTTAGGTCAGCGAAACCCAACCTAATGGCCAAACTAACCACCCATTTAGAAATTGAGCACATGGTATCCCTCCTCCACTCAATTAAGCACTTGGAAACTCCTCCATTACCCCCTTTGGCCAAAACCAAATTACATGCCACCCTAAATGACCTAACAAACACATTGCATGAGGTGAATTTGATCAAAATGACATCTCTAAGCTCAGCCGTCCGATCCACCTAGGGGGAGATATACTTCCCCTAATTTCACTCGATTCACACTCACTCACAGTCGATTGAAGCTAAGGAAGCTAGAGAAAGCAATTACAAGCTCCTCCAAGCCTCGTAGAGCTACTTCCATTTCTCCTCTTCTCGATTTCTTCAAGCCAAAAACATGGGAGCTCCACCATTTTTGAAACTCATCCAATACCCAAATTCACTCAATTGCTTGCAAGCACCTTGAGGGAAAATCGAGTTCACTCAAACCTTCTTCCAAGTTCTCAAGCCACAGAAGAGGGGCTTTGATCAAGGCTGCATGCTTAGGTGGAGCATTTTGGTTAATTGAAGGAGTCACTCAATACCAAAGCCTCAAATCTTCAATAGGGCTTCATCTCTACCAGATGAAGCAACCTTGACAGATTGGTGCACTGGTGATAGACTCCGGCGAGGTATGCCTTCAACCCGAGCTTAAAATAGGGAGTGTGTGGTCCTTCGTGAAAGAAATTTTCACCTCATGCAAAATTGACCGTTGGATTTACTTGTGCTTACTCCTAGATGGTGTGGTTAAAGTTTGAGTTCAATATGAGCAGTTAGGCCTTGTTTGGAATCAATTTTTGTTTTTTGTTTTCTATTTTTATTTTTAAGAAATAGAAAAAAATAAAAATAAAATATTTATTTATCTGTTTTATTATTTTTGTTTCTGTTTTTAAATGATTTTTTTTTATTTTTCAAAATATTAAAAACATGTAAAACCTGTTTTTCTTTACTTTTAAAATATCGGTATACTTTTCAGATTTTTAAAGTTTTGAATTTGAATTTTTTATTTTTTAAAATTATATTATATAATATTTTTAATTTTAATTAATTTAATCTAACAAGATTTATCTTGAATGTAGGATAACGTAAATTAATTTTAGTATATCATATGTGTATATTTAAATAATATAAATTTGAATTTATTTATTAATTTTTGATTGATTCTAATTAAATTTAACACAATTATATAATAATAATAATAATAATAATAATAATAATAATAATTTAACTTACTTTATAAAAAATTATTATTTAAAATATATTTATATATTTTCATAAATTTTATCTTTCTCATGAAATTTAAATATAGATATAGTTTACATTTCATATTTATATCAACTCCTATAAAATGGATATTTTTCTTTTGCATTTTCAACATTTCAAATGAATTGGTGTAATTTATCTTGCAAGTATATTTTTTAAGCAGCATCAGCGATGATCAAAATAATATTGCTCAAATCGTGTGATGTCGCATTTATAGCTTGTTGATTTTATTATGTGCAATTGAATTAACTATGAAAATTCTTGTTTTATAGATTTTTATATTTTGAATTTTTCTAAGTGATTTTTTTTATGAACGAGTACTATTCGGGTTGTTTCAACGATGATTTAAATCTAGTTTGTACACATAAATTTCATCGATCATCAATTCCATTGCATTTGATTCGATTCGAGCAATAAAAAAGATATGTGGGTCAACATTTATATCGTCATTTGTGTCCCAAAACATTTTTTTGCTTTATGTTAAAATTATAAAATATGAAACATATTTTTATTTTATTTTTAAATTTAAAAAATAAAAAAAATACAAAGTGATCCCAAGCCGCCCCTTAGTGTAATAATTAATTTTATTATTTTATTTTTCTATTAAAAATTTTAAAAAATAACAATTAAACATATTTTTTTTATTTTTTATTTTTTAAAACAAAAAATTCATAAAACACTAAACATGTTTTTTGTTTTCACATAAAACAAAAATAAAATAAAAAACTAAAAACTAAAAACAAAAATAAAAAACAGAAAATAGACAGTGATCCCAACAGCTCCTTAGTTTTAATTTTTTTTTGGAAATTTTAAACAATACTTGATATTATTCTCTTACATTCAGTTAAGCAAATAAATAAATTTAATTTGTCACTTCACTTGCAAATTTTTTATACTTCATTTTGTTAATCATAAAATTCAGGCATAGACATGTTTTTAAAACCCCATAATTCATGGTATATTAAAATGTAAAAATTAACATATTTCTAGCCATTGAAATTTATGTAAGTCTCAATCTCTAAAAATTGTTTACCACCAAAATTTCAATAAATCTCAAAATTGATGTTGTTTATGATAGGAGTGTGGAGGCTTATGAATTCAAATATCTTAATTCTCTCTCTCTCTCTCTCTCTCTCTCTCTCTCTCTCTCTCTCTCACCAATTGTTCTTTTATTCATCACATTTTAAAAGCAAATGGAAGATTTTGAATGTAGTTGCCTATATCCTATCACGATGAAGAAATATTTGAATCATTTTTGACTAATTAAAAAATTTAAATGACTACTTCAGAAAAAATAAATATTCTTTCACTTGGTATAAATATTTAATTTTATAATACGAAACAAAAATACATGGATCATGCTGATAAGCCTTCTAAGAGCGAGTGTTATCGCCCATTTAACAAAATATTTTATGTCACTTATACATAAGAACATATAGCATAATAAATAAATCTAATGTTTATTTTAGGTTCAACTTAAATAATAATCTTCATCATATAAATGAATATATATACAAACATGTCAATTATGAAAAAAATATTGCAATCATAAAAGAGTTTCATTAATAATATTCATTCATCTAATGATAGGAAACAATATAAGCAACACATATTTACTCAGCGTGATCCCTAAACTAATATGTTGGCAAGTCTATAGTAAAAAAATTGTCTATCATCAAGTCTTTCATGAGTTTGCTCAAACTTAGTAGGTTAAGGAGCTCATGAGTTGAGCTTATTATTGAGCTACGAAGCTCGACTCAAATTTGAACTCATATGTTTTATAAGCTTAAGCTTGAGCCAGTTTAGCTCATTGGCTCATGAGCCAACTCGATCTCCTCTATTTTATTTTAAATCTCAATTTTGTAGTAAATTGCAAATTCATCTTGAATCTGCATGTATCTTATACTACTAGAATTTTACTCGTTGATGCCTTTAATAGTGAGCTTTAGATGCATTTTCCTTGGCACAAAAAGCTTGGAGGTCCTAAACTCATCGATGCCTTCTAAAGTGAGCTATGAAGCTTGCTCAAATTTGAACTCTTATGTTTTATAAGCTTAAGCTTAAGCCAGTTTAGCTCATTGGCTCATGAGCCAACTCGATATTCTCTATTTTATTTTAAATCTCAATTTTATAGTAAATTGCAAATTCATCTTGAATCTGCAGTATCTTATACTACTAGAATTCTACTCGTTGATGCCTTTAATAGTGAGCTTTAGATGCATTTTCCTTGGCACAAAAAGCTTGGAGGTCTTGAACCCATCTATGCCTTCTAAAGTGAGCTACAATCATGAGGTCCATGAATTATAACCTCTTGGCATTATACCTCTATAGGTAACCTAAATCCACCCAAATAATAAAAAATGACAATATTATGTCTTACAAATTCTTGAATCTTAACTTATACTCCGTAATATCTTGAATCAATAAGCTCTTATGAATTCATCATCTCCCTTGCATGTCGCTAGAACCCATTAATGCCTATAACATGCTCTTATTGTGACTTCCTTCTCAAGAAATTTTAGGATCTCAAGTCAAGCTTGATTTTAAGAATATAAGGATAAGTCAAGTTTCAGTTCGAGCTGAGTATTGAGCATGTGAGCCAAGCTTGAGTTATCTTTAACTGAAGCTTTGTTTTAGTCATTTACACCCATAACTTGAATTACTTTAATATCTCATTAACATCCCTAAGCACACATCGAGCTATCAATAATTTATGCATATAGTATCTTTCTAATTTCCTCCCTCTTAGTGACATTTTTTTGGGCATTATCTCAAGTCACTCCTAATAATAGAAGATATACATGTTGAGCTATATACATTAATGCCTATATACATTTTTTAGGGCATTATCTCAAAATTCATAGATAGAAATGATTTTACTTCATAAAATAAATTCTTATTATTTATTATAAATAAAATGTTGTCTATATATAAGATTAGAATATAAGTTTATTTTACTCTCACTGACCTTTACATATATAATTTATAATATTTTTTGCAAATTTAAATGAAGATATCACATCATAAACTTTCAAATACTATTGATGTGAGACCTATTTCAATCTATATATGAATTTGTTGAGTTTGTACACCAAATACTCACCATTATTACAAAAAAAAAATAATTCTTCTACTTATTTCATGTTAACTTTCCCTCTATGTTTACATTAAGGAAAATGCTTTCAGATTTATTTCAGATCCAAGTCAAAATAGGCCAAAAAATATCATGATAATTTAGAAGAAAATTTTTTTTTATACTAGAAAAATTTTCTCCTTGCAATCAACTTTCTTTGTTGATTAAATCCATTAGCAATTATTATTGCTTTATATCTCTTTATATTGCTCAATGAATCTCTCTTTAACTTATAGTCCCATTTACAAATTATGGCTTTTAAATAATTTGGTAACTTGATAAACTATAAGACTTTATTTATCCCATACAATTTTTCTCATCTTTTATGGAATTGTAATATAAATTGGATTCTCTATAACTTATGGCTCATGAAATATTTCATGATCATTTTTAGATAGTGTGGCTCTTGAAGACACATAATACATTATGAATTATATACCTTTTTCTCCAAGAGATCTCCTTATTGTTATAACAACTTCCATTTGTGAAGTTGATTATTCAACTATCTCTATTAAGTCATAAATAGATATATTAGCTCATTATTTACAATTCAAGGAATCTCAACTAAAGCAATCTAACAGTCAATTGGACTTGAGGTGTTAGATTATCACTTGAAGTGAAAAGCTGACAACAATATTTTATTTCTTAGGAGGTATTCTTTACCATTGACCACTCTCAATATTCAAGACATTGCAAGCCTTTATATTTCTTATTTCCACTATGTTGGTGATATCAGATAGATAATAGAACCAATAAACCTTAGACCTCTCCACATATTAAATGACATGCTTAATAATAATCATTGAGTTCAACTTCTTCTCTTGTGGGTTGTAAATACTCACTTCACATGCATCCTCATATGCATAGTGTTGTAAACTAAATTTTCAATCTTTTCATAATTCAAAAGATATTTTAGAAATAACTTTGGTTGAAACTTCATTTAATATGTAGGCTACCATCCTTAGAGTTTTAATCCATAAAGACTTAAGTAGTTTGGCACTACTAATCATTATTTTGAAAATACTTTATAAATTCATCAAGTATTTATCCTTCTTTAATTTATCTCTCATAATACTCACTAGATCTTACTTTACATCTACCTTAAGTAATTAAAGATATCCAATGCTTTATTTTTATTTAAAAGTCAAGATACATGTATGAAGACTATTCATTAATAAATGTTATTAAATATTTTAGATATTGAAAGTCCATTTTTAACTAACAGAAGTTATTTGCATGATCTCTAATATGTATTTGCTTCTCTTTGATATAATAGTTCCCTTGTCCTAAATGCAACTTACTTATGAGTCAAAGTCAATGAAATCTAAAGTACTAAGTACTTCTTTTCATTCACTAACCTTTTGATTCTATTTATGGAGATATATCCCAATATTTAATGCCATAATATAAAAAAAAATCTCATTTATAAATAATATTTAATGCTAGCTTGAACATACATTACAATAGGAGAAATATCACTTTACAAATTAATAGAAAAATGTATATTAAAGAAGGTAATATTACCAACAAGTTCAAATTTCTAATACAAACTAATAGTAATATCTAAAAAGTTAAAAATATCCTATATATAGAAACTATAATTTAATTTTTTTTTAAAAGGAAGTATACAAAAATTTCTTAGTAGTCTTGAAATAAAATCACTCTTAAGTATTAAACCACTTGTTTCAATAGCTTTTACATGTTAACTCATCATATTCTTCTAATAGATATATTTTTCACTTCTCACTAGTTTTTTTTTTTTGGGTGTCCTGATATCTAACAAGGTCTTGCAATCATGAATTATGGAACAATATTTAATCCACCATATGCTATAAGAATATCAATCATATTAGATTTATAATATATAAGTGTGATATTGTTTTACCTTTCATGTTAATCAATTCTTGATGTTGAACTAATCCTACTTTAAGCATCCCTTCCATTTTATAGAAGAAAGACTTGGATTCCTTCTTTATGTAATTTTTTTTTTATAATTTTCTTTCTTCTTGGATGTGCTTTGACCCTAATCCTTTTTATGTGTAGCAAATATTACTCTCACTCAATTCTATGAAAAGCTTTAGTGGTCTTGATTAAGATATTGCATATTGCTATTTTCATGGAACTTAGTTTGATCTATAAATCTTTTGTATCAACTTGTGTTTATATTAGTATAAATATCTTAATTAAGCTAATTAAAGGCATACATGATGATCAATATATCTTGTAATCCAATTTAAAATTCTTTTATCACTTTAGGTTTATAATGTGCTTGTTTGTTGATCATTTCCATGCTCACTTATTTATTTTTGATATGCTTTATTCATCTCATGCATCACTAATTAATTTGGCATGATTTATGTTTTACATGTTTTGATTTATATTTTACCAAGATTTACTTTCATTGTAATTGTAAGGTAATTATCATTTGGTCCCCTCTAAAGTTCTAAAGAACTTCAGTTTTTGTGTTTCTATTATTTTAGAGATTGGGTGGCCTAATTCATAATTAATTCTAAAGAACTTTTTCTTTCTATTGGAGAGAGGAGTGGACTTATGGTGGCAAGTCTACTTAGTGGAATCCTAATCCAAATAAGGGAATAGGTGTGGCTATAGGTTGGAGATAATGGAGCCGAACCTATTATCTTAATTGCTCTATAGTTTAACTTTTACATTACTTACATTTAGGGGTGCAAACGAACTGAGCGTTCAACAAGCTACTCGTGACTCGGCTCGATTAGAGCTCGTTTATGTTCCTTCATTTAATTAATCGATCGAGCTTGAACACTTTTGTAAATACTTGATTGTTAAATGAACAAGCTTGAACAAGTTATTGTTCAATTCAGTTATGTTCGTGAACAGTATCATTTAAAGCTCGCGAGCAAGCTCGTTAAGGAGCTCGATAATAGCTCGATTAAGGCTCGATTAAGGCTTGTTCATAAACGATACTGTATAAGGCTCGATTAAGGCTCGATAATGGCTTGATTAAGGCTCGATTAAGGCTCGATAATGGCTCGATTAAGGCTCGTTTATTTCATTAAATGAGCTGCTTGTTAATAGACTCGATAAGCCTAATCTGAACCGAGCTTGCGAACAAACTCGAGCCGAGCTCAAACACAATTTTTTTAGACGAGCTTGAGCTCGAACATCATCCTAAAAGCTCGAATCAAGCTCGAGCTCAATACTGGCAAACGAGCTTGAACTCAAGCAGGGCTCTGCTCGGTTCGGTTCGGTTCGTTTGCATCCCTAGTTACATTTACTTGTTTAACCTTAATAATTGCTTGGATTGAATGTTAATGTTGTGATTAATATTATAATTGATATTATACAGTTATGTATATATATTAATTCGTGCTCACTTTGTAATTTATCTCACACTGCATAAACTATTTACTTCATCACTATACTGTCGTTTGTACATTAGTTAGCTTAACTTTGTGGTATTAGTAATTAATTAAGATAGCTTATGTATTAGATTTGTTCTTTGTTATTAAAATTAGCAGCAAAGAAATTCAATTACTTAGCTTAATTATTTATCTACCTTTCGTTTTTTTTGTGTGCTGTATTTAGAAATAGTTTATAGCTTCACATACTTAAATGATGTGTTATTTAGTTGTTTTTTTTGAAAAAAAATATTATTTAATTTTCTTTAAACATTTAATTATAAAAATTTGAACTGGTGATCCTTTCATAAGAGGTGCGCATTCGATCAGATTAGACGAATCAATTTTAAAATTTGCTAAACTGATTGATTTGAAATCTTTAATGATTAATATAAACCGACCCATCTAATCTGAATTTTTTTTCAGATTTTTTGTTCAGTTTAGAAGAAACAAAAAATTCAATGTAAATTAAATAATTTGAAATATAAATTATCAGTTTCATAATAAAAACCGGTTTAATAATATTCAGTTTAATCAATTTTTTTAATTTAAGAATATATGAAATCAATTTAAAAATTGAAAAATCAAATATTGCTAAATTCAAATAACATAGATAAAATCAAATCAAATTAGAGATTTTTGGTTCGATTCTGTTCTTTATTTTGGATTTTTTTGAAAAATGCGCGCCCCTACCCACCACCCTACGAGCTTTATTTTTTATATAAAAAAAAATTTTAAATACTCTCATTTTCATATATCATTTATGAATTGATTTATTTTAGTAAAGCAATAATATATAGTTAAATAGATGCTTTCAACAAGAGCAAAAAAAATATCGTATTTTACAGTTTTAAAATTAACAAAATATAATTTTACTATAATTCATTTAGTTCATATGCTTATAAAATCTTCAACTGGATCGGACTGATCGGTTCAATCAATTCGACTGTAAATCGATCACAGTACCAATCTGGATTGCTAAAAAAACTGTCCACAAAGAACCGGATAAAATCAGAAAAAAATCAGCGGTTGAATCGACGAACTAGAGAACTAGTTCCGGTTTAAAAAACCAGCCAGTTTAATACAAAAGTTTCACTTTACCATTGATTTGTAATCTAATGGCCAAGGTTTTTCGTAGGTTTAAATTAAAAGCCCAAGCTTAAAGAATTTGTTGCTCAAGTGCCGTGAGTCCCGACTCCCCGCGAAGTCTACAATACGTCGATAGCTTCTCCTTTCCTCACTGCGCTTAGGACTTTCATTCACCACTTTGCCTTCCGCTGATTTTCTCCATCTTCTCCATTCTCTATTCATTGCTTTTCTTCTCCTCCTCTTCGATTGCTTGGTGGTCGTAGATTCACAACCTTATGGCTTGCTAACTTGGTGGTCGCAACCATGGAAAATTTCCTTGTAAGAAGAGGATGCTTGGGGAGAATCAAGGGATAGAATTTAAAGAGGATTTAATGATGTGATCCCAAATACACAGAATAACATCAGAAGCACAAGGCACAGAAAAGCCCCAAATTGGCTGAAGGATTTTACTCAGTAAAATAAGAAATTACAAGACAGAAGTCACTATAAGAAAATTAAAGAAAGACTGAAAAGATACAAGGCTATAAGGCATTTGGATCCATCAAGAATTACAGGATATAAGACTAGTAAAACATTACAGAACAACTTTTAACAAAGTTAACAACACAACATTACAGATTGCTAGAATAACAAAAGTAATTGCATTTCCAGAGTAGATCCTGCAACAATATCCAGAGACAGAACCTATTCAAACTTCAACAGCAACAATAACTCTAGACAGAGCCAGATCAGACTACAATAAACAATAGATAACTGAAAACAAAAAGCAAGAAAGGATCTTGACAACTCAGCTACAAATACAACAACAAACTAACTGAAAAAAATAAGAAGTACTCCACCCTACTACAGAAGAAATCGGTTCTTGTAACAAAAGTAACCAAAAAATAGAAAAGAACTTCTTAAAAACTGTAAAGAAGTAGTAGATCTAGTAGGATAGTAGAAGAAGATAGTATAAATAGAGTGAAAGAGAGACAAATAGGATGTAATCAATATTTTTGAAAAGAATCTCTTTCTTCCGACTTAGTTCTTCTTCTCCTTCTTCTTTCCTTCATCTTCCCTGTTTCTGAAGCCACCCAGCTCGTAAACCCTAGCTTCCTCTCTTCTCACCTCTCCTTTCTCACGGGCGTCGGCTCAGGCGAGAGAAACAAAAGATAAGGGTTAAAAGCTTTAGCTTCTCCGAGAAGCCTGATCTCACGACCAAGAAACAACCATGTCGTATCGAATCAACGACCTAGATTCATTCCCGAAAATCAAATTCCAACGCACGTGATTGCTCGACGCAGCCTTAGCCGCATGTAGTCCACTCACCAAGACATAGATCCGACGGTGGAAAGTAAACCCATACGTCGATACCCAAAGGTTCGATCCAACGACAATAGTCGATTGCGATCCAATGAAGAAACATTGAACCACTCTCTCGATAAACCGATTTGGTTCAAACCGCTCCTATCATTGGTGCTCTTGTTGACTCTACATACATCAATGTATAGACACACATCAAAGATATTGGAAGTGTGTGTTGGAAGACTCAACAAAAATGATGAACAAATGACTTCCATCACTATCATATTGAATGAAGTATCAAGAAGGCTATCGTATTGAGGATAAATTGGATAAATCTTGTCAAGAAAGAACAATCCGTATGTAATTCATCTCCTGATTTACTCCTCCAAACAGAACACACACACAAAACACTAGACCTGCTAAGGTAGACATGCCCTGGTTTAATGGAGAAAATCCAAGGGTATGGCTATTCAAAGCAGACCAGTTCTTCCACCATTACAATCTATTAGAGGATCAAAAATTCATAATAGCTTCAGTATATATGGATGGACCTGCCCTAAGTTGGTATCAATGGATGCATTTAAATAAACAATTGCATTCATGGCAACAATTCAAAGATCAGGTCATTTAGAGGTTTGGACCCTCTCTATCCAGAGATTTTAGAGGAGAGTTAGCCAAACTGCAATAAAAAACAACAGTCCAAGAATTCTATAATGAGTTTGAAGAGTTTGCTAATCAAATTTCTGGCATTTCCCCTAAATTTTTACAAAGCTGCTTTGAATCTGGGCTAAGTCAAGATATAAAGAGAGAAGTTAGAGCTTTACAGCCCAACTCTCTTCAACAAGCCTTCCAATTAGCTAAACTAATGGAAAATAGATTAGCTGATGAAGTATCTATGCCAAGAACTTCCAGATTTCATCAATTTTCAGTAGTAAGATAGTAACAACCATATCAACAACCCCTACTGCCTACTCCAATAATGCCCATTCACAACAGCAACAGTCACAACAAACAGAATATACCAATTCAGAGATTGACAGCCACACAATTGGAAGAAAGAAAGAAGAAAGAACTTTGCTTCAACTGTGATGAAAAATATCAGAGAGGACATACCTGTAAATCAAAATTATTTGCTCTAATGGTAGTCAATGATGATCAAGAGTACCACCTGCAGCAAGAGACTGAGACAAACAATCAATTATTACAGGAAGAAATTCCAGAAATTAGTTTCAATGCCTTTACAGGTCAACCCAATCCCAGAACACTAAGATTGCAAGGAATGATTGGCAACAAAACAATACAGTGATTGTGATTGTCAACCCACAATTTTATTCAATTTAAATTAGCCAAATTTATTGATCATACAGCATTTTGTATTTTTAAAGTATTGGTTGGAAATGGTGAAACATTGAAATGTACAGAAGTATGTTCCAACATACCCATCAAGCTCCAAGGATATACCTTTATAACTGACTGCTACCTGCTACTAATGCAAGGAGTAGATGTTATACTAGGAGTATAATGGTTAGAACAGTTACGAGAATGTATAACAGACTACAATAAGTTAACTATGAAATTCAGGTATAATGATACATTGATGCAATTACAAGGAGACACAACATCTAATGTTCAAAGCATTACCTTACACTAATTCACAAAACTATAAAACAAAGATGAAATAGCCTCATACCTGTAGATTACAGAAGTTCCAAGATCTACAGAGGCTATAACAAATGAGTTCCAAAGCTTACCTGCCAATATTCAGTAAATACTACATCAGTATCAAGAAATTTTTCAAGCTCCAAATAATTTACCTCCACAAAGGAACATTGATCATCATATCAACTTGGCACCTAAAACTCAGCCAATTAGAGTTAAAAACTACAGATATCCACATTTCTAGAAAACAAAAATTGAAAAGTTAATTAAGGAAATGCTAGACACTGGGATAATCAGAGAAAGCACCACCTCTTTCTCATCTCCAGCACTACTAATAAAAAAAGATAAAACTTTGAGATTCTGTGTGGATTACAGAGCCTTAAATAAAATCACCATCCCTGATAGATTTCCAATTCCGACTTTAGAAGATCTAATGGATGAACTACATAGAGCAACCATCTTTTCAAAACTGGATTTACGTTCAGGTTATCATCAAATCAGAATGGCTGAAGAAGACATATATAAAATAGCCTTCAAAACATATGAGGGACACTATGAGTTTATTGCAATGCCATTTGGGTTAACAAATGCACCCTCCACATTCCAAACCATGATGAACACAGTTCTAAAACCTTTTCTAAGAAAATTTGTCTTAGTATTCTTTGATGACATACTAATATACAGCCCTACATTAGAGCAATATCAAAATCACTTGCAAGTAGTGTTAGAAAAGCTGAAACACCACAGCTTGTTTATTAAACCATCAAAATGTTCTTTTATTCAAGAAAAGATAGAATATTTAGGCCATATTTTATCAGCCAAAGGCATAGAAGTGGACCAGAAAAAAATAGAAGCAGTCCAGTCATAGCCAACTCCAACATTAGTTATAGTTAAACAATTGAGAGGATTCCTAGGTTTAATAGGCTACTATAGAAAGTTTGTTAAATAATATGCAGCAATTGCTGCACCATTGACCTCATCACTAGCTAAACAACAATTCTAATGGACTGAAGAAGCTCAAAAAGCATTTGTACAGCTGAAACAAGCAATGACATATTTACCAGTATTAGCTTATCCCAATTTTTCTCAGCACTTTATAATAGAAACAAATGCATATGAAACTGCAATAGGAGCAGTCTTAATACAAAATAGTCCCCTATTGCTTACTTTAGTAAGAAATTATCTCCATCATTATAGAAAGTATCTACTTATGCAAGAGAACTCTATGCCATAATAGAAATATAGTAAGATGGAGACAATATCTGTTAGGCAATAAGTTCACCATCAGAACAGATTAAAAGAGCATAAAGGGAACTAATGCAACAGACAATTCAGACTCCTAAATAGCAAATGTTCCTTATTAAACTCCTTGGCTTTGATTATATAATAGAATATAAACCAGGGATCACAAACAAGGCAACCGATGCCTTATCTAGAAAAAATATACAATATAGAAGAGCAACTAATAGCAGAAGGCTCTACACAACAAAGCTTATATGCTTATACTCAATAATTCACTTCTTTAATACAACAGATCAAAGAGGAAACACAGTCTAGTCCTAAACTATAACAACTGTATAAGCAAATATCAGAAAGCCCAGGTTTATTTCCAAAGCATAGAATTGCTAATGGACTGATATATTATAAAGACAGGATTGTCATATCTAAAGAATCAGAAATAAGAAATACTATTATGAGAGAACTACACTCAACTCCAGTAGGAGGACATTGTGGAATTAAAAGGACTTTAGCCAGAATTACTCAACAGTTTTAATAAAAAAAGATGAAGCAGGACACACAGTATTTTATCTCCACATGCCCTATATGTCAATAAGTTAAATATGACAGTCAGAAGCATGCAGGTTTACTGCAACCTCTACCTATACCAGTAGCCATTTGGGAGGAAGTATCAATGAATTTTATCACAGGACTACCCAGGTCTTACAACAAAACTACTATACTAGTGGTGGTAGACAGACTATCCAAGTACGCATATTTCTCAGCCCTTCCAGCCAGTTTTACAGCTACCTATATAGCTCAGATTTTTATTTTAGACATAGCCAAACTACATGGAATACCACAGGACATAGTTTCAGATAGGGACCCAATTTTTATGAGTAATTTTGGCAGGAACTATTCAAATTAAGTGGAACAACACTAAGACACAACATTGCTTATCATCCTCAGACAGATGGCCAAACAGAGGTCACAAATAGAATACTAGAACAATATCTGAGGAGCTTTGTATTAGAGACACCAAGAAATTGGTTACAATTTCTTCCATAGGCAGAATTCTCCTATAATACATCTATCAATACTTCCACAAAAATGACTCCTTTTCAAATAGTGTATGACAGACTTCCACCCATAATTATACCCTATAATGGTAATACAGCTACCAACACAGAGGTAGAAACAGTAATACAACAGAGGGACAATATCCTATATCAACTTAAAATAAACTTACATGAAGCTCAAAATAGAATGCAGCAAATTGCTAATAAACACAGAAGGGAGCTTCAATTCAAGGTAAATGATTTAGTGTTAGTAAAACTACAGCCATACAGATAGACTTCAATCTCAAGGAACCCTTACACAAAGCTACATAGAAAGTATTATGGTCCCTTTAAAATTTTACAGAAAATAGGGACAATAGCATATATAGTAGAACTTCCAGAAAAAGCAAGGATCCACAATGTCTTTCATGTATCTAGACTAAAGCAATATAGACAGGATTCCAAGCTACATCCAGCAATCTTACCATGCATACATAAATATCAAAATTCTAGAAGAAAGGATAAGAATGCAAGCAGATAAAACTATGAAGGAAATTTTGGTCCAATGGGATGGGATGCTAACAAAAGATGCATCTTGGGTATCAATTGAAGAATTCCAGAAAGTGTTTTCTGATTTTGACCTTGAGGACAAGGTCAATGTTTGGGAAGGGGGTAATGATGTGATCCCAAATACATAGAATAACATTAGAAGCACAAGGCACAGAAAAGCCCAAAATTATCAAGGATTTTACATAAAAGAAATTACAAGACGTCACTATAAGAAAATTAAAGAAAGACTAAAAATACAAATATCCGAGACGAAGCTGACTTTTTAACTTAGAGCAGGCAATCAACAACACATAATGAATAAGAAGCAAGAAATGATCTTGACAACTCAGCTACAAATACAACAACAAACTAACTGAAAAAATAAGAAGTACTCCACCCTAGCCCTAATAGAAAGAGATATGGTTCTTGTAACAAAAAGTAACTGTAAAAAATAGAAAAGAACTTCTTGAAAACTATAAAGTAGTAGATCTAGTAGGATAGTAGAAGAAGATAGTATAAATAGAGTGAAAGAGAGACAAACATGATGTAATCAATATTTCTGAAAAGAATCTCTTTCTTCCGGCTTAGTTCTTCTTCTCCTTCTTCTTTCCTTCATCTTCCCTAAGTTTCTTGCCGGAACCCACCCGTAGCTCGGGCCAGAAACCCTAGCTTCCCTCTCTTCTCCCTCAGCCTCTCCTTTCTCCCAGGATGCTCGAATTGTCGAGAAACAAAGATAAGGGTTAAAAGCTTTAGCTTCAGAAGCGATCTCACGAAGCGGCCCGCGTCGTATCAAATCAACGACCTATATTCATTCCCGAAAATCAAATTTCAACGCACGCGATCGCTCGACGCAGCCTCAGCCGCATGTAATGCACTCACCAAAACATAGATCCGACGGTGGAAAGTAAACCCGCGTCGATACAGGTTCGATCCAACAATAGTCAATTGTGCAATCCAACGGCTAAGAGGCTGTTGGGCTCCCTCTCAAGAACTAGATTTGGTTCACACCAAACCGCTCCCTAGAGGCGGTTCAATCGGTTCGACTGTGAAATGGTCATAGTGTCAATCTGGATTGCTAAAAAAACTGTCCACAAAGAACCGGATAAAATAAAAAAAAATCAGTGGTTGAATCGACGAACTAGAGAACTAGTTCCGGTTTAAAAAACCAGTCAGTTTAATACAAAAGTTTCACTTTGCATTGATTTGTAATATAATGGCCAAGGTTTTTCATAGGTTTAAATTAAAAGCCCAAGCTTAAAGAATTTGTTGCTCAGTGCCGTCGAGTCCCGACTCCCCAGAAGTCTACAATACGTCGATAGCTTCTCCTTTCCTCAAGTTAGGGCTTTCATTCTCCACTTTGCCCTTCGCTGATTTTCTCCATCTTCTCCATTCTCTATTCATTGCTTTTCCTCCTCCTCTTCGATTGCTTGGTGGTGAAGATTCTTTGGCTTGCTGACTTGGTGGTCGCAACCATGGAAAATTTCCTTGTAAGAAGAGGATGCTTGGGGAGAATCAAGGGATAGCATTTAAAGAGGATTTAAAGTAATATCTTAGCATTTTCTGAATTATATATATATATATATATATATATATATATATATATATATATATATATATATATATATATATATATATATATATATATATATATATATATATATATATATATATATATATATTTGTATTTCTCGTGTCTCATGGATCCCTAGAATGGCAAAAAGCAAAAAAAAAACTTATTCTTTATTTTTGTTTGTGCATATTGGTCTCTTACACCGCTTTAAACAATTTTAAGTGTAGTGATTTTATTATGTATAACATTTTGTTAGATTTATATAAATAGATCCATAATAAATTGATGTTGAATTTGATGAACCAACATCTTCTATAATTATTGTGGATAATCTCAAATCTTTTTAAATTTCTATAGATTTATTGTATGTTCATTCATTTATTTAAAAACATTATTTTTTATAGGATGTATTTTTTTATGCACAATGACATAATTTACTAATATAATTTGTATTAAGTATTAACTAATATATCATTTGTAAATTCATGGTGGATGAACTTGTGAGAGAAAGATAACCTATTTTTTCTTGTAAATGGTGTGGATGAGCATGAAACTTTCATTCTCTTGTATATAATATTAAATTAGATATCTTTCTATCTTATGACTAAGTTTATAATTTTTTATTTATTCAACATTTATTTTCTTTTTTACCTTTAGAATGGAGCCTTCTGGAAGTCAAAATTTTATTTATTCTCTTAGTGTTCGTGAGAAAATGGATCCGACTTAGGATCATTTTAGTGAATCTAGAAATCCTAATGAGAAAAGTAATATAAGTGTTTGTATTATGGACTAATATACAAAGGTCGAGGCATAAATAGAATGAAACAACATCAAGCAAGGGCTAAAGGGAACATCGCTCTATGCAAAAAAGTTTCAAATGTTATTCACTTTAAAATGCTAGAAAATTTGAAAGCAATATCTCAAAAAAAAAAAAAAAAGATATACAAGAGAATAGAGAGTGTACATTCTTATAATGAACATATTGTTAGAGAAGAGAGAGGCTCTTCTCTATCTAAATCACAATTATCAATTGCATATGATAAATGATTACATGAAAGAAAGAAAAAAAAAGTAGATGAAATTGATGCTTACGTTGCCCCGAGAGCAAAACCTGAGTTACAATCATCTTTAAAAAGTAATATGGCTTCTAAAGAAATAGTATAGAGAGCTGACTGGCCCGTGTTAGATGGTTTTCTAGTAGTTGTATTCCATTCTATGTTTTAAATTCATCATTTGGTTAGAAAGCTGTAGATGCAATAGTTGCTATTGAGCTGGGTTATGAACTTCTATCATATCATAGGATGATAGTTAATCTATTGAAGGATTACTAAGAAAAGTATAAACTTCTAATTGAATCTTATAGGTGTTGTTCAAAGGAAACATGGTGCACTTTAATGGCTGATACGTGGATAGATGTTAGAAATAAAATACTGATTAACTTTTTAATTTATTGTCCATGAGAAGTATCTTTTCTAAAATTTATTGATGCTTCTGATATTAAGAAAGATGCTACAACTCTTTGTTTCTTATTTACTGAAGTAGTTGAGTGGATAAATTTAGAAAATGTTGTACAATTTGTGACTAATAATGCAACAAATTATAAGTAGGCTGGAGAGTTACTACATGAAAAGCATGAGAATATTTATTAGTCTCCTTGTTCAGCATATTACTTGAATTTGATTCTAAAAGATATTAATAGCTTGCCTCATATAATAGAGCTTGCTAAGAAGACATCAAAGATAATAATATTAGTTTACAATCATATTTTCTTATTGTCTTGGTTGAGGAAAAAACAAGGGTGGACTGAAATAGTACATCCAGGAGCTACTCTTTTTGCTACAATCTTTATTACTTTAAAAAGTGTATATGATCATAAACATGATTTGCAAGCTCTTACTACAAATAAGCATTATGCAGATCCAAAGTTAGCAAAAATTGCTAAAGGAAAAGAAGCAATCTCTATCATTATGGATAATAAATTTTAGAGTTATTGTGTGCTAGGAAATTTATAGCGATAGAATAAAACTTCATGCCTTAGCTTGTATGGAAATCCAACACACACACAGATAATTGAAAAGAGAATAAGAAACTTTAGAATTTTTACATGAAAAAATCTCAAAATGAGAAAAAAATTACGGAGCCTAGCCTAGTAAAAATGCTCTACTATATTTGTTTTGCAAAGTTTAAGTTTAAGTTTTACAATATGTGAGAAGCGATAAGGCAATTTAATCGATAATAGCCTACGAGAAGTATTGCAGAATTATGTAGCCACGGTATTGTTAGAGATCAACATAATAATCACTGATGACAAACTTCAAATTTTTAGTTCTCTCCTAGCTTTTTCCCAAGTTCGCCTTTAGCTCCTCTCCCCTCTTTATGATAAGAATGGGGTTACATTTATAGGATTCTGAGAGGGATATTTTGGTCATTTTAGTCAAAAATCCTAAAACACTCCATTTGACGGTTCGTATCGATTCATTTGATCATAAAAATTTTTTTTGGTGATTTGACCATTCAAATGACTATAGATTTGAGTGATCTTAAGCTCGTTGGATTCGTCAAGTCGAGCCGCTCGATTCGACTATAAGCACGTCAAATTTGGAAGTCATTTGATCTACCAATCAGTGTTTTGAAGTTTTCATATATAGCTTTTGAGCTTGATTTGTGCTCATTTATGCTCGATTTGACCCGTTTCTAGCATTATTGAATTCTTCTCAGTGAGTTATTTAGTTTGATTGTACACATGCTTCAACTGTAGATCCATGTTTTATTTATAAATTTTAGAAGAATATATCATTTGCCCCCTATTTTTAGATGATAAAACTTATTCATCCAAAAATATATTAAAATAAAATAGCTTTAGCTAAAAATTATTATGATTTATAATCATATACGTTATGTATATCAATTTATTATTTATTAACTAGTCATTAATATTTATTTATTTTATTATATATATATATATATATATATATATAATTTTTGTTTTGAAAGAGGGGGGAAACATATTCATCCAAAAATATATTAAAATAAAATAACTTTAGCTAAAAATTATTATGATTTGTAATTATATAAGTTATGTATATTAAGTTATGTATTTATTAACTAATTATTAATATTTAATTATTTTATTATATATATATATACTTTGATTTTTGTTATGAAAGAGGGGGGCGCGGGGCTCCCAGTTTTGGTTTTTGTTTTTTTTTTAATTTTTTATTTTATCACGTGAGAGAGAGAGAGAGAGAGAGAGGAGAGAGATGAGAAAAGAGGGGCAAAATTTTTAAACTAAACCTGATTAGTGATTTAAGCTAATTAGGCGGGGATAAAAAAATTAACAAAATAGGCCTGGTCCTTGATCAGTGAGCTGGCCTCTTAGAAACCAGAGCAAAGCTCTCGGGTTTCTGTTTTGCTACCCTTTGCTCTTGATCTACTGAAGGTAAATCTTTTTCCGGATCCACCAGCCAGGCGGTCATGCCAGGTAGTGGTCGCCATGGTCGAGAGAAGTCGTAGGCCGAAAATAACTTGGAAGGTTTATTTTAGCGATTTAGGTATTTAACCCCAAACGAAGAAGAAATGTATTTTGTATGTGTTTATCCGGATGGTTTAGCTAATTGTTATGATATTAATAAGAGATGATAGATCAAATTATGCACATTTTGATTTAGGGTTTTTTAAATCACTAGTTGTTCTTGCCATTTTGTTTGGTTAATAGCATCGTTATGAGAATATGAATCATATTATGTTATTATAGAACAAAGTATAGTCTCTCCTTGAATATGGTGGATCTAGTAACTAAATTTTTTTATCGTGATCTAGAAAAAATTAGGAAGTGTGTATGTGTAGTTAATTTTAGGGTTTATGAGATCTGATCGATGAAAATGTCTAATTTTATTTAGGAAAGCTTCATTTTTTTTGCGCGTTTTTTTTTTTTGAAATGTATGTGTGGTTTAATTTAGGGTTTAGGTGATCATGATCGATCAATGCTAATTTTATGTAGGAAAACTTCATTTTGGCTAATGTTTTATTTTTTATTTAGGAAATGTGTATGTGTAGTTTAGTTTAGGGTTTAGGAGATCCGTGATACATGAAATTGTGCATCATTTTATGTAGGAAAGCTTAATTTTTGTGCAATATTTTATTTTTATTTAGGAATTATGTATGTGTAGTTTAGGGATGTTTTATTTTGCTTTCAAAAGAGAATGATTGGATTTGGATTTTATTTATCATATCACAAGTATGGATTCTTTGTTTAGGTGAAATATTAGGATCGAGTTATGGCTTGAATCGTAAGTATTTCATCATCTTTGTCATATTAATGCTGAAATTTTTGTGCATAATAGGTAAGCATTAATCTTGGTTTACAAATTTTGATGAGTTCAGATAGTGTATTTATTGTTCTTTATTATGATGGTGAACTCAGAGTAAGTGATGAGTTCATTCCAACATATATTGGTGGGAGAATTCGTCCAATCAGTTTCACGACGGATTAAATTTGAGGAATTACAGAGAAAAGTTATGAGGTCGTTGAAGTTAGATCCATCAAGATTCTCTGTTATCACGGTGGGTCGTTTTCTGTTGGATTTGTTGCACATTAATGATGATGAAGTTTGTGAGACTATTATTAATGCAACATGTTCACGCTCTTGTGGTGTATGTTGAATATGAGCAACTTCCACGTGGAGATGGGTTAGCATGGTCGAGCATCAGTGGTGGGATCGACAGATACATAACACCACCTCCTCGTAAGTACTCAAGGGGAGATATATGAGGGAAAGTGAATATCATGCTAGCACAAGCTCTGCTCAAATGTTGAACCCACAAGATAATGATGTGTACCTACCATTTGATGTAAATGTTGAATACGAAACTATGCCTAGTGGAGATAGTAGTGATGAGGATGATGATGATTATATTGACTCTGAGCGAGATGATTTAAGGGCAGCAGAACCATCTCATACGGTCAGAGATCTGATTGTCGATTACTCAAGGAGAACGAGTCATACTGAGGAGCATTTTATACATAATAATGATTATAAGTTATTTCATCAACCCTGCAGTCAGGCGTCAGTTGGATCTCAAGCCCAGGGAGATTATTGGACGTATAGAGTCGAAGTTCAATATACGAGTGTCTTATATGAAGGCTTGGGATGCACGAAGAAAAGCAGTTAAGTCTATTTTTGGCAGTTGGGAGGAATCCTACAGGTCATTGGGAAAATTTATGGCTGCTGTTTGCACATGCAGTTGATATGTACTCAGAATCAAATAGATTTCAACGGCTTCTGGTCTTTTGAGCCTTCAACGTGGTTGGCGATGTCGCCGCTTTTGTGTCTTGACGGACTTTTCTCCCAGGTAAATCAGGCACTCTACTCAATCTTTGGGGATCGAGACAATGGGTTATTCCCATCGCCTTCATGGTTGAATCGAAAAGCATCGAGTCTTGGATTTGGTTTTACAAACTCTTCGTGTCTTGATCCCATTAGTGTTAGGGTGACCTATGCTTCATCTCGGATAGACATGCGGTCTTGTGGTACGTGAAATCTTCCCATGGGCTCACTTTACATTTTGCCATTTGGGAGAACTTCAAGAAGCGATACGTCGGCATAGCGATGTAGAATTCATGTCGAAAATGTATGTTGCAGGAAACACAGATGACATCCGAATTTTCAAAAGGCACATGTCAGACATTAAGAATATTAAGCAAGAGGCATATGACTGGCTACTTTCAAGGGATGTTCAACAGTGGACTAAAACTCATGATAACGTGCAGCACGATGATGACAAATGCAGCAGAGTGCTTCAACGGTGTGCTTAAACGTGCACGTGGTTTACCTATTCAAGCTCTGATTATGGCAGTTTACTATAATATTGCTTCATTTTTCACAAAACGTCTTGAAAAGGCTGCCGCTCTACAAAGGCAACAAGAAAACTTGTTTTCCCCTCGCATTACAGCTACACTTATTGCTAATGAACGTGAGGCACGACGATTACCTGAACCTGTTAGAATTAGCATGTATGAGTATCAAGTGTTTGATGTCAGCAATCGAACCCACAAAGTTGAAATTTAGAAGGTAACATGCGTGTACGACCACTCTTATCACCTACCACCGCGTGATTGCGCTTTGAGCCAACGCCACCTAAACCACGTGCGATGCGTCTCGCGTACTACTGACTTGCAAAATTATAGTAGTACCTACCAGGGAGAGTTTCATGTTGTACCTGATCGGGAGGAGGGATTACATCACGTAGAAGGCGATTCTGAAACTTATACCCCACCTAATATTAGGCGAAAGTCCGGAAGGCCAAGGCAAGCGATTTAAAATACCATGGATGAGAACATTCTAAAAAGTACCGAGTGTCTTGTTTGTAAGACCACAGGGCATAATAGTCGGCGTGTCCTCGATTCGTGCCGCACGTGATGTTTCGGAGGTTTTGATGTCATGTTGTGTGTTTGTGCTATTGTTGTATTAATCCTCGCTTTTGATGTCATGTTGTGGAATTGATTTTAATGTTCATGTGCTTCTCTATTTTAAATTTGTGTTGGATTTAACTCATTGTTTTGGAATCCATTTGTTGGCTTATCTTTCATCCTTGATTCAATTTTATAATTATAATTGTGTGGATAATCTCTCTTACTACCATTTCAAAATTGAAAGATTTAATTTATTTGATTTGAGCTCTTTTGTTGTTGTGGTATTAAATAAGGAAAATTTAATGTATTTAAATATGATAATTTTATATGAAATAGACTTTGGATCAAGTCTATTTTCATTCAATTCTTGAGATCTATTTTTTCAACTAGGGATTCCACTTCAAAGCTCTTATAAATATACTCTTTAGTAGAATGTAATTGCCAAAAAAAAAAAAATATGCATCCTTTGAATGTCTATCATGATCACTAAAAATATTTCAAATCATTATTGAAAAGTGATTGTCCAAATGGCATATCTAATTTTTGAATGGCCATAAAGCATCCTCAAAATATGATCTAATTTATTTTTTTTGTTGCCTCAACGAACCCAGTTAAGATGTCTGTGTGAAGCCCACGCGTGGGAGGAGGCGACCGGAGATACTCAGGACTACGGTCCACCACCGGTAGGTGCACCTAGCATAAACGTACGTGGTAGACATGCGACTCATCCCGATGCGTTATTTTTTATGTTATTTCGTACCAATGTATGTGCTTGTTTTACTTAACGCGTTGTTGGCGCATGCTCTATTCTAATTGCGATTACGCTTGGCTGCACGTTGATGTTCAAGGAATGGCACATTGCCCTCGATTCATGGGTGCATTGAGAGATGTCGGCTTTGGATGTCTCGCAGATGCGACATCAAGCGGATCATCATTTCGACGTAGTGGAGCGGGTGCCCGACGAACACATTCCACTTTGCTATAGGTGAGATGGCGATCACGCTTCTGAGATGTTGCGATGATCCTGGCGTTGAATAGATGGCCCTCTTATAGGCGTGTAAATGTGGTTGGTGGAGAGGCTGTACATGACGGAGTGAGTTGATTAGCCCATCCGAGGCAGATATCGTATCGTGATCCGATCCACATGTCACTTAGCTTCATATGGGTCGAGCATGCACGCGCCTTGTTTACCTTTACGATGGTTGCGGTGGACTTTTACGTGGATTCATACCTAGATCTACCGAGCACCGGTTTATTATGCATATCGAGCATACATCGTTTGCCATTGGTTCTTTTCTTCTTCCCGACACGCCGGATCGAGGTCCACTGCGGTATCTACCATTACTTGAGGATATTTATTCTTTCGGGGTTTCTCGGTGGGCTCAGTGCTTGCATATCTTCTGAGAGTTGCATGAGGCAACCAAGCGGCGGAACATAGCGAGATGTATTCATTTCGCGGTATGGGCACAGGAGCACATTCACGTTGGCACCTACCTTACGTGTTCCCTATCCTGACATTGATGGTCTTAGTGTTGGATGTCATTTGGAATGAAGTATTTGTTAATGCCGGCATCCAACATCGAGTATCTGAGGATGAGTGGATGGACTTCTAGCAGTGCGCTAAATAGCATTCAATTTGACTTCTTTTTTGTTATGGAATTTTAAATTTTAGAGTTGCTTATGGTACATGTGCAGTCATCAGAATATGGACATGAGATCCTCATGCGCATAGCGATATATGTTTGGGGAGAGATATGGCTATCCAGAGTACCACTGATTTGTTGGAAGAGGGTAGAGTGGCACCTGCCTGATCGTGTGCTCAGACAGTTCGGCATGCCTCCCATGATTGATGTTGACCCGATAGATCCATCGTTTGTTCGTGTTGATGGACGTGGAAAGGCCGACGTTGATTGGAGTGTGTACCACCACTCATACGCGATGGGAGCGGCGCGTGAGTTGGTTGTGTGGCGTGGATTACAGATGATCGAGCGGCGATCAGCGTTACATGAGGTACCGATCTTGGGCTTCACTTTATATCAAGGCAAACGTTCACGATACATCGCGTCTGGAGATCGTCTTATGGTAAGTCTATGTGAAATTACAATTTGCTTTCCCTTACGGTGAAAACGATATAAATTTACTTTCTCCATGGCGTGACCACATCCGAATCACGAAGATATATTTCGCGAGAGGGTAGCCGAAGTTTAAATCCATCGGTATGAGCATGCGTGCGCGGGAACATGCATATATCGACAGCAGTCTGAGGATATAGACATTCACGCCGCGGCCGACATGCCGTCGATGGATGTGGGTCCATCATATCGCCGTGGTAGCGATCTACCTATCCATTCACACACTATTCATATCGAGGATCTATGTGGTCTCGATGAACCCATGGCATGCACCGATCCCCTTTAGCTCCACCGTCATTCCACATGACACCGCCGCCATATCGGCGTACCCGGTACTCGTTGCCATCTCGCTTCCGAGATACCACATGTCTGGACTTGGGATGTTCGCAACGGTGGCGAGGTGGGCGAGAGGAGGATCGTCGAGATCATTTGCGTGATCGACGTCGACCACCATCTCATTACACTCCAGTAGCGATCGATTCCAGCTTGACATCGGCGAGCGATAGTTGTATTTTTTTATCACTTTATGTCATGTAGTGTATCATTTTTTTTTTTTATGTCCACTTATTCAGATTCAGCTGATTGTACAATTACATTTTTGTTTGTTATCAATTTAGTTTTATTTGGTTAACTCACAATTATTTAGACTCATACCAAAAAAATTAACACACTTATAATGTTTAATATTATCAAAAAATCGATGTATTCAACAAGCATTGTGTTAAGATTACACAAACGCGAGATCCGTAATATTTTTAATTTATTAACGTCAAATTTTTTACATCTCCAAAGATTTTAAACAAAAAAATACATTTGAAAAAATCGTGATCCGTCAAAGTTATCAACATAAAAGTTGTAAAATTTGTTATTATCTTTCCAACGATGCTAAAACGCCAAAATTCGACCGATAAGCGACATGACCAAAAAAGCGAGTCATGCATCAATATTATTATTTTTTTACTTCACATCTCACACATTTTCAAAAGCTGCGGCTCAACGGGCTACATTGTCGGCCAACATGAAAGTTGTAGAATTTTTCATTATCTTTCCAACGACACCAACTAAAATTCGAAAACTCGAACGATATGTTCAAAAAACATCTGTCAATTTTTTTTTTTAAAAAAATTAGTAGCGATCGCCGGTGAGCGTGGCAACATCCGATCGGCGCCGGTCGCCCTCATCCTATTTTGTTAATTTTTTTTATCCCGCCTAATTAGCTAATTAAATCACTAATCGGGTTTAGTTTAAAATTTTTGAAGAGGCAGCGAGAGATAGAGAGAGAGAGGGAGAGGAAAAGATCAGATTATTTTTAATGAGGAATACAAAGTGTTTTTTTAATGTATATTTTTTTAGAATACGAACAGTTTACTTTATTTTTTATTATTTTTTTAAAAAATTGAAGAGTCAATTTTAAAGTATAAATACCTCTCTAGGGATAATAAAAAATTTGTATCTTACTTTCTTTTCTTTAGTAATCTCCACTGACCTATATAATAGTATCGACCACCCTCACAGGTTTTAGTTCTCCCCAATCTTGGGGTTTCCAACTGACCTAGTTAGGCGGCACACATCTCGAATTCAGGCTCTAGTGTGCTTTCCCTTTATTCTCTTTGATAGCCTCCACTGACATGTATAATAGGACCCCACTGTGGCTTCTCCCGATCTTGAGTTTCCAACTCACGATTTATCTCGAATTCAGGCTCCAATGTGCTTCCATATTCTTCCAACTTTCACTAAATCCTAGAATCCTCCGCTGACCTGTATAACAATGCCGACCCCCCTCGCAGGCTCTAGTTCTCCTCGATCTTAGGGTTTCCAACTGACCTGGTTAAGTGACACGCATCCTGAATTCAGGCTCTAGTGTGCTTCCAAGTTTTTATAAATTCTAGAATCCTCCACTGATCTTTATGGCGGTGCGACCTCATAATTTAATTCTCCCTCCGGTTTGCGACTTGGTTGGCGTCAGCATCACAGTCGGCTCCAGTGTGCTTCCACTTTCTACTCTCTGGTAGTCTCCATTGACTTGTAATGTAGATCCACCTCAGCTCAAGTTCTCCTCATCTCGATTTCCAATGATTTAGTTGGCGTGCATCACAAATTCTGGCTCCATATTATCTCTTATGACTACTAAGGCCTTCGCCCCCTAGTATAAACGATATATATTTTTGTATTGTAAAGTTTTTGCCCCTCAATAATGAGGGTAATCATATATCCTTTTTTAGACTTTGACTTTGAAATGATTATAATATATATTTTCTGAGATTTTTGGTATATCTGTACATTCTGAGATTTTGTCTTTTCAGATTTTTAATGTACTGTACATTCTGAGACTTTTTCCTTTTGAGTTTTTTAATGTACTTATACATTGTTAGGCTTTTGCCATTTGAGATTTTTGATGTATTTGTACTTTCTGATGCTTTTGATGTACCTATACTTTCTGAGGCTTTTGTCTTTTGAGATTTTGATGTACATGTACCTTTTGAGGCTTTTGTCTTCTGAGATTTTTAATATATCTATACCTTATGAAGATTTTGTCTTTTAAGATTTTTGATGTACCTATTTTTTTTCCTCAAGTTTTAATGTACATATACCTTCTGAGGCTTTTGCCTTCTTAGGCTTTTGATGCACCTATTTTGCCTTCCAAAATTTTAAATGTACCTGTACTTTCTGAGGCTTTTGCCTTCTAAGATTTTTATTGTACCTGTAACTTCTGAGACTTTTTGCTTTTTGAGATTTTTGATGTATTTATATCTTCTGAGATTTTTAATGTACTTGTACCTTTTGAGGCTTTTACCTTCTGAGATTTTTGATGTATGTACCTTCTGAGGTATCTGCCTTTTGTGATTTTTAATGAATGGAGAGCTTATCAACCACTTACTCCCCTGAAGTCTTTCTAATGAGGACCTTGTCCACTACTAGCTTCCCATCAAGGCTTCCTCAAGGGCGTGCCTTCTAGGGGAGGAATCCATAAAAGATTTTTGACATATCTGAGGTTATTTGTTAGAGTGTTACTCGATGACATTTAACTTGTGTGAAAGAAGTCAATAGTTTTAACTCTCATCCGAGGTTATTTTGTCAAAGTGTTACTCGATGATATTAACAAGTGTGGAAGAGGTTAAACATTTTGATTCTTTTGAAATTATTTGTCAGAGTATTACTTGATAATGTTAATATGTGTGTAAAAGGTCAAATTAAAACATCTATTTGAGGCTGTAGCCAAAGTTGCTACTTGGCCTTTGCTTTATTTTCCATGAGTATGATTGAAGAATCACGATTTGTAAAGCTATTTTTTTAACGTTAAATTACTCTCCATCATTGACTCGCTTTTGGAACTTATAATTAATTAGATATCTAGAATATTGATTTGAGCGATCTTTTGAGATTAAGAGTTACCCCCTAGTTTCCAACGAAAGCGAAAGAATCAGAGTTTGATAAATCTTTACTCTTCTTATGTGTTCCTCTAGAGTAAGATTTTCTCCACCATATAGGTGGTGCTGCTTCGAACATAAAATCAGATTGTTAACTATTATGAAGAAGTAAAGGAAATATTTCCCATAGATGACGCTAAACTATTTTGTGGTAGAAAACTTGTCGCAGTAGAATAAAACTTCATGCTTTAGCTTGTATAGAAATCCAACGCACACATACATAGTTGAAAAGAGAACAAAGAACTCCAGAATTTTCACGTAAAAAAATCCCAGAAAGAGGAGAAAAAACCACGGAGCCCAGCTCAGTAAAAACGCTCAACTATATATTTGCTTTGAGGTACAAAGTTTAAATTTTTTCGATAATGAGATTACAATGTTGTATGTAAGAAAGCATGATAATGAGCATTCCAAAATCAGGTAACAACAGCTATGTAGTGATAGTTGATATGGTTGTTGGTGTCGGCAATAATAGCGGCGATGGCGACAATGATGACGAACTTCAAATATCTAGTTCTCTCCCATCTTTCTCCCAAGTTCACCTCTAACTCCTCTTCCATCTTCATGATAAGAATGAAGTCCTATTTATAAGATTCTGAGAGGGGTATTTTGGTCATTGTAGAGAAAATCTTAAAATACTCTATCAGACGGTTCATATTGATTCATTTGATAATAGATATTTTTTTGGTGATTTGACAATTCAAATGACTTTCGATTTGAGTGATCTTAAGCTCATTGGATTTTTCTCATTGACCCGCTCGATTCGACTATAAGCACGTCAAATTTGGAAGTCATTTGATCATTCAATCAGTATTTTGAATTTTTCATATGTAGCTTTTGGGCTTGATTTGAGCTCATTTGAGATCAATTTGACACACTTCTAACATTGTTGAACTCGTCTCACTGAGTCGTTTAATTTGATTATATATATCCTTTAATTGGAGTTTCGTGCTTCATTTATAAATTTTAGAAGGATATATCAGGAGTGATTGGTTAACCATGTAAAAAAATAATATGACCACTAATAAGATTATTGCAAGTTGTTGATTCAGACGAAAAGTCATCTCTTAGTTATATTTATGATGACATGTATAGAGCAAGAAAAACATTTAAAGGAATGTTTAGAGGTGTTGAAAGATTATATAAGTCAAATATTTATATTATTAAGAAGAGATGGGATGAACAACTCCACCAAGATATCTGCTCAGCTGCATATTTCTTGAATTCACAGTTTCAATATGATTAAGAGAATTACAATAAAAAACTTAAAGTAATGCAAAGATTAATTGAACTTATTGGAAATAAAGGTATATTTCTCAAGTCTAAATTAACAATGAATAAAGTTAAAATATATCGGGATAATTTAGAAAATTTTATGAAGACAATTGCACTCACTATGGCCAAAGAAATGCAACCTGGTTAGTGAATTTTTTACAATTCCATTTATTTATTTTTAGTTTGTCACTATCTCTTTGACATATTTTATATTTTTGAGGTTAATCAAAATTTTATATGTAGATGAATAGTAGAAGATGTTTGGTTCTAGTACTCTTAATTTACAAAAATTAGCTTTTAGACTTTTAAGTTAGACTTTTTCTTATTCGAGGTGTAAAAAAAAATTGAAGTAATTTCGAATAAATTCATACAAAAAGAAGAAATAATTTGAAACATCAGAGGTTAAATGATCTTGTCTATGTTTATTACAATCTTAATTTGAGGGATATGTATGCTTTTCAAAAAAAAAAAAATCTTCTATTATTATGATATTGTTCTTGATTTTGATACTTATCTAAAATTTTATGTTTTTTTGATAGGTTTCATCTTAAAAAGATAAATTATGATCTTTTGGATTATTCAAGTATTGAGGCAATAGATTTTTAGATAGTTGATGAAGAATGCACTCCTGAATTAAATTATGATGATTTGGAGAATGAAATATATAATGATGATACCATTTCTATTATTGAAAGAATAAATATATCATCCAATAGGCCAACTAATAGTAAGTTAATTAAATTATACTTTTATTGATTATAAGGGTTAAGAAATAATTTATTTTATAAGTGTGCTTTGCATATGCTAATGAAGGTCATGAAGTAATTGGTGTAACATATGAAAGGCATAAAACATTTAAACATGATATTTTAGAAGCTTTTGAAGTGATTTGGGAGACAAACTTTGGGGAGGTAGCCTTTAAAGCAAGATCTTTTGAAGAGACAATATTTAGAGATGAATTTTAATATATTTGATCAGGGTCTATTTCTTTTGAACTTATTTTAGAGATGAATTTTAATGTGCTTGATGTTTTAGTTTTTAGAGATAATTTTTGACTAAATAACACAAAAATTAATGATATGTCATATATTTTTTTTGTTGACTTATGAATGTCCCAATTTTGTTATAACTTGTTATTTATTAGTATTAATTATTAAGTGCCCTTCATCATAATTTACAATGTCTTTTCGTAGCTAGTTTAGCTTATATTTCCTTGCATATTTTATTTAGATGATGCCAAATTATTAATTTTATTTTAATTTCAACTCCTTTTTAGGATAAGCAATTTCTTGAAACTCTAGAAGGAGATATTTCAAAGAATTATCATGGCTACAAAAATGTTAGTATTTATATATTAATGCATTTAACTTTAAAATTACAAAAGATTGTTTGCATATGATTTATATTTTATAATTTATTTTTTCAAATTGCACATATTGTATCATTATTTCATCATTTAAGTCATATTTAGATAATTTTAATATTTATTATATCATCCGGTTCAACTCCTAATTCCACCCCAGTTTGACTTATAAACTTTGAGCCTCTTTATTTTCTAATTCTATGTCCGGTCCAATTTTCAGAACCTTGCATATAATAATAATAATAATAATAATAATAATAATAATAATAATAATAATAATAATATGATGATGATGATGATGATGATGATGATGATGATGATAACAATAATAATAAATAATATTTATTATTATTTATATAAATTCAAATTGTTCTTTGAAAAAAAGTAGATAAGCTGAGCTTTAAAATTTAAAGGCCGATCATTTTTATTTTTTAAAATGTAATTTAATTTATTAATATTTTAGTTCAAAATAATTTAATTTTGCAGTTGATAGTTATTTTTAAAAATATTCAAATCATCTCAAAATTATTTTGAATAAAACATGATGTTTACATACATATCATATATCTCTAAATATTTATACATCTAATTTCTAAATTTTGATTATAATACTCAAAGTTTCAACATAACATTAAACATATCACTATTATTATATTTTTAAAAGTGAATACACCTTTCTTTTACATGCATATATAAAGTGTAATAAATAATATTAAACATTAGGTGTTAGTTATTAAATAGATAGAATTATGTGTGGTATATATATGTAAATCTTTCTTTCTTTTTTAAAAATATAATTTATTTTAAAAATTAAAATTGAAATACTTAAAAATGTACTAATTAAATATATATTTAAAAATGACATATAAATAAAAATAAAAATTACTTGGCCCTAATTCAATGCATGTGCACTTATGCTCACGAAATTACAAGGAATATATAATCCCTGCTTTCTAAGAATATTTTTCTTATAAATTAAAATTATTTTAAACAAATAAAAAAATTGAAATCAAACGTCTACCCTATAAATCTTTGACCAAAGTTGCCTATTATTTGCTTCTCAATAAATTTATTTTTATGATGATTGTTTTATTTTTATAAAATAAAATGTTCCGATTATGTCAACGTTCCGTAACGTTTTTCAAATAGAATATAATTTCAAATATTACTTATTTGTACCGTTATCATTATTTTGAGTTTGAATAAAACTAATTCAAAATTATTAAAATTAATGAAATTTATCAGTTTATTTTCTGATTATTTAAAGTTTTTCCTCAAAATTGAGTTTATATTTTTTATTCAATTTAATTTGATTTTTAAGTAATATTTTATATATTGCAAGGGAAGTTATTAAAAAAATTCTTTAGCTTATTGGATAACTTAAATTAGATATTTACATATCAAGTATTATCTATTGATTAATTATTTCTAATTAAGTCATTCATAGTTATAAATTTTTTTTGATAAATTAACACATTGAATTGAAGAAAAATAAGGAATGCAAATGTGTAATACGCTACCAAATTAAATTATTAAAGTTCCTATTTTTTCCATCTTTTTTATCTATTCTATTATAATTATATCAAAAAAATTTTAAGTGCAATAATTAATGTTTTGAAAGTCAGATCGAAGATTGAAGTGAAAAAAAAGAGGTTCAAATTCAAAATATTGAACCACAGGGCTGAAATAAATGACATAATAGAATTTAAAATTATTTTAATATAATTTAGATAACATTATAATAATATAATAATAATACTTTTATCAATTCAATATAAAATATTTTAATTTAGCAAACTCCACATTCGAATATTTTGATTATAATTTAAAGTCTAAATTATGTGATATAACATTTTAATTTTTTTTATTTTTAATCTAAATTCATCATTTATACTCATTCAATTAAAATTAAAACGCTAAATATTGATTGATATGAGAATAAGCTAGCTCATTAAAAATCGAAACAGTTACTACTTACTAGTTCAATAATATGTAACCCCGATTTTGAGCCTAGACCTAATTAGTCAAAAAATCAATTCAGGAAACAATTGCCTCTCTCTCTCTCTCTCTCTCTCTCTCTCTCTCTCTCTCTCTCTGTCTCTGTCTCTCTCTCTAAGGGGTTGTCTAGTTGCTTGAATTTTGAGTGTAAAATAAAATAAATGCATGAGTTTTAAATTTTTTTGATATTTCACTTGGTGCAAACTAAAATTTTCAAGGTAATATAAAGTATTTAGAATACATTATAAATGTCATTTTTAGTGTATTTGAAATTCACCCATTTTAATTATCTGTAAAATAGTAGCCATGCCACCCCAAGCCACCGCCGCCGATCGCCGTTGCCGATCGATCGCCGCCTTCACCCGCCCCATACTTATATGATCGTGACATACCGTACCGCCACCATCACCGCCACTCATCTCAAATACATTATATTACATTTATTTTATCAAATAAAAAAAATAAACTTATGTATTTATAAAATTTTCATGAAATAATTTTAAAGTAATCAAAATACACTATATTATTTTTATACTGTATTTTTTTTTTCAGACAACCAAACTGCCTAGTGATTTTTTTTTTAATTTCATTTTAGAATGTGGTCCCCTTCCATTTTAAATCACGATGAATATGGACCAACATAAATCCTATCCTCACTAATGAAGAATGATTTAATTCTATAATATTCATTCTGGCAAAAATAAAAAATTTGTTTAATTTATGCCCTCTAGAAAGTACTTTATATGAAAACCCTATAGAAAAATTTTATATCAAATTTTATTAACTTTTAGATGTCTTCTATATGTCAATTAGTGCTTATTTCAGATTGCTTTAATTTCATTTAGTTAATTATTTAATTATTTTACTTATTTATTTTATTCATTGGATTTATTGAATAGTGATAATGTTGGTGGGCTACATGCAATAATGAAAATTTATTATGCTATTTTAACGATATTGATATAATTAAAGCTGAGATGAAAGTGATACTCAACATTTTAAAATTTATATAATTATATCTATTATATCTAATATAAAATTTTATCTTTAAATTCTCCTAAAATTATTTATTATAAAAATATATCTTGAGATGAATTATTAAGAGATATATATATATATATATATATATATATATATATATATATATTTATATATATTATAATTCTAATATATTTATGTATCAAGTATATAAATTTTAATATTTACATGCATAACATTTAAATTATTAAATCATATTTAAATTATTATTATTATTATTAATTATTTCCATAAAATTTTTTTGATATTAAATCTATAAATATATAAAAATTATATAATATATACATAAATTTTTTAAAATTATTATTTTTTAATCTCAATTACTCCACTTAGCGGCCTTTAATATAAAATCAATGTTAGATGCATTGATTCACATGTATTAATTATTTTTATAATTCTTAGCCCTACCAGCAATATTCTATTATTTCTCGATATTTTAATGGGTTCTCCTCGGTTCTTCTGTGACTTGCGCACTACACTTTTATTTATTTATTATATTTACTAATTATATATTTATATAAGTTATCTTAGTCTAAAATTTGATTATATATATATATATATATATATATATATATATATATATATATATATATATATATATATATATATTATGTGTTCTAATTTGTAATTAAATTTGTTTAAATATTTAAAAAATTTATATATTTTAATTTTAATAATTAATACAATTGAAATACGGCTCTATCTTTTCAAAAAAAAAAAAAAAAAAAAAATCGTCCATTACAACGTGGCCACATGGGTACCAGAATCCCGCGTATGACGTTGTTTGCGTGCCAGCCTGAAATCTAAAGATAAAACGGTCTGTATGTCTCTGGTTGTCTAATCAGTTCTTTGTCTTACGCTGGAGCAAATATCAAAGAATCATCAAAAATATATTTTGTGGGGTCTTGAATTTATAAACAAGGATAGTGGCGCGGGTCCATCTGAGTTACTTCCGGTTTCACCGACGACATTGCGGTCGTCTAAACGTGTACTGTACGACAACGTCGTTTTCTATTAGGCCGTACTATTCGTACCTGGTTGTATTAACTGAAGCTATGCATTACAAACAGGGTACACCATATATATATATATATATATATATATATATGAAACAAAGGCTGCCACAAAAATTATAACTTTAAAAAAAAAAAATCAAAAGCATTATTAGAAGATGCCATTTGCTAATATTTTAAGATTTAGCTCTTATTTACTATCTATAAGAGTACCAATACATTAAGTTGCTCTAAGATTTTTAGATACATGGCAATTGTATTTAATAAATTTTAAATGCTATTTCCTTTATTCAGCTAGACTTCAGAGTTTCTTTAAGTTTGGTTTATAACCCTGTTGATTGGAATGCTAACATTATTATTTCTTATTATCTTTTTCTTTACAACATAAGAGACATTCAGGTTCTTAATATTGATTAGAAATATTTTGATTCGCGCTTCAACTAGTAGTATTTTAGGTGTCATATCAATATATATATATATATATATATTCACATTCAAAGTGATTTAAATAAGAGAAATACATATCTTTTATCAAACAACTTTGATGGCTGATGTAAGCTAAAAAATAATGGCAAAATTTTTAAACTAAACCTGATTAGTGATTTAATTAGCTAATTAGGCAGGATAAAAAAAAATTAACAAAATAGGCTAGATGGCGGCTGGCTATTTAGACGAAAACCGAGCAAAGCTCTGGGGTTTCTATTTTGCTTTTTGTTACGCTCCTTCCGCCCGGATCTGAGTTAAATCTTTTCTTGGATCCACCTCACCCGGAAGTCGCCGCCATTAGGTGGTCGGAGAAGTCGCCACGTGAGAAAATAACTTGGAAGGTTTATTTTAGCGATTTAGGTATTTCTAACGAAGAAGAAATGTATTTTGTATGTGTTTATCGGTTGGTTTAGCTAATTGTTATGATATTAATAAGAGATCTGTGATAGATCCAAATTATGCATTTTGATTTAGGGTTTTTAAATCACTAGTTGTTCTTGCCATTTTGTTTGGTTAATAGCATCATTATGAGAATATGAATCATATTATGTTATTATAGAACAAAGTATAGTCTCTTGAATATGGTGGATCTAGTAACTAAATTTTTTTTATCTTGTGATCTAGAAAAATTAGGAAGTGTGTATGTGTAGTTAATTTTAGGGTTTATGAGATCGTGATCGATCCGAAAATAATGTGCTTTTTATTTAGGAAAGCTTCATTTTTTTTGCATACGCTTTTTTTTTTTTAGGAAATATGTATGTGTAGTTTAATTTAGGGTTTAGGTGATCGTGATCGATCCGAATGTGCAATTTTATGTAGGAAAACTTCATTTTGGCAATGTTTTATTTTTTATTTAGGAAATGTGTATGTGTAGTTTAGTTTAGGGTTTAGGAGATCATGATACATGAAATTGTGCATCATTTTATGTAGGAAAGCTTAATTTTGTGCAATGTTCTATTTTATTTAGAATTATGTATGTGTAGTTTAGGGATGTTTTATTTTTGCTTTCAAAAGAGAATGATTGGATTTGGATTTTATTTATCATATTGCGATTTGGATTGTTTGTTTAGGTGAAATATTAGGATCGAGTTATGGCTTGAATGCGTAAGTATTTCATCATCTTTGTCATATATTAATCTTTTTTGTGCATAATAGGTAGCGATTAATCGGTTTTACAAGTTGTGATGTTCGCAACAACCCGTGGCAGGGAGGAGGATCGTCGCGGCATCATTTTGCGTGACCACCATCTCATTACACTCCTGGTAGCGATGCGATTCCACCGCGCAGACATCGACGACGATAGTTGTATTTTTTTTTATCACTTTATGTCATGTAGTCGTATCTGTTTTTTTTTTATGTCCACTTATTCAGATTCAGCTGATTGTACAATTACATTTTTGTTTGTTATCAATTTAGTTTTATTTGGTTAACTCACAACTATTTAGACTCATACCGAAAAAATTAACACACTTACAATGTTTAATATTATCAAAAAATCATATGTATTCAACAAGCATTGTGTTAAGATTACACGAGATCCGTAATATTTTAATTTATTGCGTCAAATTTTTTACATCTCCAAAGATTTTAAACAAAAAAATACATTTGAAAAAATCGGTGATCCGTCAAAGTTATCAACATAAAGTTGTAAAATTTGTTATTATCTTTCCAACGATGCTAAACACGCCAAAATTCGACAAGATAAACGATATGACCAAAAAAATGCATCAATATTATTATTTTTTGCAACTTCACATCTCACACATTTTCAAAAGCTGCGGCTCAACGGGTAATTGAAAATTTGTCAAATGAAAGTTGTAGAATTTTTTATCTTTCCGACATCTTCCAAATTCAAAACTACTGAACGATATGTTCAAAAAAGCATCTTGAATTTTTTTTTTTAAAAAAATTAAGTATGCCAGTCTGGCGTGGCGATCGGTATCATCCGGTGCCGATCATAATTAATTTTTTTTATCCTGCCTAATTAGCTAATTAAATCACTAATCAGGTTTAGTTTAAAAATTTTGCCAAAAATAATTTGTAGATTGTATTTATCATCGAGAATTTCTGTCCAATAATATATACAAATATCACATTAGCTTACTTAAAGGAGTTTTTTTTTTTCCTTAAGTTTGTGAAAGGTGGAGATTTCTGATTATAATAATGGTCAAACTATGCATCTAACACAACTATGCAAAATTTGTATGTCTTTAAATAGCACATAATTACTATCTTATTAAATAATATAAAAGAATCATTGCACACCAGCAATAAAAATTGAAGTTAGATCGGTGGTGTGATTCTAAATCACTAGATTCAAATGATTTTAGAAAAACAAAAATAAAAACAAAAATAAACTAAGAATAAATTTTCAAATTGACCTAAAAATTACTTTTTATATACTTTTTAAGCGGTCAACATTTTGAATTTTTAAAATCCTCCAACCAAACAATTCCTAAGGTTAGGTGACTTTTAACTTTATGAAATAGAAAACAAAAATTACAAAATAGATTATGTTAAATACATTTTGCTGTATTTTCCATTCAATAAAATGATTTAAATTTCTTTATTGACGTCTTTTTAAAATATTGGTCAATCAATTCATTAATTCACAACATCTATATACAGTACTTTATAATCAATACAAAATATTTCTCAATCTATACACAACAGTTGTATATCACCTAAGCATCACTTAATGCTATATTAGTAGGGTCTAGATATAATTTTTATATCTAGACTCCATATATAATAATTATATATATTATGCATCGCTGGATCCCAATATATGATTTGCTTTCATGAAAAATTTTTGTGATTCATTAATGATTTAATTGCAACTTCAAGATTGGAATTTTTTTATTTATAGATTCTAATATTTCATTTCCACACATTAAAATAATAATTCTTACATTAATAAGATAAAATATCATATCTTTGATTTTGATAGAAAGGTGCATAAGATTCAAAGAGAAAAAAATGATGTCCAAAGGACAAAGAATGTTTTTATCTTTGCAGTGTTGATTACGAATTGGGTTGAAAATTCTGCCCGAAAATAAATGAGCTTGTTTTAGAGTTTACAAATCTTTTAAATATTTTAAAAAGACGTCAATAAAGAAATTTAAATCATTTTACTGAATGGAAAATACAGCAAAATGTATTTAACATAATCTATTTTGTAATTTTTGTTTTCTATTTCATAAAGTTAAAAGTCACCTAACCTTAGGAATTGTTTGGTTGGAGGATTTTAAAAATTCAAAATGTTGACTGCTTAAAAAGTATATCAAAAGTAATTTTTAGGTCAATTTGAAAATTTATTCTTAGTTTATTTTTGTTTTTATTTTTGTTTTTCTAAAATCATTTGAATCTAGGGATTTAGAATCACACCACCGATCTAACTGCAATTTTTATTGTTGGTGTGCAATGATTCTTTTATATTATTTAATAAGGTAGTAATTATGTGCTATTTAAAGACATACAAATTTTGCATAGTTGTGTTAGATGCATAGTTTGACCATTATTATAATCAGAAATCTCCACCTTTCACAAACTTAAGAAAAAAAAAAAAAACTCCTTTAAGTAAGCTAATGTGATATTTGTATATATTATTGGACAGAAATTCTCGATGATAAATACAATCTACAAATTATTTTTAGCTTACATCAGCCATCAAAGTTGTTTGATAAAAGATATGTATTTCTCTTATTTAAATCACTTTGAATGTGAAGGAGCATATATATATATATATATATATATATATATATATATATATATATATATATATATATATATATATATATATATATATATTGATGACACCTAAAATACTACTAGTTGAAGCATGAATTTTGTGGAAAGAACATAAAAATTCTTCTTTACAAGCTCTACTAAAAGAATTCTATAGCGGACCTTCTTGTTAGTTGATATAATTATGTTTGGCATAAACATCGTGCTCTTAGATTCTTTCTTTATGTTTGACCTGGTCTTTGTGGAGCACTAAAAATTGTGATGTTCTATTGATTAGAAATATTCATCGTGCTCCTATTTGTTCTCTTTGTAATTTTTTTTTTTTTGAACTGGAATCCATAAATCGTCTATTCTTCCGATGTGATTTTTCTAATGCTATGATCTTCAACCTTTCTCCTTAGCTCCTTTTTTACAATTAGTGGATCACATATTTAGCCTAGAAAATATTTCTAATTTCTTGAGAAACTTTTACTTTTGTATGTTCATTATTTAGTCTATCATATGTGGAAGGAAAGAAATAGTAGAAAATTTGGCAAATATATTTGTGGTTTATCCATAGTCATCCATAAAATCAAAATACTGTTTGAGAAAAATTCATGCCATGAAAGAGGGTCAAAGCTGACATAATATTTGGAAGGACTATTTAAGTATCTTTTTATTATAATCTATTTTTTGGACATTCTAAATAGTTTTTTTTTTTTTATCTTGAAACCAGGCTACTTCTTTTGTACTACATTGAATAACAGATATTTCTCCTCTGCAACCTGCAACAATCTTTTGCTCTAGTCAAATTTTTGGCTTCATTTCTTATTTTTTGTTGATTTGTTTTTGGGGCTATGTTGATATTCCCTACTTTTTGGGTATAACATAACTATTATGGTTGGTTACTTGGCTCTTCTATGCAGAGCTTTTTTAGAAGGAAGAAGGTGAATAAACAAGTTCGATTAATAATTTTCTATTTTTATATGTTGTTATACGTCAATCATATCTACATTTGCAATATATTCTCTTCACTGAAACTCTTATAACTAATCATTATCTATATAATAAACTATAGAAGGACCATTATTATCTTATCTTCTCTATGTGAGAAAATTTAGGAAAAATTCATAAATATTAAAATTAACTTCATTTCAGTGATCAAATATGACATCAATAATAATATACTATCTCAAAAACCAAATACTACTCTACAGATGATTTAAAGAGTAAAATAAAGAGAGTTTTCTTATTATTGTACCCAAATATCATATAGAGAATAATATACTGCTCAAGTGATAGAAGCATTATTCTACTATGAATTTAAATAAAATAATAGAACATTTTTTTTTTAAGTTTGCATGATCTATGTAACCTAGAAATTTCATTGATTTTTAATTAAACTTTCATTAAAATTTTGGGGATACAAGTTTCCCTTAGAGGCAAATCTCTATAGTTAATTACATCTTAAGAGCTCAAAATCTAAAGAATACTCATTTATATTCAAGGATTAATATTTTAGAATTTCAATAGTGATAGACTCAATTTAGAAAGAGTTTTTTAGTCTAGTGGAAGAAAAGTAGGGAGCACATAATATTGAGAATGCTCAATAATGCTCCTGTTGACCTCACTTTTGGAGTGATGATTCATCCTTCCTATCTTAGACTTAGGAGTCTTCTAGATACTAGAACCTCTCTAGTCATAGAACACTTCTAGTAATTAGGTGAGCACTAAATCTAATCCTAAAGATTTTAGGATGGTAAGCCTTAGGTTTAAGTTATGCCTTTAGGACATAAGCATACCTATCTATCCTATGGCCTAACACAAACTGTACTATCATCCTAGCCAAAACTAAACCTCAAACCAAACCTCAAATAAATCCAACCAAAACCTAATTGAATCCTATTTTATATCCAAGCTCCAAGCCAAAATAATTTAAACCCAAACCCATCTTAATCTCATGATCTGATCTTATGGACTTAACCCAAAATCCATTCAATCAATCCTAATCCAATTGATTTGCACAAAAGCACTCCAACCCATCAAATCATCATTCCAAACTCTTCCAAAATCCACAATCAAGCCAATTGATCAAACCCATTTAATTAACCTGACCTAGCCCATTTGAACCCAAAATGTCCAAACGAGCTAAAATCCAATTAAACCCAAATCAATTGCAATCAAAGCCATCAATCAATTCTAAGTTAATCATCAAATCAACTCAACCTAATTCAACCCAAAACCAACTCAATTGACCCATTATGTTCACTTAACCCAAAGTGACCTAAAGGAACCATCTGAGGCAAACTCCAATCCAACTCAAATTGGATAGAACCAACATATTGAAAACCTCCTACAATGATTGTTGATCACACTGGATTGTCCAATTACAATGAATTGGGTCAAACCAAGCTAATTTGATCACTTGACTCAAATTGACCCAATTAGCCTACATGAGCCAAATCTAATAAAACTTCATTCCAAACTCAATTAATTGAAACCGATGATTCCTACCAACTCTAAATTGATCATTGAATATGACTTGACCATCAATTGAGCCAACCAATTCTAATTGGCCATTTGACCCAAGTTGACCCTATTTGACCTAAAAGACCAAATTGGGCCAAATATCAATCTAATCCAAATAGATTGAAACCAATAACTCAAATCCATCATAAATTGATTATCGAACAAGATCAAAGCCTTGGTTGAATTTAATTTGACCAAGTCAACTCAATTGATCCATTTAGCCCAAATTGACCTAAAGGGTCAAATTGGGCTAAAACATTTCTAAATACAAATTGATTGGAATCAAAATCTACAATCAATTTCAAATCACCAATTGAACTTAAACTAACACCTAACCCAAGCCAATTTGGTCAATGTGATCAAATTAGTCAACTTAGCTCATTTGACCCATATGAACCCATATAAGCCAATTTGAAATCCACTTCAAATTAAATCAAACAATTGCATCAAAACATCTCAAATAATCATTTGAAGTAGACTCAACCCATGATTTGACCCAATTTGATCAATTGGTTAACCTAACTCAGCCTAGTCTAATTTGATCTACATGGGTCAAATTGAGCCAAACTCATTCAAACTTGGCATGACCCATCCTTAGATCACCATGGGTCAGCCCAAATCAAATCTAACCCAAGCCAAACTTGAGTTGACCCATTACCCAATGGGAAAATCATTCCAAATGGAACAAAACCCACTTTTGAGTGGTCTCATTTGGGAGCCTCCCTAAGCTTATTTTAGACCCTTGGACCACTTGCTAAACTGACCCAAAGTTGGTTGGGTCAGCCATGGTCAAGGGAGGTAACCTAACGAAAATAATCTCATTAAATCACTTAGAAGAAGTAGGACACTCCACCTTAGCCATGACAGCCATCCTTCCCTCACTCACCCACTCAAGCTGAGCCACCTCAGCACCTCTTTGGCATCCCCGATTGCCTACATCGGCTGGACATCTACAAATGGTAGAAATAATCGGAGCCATCAAATTTGAGGGGGAGGAGAGTATACTCCTCGCCATCTCATTCTCACACACAACCAAGCATTCACAGAGCAAGAGTGAGTCATGGCGACCTCCTCGAGTGCATTCCTGAATCCCCTTAGCCTCCCCATCATAAACGACATTGAAACCGAGCAAAATTGAGGCTTACTTCCATCCAACCCCACTTAATCTCTAACATTTCCTAATTAACTTCACCCACACCTTCCCCTAGCTCTGGTGATCAAGAACAAATCGATTCTCGATCGATTTGAGCACCAGAGACCATCCCAAGACCAATTCTAGCGAGGATTCCAGCGGCGCTTTGTCCACAGAGCCATCGATGAGGAGGTGAGGCGTGAGCTTCTTAGTAGGGCTTCGTCTCTTCAAGATGAAGCTACCTCGGTCGATAAACTGCTGGTCTTGAGCTCCTGTAAGGTAAACTCTAACAAATCATATAAAAAGCCATAGGAATTGGTCTTTTGTGAAACATTTTATCATTTCGTGTAATTCACACTGTTAAATCCCTCTAGATCCCCTCCGTGAACATTTTAGAGTTGATCTCGATGCCTCATAAGCTCCGGTGAGCTCAGATCAAGTAGAGGAAGGCGGATGGTGTTCATCTTCCATCACTCGGGGGACGACGGATCATCTTTCATCGGTTCTGTGTGATTGGAATGGGCAGTCGTGTTTTAATCCACTTAATAAATCAATTTTAATCCCATTAGATCCGCTGGATTAATTCCTACCATCAAATATGAGATCGAATGACGGCGACAAAAGCCCGTACGCCACTGCTGACTCAACTACCGCGTCAGATCGTTTAAGTGGACAATCTCATGGCGCCACGTGGAAAGTGATGCCACATTAACCTCCCTCGTGGCACCGATGAGATTATTGATTAATTAGAATTTAAAATGTGATTAAATGCTCTAAAACTTTATAAAATCATAACTAATTGAAAAAAAAATCCAAAAATATAAATAAACCCTTTTTGGAAAGGTTAAATAGAGGAGAATTTAATAAAAATAATTTTATTAAGTTTTGAACAGTGATTAGAGCTTAATTAAGGTTTGAATATTTTCTTAATTAGCTTAATTAAGCCCTAATTACTTGGGAAATTAATCCCAAAGTTGACATGTTGATTTAATGGGATGACCTCTGCCTCTCATGATTTTCTTGGGATTTATTGGCTAAGTAATTAGAAGAATTTAAAATTCGAAACTTAATTACTCTCTTAATTAGTTTAATGATTATTTAAAATCTTAATTAGTAAAAATTAATTAATTAAACTTCATTAATCACTAATTAATAGTGAGATGATGAGGGAGAGTGATTATGCCCTCTTTCTCAATTACTTTTTCCAAATCCATTCCATTAAAGAGAGTTAATTAATGTGTGGTTCAATTAAGGGATTAATTAAGCAATCATCAATCAAAAATTAATCAAAGTAAATTAATAATCACTTCTTATAATTAACATTCAATTTAAGGGTTCCTTTTTTGTGTTCAATAACATAAAGATCGCTAAGAAAATTATGATTAACCTATATTGTGAAAAAAAGTACTTAATTAGATTCCTTAATCTAATTAACACTTAAGCATGAGCTTATTGCATTAGGTCCTTTAGAAGCATTGCAATTTTAATTTCTCATTTACATATCATTTGAGGCTCATGAATAAGTGATTAATTAAATTAAAGAAGCATATGAAAGGGTAATTAAATGAATTGCTTAATGATTCTAACTTAATTAATTCATAAAATTCATCTAATTACTTTTTTTTCTTAAACATATTAAATCATCAACATGGGACGGGATAAAAAAAATAGCAAGTGTTTCCTCCTCTTTAAGTTTAATCAAAAGTCAAAATCAAATTTAATAAGAAGCTTTGGTTTTCCTTAAAATAATTTTATTTAATGTGATTATCCTTAGGAATTAATGTAGTTGAATGAATTATGTGGAGATATTTGGCTATTCCATTTCAATAACCATAAATATTATATGTCATGTGATATCATGTATTCATATTTTCAAAATCAAATGAAATTTATTTATGCAAAATTGCATGTGATGACTTAATCTTATTATATGTGTGGCTATTATCACTAATAAATTTCAAAATTAGTTTCAAAATTATAAATTGATAATGAAAATTTGGGTGATACTAGCTAATATATGTATAGGATTTGCATGTTTTATAGCAAGCATGTGAAAGTGGTACTTTCTTTTCTATATTCATGTATGGATTTATATATGTTTGAATGATAATAAGTATATAGTTTGGACATCCTGGGAATACGAGGCTTTAAGTAAGCCCAAGGAGGTCATTTGATTAACTCACTTCTTTGGTTAACAAAGACACGTTCTTATTTAATTTCATCCCTATGTATAATTATACTAGAATTTGGATAGAGCTTTACTTTACATGCATAAACAATTCAACTAAAAATATAATCTTTTGAATGAATTTCATTCTAATAGTTATGTACACATCTATATGTATTTAAGATATCAAGTATATAGTCTATACATCCCGGGAATACGAGGCTTTAAGTAGCCCCAAGGAGGTCATTTGATTATCTCACTTCCCTGGTTTAAACAATGGTACGTACTTGCTTACATCTTTTATACATGTGTGTGTGTATTTGATTAAAGAATAAGAATCCCCTTTTCTACAAAATATATGCATTCATAATCATTAAAGTAAGCCAAAATATATTGCATGTATAGATATACTAAGTGTTAAATCATATGCATGTTATGGGTGATGAAAAGGAATGGTTCAACATATTCCATATGATGGTAATTCAATCACATTAATCTTAAGATACTTTTCATGTTGAATATGATTCTTTAAGGTTAACCTAAACTTAGGATTAATAAAAAATTTAATAAATCATTCACTAAAAGAAACTAAATCATAAAAAATGTGCTTTTAGGAAACAACTTAAGGAATGGATGAAGGGGGTTAAACCTTCTCATTCTCTTTATAACACTTAGATGCTAAGTGTATATCAAATGAAACAAAATAAAATACAAACTAAAATTTTTAAACCTCTAAACAACTTGAAATGAAACCATTCTTCATGTTAAATTAAATATTTCCAAACTTAGAAAATTATAAATTTAAAGCCTAGTTAAGACATACCACACTAAGCCTAAATACAGACACATTAGAATGCTAAGATACCACTTCTAGCTTTAGGTTAGGATAGTGTATGTATGATGTTATGTTTTATTTTGTGATGTAATATATTAGGTTAGATGTTAGGAGCATGGATTGTAGATTGGATGTTAGGTTGTTGATAGCTTAATATTATTTTCTACAGGAGATTGTGCTTAAAAGGGCCTCTAAAAATAAATATAAATATTTTGCTTAAAGGTTGCTTAAGTCCTAAGCATAATCTATATTAAGATAGGTGGGCTTGGTTACCCATGTGTAGGGTACTAAGTCTAAATGATGAAATATAATTGCTTGAGATTATATGTATGTTTAGCTAATATATGTTTTGCAGGTGTAGTTAGATTTACTTTTCATAAAAAAATATAATTTTTATAATAATAATTATGATTAGTACTATGGGGATTATAATGAGCAGTGGCTAGAAGGCTTAGTCCTATGATTCCCTGTGATGCATTGAAGAAAATCAAATCAAAAGAAGGAAGAAAAAAGAAAGAAGAAATGAAGAATGAAGACCCCTAGCATGTATTCAATTTTAATTGTAATATTATTTTATAATCCAGGCTTTATAAGGGTAGAGCTCGGTTTCCCATCTTTTCTCTTTTCTGGGGTGTACGGCAGTACCCGGCCGCACCGACCTCTTATTCTTTCACTATAGTCTATAAAATGATTATTATTTTGTTTAGATTACGCAATAGAGCAACATGATTTTCATAGTTTCTTCATGATTGATGTTTTAATGTGTGGCTTGAATGCGGTAGGCTCTTAGGATAAAATTAATTTTTTACCCAATTAACAACTCATAACTAAAATTTAAAACAACTTTCAACCTTATTGTAAGGCTTAGGTTGTAATCAAGATAATTAAAAGATATAGCAACCTCTTAGTTGAATGTTGTATGCCTAATATCATGTATGTCATATTATACCACTCTTTCAAAATGAGGGCCTCCATTCTGGCACTTTAGGGACCGCTTGACCCAAGAGAGCAACCCCTTATGATGGAGATTCACCCTCTTTTCTCTTTGATTTGGCCAATAACTAAATTTCTTCATGTGTTTAGGCATAAAATATCTCAATGTCTTTGTCCAAAATATTGTGTCAAAATTATATAAAACATGTAAAATTATGCAATTTTAGACTAAGTCATATGCTCATGCGAGTTATGCTCTAGTCTCTTCGAGAGTGAGTTTTTGACTATAGTCTCTTTCTAAATTAAATAACAAACCTAGCTATCTTAAAATTACATAAGATCATACTACATGGGTTTAAAGCGTAGGAGGTGTTAACTGGTAGCCACTCCAAAAAATTGTAAGTCCAGAAGAGTCGGACAAGTTTATTTTCTCTTGTGGAGGTAGACCTTTATGTCCCCTTTTTGCTTAGATTTAAGTCATGCTCTAGCTTATGCTAAAGCTCCCTAGATTTAGGATCCAAGGTTGCTTGTTTCTTTCAAACTACGAGCATAAATCTTCACCTCTTAGGCATTTTCACATTCTTGTGTTGATGGATCGTAAGCCCTAGTATTTTGATAAAATTTTAATTCAAGCAAAATAAATCCTCTCTCATTCAAATATATAAAACCTCACTATTGGATAGGTTGGAGTGCTCACTAGGCTTCCTAGTATCATGAGTGTTTCCTACTTATCTTTCTTTGGATTCTAAAATAAGCCTTCTAATCGTAAGGTTTCCTAGTATCATGAGTGTTTCCTACTTATCTTTCTTTGATAACTAAAAAAATTTTAATTCAAGCAAAATAAATCCTCTATCATTCAAATATATAAAACCTCACTATTGAATAGGTTGGAGTGCTCACTAGGCTTCCTAGTATCATTAGTGTTTCCTACTTATCTTTCTTTGGATTCTAAAATAAGTCTTCTAATCGAACAATTCCACTTGATTTTCCAAAAATACCAATCCTTTGATAGTCTTAACCTTCAAATCTTTGGAGATAATTGATTGACTACTTTAATCAAGAGTTTTCTTAAAAAATTTCATTTTCTAGGATGTAATTAACCATGGAGGCTTACCTTTATAAGGAATTAAAGAACCCGACATAAAATAAACCATACTTTAATTTTCTATGTAAAGTAGGAGAAAGATCTCTGCTATATTCGAAGACCCATCATGCCTTAGGAGTCTTTATTATGTGATCAGGTCCATTGTAGGATCATGTTTCTATCATTTGAAATAGTATATCACACCTTAATGTCGTACTCGATCACTTTAATAAGTACCCCCTAAGATCTGCATGGTATCCCACGACTCCAAATTAAAACACCACAGCTCAAAACTATCTAAAATTAGGATTTATGTTTTGGTGTTTAAATTTATTTATATTTCAAGTTGATCATTTTATTAGAATATTAAGACATATAATTAATTAGCATAATATCAAAAATAAGCTCAAGAGGTGAGGACTTATGATGTAGCCGGAGAAATCCCAACCCAAATAAAAAAGTGAGAATTACTACAAAAGTCACTTGAACTTAGTCTAACGACATACAATAAAACTTATAAATTGGAACTTCACCTAAAGATGGAACAAAAATGACTTTGTTGGAGTTATGATCCTGCTTGAAAGAAAAGCCAATTAACCTGCCTAAGGGCTTTAAAATTATGTAGTCTGATCACATATAAATGCATGAATCGTAAGGCTGTTATTATTTAGAAAGATTTCTGATTTTAGACTTATCTAATAAATCTAAGCCAAATGTGAGTATGCCTTGCACATAAGTAATGTATCAATTTATAATTTATATTTTTATATTTATTTATACACTTTATTTTATTTAAGGCTATAGTTATGCAATTTATGCTTACTATGCATAAAATTAAGAAAATGTAAACAACCAATCAATTTTAGTGGTAGTCTTCTCTAAGTAGGTCAATCATTCTTATAGGATATATGTCCCATTATGTGAAATGAGTGAATAGTTAAATAAAGAAAATTAAGACAACATGCTTTATAACACTACATCCTAATTTTTTTCTAGTTAATTTTATTGATTATGCCTGTGACTTTAAATGTCTTTTGCTTATGAGTTGTGTTAATTTTATATTCAAACTGATTAATTAGGTAAAAAATTTATTTTATTCTAAATTCCTACTACAATATTCCTAGGCTTTAACAAACATAAATAATTACATAAATAAACTTAAAAGCAGGTATTTCTTGTGTGCAAACAATGTAAACATTACAAATAATCAATTAAATTAATAAAGAAAGGTCTAATGCCATTGAGTTCTACTATACTCTTAAGAAGAAAATAAAAGTGAGCCCGAACTCTAGCCTTATACATCTTGACCTTGACCTATTAATAGACTCTTTTAACTTCATCTTCCAATTCTTCTGGTTCTAAAAGGCTACAAAGATATACCTCCAAAGGGTTCATCTTCATGTTATTTTCTTCACTCATTTTAGGATTTCACAAGCCCAAATAATATATCTTAGGACTCTAAAAATTATATTTATAAAATTAAAAAATTATAATCCAAAACTTACAAAATAGGGGTTAAATAATTTATAAATTTAAAACAATCATTTAAACATTTATCACATAATATCTAATACTTTGAGTGCCAAACAAGTCACTTGTCATATCGGTCATGCTTAAGGGGCCTTAAGCATTTTAGTAATATAAGCAAAACTTGTATGAAAATTTATTAGTTTAATTATCATAACCACAAAAGAAAAATTGCATATTTTTATGAATTTTGACTGATTTCAGTCAGACAGTAAAATTTAGTTGGAAAAGATTTTCAACAGGCAGAAAATCTAACGAAAAATGTATTCCGTTAGATATATGATGAACTGTCCACCGAAAAAGTTATTTGGAAGAATCGGTAGAAATAGGAATTGAAAATACGACAAGAACAATACACCGTCAGAATTTTTTGACTGGTCTGTTTCTAGTGGCCGTGCCGGCGACAGTGCCATCGAAAAATTCAAACGGAGGTGTTCCACAAGAAATATGTCGAAAACTGTCCAATCAGAAAATTTCTAGCTGTTGTTTGTTTGCTAACGCCTCGTATCGAGGTTACAGACAAAAAAATTCATCGACGGTCCGCAGAAAATCTATACAGAAATAAAAAAAAAAAAAAAAATCAAAGCTTCACTCCTATTTTGATTTTTTACACTTACAGAAGATTCACAAATAACAAATCATAAAAATACACTCAGTATTTATATATGACTAATAAACATCTAATCTCAAATATTTATTCATAAGTTTCGGTACTTTGAAAATCATTAAAATGAACTAATAGTTTAAAAATATTTAAATGAAACAACCTAAAATATAAAATCTAAATAAACTGTTTATATATGCAAATAAAGTAAAAATCAAGCTTACTCTTCATCATCTTGTTCCACCTCTTCCTCATCTGTCTCCACCATTGGTCCTTCCCCTTGCGGCTATCCCTATGCATCTTCTTCATTCTCGTCTCTATTTCAGCCATCCGAGCTTCCATCTATGCAGTCATCCTAGCTTCTATCTTTTCGACCATCGCAACATTCTGCATTTGAACAATCTTGTCAATCAACCGACTGCTCATTCTACTGAATGAATGGTGTGCATCATATGCTATTCTCTATGAGCCCAGGCCATAAATCCATCATTTCTTCTTCCCCCCAACAACCTCCTTCCATATATCATATTCTGACTGCTTAGATTACCTACTAGAATTGCCTACATCAATGTAGCCTTGACTAATAACATCCTTTAATAGCATGTAGTCATTTTATGAGCAATTAGAATGTAAGTTAACCATATGGGTTTGCATTATTTGGTTCTAACTAAAAAATCAAATCAAACTAAAGTTTTTGAGTAATTTAGTTCGATTTTGAACTTAGTAATTTGGATTTTGGTTTTAATTAATGAAAACTTTGATTTTTGGTTTTTAGATCGGTTTGTTAAATAAAATTTTGGATGGAAGCAAATAAATCAAATTTATTCATTACTCGGTAAATTTTAATATATATATATATATATATATATATATATATATATATATATATATATATATATATATATATATATATATATATATATATATATATATATATATATATATATATATATATATATATATATATATATATATAATTTTGATTATTACGTGTTCATTATACAAAAAAATTGCATAATGAAAATAAATTTCATAAATAGTTTTAAAATATAGTTGGTCGATTTGGTCTAATTTTTTTGGAATCCAAAACTAATTGGTTTTTAAAATTCATCATACAAACCATCTAAACAAACCAAATGCATACCCCTAGTTAACCATGATCTATTATTAAGTCAATTATATTTCAAAAAACTTAATGTTAACTTACATATGCTCTCCATGAATGAACATCAACCCATTAATGATTAGTCAGATGTTGATGTGTTATACTATGCAATTCAGCAGTAGTAGTCTCTTGACCAAGAACTTTAGCCTGTAAATAGTATAATCAAAATTCATTAATCATAATTATAAGTTAAATTAATAAAACTAACAAATGAGTTACCATCCTACGTCGGTACTAGGCATATAATACTGAATCTCCATTGCAGAGGTCAACCCACACATTCTCTCCAATCTGAAGAGGTCTTTGCTCATACTTGCATATGTTTGTCAACATATCGCATAGGCGAGTAGCCCCTCTAGACTCAAAGTTTCTTTTGATCTTCTAGTTGTGCTCTGGCAATCAGTTGAAACCCTTCTATAATATCAAACAAATAAATGCTAATTAGTAATTCTTCAAGATCAACTAATATATTAAAATATTTGTAAATAGTTTAGGCAATACCTCAAACTCCATAAACCACATATCCCGAATTCCAATTGGGATCTTCTTCCATGATACATATGGAGCATCATACTTGATCTTTATAATGTTCCTAATTTTATGAATAGCTTCCCTAGATGGATTGAACCTGAAATTTATTATTTATATTAGAAACATAATATTCCAAAAGTATAACTTTAGAAATATGCTTACGTGTCACCCTCCGGGTCAATAAAAATGCGTGTCATTAATGGCTCAGTGGGCATAGAAGTATCGGGCTAATCATAATGTGTATGCTGAAACCCGAGCTTTGTGAAATCTGTGGCTATTATGGGTAGAACAGAGTAGTGTCTGTTGGATTTAGAGAATGGTAGGAACGTGTACCGGTTACTCTAGGTGTCCGAGGTGGAGAAATCAAAATAGAGGTCAAAATAATGACTGTGGTGGTAGCCTGAATAGTGGGTTGACTTATGACCTTCTTCTGCCTGAAAATGTTCGTAAATGAACAATGTAGAGCACCATCACCATCACCTGATGCAATCTGTAAGGAACAAAAAAAAATGATTAGATCAATCATAAATAAAATTACTTAAAGAGCTTAGAAAAAATAATATAAAATTATAATAAAAATTATACATTTAATATACAGTATACAAAAAGGACATAAAAATTATGTAAAAGAAGCATGCAAAAATTAAGCATATAAAGTGAATTGTAATATGGATGTATATGTAGGTACAGTATATAAAAAATATATAAAAGTGGACATGTATAGTATATGAGGCAAAATTAATTTGTAGTTAATATATGTGGAAAAATAATATGTATCTCAAGACTACTATTTTTAAGGCATATATACAAGAAAAAAAAATGCAAGTACCTTTAATGCTAGTGTGAGATCATCATCCTCACTGCTCTCATTTTTAGACTGAATAACTTTCTCATAATCAATATTAGTATCAATTAAGCTCACATCTGCTTCTACATCATAAACTGTAAGTTCAAAATCTGTCATCTCATCCTCTTGATGAGCAACTTCAATGGTATTTTCAACTTTCACTCTTCTTTTGGGTTTAATTTAACTACCTCATCCCATTCCATTTTCTCTCTTATGTTTCATAGATATCTTAGGTGATATACTTGTGTTGTTTGATGTGCAATGCTAAATGGGTCATACTTAGCATATTTTCATGTTAACTTCGCCTTAGTGTCTCATATGACTTATGATTTCTTATCCCTCTATTATGCACAGGATCAAACTAATCATAATTAAATATAATGAAATTCCTCTCATTTGATCTAGGATACTGTACCTGTATAACTTCTTGTAGAACTCGATAATAGTCAATCTCCTCATCTGAATGCGTGTTTCCTCGAATACAAATACAAGAGTTATATGTTCTATTTCCTTCATACCAAGAATTTGTTTGGAATTTATAATTATTAATATCATAAATCTTCCATGTATTATACCCTAAACAAGGTTGTGAAGGTATTGATTATGCACTTCATTTCTCTAATCATGAACCTAGCACCTTTAAAAGAAGAGACTAAGCTATCCAATTAATATATAAAATATATTCAAGTGTTAGTGATGATTGCTCACAAGTAATCTAAACCATGTTGGGAATTCATCTTCGACTTTCTTATTAAAAATGACAGCGCCATCCAAGTTTAATGAGTTTATGAATAATTTCAACTCAAAAGTCAAATTGATATAATTAGATAAGTATTATATTCAATTAAACATCAAAATGAGATATTGTGCCATTAACACACTTACTTAAATAAAGTTTGAACATCATGGTAGTTTATTAAAATAGTAACTATCACTGCCTTATGCTCCTTATCATTCAAATATCACGTTGTGCTTCTACCCAATGCTTTTTCAAATGGTTGGAAAGTAGATAACACATTTTGTGAAGATCCAACACTATCGGAATTATCTGAACATGCATGTGGCTCAAAATAGTAGGAGCAAAAATTTGTAGTCTCATAGGCCAAGTAAGTTTATATATTAAGCCTTTGAGGTGTGATTTATTCTTCATAGTTTTTTTAGTTTATTAATAAATTTGGATTAATTTTGCAAAAATAATTAAGCATAAATTGAATATTAATTGATTTTAATACTACTAATGTATAGGTACCTCTCAAATGGGTACATCTAGCGATATTGCGTTGAACCTCTTACTTCAGCTTCACACGATAGATGTATTGACATGTGTTTATCTTTCCAAGCTTACATATAATGACTGGAATATTTACTTCTAATTTTTTTACACCTTCCACATTTAATCGAGATGAGGATAGTTCATTAAAAAGGACTAAACTTGATCAAATGATTTAGTATTTACTTTGGTAAAGCACTGAATGTAACTAAAATAAGTATTGTAGAAAAATGTGGCAGTCATGGTTCTTCATTCTAAATAATTTTTCAATTCTCAAATTAGCACATCTGCTCAAGTTGGATACATACTCATATGATAACTTAATGACTGCACCCACTCACATAATATTTTTCATTATTCCAATGTGAGGTAGCATTTGGCTTTAGGCTTCTGAAATATATTAGCTGTAGTCTCTCTCAGCTCTAACTCTCTTCTACAACAATATTCTTTCATGTCCAACTTGGTTAACATATTTATAATTTTTCCCTTATCCATCACTGTATTGAGAACATTGTCAAAAAAAAATTTCTCTATATAGATCATGCAAGATTATGCCTTATCATATTAGACATCTAGTATGGTAGATCTAAAAAAATATTCCTCTTTGTTCAGCTATGTTCCACACCATAACCTGGTACATGATAGTGTTGACCTCATTTTTCGAGTAAGGATTCAACTCTTCCATCTTAGATTTAAGGGTCTTCTAGACACTAAGAGCTCTTTAGTCATAGGACACTTCTAGCAGCCAAGTGAACACTTAACCTAAACTTAGATACTTTAGGAGGGTTTTACCATAGGATTAGGTTAAGCCTTAGGACTCAAGGTGACCTACCCATCCGATGGCCTAAACCAAGCTTATGCCCAACTCCTAAAAAAAAATCCAAATGCCAAATAAATATCAACCAAAATCTCATCCTAACTATTTCCAAACTCCAAACTAAAATCAAACCTAAATGATCCAAACCTAAGCCCATGATTCAATCTTATGAATTTAGCTAAAATCCCTTCAATCCAAACCTAACTCGATTGATTTTCTCAAAGAAGATCAATCCTTCAATCATCATTCCAATCACCATAAAAAAATTACAATTAAACAAAAATCAAAACTAATCAAACCAAAATCAATTCAATTAACCTAAAGTCAAGCCAATTGACCCATTTAGGTTCACTATCCAAAGTGACCTAAAGGACCTATTTGAGCCAAATCTCAATCCAACCCAAATTGGATTGAACCAAATCACTCAAAACCTCCTATAATAATTGTTGATCATTCTTGATTGATCAATTGACAATCAGTTGGGTCAAACCAAGTCAATTGATGTGACCATGTTAACCCTCTTAACCTATATGGGCCAAATGAACTAAATCTTACCCTAAGTCACATCAATTGAAGCCAATGATCATACCAACCTAAAATGAATCCTTAAACATGACTTGACCATCAATTGAGCCAAACCAAACTCAATTGGCCCTCTTAAGATGACCCAATTTTACCTAAAAGCCCAAAATGGGTCAAATCAAATTCTACACCTTATGGTGTTTATTTTTGGATATGGGGGGACACCACACAAACAGTTGGTACTTATTGAAGTGATCGGGTATGATATTAGGCATGATGTACTATCTCAAAAGATAGAGACATCACTTTACAATGGACCTAATCATCTAATAAGGACTCCTAAGGCATGATGAGTCTTCAAATATACTATAAATTTTTGCTCTACTTTAAATGAAAAAATAAAGCAGGGTTTATATTAAGTCGGGTTCTTAAGTTCCTTATGGAGGCAAGCCTCCATAGTTAATTACATTCTAGGGAATGAAATTCCCTAAGAATACTCTCGATTAAAGTAGACTATTTTTATCTCCAAAGATTTTGAGTCTAGACTATCAAAGGATTGGTTATGTTTAGAAAATAAAATGGGAGAGACCAAGTGGGAGACTTATTTTTGGAATTCAAAGGGAAGAAGTAGGAAATGCTCATGATACTAGAAAATCTAGTGAGCATTCTAATCTATCATATGGTGGGGCTTTATATATTTAAAAATGAGAGAATTTATTTATTTGAGTTGAATTTTTATGAGATTGCTAGGGCTTATAATCCACCACCACCGGATTGTGAAAATGCTTAGGGGGCGAGGATTTATGCTTGTAGCCGAAATGAAACTAGCAACCTTGGATCCTGAATCTAGAGAGCTTTAATATGAGCTAAAGCACGACCTAAATCTAAGCAAAAGAACATAAGGGTTTATCTCCACAAGAGAGGGGATTGATAAATATTTTAATTATCATGCTTATAGCCTAGGCTTTATAAATGAGGTTATGAGTTATTTAAAACTTTAATTATGAATTGTTAGTTGAACAAAAAATTTATTTTTATCTTAAGAGCCTACCATATCCAGGCCACACATTAAAGTATCAAACCTTAAGAAGCTATGAAAAATATGTAATCTTGATACACAATCTAAACAAATCATCAATCAATTTTATAGACTACCGCAAGAGAATAAGGGGTCGGTGCGATCAGGTATCGCCATATATCCTGAAAAGAGAAAAGATGGGTAGCCAAGCTTTACCCTTACACAACCTGGAACATAAAATAATAAATACAATTTGAAATGAATACATGCTATTGGGGTCTTCACTTCTTCATTTCTTCATTTCTTCATTTTTGATTTGCTTCAAAGGCATCATAGGGCACCCCAGGACTAAGCCTTCTTGCCATTGCTCATCCTAATCCTCAACACATATGCCCTAACATTCAGTCTAAAATATTACATCACAAAATAAAACATACATTGTACATACACTTTCCTAACTTAGGTCTAGAAGTGGTGGCTTAATTCTAATGTGTATGCTAAGACTTTATGTAGTATGTCTTAACTTAGCATTAGAGTTATGATTTTCTAAGCGTGGAAGGATTTAATTTAACATAAAGGTTGGTCCCACTTCAAGTTGTTTAATTGATTTGTGAATTTTAATTTTTTATTTTAGTTGGCTTCATTTGGTTTACACTTAGCATCTAAGTGTTATAAAAAGAGGAAAGAGGATTATCCTCCTTTATCTCTACCTTAAGCCTTTTTCTGAAGCATATTTTGATGACTTAGTTCTCTTTAGTGAATGACTTATTAAGTATTTTCTTATTAATCCTAAGTTTAGGTGAACCTTAAGTAATTCTATTCAATATAAAAGGCATCTTAAGATTAATATAACCAAATTATTATCACATAGCACATGTCAAACCATTTCTTTCCATTACTTATGACATGCATATGATTCAATCCTTAATGTATCTATATAGGCTACATACTTTGGCATACTTAAAATGATCATGAAATCATTGATACTTAGTGGAAAAGTATATTTCATTCTCTAACTTAACATACATGTATAAAAAACATAAGCAAGTATGTTGTTGTTTAAACCGGAAAGTGAGGTAATCAAATGACTCCTCCAATTTTTAAACTATTCTCGATATCAGATTATATACTTTCTATCTTAAATACATATGAATGTATATACAATTATAAGGGTGAAAATCATACAAGAGGTTATATTTTATCCTATTGAATTATTTATACTCATGACTTAAAGCTTAATCCAAATTACATTAATACATGGGGTGAATCAATGAGAATGTGTCTTTGTTAACCAAGGAAGCGAGGTAATCAAATGACCCCCTTAGGGCTACTTAAAGCTCATGTTCTTGGGATGTCTAGACTATATACCCATTTGCATTCGAACACATATAGATTTGTACACATGAACATAGGAAGAAGGCTCCAAATCACATGACTAATCACCTTAATGCTTAAATAATTATGGATGCATGCATTTTAAATAGAAAAGAAGATTCTCATTTTTTTATTAATTACATACATACATGTATAAAAGATATGATCAAATACATGTCATTGTTAACAAGGGAAGTGAGGTAATTAAAGGACCTCCTTGGAGCTACTTAAAGCCTCGTGTTCTTAGGATGTCTAGACTATATATTTGCCTTCTTAAATACATATGGATGTATAGATAATTAGGAGAAAGAGAACCATGGAAAATTGTACTTTATTTGATTGAATTATTTATGTATATGAATTAAAGCTCTATCCAAATTCTTATACAAAAATACATATAAATGAAATTAAATAAGTATGTGTCATTGTTAACCAGGGAAGTGAGGTAATCAAATGACCTCCTTCAAAAAAAAATAAAAAATAAAATCAAATGACCTCTTTGGGGTTACTTAAAGCCTTGCATTCCTGGGATGTCCAGACTATATACCCATTACCATTTAAACCTATGTAAATCTATATCTGAATCATAAGAAAGAGAGTCCCACTTCACATACTTAAGCTATAAGCACAAGAAAATCTTATGTATATCCATAACTATTATCATTCCAAACTTTATTATTAATTTAGAAGCTTTGAAAAATAAATTTAGATTTAATAGTGATAATAGCCACACATATAATAAATTAAGTTAACACATGCAAGCTTACATAAATAGATTTCATTCGATTCATTTAATTTTGAAAAGATGAATGCATAATACCACATGAAATATAACATTTAAAGTAATTGAAAAGAAATAATTAAACATAAATAGATGATTAACTCAACCAATTTAATTTCTAAGGATAATTATATTAAATAAAATTGTTTAAGAAAAAAAATTCTTATTAATTTGGTTTTGGATTTGAGTTGATTTAAAGATGAAAGAGATTATTTGTTATTTTCACCCCCATTCTCATGTTGGTAATCTTAATTAGTTTAAGGCAAGATAATTAAATGTATTTTATGAATTAGTTCAGTTAAAATATTAATTAAATCACTTAATTATCCTTTCCTCTGCTTCTTTAATTTGATTAATCACTTAATTATAAGCCACAAACAATATGAACATGTGAAGAAATAAAATTGCAATGCTCCTAAGGACCTAATGCAATTGGCTCATAATCAAATATTAATTTGATTAAAGAATCTAATTAAGTACTCTTATATTTTTCCCACACTTATGGGTTATTCATAATTTCCTTAAGGGTCTTTATGTTATTAAGCACCAAAAGAGGAACCCTTAATTTCATTGTTAATTATTTGATATGATTTGCATTCCAATTTTATTTAATTTAGCCAGTTGATTAATCAATTAATCATTTAATTAATGTCTAACTTAGTTAGGTCTCTTGAAATGAAATGGACTTAGGAAAGGGATTAAGAAAGAATTCATAATCTCTTCTCTCATTCATTCTTGCTAAATAGTGATTAATAAACTTTAATTAATTAGTTCTTACTATTTTGAATGTTAATTAATCACTTAATTAATTAAAGAGAGTAATTAAGGTTTGCATCATCAATTTCCCCTAATTACTAGGCAATAAATTAATAATAAAATCATGGGAGACAGAAGTCATCCAATGAAATCTTCTTGCCAAGTTTGGGAACAATTGGCCAAGTGATTAGGGTTTAATTAAGCTAATTAGGTTTGTAATTAAATCTTAATTAGGCCTTAATTACTATTAAAAAATAATTGAGATTAATTTTAATTATTTCTTCTCTGAATTATCTTAAAAATAAGTATTTATTTGTATTTTTCTAATTTCTCTATAAGTTGTTATGATTTTCCAAAGTTTCAGCCATTAAATCGGATTAATTAAGCCTAATCCCATCGACGCCACGAGGATCACTGACGTGGCTCACTTTTCACATGGCGTCGTAGGATTAATTACTTAAACTCATCCTACACGGCTCTTATGTGGAGGCGACAGACCAAATCTCATCCCCGCCATCCGATCTAAGATTGGACAGTAGAGATTAACCTTGTAGTTCCTAAGAGAATAAATCAAATTAATTTAATGGATTAATTATGGTCATCCATTCCTATCACATAGAATGGATGATGCATGATCTGTCATCTCCCGTGCGATAGATGATTAGCACCATCGGCTTTCATTAAGCCCAATTCAGCTCAGCTTCGAATTTGCTCTCCCCACCTTTACAAAGAGGATCCTATGAGATCTAACGGCTAGATTCATGCAAAATCAACATTCACTTCGAAAAGGCCTAGAAAAAAAATTGAGAAATCTCAGTTTAGTGGGATAGTACCTTATCGAAACTCAAGACCGGCATCAAACCAACTGAGTTTCTCATCTCAGCCGCTTTCTTACGCTCTTAATCATGCCTTAAGAAACCTTGTCTGAAATAAACACATACATAAGGATGTGGGAATCATTTGGAAGATATAGATTGTTATGAACTAACTCTAATTCAAATCATGAAAAAAAAATCCATTAAATGATATTTATGCAAGGTGATTAGTCAATGTTATCTATGATTCTAATTATTCTTATAGGCCACTCAAGTCTATCCATATTCAAATGATTATCTAAGTTGTTGCTCCCACCAAATACAACTTGCTCGCCTTATATAATTTTATTATAATTTTTTATTATGATGACATATATTAGTGAAAAAACTATAAGGATGTTATTGATGATGAATTGAAGTTGAAAATGAGTTTTCTTTTATTAGTAAAAATATTATTTCTCATGCACAACTTTCATCTTTTAATGTTTACGTATATTATCTTTCCAACACTTAAGTGTACGACTACTTATGATGATCTTTTATTTTTATTAATGTTTATATGTCTAATTTGTCAAAAAAATGTTCCATAGATGTCATATTATCTCAATTAGTATGAAATAATAAAATGATTAAAAAGTAAAAGAAAAAATATTAAATATTCATTTATTTTATCTCACTTATTTTAATACTCTTTAAATTACTTTATTCATTCATGGAGTAGCATTATCTAATATATTTTGAGAGGGATTTACATTCATACAACTATCTAATGCCTAAATTTTTAATTTCACCTTTATAACACACTAATATCTAAATAAAAAATAACACTAATATATAACTTATGTAAAAAAATACACCATTTATGTATAAATTTTAATGTGATTCAAATACCAAAGTGTTAAAATAGTAGAAATATTTAAGTATTAAATATATAAATATATAGAAATTCAGTGGTACGTAAGTGCCTTTTTTTATTTTAGTTAATTCAGTTAATAAAAAAAATTTGAAATTGTTAAGATCTTTCGATCTTGATTAATCAAAGTTAGTTTTTTTCAAAAAATTTTTTTAAAAAAATACAAAATGCCTTACCAACCAATTGATAAATGACATGAAGTAGAGATGAATATTTTGACTAGTCTATTCATTTGTCAAATCTCACACGAATGGCATATTAATATTTTATTTGATAATTGTTCTACGGCTAGCATTCCTGCTCTTATGCCGACAACTTATTCAATTCCTAGATGTAAAGAAAAAAATTGCCACTTCTAACTAATTAAAGGTGTATTAATCTTTGTATATATTTTATGTTTAACTATATGTTAGAAATTTTAGTTTTAATTTAAAGTACTAAAAGCATGAAAAACTTCTTCTTTTTTATATCTTATGGTTACTTTTTATATGTTCATTGCATCAATTATGTAATTTATTATGATACTAGAGTTGTAACATCAAGGCAAATTCTTGTGTTTCATCATTTTAAATTTTATTATTTCATTCTTTGTTCTTTGCTTGCTTAGAACTTCTATTCTAATCTTTGATTTATTATAGTTAATTTGCTCATCTCATCCATGCATCCCTACAATTTGCTCATAATTATTATTCTCAAAATGAGTAGCATCATCAACCTATTAAATATTTAAAACATTATTTACATTCCACTCTTGGTTGAACCTTACCCTATTAGAGGTATTAAATTATAAATTATTCGAAGCAAATGGCTTTCAATGGATATGTTCATGGCTCTATGAGTTGCCCACCCAAGCAAATTATCTCTGGCATCAGCCAAGTATCTGCTAATCTTGATTATAATTCATTGATGCTAATAAACCCAAAAGTTTTAATTATTTTATTCTTCACAATTGTAGTCACCATTATTATGTATTAAATCTTGAGTTCAATATTGATGCTTGAATCACCATTGAAAAATTCTTCAATTAATTAATTGGCTATGGGTTATTCAATTAAAAATAATGAGATACAAAACCCCTTTATGAAAAATCAAGCCGCGCAAAAATATATCTTAGAATTGAAAGCCAAAGATGATAAAAAAAACTACTATTGATCTATTTATGATACTAAGAAAATTATATTATACATTATAAATAGTCCCACACCAACTTACTAGGAATTCAAAGTTACTATTCATACTACTCTCATTTTGATCAAGCTTAATGATCATTATTTGCTATTATTTAATGAAGAAGACAACATTGTAGAAGACTTAAATTGAGAATACATTGCTATTGACTCCATATAGTTCATGTAAATATTTGTTGCTTTCTCTTCAACATGTGGCAGTGGTAGATTGCTTCCTCTTTTCTTCGTTTAAGGATGTTGCTATAGCTATCACTTCAACTAAATATTTAGAGTGCCAATTATATGGTAAAGGTGCTTACTTGGCATACTACTACTATCATAGATCAAATTAAAGTTATACCTCTCCTTTATTTCATCACATGCCTTGTTCACAACTTTATAGTTAGCCATTTTAAATTGGTATTTAGATTTTAAAGCAATGTCTCACTTCACTGCCAACTTGAATTAGCTTTTGCGATCCTGACCTTGTATACAAATTGACCAAGTTTTTCTTGACAATGGTCAACCCCTACATTTTGTTAATACTGATCAATTCATTCTTCCCACTCCATGTTGTAAGTTTCAAAATTAACATGCTCATTGTGTAAAATCTCCCTCATAATATTTTTATAATTAATAAGTTTTCGTCGACAATCATTGCTTAATTTCTTTCATTGTTTTTAGCTTTAAAATTGAGGATAGGTACTTTTATAAAGGTTGCACCCCATTACAGCTCCATTTCCAACTGAATGAATTTAAGCTCTTTTATCTTTTAAAGTTGCATCAATGGTGTGGCATCACTATCTTGAACATCCGAGTAGCTCTACTTTGTCTTTCTTATTAATATAGTTTTCCTTCTTATGTATTTAAAAAATATTTATTAAATATTATTCATGATAACTACCAAAGAGTCATATCCTTCCACTTTCTATTTCAACAACTTGTACTTCTAAATGACTTGGATTAACACATTCTGATATATGGGGTTTTTCTCAATTCTTTCCACTCAAGGATATATTTAATTTATAAATGATTTCTCTAACTATTATTAGTTATATCCTATATGCTAAAAGTGTAAAATTACTCAAAAATGTATTCAATATATGACATTGGTTGAAAAATAATTGTAATCATATTGTGGGCACCTTTAGTGTCAAGGACTTTCGCCATATTAACCTAATTTATACTTGTAGTCGTGCTTACTCAAAATATATTCTACATGAGTGAAATCTTAAATTAATCAACTTAAATAATATTTCACTCATGTCGAAAGAGATCATGTGAGCACGAAAGAAGCTTTTTTATTTTAGAAAGAATTACATACATACCATATAAAACTATTAAAATTATATATTTAACATCTAAACTCTAATATTTACTTTTCTATCACCCAAATCTCTCTTTAATCTTCAAATCCACTACTCCTTTAAACCCTCATCATATTCTCATCTCGCTCACCTTTCATCCCATGATCCTCCCATCATAGCTCTTCTTCGTTACACTGTTGTGCTTCCAACATTGTTAGGTAGCTCTTCTTCATTTTGTTCCTGCCACAAAACTAAGTGAGGTGGCTCATCCCTCTTGCTCATCTCTTCTACGTCAGGCATTCTCTGATTCTACTTGATTAAGTTACAATAATCTATTTTGTAGTTCTAGAGGAAGCAACAACTTGGCCCTCAAAGTTGAGTTCATCATTGTCAACTAAAGATGAATGCATTGGTTGTTCATATCCTTCACATTTTCATAAGTAATATGCTTGATAATGTCGATCATTTTGTTCAGCTTATCGTTCATTTTTTTTTGTAATTTTTCAAATTAAATATTGAAACTAGAAGGTTGCGCTCCTCTCAAATATAAATTTTTATGCTTAAGTTACCGTCAATTTTTTCCTCATGATGGTTGCTGTGAGTTATTAGATTTACATGTGATTATAGTTTATATATCCCTCTAAAATTTATAAATTAAGCATGGATTTCTAGTTAAAACATATTCTCAATCAAATTCAACGACTCAATGAGATGAATCCAATAATACTAGAATTGAGTCAAATCAAGCACGAAACTACATATGAAAACTTTGAGACACTAATTTAATGATCGAATGACTTCCAAATTTGACCTGCTTATAGTCAAATCGAGCTATTTGATGAGACAAATCCAACGAGCCTAAAATCACTAAAATCGAAGATCATTTGAATGGTCAAATCACCAAAAAACTATCTATGATCAAATGAATTGATATACACCGTTCGATGGAGTGTTTTGGGATTTTGACTACAATGACCAAAATACCCTCTTAGAATCCTATAAATAAGACCCCATTTTTATCATGAAGGGGGGAAGGGGCTAGAGGTGAAGTTGGGAGAATGGAGAGAAGAAGTTCATCACCATCATCCATCGCCACAATTATCGCCGAGCCGCCAACAACCGTTACAATCCAACTACCGCTGCATAGTTATTGTAACATGATTTTGAAATTCCTATTATCAGGATTTCTTAATGCAATTTTGTAATCCCACTATCGGGAAAACTTAAACTCTGTACTCCAAAGGAGATATCTAGTGAAGCATCTTTATTGGGCTAGGCCCTGTGATTTTTTACCCTCTTCATGGGATTTTTCCACGTAAAAGTTCTAAAATTTCTTATTCTCTTTTCAACTATCTATGTGCTAGATTTCTTAATGAAGCTAAGGAGTAAAATTTTATTCTACCGCTACAAGTTTTCTAGCACGCAATAATTTAACGCCGTCTGTGAGAAACTGATTCCTATTACTTCATTATGTTAGACAACCAAGTTTTCCAACAAGATCAAAACTATAACCAAGTGAAACACTTTGTACCTTTGAGGAGCGTAAGAGAAGAATGGAGGAACAACAGGCTCAAATCATTTAGCATTTACTAGGAGCTGGACAACCGAGAAGGGCACCACAACTTGGTGCAAATCAATAATATTGACAACAAGATGAAGTTGATTTTGTTGGAGAAACTAATGAAGAACCCCCTCATGATCATGCAAAAACTCCCTATGAACATCATTCTAATATGGATATTGATGATACTGCTAGTTTAACTCACCATTCTTATGTCGTCCGACCAACCTTCAATCCCTTGCCTCTTTGCTGGGGTTGATTCAACCCCGTTTTATGGGAACATCCTGTGAAGACATTAGAAATTAGTTGTGGCATCTAGTCTAAGAAGAATTTCCTCAAAGAGATCTACAATTCATTCCTCGTCAAAGCATACAAGAATCTTCTCCTTTGTATGATTTAGTTCTTCAGCAACCAATCCCGATGGGGTTTAAACTACCTAACATGGAGCCTTACGATGGGAGTTCTGATCCTTATGAGCACATCAATCATTATAGGACTATTATGCACATCCAACAAGCCTCTCATGCTTTACTCTATCAAGTTTTTTCTGTTACTCTCAAAGGACAAGCTCGTACATGGTTCTGTTCCCTCCCTCAAGGGAGCATTCTTAACTTCTCTCATTTGGCCAAACTCTTTGTCGAATAATTCATTTCAAATTAATGAACCATTAAAGATCCATCTCACCTTTCTAGAATACATCAAAACAAAGTAGAAATACTAAAAGAGTATTTTCAAAGATTCTCGAGTGATGCTCGACAAATTTCAGGAGTAGACCCTGAATTATTACGAGGTGTTTTTCTAGGAGGCTTAAGGCCTGAACCTTTCTACTCATCATTGATGAGAGAAACAATTCCTTCTTATGGATACCTCATATGGAGAGTATAGGTATAGATCATGGCAAATGAGGCCATCAATGCCATAAGAAGTAATTCGAACATTCTTCTAAGAAGCGTAAAGGAGACACAGATGATAGTCTTCATGCATCTCAACAAAAAAAGCATGATCACCGGAAGTTTCAGAGCCTGTCTCTTAAGCCTGCCCAATCATCGCATGAGCCTCGCTCGCAAAAATAATATACATCATTAAATGTCTCTCACACAAATATTTTAATGGCTATTCAGAATAAAAATAATATCAAATGGTCTAATCCCCTAAGGACAAACACCAAAAATTAGGATCAGTATTATTATTTTTATCAAGGATACGAACATACCACTTAGGCTTGTAGACATCTAAAGGAAGAAATTGAAAGGTTGTTACAGCATGGCTACCTTCGACAGTTTGTTTAGAATCAACAAAGAAATAATAATAATAATCCTGTGAGAGGGCAAAGCTAATCCTAGCCAAGATAACAACCAATACAATCGATAAATAGTCAGAGAAATCGAAACTATCGTTGGTGGACCACAATTTTCTTATCAAGTTATACTCATTACAGCGAAAGAACCTAGAATGAAGAGGTTACTAATTGATCAGTCTATCGTATTTGATCATTCTGACTTCGAAGGGATACAAACTCCACATCAAGATCGCTTAGTTATCAATGCAGGAATTAGAGATCCTTGCTATAATGTTAAGAGAATTTTGGTTGACAATGGTAGCTCTGTTGATGTATTATTCTACTCGATATTCTTAAAACTAGGTCTTGTAAAAGAAATACTCTAACTAGCTACTGGGCCATTATATAGCTTTGATAATTGACTAGTAAGGGTAGAAGGAACAATAACACTCCCGATTACTCTTGGGGAATTCCCTAAACAAGCCACACATTTGATTCAATTTATGGTAGTTAAATTAGAATTAGCCTATAATGCTATCTTTGGAAGACCCTTGCAATCAATTTTTGGCACTATCGCTTCCATACCTCATCTAAAAATAAAATTTCCAACCTCTAATGGAATATGAGAGGTTCGTGGCAACTAGAAGATAGCATAAACCTATTACTTGAGGCAGGCTTGACCACAGCCCTCAATAACATTAAGCTTCAAAAAGTTTAATTTAAGAGATGAAGAAATACTCCATAGAGCGTCACCAGTCGAAGAGTTGATTAGCATCCCTTTATCAGAAGAATATCTTTCAAAAAGAGTGCAAGTAGGTTCGTTGCTCTTTGAGGATGAAAGAAAGGAGTACATCAATTTTTTGCACCAAAACTAGGATATTTTTGCCTGGAGTCCAAGAGATATGCCAGGAATTGATCCTGGGGTAATATCTCATTCCCTCAAAATTAACTCAGCATTCAACCCTATCATTCAGAAGAAAAGAAACTTCACTCCAAATCATCTACAAGCAATTGAACAGGAAGTTGATAAGCTTTTGGACGCAGGATTCATACTAGAAGTGCATTATCCTATTTGGTTAGCAAACATTGTCCTGGTGAAAAAGACTAGTGGGGCATGGAGAATGTGTGTTGACTACACTGATCTTAATAAAGCTTGCCCAAAGGACAATTTTCCTCTTTCACGCATAGACCAGTTGGCCGACGCCACTTCAGGTCATTAAATGCTTAGTTTTATGGATGCTTACTCTAGATATAATCAAATAAAGATGAATCCAGATGATGAAGAAGCCATTACTTTTTAGACTAATAAAGGGTTATATTGTTATCGAGTAATGTCATTTGGATTGAAAAATACAGAAGCCACGTATCAATGCCTAATGAATAAAGTTTTCAAAACTCTTCTTGGTCATACTATGTAAGTGTATGTGGATGATATGTTGGTTAAAATTACTAAAAGGACAAAACACCTTAATGATCTTGATCAATGTTTCAAGCTTCTTCGATAATATAATATACGCTTAAATCTCTCTAAATGTGCTTTCAGAGTTACATCTGGAAAATTTTTATGATTTATGATCACTCATCGAGGGATCGAGGCTAACCTAGAAAAGATTAAGTCTATACAAGATATGGTTCCCCCAAAGAGCATAAAGGAGGTGCAATGCTTAAACAGGAGGAAGGTGGCCTTATCATGATTCCTGGCCCAAATGGGAGATAAATACTTACCGTTCTTTAGAATACTCAAGAGTGCTCGAAATAATGGTTTTCAATGGACTGATGAATGCCAAGCGGCATTCGAGCAACTCAAAAAATATTTGTTCTCACCACCATTGTTATCAAAGCTAATCCCAGGAGAAATGCTTTATTTATATATCGCTATCTCGCATCATGCAGTAAGCTCAGTATTAGTTTGTGAGGAGGATGGGGGGCAACCATCAATTTATTACATTAGTAAAATTCTATCTAATGTAGAAGGATGTTATCCTTTTGCAGATAAAACTGCTTTAGCATTCATGTTCTCGGCAAGAAAGCTATGCACATATTTTTAAGCTCACTCTATCAGAGTTTATACACAACTTTCACTCAAAACTATCCTCTAAAACCCAGAAGCTTCTGACATATTAGTTAAATGATCAGCTGAATTGGGAGAATTTGATATTCACTTTTTTCCTAGGCCAAATATCAAATCTTAGGTATTAGCAGATTTTTTTGTTGAATGCACCATCCCAGATTCTATTGAAATAAATTCTTCTCATTCAATGTCGCAACATTGAATTTTATTTGTTGATGGAGCATCTGGAAACTCTGGTGTTAGAGCAGAAATTCTACTCATTTCTCCTCAACAAGATGTCCTTGAATATGGACTATGTTTAAAGTTTTTGGTTAAAAATAATGTTGCAGAATACGAAGCCTTAGTATCAGGGTTAAAATTGGCTATTTATTGTGAAGTTCAAAATCTTATAATTTACACTGATTTGCAACTTGTAGTTTCCCAAGTTGAAGGAGATTTCAACACTTATAATTATCATCTGACATAATACCTTCATATAGTGAAATCTCTTCTATCTTGAATAAGTAAATATCATATCATTCACATTATGAGAAATCAAAATTCTAGAGTTGATGCTCTTTCAAAGCTTGCTACTTCAACATCTTCTGACATTTACAGGAGAAAGTATGTAGAAGACATTCATTTTCCTAGCATACAAAGACCTTAGGAAATATAGTCCATAGATGAATCAAGGAAAGTTTCTTGGATAGATCCGATATTCGCCATTTTACGTGATGGAGCTCTACCAGAAGATCCAATTGTCACCATCCGTATTTGATGACAAGTCATAAACTTCAGCATTATCAGTGATGAATTATACAAAAGATCATTCACAGGACCATATCTCAAATATATGCCATCATCCAAGAGCAAAGTATGCACTTCAAGAAGTTCATTCAGACATTTGTGGAGAACACTTGGGGGGTAGAGCACTCGCCCACAAAATCCTGAGACAAGGGTTTTACTAGCCTACAATAAAAAGTGATGTATTAGATTTTGTAAAAAAGTGTCGCAACTGTCAGATGCATTCTAATCTCAACCACATTCCACTGATCAAACTTTCATCTTTCCAGAGCCCTTGGCCTTTCGCTCAATAAGGAATAGATATTATGGGACCACTCCTTCTTGCAACTGGATAACAAAAATTCATCATTATGGTAATAGATTATTTCACTAAATGGGTTGAGGCAGAATAATTAGCAAAAATCACAGAAGCCAATGCTAAATAATTTGTTTGAAAAAATATTATTTATCATTTTGGAATTCCAGCTAAAATTATAGCAGATAACAAGACTCAATTCACATCCTTCTACAAAGATTTACTCATTCAATTGGTTCACACAGCTGTAGCACACCCCCAAATAAATGGTCAAATTGAGGTCATGAATCGAACAATTCTAATAGCCTTAAAGACACGTTTGGATAAGGCTAGGGGTAATGGGTGGACGAACTCCCTAATGTATTATGAACTTACCAAACAACTGCAAGAACACCAACTGGTGAGACACATTATAATTTGTGTTTTGGGATGGAGGCAATTATTCTAGTTGACATCGGCATCCCTAGTTCTAAGATTCAGATTTTTGATGCAACAAATAATGAATAAAAACTCCTATATCATTTGGATTTATTGCCTGAAATAAAGGAAGCATCTTCAATAAAAAATGCTACCTATCATCAAAGGATTGCACATCACTTCAATCAAAGAGTGAAGCCCAGACCCATCAACGTTGGAGTTCTAGTTCTACGAAGTTTAGTATCTGCTAGAAAAGAACCACAACGTAATAAACTTTCATCTCTTTGGGAAAGATCTTATGTGGTGGTTGCTGTGATTAAACCAGGAACTTTCAAACTTAAAGATTCAAAGGGAAAAACTCTTCTGTGCACTTGGAATGCTGAGAACCTACAAAAATATTATCAATGAATTTACTATGTAACATTCGAATTGAACTCTATATTTAGATGTTTCATATTTTTGTTTGAAAAATAATAATAAAACAAAATAATAGTAATAAGAAGTAGGAAAAATTGATCCTAAGTGGTTTCAATTATACCTACTCCACACAGGTTAACATCATCGAGCAAAGACTCTGACAAATAACCTCAGATAGGTCAAAACATCGTACATACTCTACACAGGTTAACGTCATCGAGCAAAGACTCTGACAAACAATCTTTGAAAGGTCAAAACTTTGCACCTACTCCACATAGGTTAACCTCATCGAGTGAAGACTCTAACAAACAGCCTCGGATAGGTCAAAACGTCAAACCTACTCCACACAGGTTAATATCATTGAGTGAAACTTAGACAAACAACTTTAGATGGGTTGGAAATCATTGCTAGATTTTCTCTTAAAATATACAGGTTAACGCCACTAAATAATTTTCTGATATACAGCCTAAATCAATTTAAACATCAACCACTTTATTCTAAAATAAAATTTCATGGCATTATGACACATACATAAATGTGATAATATGTCATCTACTAAGAAGATCTCAAATTGAAATACAAATGAAATACAAATATAATTAAATAACATCCACATCTTCACTATTATCACTAAAAAAAAAGGAAGAAGCTCTCTCTGCGTCATCCCTTAGAGACGAATCTTCAGAAACTTGACTTGGTGAAAGGCCTTCAATATCTGCACCTGTCTTGCGAGGAACTAGATGGGTCCCTTTCAGAAAATCACAAAGAAAACCTTCTTCAAGAAGCTGACATTCCAGATCCTTCACCTTAGTATTATATATGATCAAGCTTTTGAACTTGACAATTATACTTGAAGGTGCTTAATTTTTGAAGTTCTATATTTCAAGTTGAGTCTATATTCTCTTTCTCCAAGATCTGTAGTAATGCCTTCTCTCTAAAATTTGTAAAAAAAAAAAATCTTCCTAAACCTAAATGATAAAGTCCATTTCAACCATCTTTCTAAATAACTTTTAACCTAGACAGATACATATTCACCATGTAAATATTTTATGTCATCTATTCCATGATCAAGATAAATATCAAAATAAATAAATAAATTATATATATATATATATGGGATCTAAGAAAAGAGAAGAAAAATTTTAAGAAAAAAATGAAGATTTCTTACCAACTCTTGACGTTGGTGTCCACTACATGTGTGATTTAACTTCTTTGAATAGAAATTTTTGACTAGCTCATTTCAGTTCTTATGAGATCCACATATTCATGAAAATTATATATATATATATATATATATATATATATATATATATATATATATATATATATATATATATATATATATATATATATATATATATATATATATATATATATATATATATATATATATATATATATATATATATATATATATATATATATATATATTCTTGTATCCCCTTCCCTTTCAAAAAATAAGGACAAATGAAATAAATATATATAAAATATGGGATGTCACTAGTCAGATGTTCTTATTAGTGATGCAACAATGAGGAAAGGTATACCATCTCGTGAGATAGAAGTCACCACCCTATAATGGACCTAATCACCTCAATAAGGATTCCTAAGAACTATGGATCTTCAGAATGTATCAGAGAATCTTTCCCTACTTTACATGAAAAAGTAAAGCAGTGTTTATTTTAAATCGGGTTCGTTAAGTTCCCTACAGGGGCAGACCCCCATAGTTAATTACATCATAAGGAACATGATTCCTTAGAAGTACTCTCGATTAAGGTAAATGATCATTGTTTCTAAAGATTTTGAAAAGGTAGGACTATCAATTGATTGATTTGTTTTTAAAAAGTCAAGTAGGATTGATCAAGAGGAGGGAGTTCTTATTGAAGCCAAATGAAAATAAGTAGGGGATGCTTAATATACTAGGAAGCCTAGTAAGCATCCCAAACTATCTTATGGTTGGGCTTTATATTTTTGAAATTGAATTAATTTATTTGAGTAAAATTTTTATTAGAATGTTAGGGCTTATAATTCCATGATACAAGGTTACAGAAATGCCTAAGAGGTGAGGATTTATACTCGTAGCCGGCAAAGGAAAGTAGTAACCTTTGAACCTAAATCTAGGGAGCTTTTATGAGGGCTAAAGCATGATAATTTAAGGCAAAAATGGGTATTTTTTTTACCTCCACAAGAGAGGATAAACCACGAATGTAGACTTACAACCTTGTGGGCCAACTAACTCCTCCTATAATTTTAAAATATGTAGGCAAGTCAAATGCTTTTGCAAGATAACTAAGCTGTTATTTATTTGAAAAGAGACTAAGTCCTTAAACACACTCCCTAAGAGACTAGACCATGTAGGGCATGCTTTAATGACTTAACTCTAATGCAAATTTTGTTATATTTTATTTTTATTTTTGGACAATCAATTTGACATAGGCATTAGGATTCTTTATGCCTAATGCATGAGAAAATAGATTATGGGCCAAAATCAGTAAGATAAAGAGGTGTGTTTCCATCATTGCTCTCACAGGTTAAGCTAAGTTCTCTGGCAAAGGTGGAAGCCCTCCAATCAAGAGTGAAATAATATGCTTTAATGCATGATGTGAGAAAAGTAATACAATATCCAGCTAAGGGGTTGTAAATTACTTTATCTTGTTTTATAACCTAAGCTTTAGGCGAGGATATTAGTTATTTATTTCTAATTTGAGTTGATTAATTTATTAGGAGATTTATTTTTCATTAAGAGCCTAATCGTCATCCAGGCCATACATCAAAGCAAGAAAGAAACTAGGAAAAGATGCCATCTTAATGCACAAGTTAAACAAACATCAATCAATTTATAAAACTAACGCAAAAAAAATAAAAGACCATTTGTGGTCGGGCTCCACTACGCAAACCCAAAAATAAATTGGGTAGCCGAGCTCTACCCTTATACAACCCGGATTACAAATGAATTAATTACAATTAATCAAGGAATTCATGTTATGGGGGGTATTAATTCTTCATTTCTTCTTTCTTCTTTTATTCTTTTGGATGGTTGGAATGTGGTTGCTCCAAAGGCTTTACATGGCACATAAGATGTAATCTTATAACCAATGCTCATCTTAATCCCCCAAAACATTCATTCCAAAATCTTAATTGTAAAATTACATGAAAAGGGAAAAGTAAATCTAACTAAAACCTATAAAATAGAGATTAGCTAAACAAACCATACATTCCCAAGCATGTATATATATAAATTGGACTTAGCACCCCACACATGGGTAACCAAGTCCACCTAGCCTATTTTAGATTATGCTTAGGGGTATAAGTATCTGTACAGTAAAAGTAATTTTATATTTTTATTACAACACCCCTTAAGCATAATCCCCTATAGAAGATAATGATTAGGCTAAATCGTCTTACCATTAAGTCTACACACATACACCTTAACATCCAAACTAAAATAAAGCATCACAAAATAAAAGCAAACATCAAACCATGCACCACCCTAACCTAAAGCTAGAAGTGGTGACTTAGCCTAATGTGTGTGCCATTTAAAGTTTGTGTGGTATGCTTAGCTATGGCTTTAAGGTTTAGATTTCTTATATATGAACCTGTTCAACAGAAATGATGGTTTCAATTTAAGTTATTTAGTGATTTTGGGTTAATTTTTTTTTTGTATTTTGATGAGGTTTGAATGAACCTAGGATTAATTACTAAGTGTTGTAAAGAGAGGAAAAGAGAAGAGAATTTCTCTTTCCTCCCTACCTTAAGTAATTTTTAAGGTAGATTTATATTTAATTCTTATTTAGTGAGTGTTTTATTATATGTTTTAATTAATCCTAAGTTTATATTTTTTCTAAATAAATTTATTCAAAAAGAAAGGCATTTTAAGATTAAGTAAAGTGAAATACCATAACATAACACACATCACTACATTTCTTTCCCAACATGTGTAACATGCATATGGATGAATCCTAAGCATATCTATACATGCAAATGGGAATATTTAGCACACCTTAATGATAAATTCTAAGCAATGTTACTTAAGAAAATTGGGATTCTTTATGATGCATGATTTTCATTAAGTAGAAAAGAGGGATTTTTTTCATCCATGTTTCATATGCACACATATATGTATGAAAGGCATAAGTGAGTACAACGACCATTGTTAGTACCAGGGGTGTAAGGTATAAGACCTACTTAGGGCAACTTAAAGCCTCGCAACCCGGGGTTGTCCAGAATAATATACCACCTTCTTTAAATACATATGCATGTACAAAAGAAATGAATGGAAAAGAAAGATGCAAAAGTTTGTGTTTGGTTGTTTGATTCGTTTATACAATATATATGTATAAGTGTGAATGTCCTTCTCAAGTAATAACATAGGAATGAATAGGAAAGGATTTAAGCAAGTGTTGTATTCTTTTCAAATGAACTATACACTTTGCCAAATCCTATTCAAAACTATGCTAAAAGAAAGGAGAAGGAAAACCACACCATGCACATCTTTATATTTCTACTCACATGCAAGCTTATAAATAATCATAAGTAGCATACCTTTCAGTTTTGATAATTGATTTATAAGTTTTAAAAATAATTTTAGATTTAATAGTGATAATAGCCATTCATATTCTTTCTTTAGCCAAAATATGCAATTTGACATAAAGGAAACATTTCATTTTTAATTTGATTTTCAAAAGGCATGAATGCATGAATTTCATATGAAATACACATTTAGCATGTTAGGAAAGAAATAAAGTGATGAAAGCAAGTAAATTCATTCACCCTAATTAATTCTAAAGACAATCCTATGAATAAGATTATTTAAAGTAAATCAAATTTATTTTAAAGAGAGTTTGAATTTTGTTTGAGTTTGATTTCAATTTGAGAAATGTGAGATGAGTTTGCTTGTCCTAACCCATTGCCCCATGTGTGAGTTATTTAAGTTCAATTTTAGGTGATTAGATCAATTTTATGCTTTGGTTAGGTTAAGGTGTGAATTAAGTGTGTTAATTACCCCTTACCTACACCACTTTAACATACTTAATCAAGTAGTTATGAGCCAATGATATGACATAAAACCATACAAAGAATTTAAATCAGCAACACACCTAAGAAAGAAAGGGCCTAATGTAATTGTCTCACAATTAGTGATTAATTAAATTAAAGGATTTAATTTAAGTACTTTCATAACCCTTCCCACACATATGGGTTGGATTTTGATTTCCTTAAGCTACTTAGGTTATTGAACACCTAAGAATCTATACAAGATGAATTAGTTAAGTTCTGGAATGTTTTGATTTTAAAATTTTTATTAATTAAGTCATTTTATTAAGTGATTAAATTATTTAATTAATTTTACACCTTAATTAGATTTTAATCCAAATGAAATAAACTTAGGGAAAAAGATATGGGTAAGAACCCCTAATCTCATTCTCTAAGTCCACTCACTGTCCTAAGGTAATTACAAAAATTAATTAGTGAATTTATCACTATTTAAAAAGTTAATTAATCATTTAATTGATTAAGAGAGTAATTAGGAATGAACTAAGAAATTACCCTAATTAAACTATTAATAAATTCTAAGAAAATCATGGGAGGCAGAGATCATCCCATTAATCAATCCTAAGAAGTTTGAAATTAATCAGTGGAATAATTAGGGAGTAATTAATATAACTACATTCTTAATAAAACCCTAATTTAGAAAATATCACTATTCAAAATCAAGTAAAATTAATTTTAGAATATTACTCTTTGAATTACCTTTCCAATACTTTTTATTTTATAATTTTTTTTATTTTTGTGCAATTATTAATAAATATTTGAAGTTTTATGATTATTAAGAAATTAATTTAATATGGCTAATCCCTCCAATGCGAGGAACGCATTACGCTTTCCATGGCGCAATGGAGAGGCTACTTAAGTTGTCACATTGTAGCACCACGTCAGCAATGACACTACATGCTTTCTCCCCATTTATCTGATCAAAGATCGGATGGCTACGATCGAGCCCATGGTATTAATAGGATTAAATCAAGGATCTTGTGTGTCTTGATCATGGCCGTCCATCCAAAATGCACGGATGGATGACCCATGATTCATCAAAGTTCGTGGGAGAGACATCCCATCCTTTAGGCAAGATCCGAACATTGATTTGAGCTCAAACTCAACCTACACCATCATGGACACATCCAATGGCTAACTTTGCTTAAGATGAAAATTCACTTCACAAAAGACCACACACTCTCTAGTTTAAGCTCAGGTTGAAGGCATACCTCACCTGAGGCTATCACCAATGCTCGAGTTCATGAGGTAGCTTCCTCTAGTGGAGACGAAGCCTTGTTGAAGATTTGAGGTGGTTTGGTTGAGTGGATCTTCCTATGGACCAAGATCTCCTTCAAATGGATTTGGTCTTGATCAAAGTCTCACCTCCCTTGCCTTTGGAGCTTGGAAAAAGTTTGGGATGAGTTTGATTAAGCCCTCTAAGGGTGCTCGAAGGAGGAATTGGATTGGTTTTATGGATTGGCTAAGTTGGATTTCCATGCTACCTCCCCTATTTTTGGCTTAGAGAAATCGAGAATGGAGAAGTTGAATTGGTGCTAAGAAGCTTGGGGGATCTCTGGAATGCTAGCTCTGAGTTCCTATCACTCAATCGAATGCAACAGACATAAGTTGAAATCAAATTAGGGGGAGTATATCTCCCCCTTGAATGATCGGACGGCTGCAAGCTCCTTTGTCATTTGATCCAATTGACCCTATTCAATCAGTTTGTTGGGCTGTTAAGAGTGTCATGGCATTCAGATTTAGGTGTGGAGTGGAGTAGTGAAGCTCCCATATGCTTGAAATGAGTGGAAGAAGGATTCCCATGTGCTCATTTTCATGGGGATGATCGATTTGGCCTTGGGTTGGGTTTGGCAGATCCAAACCTAATGAGTAATGTCAACCATGTTCATTATTGACTATTTGGTCCACTAAGGGGATGCCAAGTGTCCATGAAAAGGAATTGATCAAATTCCAAGTGGTTTTGATTTTAGGTTACCCTATGGCCTAGGGGTAAAATGGTCATTTGGCTTGGATTTCAATTTGAATATGCTTGGTATGATTGAAAAATGGGTTGTGCTAAGTTTCAATGTATTGGAAGTTGATTTGATAGGATTTGGCTCATGTTGACCCATTTAGGTCAAAATGGGTCAACTTGGGTCAAGTTGACCAATTTGTCAAATTGAAACAAAGGGTTGGGTCAAGTTCATATGACCATTTGAAATGTTTTGGCATCATTGGTTTGGTTCAATTTGATTTATATTTGAATTTGGTTCATTTGATTCGTTTAGATCAAATGGGTCAGGTTGACCAATTTAATCCATTTGACCTATTTGGGTCAGGTCATGGGTTAGTTTATATTAGGTTGATAATTTGAAATGGATTGATATCTTTGTTTCCAATCAATTTGATTTATATTTGAATTTGGCTCAATTTGACCTTTTAGGTCAAGTTAGGTTCATGGTCAATTGGGCTACGTTGGGTCTAGTTGGCCAATTGAGGCTTTGGTCAAGTTCAACAAGTGATTTGGAATGAACTTGATCCATTAGTTTCAATCAATTTGGCTTAGATCAAGTTTTGACACATTTTGACTTTTTAAGTCAAGTTGGGTCAACTTGGGTCAAGTGGCCAATTGGGCTAGGTTGGGCTAAAATGTTGACTTGGTCAAGTTCAAACATTGATCATGAATGAGTTTTGATCAATGGTTTCAATCAATTTGGCATATGGTAGATTTTGGCTAGTTTAGGTTTTATTTTGGCTAAGTGTTGACTTGGTCAACCCTTAGGTTTAACTTAGTTTGACCCAATTTGAGTGATTGATCATCTTATAATGATTGTTGCTCATAATGTGAGGCTTAGGTGGGCTTAGTTCAATCCAATTTGGGCAGGATTAGAATTTAGCTCAAAAGGATACTTTAGGTCACATTGGGTCAAGTGAGCCTAAGTGGGTCAAATGGCTTGGTTAAAGCTTGATTTGAGTTTGATTGAACTCACATATGGACTTATGATTGAAATATAAATCCATTTGCAAGTGGTTTAGTCAAATGGATATTGATTCACTTGACAATTTCAAGTTCAAAGGGTGAACATGAGTTTGACTTGGGTTTGATTTTTGAATTTAGTTTTGGTTTGATGATTGGAGTTTATGTTTATATTTGGATTCATGATTATAGGATTAATCGAATCATGAAGAAAAATCAAGGGTTTGGCTTGATTTGAAATTGATTTGGCTAAGTTCAAGATTTTGATTTGAAAGGCTTAGGTTAAATTTTGATTGGAATTGAGTTTGAGTTTTGAATTCAATTTGATTGATTTGAATTTATATTTCATTTATTTATGTGAATATAAATGAGAATATAAATGGTTATGAGAAAATTCCTTGAATTTGAATTGATTTAGATCTGATTTAGGCTAAGTCCATGAGAGGGAATCAAAGGACTTAGGAAATATTTTTGATTTGGATTTGAATTTTGAATTTGGTTTGATTGATTTGAATTTATATTTCATTTATATATGTGAATATAAATGAGAATATAAATGGGTCATGAGAAAATTTCTTGAATTTGATTTGATTTGGATTTGATTTAGGCTAAGTCCATAAAAGGGAATCAAAGGACTTAGGAAATATTTTTGAACTTGAAATTTCAATCATAAGCTTCAATCATTTGGAATTGATTTGAGTTTGAGAATCAATTAAGGAATTGATTTAAGATGTTGATTTGATTTGGGAGTTTGGAGTTAGTTTGATTTGGAGTTTGACTTGAAGGGAGGAAGTGAGGAATTTGGCTCAAGCTATAGGGTAGACAACTTTTTCTAACACCCCTAAGGCATGACCTATTCCTTTGGCTAACTCTTCTAAGTCTCTAGGGCTAGGTTGAGTGTTCACCTAATCACTAGATGTGTCTTAAGACTAAGGAACTCTTAAAGTCTAAGGGAAGTCTTATGTCTAAGATAAAGGGGTTGAGAGCTCATCCTAAAAATGAGGTCAACAAAGTCGCCCAACTTTTTCCTCTTAGAAAGAATTGGTACACATTCTCCTACTGGTCGTATGGAGGATACTGTGGGAACAGGATTAGATCTTTCCTTACCCTTATCAGACTTCTTTAGCATAAGAGCATGGGATCTCCCAGTTTGAATTGAAAGACCAACTTTGAATAAGGATTCTTCCTTCACTTATTGATTAATATAGCGGGTCTCATATCGAAGATCTTCGACTTTCACAATCTTAAGAGCCTTTTATATATCTTCTTCAGTTACTTAGGAGGAGGCTATTTCTTTCAATTTTTCCCACATTTCAAGAAGCTTCCAGTCATGTTTTATAAAGAAGAATCTATTTGTCCAATTACTTGGAGAATCTTTTGTATGAAAATCCAACCATTTACTCCTACAAGAAATTCGACCATGCATATCACAAGTGAATTTACACATCTTCACCAAAACCTCTAGAGTAAGCATCGCACCACATGTTCTAAAGAAAATAATCAACCCAATAATGATTGTCATAGCTTGAGAAGAAAATTGAGATAAACAAATCTTAAATGATGATAAAATAACGATCAGCTCAAGAGCCAAAGGAAATCGAAGACCTGCAAGTAAGATCATCTCATAAATAGTAAGGTACCTCAATGGAGGAGAATAAGCTGACTACGATCTTTTAGGAGGAATAGTCACTAAATCATTTGGAAAATAAAACTTCTTTCTGAAAATTATCAAAGTATCACTACTGATAGTTGGCGTTACATCGTTAGATCTTGCCATCGCTTGATGCTTCTACAACACACCATTTTGTGCAAGATTTTCTTGAGAATCTTTGGACATTATGATATTTGTGGGAAGATGCTCACCCATGGAAATATTCTTCTGAAGCAACTAGAGCCTACTTCGTGATGCGTGACGCTAACCAGTCTTTGGAAAACCCCGATCGAGGAGAAGTGGAGCTGCAAGAGGTCACACCATTATACTGAGTTGGTGGAGGCTACCAAAGAGAAGAAAAGTAAATGAGCTTGAATTTGGGTTGAGCACCGTTTAACGTCTTAACCTGATCAGGATAAACTGCTGAGAGTCACACAGATACTGAGTTAGTAGAAAAAGAAAGGCATGACACTTGGAGCTTGAATTTGGGATGCGTAAAGCAGTCGGTGAAACCCTAGATTGGGGAGAACTTGAGCCTACTAGGGGTGACTATCTGAGTTAGTGGAGGCTACCAAGAGAAGAAGGTAGAAACACCTGAGCTGAATTGGGGATCGTCGCTGTCGTAAGTTGGAAACATCAAGATTGAAGAAAACTGGAGCATGCGAGAGGGGTCGACACCATTATACAGGTTAGTGGAGGCTAACAAAGAAAAGAAAGTGGAAGCCTAATTTGATTTTCTTGCCGCTAACAGTCAGTTGAAAACCGATCGAGAACTGAGCCTAGAGGGTCTGCAGTTATAAAGGTTAGTGGAAAACAAAAAGAAAGCGAGCTTAGCCTATATTGGATCTTTTATGAGAATCTCAAGATCGGGGAGAACTAGAGCCTTTGATGGGGGTCGGCACTGTTATATAGATTAGTGGAGGCTACCACAGAAAAAATAATAAAGAAAGTAAGGTGCGAATTTTTCATTACCCCCTAGGGGGTATTTATACTAGAAAAATGACTCTTCAAATTATTTTAAGAAATAAAAAATGAAGAAAACTCTTCATATTCCTCATTTAAAGAAAAATCTCTTCATATACCTTATTAAAAAAAACTTTTCATCTTCATATAAAAAAAGAAGAGAAAGTTATTCATATTTTAAATTTCAAAAAACTTCATATTCCTCATTAAATTTTTTTTTTCAAAAAACCTCTTCATATACCTCATTAAAAAATTTCAACTTCATAAAAAAAAGAAGAGGAAGTTATTCATATTTGAAATAAAAAAACTCTTAACATTCCTCATTAAAAAAAAAAAAAACTTTTCATCTTCTTAAAAAAAAGGGAGAACAGAAAATTATTCATATTTATATATAAAAAAGAATTCTTTATAATCCTCATTAAAAAAACTTATCGTCTTCTTAGAAATTAAATTAAGCAAAAAAATATATTTTTTCCATCCACTCTCACAAGTTAAAATGAGAACAAAAAAAAAGTGGAGCCCATTGCCTCCCCTTATTCAATCTCCCTCCCTCTCTCTCTCTCTCTCTCTCTCTCTCTCTCTCTCTCTCTCTCACTCACTCTAAAAAATAATATGGAGGGGCCTGCGGTCCCTCTCTTTCAAATTAAACAGCCACCCAAATCATATATATAATATTATAAAATGAAAAAATAATTTATATATTTATAAAAAATTATTACTTTATACATATAAAATAAAATAAATAAACATTAATAACTAATTAGTTAAATAAATAAATTTGATACACATAATATATATATATATATATATATATATATATATATATATATATATAATATCAATTTTTATTTAAAGTGATTTTATATATTTTGGAAAAAAATGAGTTTTTTGCATCCAAAAATGAGCAAATGATATATTCTAAAATTTATAAATAAATGTGAATTTCAAGTTAAAGCGTATATTCAATCAAATTGACTATGAGATGAGTCCAAATATCTAGAATGGTAAATAGAAATCTAGAAATTACGTATGAAACTTACACTAATTTGATGATCAAATGACTTCTAAATTTGACGTGCTTATAGCCAAATTGAGCGGCTTAATGAGATGAATCTAATGAGCTTAAGATCACTCAAATCAAAGATCATTTGAATCATCAAATCACCAAAAAATTATCTATGATCAAATGAATCGATATATACCGTTCGATGGAGTATTTTGAGATTTTGACTACAATGACCAAAATGCCCTCTCAGAATCCTATAAATTGGACCCCATTCTTGTCATGAAGGGGGAAGGAGCTAGAGGCGAACTTGGGAGAAAGCTGGGAGAGAGCTAGAAGTTTGAAGTTCATCATCACCATTGTTGTCCTCAATTGCCATCAATTATTATCGCCGACTGCCGCCAACAATTATTACAGTCCAATTACCTCTGCTTAGGTATTGCAACCTAATTCTAGAATTCCCATTAACAAAATTTCTTACATGTAATGTTGTAATTTCACTATCGGGAAGACTTAAACTTTGTACTCTAAAGCAAATATTTAGTGAAGCATCTTTACTAGGCTAGGCCCCATGGTTTTTTACTCTCTTCCTGGGATTTTTTCATGTAGAAATTCTGGAGTTTCTTATTCTCTTTTTAACTATCTGTGTGCGTGCTGGATTTTCCAACGAAGCTATGGCGTGAAATTTTATTTTACCACTACTAGTTTTCTAACATGCAACAATAGTAATGTTGTTACAGCCAGTATATTATTGATGCTTAATATTTTCTTCTTAATTTGCAGTGTTCTCCAGATTATGCTTACGGAGCTAATATTTTGTAACAAGGGTAATTCATCCTAACTCTATTTTGGCGTTCAAGATTGAGAAGTCCTTTTTGCTCAATAGTGATAACAATTTTGTTCGTTTTACTAGAAGTATTATGACTATCTTTTTATTTTACACACTTGTAACTGGTAATTTAAATTGAATCTATTGTGTATGACTAGAGGTGTTGAATTATACCCTTAATTGTACTGCTAATACAATGATAAGATTCAATATATTATATCTTGAAGGAAATGTTGTATTTATTGAATGTGTTTGTTCAAGTCCAATAAAGCTGACAATGACTACTTTTTTCTTATCATTATCTAGTAGAGCTCTACCTAGAATCTGTAGACATGGAATATTTTATTGTGTATTGAATAAACACATAAATTTATATATTGGATTCAAATAGAACTTTATTTTAAATATTATAATTGAAATACTTATTTGTAGAAAGAGTTTGAAGTGAAGTAAACTTATATTTTTACTGCCCTAGAATAGCCCTGTTCGCTCCAAAATAATCTATTCTCTTAATTCAGTTTCATTAAAGCATTCTTTCTTCTATTCGTGTACAACATTTCACCTCTATATGCAATGTGAATCAAAAATTTGACATCAGAGCTCAGGTCTACTTAGATGATGTGGTGTTTAATTTAGAGTCGTAGGGACACTACGTAGATCTTAGGGGGTACTTATTGAAGTGATCGGTTGTGACATTAGGGTATGATATACTATCTTGAAGGATAGAGACATCATCCTACAATAGACCTAATCACCTAATAAGGACTCCTAAGGTAGATGGGTCTACATATATATCATAGATCTTTTCCATACTTTATATGAAGGAGTAAAGTAAGGTTTATTTTATGTCGGGTTCTTTAGTTCCCTATGCAAGCAAGCTTTCATAATTAATTATATCTTAGAAAATGAAAATTTCTTAAGAACACTCTCAATTAAAGTAGTCAATTAGTATCTCCAAAGATTTCAAAGCTAAACTATTAAAGGATTAGGTATTATTATTATTATTTTTTTGAAATTAAGTGTGAAAGTTCTAATAGAAAGACTTATTTTCAAATTCCATAAGAAGATAAGTAGGGAGCATGCAAATGCTAGGAAGCCTAGTGGGTGCTCTGATCTACCCTAGAATAAGGCTTTATACTTTTGAAAGAGAGAATTTACTTTTGTTTGAGTTGAAATCTCATTAGAATACTAGGGCGTATAGTCCAACAACACAAGATTGTGAAAACGCCTAAGAGGTGAGGACTTATACTTGTAGCCTGAAAGAAATAAGTAGCCTTAGAATCTAAATCTAAAATGCTTTCACATAAGCTAGAAGCACGAATTAAGCTTAATTGAAAAAAAAATGGGATATAATGGTTTATCTCCATAAGAGAGAATAGACTCATCCCTCTTGGACTTACAATGACAGTGGTAACAACTAACACCTCATGCCCTTTAAAATCATGTAGGCTGGTTTTATATAGATGCAAGATAGCTAGGTTATTATTTAATTAGGAAAGAGGCTAAGGTCACAAACGCACTCCCTAATAAGCTGATAATGTTTATTATACAAGCATGATTTAGACTAATGTTAATAATAAATTTTGGATTATTTTGACACATTCATTTTGGACCAAGGCTTAAGATAATTATGCCTATATGCATGATGAAATTTAGTCATGGGCTAAACCAGTTAGAGGATGTGTTCTCTACTACAAAATATTGCCCTCAAAAGGCTTGCATATCCCCTATCGTGCAAAAGTGGAGACCCTCCCTATTCAAGAGTAGCGTAATATGATATGCATGGTGTGATAACATACAACATTCAGCTAAGGGATTTATAAATTTTTTTATCTTAATTATAAATCTAAGCTTTAAGATGAGGTTATGAATTGAATTAAAATTTAGTTATCAATTTTTAATGAGGATAGAAAATTTAATTTTATCCTAAAGAGCCTACCGCATCCATGCCACACATCAAATCATCACACTTTAAAGGAACCTATGAAAACATGTCATTTCTATTATATAATCTAAATATAATAATCAAATATTTAGATTCTTATAAATTAATAAGAGGCTGATGTGGCCTAGCCCTACACCCAGAAAAGAGAAAAAATTTGGGTGTAGAGCTTACCATTATATAACCCGAATTATAATTAAATATTGCAGTTAAAATAAATGGTTTAGGGGTCTTCGATCTATTGTTCTTTTTTCCTTCTTTAGATTAGTTTGCTCTAGGGTTTATAGGGCCTCCAGGTCTTTGCTGTTAGCCATTGCTCATCCTAAACCCCATAGCACTAATCTTAATCTTGTTGTAAAAATTACATATTTATGAAAAATAAAATCTAACTACACCTACAAAATAGACATTAGCTAAACGAACATATAAGCCAAATAATTATATTTCATATATTTGGACTTAGCACCAAGCACTTGGGACTAAGCCCACCTGTCCTAATTGGATTATGCTTAGGGGCATAAGCGACACTTACAAGCAGAACATTTATATTTATTTATTATTACAGCGACCTCTTTAGTATAATCCCCTACATAAAATATCATTAGGCTATTAACGTCTTAACATTCAGTCTATGCACAAATAGTCTTAACATCCAATCTAAAATATTACATCATAAAATAAAACACATCATCATAACATATATCGGCCTAACCTAACACTAGATTCGATAACTTAGCATTCTGATGTGTGTGTTAAGGCTTAATTAGTGTGTCTTAATTAGAGTATGATTATCTAAAATTTAAAATTATTTAAGTTAAACATTAAGGGTGGTTTTAATTCAAATCTTTTAATGAATTGATTTATTTTAATTTACACTTTTTAGTTTCATTTTATGCATACTTAACATCTAATTATTATGAAGGGAAGAAAGAGGTTTGACCCTCTTCATCCCTACCCTAAGTTATTTTTTAAAAGCATATTATTATGACTTTGGTTTTTTTAGTGAACCACTTATGAACGCTTTATTAAGCCTAAGTTTAGATTAGTCTTAAGGAGTCTTATTCAAACATGAAAGACATCTTAAGATTAATAAAATTGAGTCACCATTACATGAATAATATACCACAACTTCTTTTCATTATCAATAGCATACACACTTTTTTCATTTTTATTGTTCACAATATTTGACTTAATACACATATTTGTACATGTAATATATATTCATATTTTGCACTCTTGATTATCATTATTGCATGGATTTAATAGAAAGGAAAGATTTCATTTCATAGCTAAGCATATGCAAATATGTATTAGAGATTTAAGCAAGTACGTGCCTTTGTTAAGCCAAGAAAGTGAGATTATCTAAGATTTCCTTAAGGCTACTTAAAGCCTCATATCCTTGGGATGTTCAGACTAATACTTGCCACCTTAAATACATGTAAACATATACACAAGCATAGAAATGAAAATCATGAAAATAATATATAAAAGCAAATCTTTTGTTCAAGTAAAATAAAGTTTTATCCCAAATTACACATGAATGAAATTAAGTAAGTACGTGCTATTATTAAACTAGAGAAGTGAGATTATCTAAGACCTTCTTGTAGCTACTTAAATCTGGCATTCCTGGGATGTCCAGACTATACACTTGCCAACTCAAACATATGTAATCATGCAAATGAACTATGAAGATGAAACAATCCTTTACTATCTTTAAATTATAACCAAATGGGAACTTTATTAAGCATTTATAGCCAACATCAAATTAAACTTTACACATTTTTATTTATTATTAACTTATAGTTTCAAAAGTAATTTGAGATTTATTAGTGATAATAGTCGCACCATATAATAACATTTATCCAACATATGCAACTTAAATGCAATCATATTCTTTTAATTCTCTTTTCTTTTTTAAAATATGAACATATGAAACAAATGGAATGCATATTTTATAATAATTAAAAGAAGTAATTAAATATTGCCACATAATATACTCAATTACATTAAATCCTAAGGACAATCAAGCTAAATAACTATTCCTTAAGACTAACCAAAGTTCTTATAAGATTTGATTTTGATGTTTAAGTTATCAAAAACTAAATAGGAGAAATGATATTTAGTATTTATCCCATCCCATGTTGGTGGTTTAACATGTTTAAAAAAGGAAGTTAAATTGGTTATCTAGGTTGATTAGGTTTAAGTCATTAAGCACATCAACTTAATTATCATTCCATAAACTTCTTTAATTTAATTAACTACTTGATCATGAGCATTCAATGATACACTTTTAAGAAAATAAAATTAGCAATGCACCTAAAGGATTCTAATGCAATTAGGCTCATGCTTAAGAGTTAATTAGATTGAAGAAGAAAATAATCAAAATTAATACTCTTATGATTTTCCCATACCAATGGGATGATCATAATTTCTTTAATAACTTTATGTTATTGAACACATAAAGGGAAATTAATGGATCATACTTGACTTACCTGAACTAATTATTAATTTTGATTTTCTACTTTATTATCAATTTTCTTAAGTATTCTCTAATTATTAAATATGTTAATTAACCCTCTTAAGGAAATACACTCAAACAATGATTAGGAAATGAGTCTTAATTATTTCTCTTCATTATTTCCACTATCCACCTTGATTAATTATCATTATTATTTAACTTTTACTATTCACCAATTTTAATAATTTTTTAATTGATTAAAGAGGGTAATTAGGATTGAAATTCTAAATTCTCTAAACTACATGATAAATAATTCCAAAAAACATATGGTAGGCAGAGGACATCCCATAGAGTTATTCCACCAAATTTGAAATTAATCAGTCAAGTAATTTGGCCTTAATTAAGATAATTAGTTTAAAATTCAAACTTTAATTAAGCACTATTCACTAGACATTAATTAGAGATTTTATTTTTCTTAAATTATTATCAATCTACCCTTTCTAGAATGAATTTATTTGCATTTCTTAGATTTTTCTATAATTAGTTATTATTTTTAAAGTTTTACTTATTTAATCAAAATTTTAAAGCCTAATTAACTTTTAAACTATCAGAGCTATGCAGATGCTAACACAACAGTGCTTTACATATGGCACCACAATATTGGCTATTTAAATCGTCCGATGCGGCAACTGATTGAGCGGTTGCGGATGCTGTTTCGTCCTAGCCGTTTGATCTTGGATCAGATAGTGGAGATTAACCTTATGATTCTAAAGGGATTAAATTGAAATTTCTAACATGATTAATCACGACCATTTGTTCTAATCATGCAGAACGGATGACCACTGATCCCTCATCGCGCGAGCTTGTCGGAGCTCGTTTGATGATGAAATTGACTCTAAAATGATTAGAGAATGAACCTAAGGAGATCCTATGGTGGAAATTACATGAAAACATGATTCACTTTAAAAAGGCCCAACACTTAGAGGCCAAGACTATGGTTGCTAGATTTTTACCTCACTGGAGCTAAAGACTGGTGCTCCGCTAATAGATGTAGTTTCATCTTAAAGAGATAAATCCCTATTGAGAAGATCATGAGCTGCCTCCCAGCCAATCGATCTGTGGACCAAACGATGCCATAAAGTTCACTAGAGTTGGTCTTGGGACATCTTTCGGTGGTTAAATCACTCGAGAAATGATTCATTGCTGTTCACCGGAGTGAGATTAAGGTGTAAGAATAGTTAATTTAAGTTTGGTGGAGTTTTGAGAAGTTTAAACGGATGAAGCTCTTGTGTCCATTGGGAGCTGGTCTCATTGGCGATGGAGTGCACGAGGAGTTCGGGGGAAGGTATGGGACTATGCAGAATGCTCTTCAGAAGCTCTGTGTTGAGTTTGAATGGATGGGGAGGAGAGTACTGTGTTGAGTTTGAGTGAATGGGGAGGAGTATACTCTCTTCCCCGGTTGAACTAAGGGTTGGGATTAGTTTAGCCTTTGACAACTGTCTAACTTGGGTAAGTGACCACAGATGGCAGGGGACTATTGAGGTGGTTGAGGGTGAGAGGCTGAGGGAGTGCAGTGAGTTGGTATGAGGTATACACTCTCTCTTAGGTGGATCAATGGATGCACATGGGTGAACTCACCCTCTCTTGGCCAAAGGCTAAGTCAAAATCAATTAAGGATAATTTTAATGGATTCCTCTCTGAAATACCATTGAAATGAGCATTTATTTGTACTTGTTTTGGATTTTCTATGATTTGTTATGATTTTATAAAATTTTAGCCTTGAATATGAATTAATTAGCATTAATTAATCCTAATCTCATTGGCACCACGTAGTGCTTTCCACGTGGCACCACAGGATTGGATATTTAAATTATCACTTCATCGCTGAGTCAGCCAGTGGTGCGATGCGCTTTTTCGTGCACCGTTTGATTTAAGATCAGACTTGATAGCTATGATTAAATCCACGATTAATGAAGGATTAAATCAATTGGATCTAATAGATCTAATCATGATCGTTCATTCTAATGATGCAGAACAAATAGTGTGTGATCTATCATCATGCGAGCGAGGGAGAACCGCATCCATCCACCATTATTTTCATGCTTTGAGCTCACTCGAGCTCAGATTGGCTCCACATGGAACCCACACCATCGCACGAAGGATCTAAAAGGATCCAATGACTAAGATAGGCTCACTCATACATTCCCTTCATAAAAGGCCAATAAAATTTTAGCTAGAGGTCAGTTTTCATGGAATTTTCTTGCCGGAGCTAAGACTGGTGGCTCGCTCACTTGAGGTAGCTTCGTATGATTGAGGTGAAGCTTTGTTGAGCAATAATTGGATCAATTCTACTTGGTTTGATGAAAAGACTAACTCCCATGCTTTGGACGCTCGGCTTCAATCAAATTCCTACTTTCGACGGGTTTGGAGCTTAGGAAATGATTCGATTAGCTTCGATGAAGTGTGGAGATGGTGTGAGAAGGAAAAATTAGGATTTAGTTGCAATTTGAGGAAGTTGGGATCAGATGATGAGTGTCCTATTTTAGGATCATGCGGGAATGATAAATGCTGACGAGGGAGGCCTTGGAATCACTCGGGAGCTCATAGGGGAGCTCAAAATCTCTTTAGAAAGCTCAGACGAAATGAATGGTGTCCTTTCCTATGTGAATTAAGGGGGTATATCCCACGATTGCTTATGATGGATAGACAGATCAAGCTCCCATTTTTTGGCCGATCAGCCACTGTTAGGGCGTTGGAGTTATCTCCATCACGTCTACGTGGTTTGACTTGAGTGGAGGGAGTGATGGCAGGAAGCTCAAGGTAGGATTTGGGCTGATTGCATTTCCTTGGATTCTTTGGGTTCTCGGTTTATAAGGGAGGTGAGTTAACTCGCCTCCCTTTTGTCCATGGCAGACCTAGCCCACATGGGCTGGGCTAGGTGGCTAGGTCAGACCCCATTTGGGGTGTGCAAGGGTTGCCAAGTGGAAAGGGGAAGTTGACTTTGCTATTTTAGGAAAAATCCCATGTGGGCTTGCATATCCAAGGGAGATATCATTGAGTTTGGCTACAATTAGGCTTGGGCTGATTTTGGGCTGACTCAGGTGGGTTTGGGTCGAGTTTGGTCAGGTTCCAAAGTGCCATGGGTTGGTTCAAAGGGGTTTGGCTCAATTTGACCCTTATAAATCAAATTGGGTTAGGTTGGGCTAGGTCAACCAATTGGTAAAAGTGGGTCAAAACAAAGCTTGGGTTAATTTGAAATGATGATTTGAAGTGTTTTGGTTCAAGTTATTTTAATCAATTTGGCCTAAGTTTGATTATGGCTCATTTGGATTCATATAGGTCAAATGGATCAAGTTGACCAATTTGACCAAATTGACCAAATTGGCTTATATTAGGTGTTGGTTTAAGTTTAATTGGTCAATTAGATAGGATTGTATGTATTGGTTTGAATCAATTTGGATTTAATTTTGAATTTAGGCCAAATTAGCCCTTTAGGTCAACTTGGGCTAGGTTGATCAATTAGGTCAAATTAGTCAAACTGGGCTCAATTATGACTTTGGTCAAGTTCAATAATCAATTTGGAATGATCTTGAGCAAGTGGTTGCAATCAATTTGGGTTGGATCATGATTTGACCTATTTTAGCCTTTCAGGTCAATTTGGACCAACTTGGGTCAAATGGCGAATTGGGTTTGGTTTGGCTCAATTGATGGTCAAGTCATGTTGAATCATTGATTATGGGTTGATGTGAATCAATGGTTTCATTTGATTTGGTGTAGGGTAGGTTTTGGCTAGTTTGGATACATATGGGTTAAAGGGTTGACTTGGTCAAATGACCAAGTTTACTTGGTTTGACCTAATTTAAGGTAATTGATCATCCTAGGGTGGTCAATAGTCATAATATGAGGTTTGGATGGGCTTGGTTCACTATAATTTAGGTTGGATTAGAACTTGATTCAAATGGGTTCTTTAGGCCACTTTGGGTCAAGTGAAACTAAATAGGTCAATTGGCTTGGTTTTGGTTTGATTAAGGTTTAGTTGAACTTATACATGAGTTTAAGATTGAAATATAAATTCAACTGTAATCAATTTGGGCTATGATATATTTTAGCTCATTTTAAAATTTTCAAGTTAAAAGGGCTAAGTTGGGCTTGACTTGGGATTGATTTCAATTTGGCTTGATGATTATAGATTTCATTTATATTTGGATAGATGATTGAAGGAATGATTGATTCAAGAGAAAATCCATTGATTTTCCCTTGATTTAGATAAGATTTGGCTAAGTCCAAAGGATTAGCTCAAAGGGTTTAGATTGGGATTTGATTTGATTTTGGATTTGGGTCTCGTTATTTGAATGTATATTTCATTTATATTTAGGAAGATGATTGATAGAATTATTGATTTATAAGAAAATCAATTGAATTGGAAGTGATTTGAAGGAAAATTTGATTAAGCTCATGAAAGTAGGTCAAAAGGGCTTAAAAGAGAATTTGATTTAGTTTGATTTAATTTTTATCATTGGAATGTGGGTTTCATTTATATTTGAGTAGATAATTGATGGAATAATTAATTTTGGGTTGATTTGGGTTAAGATTTGGCTAAGCTTATGGAGGTTGGTCCATATGGCTTAGGAAGGTTCTTGACTTGACTTGATTTAATTTTATTTAGTTTTGATCATTTGAATGTAGGTTTAATTTATATTTAAGAAGACAATTGATGGAATAATTGATTTATAAGAAAATCAATTGAGTTTGACTTGATTTGAATGGGATTTTGGTTAAGCTTATGAAGGTGGATCACATGGCTTAAGAGGGAATTGGAGCTTGGATTCGATCTTGGGTTTCAATCATTTGGAGTTTAATTTGAATTTGAATTTGTTAAATGATTGAGGGATTGAATTGATCTTGAAAAAAATCAATTGAATTTGGATTGATTTGAATTTGATTAAGGGCCAAGTACATAAGATAAAATCATAAAGCTTAGGCAGGATTTTGATTTTTGATTTGATCATGGGCTTCAATTATTTGATTTGATTTTAAATTTGAATTTTGATATTGGAATTGAATTTGAGATTTGGTTTGAGAAGGTGAACATGGGTTGGGTTTAGGGCAAAGGATGGGCAAGTCTCCTTAAATCCCTAAGGCATAACCTACCCTTATGACTAACCCTTCTAAGTCTCTAGGCTTAGGTTATGTGTTCACCTAATCACTAGAAGTGTCTTAAGACTAAGGAACTTTTAATTTCTTTAAGAGTCATAGATCTGTGATGAGGAGATTAAGAACTCACTCCAAAAGTGAGGTCAATAAAAGGAGCCCCAATAGATGAGGTATAACTGACAAGGCACACCACACATATTGGTGTTGATCAAGATGATCAACAATGTCCAAATGATTGCTACACTACCAAAAATGATCTATACCAAAACTCGAGAGGTAGATAAAATCATGATCTTAGTGCAATATAGCTCAACTTATGCCAAGGGCATAAGAGAGGAAGGAGGAATCCACAGAGGGATTGAGTATATGAACCTTCTGCTAGGGAAGTAAGTTCAAGCTATCCATTGGGGATAAGGGTTTGAATCTGATTTGGTTATTTGATTTGTGGGAAGAAGATCTGTTGGGGATAAGAGTCTATAATCCATCGGGGATGGGTGTATGAACCTTATACTAGGGAAGCAAGTTCGGGCTATCCACTGGGAATAAGGGTTTATGAGTTTGATTTTATTGATTTGTTTGGGGTTGTATCTGTTAGGGATAAGAATTTGGTTCAATTTCTTTAATTTAGACTCCAATGGGGGACCTGGTTTGATTGATGTTATGGCTCCATGGGGGAAGATGGTTTTGAATTGAGGGCACATCCGCTGGGGATGTGAACTCAGTTAAATGTGTTGATTCATGGACCCTATGGGTGTATGATGGACCCACTGAGAAGGAGATATGTCGACCTTGACCTTTCTCAAATTTACAAATCCAAAGGGATAGTCTACCAGCCACAAGTTTGGACCATTCGACCTAAGGGGTTTCCTTTTAGTGTGCAATGGCTATGCAAGAGAGAAAGCGTAGTAGGCTTGCATCTTTCAAAGTGAGGAACAACCACTGGGGTGATTTGTTAGATGCGCAATAAATCAAACCTAACATAGGACGACTACTGAGAGAATGTCGTTGGGGACTTATGTCAGCTCAAAAATAATCAAGAATAATTTCATCTGATTTCTTTTGATTCATTTTAATTTGATTTGGTTTTATCATTTGTTTTGATTTCATTTGATGGATCCCGTCGGCGTGCAATGGACCGTATTGAGAAGGAGCAATGTAGGCCTGGGCATATCGTAGATTTACTGATCTAAAGGGATAGTCTACCGGCCGAAGGGTAATACTATCCAACCTAAGGGGTGCCTTTCAGTGTGCAATGGCCGTGCTAGGGAGAAAGTGTAGCAGAATTACATCTTCCTAAGCAAAGAATAGCCACTGGGGTAACCTATTGGTAGCACAACAAATTGAACCCGACCTAGGGCGACTACTGAGTGAATACCACTGGAGACTTATGTCAGCTAAAAAATAGTCAAGATTAATTTCATTTAAGTTCTTTTGATTCATTTTAATTTGATTTGGTTTGTTTTTATTTGCTTTGATTTTATTTGATGGATCTCGTTGGTGTGCGATGGACCGCACTGAGAAGGGGCTATGTTGGCTTGGGCCTATCTCAGATTTATCAATCTAAAAGGGTAGTCTACTGGCTGAAGGGTAGGACTATTAGATTTAAGAGGTGCCTTTCAGTGTGTAATGGCCATGTTAAGAAGAAAGCATTATAGACTTACATCTTTCAAAGCAAAGAATAGCCACTGGGATGACCTATTAGTAGCACAATAAATCAAACTTGAACTAGGGCTGCCCGTCGATGTGCAACGGTTGTGCTGGAAAGATTTGCATAGCAGTATTACATCTTTCAAAGCAAGGGTGACTGCTAGGTTAACCAATTGGTGGCACAATAAGTCGAACCCAACCTAAGGGCGACTACTGAGAGAGTGCCGCTAGGGACTTATCTCAACTCAAGAGTAGTCAAGCGATTCCTATAGGGAGTTTTGCTGACATTGCCTTAAAGATAGGATTCTTGCTTGAGAAAGGTGTCATTGGGGGCATTCTCCTAATCCACAATATATATATATATATATATATATATATATATATATATATATATATATATATATATATATATATATATATATATTTATCGTAGACCTTGTTGTGGGGACTACACTAAGAAGGGGTTATGTACCTATTTCTTGGACCAAGGGAGAATCTGTGCATCCACGAAAAAAAATCTATAACCATAGGGGTGGTTACTAGGAAAGGGGGCTGTCCAATTAGAGAGTAATCCAGGTAGTATCTAAATGGGGTTGCAAAGGATGTGATCCAAATAAAGTGCCCACAGAGGAGGTGCCACTAGGGGCATTATTTTGGACCCTGTAAAGAAGAAAGCATGTAGGTGGCCAACTCTAGGAGAAAGCATAGCTGACTTACATATACCATTTTTTTTTATCCACCGGGTGTGTCGCTGTTAGCATAGCGAGAACTAACCAACCTAAGGTGTTCGTCGGTGTACGATGATTAGTCTAGGAAGAAGGCATATAGGCTTACATCTTCCTAATGCGAAATTAACCGGTTGGGATAGTGCATTGGTCATTTCGAGTCTTATCGACCTAAGCATCGACATACATGCTATAGGAAGAAAGCATAATAGACTTACATTTTCCAAAGTGAGGAATAACTGCTAGGGGGACCCATTGTTAGAACAACAAATCGACTCGACCTAAGGGTGACTACTAAGTATGTAGTCAAAAAAGATTGGACCCAGACTTGAAGTAGTCAAAAGGAAAGGAGGCATTAGGGGACTTACTCTAAATCTCAAATATACTCAACCCAGTCAATGCACGAAGGCTAGTTCAAGAGGAAAGCATAGCAAAATTGCATCCTCTTCAATGAAGCCAACATGAGGGTAGCTTACAAGATGCATAGTAAGGCCTACCAAACTAACATGGCACTCATCGCTGTGAAATGACCAATTAAAGAAGGAAAGCATAGCAGACTTACATCCTCCAAAGCAAGAAGACCACTGGGGTGACACACTAGCATGATAGCATGTTAGCCGACCTAGAGCAGCCTGAGATAAAAGATATGTGTTTGTTATGTGTTTTATGTGTAATTTGTGTTTGTGATGTGTTGATGAAGGATAGGATGCCGCTTGGGTTCTCTTACACCTACCCTAAACACATCATGGTTGATTCGTAGATATAAATGCTTTCAATTTGAAAAGATGGAATTTGAAATGGAATTCTCATTGATGATAATTTCTTTTCAAACATAATTTTATGGATAATATTTCTTTAGGTAGAGCTCATTGATTGGAAGCATCAGGCGCTCTCCTTTATGATTGATAAGTAATATGATCCTCCTCGGTAGGCTTTCTCTATGGTAAAGGGTCCTTCCTAAGTGGGTTCAAACTTGCCTCCCATCTTACGATGGGCAACAATTAGTATCCTTAGAACTAAAACAAGCTCTCCTATTTGAAAAGCTCTAGGGTGGACCAACTTGTTATGAGCTTGAATCATTTTGGCATTATATAACTCAAGGCTTTGGCATGCCCGTAAGCATCTCTCCTCCAAACCTTTTTACTCTTCTAAGCGTAGCTTGGCATCTGCTCTATTGTGATCTTGTTACCCATGACTATCCTTAGTGATCAGAGTTGGACTTCTAATGGTAGAACAGATTCAGACCCATACACTATGGAAAAAGGGGTAGATTAAGTTGGAGTTCTATAGGTAGTGCGGTAGGCCCATAAAACTTCCACTAACTGCTCATGCCACTATCATTTATTATCATTGAGTATCTTCTTGAGTATTTGAATGAGAGTTTTGTTGAAGGCTTCTACTAAGCCATTTGCTGTTGGATAATAGATGGTAGAGTATCTCCAATCTATGTTATGTTTCTGAGCAAAGTTATTGATTTTGATGCTCTTGAATGTAGTACCATTATTAGATATAATTTAGCAAGGCACCCTGAATCTATATGCGATATGGTTCTTAAAAAACTAGAGCACATGTTGAGCTGTGACTTCTCTAAGCAGAATCACCTCTGCCTATTTGGAAAAGTTGTCGGTAGCAGCTAGGATAAATCAATGACCCTTGGAAGAAGGAGGATCGATTAGACCCACTATGTCAGTACCCCAACACTCGAATGACCATGAGGCTAATGTTGGATGTAGAATATTGGGTGGTTGATGTAGGAAAACTCCATGTACTTGACACTAATGGCATCACCTAGCTACATCCATGCAATCTATGATCATCGATGACCAATAGTACCTGAGTGCTTGATTTTGGCTTTCATCTTAGGACTGGAATGGTGAGCTTTGCATAATCTTGAGTGCACCTCGATCATGATTTTAAGGGCTTCATTCTTGTTTAAATAACGTAACCACATATGATCGAAGGACTGCCAGTATAAGACACCATCCACGAGGGTGTAGGAAAGTGCCATTAATTTCATCTGATGTGCTTGTGACTTCTCTTGAGGTAGTTTGCCTTTGTTTAGGTAATCCATGAATGGTTGCGTCCAATAGAGCTTCTCATCTTTTTTGGTAATGGTAACCTCCCCTTCAAGTGAATAATTTTTGATGAGTTCAATATCAATAAGAGGTAGTACTTGCCTATTTTGGACCTCTATTGATATAGACTCATCTTCCGAACATGCCAACTCCTTGATAAGCTTGGCTAAAGGATATGCTATGACATTTTCTCCTCGAGGGATCTTATAGATGGTCACTTCTTGGATTTGGGCCAACAACTCTATTGTATACTTATGGTAGTGATGGAGCCTTGGCTTTAGAACTTTATAAGATCCAACGATTTGGTTGACAACTAATTGGGAACCTCCAAAGATATTGATATTCTGGATGCTTAGCGAGATGGCTAACTCTAGACTGGCAATCAGAGCCTCATATTTAGATTCATTGTTGGTGCAATGATCAAATAGATGATATGAGAATCACATCATATCGTGGTATGGAGTTAGGAGAACTATTCCTATCCCTACCTTTTCTGAAAGAGTAGATTATGGTTCTTCTCTTCTTTGAGAAGAAGCTGCACCATTAAAATATATCTCCCAGCGGTGAATACTAGTATCCCCTAAGTTCATGATTTGTTCATCGGGGAGGTTATCAGTAAGTGGAGAATCAGCACGAAGTGGGTGTGCTACTAGGAAATTTGCGAGTGCTTGTCCTTTCACCGCATGAAAGGGTATGAAAGTCATGTCAAACTGTGATAGGATCATGGACTAACATGCCAACCATCTGGATAGTGTTAATCATGTCATGAGATATTATAGAGGATTGATTCTAGAAATCAAGTCACTTTTTATGAGATATCATGTAATGTCGTAACTTTTAGGATGCAAAGATTAAAGCTAGGCAGTGCTTCTTAATAGGTGGATAGTTTGCTTCAATAAGGATTAGATGATGACTGTGGTAGTAGAGCACGTTCTCCTTCCCTTCATCATTGGCTTGGGTCAACAAAACACCAAGGGAGTCATCTAATGCAATAATATAAAATTTCAAAGGCTTTCCTGGGATAGTGGCTTCTAGAACTAGCGGTGTCAATATGTACTGCTTAACATCTTAAAGATAGGTTAACACTTGTCATCCCACTTGAACTTGACATCCTTTTTTATAAGTGCTAAGAATGGTTGGCATCTTCCTGATAGGTTGGATATAAAGTATCTTAGATACGTCAACTGGCTTTGGAATGATCTGAGTTGAGTTAAACTTTTAGGAAGTGGCATTTCTAATGTCACTTTGATCTTCTTCAGATCGATTTTGATTTCACAGTGTCAGACAATAAACTTAAGGAATTTCCCTGAAGCTACTTTGAATGCACACTTCAGAGGGTTCATTTTAAGGTTAAATTGTCTTAGTCATTCAAAAACTACTCTCAAGGAAAAGAGATGGTCTTTCATTTTCTTTACTCTTAACCATGAGATCATCAACATAACATTCGACTTGGTAATGAATGAGTTTGTCAAAGATTCGAGTCATGGCCTGCTGGTATATGGCACCGACATTTTTAAGGTTGAAAGGCATGACCTTATAGCAATAGATTCTGATAGAGGTTCTAAAGACAGTGTTCCTTTCATCTTTAGGGGCCATCTTTTTCTAGTTGTATCTAGATGAACCATCCATGAAAGAGAAGACTGCATGAGATGAGGCAATGTCCACCATCAGTTATAGTATTGGTGGTGGAAATTCATCTTTTAGACATGCCTTATTTAGATCCCTAAAATCAACACATATATGGATTTGGCCATTCATCTTTTTAATTGGGATGACACAAGCCAAGTAGATGGGGTATTTTTCCTCCGAGAGGAAACCAACATTGATCAGTTTCTTGAATTCAGAAATGACCAATTGTTCATTGTCTAATCGCATGCATCTAGGAGCTTGCTTGATAAGGTTAGCATCAAGCTGTATTGCTAGTTTCTAGACTACTACATTAGGTGACAATCCAGACATCTCTTCATAACTCCATGCAAAGTAGTCCTTAAACTCAATGAGTAGCCTAACTAAGTCATTAGTTTCAGTTTCATTCAATAAGGGACTGATGTATGTCAGACATGGATTATGGTGTTTATTTTTGGATTCATTTTGTATGGGGGGACACCACGCATATCTGAGTGTGTGCTTATTGAGGTGATTAGATATGACATTGAGGAATAGTATACTATCTCGAAAGATAGAAGTCACTACCCTACAATGGACCTAATCACCTAATAAGGACTCCTAAGGCATGATGAGTCTTCAAATATACCAGGGATTTTTCCCCTACTTTACATGGATGAATAAAGTAGGGTTTATTTAGATTAGGTTCTAAAGTTCCCTATGGGGGCAAGCCCTCATAGTTAATTACATCTTAAGGAAAGTGAATTTCTTAAGAATACTCTCGATTAAAGTAGGCAATTATTGTCTCAAAAGAATTTAAAGATAAGACTATCAATAAATTGATTATGTTTTAGAAAATTAAGTGGGATGGATCAAAATGGAAGAGTTATTATCGAAACTAAAGGAGATAAGTAGGGAGTGCTCATGATACTAGGAAACTTAGTGAGCACTCTAATCTATCCTATGGTTGGGCTTTATATATTTGAAGTTGTGGAGATTTATTTATTGGAGTTAAAATTTTATTAAAAATCTCGGACATATAATTCTGCAACACAAGATTGTGAAAATGCCTAAGAGGTGAGAATTTATGCTTGTAGTCTACAGGAATAGTAACCTCAGATCCTAAATTTAGGGAGCTTTAGCGAGGTCCAAAGCACAACCTAAATCTAAGGCAAAAGTGGGTATATAGTTTACCTCCATAAGAGAGAGTAAATGACTCGACTATTAGACTTATTATCGCCTGGAGTGGCAGCTAGCTAACTCCTCCTACGCTTTAAATCCATGTAGGCAAGCCATATGCTTTTGCAAGATGGCTAGGTTGATATTATTTAGAAAAGAAACTAAGTCCTTAAACTCCCTAAGAGACTAGAGCATGAGGGGTATGAATAATGACTTAATCTAATTCAAATTTTTATCAAATTTCATTTAATTTGGGAATCTTTATTTTGACACGGGCTATAGGATTTTGTATGCATAAATGCATGAGAAGCTGGTTATGGGCCAAATCAAAAGGGAAAGAGGTGTTCTTCCATCATAGGCTCTTAAAGGTTAAGCCCTTACTATCTGGCAAAGATGGAAGCCCTTTCTTAACAAGAGTGAAATAAGATGATTATGCATGATATTAGACATACAACGTCCATTTAAGGGGTTGCTAAATATTTTATTATCATAATTTAATGCCTAGGATTTTATATGAGGTTATGAGTTATTTTAGAGGTTTAGTTATGAGTTATTTGTTTGGGTAGAAAAAATATGTTTTATCTTAGGAGCCTAATCACATCAAAGCCATACAAAAATCACCAATCATAAATAAACTATGAGAAGGCATGCTTTTTCTAATGTACAGGCTAAATAAAACATCAAACAATTTTATAAATCTATCACAAAAGAATAAAAGGCCGATGCGGTCTGATATCGCCATACAACCCGTAAAAAAATATGGGTAGTCGAGCTCTACCCTTATACAACCAGTATTACAATAGAAAAATTACAATTACAAATGATGAATTTTATGGGGGTGTTAATTCCTCAATTTTTATTCTTTATTTCTTCATCTTTCATTTCTTCATTTGATTTGCTCCCTTTCTTTCTACCTTTTGGTTTGATTTAGATGTGCTTGCTCCAAAGGCATCACATGGTACATAAGACTTGGTCTTATAACCAATGCTCATCCTAACCCCCCATAACACTTATCTTAGTCCTTAACTCAAAATTACATTAAAAGAAGAAAATTAAATCTAGCTACACCTGTAAAATAAATTTCAGCTAAAGACACCATACAACACAAAAAGTTATATGAAAAATTTGGGCTTAGCACCCCGCACATGGGTAACCAAGCCCACCTGTCCTAACTTAGGTTATGCTTAGGGGGCATAAGCAACCTGCACAACAAAAAACATTTATATTTTTATTACAATGGCCCCTGAAGCACAACACCCTGTTAAAAGCATGATTAGGCTAATATCAGCCTAATATCCAGACTACGCACATAAACCGTAACATTCAGTCTACAACAATATATCACAAAATAAGCATACATCAAACCATACACTATCCTAACATAAAGCTAGAAGTGGTGACTTAGTCTAATGTGTGTGCATTAAAGCTTGTGCGGTATGTCCTAAGTAGGCTTTAGAGTTGTAATTTCCTAAGTGTGAGGGATTTAATTTATAAAGGGTTGATTTCTCTTTAAGTGATTTAATTGATTTGAAGATTTTACTTAGTATTTTTTTTTGTTTCATATGGCCTACACTTAACAACTAAGTGTTATAAAGACAAGAAAGAGGGGGAACCTCTCTTTTATCCCCACCTTAAGTCACTTCTAAAGCAAGTTAATTAATCAATTTCATTTAGTTAATTATTTATTGTATGTTTTAATTAATCTTAAGTTTAGGTTCACTCTAAATAATCCTATTCAATAAGAAATGCATCTTAAGATTAATTAGAGTGAATTATTATCACATAACACATATATATTCATTTCTTTCCATCATGTATGTCATGCATATGACTAAATCCTAAGCATACCTATACATACAACATATATCTTAGCACACTTAAATGATGAATGCAAAGAAGTGTTGGAATTTAAATATTTCATTTGATTAGATTATGAATGCATATTATTTTAATAGAAAAGAGGGATTTTCATCCATTAGCTAGATACACATTCACATGTATAAAAGTTTTAATTCAGTACGTCGCCATTGTTCTACACCAAGGGTGTAAGGTACAAGACCTACTTAGGGATACTTAAAGCCTCGTAGCCCTAGGGTATCCAGAATAATATACAACTTTTCTTAGATATATATAGATGTATAATAAACTATAGGGATAGGAAAACCCATGCAAAAGTTCCAATTGAATTATTTAATTTGTGATTCTTATTCATTGGCATATCATACATACATATGTATAAGAGTTTTAAGTGAGTACGACACCATTGTTCTACATCAGGGGCATAAGGTACAAGACCTACTTAGGGTTACTTAAAGCTTTGTAGCCCTGGAGTTTCCAGACTAATATACCACTTTTCTCATATACAAGTGAATGTACAAAAAGAACCACAAGAACGAGAATTCATGTAAGAAGACATATTTGATTTGATTATATGATTTAAATATGTGATATGAAATTTTTCCTAAGTCTTAGCATGTAGATGCATAGGAATAAATTTAGACAAATGTTGTGGTCTTTTCTAATGAACTATGCATTTATAAATCCCATGCAAATCCATATAAGATAAGGAAAGAGAGCTTCATATTGCATATCCTATATTATCAACACATGCAAACTTATAACTATTTGTAATTAACATCACTCCATATATTTTAATTTATTTGTGAGCTTTCAAAGATAACTTTTAATTTAATAGAATAATAGCCACACCTATTTTAATTTAAATCAACATGCAATTTGACATTAAAGAAACCATTTCATTTAGTTAATTTTAAAAGAAATGAATGCATGATTACATATGGAAAACAACATTTAACATGATTGGAAATAAATAAAGGAACATAAGCACATGATCTCATTCATTCTAATTAATTCCTAAGGACAATCATAGTAAATAAGGCTATTTAAAATAAACTAAAGTTTCTTTAATGACATTTTTAACTTTAAGTTTGATTTGATTTAGGAAATGAAAGAGATTTGCTAATCTTAATCCCATTCCTCATGTGTGAGTTAATTTGGTTTAATGAAGAAGTAATTAAGTTAGTTTTATGGTTTAATTAGGTTAAGGTATGAATTAGTCTAATTAATTAACCCTTACCTACATCACCTTAAGTTAATTAGCTAATTAATACTGAGCCAATATGATATGCAATCACATGAAAAGTAAATTTGCAATGCTCTTAAGAAATGAAAGGGGCTTAATACAATTGGCTCATGATTAATAGTTAATTAGGCTTAAGGGATCTCACTTAACTACTTTTATGATTTTCTCACACATGTGAGCTAACCATAATTTCATTATCTCCCACTTTGGGTTAATGAACACCAAAAAAGCTACCCAAGATCAATTAATGGTTGCTTAGGTATGAAGTAAATTTTAGATTGAGTTAATCAAGTTTTTTAATTAATTGATTGAATTCTTCGATTATATTTTGATTAGAATGATGAAATTAACTTAGGGAAAGGGATCAAGGACAAGGCCTCAATCCTTAACCACTAAGTCACTTCAAACACTCAATTAGGTTTTGATTTTTTATCTTGGAGATTAATTAATTAATTAAGCAATTAATTACCTCATTAATCATTAACTAATCAAGTTCTAAAAAGTGAAGGAAACTTAAGAAATAAATTAAGAAAAGTATCCCAACCACACTCCTTAAGCTTTTTTACTGTTCAATAAAGGTAATTAGGCTTAAATAATTAATTAAACCACTGTTCATTCACTAATTATCACTAATCAAATTTGGGAAGTGATTAAGGCTTAATCAAGCACCACTGCAATCCTCAAATGGAGTTGATGATGATTTCAGTGATTTAGTAATTTACTAGTCCTGCCTCGGATGCTAGGGCTTTCTAAGGGTTCAAGTGTTCAAATTAGATTGAATGGAGGGGGTATACTCCCTCCTCCCTTGGATCAGACTGCTATGATCCATCTGATCTTTTTTGGTCGTCTAGCTACCGTAGGTGGTCGGAGGTGACAGGACCAAGCTTATGTGGCTCGACTTGGTTGGAGGAGGGCTTGAGGTTGGTGGCTTGACTTATCACAAATGGGTTTTTCCAATGAGGAGAGGTGGGTTAACTCACCTCCCCTTGGCCTATGGATGACCTAGCCACCATGGGTTAGGTTAGCCACCTAGATAGGGTTCCATTATAAGCTTTGGGTGGCTGCCAAATGCAAAAGAGGATAGTCGACCACCTAATTTGGATTTTTATCTTATATGGAGGCTTTTATACATTGGGTGATGGGTTGAATTGGGTTAAATTTAGGTTGGCTTTATTTTGGGCTGACCCAAGATGAGTCAAGGATGGGTCATGCCAAATTTCATTGGGTTTGGGCTTAGTTTAAGGGGGTTTGGCTCAATTTGATCCATGTAGGTCAAATTGGGCTAGGTTGAGTCAAGTTGACCAATTGGTGAATTTGGGTCAAACCAAGGCTTGGGTCAAATTCAAATGAGTATTTGGAATGTTTTGGTGCAATTAGTTTGGTTCAATTTGGCTTAGATTTGGATTTGATCCATTTGAGTTCAAATGGGTCAAGTTGACCAATTTGACCTAATTGGCTAAATTATCTTGGTAGATTGGTTCATGTTCAATTGATCAATTGAAGATGATTGTAGGCTTCAGTTTAAATCAATTTGGATTTAGTTTTGATTTAGGCCATTTTGACCTTTTAGGTCAATTTGTGCTAAATATGTCAATTGGGTCCAATCAAGGGTTCACTAATATTCAATGATCAATTTGGAATGAACTTGATCCATTGGTTGCAATCAATTTGGCTTAGATCTTGATTTGACTTAATTTGGTCTTTTAGGTCAAATTAGGTCAAAGGGCCAATTGGATTAGGTTTTGTTTAATTGATGGTCAAGTTGTGTTCAAGGATTGATCTTAGGTTGATGTGAATCATTGATTTCAATTAATTTGGCTTTGGGTGAAATTTGGCTAATTTGTCTCATGTAGGTTAAGTGGGTTAACATGGTCAAACGACCATATTGACTTAGTTTGACCCAATTGATTGCAATTGAACAATCAAGGATGATCAACAATTATTGTGTGAGGTTTTGGATGGTTTGATTCAATCCAATTTTGCCTGGATTGTAAATTAGCTCAAATGGGTCCTTTAAGTAACATTGGGTCAAGTAAGTCTAAATGGGTTAATTAGCTTGATTGAAGTTTGATTTGAGTTTAGTTGAGTTTTGTAGGCTCCGAAAATTTGCCACTAACCTCTTCGTGATGAAGAGAGTGTTTAAGTGTTAGTGGAATTTTTAAGGAATAGTAGATCATACACTACCTAGAGATTTCACCCTCATTTTTACGAGGGCTTTAGATTGTTTGTGTTTCCTATAAAGCAAGCATTTGAAGTTAATTTCCCAATAGAGAGAGCACTTTTGATTAAGGCTGGTCGATGAATCACTAAATAACGAGCATATAATAGCAATGTGTGGAGTTTATAATGTTATGAGATATATTATTTAATTTAAAGCTTTTGTTTGGGGGAACGATGACATGCTCGATCAAGATCCCATGGTTCCGTCATCCCAGGATGTCGTGGTCCCTTGTCCACTTAGAGGAGGTAGAACAAATGAAGGATCCTTGTCGATAACTATGGGCTGGCCGTCAATGTGTCCTTTGCACTGGGTGGAGTTTGTCTAAGGGGATAAATGTAAGTCAACCTTATATAACATAGGGTTTTTTGCCCGATCAAATACATTCTATAAATAGAGGAGAAGTCCCTCTCCTTCAAATTCATTTTCTCCTTCCCTTGAATTATATCGTATGACTTCTTGCAAGTTCAAAGCTTTTGGTGAAAATTTTACTTGCAAGAACTGGCATGAATTCAATTCCCTTTATATTTTCAATGCATAGTATAATAATGTTGAATGTCCATTTAGAAAACTCTCACTTATATTATCGACACATTTTTATGATCATTCTAAATTTGACTCAAATCTATCTTTGACTTTTCAGCTCATTTGATGAGATAGATAGCATAATTCAAATGATTATTAAAAAGTTTTGCTTATATTTGTTGGCAAACCATATGCTCATATTCTTGCTCATAGTTAAGCCATCAACTCCCTATTATTTATTTTGGTGTTTAAGATTCTTACATCTTCAATTTATTCGATATGGAATGCATGTAATTTAAGTCATAATATTCAATTTTATTAACTTTATATGTATTTGATCTCATTTTATTATGTAATTGAGCATTGAAATAATCAATCTTAAGCCTCACAATCAATCTATTTATTTAAATTTTAGCATCCTCCCAGCATCATCCCAGCATAGGGGGACTACTTTAGGAGACTTGGCCTTCCCACCATATCAAGAAAAGCATGCATAGTAGGTGTTGTAAGACACCACGGTCGAAAGTTTTATTTGCCTACCATGCCAAAAAATGTGTGCATGGGTTTCCATAGCATTACATTTCCTTTCCGCATTGGAATAATGCATGCAAGTACTTATATCATAAGATTTTTCCGTCATGTTGGAATAATGTGAACGAGTACTTATCACAAAGCAGATTTTCCTATCACATTAGAACATTGTGAATAGGTACTTATAGCATAAGTTTTTTGCTGCATTAGAATAAAGTGAACGGGTACTTATCACAAAGTAGATTTCTCTACCACATTAGAACAATGTGAATAGGTACTTATAGCACAAGTTTCCCCACTGCATTGAAACAATGTTAATGGATATTTATCATAAAGCATATTTCCCTGCCACATTGGAACAATTTGAACATGTACTTATAGCATAAGTTTTCCCGCCGCATTGAAACAATGTGAACGAGTACTTATATCAAAGCATATTTTCACAAATCTTCATTCAGATGCTGTGATGTTTAATTTTGATGTGTGTATGGGGGACACCATGCAGATTTGAGGGTGTACTTATTGAGGTGATCGGGTTCGACATCAAGGAATATTGCACTATCTCAAAAGATAGAAATCACTACCCTATAATGGACCTAATCACCTAATAAGGACTCCTAAGGCATGATGGGTCTTCGAATATCCCCGAGATTTCCCCCTACTTTACATGGATGAATAAAGTAGGGTCAATTTAAACCTGGTTCTAAATTTCTCTATAGGGCAAGCCACCATAGTCAATTACATCCTAAGGAAGGTGAATTCCTTATGAATACTCTTGATTAAAGTAGGCAATTGTTGTCTCCAAAAAATTTCAACGATAAGACTATTAATAAATTGACTATATTGAGAAATCAAATGGGATAGATAAACAAATGAGAGACTTATTATTAGAGCCAAAAGGAGATGAGTAGAAAATGTTCATGATACTAAAAAACTTAGTGAGCATTCCAACCTATTCTATGGTTGAGCTTTATATGTTTGAAGTTGAGGAGAATTATATGTTTGAATTGGACTTTTATTAGAAAACTAGGACTTATAATCTCACAACACAAGGTTATGGAAATGCCTAAGAGGTGAGGATTTATGCTTGTATCCCAAAGGAAATAGCCGCCTCAGATCTTAAATCTAGGGAGCTTTAGCGGAAGCCAAAACACATTTTAAATCTAAGCGAAGATGGGTATATGGTTTACCTCCATAAGAGAGGGTAAATCACCCGACTGCTGGACTTATAACCGCTTGGAGTGCAAGCCAGCTAACTCATCTTATGCTTTAAAACCATGTGGTCAAGTCATATATTTTGACAAGATGGTTAGGTTATTTTTATTTGGAAAGAGATTAAAATTCTTAAACCCACTCCCTAAGAGTCTAGAGCATGAGCGGTATGGACAATGACTTAGTCTAATGTAAATATTTTCAATTTTTATTTGATTTTGGACTCTTCATTTTGATAAAGGATATGGGATTTGTATATGTCTAAATGCATGCTAAAATAAGTTTGTTGTCTAAATCATAAAGAAAGAGGTATTTTTTACCACATGGGAGACCCTCAAAAGTCAAAGTCTTCTTATATCATACAAGGATGGAAATCCTCTCACAGCAAGAGTGAAGCAATATGGTATGCATGATGTGAGATATACAATGATACAGCTGAGGGGTTACTAAATTTTTTAGTTATCTTGATTTAATGCCTAAGATTTATCTGAGATTATGAGTTATTTTAAAATTTTAATTATGAGTTGTAGTTGGGATAGAAAATTTATCTTTCCCTAAGAGTCTAATTGGATCCAGGCCACACATTAAATCACCATTTCAAAAAGAAACTAAGAAGAGGCATGCTATTTCTATTGCGTAATTGTAAATAAAATATTAAGAAAATTTATAGATCCAATGTAAAAGAATAAAATGACGGTGTCATCGAGTACCACCGTACATCCTGAAAAGAGAAATGGGTAGCTGAGCTCTACCCTTATGCAACCTGGAGTATGAAAGAATAATTAAAATGTTTACAAATGAATAAATTCTATGGGGGATCTTTTCTTATCTTCTTTCTTCATATCTCCTCCATTTCTTCATTTCGATTTGCTTGCTCCAAAGGCATCACGGGGGCCTCCCAGGATAAAGCCTTCTAGCCACCGCTCATCCTAATTTCCCATAACACTAATCCTAATTTCTAATAAAAAATTACATTAAAAATAAGAAAAAATAAATCTAACTATACCTGCAAAATAAGCGTTAGCTAAAAACACCATACAACCTAAGCAGTTATATGGATAGTTTGGACTTAGCACCCTGCACATGGGTAACCAAGTCCACCTATCCTAATTTAGATTGTTCTTAGGGGTTAAGCAACCTGCAAAAAAGAGCATTTATATTTATTCTTAAGCACCCCTTAAGCACGATCTACTACAAAAAATATGATTAGGCTAATCATGACATAACATCCAATCTACGAAGCATACACCCTAACATCCAATCTACAACAATACATCATAAAACCAAACGTACATCAAACCATGCACCACACTAACATAAAGTTGAAAGCGGTGACTTAATTCTGAAGTGTGTGTATTAAGGCTTGTGTGGTATTCCTTAAATTTTTTTAAGTAAGTAATTTAATTATAAAGATGGTTTTACTTTAAGTGGTTTAATTAATTTGTAAGTTTTACTTAATGTTTCTCTATTTAATTTTACACTTAACAAGTGTATAAAAGAAGAAATAAGAGGATCACCTTTTTTATCCCTACCTTAAGTCACATCTAAAGAAAATTAATTAAACAAATTCTCTTTAGTGAATGACTTATTACATATTTTAATTAGTCCTAAGTTTAGGTTCACTTTAATAGTCTCAAATAAGAAATGCATCTTAAGGTTAATTGGAGTTAATTACTATCATAACACATATTTAATCATTTCTTTCCATCATATGTAGTATGATAACTAAAATATCTATACATGCAATATTTTTTTTTGCACACTTAAATGCAGGATGCATAAATGAGTTTTATAGAAAAAGAGGATTCTCATTCATCAGCTAAATACACATTCAAATGTATAAAATTTCTAAGCAAGTACTTTGCCATTGTTTAACCATGGGAAAGAGGTAGGAACCTTCTTGGGGCTACTTAAAGCCGTGCATCCCTAGGTGTCCAAACTAGTTATACCCGCTATTCTTAAATATATATGGATTTATAAACAACTATATGAATAGAAAATCATGAAAAAATTGTAATTTTGTTTTGAATTATGCATATGGAATAAGGAGAGATTTCAATTCATTAGCTAAATGCTCACACAAGTGTAAATAAGTTATAAGCTAGTACTTCACCATTGTTTGACTGGGGAGGGTAGGAACCTCCTTGGGGCTACTTAAAATGCATCCCTGTGTGCAGAAGTTACCCGCTATCCTTAAATACTCATGAGTGTATAAATAACTATAAGATTGTAAACCATGCAAGAATTGAATTTTGATTTATTTATACATGTGAGCTAAAATTCTATCTAAACTCTAACATGGATATACATAAGAATAAACCCAAGCAAGTGTTTATCGATGAACTATACACTTGTTAATATTCATATCCTTATGTAAACTCATGAAGATTAAGGAAAAGATAACTTCATATCACATGTTCTAAGTTGTAAGCACATATAAGCTTACAAATACTTACAATTATCATTACTCCATGTGTTATAGTTGATTTATATACTTTTAAACTAATTTTCTATTTAATAGTGATAATAGCCACACATATTTTAATTAAGTCAATACATGCAAATTTGACATTAAGGAAATCATTTATTTTAATTGATTTTTGAAAAAAATCAATGCATGACTACAAGTGTCATACAACTTTAATATGATTGGAAAGAAATAAAGAAACACAACCATGTAATTTCATTCAATCCAACTAATTCTTAAGGAGAATCACATTAAATAAGCTTATTTAAAATAAACCAAAACTTCTTAAAGTCACTTTTGATTTTATGTTTAACATGATTTAAGAGAGATGTAAAAAGTGGTGTTAATCATAATCTCATTCCCCATATGTGTAAATTAATTTGATTTAATAAGGAGTAATTAAATGATTTTTATGGATTGATTAAGTTAAGCATGGATTAAATCAATTAATTAACCTTTACTTATGTTACCTTAAGATAATTGATTAAATAATTATGAGTTAATATAATATGCAATTGAATTGAAAAGTAAATAGTAATGCTCCCATGAAATGAAAGGGGCTAAATGCAATTAGCTCATAATCATTTAATAATTAAGCTTAAGGAACCATTTTTAATTACTTTCATGATTTTATCACACATGAACTAATCATAATTTCATTAAGCTTCTTTAGGTTCTCGAACACCTAAAGCTCTACCCAAGATGGATTAATGAAAAATCAGATTTAATTAGATTTTTTTCAAATCAATTAAACCAATAATCCATTAATCCATCTTTCCTAAAAAGAGACTAACCAAAGTTAATAAGTATCTTGAAATGGGATGGGCTTAAGGAAAAAGGTAGGGAAAGAGGTCCCAACCAAATTCCATAAGCCATCCAATAGATTAAGCATGATTTAATATGATTTGAATTCCAATTTAGCTAATTAAGCTTCTAATTAGTTAACTAATTAATAATTAGGACTTTAGTTGAAAAGATAGGAAAATTAGAGAAAGGATTAAGAGGGAGGCTCTAATCCACTTCCCTAAGTCTCCTTACTATTCAACAGTGATTAGAGAGTCCAAATAATTAATTAATCACTATTCATATGCTTAATCACCCATTAATGAAGTTAAGAGGGTAATTAGGGATTAACCAACCAACCCTCTTAATTTAACAAGTAATAAATCCTTAGAAAATTAGAGGAGGTAGAAGTCATCCTCTCAAACATTCTCAAAAATTTTGGGATCACTCACTTGAGAGATTAGAGAGTAATTGAGCTAAGTTTTAATTAAACCCTAATTAAGCTTTATTTACTATTCAAAATCCATTGAAAATATTTTTATTAAATTTCTCTCTGAAATACCTTTAAAATGAGCCATTATTTAAATTTTTTTAGATTTCTCTACAATTAGTTACAAATTATAGAAGAATCAGCTTAAAAATATATTAATTAATCTTAATTAAACCAAATCCTACCAGTGCCACATGGCGCGCTGATGCGTCACACTTCCATGTGGCACTAAGGAACTAGTTATTTAAGTTGTCATATCTGCACCCTGAGTTAGCTAGCGGTGAACGCAGTATTGATCTCTGCCGTTTGATCTCGGATTAGACGTCATAGATCAAATCCGAGGCATAAAGGGAGATATCTCATTTGATCTAACGTGATTTGATCACGGTCGTCTGTTCCAATCACGCAGACAGGGCGGTTCGTGATCCTCCTTCCCGTGAGCGACGAATGATAACGTCCTTCTGCCATGGATCGTTCGATCCGAGCTCACCCGGGCTCAGATGAACTTCAAAATCAACCCACACCATCAAGGGAAGGAGACGAGCACATCTAACAGTCAAGATCGAATGCAATGAAAGTTTTCTTTGAAAAGGACCAACCACACTTAAGCTAGATATCAGTTTTCATGGAAATACCTCAATGGAGCTAAGACTGGTGGCTTGCACGCTTGAGGAAGCTTCACCTAGTTGAGGCAAAGCCTTGTTGATTAGCACGGGCCTTGATTTGGTGTGAATTGCTTTGGAGGCCAAGATCCTCCTCCTTGGCATTCAACTTTGATCAAACTTGAGCTTGGAGTTGATTTGGAGCTCAGGAAATGATTTGGGTGGTCTTGATAAGGTGTAATGATGGTGTAGGAACGAGAAATTTGATTGAAGTGGGGTATTGGTGAAGTTGGGATTGAAGCTAGCCTCCCCTATTTTAGTTCCTCACGGGAAGAGAGAATGTTGAGACTGGGATGCTTGGAATAGTACTAGAGCTCACTGGGAAGCTCAAAAATGTCTTTAGAAGCTCCACGAAATGAATTGGTGAAGTTCTCATTTGAATTGGGGGAGTATACCCCTCAATTGTGAGTTGGATGTGGATGTCCTCCCATTTTTTGGCCGGCCAGCCACCGTCAGAGCATCGAAGGTGTCTCAATCGACTCCATGTGGCTCGATTGGGCTGGGGGAAGCCATGGAAGGTGGCTTAAGGTCTGATATGGGGAGATTTCTTAGCATGGATCCATGGGGTGCTTGGCTTGCATGGGAGGTGAGTCAACTCACCTCCCTTTCCATGGTCCATGAGCTTGGGGCTTAGGTGGGTTAGGTGCACCCTCATTTGAAAGTTGGATGACTGCCAATGTGATGAGAGAGTGGACTTTGCTATTTATAGGGGGAATCCTATGTAAAGAGGGCTTAACCAATGGATTATGGATTCAGTGGGGTTCACTTTATTTTTGGAATGACTTTGGGCTAACCTAGGGTCAATTTGGGTTGGGTTTGGTCAGCCACCAAAGTCCAATGGGTTGGTTTTATGGGTTTTAGCTTCATTTGGTTAAATGAGTTCATATTGGGTTGGGTTGACCAATTGGTCAAATTAGGACAAACCAATGCTTGGGTTAGATTCAAATGATGATTTGGAGAGTTTTAGTTCAAGTAGTTTCAATTAATTTGGCTTAGGTTTGATTTTGGCTCACTTGGATTCAAATAGGTCAAATGGGCTAAGTTGACCCATTTGACCAATTTGACAAAATTGGGTTGGGTTAGGTGTTGGTTGAAGTTCAATTGGTTAATTGAAAATGATTGTAGGCTTTGGTTTAAATCAGTTTGGATTCAATTTGGATTTTGACCAATTTGACCTTTTAGGTCAATTTGGGCTAGGTTGGGTGAAGTTGACCAATTGGTCAAATTGGCCTCATTTATGGATTTGGTCAAGTTCAATAATTGATTTGGAATAAACTTGAGCCATTGGTTATAATCAATTTGGGTTAGATTGTAATTTGACCAATTTTGGCTTTTTAGGACAATTTGGGTCAACTTGGGTCAACTTGGGTCAAATGGCTAATTGGACTTGGTTTGGCTCTATTGAGGGTTTGGTCATGTTCAATCATTGATCATGAGTTGGTTTGAATCAATGGTTTCAATCAATTTGGAGTTTGGTGGGTTTTGGCTTGTTTAAGTTTCATTTGGGCAAAAGGTTGACTTGGTCAAAGGACCAAGTTGGCTTGGTTTGATCCAATTGAGGTGATTGATCATCCGAGGGTGATTGTTGATCATGATACCAGGCTTGGATGACCCTGGTTCAATTCAATTTGGGTTGGATTATAACTTGGTTTAAAAAGATTCTTTATGTCACTTTGGGTCAAGTGAACCTAAATGGATAAATTGATTTGGTTTTGACTTGATTCAAGTTTAGTTGAACTCATATATGAGCCTAGGATTGAAATATAAATCCAATTACAATCAATTTGGGGTCTAATGAATTTTGGCTCATTTGAAGTTTTCAAGTCAAAAAGGCTAACTTGGGCTTGACTTGGGTTGACTTGAGTTTGGTTTGATAATTATAGTTTATGTTTATATTTGGCTAAATGATTGAAGGAATGATTGATTCAAGAGAAAATATATTGGTTTTGGCTTGATTTAGATAGGATTTGGCTAAGTACAAAAAATTGGCTAAAAAGGCTTGAATTTAGTTTTGGCTTGATTTTGAACTTGGTTTTGGTCATGTGAATTTATATTTCATTTATATTTGGGAGTATAAATGAATATATAAAAGATTCATGAAAAAATTACTTAAGTTTGGAGTGATTTGGAGGCAAATTTGACCAAGCTTAAGGATGTAGGTCAAAAGGGCTTAAGTAGAGGATTGAATTAGTTTGATTTATTGTTTGTCATTGAAGGGTGATTTCCATTTATATTTATGAATATAAATGAAGGAGTAATTGATTTATAAAGAAATCAATTGATTTCAGGTTGATTTGTATGAGATTTGATTAAGCTTATGGAGATGGGTCCATAGGGCTTAAGAGGGGATTTGATTGGATTTAGATTTAGTTTGATTTAGTTTTGGCTATTTGAGTATGGATTTTATTTATATTTGTAAATATAAATTAAGGAATAATTGATTTATAAAGAAATCAATCATGCTTGGGATAATTTAGGTGGAGATTTGGCTAAGCTTATGAGAGTGGGTCATAAGGCTTAAAATGGAAATTTGGACTTGGATTTGATTTGAAGATTGAATAATTTGGAATTTAGGTTTGAATTGGGATTTGGTAAATGATTGAGAGATTGAATTGATATTTGAGAAAATCAATTGAATCGAGATTGATTTGAATTTGGTTAAGGCTAATTCTATAAGATGAAATTAGAGGGTTTAGAAAGGGTTTTGAATTTAATCATGGCGTTTTATAAAAAAATTTTGAGCTTGAATTTGATCATGGGATTGATTATGAGTCTTGAAAATTTGGTTTGGGTTGGGTATGAATTTGAGGTTTGGTTTGAGAAGAAAAGCATGGATTGGGTCTAGGCTATAGGGTCGACAAGTTTTCCTAAGTCCTTAAGGCATAACCTATTCCTTTGGCTAATCCTTCTAAGTCTCTAGGCTTAGGTTTATTGTTCACCTAATCACTAGAAGTGTCTTAAGACTAAAGAGCTCTTAATGTCTCTAAGAGTCCTAGATCTATGATAAGGAAGTTGAGAACTCACTCCAAAAGTGAGATCAACACATGTGCATGAAATTAAAATATAACTGACACCCCTTTTCTATAGCATAATTTAGATCACCATTTCAATTGAATTTCAAAAATATTGCTTCCTTCTTTAAATTTAGCAAATGAAAATAGCATTTTGATGATAAAATGCAAATGAATTTTCTACTTTTATAATATAAAAGAGGTCAAATAAGAGTAAAGAGGCCTCATAGAATATGTTACCTTCCTTCGATTCTCTTTCAAACCGAATAAATGAAGTAGCAAGTTGAATGCCGCAAGAAACATCAGAATATAACAATATTGAACATCTAGAGAGCTATATTTCATTTTAGCTTTATCTTATAATGATTTAAAAATAAGAAGAATATTTAGTAGTACAACTTTGATGGCATCAACCAATAGTTACTTGTGGATAGCAAAATAAGAACCTCACACTTAGAAATATGCAAGTAAAATAATGATTTAGTGGCCATACATAAGTAAATTTACACCTCTAATAATGGGACAAGTGTAATATTAAATCCTTCATAGATTAAAACTTTACCATCTTACTTGCCATAAAAAGGATTTGATTTGATATGAAAATCTAAATGGAATTCAATTCACATCATGTGAAACAATAAAGACAACCAAATTGTATCATAAAGATGTTCAAACCCAAATAAATTTCAACTTTCCTTTGTTGAATAATAATAAAAAAAAATAAAGCAGATCTTTCATGGCCTTAACATTCATTGCCCTTTGTTTTTCCCTAATCAGATGGCGGACTTGCTATTTGATAAAAATTGGAAAGAATTTCTGCAAGAATTTTCTTTTTTATTTTGATACCATCTAAATAGCAAAAAAAGTTCTACATGAAAAAATAGTTGTGCAATGAGATTCATTCTTTTAGACTAAAAAAAAACTTTCTATGAGTAAACTTTAATACTTCCCTTATCAGTAATGGCATCATAAGCTTGAAGCAATGCTTTAAAGCATAAACAACTAGCATTAATTGCTCTATTTGATCTAGTCGCACTGCATACACCAAGTAGAGCATGGTTGTACTATTCAACAAGAAAATAAGTAGAATATTTCAGTGAAAATAATGCATAAAGGCACTCTATGTATATTGATAAGTAAAATATAGGGTTAAAATAGAACAAGATAGATGCTTAGGGAAACTAATGAATCCAATATTAAAAATGATAAGATGTAGAAATATATGGCCACAAGCATAAATGAAATGTTATTCAATAAAACCCGACCAACATACTTTAGATCCAACTGAGGGATCAAAGAAGCAAAAAATAGAATATGAGAAAAAGATATGACAGAGAAGAAAGGAAGGAAATATAGTGCTTGTATTCAAAACCATATTCAACAATTAACAAAGTAAATGCTATCGCACACAATACTCAATAACCCAATCCATATATAAGACTCAAGATCCACCACCGCAAGAGATCACCGGTGGTGGAAGAAGAGGAAAGACAACTAATGTTAAGTCGAAATAAGAATCATAGGAATGAAGAGAAATCTCTATGTGATGATTAGAGATATTAGGAGAATCCATGAGAAAATGGCAAGCAACACCAAGCTCAACCTCTACATTGCTATTTCAAGCAAGAGTGAGAATCTGAGTATGGAATTTGTCGATAATTTTTTTTGCATGAGATTGATTTTGGGTTGGAGCTTGAGATAAGGATGGATTCCAGTGACTTGGGATTGAGGTTGGGATTTCTAAGACAACCAAAGCAGAGAGGAAATCACGGTGGTGCTTGGAGGATGGATGGAAGAGAACTCAAGATTGATGGAGGAGGCCAATGAGGGAAATGAATTTCTACCGGCTTGCACCAATGAAACAAGGGAGAAGGAGCCTCGTCATTTAAATAAGTTTGAATGGAGAGGAGAGTTCAATCGAGGATAGAAATGGAAGGAGCAAGATGATTTGTTCTACTAAGGATAGAATGGGAGAGGAAAGCCGCTGAAGACAAACAAGAGAGGAAAGTCATAGAGAGAAATATCACATGAATAGCTTACAACTAAAGAGGACTCTTTTATACGACAAGCCGCAATCTTTGATTTGCTGCTCAAACAGTACCCAACATAAATATTTGGATGGCTACTCTAATTAGTGGCTTGGGGCGGCCAGATTAAGGCAAAGATTAAGGATTTATGTGGATATTAGTTGCTTAATTATGAATTAAGTAGATAATAACATTATTATTAATAATTTCATGCATAATATTATGAAATTATTTCTTATTATAAACCCTAATAATATAAGTTTCAATTTTAGGTATTTTTGTTGTACTGGGTGCAACGGTGATGCCAATTTTGCAATCAGAGGTCATTTGGCGCATGTCGGTGATGGTTGAAGTAAAATTAGGCTTAAGGTACACAATGTTGCATTTGAATTGCTCAACACTCACGTAGACTTTGCCAAATTAATCATAGAAAGTGTCATTTGATAGATTTCAACATTTCAACAATAATGACCGTCAGTTTCATGAATGGAGGTCGTTTGGATGTCGTCAGGGCTTCCTGATCTCAATATGCATGTAATTTTATTAAAAATTAATTTTAATTAATTGATCAATTACTAATTGATCCCTAAAAAATTAAATTTAATATTTTAGATGCATTTTTGAAGCTGAATTTTTAAATTTATTCACTTTTTTTATTGAATCCGATCATGATTAAGGAGTTTTAATTTAGAATTGTATGATGGCGCATTCATTAATAATTAGTTTCATTTAATTTCTCAATGTACTTTATGTGACACATATGTAGGTCAATAAATGCCCCCAACAAACATGATGTGTTGTGATGCTTATTTTTCAGATGATTGAGGTTGGACACCATGTAGATCCACAAATGTACTTATTAGGGTGATCGGGTACGACATTGAGGAATGATGTACAACCTCGAGAGACAGAAGTTAACATTCTACAATAGACCTAATCACCTAATAAGGACTATGTTGACCTCATTTTTAGGATGAGCTCTCAACCCCTCCATGATTGACATAGGACTTCTCTTAGACACTAAGAGTCTCCTTAGTCTTAAGACACTTCTAGTGATTAGGTGGACACTCAACCTAACCCTAGAGACTTAGAAGAGTTAGCCATAGGAATAGGTCATGCCTTAGGGGTGTTAGGAAAATTTGTCTACCCCATAGCTTGAACCAAATCTTCACTTCCTCCTTTCAAAGTCAAACTCCAAATCAAATCAACTCCAAACTCCGAATCAAACTAACATAAAAACACAAATCAATTCTAACTTACTTGATTTTCTCAAACTCAAATCAATTCCAAATGATTGAAATTCCAAGTTCAAAAATTCTTCCTAAGTCTCTTTGATTCTATCTTATGGATTTAGCCTAAATAAAATCCAAATAAATTTAAATTCAAGAAAATTTCTCATAACCTATTTATATTCTCATTTATATTCACAAACATAAATGAAATATAAATTAAAATAACCAAAACTAAATCCAAAAAAATCAGATCCAAATTCAACCAAAATCAAACCTAAGCCTTTCAAGACAAAATCTTGAACTTAGCTAAATCAAATTCAAATCAAGCCAAACCCTTGATTTTTGTTCATTATTCAATCAATCCTTCAATCATGAATCAAAATATAAACATAAAGTTTAATCATCAATCCAAAAATCAAATTCAAATTCAACGAAAAATCAACTTAAGCTTTTCAAGTCAAAATCTTGAACTTAGCCAAATCAAATTCAAATCAAGCAAAACTCTTGATTTTTATTCATGATTCAATCAATACTTCAATCATGAATCAAATTATAAATATAAACTTCAATCATCAATCCAAAAATCAATTCAAAACTCAAATCCAAATTCAACCAAAATTCAACCTAAGCCTTTCAAGTCAAAGTCTTGAACTTAGCCAATCAAATTCAAATGAAGCTAAACCCTTGGTTTTTTTTCATGATTCAATCAATCCTTCAATCATGAATCCAAGTGTAAACATAAACTTCAATCATCAAACCAAAACTAAATTCAAAAATCAAACCTAAGTCAAACTCATGTTCACCACTTTGAACTTGAAATTATCAAATGACTCAAAACCCATTTGACTTCAAATCACTTGCAAGTGGATTTAGATTTCAATCACAAGTTCATATGTGAGTTCAACCAAACTTGAGTCAAGTCTTGATCAAGTCAATTGACCCACTTAGACTCACTTGACCCAAAGTGACCTAAAATACCCCTTTTGAGCCAAATTCTAATCCTACCCAAATTGGATTGAACTAAGCCCAACTAAGCCTCACATTGTGTGCAATAATCATCATGAGATGATCAATCACTCAAATTGGGTCAAATTAAGTCAAACCTAATGGTTGACCAAATCAACACTTAGCCAAAATGAAATCTAAACTAGCCAAAATCTACCATAGGCCAAATTGATTGAAACCATTGATCAAAACTCATTCATGATCAATATTTGAACTTGACCAAGTCATCATTTGAGCCTAACCTAGTCCAATTGGCCACTTGACCCAAGTTGACCCAACTTGACCTAAAAAGTCAAAATTTGTCAAAACTTGATCTAAGCCAAATTGATTGAAACCAATGGGTCAAGTTCATTCCAAATCACTTGTTGAACTTGAGCAAAACCTCAATTGACCAACTTGACCCAACCTAGCCCAATTAACCTTGAACCCAACTTGACCTAAAAGGTCATATTGAGCCAAAATCAAATTAAACCAAAATTGATTAGAAATAATGATACCAATACATTCCATATGACCAGTGAAACCTAAACCAACCCATGACTTAGCCCAAATAAGTCAAATCGGTCAAGTTGACCCATTTGACCTAATTGAAATCAAATGAACCAAATCAACATAGAAATCAAATTGAACCAAACCAATGATGCCAAAATATTTCAAATGATCGTATGAACTTGTCCCAACCCCTAGTTTGGCCCAATTTGATCAATTGGTTAACTTGACCTAAGTTGACCCATTTTGACCTAAATGGGCCAACATGAGCCAAATCACATCAAATCAATTCCAAATTCATTAAAATTTTGCCCAACCCATTTTTCAATCATACCAAACATATTCAAACTGAAATCCAAGTCAAGTGATAATTTTACCCCTAAGTCAAAGGGTACTTTTTGGCTAAATTCACTTAGAATTTGGTCAAATTCATTTCACAACCACTTGGCATCCTTTTAGTGGACCAAATGGTCACTAATGAGGAAGGTGCACATGACCCAATGGGTTTGGGTCAGCCAAACCTAGCTCAATGGCCAAACTGGCCACCCACTTAGAAATTAAGCACATGGTATCCCTCCTCCACTCAATTAAGCACTTGGCAACTCCTCCACTACCTCCTCTGGCCAAAACCAAATTACATGCCACCCTAAACGACCTAACAAACACATTGCATGTGGTGAATTTGATTAAAATGACATCTCTAAGTTCAGCCGTTTGATCCACCTAGGGGGAGATATACTTCCCCTAATTTCACTCGATTCACACTCACTCACAGTCGATTGAAGCTAGGGAAGCTAGAGAAAGCAATTACAAGCTCCTCCAAGCCTCCTAGAGCTACTTCCATTTCTCCTCTTCTCGATTTCTTCAAGCCGAAAACATGGGAGTTCCACCATTTTTGAAACTCATCCAATACCCAAATTTAGCTCAATTGCTCTTGCAAGCACCTTGAGGGAACCCAATCGAGTTCACTCAAACCTTCTTCCAAGTTCTCAAGCCACGAGAGAGGGAACTTTGATCAAGGCTGCAAGCTTAGGTGGAGCATTTTGGTCAATTGAAGGAGTCACTCAATACCAAAGCCTCAAATCTTCAACATTGCTTCATCTCTACCAGATGAAGCTACCTTGGCAGATTGGTGCACCGGGATACTCGCAGGTATGCCTTCAACCCGAAGCTTAAAATAGTGTGTGGTCCTTCGTGAAAGAAATTTTCACCTCATGCAAAATCGACGCTGGATTTACTTTCCCTAGATGGTGTGGTTAAAGTTTGAGTTCAATATGAGCTCAATCGAGCTCAGATCTTGCCCTAGAGAGTGAACGGATGTCCTCTCTGTGCAAACTGATTGAATCATGGGCCACCATCCATCCGGATGGACGATCTAGAGAAAGCCACCGAGCGATTTCCATATGATAACTTAAATAACCAATCCCATCTGAATGGAGCACGCGCCTGGTCCAATGGGCATCGGATTAGTTAATAATTAGTGGTTTTAATTAATTATTACTCACTGAATCTTCAAATATTCATAACTAAATGTAGAAAAATAAAAAAATACAAAATAAAAAGAATTGTGTAGATAATTCAGAGAGAAATAATCTAAAATTATTTCTAATGGATTTTTAATAGTACATTTTCCTTAATTAGGGTTTTAGTGAAAACTTAATAAGCTTAATTACTCCCTAATTACTTCATCAATTCATTTCAAATTTCTCAGATGCATTTAGTGGGATGACCTCTGCCTCCCCTAATTTTCTTGGGATTTATTAATGACTTAATTAGCGAAATAAATTAATGAATCCTTAATCACCCCTTTATATAATTAAGGGTAACTAAGTATGTGAATGTGGTTTAGCCCATTTATTAAGTTAATTAACCCTTGCTTAATTGAAGAGGAGGTTTATGGAATGGATTTGGGGAATTTTTCCTAAGCCATTCCCTAAACCCCTTTTCTTCCTTAATCCAAACTTAATTAAGGGCTAACCCACTAATCACTTTCTTAATTAACTTGATAAAATTTTCAAAATATTCCAGAAGTTAACCAATTCATCTTGGGTAGGTGTTTAGGTGTTCAATAACTTAAGTAACTTTAGAAAATAAAAATCTAACCTACATGTGTAGGGAGGATTATGAAAGTACTTAAATTTAACCCTTTAGCATAATTAATCACTAATTGTGAGCCAATTGCATTAGGCCCTTTCTTTCTTAGGTGCATTACTGATTTAAATTCCTTGTGTGATTTTATGTCATACATTGTCTCATAATTATTTGATTAAATATGTTAAAGTGGTGTAGGTAAGGGGTAATTAATGAACTTAATGTACACCTTAACCAAAGCAAAGCATAAAACTTACCTAATGGTTGTAAAATTAAACTAAAACAACATACATATAGAAAATAGGATAGGACCAAAAAATCTCTTCACATTTCCTAAATTCAAATCATACTCAAAACCAAACAAAAATCTCTTTAAAATAAATTTGGTTTACTTTAAATAATCCTATTTCATAAGATTGTCTTTAGGAATTAATTAGGGTGAAGGAATTTACATGCTTTCATCACTTTATTTTTTTCCTAATATGCTAAATGTGTATGTCATATGAAAATCGTGCATTCATGCCTTTTGAAAATCAAATTAAAAATGAAATATTTCCTTTATGTCAAATTGCATGTTTTGGTTAAAGTAAGAATATGAATGGCTATTATGACTATTAAATCCAAAATTATTTTTAAAACTTATAAATCAAATGTCATAACTGATAGATATGCTACGTATGATTATTTATAAGCTTGCATGTGACTCTAAATATAAAGATGTGTATCACGTGGCTTTCCTTCTCTTCTCTTTTAACATGAATTTTGATGGATTTGCAAAGTGTTATGTTCTTTTAAAAGAATATAACACTTGCTTATATCCTTTCCTATGCACTTCCATGTTATGAATTAAGAAGGATTTTCACATTTACACATGTAAATTAAACAACCAACAAATTAACCAAACAAACATCAACTTTTGCATGATTCTCTTTCCATGCATTTCTTTTTGTATATGAACATGTATTTAAGAAAAATGGTATATTAGTCTGGACAACCCCGGGGTTGTGAGGCTTTAAGTAGCCTTAAGTAGGTCTTGTACCTTACACCGTGCTAATGGCACGTACTCACTTATATCTTTTATACTTGTAAATGTGCATATGAAAAATGGATAAAAGAATCACTCTTTTTCTACTTAACAAAATCATGCATACATGAAACATCGCAAATTTCCTTAAGTAACATCCATTAGCATTAATCATTAAGCTGTGCTAAACATTTCCATTTGCATGTATAGATATGATTAGGGTCCATCCATGTGCATGTTGCACATGTTGGGAAAGAAATAAAGTGATGTGTCTTTTATGATAATAATTCACTTTACTTAATCTTAAAATTCCCTTTCTTTTTGAATAGGGTTGTTTAGGGAAAGTCTAAACTTAGGGTTAATTAAAACACTTAATAAAACATTTACTAAATAATAATCAAATATGAATCTACCTTAGAAATTACTTAAGGTAGATAGGAAAGGGAAATTCTCTTCTCTTTTTCTCTCTTTATAACACTTAGTAATTAATTGTAGGTTCATTCAAACCTAATCAAATCATAAAATAAAAATCAACCAAATCAACTAAATCACTTAAATGAAACCACCCTCTAAGTTGAACATTTTCACACTTAAAAAATTTCAATCTTAAAGCCTAACTAAGCATACCACACAAACCTTAAATAGCACACACATTAAGCAAAGTCACCACTTCTAGCTCTAGGTTAGGGCGGTGCATGGTTTGATACTTTTATTTTGTGATGTAATATTTTAGTTTGGATATTAAGGTGTATGCGCATAGACTGAATGGTAGGGCGATCTTAGTCTATCCATTATCTTCTGTAGGGGATTATCCTTAAGAGGCGCTGTAATAAAAAAATAAAAAAAATATAAAAATACTTTTGCTGTGCAGGTTGCTTATACCCCTAAGCATAATCCAAAGTAGGCCCAGTGGACTTGGTTACCTATGTGTGGGGTACTAAGTCCAATTTATATATATACATGCTTGGGATTGTATGGTTTGTTCAGCTAATCTCTATTTTGCAGGTTTTAGTTAGATTTCTTTTTTCCCATTTTTTATGTAATTTTGTAATTAGGATTTTAGAATGATTGTTAGGGGAGATTAGGATGAACATTAGTTATAAGATTATGTCTTATGTATCATGTGAAGCCTTTGGAGCAACCACATTCCAACCAACCAAAAGAAGAAAGAAGAAAGAAAAAAGAAGAAAGAAGGAAGAAGAAAGAAGATAAAGAAGAAATGAAGAATGAAGACCCCCATAACAATGAATTCTTTCTTGATTGTAATTTATTCATTTGTAATCTGGGTTATATAAGGGTAGAGCTCAACTACCTAATTTATTTTTGGGTTTGTCCGGTGCAGCCTGACCACAAATGATGTCTTATTCTTTTGCGCTAGCTTTATAAATTGATTGATGTTTGTTTAGCTTGTGCATTAAGATGGCATCTTTTCCTAGTTGATTCCTTGGTTTGATGTATGGCCTGAATGATGATTAGGCTCTTAGCAAAATAAATTTTCTATCTAATCAAAATAACTCAAAATTAAAAATGAAGCAACTCATAACCTCACCTAAAGCCTAAGTTATAAATCAAGATAAAAGAATTAGCAACACTTTAGCTAGATGTTGTATTACTTTTCTCACATCATGCATAAAAAAATATATTATTTCACTCTTGATTGGAGGGCTTCCACCTTTGTCAGAGAACTTAGCTTGACCTTTGAGAGCCATGGTGAAAACCCACCTCCTTAACTTGCTAATTTTGGCCCATAATCTAATTTCTCATGCATTAGGCATATGAATCCTAAAGCTTGTGTCAAATTGATTATCAAAAAATAAAAATAAAATGTGACAAAATTTGCATTAGATTTAAGTCATTAAATCATACCCTACATGATCTAGTCTCTTAGGGAGTGTTTTTAAGGACTTAGTCTCTTTATAAATAAAAAATAACTTAGCTATCTTACAAAAGCATTTGACTTGGCTACATATTTTAAAATCATAGGAGGAGTTTGTTAGCAGCCACCCCTAGGTGATTTTAAGTCCAACAGTCAGGTAGTTTATCCTCTCTAGTGGAGGTAAACCAAATACACATTTTTGCCTTAGATTTAGGTTGTGCTTTTAGCCCTTGCCAAAGCTCCATAGATTTAGGTTCAGAGATTTCTACTTCCCTTTGCGGGCTACGAGCATAAATCCTCACCTCTTAGGTATTTTCCATGACCTTGTATCATGGAATTGTAAGCCCTAGATTTCTAATAAAACTTCAACTAAAAAAATCAATTCAATTTCAAAAATGTTAAGCCCAATCATAGGATAGTTTGGGGTGGTTACTAAGCTTCCTAGTATCATAAGCATCCCCTACTTATACCCCTTTTGGATTCGATAAGAACTCCCTCCTCATGATCAATCCCACTTGACTTGTCTAAAAATAAACCAATCGATTGATAGTCCCACCTTTTGAAATCTAAGAAGACAATGACCATTTATCTTAATCGAAAGTATTCCTAAGAAATCCTATTCCTTAGGATGTAATTAACTATGGGGGTTTGCCCTTGTAGGGAACTTAACGAACCCGATTTAAAATAAACCCTACTTTACTTTTCCATTGAAAGTAGGGGAAGAATCTCTGGTACATTCTGAAGACCCATAGTCCTTAAGAGTCCTTATTATGTTTTGATTGGGTTCAAGTGAATCCTACAATTAATTACTAAGTTATAAAGAGAGGGAAAGAGAAGAGAACTTCTCTTCCCTTCCCTAACCTAAGTAATTTCTAAAGTGGATTTATGTTTTAGTGTTGTTTAGTGATTGTTTTATCATGTGTTTTAATTAATCCTAGGTTTAGATGAACTTTAAACAAATCTATTCAAAAAGAAAGGCATTTCAAGATTAAGTAAAATGAACTAAATTCACAAAACATACATCACTTCATTTCTTTCCCAACATGTATGACATGCATATGAATGAGTCCTAAACATATCTATACATACAAATGGGAATGTTTAGCACACTTTATTATGCATGCTAAGTAGTTCATTTAAAAAAATTTGAATGCTTATGATGCATGATTTTCATTGAGTAGCAAAGGGGTTTCTTATCCAATTTTCACATGCACATATGAATGTATGAAAGGCATAAGTGAGTACGTCACCATTATTAACCAGGGGTGTAAGGTACAAGACCTACTTAGGGCTACTTAAAGCCTCAAAATCTCGGGGTTTTCCAGACTAATATATTACTTTTCTTAAATATAAACATGTGTACAAAAGAAATGAATGGAAAAGTGAGAATGCAAAAGTTTGTGTTGGTTGATTTATTTTTGTTTATGCAATTTATATGTACAAGTGTGGGTATCCTTCTTAAGTAATGGCATATGAATGAATAGGAGATGGAATTAGGCAAGTGTTAAGTTCTTTTCAAATGAACTATACGTTTTTCCAAATCCTATTCAAAACTAAACCAAAAGAGAGGAGAAGGAAAACTACACTAAGAACATCCTTATATTTTACTCACATTCAAGCTTATAAGTAAGATATAAGTAACACACTTTTAGTTTTGATAATTGATTCATTTATTTTGAAAATAATTTAGATTTAATAGTGATAAGAGCCACTTATATTCTTATTTTAGCCAAAACGTTCAATTTGACACAAATGAAATATTTTCATTTTAAATTTGATTTTTTGAAAAGCATGAATGTATGAAATCATATGACACACAAATTTAGCATGTTAGGAAAGAACTAAAGTAATGAAAGCATGTAAACACATTCACCTTTATTAATTCCTAAAGACAATCTTATGAAATAAGAAAGCTTAAAGAAAATCCAAGTTTGTTTAAATGTGATTTTTATTTGATTTTGAGTTTGATTTAGTTTATAAAATGTGAGGTGAGTTTGCTATTCCTAACCCATTCCCATATGTGCTTAATATTTTTTCTCAATTTTTAGGTGATTAGATTCATTTTATATTTTGATTAGGTTAAAGTATGAATTAAGCATATTAATTACCCCTTACCTACACCACCTTACCATAGTTAATCAAATAATTATGAGCCTATGAGATGACATAAAATCTCACAAGGAATTTAAATTTGTAATGCACCTAGGAAGAATGGCCTATTGTAATTTGGCTCATGATTAATGATTAATTAAGCTAAGGGGTTTAGCTTAAGTAATTTCAAAACACCCCTCACACATATGAGTTGAATCTTGATTTCCTTAATTGTACTTAGGCTCTTGAACACCCTAGAATCTATCCAAAAAGAATTAATTAAGTTCTGAAAAGTTTTAGAATTTTGTGAAATTAATTAAGGGAGTAATTAGTGAATTAACCCTTAATTAAGGATGGATTAAGAAAGAAAAAGGGGGTTTAAGAAATAGCTTAGGGGAAATGCCCCAAAATTATTCTTTAAACCTCTTATTCAGTTAAATAGACCTTAATCAACTCAATGAAAGGGTTAAACTGCTAATTATAACCTTAATGAACCTTAATTACATTAAGAGAGTAATTAAGGAATGAACTAGCAATTATCCTAATTGAGCCACCAATAAATCCCAAGAAAATTAGGAGAGGTAGAAGTCATGCCCCTACTTATACCCAAGAAGTTTGAGATTAATCAGTGGATTAATTAAATGGTATTTAGAAAATTAATATTCCTAATAAAACCCAAAATCAGAGAAAGTCATAATTCAAAATCAATTAAAATTAATTTTATAAAATTCTAGATCAAACTATCTATCCAATGTAATTTATTTCATATTTTTTATTTTTCTATGTTGAGATATGAATTTTAGAAGTTTAGGTAATTAAATAGGAATTATTTAAACCCTAATTATATCATTAATCCCTACGGGCACCACATATATAGTGGACACAACATGCACTTTACATGCAATGCAGTCTGATTCATTATTTAAAACATCACGTCATAGTACCACATGGCAGCGGTGCTACGTGTTTTCTCCTCAGCCGTCCAATCAAGGATCAGATAGCTAAGATATAAGCCGCCGATCAGAGGATTAAAATAGAATATATCACGTGTTTTAATCTTGGCCGTCCATCTAAAACACGCGGATGGATGGCCAGAGATCCTTCCCTGATCTCCCCTATGAACAATGGAGGCCGTCCATGATCTAGGGGATGATCTGAGCTCAATTGAGCTCAAATTGATCCCAAATTTTACCCATACAGTCAACATGCATAGAAGATTACATCCAATGGTCAAGATCCTATGAGATTAAGATTTATTTCACAAAGCTCCACAACACATTGAGTTTAATGCTCAAAAAATGGTTAACTTCATCGGAGGTGATCACCGGCGCTCGATTCCCTTGGAGAAGCTTCGTCTGGTTGAGATAAAACTTTGCAGAAAATTTGAGGGTCTGAGGTTGAGTGGATCCTTCTATGGGTCACCTCCTCCTTAGCTTGAGCTCAGCTTTGGTCTAGGGCACTCCTCCTCTACCTTTGAAGCTTGGAAAAGAATTTGGGTGCACTCGAATTGGTCCTCTGATGAAACTTGAAGAAGGAATTGAATGGAGTTTGAGTGTGGAGAAAGTTGGCAATTCGATTGAGCTCCCCTATTTTTACTTAAGGAAAAACTGAGAAGATGAAAATTGAATCTCCCTCTAGGAAGCTTAGGATCACTTGCAAATGGCTCCTATGACTCCCTCTCACTCAATCGACTATGGCTTTGTCAAGATTCAAATGAATTAGGGGGAGTATATCTCCCCCTTTGGCAATCGAACATCCAAGCATAGGCTTACCATTTTGATATAATTGCCTTAAGTCAGTCTATTGTTTGAGCTGTTGGGACTGTCCTAGAGTTCGTTTTAGGCTAGGGAGTGGAATGGTGAACTCCCCATGTGCACCATTTGAGTGTAAAGAAGATTCCCATGTGGCCATTTCCATGCACATGGTCAGTTTGGCCATTGGGTCAAGTTGGGCTGACCCAAACCCATTGGGTTGGGTGCACCACCCACCATAGTGTTCACTTGATCTATTAGGAGAGTATCAAGTAGGTATGAAGAGGATTTGACCAAATTCCAAGTGGAATTAGCTAAAATTTACCCCATGGCCTAGAGGTAAAATGGTAATTTCATTGATTTTTGAAATTGGGAATGTTTGGTATGTTGAGAAAATAGGTTTGACTAAGTTTTATTAGATTTGGAGTTCATTTGGTATGGTTTGGCTCATGTTGACCCATTTAGGTCAAAATGGGTCAACTTGGGTCAAGTTGACCAAGTGGTCAAATTTGGGCCAAACCAAGGGTTGTCAAGTTCATATGACCATTTGAAATGTTTTGGTGGCTTTGGTTTGATTCAATTTGGTTTAGGTTTGAATTTGGTTCATATGACTTCATTTAGGTCAAATGGGTCAAGTTGACCAATTTGACCCATTTGACCTATTTGAGCAAGGTCATGGGTAGGTTTAGGTTTGGTTAGTCATATGAAGTGGATTTGTATCTTTGTTTTCTATCAATTTTAGTTAAGTTTTAATTTAGCTCAATATGACCCTTTATGTCAAGTTGGGTTCAAGGTCAATTGGGCTAGGTTAGGTCTAGTTGGACAATTGAGGCTTTGGTCAAGTTCAACAAGCTATTTGGAATGATCTTGACCCATTAGTTTCAATCAATTTCTCTTAGATCAAGTTTTGACACATTTTGACTTTTTAGATTAAGTTGGGTCAACTTGGGTCAAGTGGCCAATTGGGCTAGGTTAGGCTCAAATGTTGACTTGGTCAAGTTCAAACATTGATCATGAATGAACTTAGATTATTGGTTTCAATCCATTTGGCCTATGGTGGATTTTGGCTATGTTGGATTTCATTTTGGCTAAGTGTTGACTTGGTCAACCCTTAGGTTTGACTTGGTTTGACCCAATTTGAGTGATTGATCATCTCATGATGATTGTTGATCATGATGAGAGGAATAGATGGGCATAGTTCAATCCAATTTGGTTAGGATTAGAATTTGGTTCATAAAGGATACTTTAGGTCACTTTGGGTCAAGTGAGCCTAAGTGGGTCAATGGCTTGGTCAAAGCTTGATTTGATTGAACTTGTATATGGACTTATGATTGAAATATAAATCCATTTGCAAGTGGTTTGAGGTCAAATGGATTTTGATTCATTTGATAATTTCATATTCAAAGGGTGAACATGAAATGGAATTTGGTTTGGTTTTTGAGTTGAGTTTTGGTTAAGTGATTGAAGTTTGTATTTATATTTGAATTCATGATTGTAGGATTGATTGAATCATGAAGAAAAATCAAAGATTTGAAATTGATTTGGCTAAGTTCAAGATTTTGACTTGAAAGGCTTAGGTTGAATTTTGAATGAGTTTGAGTTTGATTTTTGGAATTGGTTTTTGTTGTTTGAATTTATATTTCATTTATATATGTGAATATAAATGAGAATATAAATGGGTTCTAAGAAAATTTCATTAGTTTGAAGTGATTTGATCATGATCTAGGCTAAGTCCTTAAGAGAAAATTAAAGGACTTAGGAAAGATTTGTCAAATTGGATTTAACTTTTGGGTTTAGTTTGATTGATTTGAATTTACATATGTGAGTATAAATGAGAATATAAAAGAGTTATGAGAAAATTTCATGAATTTGGATTGATTTAAATTTGATTTAGGCTAAGTCCATGAAGGGAAATCAAAAGACTTTGAAAAGATTTTGAATTGGGAATTTGAATTTTGATTTTGATTTGATTGATTTGAATTTATATTTCATTTATAAATGTGAATATAAATGATAATATAAATGAGTTATGAGAAAATTTCATGAATTGGAATTGATTTAGATTTGATTTAGGCTAAGTCCATGAAGGGAAATCAAAAGACTTAGAAAAGATTTTGAATTGGGAATTTGAATTTGGATTTTGATTTGAATTTATATTTCATTTATATATGTGAATATAAATGAGAATATAAATGAGTTATGAGAAAATTTCATGAATTGGAATTGATTTGATTTGATTTAATTTAAGTCCATGAAGGAAATCAAAGGACTTTGGAGATTTGGGGAATCATGGATTTCAATCATGTGTTTCAATCATATGTTTCAATCATGTGGCATTGATTTGAGTTTGGAGAAAAATCAATTAGGCTATAATTGATTTAGGTTTGATATTGATTTGATTTGGAGTTTGACTTGAAGTAAGGAAGCAAGGAAAATGGTTCAAGCTATAGGGTAGGAAAATTTTTCTAACACCCCTAGGGCATGACTATTCACATTCTCTAAGTCTCTACAGGGCTAGGTTGAGTGTCCACCTAATCACTAGATGTGTCTTAAGACTAAGGAGCTCTTAAAGTCTAAGAGAGTCCTATGTCTAAGATGGAGGGGTTAAGAGCTCATCCCTAAAAAAGTCAACAAAGTCAACAAGGCAATAGGTGTGGTGTGACGTGAACAGTGTGTTGACCGTAATGATCAACAACACCGATTGATCACAAGCACTAACAGAGACGATCTACTCCTAACCCAAGGTGTAGAAGGAATCTAGAATTTAATGCAATGTGGCTCTACTCATGTCAAGGACATAAGAGAGGGAAGGGGGAATCCACTAGGGATAGAGTAGGTGAACCTACCACTAGGGAAGTAGGTTCAAGTCATCCACAAAGGGGATGAGAGGTTTGATTTAACTTGAGTCTTGTTGGGGAGAAATTTCTGCTAGGGAAGAGGGTTGAATTTGTTTCAATTTTTTAGATTTGGATTTTTAAGATGGGCCTTGTTGGTTTATGATGGATCGCATTAAGTAGGAGCCATGGAGGCCTAGACCCAACTCTGATTTACCAATCCAAAGGTGTAGTGTACTAAACACATAGTAGAACTAGCTAACCAAAGGGATACCTTTCGATATGCAGCAGCTGTACTAGGAAGAAAGCATGGTAGACTTACATCCTCCAAAGTAAGGACCAGTTACTGGGGTAATTTATTGGCAAGGCAATAGATTAAACCAACCTAGGGCTGACTAATGAGTGAATGCCACTGGGGGACTTAGATCTACTCAAAGATAGTCAAGATTAATTTCATTTTAGATTTGTTTTTTTAATGAATTTTGTTAGATTATGATGGATCATACTGAGAATGAGCTTATATCAACTAAGACCTATCTCAGATTTACTGATCCAATGGGAGTAGCTTCCCAGCTGATGGGAGAACTATTCGACCAAAGGAGTGCCTTTTGGTTTGCAATGATCAATTGAAGGGAAGAAAGCTTGGGGACTCACATATTCCACTATAAAAGACCACTGGGGTGATCAGTTGCTTTGGGCAACAAATTAAACCTAACCTAAGGGTGCCTATCAGTTTGCGATAATCATGCTAGAAAGAATGCATCATAATCTTACATCTTCCAAAGCGGAATAACTGTCTGGGTAATTTGCTTGTAACAAAATAGATTGAACCTGACCTAAGGGTGACTACAGAGAGAGTGCTGACCCGGGGACTTATCTCAACTCAGGTAGTCAGGTAATTCCTATAGGGAGTTATGCTAACACTGCCCTAAAGATAGGATGCCTGCTTGAGAAAAGTGGTTTGAATTCCTAATCCACAAGCGGGTTAATTTGTTTGTTTTTTTTAGTTTGTTTATCATGGACCCTGTTAGTTTGTGAGAGATCAAATTGAGAAGGAGCTTATATCATCCTAGACCTATCTCATATTTACTGAACCAATGGTGAATCTGCGCATTCGCTGATCAAATTCTCCAACCACAGAGGTGGCTACTAGGAAAGGGGATGTCCAAGAGTAACTTCGGGTAATGTCTAAATGGGGTGCAAAGAATGTGATCCAAATAGAGTGCCGCAATGATCGCTAAGGGCTTAATCCAAAATCAAGAAGATGACATGGCTAGTCATATCAAATAGTATTGGTGGCCAACTCAAGGAGAAAGCGGGACTCACCGCCAAGAGTGGCGTATCCACCGGGTGAGTCATTATTAGCATAGTGAACATCAACCAACCTAAGGCGCTCGTCGATTTGCAATAATCAGCCTAGGAAGAAATCTCAGGGACTCACATCCTCCTATAGAGGAACTGTTTGTTGGGATAGTCTGTGTTCGGCTCGACAAGTGCCATCCAACCTAGGCCAACTACTGAGTGAATGCCACTAGGAACTTATATCAACTCAAAATGCAGTCAAGAGGAAAGGAGCCTCTGGGGGACTTATCCTAAACTTCAAATATACTTAACCTAGTTAGATCATGATGGTTAGTTGAAGAAGAAAGCACGGGGACTCACATATTCTTAAATAAAATCAACACGAGGTAGCTTACTGGTTGGGCAGTGAAGTCTACCATACTAACAAGGTGCTCGTTGGTTTCCAATGGTCAAATTAGGAAGAAAGCATGGGGACTCACATCTTCCAAACAAGTGACCAGTGGGGTGACATACTACCGAAGTAGCATGTAGACCCGACCTAGAGCAGCTAATGAGTGAGTGCCATAGGGGGCTTGCTTCCACATCAAAGTAGCCCGAAACAAAAGATATATATTTATTTTTATACTTGTGTTTAAAAGAAAATAGGACACCTCTGGGGGACTCTTACACCTACCTTAAACACGCTAAGGGATTTGATGAAATGGTGCCATAAATGTCAAATAGGAATTCCACTAAGAAAGGATGTCGCTTGGGTTCTCTTACACTTAACTTAGTTGTGCTAAATTGAAATAGGATGCCTCTCTGGTTCTCTTACTCCTATTCTAATAGTGTCAAAAGATTGTGTTTGTGTTGTGAAAGAGGGAATAGGGTGCCACTAGGAGACTCATACACCTACCCTAAACACATCATGACAGATTTGCAAGACAAACAAACAATGCTTTGAAAGAAGAGAAAATTTTGATAAAATGGAATTAAAATTTTGTTGATTGATAGAATTATTTTCAAACACGATTTATTTCATGGGTAATATTTCTTTAGATAGAGACCATTAATTGAAAGCATCGGGTGTTCCCCTTTACAATTAATGAGCTGATAAGATCCTCCTTAGTGTTCCCAAGTGGGTTCAAACTTGCCTCCCATCTTTCGATGGGAAACAATTGGTCTCCTTAGGACTAACACAAGTTCTCCTACTCGAAAAGACCTAGGGCGGACTAGCTTGTTGTGAGCTTGAATCATTTTGGCCTTGTATATTCTGGCACGCCTGTAGGCGACTCTCCTCCAAACCTTTGACCTCTTCTAGCACAATTTTTCATTCTACTCTGTAGTGATCTTGCTACCCAATGCTATCTTTAGTGATGGGAGTTGAACTTCTAAAGGTAGAATAACTTCAGACCCATACACTAAGAAAACTGGGGTAGACTAAGTTGGAGTTCAGTATGCAGTGTGGTAGGCTCACAAGGCTTTAACCAACTACTCGTTTCACTATCGTTTGTTATCATCAAGAGTCTTTTTTAAAATTTGGATGAGAGTTTTATTAAATTCTTCCGCTAAGCCATTTGCTCTAGGGTTGTAGATAGTAGAGTATCTTCAATCTATACAGTGTATCCTGGCAAATCTATTGATTATGGTGCTTTTAAATGCAATACTATTATCGGATATAATTCATCGAGGCGCCTCGAACCTATACACGATATGGTTCCTAAAAAATTGAAGCACATGCTGAGTTGTGACCTCTTTGAGTGAGATTGCCTCTGCCAACTTGAAAAAGTAGTTAGTGGCAGCTAGAATGAACGAATGCCCCTTGGAAGAGGGAGGATCGATCGGTCCCACAATGTCATTATCCTAACACTTGAATGGCCATGAGGCCAATGTAGGGTGTAGAATGTTGGGTGGTTGGTGGAGGACCACACCGTGCACCTAATACTGATGGCATCTCCTAGCTACATCCATGTAAACTGTAATATTCAATGGCCAGTAGTATCATAGTCTCATGATCTTCATCTTCATCTTTGGACCAGACAGGTGCTATACTTGAAGGCCAAGATACCCAATGTGTTCCTGGGCAAAAGCAGGTGGAGAGAGTGGCGCAACAAGAAAGCAGGAGAGTCTGGGATGGGGTTAGAAGCGCTTTACCAAATACGCTTGATGTTTTGATGGCATGACATTTCATCCTTTTTTTTGACAGAAGAATGGCTTGCATCTCCCCGATAGGTTGGAGATAAAGAATCTTAGATACGCCAGCCATCCTTGGAGGGATCTAAGTTGAGTTAAACTCTTAGGAGGTGGTAGTTCTAAGATAGCTTTGATCTTTTCTGGATCTATTTCTATTCCCCGTTGTCAGACAATAAACCTAAAGAATTTCCCTGAAGCTACTCTGAATGCACACTTTAGGGATTCATTTTGAGGTTATATTGTCTAAAATGTTCGAAAACTACTCTCAAGTCAAAGAGGTGGTCTTCCTTTTCTCTACTCTGGACTACTAGATCATCAACGTAGTACTCAACCTAATGATGGATGAGTTCATTGAAGATCTGAGTCATGGCCCATTGGTATGTAGCACTAGCATTTTTAAGGCCAAAAGGCATGATCCTATAATAGAAGATTCCAATCGGGGTTCGAAAAGCTGTGTTTGTTTCATCTTAAGGAGACATCTTGATTTGGTTATAGTTAGATGATCCATCCATGAAAGAGAAGACTGTATGAGATGAGGCGATGTCCACCATTAAGTATAGGAAGAGGAAACTCATCCTTAGGACATGCCTTATTTAAGTCCCTAAAATTAACTTATATACGAATTTGGCCATTCTTCTTCTTAACTAGTACGACATTGGCTAACTAGGTGGGGGTATTTTTCTTCCTTGATGAAACCAGCATCAATCAATTTCTTGACTTCAGAAATGACCTGTTGTTCGATTTCTAATCGCATGTGTCTAGGAGCTTGCTTAATAGGAGTAGTGATAGGATCTATTGCTAGCTTGTGGACTTCTATGTCAGGAGATAATTCGAGCATCTCTTCATGACTCCATGCGAAGTAATCTTTAAACTCAGTCAAGTGCCTAACTATGTCATTGGTTTCTTTTTCATTCACCAAAAAACTGATGTACGTCGGGCATGTATTTTCTTCTATCCCAAGCTTGATTTTTTTAAGCTTGTAAATTGTTGAATGAATCTCCTCTTCAAATTCTAGCGATGCCTCTTTGATTTGGAGATCATCTGGATCATCTGAGGTTTCTAAACACACATTCTCATAAGATTTGGTGTTGTGTGAGAAGAACCTATTAGACTCCAAATGATTGGTAACAACTAAGAACTAATCATCATCATCGACTGGACCCACTGTCCCGAATCTAGTCCTGCTTGTAATTATGCTTACCTACCTGTGTTGTTCCATAGCTTTTCAAAGTACTCAAACCTGTGCTTGGACCATGTATGAGGAACTAAACCTTTCTGTATAAGATTATGAACATAAGGTGAGTAGAAGTCAAATGGTAATTCCATTAATTCTTTAAATGAATCCTCCTCAAGTTCTACATCAATTTCAAGACTTGAGGATGATGATCCCAAAAAAAGAATCTCTGCGGCTTCATGTCATTGGAAGACTTAGGGACTTCCTTAACTACCAAACCTTCAACTTTCTGAATGTAAGTGAGGTTAGAGCTAAGATTCCCAACCACGCCTAATAGTTTCACATAAACCGATTCAAATACTTTGCTTTGTCTGAGGTCTTCATCCTCTGCCCGATCAAAGTCACCTCCAATGGAACCCACTAGGGGTTGGTTGTATAACTAATCACATTAGACTCATCCTCCGAAGCTAGATTCCAAGCTCCATGAATAGTACTCCAATGAACTGGAACATGACCTCTGTTGGCTGATGGTCATCTAGGAGGTCTCCCACTTCTAAAACTACCTCTGTTTCTATTTCTGCCTCTACCTGGTGGAGGTTGAGCCATCCTACCCGCATATCCATATGATGGAATGAACTGTGGTTTGAATGTAATATGCAGATCTATTTCTTCTTCAATTCCCCTTTCTTGTTCACTTGGACTTTCATTTTTATTTTCTTTTTCTTTATTTTCTTTTGCTTTTGATTTTGAGTTTGAATTTTGTCCAAGTTCACGAGAAAGGGTGTTTTAAGGAAGATGGTAGGCGGCATCCTCATAAATCTCAACCGCTCTAACTAAAAATGATTTTTCATCTCCATTGGCACGATATTCAATCTCATCTTTTCTGAACTTGATGCACTGATGGAGGGAGGATGGAATGATCTTGTTCTGGTGTATCCAAGGCCTACCAAGCAAAGTAGTGAATGAAATATTCTAATCAATGATGTAAAACTTGGCTTCAGTCTTCTAGTCACTTATCTCCAAAGGTAACACTATAGAACCTAAAGCCCGCTTACCTTGTTCATTGAATCCTCTCAACATCATCCGATCTCCTCAGAGTGTAGAGTTGTCGAACCTCAAATAGGAAAGGGTCTTTAGACTCCTAATGTTCACCGATGTGCTTGGATCCATGAGCACTCTGGCAAGTTTGAACCTATCCATGTTAACTATGATGTAGAGGGGATGGTTGTGCTCCAAGTCCCCCCGAAGAAGGTCTTCATCTGTGAAGGTGATCCCTTGAGCTTCTTTTGTATAATGTGCCTCCTCACTTATATGGTCACAGCCTCTGATCAAGGAGAGCCTTGATTAGTGATTCCCTCATCTCTTTGGATAAGACAAGGGCATCATATATGCTTAGCTTAGATGATAACTTTCTTAGATGAGAAAGGACATTGTAGTCCACCTTGGGCTGGTCCTCCACAAGCATATCCAAGGGTAGAGCATCGTGTGGAGGGGCTTCTCGATTCTTTATACCAATGACTTGTTTCTCTCTATCTTGAGGTGCTACCCTAAGAGGTAGAACCTTGTCACTACAGATGTTGACTTTGGCAGGATAATGGAAGGTTTTACCTGCACATCAAGCTCATCTACATCTTCTACTATGGGACCCTCAGAATCAGATGATTCCAAGTATATATCAAGAGGTGAACTCATAGTATTCAGAGTAGGAAAGTTCAACTCTGAATCAGAAAGAGGAAGATCAGAATTGTTATAGTTATTTTGACTTGAAGAGTCATCATTAGGAATAGAAGAAGACAACCCATCAGAAGTTAATTCGAACTAGCTTTATTCTTCAATTTCTTGAAATTATTTTGAGGTACAAAGTAGAAATCAAGTAAAGTGAGTGGGGTAAGAGATTTGATGCTCTTATCCATCAATACAAGGGTTCTACTAGAAGAGGAAGTAGAGCTAGCTGAAGTGGAAGAAGTCGCTAGTGTGGATGCTGCAACTGTAGGCTGGAGGCTGGACTCGGTCGGTGGTTGCGTGTTGACCTCATTTTTAGAGTAAGCGCTCAACCCCTCCATCTCAGGAATAAGACTCCTCTTAAACTTTAAGAGTTCCTAGTCTTAAGACACATCTAGTGATTAAGTGGGCACTCAACCTATACCTAGAGAATTAGAAGAGTTAGCCATAAGAATAGGTCATGCCTTAGGAGTGTTAGGAAATTTTGCCTACCCTTAGCTTAAACCATTCCTCACTTTCCTTCCTTCAAGTCAAACTCCAAATCAATCTTAATTGATTTTCGTCAAACTCAAATAAACTCCATATGATTGAAATCCATGATTGAAATCTATGATCGAAACCCATTCTCAAAATCCATGAAAATTCCTAAGTCCAAATCTTTCTAAGTCCTTAAGTCTCCCTTAAGGACTTAACCAAAATCTTGATCAAAACTAATTCAAATATTGAAGATTTTCTCATAATTCATTTATATTTCCATTTATATTCACATATATAAATGAAATATAAATTCAAACCAATCGAACTAAACTCAAAATTCCAAATCGATTTGTGAAATTTTCCGTAAAGGACTTATCCAAAATCATTATCTAAATCAATTCAAATTCATGGGATTTTCTCAAAACTTATGTATATTCTCATTTATATTTACATATATAAATGAAATATAAATATGATCATTCAAACCAAATTCAAAAATTCAAACTCCAAACTTCATGAAATTTTCCTAAGTCCTTTAAACTCTTCTTAATGGACTTAGCCCAAATCATGATTAAACCACTTCAAATACTTTGAAATTTTCTCATGATCCATTTATATTCTCGTTTATATTCACATATATAAATGAAATATAAATTCAAGCAATCAAAACCAATTCCAAAAATCAAACTCAAATCCACTCAAAATCCAACCTAAGCCTTTCAAGTCAAAATCTTGAACTTAGCCAAATCAACTTCAAATCAAGCCAAACTCTTGATTTTCCTTCATGATTCAATCAACCCTACAATCATGAATCCAAATATAAATACAAAATTCAATCACCAAATAAAAAATTAAGTCAAAAATCAAACCCTAAATCCTTTCATGTTCACCCTTCAAATATGAAATTATCAAATAGATCAAAACCCATTTAACTTCAAGCCACTTGTAAATGGATTTATATTTCAATCATAAGTCCTTATACAAGTTCAATCAAACTCAAATCAAGCTTTGACCAAGCCATTGGACCCACTTAGGCACTTGACCCAAAGTGACCTAAAGTACCCTTATGAGCCAAATTCTATTTCTAACCAAATTGGAACTCACCTATGCCTCTCCTCATGATCAACAATCATCATGGGATGATCAATCAATTAAATTGGGTCAAACCAAGTCAACACTTAGCCCAAAATGAAACCTAACATAATAAAATTCTGCCATAGGCCAAATTGATTGAAACCATTGATCTAAGTTTACTTATGACCTATGTTTGAACTTTACCAAGCCAACATTTGAGCCTCACCTAGCCCAACTGGTCACTTGACCCATGTTGTCCCAACTTGGTCTAATGGGTCAAAATGTGTCAAAACTTGATCTAAGCCAAATTGATCCAAACCAATGGGTCAAGTTCATTCCAAATCACTTGTTGAACTTGACCAATGCCTTAATTGGCCAACTAGACCTAACCTAAATTGACCACTAAAGGGGTCATGTTGAACCAAAATTGAACTTAACTAAAATTGATTAGAAATGAAGATACCAATCCACTCCATATAACTAACCTAACCTAAGCCTACCCATGACCTAACTCAAATAGATCAAATGGGTCAAATAGGTCAACTTGACACATTTGACCTAAATGATGTGATATGTGCCAAATCCAAAACTATACCAAATTGAACCAAACCAAAGCCACCGAAACATTTAAAATGGTCATATGAGCTTGTCCCAACTCTTAGTTTGACCCAATTTAACCAATTGGTCAACTTGACCCATTTTAACCTAAATGGGTCAACATGTGCCAAACCTTATCAAATGAATTCCAAATCTCATGAAACTTGGCCAAACCTAATTTATCCACATACCCAACATATCCAAATTAAAACATCAGCAAAATAACCATTGTACCCCTAGGCCATAGAACAAATTTTGGCTAATCCATGGGTAATTTGGTTATACCCTCTTCATATCAACTTGATGCTTTCCTAATAGGTCAAGGGGAACTAATGAAGAGTGGTGCACCCAACCCAATGGGTTTGGATCAGCCCAATTGGCCCCAGGCCAAACCCGACCACATGGGTCAAATTAGCTCATTTCAAATCCCTCATCCACTCAATTTCAAGCACATGGGAGGCTGTCGATCCACTCAAGGCCTCAAACTGACCATGTGCAAACATCTAACTGATCAAACAACCTTCCCATTGTGAGCAATTAGATCAAATGAAAAGATAGCTTGCGACCGTCCGATACTTCAAGGGGAAGGTATACTCCCCCTAATTCAATTCAAATCGATCATTCCTCAATTCGATTGAACCTAGGGAAGTCAGAGAAGTAATTCCTCAGCCTCCCAAAGCTTCCTAGAGTGAAATCTAACTTCATCTTCTAGGGTTTGTACAGTATGAAAACAAGGGAGCTCACTTGAACTCCTAACTTTCTCCACACTAAAAACCACTCCAATTCCTCTTGCACACTTCCTCTAAGGATCAATCTGAGCACACTCAAGAATTCACTTGAGTTCCCATAGCAAGGAGATAAGAAATTGGATCGAAGTCACAAGGAGCTTGAAGTGGTGTTGGTCTCTATAGCAAGTTACTCAACCCCAAGGCCTAAGAATTTCAATAGGGCTTCATCTCCACTAGACAAAGCTACTTCATCAATCTCGAGCACCGATGATCACCTTCAACAATGTATGAAATTTTTTGAACACCTAGCATAGGAGGTGTTGGTCTTTTATGAAAAGAATTTTCAATTCAGGAAAATTCCACCGTTGGCTGTGCCGCTTATTGGCTTTAGATGCTGTGGGTTAAGTTTTGTTTCAATCTGAGCTCAATCGAGCTCGAATCTTCCCCTAGATCATGGACGATCTCTGTTGATCTAAGGGAAAGAATTGGGGAGATCTTGGCCATCCATCCGTGCATTTTGGATGGATTGTTGAGATTATTCTCACATTTAGAAAATGATTTATCCCTTTTAAAATCGCAGGGAGATCCCTGGTCGTCCGATCTTTGACTGGACGACAGAGATCAAAGCGCGTCCCACCACCACGCTACCTTTTGGATGTGATGTTTAAGGTGGATTCTCACTGCACGATGTGTATAAAGCACGCTGACCACCGCCACCATGTGTCACGCTGTGAGCTGAGGGATTAGTTATGTTGCTTAATTTATTCTAATTAATCTATGGATCTTCTAAAAATCATATATCTCTCAATAAAATTCAAAAAATTATAAAATAAAATCCTATGGAAAGATAATTTAACCTAGAATATTTTAAAAATAATTTCAATGGATTTTGAGTTATGCTTTTTTATGAATTTGGGCTTTATTAGAAATGTTATTTTGCTAATTAACTTTTAATTAAGCCTCTGATTAATCCTAAACTTCTTGGGTATATTTTAGGGGATGACTTCTGCCTGCCCTAATTTTCTTGAGATTTATTGAAGGTTTAATTAGGAGAATTGCATATGGGTTTCCTAATTACTCTCTTAACCTAATTAAGGATAATTAAGGTATGATTAGTGGTTATAATCCATTAGTAGGGTTGATTAAAGTTAGATACAATAGATAGAAGATTTAGAGAATAATTTTGGGGCATTTCTCCAAAGCTATTCCCTAAGCCCCCTTTTCTTTCCTTAATCCTCTCTTAATTAAGGGTTAATTCATTAATTATCCTTTTAATAAATTTATAAAAATTACAAAAAAATTTCTATAGCTTAATTAATCTATCTTGGGTAGATGCTTAGGTGTTTAAGAGCCTAAGTTCAATTAAGGAAATCAAAACCCAATTCATATGCATGAAGGGGTGTTTTGAAATCACTTAAGCTAAACCCTTTAGCTTATTTAACCATTAATAATGAGCCAAATTGCATTAGGCCCTTTTCTTCCTAGGTGCATTACAAGTTTAAATTTCTTGTGAGTTTTTATGTCATCTCATTGGTTCATGATTATTTGGTTAACTATGCTAAGGTGGTGTAGGTAAGGGTTTATTTATTTTCTTAATTCATACCTTAAACTAATTAATACATAAAATTCAATATCATCATCTAAAAAATTAAACAAAAATATCAAACACATGTGGGAATGGGTTAGGAACAGCTAGCTTAACTCACCATTTCAAAATTAAATCAAACTTAAAACTAAACAAAAATAACATTGAATACACTTTGATTTATTTTAAACTTTCTTATTCCATAAGAATGTCTTTAGGATTTAATTAAAGTGAATTTTTTCATATGCTTTCATTGCTTTGAGTCTTTCCCTAACATGTTAAATTTGTATGTCATGTGGTTTCATGCACTCATGTTTTTTAAATTCAAATTTAAAAATGAAATTATTTACTTTATGTCAAATTTGCATGTGTTGGCTAAAGTAGAAATATGAGTGGCTATTATCACTACTAAATCCAAATTATTTTCAAAACATATAAATTAGTTATCAAATCTAAAAGTGTACTACTTATATTTTAATTATAAGCTTGCATGTGACAGAGTATAAAAGTGTGCTTAGTATAGGTTTTTCTTCTCTTTTATGTTAGCATAGTTATGAATAGGAATTTGGTAAGATGTAGGGTTCATTTGAAAAGAACCTAACACATACCTAATTTCATATACTATTCAATCCTATGCTATTCCCTAAGAAGGGTTACCTATACTTGCACACATAAATTGTATAAACAAAATGAATCAACTAATACAACTTTTTATTCTTCTTTCCATTTCATTTCTTTTATACATATGTTTGTATTTAAGGAAAGTGGTATATTAGTTTGGACAATCCTAATATTGCAAAGCTTGAAGTAGCTCTAAGTAGGTCTTGTACCTTACACCTCTGATTAATAATAGCGTTGTACTCACTTATGCCTTTCTTACTTTCATGTGTGTATGTGAAAAATTGGATAAAGAAACCCCTTTCTACTTAAGAAAATCATGCATATTAAACTTCCAAATTTCCTTAAATGAATTACTTAGAATGCATCATAAAGTATGTTAACTATTCTCATTTCTATGTATAGATATGCTTAGGACTCATTCGTATGCAAGCTATACATGTTGGGAAAGAAATGAAGTAATGTGTGCTATGTGAATTTTGATTCAGTTTATTTAATCTTAAAATGCCTTTCTTTTGAATAGGTTTGTTTAGAGTTCATCTAAACTTAGGATTAATTAAAATCTTTAACCAAAAATTCACTAAACAAAACTAATATGTGATTCTACTTTAGAAATCACTTAGGTTAGGGAAGGAAAGAGAAGTTTTCTTCTCTTTCCCTCTCTTTACAACTTAGTAATTAATTGTAGGATTCAATTGAACCTAGTCAAAACATGAAATAAAATCAACCCAAAATAATTTAAAAACTTAAATGAAACCAAGTTGAACATGTTTTCACACTTAGAAAATTTGAACCTAAAGCCATAGCTAAGCATACCACACAAGCCTTCAAACTACACACATTAGCCTAAGTCACTACTTCTAGCTTTAGGTTAGGACAATGCATGATTTGATATTTTGTTTTATTTTGTGATATATATTTTAGACTAGATGTTAGGGTGTATGCTCATAGAATGAATGGTAGGATGCTCTTAGTCTAGCCATTCATTTCTGTAGGGGATTGTGCTTAAGGGGTTCTATCATAAATAAAAATATAAATGCTTTTGCTTGCAGGTGTTTTATACCCCTAAGCATAATCCAATAGGCCAGGTGGACTTTGTCATCCATGTGTGGGGTGATAAATCCAATATACATTCTTAGGATTTGTGTGGTTTGTTTTAACTAACCTTTATTTTGCAGGTGTTAGTTAGATTTCCATTCTTTTCCTTTATCATGTAAATTTGTTCAATTAGGATTTTAGAATGATTATTATGGGGATTAGGATGAACATTGGTCATAAGATCCTATCTTATGCACATGTGAAGCCTTGGAGCATCTACCCTCCAACCATCCAAAAGAAGGAACCGAAGAAGAAAGAAGAAAAGAGGAAAGAAGAAGAAAGAAGAAATAAAGCCTGAAGACCCCCATAAAAATGAATTCCTTGCTTAATTGTAATTTAATTCATTTGTAATCCAGGTTGTATAAGGGTAGAGCTTGGCTACCTAATTTGATATTTTTCAAATTTGTGTGGTGGCGCCCAACCACAATGGCCTTTTATTCTTTTTGCGATTAGCTTCATAAATTGAATGATGATTTGTTTAGCTTTTGTATTAAGTAGCATATTTTTCTAGTTTCTTCCTTGCTTTATGTATGTCCTGGATGTGAAATAGGCTCTTTAGGAAAAAAAATGAATCTTTTACCAAACTTAACAACTCAAATTAAAAATAAAGAACTCATAACCTCACCAAAAGCTTAAGTTTAAAATCAAGATAAAAGAATTAACAACCCTTAGCTGGATGAGTATTTATTTTATAATATCATGCACAAATGCATCTTATTTTACTCTTGATTGGAGGGCTTCCACCTTTGCCAGAGAAACTTGGCTTAAACTTTGAGAGCCATGGTGGAAACTCACTTCCTCACTTCTCGCTGATTATGGCCAATAACTTTATTTCACATGCATTAGGCATATGAATCATATTAGCCTAAGTCAAAATGATTGTCCAAAAATAAAAATAAAATAAAATTTAAATTGCATTAGATTTAGGTCATTTGAAGCATGCCCCTACATGATCTAGTCTCTTTAGGGAATGAGTTTAAGGACTTTATCTCTTCCTAAATAAATAACAACCTAGCTATCTTGAGGACTTACCTACATGTATTTAAAATCATAGGAGGAGTTAGTTAGCGGCCACACCAAGGAGGTTGTAAGTCTAAGCTGTCGAGTGGTTTGTCCTCTCTTATGAAGGCAAACCAAATACCCATTTTTACTTTAGATTTAGGTTATGCTTTCACCCCATGCCAAAGCTCCCTAGATTTACGTTCTGAGATTGCTTCTTCCTTTATGGGCCCTAAGCTTAAATCCTCACCTCTTAGGCATTTCCTTAATCATGTGTTAAGGAATCATAAGTCTAAATTTTAATGAAAAGTGTAACTCAAATAAACTAATTCAATTTCTTAAATATAAAGCCCAATCGTAGGATAGTTTGAGATGTTCGCTAGGTTTCCTAGCATCGTGGACATCTCCTACTTATCTTCCATTTTGTCTTCGATAATAACTCTCTCATTGATCAATGCCATTGATCTTCAAAAATGAACTAATCGATTGATAGTCCTTTATTATTGAAATCTTTGAAGATAATGATCATTTACCTTAATCGAGAGTTTTGCGAAGGAATACCCATTCCTTAGGATGTAATTAATTATGGGGGCTTGCCCTTGTAGAGAACATAACGAATCCAATTTAAAATAAACCCTGCTTTACTTTTTCATGTAAACTAGGGGAAGAATCTGTGGTACATATGCAGGCCCATCATCCTTAAGAGTCCTTATTGAGGTGATTAGGTCTATTAAAGGGTAGAGACTTCTATCTTTTGAGATAGTACGCTATTCCTTGATGACATACTCGATCACCTGAATAAGTACATCTGTGGATCTGTGTGGCATCCTAAAAGACAAATTTTTATGGTCTTCTCTTTCTTCTCACACCACAGATTTGAAAGGTGATTCTATAGAAATTTTTCTCCACATTACGCTAATGGGCTATCCTGAGACGACACATGTTGCTGTTGCTGCTACTGACCTCCCCGTTTCCTTGAGTTGGCACTGACAACTTACAAACCTTCCTTGATGTTGGAGGTTTGAGCTAAATCAGGCACCTGCAAGGAAAGCTTCTTGACCTTCTGGATGATCTTTTTAGAGGTTTTGGATAAAGAAATATCCCAACCTTCTTTGGTTTTGGAAGGATCACATGTATCCCCAAAAATTATCCTAATGGAATTAGATGGTTGATCCATAAGGTATTCCTTTGGGATAACTACATCACTAGTCTTGAAGTCATGTTCAAGCCAGTCCTTGAATGTGAAGCAATCCTCCAAAACATGGCCTAGCATAAGGTGGTAGGAGAAAAAGTTTGGATCATGACTTTTGCCTACTTTCTCTGATCTCTTAGGCTCGGGTAGCTGAAAATTAAGCTTCTTTAAGAGATTCTTAAAGATCTTCTTGATTATCTCCCTCTTAAATGAATAAGGTTTGTTAAGCTTATCTAAAAGAGTAGGTGGACCATAGCTACCTGGCGGCGGGTATGTGTGCTGGTGGTATGGTTGAGGAGGCGGTGGTGCTGGCCGTGGAGGCTACTGTGGAGGCCGGTAGGGCTGCCTCGGTGGTGGCAAAGCAGGTGGAGGTTGCTGAGGTCATGGTCTCTTGGACTGATCTCTAGCTGGTTGCTTCCCTTTATCTACCACTGCCATTGTTCCCGGCTTCTTATCATGGACATTTTGTGGCTTTGCTTTAGGCATCTGGTCTTGAAAAGGCAACTATTTGGCCTCTCCTTGTAGACTAGCCGCCTTGTTGATTAGCTTCTCAAATTTCTTGATAGTGAAGCCCTTAAGCATGAAGGCGACCGAGCCATGGATATTCTTCAAAAGAATCTCAATGGCATACTGTTCAGATAGCTATGGTTTATATTTCATACTCAGATTATACCATCAGAGAATATAATCAATAATGACTCACCTGGGTGTTATTGTGCTACAATGAGATCACCTACAGTATCCCTTTGCTGAGCTCCAGCAAACCTCTTAATAAAGAGTTGCTCTAACTCAACAAATATCTTTACTGAACCATTGGGAAGTTCAACATACCAATTGAAAGCAATCCCTGCTAGGCTACTAATGAAGAGGCAGAAAAGCAAAGCGTCATTTATTCTTGGCGTTGCAACAAGCGGCCCAAGTGCTATATCTTTGGGTTTCATGCCATCAAAACTTTTGAAGGAAGGTGGTATAAAACCCTCAGGATATTGGATTGAATCGAATTCCTCTGGGTAGGGTTTACCCTTTAGAACCGATGATCCTCTCCGGGCTTGAGCCAATGCTTCATTCACTTGCTGCTCAACCATAGATTTGATGTCTTTTTCTTGTATGGAGGTACTTTCCACCACCTTCCTATACATGCTAGTGCTACCTTGCTCAACGGGAGGTAAGGTCTGTCCAAGACATGCACTAACTTAGGCTGACTAATGTTGGATGCAGTAGGATAAACTGTTGAGGCTTAGTTCTGAACTACTGAAATTGCTGCTAATAAGTCTTCAAGATGTCGTGCCATCCTATTTATCTTCTCATCTTTTTATTTCAACTGATATCGAAGGTACTGGGCAGATTGGGCTGTGTCTTCTTGATGAACCTCATCACCTTCCATGGCCTGCTACTCCGTGAGAAGAGATCCTCTAGTATCTACCATAAAGACTCCAGCTGAGTCTCCCAACAAGTCATCTTTATTAGGATTGAAGCTGACCTTCTCCTCATCTAGCCAATCATACCCCATGATCTCCTTCTTCTCTACAAGATAATGAGCTACTATCTCCTTGAGAGAACGATCTATCTGAATGGGAATAAATGATCTCTTGGCGGTGTGATCATTTGTTGAGAGCCAGGACCTTGCTTACTGAGAGTCAATCCTATGAGGACTGTACTCACTAGATTGGAGGAACTCTTGACTGTCACTAACAAAGAGAGGGGTGACATTCCTAGGATGTTCCACTATCACTGGTGCAGCTGGACTATCATCTGCTACCTCTGAAATAACTGCTACCATCTCCACATCCTGCTGAACTGGTGGAGTTGGTGAAGGGATGACCACTATGCTTCGGGGTCGCCACTCCCTCTGCACCACCACTAGGGTAGAAGGTTGAGCAGAAGAGCTCAACCTCACCACAGTAGGCGGTGCAGATGAAGTAGGATCTCTTGGTCATAGCCGGATCACCAACAGGGTGTGCTTCTCCCTAGATATCGTCTTCATGGCCTTTGTTGGAACTGGAGATGTTGTGACCTGGACTGGTGATGGCAGATGGGGAGTAGAGTGGTGTTGTGGAGACACCACAGACTCTCTATGCACACAAGCTATCCTCCTGTGATGACGGGTCCAAGTAAGTAAGATGTTGTCGGTATGGTCGGCGTGGGTAGCGCGCTGAGCTGAAAAATCAATAAGTGTAAAAGCTACTGACTGGAGACTAAACCTCTTCCTCTCCCTACTAATAATGTGAGCAGATTTATGGGCCTCTCTGGCCCTCTCCTGATGGATATGTTTCCCCATACTATGGGGGATGATTGGTCTCAGATCAAAATTAGCTTCGGACTCTGAACTTCCGTAAGCTCCGCCTACCTGGCACAAGATTGATCAGAGGTTGACAAATGACCTCCTGTTCCTAGTAACTGCTGGCTGATGCTAGACCACTGATGGAGGTGATGTGCGAATCCTCCTAACATCCTCTCTGTCTGACCGAGAGAGAGGATGAAACTGGTTTCCTGTAACTAGTGGTGAAGTAAAAACATGAAACTCCTTAACAGCTAAACGGGCGGCTACCTCCATCTCCCTGGAAATCCTAGTGTGATACTGCTTGATCATGTGATTTTTATTCCTACGGTGTGTCCTAGTAGGATGGGAGGAGTGGGGGAGGCGATCCCTGAGATCAGGGGAGCCTTACCCTTAGAGGGTACTGATGAGAGGGTGCAAGCCCTCACTAGGGTAAGCAAGAAACCACGGGGGCGAAACTAGGGCTAACGCAGCTACTCAAGTGGTGGGGCGCCACTTCTTTCCTCTTCAACCAAGAGATGTCAGAATCAGAAGGTAGATCAATCTAGATGACCAACCACCATGATCCTACTGACAGTCGTGAGGGGTGTGCCCTCACATGTGATCCTGACTCCCTCAAATCCCCTACCAAAATGGATAAGGTGTGTATGACCCAATTGGGGGAAACTAGCCTGTTCTAAAGCCAAATCCATGCCATAAGAGAAGGTGAACACAAATTTTTATGAGCCTGTCATTTCAGATCAACTGTAAAGACTGAAAAATTGAACTGTAGCTGTACTGTAACTGATGGTGAGAATCTGCAATAAGAAATGAGCTTGGATCAGATTTCTGTCTTTAATTCAAATTTGAACTGCAAATTTGAACCCACATACAACATCTTGGAAGTGTTAAGTGGGGTTCAAATGGATTTGAGAAGATTTAAAAATTTGATTGAAAGAGGAATCTTGAATATGAATCCAACTTTAACAAATTTGGGTATGTTGAAAGATGTATTTTAATATTTTGAGAAGGATGCTTCCATAGGTTCATGTTTGTTTGAATTTAGACTTTGATTTGAGGACCCTTTTCTTTAACAAATTTGGGTATGTTAAAGTAAGGGACAATTGATTTTGTTTTTGATTTTGTTAGTTATTTTAGAATTTCACTCACTTAGCAAATTTGCGTATGCTAAGTGAAGTGTTTGAAAATAATTGTTTCTTTTTGGTGAATTGTTGTTTGATTTTGGAAATTGGAGTTCCCTCTTAGCAAATTTAGGTATGCTAAGTGAAGAATCCAAGTGTGTTTTGTTTGATTTTTTTAAAATAGGATTCTTAGAAAATTTAAGCATGCTAAGAAGATCCTAAGTGTTTTATTTGTTTTGAATATTTTGATTTTTGAAAAAGTATGATTCTTAGCAAATTTGGGTATGCTATGAAAATCCTAATGCATTTTATTTTTATTTTAATTTATTTTTGATTGAAAGTGGAGCTTTGCTTTAGTAAATATGGTATGTTAAAGATGAACTCCTGCTTTATTTTGTGAAATAGAAATTTCACTTAGCAAATTTGAGTATGTTAAATGAAATTCCAAATGATGTGTTCAAAATTTTTGATTTGGTTTTGAAAATGGAAACTTCTCTTTAGCAAATTTGGTATGTTAAAGAGTGAAGTTTCAAAAATGTTTGAAGGTTTTTGGGTTTTAAATTTGGAGACTTCACTTAGCAAATTTGAGTATGCTAAATGAAGTTCCAAAATGTTTTTTGAAAATTTTTGATTTTGGATTTGGAAACTTTACTTAGCAAATTTGAGTATGCTAGATGAAGTTCCAAATATGTTTGAAAATCTTTGATTTTTGAATTTGGAGACTTCACTTAGCAAATTTGATTATGCTAAATGAAATTCCAAATATGTTTGAAAATGTTTTGGTTTTGAATTTGGAGACTTCATTTAACAAATTTGGGTATGCTAGATGAAGCTCCAAACTTAGGCTGACTAATGTTGGCTGTAGTAGGATAAACTGCTGGGGCTTTTTTTCTGAAGTACTGAAACTATTGCTAATAAGTCCTCAAGCTATCGTGCCATCCTATTTATCTATTCATCTTTTTATTTCAACTGATATCGGAGGTACTGGGAAGATTGGGTGGTGTCTTCCTGATGAGCCTCATCACCTTCCATGGCCTGCTGCTTCTTGAGAAGAGATCCTCTAGTATCTACCATACAGACTCCAGCTGAGTCTCCCAATAAGTCATCTTTAGTAGGATTGAAGTTGACATTCTCCTCATCTAGCCAATCATACCCCATGATCTCCTTCTTCTCTACAAGATAATGAGCTACTATCTCCTCGAGAGCGATCTATAATGGGAATAAATGATCTCGGTGGGTTGCTATGTCTTTGAGAGGCAGCTCGCTACTAGAGAGTCAATCCTGGGGCTCACTAGATTGGAGGAACTCTCACACTAGCTATGAGAGGGTGACATTCCTAGGAGGTTCCACTATCTTGGACTATCCTCTTTGGCATACCATCTCCAAATCCTGTTGAACTGGTGGAGTTGGTGAAGGGAAGACCACTATGTTTTGGGGTCACCACTCCCTCTGCACCACCAATGGGGTAGAAGGTCGAGCAAAAGAGCTCAACCTCACCACGGTAGGTGGTGCAGATGAAGTAGGATCTCTCGGTCATAGCCGAATCGCCAACGGGGTGTGCTTCTACCTGGATACAGTCTTCATGGCCTTTATTGGAACTGGAGATGTTGTGACCTGGACTGGTGATGGCAGACAAGGGGTAGAATGGTGTTGTGGAGACACCATAGACTCTTTATGAGCCCAAGCTATCCTCCTGTGATGATGGGTCCAAGTAAGTAGGATGTTGTCGATATGGTCGACGTGGGTAGCGCGCTGAGCTGAAAAATCAATAAGTATGAAAGCTGTTGACTGGAGACTGAACCTCCTCTCTCCCTATTGATAATGCGAGTAGATTTATGGGACTCTCTAGCCCTCTCCTGACAGATATGTTTTCCCATACTGCGGGGGATGATGGATCTCATATCAAAATTAGCTTTGGACTCTAAACTTCCATAAGCTCCTCCTACTTGGCACAAGACTGATCAGAGGCTAACAAATGACCTCCTCCTACTAGCTGGCGATCTTTGGACCGTGGAGGTGATGTGTGAGTCCTCTAACATCCTCTCTCTAGAGAGAGAGGATGGCGGTTTCTGTAACGGTGGTGAAGTAAAAAAATGAAACTCCTTAACAACTGAACGGGCGGCTACCTCCATCTCCCTAGAAATTCTAGTGTGATACTGCTTAATCATGCGATTTTTATTCCTACGGTGTGTCCTAGTAGGATGGGAGGAGTGGGGGAGGCAATCCCTGAGATCAGGGGAGCCTTACCCTTAGAGGGTACTAATGAGAGGGTGCTAGCCCTCACTAGGGTAGCACAAGAAACCACAGGGGGCACTGAAACTAGGGCTAGCACTACTGGTACTGTTACTACTAAAGCTGGTGGGACTGCCACTTCTTTCCTCTTCAATGAGGAGATGTCAGAATCAGAAAGTAGATCAATCTAGATGATCGGCCACCAAAATCCTATTGACAGTCGTGAGGGGTGTGCCCTCACATGTGATCCTGACTCCCTCAAATCCCCAGAAATGGATGTATGAATCGGAGGAAACTAGCCTGTTCTAAAGCCAAATCCATGCCATAAGGGAAGGTGAACACAAATTTCTACGAGCCTGTCATTTTAAATCAACTATAAAGACTAAAAAATTGAACTATAGCTGTACTATAACTGATGGTGAGAATCTGCATTAAGAAACGAGCTTGGATCAGATTTTTGTCTTTGTTGATTTTTGAATTTGAACTGCAAATTTGAACCCACATCCAACATCTTGGAAGTGTTAAATGGGGTTAAAATGGATTTGAGATGATTTAAAAATTTGATTGAAAGAGGAATCTTGAATATGAATCCAACTTTAATAAATTTGGGTATGTTGAAAGATGGATTCAAATATTTTGAGAAGGATGCTTCCATAGGTTCATGTTTGTTTGAATTTAGACTTTGATTTGAGGACCCTTTTCTTTAACAAATTTGGGTATGTTAAAGTAAGGGTCAATTGATTTTGTTTTTGATTTTGTTAGTGATTTTGAAATTTTACTCACTTAGCAAATTTGCGTATGCTAAGTGAAGTGTTTGAAAATAATTATTTCTTTTTGGTGAATTGTTGTTTGATTTTAGAAATTGGAGTTCCCTCTTAGCATATTTAGGTATGCTAAGTGAAGAATCCAAGTGTGTTTTGTTTGATTTTTTTAAAATAAGATTCTTAGAAAATATAAGCATGCTAAGAAGATCTTAAGTGTTTCATTTGTTTTGAATATTTTGATTTTTGAAAAAGTATGATCCTTAGAAAATTTGGGTATGCTAAGGAAATTCTAATGTGTTTTATTTTTATTTTGATTTATTTTTGATTGAAAGTGGAGACTTTACTTTAGTAAATATGGTATGCTAAAGATGAAGTCACACTTTGTTTTGTGAAATGGAAATTTCACTTAGCAAATTTGGGTATGTTAAATGAAATTCCAAATGATGTGTTCAAAATTTTTGATTTGGTTTTGAAAATGGAAACTTCTCTTTAGCAAATTTGGTATGTTAAAGAGTGAAGTTTCAATAATGTTTGAAGCTTTTTGGGTTTTAAATTTGGAGACTTCACTTAGTAAATTTGAGTATGCTAAATGAAGTTCCAAAATGTGTTTTGAAAATTTTTGATTTTGGATTTAGAAACTTTACTTAGCAAATTTGAGTATGTTAGATGAAGTTTCAAATATGTTTGAAAATCTTTGATTTTTGAATTTGGAGACTTCACTTAGCAAATTTGATTATGCTAAATGAAATTCCAAATATGTTTGAAAATGTTTTGGTTTTGAATTTGGAGACTTCATTTAGCAAATTTGGGTATGCTAAATGAAGCTCCAAATGTGTTTGGAAAATTTTTGGTTTTGGATTTGGAAACTTCACTTAACAAATTTGTGTATGCTAAATGAAGTTCCAAATATATTTGAAACTTTGAAAATATGTTTGTTGATTGTTTAAAAAGAAGACTTCCATTCAATAAATTTGGGTACATAGGAATGGGAATCAATCTTATTTTTGAAATGTGAATATTTTATTTTGTGTGTGATTATTACTTTTTTTTAAAGAAGGAATTCCAACTCAATCATATGTGAGATATGTTTAAGTGGGATTTCCAAACGATATTATTTTTATTTAGGAATGAACTCATTTAATAAATTTAGGTATATTAAATGAAGGTTTTCATATGTGCTTTTGGAAAATTTAATTTTATTTTGAAATGAAATTTTCATTCAATAAGTGTAAGTGTATTGAATGGAAAGGTTCATATGTGCTTTTTGAATGTTTTATTTTTGATTGTGATTTTTGGAAAGATGATTGTTCATTTTATTTTGAAAATGAAATCTTCATCAAAATGAATTGAAGGAAGATGTTCATTTGTACTTTTGGAAAATATTATTAGTTTTATTTTAAAAATTCCTAGATGTAAGAATTATGAGAATTATTAAATGGGGGTGATAAAATTTTGTAGAAAATATTTTATTATGTGCAATTTTTTTTTTGAAAGAGAGCTTTTGAAAAGCAAGGTTCTTATGAAAAATTTATTTTGCCTTTATTATGCTAGAATGAACCTTTACTTATCATAAAAATGATAAGGAGAAAGTCTTTAAATATTTTTCTTTTTATTTAGATCTTTTTATTTTCTACCCATTGGAGAACCCAATGGGGGTTTTAAGACCAACATGAAGTGAGGTCCTAAAACCTAAAGATGTTCGTTAACTCAACTTAAGAATGAAATAAGCTAAGTATCAACGAAAATAAAGATAGTCTTGGATTCATACCAAAGTACAAACCCACTATCGATACTTGAAGACAACGATCATGTACCAAATATGGAGAGAGGAACCATCCCCAGCGGAGTCGCTAGAAAAATCTGTGGTGAAATATATTCTTATACATTTCCTGTCTTCATCTATCCCCTCTCCCTTTCAAAAAAGAGGATAAATGAAAACATGAAATATATAAAAAAAATATACTCATTGTTGGGAGACCATGTAGATCCGTAGATATTTTTATTAAGGTGATCGAGTACGAATTGAGGAGAGATGTACTATCTTGAAAGATAGAACTCACCACCCAACAATGGATCTAATCACCCAAATAAGGACTCCTAAGGACAATGGGTATGCATATGTACTAGAGAATCTTCCCCTACTTTACATGGAAAAGTAACATAGGGTTTATTTTAAACTGGGTTCGTTAAGTTCCCTACAGGGGCATGCCCCCATAGTTAATTACATTCTAAGGGACAGGATCCCTTAGAAATACTCTCGATTAAGATAAATGATCGTTGTCTTCAAAGATTTCAATAGAAAAGGACTATCAATTGATTACTTTATTTTTTAAGATCAAATGGGATTGATCTAAGGGAGGGAGTTATTATCGAACCTAAAAGAAAGATAAGTAGGAGATGTCCACAATGCTAGAAAACCTAGTGAACATCTCAAACTATCCTATGATTGAGCTTTACATTTTTGTAATTGATTTAATTTGTTCGAGTTGAATTTTTCATTAGAAATTTAGGGCTTATGATTCCACAACACAAGATTATGGAAATATCTAAGAGGTGAGGAATTATACTTATGGCCTGCAAAGGGGAGAAGCAATCTCAGAATCTAAATCTAGGGTGCTTTGGTGAGGGCCGAAAGCATAACCTAAATCTAAGGAAAAAAATGGATATTTGGTTTGCCTCCACAAGAGAGGACAAACCTACCGACTACTTGGACTTACAACTTCCTGGGGGTGGCCGCCAACTAACTCCTCCTACAATTTTAAATTCATGTAGGCAAGTCTTTATGCATTATGCAAGATAGCTAGCCTGTTATTTATTTAGAAAGAGACTAAGTCCTTAAACTCACTCCCTAAAGAGACTAGATAATGTAAGGACATACTTCAAATGACCTAAATCTAATGGAATTCAGATTTTATTTTATTTTCATTTTTGGACAATTATTTTTGACTCAGGCTAATAGGATTCATATGTATAATGCATGAGAAATAAGATTATTGGACAAAATTAGCGAGATGGGAGGAGGTGTATTTCCACCATGCCTCTCAAAGGTCAAGCCAAGTTTCTCTAGAAATGTGAAAGCCCTCCAATCAAGAGTGAAATAATATACAATTATGCATGATGTTATAAAAGAAGTACTCATCCAACTAAGGGGTTGCGAATTCTTTTATCTTGAAATTTATCCTATGCTTTAGGTGAGGTTATGAGTTCTTTTATTTTAGTTTTGAGTTGTTAAGTTTGGTAAAAGATTTATTTTTTTCTATGAGCCTAATCCACATCTAGGTCATACATAAAGCAAGAAAGAAACTAGGAAAAAGATGCTACTTAATGTGCAAGCAAAATAAATCATCAATCAATTTATAAAGTTAATCATTAAAGAATAAGAGGCCATTGTGGTCGAGTACCACCACAAAAACTTGAAATAAATTGTGTAGCTGAGCTCTACCCTTATACAACTCGGATTACAAATAAATTAAATACAATTAAGCAAGGAATTCATTGTTATGGGGGTCTTCAAGCTTCATTTCTTCACTCTTCCTTTCTTCTTTCTTCTTCTTTTCTTCTTTCTTCTTTGGTTCCTTCTTTTGGATGGTTGGAAGGTGGTTGCTCCAAAGACTTCACATGGGTCATAAGTTAGGATCTTATGACCAATGCTCATCCTAATCCCCATAACAATCATTCCAAAATCTTAATTGCAAAATTTACATGAATATGAAAAGTAAATCTACCTAACACCTACAAAATGAAGATTAGCTAAACAAACCACACAAATTCCAAGCATGTGTATTTGACTTATCACCCCCACACATGGGTGACTATGTCCACCTGGCCAATTGGATTATGCTTAGGGGTATAAGCACCTACACAATAAAAGCATTTATATTTTTTATTTATTACAGTGCCCCTTAAGCATAATCCCTATACAATGGTTAGATCTACCATTCATTCTACACACATACATCCTAACACCCAATCTAAAACATATATCACAAAACAAAAGCAAACATCAAACCATGCACCACCCTAACCTAAAGCTAGAAGTGGTGGCTTAGCCTATTTTCTGTGCTTTGGAGTTTTGTGTGGTATGCTTATCTATGACTTTAAGTTAGCATTTTCTAAGTATGAAGCATGTTCAACTTAGAGGATGGTTTCATTTAAGTGATTTAATTATTTTGTATTGATTTTATTTCATGTTTTGATTATGTTCAAGTGAATCCTACAATTAATTACTAAGTTATGAAGAGAGGGAAAGAGAAAGCGAACTTCTCTTTCCTTCCCTAACCTAAGTAATTTCTAAAGTGGATTCATGTTTTTAGTTTTGTTTAGTGAATGTTTTAATTAAGTGTTTTAATTAATCCTAAGTTTAGATGAACTCTAAAAAAACCTATTAAAAAAGAAAGGCATTTTGTGATTAAATAAAATGAACTAAATTCAGAAAATATACATCACTTCATTTCTTTCTCAACATGTATAACATGCATATGGATGAGTCCTAAGCATATCTACACACACAAATGGTAATGTTTAACACACTTTATGATGCAAGCTAAGTAATTCATTTAAGAAAATTGGAAAGTTTATGATGCATAATTTTCATTAAGTAGAAAAGGGATTTGTTATCCAATTTTCACATGCACACATAAAAGTAAGAAAGTCATAAGTGAGTATAACGCCATTGTTAACCATAGGTGTAAGGTACAAGACCTACTTAGGGCTACTTAAAGCCTTGTAATCTCAAGGTTGTCCAAACTAATATACCACTTTCCTTAAATATAAACACGTGTACAAAAGAAATGAATGAAAAAGAAAAAATGCAAAAATTTGTATTAGTTGATTTATTTTTATTTATGCAATTTATATGTGCAAGCATAAGTATCCTTCTTAAGTGATAGTATAGGAATGAATATGATATGGAATTAGGTAAGTGTTAGGTTCTTTTCAAATGAACCATACATCTTACCAAATCCTATTCAAAACTATACTAAAAGAGAAGAGAAGGAAAACCTATACTAAGCACATCCTTGTATCTTACTCACATGCAAGCTTATAATTAAGATATAAGTAACACACTTTCAGTTTTGATAATTGATTCATATATTTTGAAAATAATTTGAATTTAATAGTGATAATAGTCACTCATATTTTTACTTTAGCCAACACATGCAATTTTGACATAAAGGAAACACTTTCATTTTAAATTTTATTTTAAAAAGCATGGATGCATGAAACCATATGACATTCATATTTAGCATGTTGGGGAAAGAACTAAAGCAATGAAAGCATGTAAACACATTTACTTTAATTAAATCCTAAAGATAATCTTATTAAATAAGAAAGCTTAAAGTAAATCAAAGTTTATTTAGTATGATTTTTGTTTAGTTTTGAATTTGATTTAATTTTGAAAATGTGAGTTGAGTTTGTTGTTCCTAACCCATTCCCACATGTGTTTGAATTTTTTTTTTAATTTTTAGATTATTAGACTTATTTTATATTTTGACTAGGTTAAGGTATGAATTAAGCATGCTAATTAACCCTTACCCACACTGCCTTAGCATGGTTAAGCAAGTAATTATGAGCCAATAAGATGACATAAAACCTCACAAGGAATTTAAATTTGCAATGCACCTAGGAAGGAAAGGGCCTAATGCAATTTGGCTCATGTTTAATGGTTAATTAAGCTAAGGGATTTAACTTAAGTAATTTCAAAACACCCCTCACACATATGAGTTGTGTTTTGATTTCCTTAATTGAACTAAGGCTCTTGAACACCTAAGCATCTACCAAAAGTAGATTAATTAAGTTCTAAAAAGTTTTAGAATTTTTAGAAATTAATTAAGTGGGTAATTAATGAATTAGCCCTTAATTAAAAGAGGATTAAGAAAGAAAAAGGGGGTTTAGGGAATAGCTTAGGGGAAATGCCCCAAAATTATCCCCTGAACCTCTTATTCACTAGATCAAGCCTTAATCAACTTCAATAAGGGACTAAAATACTAATCAAACCCTTACTTATCCTTAATTATAAAAAGGGGGTAATTAGGAAATGAATTTGAAATTCCCTCAATTAAGCCATCAATAAATCCCAAGAAAATTAGGGGAGGTAGAGGTCATCCCTCAAAACATACTCAAGAAGTTTGAGATTAATCAGTAAATTAATTATGGAGTAATTGGAAAATTAAAATTTTAAATAAAAGGCAAAATCAAAGAAAGATACAATTCAAAATCCATTAAAACCAATTTAAGAATATTCTAGATTAAATTATCTTTCAGTGGCAATTTACCTCATAATTTTCTAATTTTTTATTTGAGGATTGATTAGAATTATTTAAAACCTAATTAAATCCCTTAATCCATAATATGACACGCGGCGATTGAGTCAAGGGCACTTTCCATGCATCAAGCGGGGAGCAGCCACTTAAACGTCCCGTCACAACATGTGTGGTGGCGGTGGTACATGATTTTATATCTGCTATTCGATCAAGGAACGAATGACCAGGAATTAACCTGCTGTTTTAAAAGGATAAATAGGATTTAAAATGTGCATTTAATCTTGACCGTCCATCCAAAATTCGTGGATGGATGCCCAGAGATCCACCCCTAAAAGGCTCATGAACCATGTAGGCTGTCCATGTTCTAGAGCAAGATCTGAGCTTGATTGAGCTCGAATTAGGCTAAAATGTTGCACACACTATCATCAAGCAATGTAGATCACATCCAACAGTTGAAACTTCATGCCATTAAACTTTCTTTTACAAAGGACCAACGCACCTTAAGTCTAGTGATAAAAAAATGCCATACCTCACAGGAGGTGATCACTGGTGCTCGATTCCCTTGGAGAAGGTTCATCTAGTTGAGACGAAGCTGTGGTGAAAGAATTACCTCCTGAGGTTGAGTAGATTGCTCTATGGACCAACCCCTCCTCATTATGAGTTTGATTTTGATTGAAGTGGATCTCCCCTTGCCTTTGGAGCTTGGGAAAGAGGTTGGGCAATCTCGACTTGACCCTTTGATGGAGTGGGCAAAGTGAATTTGGTGGAGTTTGAGTATAGAGGAAATTTGCAATTCAACGGACATCCCCTATTTTCAAAGGATGAAAACTGAGAAATGCAAATTAAAATCCCTTCTAGGAAGCTTAGGAACACTCAAGAGTGATTCTTGTGACTCTCTAACACTCAATCGATAGTGAGCATATTGAATTCAAGTGAAATTAGGGGGAGTATATCCCCCCCTATGGCAATTGGATGGCCGAAGCTCTCTTTGCCATTTTGATCCAATTGCCAAGATTGGAAGGGCTGTTTGTGTTATTAAAAGTTGGCACATGGTCAGTTTGAGCTAAGGAGTCGTGGTAACCACCCATGTGCTTCAAATTGAGTAGTGGGAGGTTTTACACATGGACAATTTGAGCTATGTGCTTGATTTTGGCCTTGGGTCTATTTGGGCTGACCCAAACCCATTGGGTTGGGTGTACCACCCCCCATTGGGTCTACTTGACCTATTAAGAAGGTATCAAGTTGATATGAAGAGGACTTTACCAAATTCCCCATGGATTTTAGCAAAATTTATTTTATGGCCTAGGGGTAAAATGGTCATTTGACTAATTTTTGAATTTGAATATGTTGGGTGTGTTGAGAAAATAGGTTTGGCCAAATTTCATTGTATTTGGAGTTCATTTGATATGGTTTGGCTCATGTTGACCCATTTAGGTCAAAATGGGTCAACTTGGTTCAAGTTGACCAATTGGTCAAATTGGGTCAAACCAAGGGTTGGGTCAAGTTCATATGACCATTTGAAATATTTTTGTGGCTTTGGTTTGATTCAATTTGGTTTAGTTTTGAGTTTGACTCATATGATTTCATTTAGGTCAAATGGGTGAAGTTGACCAATTTGACCCATTTGACCTATTTGAGCTAGGACATGGGTAGGTTTAGGTTTGGTTAGTCATATGAAGTGCATTAGTATCTTTATTTCCAATCAATTTTGGTTAAGTTTGAATTTGGCTCAACATGACCCTTTTAGGTAAAGTTGGTTCAAGGTCAATTGGGCTAGGTTAGGTTTAGTGGGCCAATTGAGGCTTTGGTCAAGTTCAACAAGTGATTTGGAATGAACTTGACCCATTGGTTTCAATCAATTTGACTTAGATCAAGTTTTGACACATTTTAACTTTTTAGGTCAAGTTGGGTCAACTTGGGTCAAGTGGCCATTTGGGCTAGGTTAGGCTCAAATATGTACTTGGTTAAGTTCAAACATAGGTCATGATTGAACTTAGATCAATGGTTTCAATCAATTTGGCCCATGGGGGATTTTGGCTACATTAGGTTTCATTTTGTCTAAGTGTTGACTTGGTCAACCCTTAGGTTTGACTTGGTTTGACCCAATTTGGTTGATTGATCATCTCGTGATGATTGTTGATTATGATGAGAGGCATAAGTGAGTTTGATTCAATCCAATTTGGTTAGGATAAGAATTTGGCTCATAAGAGTACTTTAGGTCACTTTGGGTCAAGTGATCCTAAGTGGGTCAAATGGCTTGGTCAAAGCTTGATTTTATTTTAATTAAACTTATATATGGACTTATGATTGAAATATAAATCCATTTGCAAGTGGTTTGAAGTCAAATGGGTTTTGATTCATTTGTCAATTTCATATTTAAAGGAAGAATATGAATGGATTTGGGGTTAGATTTTTGAATTGGATTTTGGTTAAGTGATTGAAGTTTGTATTTATATTTGGATTCATGATTGTAGGGTTGATTGAATCATGATGGAAAATCAAGAGTTTGGCTTGATTTGAAGTTGATTTGGCTAAGTTCAAGATTTAGACTTGAAAGACTTAGGTTGGATTTTGAGTGGATTTGAGTTTGATTTTTTGAAGTGGTTTTGATTGTTTGAATTTATATTTCATTTATATATGTGAATATAAATGAGAATATAAATGGGTCATGAGAAAATTTCAAGGATTTGAAGTGATTTTATCATGATTTAGGCTAAGTCTTTTAGGAGGGAATTTAAAGGACTTAAGAAATTTTGGAGTAGGGATTTGAATTTTGGATTTAGATTTGATTGATTTGAATTTATATTTCATTTATATTTGTGAATATAAATGATAATATAAATGAGTTATGAGAAAATTTTCATGAATTTGAATTGATTTGATCATGATTTTGGCCAAGTCATTTAAGAGTAAATTTAAAAGGACTTAGGAATTTTTAGAGTTTTGGATTTGACTTTTGAGTTTAGTTTGATCAATTTGATTTTATATATCATTTATATATGTGAGTATAAATTAGAATATAAATGAGTATGAGAAAATTTCAATGATTTGATTTGATTTGATCATGATTTAGGCAAAGTCCCTGAGAGGGAAATTATGGACTTAAGAAGGATTTTAAATTATAGATTTAATTTTTGGATTTGATTTGATTGATTTGTATTTATATTTCATTTCTATATGTGAATATAAATGAGAATATATATGAGTTATGAGAAAATCTCATGAATTTGAATTGATTTGATCATGATTTCGGCTAAGTCTTTAAGGTGGAAATTAAAGATTTAGAAGATTTTTGGAGTTTGAAATTTCATTTATGGATTTCAATCATGTGATTCAATCATGGATTTCAATCATGTGGCATTGATTTGAGTTTGGAAAAAAATCAAATAAGATTGATTTGGAGTTTGACTTGAAGGAAGGAAGGTGAGGAGTGGTTCAAGCTAAGGGTAGGCAAATTTTTAAGGCATGACCTATTCTATGGCTAACTCTAAGTCTCTAGGGCTCGGTTGAGTGTCCACCTAATCACTAGATGTGTCTTAGGACTAAGGATCCCTTAAAGTCTAAGAGGAGTCCTATGTCTAAGATGGAGGGGTTGACAGCACATTCTAAAAATGAGGTCAATAGGGATTCCTTAGGGATACTCTCGATTAAGGTAAATGATCATTGTCTCTAAAGCTTTTAATAGGTAGGACTATCAATCGATTAGTTTATTTTTAGCAAATCAAGTGGGATCGATCAAGAGGATGGAGTTCTTATCGAGGCCAAATAGAAATGAGTAGAGGATGCTAAAGGTACTAGGAAGCCTAGTAAGCATCCCAAACTACCCTATGATTGGGCTTTACATTTTAGAAATTTTAATTATTTATTTGAGTTGAATTTTTATTAGAAGTTTAGGGCTTATAATTCCATAATACAACATTATGGAAATGCCTAAGAGGTAAGGATTTATGTTTATGGCCCATAAAGGGGAGAAGCAATCTCAGAACCTAAATCTAGGGAGCTTTGGCGAGGGCCAAAAGCACGACCTAAATCTAAGGTGAAAATGGGTATTTGGTTTGCCTCCATAAGAGAGGACAAACCACCTGACTGCTTGGACTTACAACCGCCTCAGGGTGGCCACCAACTAACTCCTCTTATGATTTTAAATTCCTGCAGGCAAGTCATATGCTTTATGCAAGATAGAAAAGATGTTATTTATTTAAAAAGAGACTAAGTCCTTTAACTCACTCCCTAAGAGACTATATCATGTAAAGGTATGAAAAATGACCTAGATCTAATACGAAACATATTACATGTTATTTTTTATTTTTGGACAATCATTTGACTCAGGCTTGTATGATTCATATTCCTAATGCATGAGAAATAAGATTATGGGGCAAAATCAGCCAGAAGGGGGGGGGGGAGGTGTGTTTCCACCATGGCTCTTAAAGGTCAAGCCAAGTTCTCCAGCAAAGGTGGAAGCCTTCCAATCAAGAGTGAAATAATATGCTTTTATGCATAATGTTAGAAAAGAAATGCTCATCCAGCTAAGGGGTTGCTAATTTTTTTATCTTAATTTTAACTTAGGCTTTAAATAAGGTTATGAGTTATTTATTTTTAATTTTGAGTTATTTAATTTGGTAGAATATTTATTTTTCCGTAATAGCCTAATCGTCATCCAGGACATTCATCAAAATAAAGAATAAACTATGAAAACATGCCATCTTAATGCACAAGCTAAACAAAACTTTAAATATTTTATAAAGCTAATGCAAAAGAATAAAAGGCCATTTGTGGTCGGGCACCATCACACAAGCCCAAAAACAAATTGGGTAGCCAAGCTCTACCCTTATGCAACACAGATTACAAATGAATTAATTTACAATCAAGTAAGGAAATTCATGTTATGGGGGTCTTCATTTCTTCATTCTTCATTCTTCATTCTTCTTTCTTCTTTCTTCTTTTGGTTCCTTCTTTTGGATGGTTGGAAGGTGGTTGCTCCAAAGGATTCAAATGGTGCATAAGATGTGATTTTATGACCAATGCTCATCCTAATACCCCATAACATTCATTACAAAATCCTAATTCTAAAAATACATGAAAAGGAAAAGTAAATCTAACTAACACCTGTAAAATAGAGATTAGCTAAACAAACCATACAAATCCCAAGAATGTATATTAGACTTAGCACCCCACATATGGATAACCAAGTCCACCTGGCCTATTGGATTATTCTTAGGGGTATAAGCACCTGCACAACAAAAGCATTTATATTTTTATTACAGCGCCCCTTAAGCATAATCCTCTGCAGAAAATAATGATTAGACTATATCTTCCTACCATTTATTCTGCGCACATTCATTCTAACATCCAGACTAAAAATAATAGATCATAAAATAAAAGCAAACATCAAACCATGCATCGGCATAACTTAAAGCTAGAAGTGGTGACTTAACCTAACGTGTGTGCTTTAAAAGGTTTGTGTGGTGTGCTTAGCTATGGCATTAAGGCTTAGATTTTCTAAGTGTGAAGATGTTCAACTTAGATGGGTGGTTTCATTTAAGTTGTTTAGTTGATTTGGGTTGATTTTAGTTTGTATTTTGGTTAGGTTTAAATGAATCCTACAATTAGTTACTATGTTTTAAAGAGAGGGAAAAGAGAAGAAATCTTCTTTTTCCTTCCCTACCTTAAGTAATTTCTTAAGTGGATTCATATTTGATTTTATTTAGTGAATGTTTTATTAAGTATTTTAATTAATCCTAAGTTTAGATTTTTCCCTAAACAAACCAATTCAAAAAGAAAGACATTTTAAGATTAAGTAAAGTGAATTAATATCGTAAAACACACATCATTTTATTTCTTTCCCAACATGTATAACATGCACATGGATGCATCCTAAGCATATCTATACATACAAATGGAAATGTTTAGCACACTTTATGATGAATGCTAAGAAATGTTACTTAAGAAAATTAGAATGCATTATGACGCATGATTTTCATTAAGTAGAAAAGAGGGGTTTCTTTTATCGATTATTCACATGCACATATATATGTATGAAAGGCATAAGTGAGTACGGTGCCATTATTAGGACCAGGGGTGTAAGGTATAAGACTTACTTATGGATACTTAGAGCATCGCAACCCCAGGATTGTCCAGACTAATATACCACTTTCTTTAAATACAAGCACAAGTACAAAAGGAATGAATGAAAAAAGAAAGATGCAAAAAGTTTGTATTTATTTATTTATTTTGTTTATGCAATCTATATATAAAAGTGTGTATATCCTTCTTAGATAATAGCATAACAATGAATAGGAATAGGTTTAGGCAAGTATTATATTCTTTTCAATTGAACCATATACTTTGCCAAATCCTACTCAAAACTATGCTAAAAGAAAAGAGAAGGAAAGTTACATTATGCACATCTTCATATTTATATCCACATGCAAGCTTATAAATAGTTATAAGTAGCACACTTTCAATTTTAGGTGTTTGATTTATTGATTTTAAAAATAGGTTCAGATTTAATAGTGATAATACCCATTCATATTTTTACTTTAGCCAACATACAATTTGACATAAAGAAAACATTTCATTTTCAATTTGATTTTTAAAAGATATGGATGCATGAAATTTATATGACATACACATTTAGCATATTAAGAAAGAACTAAAGTGATGAAATCATGCAAAAACATTCACCCAAATTAATTCTTAAAGATAGTCTTATGAAATAAGAAAGCTTAAAGCAAATCAAATTATTTTTAAGGAAGGTTTGATTTTGTTTTTACTTTGATTTAATTTGAAAAATATGAGATGAGTTTGCTGCTCCTAAACCATTCTCACATATGTTTGTTCATTTAGTTTGTTCTTAGGATTATTAGATGATTTTTATATGTTGCTTAGGTTAAGGTATGAATTAAGTGTGTAAATTACCCCTTACCTGCACCACCTTAGCATAGTTAATCAAATAATTATGAGCCAATGATATAATATAAAATAATGCAAGAAATTTAAATCAGTAATGCACCTAGGCAAGAAAGGTGCCTAATGCAATTGGCTCATGATTAAGGATTAATTAAGCTAAGGGGTTTATTTTAAGTAATTTCATAACACCTCTCACACATGTGAGTTGAATTTTGATTTTCTTAGTTATACTTAGGCTCTTGAACACTTAAGCATTTACCAAAGATAGATTAATTAAGTTCTGGAAAGTTTTAGAATTTTATGAAATTAATTAAGGGGGGTAATTAGTGAATTAACCCTTAATTAAGGTTGGATTAAAGAAGAAAGGGGGTTTGAGGAATTTCTTAAGAAAAGTATCCCAAAATTATTCCCAAAATCTCATATTCACTTAAGAAAAACTTAATTGACTCATTCAGAGGGTTAGACCACTAATTATACCCTTAATTAAGCTTAATTAAATTAAGGGAGTGATTAAGGAATGGTTTAGCAATTCCTCTAATTAAATCACCAATAAATCCTAAGAAAATTAGGGGAGGTAGGAGTTGTCCCCCACTAATTATGCACAAGAAGTTTGGGATTAATCAGCGGACTAATTAAAGGGTAATTGGCAGAATAATATTCCTAAAAAATCCCAAATCTCGAGAAAAGCACTGTTCAAAATCCATTGAAATCATTTTTTGAATATTCAATGTTCAATTATCTATCCACTATAATTTATTTCATATTTGTTTGATTTTTCTAGGCTTAGATATGAATTTAAGAAGTTTTCATGATTAATTAGGTGGTTTATTGGCCTTATTAATTATTTAATCCCTTCGGTGCCACGTGGATCACTGATGCGACATGCACTTTCCATGTGGCATGATGGGATTCGATATTTAAGTTGTTACATCGTAGCTCCGCGTCAGCGGTGGGGCTACGCGCTTTCTTCTCACCCGTCCGATCAAGGAGCGGATGGCTGAGGTTAAAGCCACAGTTCTAAAGTGATAATCCATGGGATCTACATGTCTTTGATCATAGCTGTCCATCCAAAATGCATGGATGGATGGCCCATGATCTGTCTATGTATTTCCCTGTAGGAGAGGTCATCCGTCCATCTTGTAGGGCATGATCTGAGCTCGATTGAGCTCGAATTTGATTGAAACTCAACCCACACCATCAACATGCAAAGGAGATCACATCTAATGGCTAGAATCTCATGGGGTGATACTTTACTTCATGAAGGACCAGACCACATTGAAATTATGCTTGGTTTAAGGCCAAGCTCCCTTTCAAGTAGGCTTGATCTTCATCAATAGTAGCCCTCCTTTACCTTTGGAGCTTATGTGAAGGCTTGGGTGAGTTTGATCGAGCTCCCTGATGAAGCTTGCAAAGGGAATTTGATGGGTAATGAGTGTGGAGTAGGTTTGAATTTCAATTGAGCTCCCCTATTTTCAATCTATTAAAATCGAGAAAATGGAACATCAATTTCACTCCAGGAAGCTTGGGATCACTTGGCAATGGCTCCTCTGGCTTCCCTTAGCTCAATTGAGTATGAGACTGTTAAGATTGAATGGAATCAGAGGGAGTATATCTCCCCCTTGAAGGATCAGACGGTAGTGAAGGAGCTTTTCATTTTGATCCAATTGACCCTATTCAATGGGTTGTTTGAGCTGTTTAGAGTGGCATGGCATTCAGTTTTGGCCAGAGGAGTGGGTGAGGTGGCCATGTGCTCAAACAAGGTGGAGGGAGGATTCCATGTGCTCAATTTCATGCAAATGGTCAGTTTTGACCTTAAGCTAGGTTGGGCTGACCCAAACCCATTTGGATAGGTGCACCACACTCCCTAGTGCCCACTTGGTCCACTAAGAGAGTGTCAAGTGGTCATGAAGAGGATTTGACCAAATTCCAAGTGGATTTGGTCAAAATTTACCCTATGGCCTAGGGGTAAAATAGTCATTTGGCTTGGATTTTAATTTGAATATATTTCTTATGTTTGAAAAATGGGTTAGGCCAAGTTTCATTGAATTTGGAATTGGTTTGATGTGATTTGGCTCATGTTGACCCATTTAGGTCAAAATTGGTCAACTTGGGTCAAGTTGACTAATTGGTCAAATTGGGTCAAATCAAGGGTTGAGTCAAGTTCATATGACCATTTGAAATGTTTTGGTGGCTTTGGTGTGATTCAATTTGGTTTATATTTGGTTTTGGTTCAATTGAGTTGATTTAGGTCAAATGGGTCAAGTTGACCAAATTGACCCATTTGACCTATTTGGGTTAGGTCATGGGTTGGTTCATGTTTGGCTGGTCATATGAAATAGATTGGTATCTTTATTTCCAATCAATTTGGTTTATGTTTGAGTTTGGCTCAATTTGACCATTTAGGTCAAGTTGGGTTCATGGTCAATTGAGCTAGGTTAGGTCTATTTGGCCAATTGGAGCTTTGGTCAAGCTCAACAATCATTTTGGAATGAACTTGACCCATTAGTTTCAATCAGTTTGGCTTAGATCAAGTTTTGACACTTTTTGATGTTTTAGGTCAAGTTGGGTCAACCTGGCTCAAGTGGCCAATTGGGCTAGGTTAGGCTCAAATGTTGGCATGGTCAATTTCAAACTTTGATCATAAATGAACTTAGATCAATGGTTTCAATCAATTTGGCCTATGATGGATTATGGTTAGTTTAGGTTTCATTTTGGCTAAGTGTTGACTTGGTCAACCCTTAGGTTTGACTTGGTTTGACCCAATTTGAGTGGTTGATCATCTCGTGATGATTGTTGATTATGATGAGAGGTTTAGGTGGGCTTAGTTCAATCCAATTTGGTTAGGATTAGAATTTGGCTCATAAGGGTACTTTAGGTCACATTGGGTCAAGTGAGCCTAAGCTGATCAAATGGCTTGGTCAAAGCTTGAATTAAGTTTGATTAAATTCACATATGGACTTATGATTGAAATATAAATCCATTTGCAAGTGGTTTGAAGTCAAATGGGTTTTGATTCATTTGACAATTTCAAGTTCAAGGGGTGAACATGAGTTTGACTTGGGGCTTGATTTTTGAATTGAGTTTTGGTTTGGTGATTGAAGTTTATGTTTATATTTGGATTCATGATTGAAGGATTGATTGAATCATGAAGAAAAATCAATAGTTTGGCATGATTTGAATTTGATTTGGCTAAGTTCAAGATTTTGACTTGAAAGGCTTAGGTTGGATTTTAATTGAATTTGAGTTTGATTTTTGGAGTTGGTTTTGGTTGTTTGAATTTATATTTCATTCATATATGTGAATATAAATGAATATATAAATGAGTTAAGAGAAAATTTTATCAATTTCAAGTGATTTGAGTTTGATTTAGGCTAAGTCCTTAAGAGGGAATCAAAGTGACTTAAAAAATTCTTTTGATTTGGATTTGATTTTTGGATTTAGTTTTATTGATTTGAATTTATATTTTATTTATATATGTGAATATAAATGAGAATATAAATGGGTTATGAGAATATTTCATGAGTTTGAAGTGATTTTAATTTGATTTAGGCTAAGTCCTTAAGAGGAAATTAAAGGACTTAGAAAATATTTTTAACTTGGAATTTCAATCATGGGCTTCAATCATAAGTTTCAATCATGGATTTAAATCATTTGGTATTGATTTGGGTTTGTAGAAAATCAATTAAGCTGGAATTGATTTAGGTTTGATGTTGATGTGATTTGGAGTTTGACTTGAAGGAAATAAGTGAGGAACGTGGTTCAAGTTATAGGGTAGGCAACTTTTCCTAACACCCTTAAGGCATGACCTATTCCTATGGCTAACTCTTCTAAGTCTCGAGGGCTAGGTTGAGTGTCCACCTAATCACTAGATGTGTCTTAAGACTAAGAATCTCTTAAATTCTAAGAGGATTCCTATGTCTAAGATGGAGGGGTTGAGGGATCATCCTAAAAATGAGGTCAACAAAGGGCGCCTAATAGGTGTGGTGTGACTGACAAGGAACACCATATGTATTGGTGTTAACCGAAATGATCAACAACACCGAACGATCACAAGCACTAGAAGAAATGGTCTATGCCTAACCCAAGGTGTAGAATGAATCCAGAGCTTAGTGCGATGTGGCTCTACTTATGTCAAGGACATAAGAGAGGGAAGGAGGAATCCACTAGGGATTGAGTATGTGAACCTTCCACTAGGGAAGCAGGTTCAAGTCATCCATAAGGGGATGAGTGGTTTGGTTTGATTTGAGTCTCACTAGGGAGAAATTTGATTAGTTTAATTAAGTTTTGCTAGGGAAGAGTATTGAATTTACTTCAATTTATTGTTTATTTAATTGTGTTTGTTTTGACTCCATCGGGGATAGACAAGTGAACCCTCCACTAGGGAGGCAAGTTCAAGTCATCCATAAGCGAGGAAAGGTTGTGAAATCCGTTGAGGGATTAGAACTCTAGATCTGTTGAGGAACTAGAAAGACTTGCATCTCACTGAGGAGAACAAAAGGTTTGATTTAAATTGATTGATTGTTTTTTTTTGTTTGTTTCAGATTTCTAATTTTGGATTTTGAAATAGACCCTGTTGGTTTACGATGGACAGCACTGAGTAGAACCCATGGAGGCCTAGATCTAACTCAGATTTATCAATCCAAAGGGGTAGTCTACTAAACACATAGTAGGACTAGCCAAACAAAGGGAATGCCTTTTGATGTGCAGCAGTTGTACTAGAAAGAAAGCATAGTAGATTTACATCCTCCGAAATAGGGACTAGTTGCTGGGGTAATCTTTTGGCAAGGCAATAGATTGAACCCAACCTAGAGCTGACTATTGAGTGAACGTCGCTGGGGGACTTAAAATAGCTAAGAGATAGTCAAGATTAATTTCATTTTTTAGATTTATTTAATGAGTCCCATCTATTTGGGATGGGCTGCACTAAGTAGGGGCCATGGAGGCCTAGACCTAACTCGGACTTACCAATCCAAAGGGAGTAGTCTACCAACCACAAGGTAGGACTATCCAACCAAGGGGAATGCCTTTCGATTTGTTATGGTCAAGTCTTAAGAAGAAAGCGTAGGGACTCACTTCTTCTAGAAACTAGAAACCACTTGGGTGATCGATTACTTTGGGCAACAAATCTAACCCGTCCTAGGGCTAACTATTGAGTAATGTCACTGGGGGACTTAGATCAACTAAAATATAGTCAAGGATTAATTTCATTTTTTTAGTTTATTTTGATGAATTTTGTTGGTTTGCGATGGATCATACTGAGAAGGAGCTTATATTAGCCTAGACCTATCTCAGATTTACTGAACCAATGGGAGTAGCTTCCCGACCGATGGGAGAACTATCTGACTGAAGGAGTGCCTTTTGGTTAGCAATGATCAATTCAAGGGAAGAAAGCTCAAAGACTCATATCTTCTACTACAAAAGACCACTAGGGTGATAGATTTCTTTGGGCAATAAATCAAACTCGAGCTAGGGCTGCCCGTCAGTTTATAATAATCATGCTAGAAAGAATGCGTCATAGTCTTATATCTTCCAAAGCAGAATGATTGCCAGGGTAACCTGCTTGTGGAAAAATAGATTGATCCTAACCTAAGGGCAACTACGAAGTGAGTAGAGACTCAGGGATTTATCTCAACTCAGGTAGCCAAGCAATTCCTATAGGGAGTTCTGCTGACGTTGCCCTAAAGATAGGATGCTTGCTTGGGAAAAGGGGGCCCTTTGGGGTCTTGAATCATTTTGGCCTTGTATAACTCAAGGTTCTGGCATGCCCATAGGTGACTTTCCTCCAAACCTTTGAGCTCTTCCAACTGCAAGTTTGAATTCTACTATGTAGTGTTCTTGCTACCTAATGTTATCATTAGTGATGGGAGTTGAACTTCTAAAGGTAGAACGGCTTCGGACCCATACACTAAGAAAAAGGGGGTAGATTGAGTTGGAGTTCGGTATGTGGTGTGGTAAGCCCACAAGGCTTCAACCAACTACTCATTCTACTGTCGTTTGTTGTCATCAAGCATCTTCTTTAGTATCTAGATGAGAGTTTTGTTAAATGCATCTGCTAAGCTATTTGCTCTAGGATAGTAGATGGTGGAGTATCTCCAATCTACACCGTGTCTTCTAGCAAAGCTGTTGATCTTCTTGCTTTTGAATGCAGTATCATTATCATATATAATTCATCGAGGCACCCGAAATCTATATACGATATGGTTCCTGAAAAATTGAAGCACATGCTGAGCTGAGACCTCTCTGAGTGAGATTGCCTCCGCCCACTTGAAAAAGTATTCGATGGTAGCTTAGATAAATCGAGGACCCTTGAAAGAAGGAGGATCGATCAGACCCACAATGTCGGTACCCCAACACTCGAATGGCCATGAGGCCAATGTAGGGTGTAGAATGTTGGGTGGTTGATGTAGGACCACACCATGTACCTGACACTAATGGCATCTCCTAGCTACATCCATGCAGTCTGTAATCATCGAAGGATAGTAGTATCCTAGTCTCTTGGTCTTCATCTTCATCTTCAGACTGGATTGATGCGCTCCACATAGACCTGAATGTACCTCAGTTATAATGCCACGGGCTTCATGTTTATCTAAACAACATAACTAGATCTGGTCAAAGGACCATCGGTACAGGGTGTGATCAACGAGAGCATAGAAGAGAGATCTCTATTTCACCTGATGGGCTTGTGAAATTTCTTGAGGTAGTTTGCTGGTGTTCAAATAGTTTATGAACGGTTGCCTCCAATCCAGCTCCTTGTCCTTATAGGCAATGACAACCTCCCTTTTAAGAGAAAGTCTCTCGATGAGTTCAACATCAATAAGAGATAGGACTTGTCTATTTTGGACCTTTATTGGAATGGGCTCATCTTCTGGACATGCCAATTCTTTGGCAAGTTTGGCCAAAGCATCTACTACTGTGTTCTCTACTCAGGGAACCTTGTAGATAGTGACTTCAAAAATCTGGGCCAATAGCTTCATGGTATACTCATGGTAATGATGAAATCTAATAAAGTAAGTGGGCTGAGGAATTTGATGCCCTCATCCACTAATACAAGATGTCTAATAGAAGAAGAACTAGTTGAAGTAGAAGTGTTGGGCAGTAGTAGGCGCCTGTGGGACAGGCGGACTCGATTGGTGGTTGCTTTCTGGCTATCCCTGAAAAGTATGGGCTACTGCTACTGTTGTTGAGCTCCCACTTTTCCTAAGTTGCCTTTGGCAACTTGCGAACCTTCCTTGATGTTAGAGGTTTGAGCTGCCTCAGGCACCTGTAAGGAAATTTTCTTGATTTTAGAAATAATTTTCTTAGAGGTTCGAGATAAAGAGATATCCCAACCTTCTTTTATTTTGAGAGGATCACATGTATCTCCAAGGATTATCCTAATAGAATTGGATGGTTGTTCCACTATATATTCCTTAGGGATAACTATACCGCCTAACTTGTAGCTATGCTCAAGTCAGTCCTTAAATATGAAGTAATCCTCCAAAATATGGCCTAACATGCGGTGGTAGGGGTAAAAGTTAGGATCATTACTCCTGCCCACTTCCTCTGGCTTTCTAGGCTCGGGTAGCTGAAAATCAGGTTTCTTTAAATGTTCTTAAAGATTTTCATGACTATCTCCCTCTTACATGAATAAGTTTTATTTAATTTATTCAAAAGAGTAGGTCGATGATAGCTACCTGGGGGTGGATATGTATATCACTGCTGAGAGTATGGCTGAGGAAGAGGCGGAGAAGACCATGGAGGCTACTGCAACAGCCGATAAGATGGCCTAAGTGGTGGTAAAGGAGGTGGAAGTGACGGCTATGGAGCACGAGGTCTCTCATAGGAATCTCTGGCTGGTTGCTTCCCCTTATGTAATACTGCTACTGCCCCTGGCTTCTTTTCATAAGCTTTCTACGACATTGGCTTTGATGATTGATCTTAAAAAGGTAACTGTTTGGCCTCTCCTTGTAGATTTTCCATCATGTTGACTAGCTTCTCAAATATCTTGATTGTGAAACCTTTAAGCATGAAGGCGATCGGGCCATGAATATTCTTTAATATAATTTTAATAGCATGATGTTCAGACAGTTGCAATTCATATTTCATACTCTAATTACTCCATCTAAGAATATAATCAACAAGAGACTCACCGAAGAGTTATTGTGCTATAACGAGATCGCCCATAGTTACCCTTTGCTAAATTTCTAGCAAACCTCTTGATAAAGAGTTGCTCTAATTCAGCAAAAGTCTTCACTGAATCGTTAGGGAGTTCAGCATACCAATCAAAGGCTATGCCCACTAAACTGCAGATAAAAAGATGGAACAATAGTGCATCACTGCCACCAGCATTGCAACAGTTGTCCCTAAAGTACACTATATGTTGGCGAGGGTTCCCGCTGGCATCAAAGCTCTTTAAAGAAAGAGGCATAAAACCCTTAGGATAATGGATAACATTGAATTTTTCTGGGTAGGGTGTACCCTTTGGAACTGATGTACCACCTCAGGCTTGCACCAATGCTTCTCTCATTTATTGCTCAACCATGAGTTTAAAATCTTTTTCTTATATGGAGGTACTATCCACTACCTTCCTATAGAAGCTAGTGCTGCCTTGCTTTACTGGAGGTGAAGTCTTAGCTTAATCCAGGACATGCAATAACTCAGGCTGACAGATCTCCATAATAGCTGGATGTGCTTCTAGGGCTTGATTTTGAAGTGCTAAATTTCCACTTGCAAATCTTCAAGCCTCTTTCTCATCTTATGAATCTGTTCATCCTTCTATTTGAGTTATTGAAGGAGGTGCTGGGTCGAATAAGCTGTATCATCTTGTTCGGCCACAACACCTTCCAAACTATGTTGATCGTGAAGGAGAGAACCCTGCTATCAACCATATGCACCTTTATTGAGTCTTCCAACAAATCATCTTTGTTGGGATCAAAGCTAACCTTCTCTTCTTCTAGGTCAGACCAATCATATCCTAGGGTTTCTTTCTTCTCAGTGAGATACTGTGATACTATATCATCCAGGGAGGGGTCTTACTACGCAGGCATAAATGATTACGGCTAATCGATGGTGGGATCATGTTTATGAACAGAGATATATCTGACCTCCCCTACAACCAGAGTGCTAATCTCATGAGGGCTACGCTCAATGGATGATACATGCCCATGACTGTCACCTGAAGTGGGTGGAGTGCTGCTCCTGGGAGGATCTATTGACATGGGGACAATAAAACTTTCTCTTTCTCCCTCTACTGCTGCTATCTTCATGATCTATTATGGTGATGGTGGTGATGGCATAACTTCAATGCTACCAGGTTGCCACTCCCTCTTCACCACAACTGAAGTAGGAGGTCGAGTAGGAGAGCTCGACCTCATCTCAGTCAGTGGTGTAGATGAAATGGGATCCCTTGGCTGTAGTCAGATCACCAATGGGGCTTTCTTTTCCCCTGATGCTGCCTTCATGGCTTTTGATGGAACTATGGAAGATGAAACTTTCACTGGCGATGGAGGACGTGGAGTGGAGCGGTGTGATGGAGGCAACACCGACTCTCTCTATGCAGGAGCTCTCCTCCCATGATGGGTAGTATCGGTCAGTACAATACTATTAGTATGACTAGCGTGGGTAGCGTGCCGATTAGGGAGGTCCACAAGGGTGGAGGCTACCAACTGCATTGCATACCTTCACCTTTTTCTGCTAGTAAAATGAATCGATACACGGGCCTCTCTGGCCCTCTCCTATCAGATATGCTCACTTATGCTGCGAGGAGTGACTGATCATAGATCAAATTGGGCTTTGGAATCTGATCATCCAGAATCGCTGCCAACCTGGCGCTAAATTATCTTAAGGCCAGCATAGGACCTCCTCCTATCTCTGATAGGTGCCTCATAATGAACTGCCAGAGGAGGTGACACTGTAATCCTCTTAACATCTTCTTCTCCATTAGATGCGAAAAGAGGATGGAACTTATTCTGAGTGGGTAAAGGGGAGACTACACTGGGTGATTCCTCTACTGCAGTGTGAGATAATGTCTCTATCTCCTTAGCAATTCACACATGATGCCGGTTCATCTTGTGGCTCTTATTGCGATGCTGGGTCTAGCTCAGTGGAGCAGTACGGAGCTAGACCCTATCTCATAGGTAGGGGAGACTATCCCTGAAGCCATGACAACCTTCCCCTTGGAAGAAGCTAGTGAGTGGGGACTACCCCATGCTAGGGCAGTGACAAGAACAACTGAACATACAGGCACTAGAGTTGTGGCTGTTGTGGGAACTTCTATAGCCTTCCTCTTCAGTGAGGGAAACTCGAAATTTGAATGCATCTCAATATGGATCACTGGCTTCTTCCCAATCACCACATTCCTGATGACAGTTGTGAGGGTTGCCCCCTCACAAGTGATTCTGGCCCCCTCAAATTTTCTACCAAAGTGTATTAAATGGGTGAAATCAGTTTGGGGGAGGCTGACCCAATCCAAGGCCAAATCCATCCCAAAGGGAAAAGTGAAGACATACTTTTGGGCATCCATTTGCACAGTACTAAACTTGAGTAATAGCTGACTGAAACTGAGCTGAAGTTCTGCAATTTTTGAAAAAAAACTCAAATAAGATTTTAAGCATTTGTATTCTGCTAACTTTTTGAAATTTTCTTTAAAATTTGGACCCACACTCAATAATTTGAATATGTTAAGTAGGGCTTATTAAATTTAGGAGAGAGATTTTGAATGAATTGGAGAAGAGATTTTTGAGTTTAGAATCTATTTTCAACAAATTTTTATATGTTAAAGATGGGTTCAAATATTTTGTAGAGATTTTTGATGCTTCCATTGGTTCATATTTGAATTTAATTTTTATGTTTGGGGATATTTTATTTAACAAATTTGAGTATGTTAAATAGAGGGTCAATTGATTTTGTTTTGGATTTTGATGTTGGGATTTAATCATTTAGCATATTTGGGTATGCTAGATGAGATGTTTCAAAATAATTTTCTTCTTTTTCTTGATTGCACATGATGTGTATCATGTGTGAATTTAGAAATGGAATCTTTACTTAGTAAATATTTGTATGCTAAACAAAACCCAAATCTAATTTTTGTCTTCATTTTGAAAATGGGATCTTTACTTAGCAAATTTGTGTATGCTAAATAAAGTCCAAATGTGTTTGATTTTTGTTCGTTTAAAAATGGGATCTTTACTTAGCAAATTTGTAAATGCTAAATAAAGTCTAAATGTGTTTGATTTTATTTTGATTTGAAAAATGGGTTCTTTACTTAGCAAATTTATGTCTGCTAAGTAAAGTCAAAATGTGTTTTGTTTTGTTTTGATTTGAAAAATGGGATATTTACTTAGTAAATTTGTGTATGCTAAGTAAAGTCCAAATGTGTTTTGTTTTTATTTTGATTTTTTTTAAAAAAATGAGATCTTTACTTAACAAATTTGTGTATGCTAAGTAAAGTCCAAATGTGTTTGATTTTTATTTTGATTTTGTGTTATTTTTGAAAGAAGGGATTTCTATTCAACAAACATGGTGTGTTAAATGGAATTCACTTTATTTTAAATTTTTTTCTAAAAAATGAAGCTCTCATTTGACAAATTTTGGTATGTCAAATGGAATTCCAATGTATTTCAATTCTTATGATTTTTTTTGCAAAGTAGATTTCCATTTAACAAATTTGGGTATGTAAAATGAAAGTCAATTTTTTATTTTTCTATTCCAAAGATGAAATTTTTGTGTGTGATTTATTTATTTTTGAAAAGATGGAAATTCCAACTTAACACATGTGGAATGTGTTGGGTGGAGTTTCAAATGGTGTGATTTTGTTTGAAGATAAAGGTTCCATCCAACAAGTTTGGATATATTGAATGAAGAGGCTTGTCCTCAAATTTGTAATTTTTTTTTTTAAAAAGGAAGAAACTCCAATTTCAACATATGTAAGATATATTGAAATGGAGTTTTAATTTTATGATATGATTTTATTTGGAAATAGATTCTTCATTTAAAAAATTTAGGTATATTGAATGAGGATGTTCATTTTCAAATATGCTCTTTTTGAAAAGGTGATTTTGATTTCATTTGGAAATGAAATTTTCATTCAATAAATTTGGATATATTGAATGAGAATGTTCATTTTCAAATATGTGCTTTTTGAAAAGGCGATTTGGATTTCAATTGGAAATGAAGTCTTCATTAAATAAATTTGGGTATATTGAATGAGGATGTTCATATGTGCTTTTTGAAAGATGATTTTGATTTTGATTTTAGAAAGCTCCTTCATGTAATAATCTTGAGGATTGTTAGATGAGGTTAAGTTATATATATATTTTGTGAAACTTTTTGTGCAAATATTTTATTATATGAATTTTGGAAAAGTGCTTTTGAAAAGTGATATTTTTATAAAGGATTTATTTTTCTTTATTATTGGGATGAACTTTACCTTACCATAGAGATGGTAAGAAGAAGATGTTTAGTTATCTCTTCATTAAATTTTGTTTTTACCTATTGAGGGACCCAATAGGGGTTTTAAGACCTATATGGAGTGAGGTCCTAAAACCTAAAGGATGTTGGCTAGCTTAGCTTAAGAATGAAATAACTAAGTGCCAACAAAAAAGGAGGATAGTCTTAGACTTATATAAAATATAAATCCACTATTGATACTTGGAGACAATGATCATTTACTAAAGATGGAGAGAGAAACCATCCCTAACGGAGTCGCCAGAAAAATCTGTGGTGTTTATTTTTTGGATAATTAAGGTTAGACACCACATAGATTCGTAGATGTACTTATTAGGGTGATCAGATATGATATTGAGGAATGATGTACTATCTTGAGAGACAGAAGTCACCATCCTATAATGGACCTAATCACCTAATAAGGGCTCCTAAAAATAATGGGTCTTCGAATGTACCAGAGATCTTTCCCCTACTTTACATGGAAAAGTAATGTATGTTTTATTTTAAATCAGATTCATTAAGTTTCCTATGGACGCAAGCCCCTATAGTTAATTACATCCTATGGAATGAGATTCCTTAGGAATATTCTCGATTAAGGTAAATGATTATTGTCTCCAAAGATTTCAATGATAGGACTATCAAATAATTGGTTATTTTTAGAAAATCAAGTGGGATTTGAGAAAAGGGAAAGAGTTATTTTTGAAACCAAAGGGAGACAAGTAGGGGATGCTCATGATACTAGAAAACTTAGTGAACATATCGAATTATCCTATGGTTGAGATTTATATTTTTGAAATTGAGGAAAATTATATGTTTGAGTTGAATTTTCATTAGAAATCCAGGGCTTACAATTCCATAATACAAGATTGTAGAAATGCCTAAGAGGTGAGGATTTATGCTTGTAGCCTACAAAGAGAAACAATAACCTTAGATCCTAAATCTAGGGAGCTTTGGTGAGGGCCAAAGCATGACCTAAATTTAAGGCAAAAGATGGGTATATGGTTTACCTCCACAAGAGAGAATACATCACCCGACTGTTGGGCTTACAACTGCTTGGGGGTGGTCGCCAACTAATTCCTCCTACAATTTTAAATACATGTAGGAAAGCCTTATGCTTTGTAAGATGGCTAAGCTATTGTTTATTTAGAATGGAGACTAAGTCCTTAAACACACTCCCTAAGAGACTCGATCATGAAAGGCATGAATAATGACCTAATATAATACAAATTTTGTTAAATTTTATTTTGATTTTGGACATTTTTATTTGACACAGGCTATGGGATTTCATATACCTAATGCATGAGAAGATTGGTTATGGGCCAAAATCAGAAAGAAGGAGGTGTGTTTCCACCATGGCTCTCAAAGGTCAAGCCATTTTCTCTAGCAAAGGTGGAAGCCCTCCATTAGCAAGAGTGAAGCAATATGATTTATGCATGATGTGAGACATACAATATCTAGCTAAGGGGTTGCTAATTCTTTTAATATCTTGATTTATTTCCTAGGCTTTAGGTAAGGTTATGAGTTATTTAATTTTAATTTTGAGTTGATTAATTGGATATAAAATTTATTTTTTCCCTAAAAGCCTAATCGTATCCAGGCCATTCACCAAGCAAAGAAGAAACTAGGAAAATCATGTCATCTTAATTGCACAATCATAAACAAAGCATCAATCAATTTATAAAATTGGCATAAAAGAATAGAAGGTCGATGTGGTCGGGCTCCACCTCATAAACCCGAAAAGGAAAATGGGTAGCCGAGCTCTACCCTTATATAACCCAGATTATAAATGAATAATTATAATTTAGAAGGAATTTATGTTAGGGTGGGGGGAGGGGGGGATCTTCATTCTTCATTTCTTCATTTCTTCCTTTCATCATTTCTTTCTTTATATTGGTTTGACTTGGGATGTAGTTTGCTCCAAGGCTTCACATGGTATATAAGACATGGTCTTATAACCAATGCTCCCCTTAATTCCCCCATAACATTCATTGCAAATCTTAACTATAAAAATTACATCAAAATAGAAAAAGTAAATCTAGCTAAACTTGTGAAATAAAGGTTAGTTAAAAATTCCACGCAACCCAAGTAGTTATATGAATAAGTTGGACTTAGCACCCCACAGATGGGTAACCAAGTCCTAGTTTGGATTATGCTTAGGGGTATAAGCAACCTGCACAACAAAGTATTTATATTTTTATTATAACTCCCCTTGAGCACAATCCCCTTCAAAAGACAAGATTAGGCTAAGATCGCCCTATTATCCAGTCTACACACATACACTCTAACATCGAGTCTAAAAATATTACATCATAAAATAAAATCAGGCATCAAGCCATGCACCGCCCTAACATAGAGTTGAAAATGGTGACTTAGCCTAATGTGTGTGCCATTTCAGGCTTATGTGCAATGTCTTAGCTAGGCTTTAACGTTGGAATTTTTTAAGTGTGAGAGATTTAATTTAAAGGGTAGTTTCATTTCAAGTGATTTAGTTGATTTATCAATTTTTAGTTGATGATTTGATTTGGTTTGAATGAACCTACACTTAGCAACTAAATGTTGTGAACAGAAAAAAGAAAAGAGAACTTTCTTTCATCTAGACCTTAAAGTATTTCTAAGGTAGATTCATTAATGATTTTCCTTTAGTGAATGTTTTATTATGTATTTTTATTTAATCCTGAGTTTAGATTTATTCCAAAATAGTCTTATTCAATAAGAAAGGCCTCCTATGATTAATTAGGATGAATTACTATCACATAACACACGCCCATTCATTTCTTTCCACCATGTATAACATGCATATAAATAATCTTAAGCATAGCTATACATGTAATGCAAATTTTAGCACACTTTGATGATGAATGCTAAGAGATATGATTTGAAAATTTGAATATTCAATTGATGCATGTATTTATTATGTAGAAAAGAGGACTCTTTTATCCATTAATCAAATGCACATTCATATGTATAAAAGACATAAATGAGTACGGTGCCATTGTTTTCTATGCCAGGGGCGTAAGGTACAAGACCTACTTTGGGCTACTTAAAGCCTCACAGCCCCGACATGTCCAGACTAATATACCACTTTTCTTAAATACATATAAATGTACAAAAAGGAATAAATGGATGAAGAATCATGCAAAAGATTATGTTTGATTTGGTTGTATAATTTACATGTGTAAATGTGTAGATCCTTCTTAAGTCATAACATATAAATGCATATGAATAAATTTAAGCAAGCATTGTGTTCTTTTCAAATGAACTATACACTTTGCAAATCCTATTCAAATTCATGTTAAGAGAAGAGAAGAAAATAAAATAATACATATCTTATGCTATAATCACATGCAAGATTATAAGCACTTATAAGTAGCATCACTTCATTCATAATCTTTGATTTATAAGTTTTAAAAAATAAAAATTGACTTAATAGTGATAATAGCCACTCATATTCTTAACTTTAACTAAAACATGCAATTTTACATAAATAAAACATTTTCTTTATTTGATTTTTCAAAAATGAATGCATGATTTCATCTGGCAAACAATATTTAACATGCTTGGAAAGAAATAAAGGGATGTAATCACATGACTTCATTCACCCTAATTACTTTTTGAGGACAATCACATAAAATGGGATTATTTAAAATGATTCAAAATTCTTAAAGAGATTTTTATTTTTGGATTTGATTTGACTTAGGAAATATGAAAAGGGTTTGCTAGTCCTAATCCATTTCCCCAATGTGTGAATCGATTTATTTTAAGTTTAGAACAATTAGGTTGATTTTATGTTTTGGTTTGGTAAAGGTACGAATTAAATTCATTAATTACCTCTTACCTATACTACTTTAACATAATTATTAAAGTAATTATGAGCCAACATATGATATGCAAACACATGGAATTTAAATTAGTAATGCACCTAAGAAATAAAGGAGCCTAATGCAATTGGCTCACAATTATTGATCAATTAAGCTAAAAGATTTAATTAAGTACTTTCATAACCATCCTACACATGTAGTTTGATTATAATTACCTTTGAAGTCTCTTAGGTTATTCAACACCTAAGAATCTAGCCAAGATTAAGTGATTAAGTATTGGGATAATTTGATTTTGAGTTTGATTAATTGAATTTATTAAAGATGTGATTAAGTCATTAATTAATTAGCAAATTTATTAAGTGTTTATCCAAATGAAATAAACTTAGGAAAAAAGATTTGGAAAAGAAATCTTAATCTCATTCCCTAAGTCCATTCATTGTCTAATGATGATTAGCAAGCTTATTTATTGGATTTATCATTGTTTGATAGGTTAATTAATCATTTAATTAATTAAGCAAGGGATTAAGGATGAAATGACCAATTCCCCTAATTTATCCAACAATAAATTTCAAGAAAATCATGGGAGGCAGAGGTTATCCCACTAATAAACCCTAGGAATTTTGGAATTAGTTGTTGAGATAATTAAGGAGTAATTAACCTAATTACATTTCCAAGAAAACCCAAATTGAGTGAAAGCTACTGTTCAAAATCAATTGATCATAATTTTATATTATTCTTGTTTAAATTATCTTTAAAATTAACTTGAGTTTGTATTTTGTGAATTTTTATATAATTAATTATGAATTTTGGAAGATTCAGCATTAGAAATGAATTAATTAAGCCTAATTAACCCCTTAATCCCATCGATCCATGTGGTGGCTGATGCGACATGCTTTCCACATAGCACGATGAGATAGGTTATTTAAGTAGTCACATTCGACGATGGCGACGCTTTTCTGCCATCCGACGATCGACGCGTTATTAATCCTGCAATTTAGGCTTAAATCAGTGGGAGATCTAATGTGATTTAATCACAATCATTTGTTCCAATCATGCAGAACGGATGGGGTATGATTTATCTTCTTCTGAGCAGTGAGAGATGGATGTCGTTTGTCGATCGTCGCTTGATCTGAGCTCACCTGAGCTTGGATGGAGTTCATACTCACCCCACACCTTTGGGGAAGCACAAGTAATGAATCCAATGGTAAGGATCTCAAGAGATTATAATTTTCTTCACAAAGGACCAAGTACTTTTTATCCTAAGATAAGTTTTGAGTAATACCTTGCCAGAGGCTATCACCAGTGCTTCAAATGGAGGATGTAGCTTGGTCTAGTAGAGATGAAGCCCTATTGAAGGTATCAAGCCCTGATTTGAAGTGGATGGCTCGGTTGACCAAGCTCCCCCTTCAATGGCAATCAGCTTTGATCAAAGTCCTCCTTCCCGTGGCTCGGTGACTTGGGGAATAATTTGATTGAGCTCGACATAGTCCCTTGATGGTGCTTGCAAGTTTAATTTGGTTTTGGTGAAGAATTGAGTGACTGAGAAATTAGATGGACCTCCCCTGTTTCAGTTTTGAGCAAAACCAAGAAGGAGAATTCAAGGGAGCTTGGAAATGGCTTGGGGAAGCTTAGGGATGCTTATTTTTGATTCCTACAGCTTAGTCAAATTTAGTTCTTATGGTTTGAGTGGGAATGAGGGGGAGTAGATCTCCCCCTCCTTGGATCGGATGGTCGAGAGTTGAGTTTCCATTTTAGCTCAATTTTTAAGGTTGGTTGGTCGATTTGGGCTATTTGGCATCTCGTGTGATTTGTTTTAGGTAGTGGAGGGAAGGAGAGTGAGTGCCCAGGTGCTAGGTAAGTGTATTGAGTGATCTAAGTGGTTAATTCCCCTTAGAGGGGATAATTTAGCCTTGGGTTGGGTCATGGCTGACCCAAACCCATTGGGTCATGCTCACCACCCTCCTTGGTGTCCATATGGACCACCAGGATGACACCAAGTGGTCTTGAGGAATAATTGTCCAAATTCTAAGTGAATTTGGCCATAGGAAACCCTTCGAGTTAAGGGCAAAGTGTTCATTTGGCCATGATTTTGATTTGGACAGATTTGAAATGATTCAAAAATGGGTTAGGCTAAATTTCAAGTGATTTAGAGTTAATTTGGTTTGAATTGGTTTAATTTGATCCATTTAGGTCAATTGGGTCAAATTGGGTTAAGTTGACCAATTAGTCAAATTGGGTCAAACCATAGGTTAGGTCAACTTCAAATGATCATTTGGAGCTTATGGGTATCATTGGTTTGGTTCAATTTAGTTTAGATTTGATTTTGGTTCATTTAGGTTCATTTAGGTCAAATGGGTTAAGTTGACCAATTTGATCCATTTGATCGAATTGGGTTAGGTCATGGGTTGGTTTAGGCTTGGTTGATCATTTGAAATATATTGTAAGCTTTGGTTTCAATCAATTTTGATTTGGTTTGATTTCAAGTTGACTTGACATTTTCGATCAAGTTGGGTTCATGGTCAATTGGACTAGGATGGGTCTAGTTGGCCAATTGAAGCTTTGGACAAGTTCAACAATCAATTTAGAATGAATTTGATCCATTGGTTGCAATCAATTTGTCTTAGATCAAGATTTCACCTATTTTTACTTTTTAGGTCAAGTTGGGTCAACTTAGGTCAAGTGACCAATTGGGCTAGGTTTGGCTCAATTAATGGCTTGATCATGTTCAATCATTGATTATGGATTGGTTTAGATCAATGGTTTTAATCAATTTGGCTTATAGAAAATTTTGGCTTATTTAAGTTTCATTTGGGCTAAGTGTTGACTTGGTCAAAGGCTAGGTTTGACTTGGTTTGATCCAATTTGAGTGATTGATCATCCTAGGATGATTGTTGCTCACAATATGAGGCTTAGAAGGGCTTACTTCAATCCAATTTTGGTTGGATTGGAATTTGGCTCAAAAAGATCCTTTAGGTCACTTTGGGTCAAGTGAGCCTAAATGGGTCAATTGACTTGATCAAGGCTTGACTCAACTTTGGTTGAACTCATATATGGACTTATGATGGAAATATAAATCCAATTGCAAGTGATTTGAAGTAAAATGGATTTTGGTTCATTTGATAATTTCAAGTCGAAAGGGTGAACATGTGTTTGACTTAGGTTAGTTTGATTTTGGTTTGGTGAGTGTAGTTTATGTTTATATTTGGGCACGTGATTGAAGGATTGATTGTTTGAAGAGAAAATCCAAGGGTTTGAATTAATTTGAGGATGGTTTGGCTAAGTTCAAGAATTTGGCTTGAAAGGGTGTAAGTTGGATTTTGGTTAGATTTGGATTTGATTTTTGAATTTATTTTTGTTATTTGAATTTATATTTTATTTATATTTGTAAATACAAATGATAATATAAATGGGTTATGAGAAAATCTTTTGAATTTGGAATGATTTGGATTTGTTTGAAGGAGTTCAAGGATTTGACTTGAAAGAGTATAAGTTGGATTTTGGTTTAATTTGGATTTGGGTTTTGAATTGACTTTGGTTATTTGAATTTATATTTCATTTATATTTGTGAATATAAATGAGAATATAAATGTCTTATGAGAAAATCTTTTTAGTTTGGAGTGATTTGGATTTGGTTTAGGCTAAGTCCATAAAATGAGATCAAAGGGCTCAGGAAAGATTTTGGATTTGATTTAAGTCATGGGTTTTAATCATTTGATTTAGGTTTGAGTGATGATTTGAATTTTGAATTGATTTAAGATTTGAGAAAATCAATTGAGTTGGAATTGATTAAAGATTTAGATTTGATTTGAAATTGAAATTGATTTGAATTTGAAATTTGACTTGAAAGAAGGGAGCAAAGATTTAGTTTAAGCTATAGGGTAGGCAAGTTCTCCTAATACCCCTAAGGCATATAACTTATTTATATGGCTAACTCTTCTAAGTCCCTCAGGTTAGGTCAAGTGTTCATGTATTCACTAGAAGTGTCTTAAGACTAAGGAACTCTTAGTGTTTAGAGGTGTCATATGTTTAAGATGGAGAATTTGAAAGCTCACTCCAAAAGTGAGGTCAACAAAGGGTGTGGGTGCCCAATAGGTGTGGTGTGACGAACAAGGCCTACCGCACGTATTGGTGTTGACCGAGATGATCAACAATGTTTGAATGATCGCAAGTACTAATAGAAACAATCTACTCCTAAACCCGAGGTGTAGAAAGAATCAAGAACTTAATGCAATGCAACTCTACTTATGTAAAGTACATAAGAGAGGGAAGGAGGGATCCACTAGGGATTGAATATATGAGCCTTCCACTAGGGGAAGAGGTTCAACTCATCCACTAGGGATAAGAGGTTTGATTTAATTTGCGTCTTGCTTCAGCCCCAAATAATAGTGCATAGGGGGTGGATTTTGTGGGAGACTTGTAAGTGGTGCGGTAAGCTCATAATGCGTCCATAAGCTTTATATGTCACTCCCTTTTATTTTTTGTGAGGATTTTTCAAAGTAATTTGACTAGTGTTTTGTTGAAGGCCTTAGCCAAGCCATTTGTCCTTGGATTATAAATTAATGAGTATCGTCAATCACTCTTTTGTCGATCAGCAAATCTATAGACTTTAGTGCTTTTGAAGACTGGCCCATTGTCTGAAATGATTCGATGTGGCATACCAAATCTATAGATAATGTTATGGATGAAGAAGTTGGTCACCTATTTAGCAATGACTTCCTAGAATATAGAGGCTTCAGCCCACTTGGAGAAATAATCAATGGCTACTAAGATGAAGTGATGGCCTGTTGATGATGGTGGATAATTGGTCTAATTACACCTATCCCTCAGCACTCAAACAGCCAAAATGCTATCATTGGGTGTAGCAGATTTGGATGTTGATGAATTATGTTGACATAGACCTAGCACTCATTACATTTTTTAGCATGATCGATACAATCTTTTACGATGGATGGCCAATAGTATCCCATTCTTTTGATTTTGAAAGCCATTTTAGGATGCCACAAAGTCCTTGGTGAATTTCAATAATTACCTTGTTGTCTTCTTCTATTCCTAAACATCATAGCCACATCTTGTCGAATGATCTATGATAAAGGGTATTGCCAACCTAAGCATATAGTCGAAGCCTTTTCTCAAGTTGTGCAGCCATGGACTTATTGCTTGGTAGTTTTCCTTCCTTAAAGTAATCGATGAAGGGTTGTCTCTAATCCTCCTTCTCTTATATCATAAATATTTCATTTTTAGGCTTTGGAGTTTCCTCAGGTTGAAGTTTTTCTCTTGAATAATTTGTGGCTTATCTTGATGACTTTGAGAAATGATTTATAAGGGAGTGTGGGGGGCAACGTGGGCTGCATCCTGCTTATTTACATTTGATAACCCCTCTTCCAGTGGTGATTTTAGACTCATTAGCTCTAGGACCTGATGAGTACAAACACTAATTATTATGTAATCATCGCCATCCATACTCATCATTTATTTAGCTAACTTAGCTAAACAGTCTGCTTTACTATTCTTAACCCGGGAGACTCGAGTCATAACAATGTTTAGGATTTGTTTCATTGAGAACTCTCTTTTGGTAGTGAGTCAATTCAACCTTGTTGATTTTGTAAAGGCCCAGTACTTGATTAATGACGAGTTGAGAATCACCATAAACTTGTAGATTCTAGACTCCCATAGAAATAGCTTCCTTAGAACTGCCACCAATGCTTCATATTTTTCTTCATTATTGGTTCATGGTTGAGTTAATCTATAGAGTTCCTCATTATACTACCCTCTCACGTGATCAAGATGAGACTGATGCCAGCTCAAGCCTTTAGGAGGTTTGAGGGTTGAGCGTACTTGATGGATGAAGCTCCATCAAAATGCAGTTCCAACATTTGCTGCTTTTCTTTTTTATATATATGCATGATCTGCTCATCAGGAAGATCATCATTAAGTGATGAATCTGCTAGGATGGGATGTGCACCAAGGAACTCTGCTATTTTTTGGGGAACATATGTGATATCAAGTTATAACAGAAGGACATCCCATCGTGCCAAGCGACCTATCAACATTGGTCTTATCATCAAGAACTTCAATGGATCGATCTTTAAGATAAAAGTAATTTTATGAGATAGCATGTAATGGTGTAGATTTTGAACAACAAAGATTAATTTCAAACAATTCTTCTTAACTGTAGAATAGCGAATTTTTGCTCCTATTAGTCTTCATCTAATGTAGTATTGAGTGTTCTCCTTTCCTTCTTCATTATGTTGCATTAACAGAACACCGAGGGATTCTTCAAATGCTGCTGTTTATAGGATGAGAGGCTTTCATGTGATCGATGCTATAAGAATAAGTGGATTCAACAAATATTTCTTGATATTGTTGAAAGCATCTTGACATTCTTTGTCCCATTTGAAAGGAATATTTTTCTATATTAATTTTGCAAAGTGTTGACATCTACCCAACATATTTGATATAAATATTCTAATGAATGTGAGATGTCCCTATACGGAATAGAGTTGATAGAGGCTCTTCAGAGGAGGCATTTTGATAATTGCTTTGATTTTGTTAGAATCAATTTCAATGTATCTGCATCGAACTATATATCCAAGGAATTTTTTTGAGGAGACTCCAAAAATGCACTTAAGAGGATTCATCATGATATCATTTTTTTTATTCTTTTGAAGACTATGTTTAAGTCATTGAGATGATCTTTATGATTTATACTTTTGACAATGAGGTCATCAACGTAGTACTCTATGTTTTGATGAATCAACTCATCAAAGATGGGTGTCATAGCTCTTTGGTATGTAGCTCCATCATTCTTCAAGCTGAAGTGCATGACCGTGTAGCAGAATATGCCAATTGACATACTAAATGAGTATGCTTCTCATCTTCAAGAGCCATTATGATCTGATTATAACCTGATGATCCATTTATAAATGAGAACATGTCATGATTTTAAGTGTTGTCCACCAACAATTTTGATACAAAAAGTGAAAAGTCATCCTTCGGACATGCTTTATTCAAGTCCTTAAAGTCAATACAGATACGAATTTGACCCTTTTCTTTTTCATGGGGACAGTATTAGCTATCCAGTCGGCATATTTTCTTCTTGAATGAAACCAGCTTCAATGAGCTTCTTGGTTTTTTCCTCCGCCTGCTCTTCAATATCTAATCTCTTTCGCCTAGAGTCTTGCTTTACTGGTGCTGCATCTAGTTTGATTGCTAGTCTATGAACCGTCATATCAAGGGATAAGCCTGGCATTTTAGCATATGTCCAAGCAAAGTAGTCCCTGAACTTACAGAGCAAGATTTTTAATTCTTTCACTTTATCTTCTAGAAGTAGGGCACTGATGAACGTTGGGCGAGACTCTTCCTCAATTCCAAAATTAATTTCTTTAAGTTCAATCATACTAGCCGCTTGCCCACCATCCTCCAACTCTTCAGGTGCTAGCCTACCTTCTGCTTCTTCATCATTTGTAAGACTGACTTCCAAGAAATCATGTCCATTTTCATTATCATTTTCAATTTCTACTCTTGTTATGACATAATAAGAATATTCTTACAAATAATTATCTTGGATGAACCTAAGACCTCTAGTAGTGTGTTTGTTTCTTCTACCAATGATTTGAGAGCCTTTTGGATACCACATCATTCCAAAGAGCTTAGTCCTTTACTTACTTGCTTCAGCATGGACTCCATGCTTGCGCATTAGGTTTTGCATCTTTGGAGAATAATTTTTTGGTGGTCCAATGGGAGCAAGAATTTCCAGGAACATTTGGAACATTTCATTTCTGAATAGAAGAATCCTTTTCAAGTAGTGCAAGTAGTGTTCGATCGACTACGTATTAATCAATATTCGATTGATTGGTCCGAGGCTATCGACAAAGAAGATTTGTGTAAGCCACTTCATTTCTTTTTGTCCAACTCACTTCTCTTTTTCTTTGTGAGTATCGAGAATATCCCCATTCATAGGTCTGAGATCCATCCTTGTAGGCACAGCTTCTTCCTCTTCAGACAACTGCATTACCAAATCAGGACCTTCTACTTGACATCCCTCAGATTTATAAAATAGGATTTTTGGCCCATACTTTTTAGGGAGAGGAGGTATATACAAAGTCACCAGTTATTCGACATTGTGGATTTCTTGTGGGCTGATTTCTTTGAAATGTTGGGGAGGAACAAAAGTGACTACAAGTGTAGTCTCCAATGCCGATGGATCTATGATTATTTTAAAGTAGGTGCATTGCACTTTGCCTTCAAAAGTAGATTTCAACCCATAATCATAGTCGAAATGATCCTCCACCTTCAACACTTTGCTTGAAAGTTTATGTGGACCTCTCGATTTGGAAGGGAACATTCCTCTCCTTCTTCGGTGTCACTACCCAAATGAGAGACAATTTTATTTATTTTGGACTTGCTCTTTATATCCCTAGAGATACTTGGACCTATCTGTTTTCCTTTAGTTGGTTTTCTTTCACCATCCTTCTTAACTTGTTCTTTTATGGGTTTTGTAGTAGATGCAATATTTGCTAGTTATTTTGTTTGTTTTGATTCCCTCGAAAGGAAGTAACTGGTAGCTTGATATATCTTCATTTCATGCACCGTAAAAGGTTGTAATGCACCCATAATCTTGCATTCTTCCTCATCTTTTGTATATTTCATACATTGATGTAGTGTAAATGGGACAATGCCATATTCATGAAACCATGGTTGGCCTAGAGGGGCTCAGAATGAGGTGTGTGCATCAACCACATGAAACTTGGCTTCTGTGTAGAGGTCACCGAATCTGAGAGGGAGGATGAATAACCCAACAATTTTCCATCCCTTCTCATTAAAATCTTAGACTATGGCATTGACTCATCTCAGATGTTTGATATCTAGAGATAGCCACCTAAGAGTCCTTAGGTTCATAAGATTTATAGAAGAACCAAGATCAATCAACATTCATGGTATTATAACTTCATCACTTTCAACTGTAACATATAGAGGGCAATTAAGGTTTTTAGTTCCTAACATATAATCTTCTTCTGAAAATGTGATGGCTGGAGGATCTTGACTATGCAAAGCCTCTGTTAGACAGTACTCAGTGAAATATCCTTCAAACTTCTCCAGCTTTTCGAGAGCTTCAATTAGAATATTATGGAGATCTTCTGACTTTAAAAGTGCTTTGTATATGCTAAGATATGCCAGAATTTTTCTTAAGTGGGATAGAATGTTATAGTCAATCCCCTTATTTGGTGGAGGCTTCTTATTTGAATCCTTACAGATGACTTTTCATTGATTTCAATTTCTTTTTCCTTAACTTTGTTTATTGGTCATTTCCTCTATTGAGTTGGTATCACTCGACCGCTTCTCAACTATACTTGGGCTACTTCTTTCAAATCTGAATCTTCAGATGAATCTGTTGCTTCAACATCTACTTCTGAAAATTCAAAATCACTGCCCAATTTCATATCTTTCATGTATGCCACCATGTCGGGCTTTGATTCATCTTCATTCAAGAAATTGAGTTCCCCTAAGCTGTCATCAGCTTTATGTACCTCCAAGCAAGATTTGGTGGGAAGTTCTTCATCTTCTTCCCCATCTTCTTCAATGATCTAAAGTTTGGTAATGAAATCAACAAGTGTGATGGGTCATCTTCCTGGTTGTTGGTAATCATTCATATTATTGATGATTTTTTGTGTTATAGTCTTTTTCTTTTTCTTTGATTTATTTTTTCGCTTGGCAGACTTTTTGACCTTCCCTTATGGGACTTAGCTAGGCTATCTTTCATGAAATGAACTAGCATTCCATAACTTGGGTTTTCTTTCAACTCAAGTATGGGCTCAAGTGGTGACTTCCACTTAATGCTTGGAATGCCTTCCAGTTGTTTCAACATCTTTGCAATCTTTTTAGAAACTGTAACTTGCCACCCTTCATCATCGGTTGATTTCTCTTTGCCTTTATCTTTGCTTGGTCGCACTAGAGAGAAGATAATCACCTTTGTGGATTCTTTCTTTGGACGAACTAATACACTATCTGATAATGTGAATTCTCCATTTCTATACTTTCACTCTAGCCAATCCTTGAATATATAGCAATCTTTAATAAGATGGCTACGCACCCAATGGTATTGGTAATATTGGCCTAGATCTATCTCAATTTTATTGAACCAAGGGAGATTTTGTGCATCCACTGAATGGATTCTCCAACCATAGGGGCGGCTACTAAGAAAGGGGGACTATCCAATCTAAAAGTAACTAAGGTAGTGTCTAAATGAGGTTGCAAAGGACGTAATCCAAGTAGAGTGCCAGTAGGGAGAGGGGCCGCTAAGGGCTTTTTCCAAAACCCTGAAGATGATAATATCTATAGATATTCGGTGGTCAACTCATGGAGAAAGCGCAAGGACTGACATCTGCCAAAGAGTGATGTATCCACCGGGTGAGTCATTCTCAGCATAGTGGACATCAACCAACCTAAGGTGCCCATCAGTTTACGACAATCAACCTAAGAAGAATCGCATCTCACATCCAAACCGCAGATAATCTATCTTATTTCGATAGCTGACCTAGGGCGACTACTGAGTGAATGTCACTGGGGGACTTATATCAAATCAAAAGTAGTCAAGAGAAAAGGATCCTCTAGGGGACTTATCCTAAACCTCAAATATACTTGACCTAGTCAGTGCATGATGGCTAGTCCAAGAAGAAATCTCGTAGGCTTACATCCTCTTAAATGAAGTCAACATGAGGTAGCTTACTGGCTGTGCAGTGAGGCCTACCAAAATAATAAGGCGTTTATTGGTTTGCAATGGTCAAGTCAGGAAGAAAGCGTAGGGAATCACATCCACCAGACAAGTGACCATTGGGGTGACAGGCTAGCTAGGTAGCATGTCAGTCTAACCTAAAGTAGCTAATGAGTGAGTGCCACAGGGGGCTTGCTCCCACATTAAAGTAGCTTGAGATAAAAGATATATGCTTATTTTTGTGTTTGTACTTGAGGGGATATGATGTTGCTCTTATACATATCCTAAAACACATTGGGGAATTTGATGAAATGGTGCCATGAATGGCAATTGGGATCCCATTAAGAAAGGATGGTGCTTGGGATCTCTTACACCTAACTTAGTTGTGCTAGTCAAAATAGGATGCCTTTTGGGATCGCTCATGCTTATTCTAGTAGCACTCGGGGAATTATGTTTAATTTGTGTTTGTATTGTGAAAGAAGGATATGACACCTCATGGGTTCTCTTACACCTACCCTAAATACGTCATGGCAGATTCGCAAATAAGCAAACAATGTTTCAAAAGAAGAGAATATTTTGATGAATTAGAATGAAATTTTTGATGATAGAATTATTGTTTTCAAACATGATTTTATGGGTAATATTTCTTCAAATAGAGCCCATTAATTGAATCATCAGGTGTTCCCCTTCATAATCAATAAGCTGATAAGATCCTTCTTAGTAGGCCTTCTCTATGATAAAAGGGCCTTCCTAAGTGGGCTTGCCTTCCATCTTTCAACGGGCAATAATTGGTCTCCTTAGAACTAAAACAAGCTCTCCTACTTGAAAAGTTTTAGGGCAGACCAACTTGTTGTGAGCTTGAATCATCTTGGCTTTGTATAACTCAAGGTTCTAGCACGCCTATATGCATCTCTCCTTCAAACATTTGAGCTCTTCTAATTGCAACTTGGCATTCTGCTCTGTAGTAATTTTACTACCCAATGGTATACTTAGTGATGGAGTTGAACTTCTAATGGTAGAATAGCTTCAAACCCATACACTAAAAAGAATGGGGTAGATCTGGTTGGAGTTCTATATGTGGTGCAGTATGCCCACAATGCTTCAACTAACTACTCATGCCACTATCATTTTCTATCATCAAGAGTCTTCTTTAGTATATGGATGAGAGTTTTGTTGAATACCTTTGCTAGGCCATTCACCCTGGGGTAGTAGATGGTGGAGTATCTCCAATCTATACCATGTCTTCTGGCAAAGCTGTTGATCTTGGTGCTCTTGAATGCAGTACCATTATCAGATATAATTCATTGACGCACCCCGAACCCATATATGATATGGTTTCTGAAAAACTGGAGCACAAGTTGAGCTATGACCTCTATGAGTGGGATTGCCTCCGCCCACTTGGAAAGGTAGCTAGATGAATTGATGACCCTTGAAAGAAGGAGGATCGATCGGACCCACAATGTCAGTACCCCAACACTCAAATGGCCATGAGGCCAAGGTAGGGTGTAGAATGTTGGGTGGTTGATGTAGGACCACACCGTACGACATTAATGGCATCTCTTAGCATCCATGCCGTAATCATCGGTAGTATCCTAGTCTCTTGATCTTTGCTTTCATCTTCAGACCAATTTGATGTGCTCCACATAGATCTTATCTCAGTCACGATGCTACGGGCTTCGTGTTTGTCTAAACAATGTTACCACCTTTGATTGAAAGACCGTCGATATAAGGTGCCATCTACGAGAGCATAGGAGAGAGCTCACTGCTTTATCTGATGGGCTTGTGACTTCTCTTGAGGTAGTTTGCCTTTAGTCAAGTAATCCATGAATGGTTGCCTCCAATCTAACTCCTTATCTTTTTTGGAAATGCCAACCACCCCTTCAAGAGAAAGTCTCTCGACGAGTTTAGCATCAATAAGGGATAGGACTTATCTATTTTAGACCCTTATTGGCCAATTCCATGCTATGTTTGGCCAAAGTATCTGCAACCGCATTCTCTCCTCGAGGGACCTTGTAGATGGTGACCTCAGAGATTTGGGCCAATAGCTTCATGGGGTACTCATGGTAGTGACGAAGCTTAGGTTTTAGAACCTTATAGGACCCAACAATCTGGTTGATGACCAACTGATAATCCCCATAGATGTTGATGCTTGGACACATACTATAGATCATGGTTCTTCTCCTTTATGAAAGAAAGCTACACCATCAAAATACATCTCCCAATGGTGATTGTCAACCTTTCCTAAGTTCATGATTTGTTCGTTAGGGTGATCGTCACTAAGTAGGGAATCATTAGGAAGTGGGTGTGATGCTAAGAAATCTGTTAGTGCCTATCCTTTCACCGCATGGAGGGGTACGAATGTGATATCAAACTGTAAGAGAATCATGGACCAATGTTCCAACCATCCGAATAACGTTGATCATGTCATGAGATACTACAGTGGATTGATTCTTGAAATAAAGTTCACCTTATGAGAAAGCATATAGTGGCATAGCTTTTGGGATACAAAGATTAAAGCTAGGCAATAGGTGGGTATTTTTCAGAGGGATCGATGGTGAGATAGAGAGTTCTCCTTCCCTTCAGCATTGGTTTGAGCCAGCAAAGAACCAAGGGAGTCGTCCAATGCAATAGTGTATAGGATAAGTGGCCTGCTCGAGATAGGGGCTACTAGAATTGGCAGCTTCACCAAATACTACTTGATGTCTTCAATGGTATGCTGATCATCCCACTTAAACTTAGTGTCATTTTTGACAAGTGCTGAAAATGACTTGCAACTCTCTGATAGATTGGAGATAAAGCATCTTAGATATGCCAACCGCCCTTGGAAAGATCTCAGTTGAGTTAGACTTTTTGGGGGGGTGTCATTTCTAAGATAGCTTTGATTTTTTCTAGGTCTATTTCTATTCCCTGGTGTCGGACAACAAACCCAAGGAACTTCACTGAAGCTACTCCGAATGCTCACTTCAAGGGTTTCATTTTGAGGTTAAATTATCTTAACAGTTCAAAAATAACTCTCAAGTCAAAGAGGTGGTCTTCCTTTTCTTTGCTTTGGACTACTAGGTCATCAACATAACATTCAACTTGATGATGAATGAGTTCGTTGAAGATCTAACTCATGGCCCATTGGTATGTAGCACCAACATTTTTAAGGCCGAAGGGCATGACCTGATAACAATAGATTCTGATCGGGGTTTGAAAAATAGTGTTTCTTTCATCCTCAGGGGCCATCTTGATTTGGTTGTAGCCAAATGATCCATCCATAAATGAGAATACTATATGAGATGAGCAACGTCCACCATTAACTTTGTTATAGGAAGTGAAAATTCATCATTAGGACATGCCTTATTTAAGTCACTGAAATCAACGCATATGCAAATTTGGCCATTATTATTCTTAACTAGCATGACACTGGCTAACCAGGCAGAGTATTTTTCTTCCTTGATGAAGTCAGGGTCAATCAGTTTCTTGACTTTAGAAATGAACTGTTATTTGATTTCTAATCGCATGCGTTTAGAAGATTGCTTGATAGGGTTGGCATTAGGCTCTATTGCTAGTTTGTGGATTGCTATGTCAGGAGATAATCCGGGCATCTCTTCATAGGTCCATGCAAAGAAATCCTTAAACTCTATTAATAGCCTTACTAAGTCATTGGTTTCTTCCTCATTCAGCAAAGAACTGATGTATGTCGGGTGTGGGTCTTCTTCTGTCTCGAGGTTGATTTCTTTAAACTTGTCAATTATTGAATGGATTTCTTCTTCAAATTCTGGTGGTGCATCTTTGATTTGAAGATTATCTGGATCATCTGAAGTTTCTAAATGCACTTCCTCATGAGATTTAGTGCAGTTTGAGAAGAACCTATCAAACTCCAGGTGATTGGTGATAACTAAGTAGTAATCATTATTGTCAATTGGACCCACTGTACCGAATCCTAGTCCTGATCTTAATTATGCATCCCTATCTTTGTTATTCCACAACTTCTCGAAGTACTCTGACCTGTGCCTGGACCATGTATAAGGAATCAAACCTTTCTTCGCAAGATTAAGAACACAAGACGAGTACCAATCAAAAGATAATTTCATTAAATATTTATATGAATTATCCTCAAGTTCTACATCGGCTTTTGGACTTGAGGATGATGATCCCAATAGGAATCTCTTTAGCTTATCATCAATGGAAGACCTAGGGGCTTCCTTAACTACTAAACCTCCAATTTTTTAGGAAGATAGTGAGGTTAGAGCTAAAGTTCCCAATTGCTGCCTGATAGTCGTACATAAACTTGATTCGAATACATTCGTGCTTTTCTTGGAGGCCTGGTCTTCATCACTGTCTGGCTCAAGTATCACCTCCAATGAAACCCACTAAGAGGGCTTTGCTGGTATGATAATCACATGAGACTCATCCTTTGAGCTGGATTCCAAGTTTATGTGAATAGCGAAGAACATAGCCTATTTGTCAACGGGGTCTTCCACCTCTGAAATTTCCTTTACATCTGCCTCTACCTCTACATGGTGGAGGCTGAGTCATCCTGCCCATATGTTTGTATGGTGGAACAAACTGAGGGAGGAATATAATATATGGCTCTACTTCTTCCTTGATGTCCTTTTCTTGCTCCCTTGTATTTTCCTTTTTCTTTTCTTTTTCTTTCTCTTTATTTTTTTCATTTTCTTTTTCTTTTGTATTTGAATTTTGACCAAGTTCATGAGAAAAGGTATTTTGAGGAAGATAGTAGGTCGCATCTTCATATTTCTCTTCCTCTCTAACTGAAAATGGCTTTTCATCTCCTTTGACATAGTATTCGATTCCATCCTTTCTAAACTTGATGCACTGATGGAGGGAGGATGGAATCATCTTGTTCTGGTGAATACAATGCTTACCGAGCAAAATAGTGAATGAAGTATTCAAATTAATTATATAAAACTTGGCTTCAATCTTCCAGTCACCTATTTCCAAAGGTAACAGTATGGAGCCAAAGCCCTCTCGCTCTGTTCATTGAATCCTCTCAACATCATCCGATCTCCTCGGAGTGTAGATATGTCAATCTTCAAATAGGCAAGGTTCTTTAGACTCATAATGTTCACCGATGCACCTGGATCAACTAAAACCCAAAAAAGTCTGAATCTGCTCATATCTACTGTGATGTAGAGGGGACGGTTGTGCCCTATGTCCCCCAGAAGAAGATCTTCATCAGTGAATGTGACTCCATGGGCTTCTCTTGAATAATGTGCCTCCTCTCCAACAGCAGTCAGTCGAGCTAAGAATATCTCTAGATCAAGAAGAGCCTTGATTAATAATTCCCTTGATTAATAATTCCCTCATCTCTTTGGATAATACAAAGGTAGGCATTATATATGCTTAGTTTAGCTGGAAACTTTCTTAGATGAGCAAGGACACTGTAATCAACTCTGAGCTAATCCTCCACAAGCATATCCATAGGTGGAGCATCTTGTGGAGGGGCTTCTTGCTTGCCAATACTAATGACTTGTTTTGCCTTATCTTGGGGTGCTACCCTAGGATGTTGAACCTTGCCACTACGAAGGTTAACTTCGGTGATCTCTTGTGGCAATTTAATGGAAGATTCTACTTGCTCATCAGGCTCAACTACGGCTTCTCCTATAGGACCCTCAGAATTAGATGATTCCAAGTCTATCTCAAGAGGTGAACCCATATTATTCAAAGAAGGAAAGTCCATATCTAAATTAGAAAGAGGAAGATCAGAGTTGTTATAATTATTATTTATATTGGAAGAGTTTTTTATGAGAGTAGAATCAGACAACCCATTAGAATTGACACAGATGTAATTCAAACTAGCTTTATTCCTCAATTTCTTGGATTTAGAAGGAGCTACATAGTATAAATCTAATAAAGTAAGTGATGCTCTCATTTGTCGATATAAGATTTCTACTAGAAGAAGAGCTAGCTGAACTAGAAGTGCTCACTTATGTAGTAGCTGCAACGGTGGGCTGAAGGCTGCGCTCAATCGGTGGTTACGCTACTTGGCTATCCTAGGCTGGTATGGGCTGCTCTATTGAGCTCCCACTTTCCCCAAGTTGTCTTTGGCAACTTGTGAACCTTCCTTGATGTTGGAGGTTTGAGCTATCTCAGGCACCTACAAGGAAAGTTTCTTGATTTTTGAAACAATCTTTTTTGAGGTTTGGGATAAAGAGATATCTCAACCTTCTTTGGTTTTGAGAGGATCGCATGTATCCCCAAGGATTACCCTAACAGAACTGGATGGTTGTTCCACTAGATATTCCTTTGGTATAATTATAGCGCTAGACTTGTAGTTGTGCTCAAGCCAATCCTTGAATGTAAAGTAATCCTCCAAAACATGGCCTAACATGCGGTGGTAGGGGTAAAAGTTAGGATCATTACTCTTATCCACTTCCTCTGGCTTCTTAGGCTCGGGTAGTTGAAAATCAAATTTTTTTAAAAGGTTCTTAAAGATTTTCCTGACTACCTCCCTCTTAAATGAATAAGGTTTATTTAGTTTATCCAAAAGAGTAGGTGGATGACACCTACTTGAGGGAGGGTATGTGTATCGCTGTTGTGAGTATGGTTGAGGATGAGGCAGCGAAGGTCATGGAGGCTGCTATGGTGGATGATAGGATGGCCTAGGCGATGGTAGAGGAGGTGAAAGTGATGGTTGTGGAGCTCGAGGTCTCTTATACTACTCTCTGGCCGGTTGCTTCCCCCTATCCACTACTGTTACTGACCTTGTCATCTTTTCATAAGCCTACTGTGACTTTGGCTTTGTTGATTGATCTTGAAAAGGAAACTGTTTGCTCCTTAAAAACTAGTCGCCTTATTGACTAGCTTCTCAAATGTCTTGATGGTAAAACCTTTGAGCATGAAGGCAACCAAGGCATGAATATTCTTTAGTAGAATTCCAATGGCATATTTTTCAAATAGTTGTGGTTCATATTTCACACTCAAATTACACCATCTGTGAATATAATCAATGAGGGACTCACTGGGGTGTTGTTGTGATACAACTTGCTGAGCTCCAGCAAACCTCTTGATGAAGAGTTGCTCCAACACAATAAAAGTCTTCACTAAACTATTGGCGAGTTCAGCGTGCTAATCAAAGACTTTGCCTGCTAAGCTGCTGGCAAAAATATTGAATAGCGATGCATCGCTGCCATCAACGTTGCAATAATTTGCCTAGAAGTACACAATGTGTTGGCGTGGGTTCCCGCTGTCATCAAAGCTCTTGAAATAAGGTGGCACAAAATCCTTAGGATATTGGATGACATCAAATTCCTCTAGGTAGATTCTACCCTTTGGAATTGATGATCCTCCCTCGAGCCAGCAGTGCTTCTCTCTTTGTCGCCAACCATGAGTTTTAATATCCTTTTCTTATATGGAGGTACTATCCACTACCTTCATACAAGCAAGTGTGCCTTCTCATCGGAGGTGAAGTCTTGGCTGATCCAAGACATGCAACAACTTAACTCGCCTCCATCAAGAGATGCACTATCGGGGATTGATTCCAAAGTGCTAAAACTGCTGCTAGAAAATCTTCAAACCTCTTTCCTATGATGTCAATTTGTTCATCCTTCTATTTGAGTTGCTGAAGGAGGTGTTGGGTCGAGTAGGCTGTATCCTCCTGCTCGACTACAACACCTTCCAAACCTTGCTAATCCCAAAGGAGAGAACCCTTGGTATCAACCATATGCACTCTCGTTGGATCCTCCAATAAATCATCTTTATTGAGATCAAAATTGACATTCTCCTCTTTTTAGTTAGACCAGTCGTACCCTAGGATTTCCTTTTTCTAAATAAGATATTATGTTATAATATCATCTAGGGAGCGGTCTAACTGCGCAGGAATAAATGATCATGGCTGATCGATAGTGGGATCACTATCATGAATTGAGATACATCTAAGCTCCCCTGCTGCTGGAGAGCTAATCATGTGAGGAATATGCTCACTGGAGGATACATGTTCCTGACTGTCACTAAATCTGGGTGGCGTGGTACTCCAAGGAGGATCTATTGCCATGGGGGAAACTAAATTGTCTCCTTCTCCCCTAATTGCTACTAACTCCATGATCTGCTATGGTGGTGGTGGTGATGGCACAATTACTATGCTTTGAGGTTGCCACTCCCTCTTCACCACAACTAGAGCAGGAAGTCGAGCAGGAGAGCTCGGCCTTGCCTCAGTCGGTGGGGTAGATAAAATGGGATCTCTTGGCCATAGCCGAATCACCAGTGGGGCTTTCTTTTCCATGGATGTTGCCTTCATGACCTTTGATGGAACTGTGGAAGATGGAACACATAGTGGAGATGGTGGATATGGAGTGGAGCGGTGTGATGGAGGCACCATCGACTCTCTCTAGGTGGGAGCTCTCCTCCCATGGTGAGTAGTACCGATCAATACAATATTTTTAGTATAACTAGCATGTGTAGCACGTTGATCGGGAAAATCCATGATGGCTGAGACTGCAGACTTTCTATCGTACCTCCACCTCCCTCGGCTAGTAACCTGCACCAATACATGGGCCTCCCTAGCCCTCTCCTATCGGATGTGCCCACGCCCGAGGGATGATCATCATAAATTGAGCTGACTCGATTGTCCATAAGCCCAACCAACTGGCAGTAATTGACGCCCATCAATGACCTCCTCCTATCTCGTGGGAGCCTCACCATGTATGTGGAGGTGAAACTGAGATCCTCCTAACATCTTCCTCTCTGTCAGATCTGAAAAGAGGGTGAAACTTGTTTGTGTGATCAGAGAAGAAACTATCCTGGGTAACTCCTCTACTGTAGCCTGAGAAACTACCTCCAACTCCCTTGCTATGCACACATGATGCTGCTTGATCTTATGGCACCTATTATGTCATTGAGTCTTGCTAGGAGGAACAGTATGGGAACTAGACTCTACCTTGTAGGTAGGGAGACTATCCCTAAAGATAGGGGCACTTTCCCCTTGGAAGAAGCCAACGAGTGGGTGTTAGCCTATATTGGGGTAGCAATGGGAACCACTGAATGCACTGGTGCTGAAACTACAATTGTTGTGGGAACTACCACAGCCTTCCTCTTTAGTGAGGGAAATTCCGAATCAGACAACATCTCAACATGGATGATTGGTTTCTTCCTAGCCACTGCACTCCTACTGACGGTTGTGAGGGTTGCCCCCTCATAAGTGATCTTGGCCCCCTCAATTCCTTGGTCGAAGTGAATCAGATGGGAAAAGTCAGTCTGTGGGAGGCTAGCCCGATCCAAGGCTAAATCCATCCTAAAAGGAAAGGTAAAGATGTACTTCTAGGCATCCATTACTACTAAACTGAACTTGAAAGAAACTGATTGAAATTGAGTTGAAATTATGCAATTGTTGAAAAAAAAGCTCAAATCAGATTTAGAATTTGAACCCACACTCAACAATTTCAATATGTTAATTGTGGCCCATTGATTTTGGAGAGAGATTTTGAATGTAGAATTGGAGAAGAGATTTTTGAATTTAGAATCCATTTTCAACAAATTTGTGTATGTTGAAAATGGGTTCAAATATTTTGAAGATATTTTGATGCTTCCATTGGTTCATATTTAAATTTGATTTTTTTTAATGTTTGGACACCCTTCATTTAACCAATTTGAGTATGTAAAAATAAAGGGTCAATTGATTTTGTTTGGGGATTACTCACTTAACAAATTTGGGTATGCTAAATGAGTTGTTTGAAAAGAATTTTTTTCTTTTGTCTGTTTGCTCATGGGGAGAATCATGTGTGAATTTAAAAATGGAATCTTACTTAGCAAATTTGTGTATGCTAAATAAAGTCCTAATGTTTTTGTTTTGATGTTTTGAAATGAGGATCCTTACTTAGCAAATATGGGTATGCTAAATAAAGAATCCAAATGTGTTTGATTTTTGTGATTTTTGAACAAAGGATCTTCACTTAGCAAATTTGGATGTACTAAATGAAGGATTTGAATGTGTTTGATTTTTATGAATTTTGAATAGAGGATCTTCACTTAGCAAATTTGCATATGCTAAATGAAGGATCCAAATGTATTTGATTTTTATGATTTTTAAAATAATATTTCCATTTAAAAATTTAGGTATGTAAAATGGATCAAATTTGATTTTTTGTTTTAAAGGAAATTTTTAAAAAATTTCATTAAAATGGAAGTCAATTTTTTTTTTTTCAAAATATTTTTTATTTCAAATTTTTTTTGAAATGAAATTTAACTTCAATATAAATATATTGAAATGAGTTCATGATGTCATTTTTGGGAAAAGATGATTTTTGATTTTGTTTAGAAATGAAATTTAATAAATTTATAAATAATGATGTTGAAAAGATGATTTTTATTTTGTTTAGAATGAAATTTTCATTCAAATAAATAATGTTTTGTGCTTTTGAAAAGATGATTTTGGTTTTGATTGAAAATAAAATCTTAATCAATAAATTTGGGTATTGTCGTGAAAAATTTTATATTTTTTTATACATTTCTTTGCCTTCATCTATCCCCTCTCTCTTTTGGGAAAAGAAGGATAAATGAAAACATAAATATATATATAAGAATATACACACCTTGTTGGGACACCACGTAGATCCGCAGATGTTCTTTTTGAGGGTGATCATGTATGACAATGAGGAGAGGTGTACTATCTCGAAAGATAGAAGTCACCACCCTACAATGGACCTAATCACCTCAACAAGGACTCCTAAGGATAATGGGTTCGCATATATACCGAAGATTCGCCCCCCACTTTATATGGAAAAGTAAAGCAAGGTTTATTTTAAATCGAGTTCATTAAGTTCTCTGCAAGGGCAAGTCCTCATAGTTAATTACATTCTAAAGAATGAGATCCTTTAGAAATACTCTCGATTAAGGTAAATGATCATTGTCTCCAAAGATTTTAGTAGGTAGGACTATCAATCGATTAGTTTATATTGGAAGATCAAATGGGATTGATCAAAGAGAGGGAGTATCGATGCCAAAAGGACGATAAGTAGGAGATGCCCACGATGCTAGGAAATTTAGCGGGCATCTCAAACTATCCTATGGTTAGGCTTTTCATTTTTGAAATTGATTTAATATGTTTGGGTTGAATTTTTCATTAGAAATTTAGGACTTATGATTCCATAACACAAGATTAAAGAAATGCCTAAGAGGTGAGGATTTATGCTTATGGCCCATCAAGGGGAAAAATAACCTCAGAACCTAAATCTATGGAGCTTTACAAGGGCAGAAAGCACAACCTAAATCTAAGGTGAAAATGGGTATTTAGTTTTCCTCCAAAATAGATGATAAACGACCTGACTGCTTAGACTTACAATCACCTGGGGGTCGCCTCCAACTAACTCCTACTATTTTAAATTCATGTAGGCAAGTCATATGCTTTATGCAAGATAGCTAGGCTATTATTTATTTAGAAAGAGATTAAGTCCTTAAACTCACTCCCTAAAGAGACTAGATCATGTAAGAGTATGCTCCAAATGATCTAAATATAATGCAATTCAGATTTCATTTTATTTTTTTTTTGGACAATCATTTTGACTCAAGCTAATAGGATTCATATGCCTAATGCATGAGAAATGAGATTATTGGCCAAAATTAGAAGGAAGGGAGGAGGTGTGTTTCCATCATGGCTCTCAAAGGTCAAGCTAAGTTTCCTGCAAAGCCCTCCAATCAAGAGTGAAAATATATATGCATTTGTGCATGATGTTATAAAAGAAGTACTCATCCAGGTAAGTGGTTGCTAATTCTTTTATCTTCATTTTAGCCTAAGCTTTAGGTGAGGTTATGAGTTCTTTATTTTTAGTTTTGAATTGTTAAATTTGGTAAAATATTTATTTTTATCTAAGAGCCTAATCCACATCCAGGCCATACATAAAGCAAGTAAAAAACTAGGAAAAGGATGACACTTAATGCACATGCTAAACAAATCATTAATCAATCTATAAAGCTAATCATAAAAGAATAAAAGGCCATTATGGTCAGGTACCACCGCACAAACTCAAAAAAAAATTGGATAGCTGAGCTCTACCCTTATACAACCCAGATTACAAATGAATTAAATACAATTAAGAAAGGAACTCATTGTTATGGGGGTCTTCAAGCTTCATTTCTTCATTCTTCTTTTCTTCTTTCTTTTTCTTTTTCTTCTTTCTTCTTTGGTTCCTTCTTTTGGATGGTTAGAAGGTGGATGCTTCAAAGGCTTTACATGGTGCATAAGATGAGATCTAATGACCAATGTTCATCCTAATCCCTATAATAATCATTCCAAAATCCTAATTATAAAATTTACATGAAAAGGAAAAATTAAATCTAGATAACACCAACAAAATAAAGGTTAGATAAACAAATAACCAAATCCCAAGAATGTATATTGGACTTATCACCCCACACATGGGTGACTAAGGCCACCTGACCTATTGGATTATGCTTAGGGGTATAAGCACCTACACAACAAAAGTATCTATATTTTTATTTATTACAGCACCCCTTAAGCACAATCCCCTGCAAAAGACAATGGTTAGATTAAGATCACCCTACCATTCATTCTATGTGCATACATCCTAACATCCAGTCTAAAACATATTTCATAAAATAAAAGCAAGCATCAAACCATGTACCGCCCAAACCTAAAGCTAGAAGTGGTGACTTAGCCTAATGTTTGTGCTTTAGAGGGTTTGTGTGGTATGCTTAGATATGGCTTTAAGTTAGAGTTTTCTAAGTGTCAAGCATGTTCAACTTAGAGGGGGAATTTCATTTAAGTGATTTAATTATTTTGGGTTGATTTTATTTCTTATTTTGATTAGGTTCAAGTGAAGCCTACAATTAATTACTAAGTTATGTAGAGAGAGAAAGAGAATAGAACTTCTCTTTCCTTCCGTAACCTAAGTAATTTCTAAAGTGGATTCATATTTTAGTTTTATTTAGTGAATATTTTAATTTAAGTGTTTTAATTAATCCTAAGTTTAGATGAACTCTAAACTAACCTATTCAAAAAGAAAGGCATTTTAAGATTAAATAAAATGAACTAAATTCACAAAACATAAATTACTTCATTTCTTCCCCAACATGTATAACATGCATACGAATGAGTCCTAAACATATCTATACATACAAATGAGTATATTTAACACACTTTCTGATGCATGCTATGTAGTTCATTCAAGAAAATTTGGATGTTTATAATGTATAATTTTCATTAAGTAGCAAAGGGATTTCTTATCCAACTTTCACATGCACATATGAATGTATGAAAGGCATAAGTGAGTACGGTGTCATTGTTGACCAGAGGTGTAAGGTACAAGAACTACTTAGGGCTACTTAAAGCCTTGCAACCTCGAGATTTTCCAGACTAATATACCACTTTCCTTAAATACAAACATGTGTACAAAAGAAATGAATGGAAAAGAAAGAATGCGAAAGTTGATGTTAGTTGATTTATTTTTGTTTATGCAATTTATATGTGCAAGCATAGGTATTCTTCTTAAGTGATAGTATAGGAATGAATAGGATATGGAATTAAGCAAGTATTAGGTTCTTTTCAAATGAACCATACACCTTGCCAAATCCTATTCAAAAACATACTTAAAGATGAGAGAAGGAAAATCTACACTAAGCACATCCTTATATTTTACTCACATGCAAACTTATAATTAAGATATAAGTAACACACTTTCATTTTTAATAATTGATTCATATGTTTTGAAAATAATTTGAATTTAATAGTGATAATAGCCACTCATATTCTTACTTTAGCCACACATGCAATTTGTCATAAAGGAAACATTTTTATTTTAAATTTGATTTTTGAAAAACATGGATGCATGAAACCACATGATATACATATTGAACATGTTGTGGAAAGAACTAAAGCAATGAAAGCATGTAAACAAATTTACTTTAATTAAATCCTTAAGGAAATCCTACGAAATAAGAAAGCTTAAAGTAAATCAAAGTTTATTTAATATGATTTTTTTATTTGATTTAGAATTTGATTGAATTTTTAAAATGTGAGTTGAGTTTCCCGTTCTTAACCCATTCCTGCAAGTATTTGACATTTTTATTTATTTTTTAGATGATTAGATTCATTTTAGATTTTGATTAGGTTAAGGTATAAATTAAACATGTTAATTAACCCTTACCTACACTACCTTAGCATAGTTAACCAAATAATTATGAGCTAATGAGATGAAATAAAACCTCACAAGGAATTTAAATTTGTAATGCACCTAGGAAGAAAAGGGCCTAATGCAATTTGGCTCACGATTAATGGTTAATTAAGCTAAAGGGTTTAACTTAAGTAATTTCAGAACACCCCTCACACATATGAGTTGAGTTTTGATTTTCTTAAATGAACTTATGCTCTTGAACATCTTAGCATACCCAAAGTAGATTAATTAAGTTATGGAGAGTTTTAGAATTTTTTTAGAAATTAATTAAGAGGGTAATTAGTGAATTAGTCCTTAATTAAGAGGGATTAAAAAAGAAAAAGAGAGTTTAAGTAATAGCTTAGGGTAAATGCCCCTAAATTATTCCCTAAACCTCCCATTCATTGAATCAGACCTTAATCAACTTCAATAAGGAATTAAAATACTAATCAAACCCTTAATTAACCTTAATTACATTAAGGGGGTATATAAAAAATAAATTTACAATTCCCCCAATTAAGCCACCAATAAATCCCAAGAAAATTAAGGCAGACAGAACTCATCCCACAAAATATACTCAAGAAGTTTGAGATTAATTAGTGGATTAATTAGGGAGTAATTAGTAAATTTATTTTTCTAATAAAACTCAAAATCAGAGCAAGATACAATTCAAAATCCATTAAAATAAATTTTAGAATATTCTAGATTGAATTATCTTCAGTAGCAATTTGCCTCATATTTTTTTGATTTTACTCAGAGAGATATAAATTTTTGAAGTTTTAGAGGATTAATTAGAATTAAATAAACCTTAATTAATTCCCCTAATCCAACGGCGTGACATGCAGGCGGTGACTCAGATGAGCTTTACACGCATCGAGCAACGAGCGACCACTTAAGTTTCACATCATAGCACTACGTGGCGGCAGTGCAACGTGCTTTGGCCTCAGCCAGTCAATCAAGGATTGGACGGTTGAGATTAAAGCCACCATTCCAAAGGGATTAAATCAAATCTAAGTGTTTTTTTAATCTCGGTCGTCCATCCAAAATGCGTGGATGGACAACCAGAGATCATCCTTATTCTTCCCTGAGGAATAATGGAGACTATCCACTTTCAAAGGAAAGATCCGAGCTCGATTGAGCTCAGATTGAATTGAAATTTTGCACACACCATCTAACCCTAATTGATTGAAATCTCATGCCATTAACATTTCTTTCACAAAGGACCAACACACATTGGGTCTAGTGATCAAAAAATTCCATACCTCACCAGAGGTGATCACCAGCGCTCGATTTCCTTAGAGAATCTTTGTCTGGTTGAGATGAAGGTGTGGTGAAAGTATTAGCTCTTGAGGTTAAGTGGATTGCTCTATGGACCAACCCCTCCTTAGCTTCCTTGCGGCTTTGATGGAATTAGATCTCCCCTTGCCTTCAGAAGTTGAGAGAGAGCTTAGGCAAGCTTGACTTGATCCTCTAAGGGAGTGTGCAAAGGGAATTGGCTTGATTTGGTGTATGGAGAAATTTGCAAATTAATGGAGCTCCCTTATTTTCACGTGAGGAAAACCGAGAATGGAAAATTCAAAATCCTTCTAGGAAGCTTAAGATCACTCTAGGATGGCTCCTAACACCCTCCCTTACTCAATTGAATTAGCCTTTATTGAATTCAAATGGAATTAAGGGGAGTATATCTCCCCCATGGGCAAATGGACTGCAAAAGCTCTCTTTTCCATTTTGATCCAATTGACCTTAGGCATTGGGTTCTTTGATTTGTTAGAATCTTGCACACGGTCATTTTTGGCTAGGGAGTGGAGTGGTAAACCTCCCAAGTGCTTCAAAATGAGTGGGAGCATGATTCCCATATGGCCAATTTGAGCCATGTGCTCGATTTTGGGCTTGGCTCAAGTTGGGCTGACCCACACCCTTTGGGTTGGGTGCACCACCCTCCATAGGGTCAACTTGACCTATTAGAAAAGTAACCAGTAGATGTGAATAGGAGTTGACCAAATTCCCCATGGATTTGACCAAAATTTGTTCTATGACCTAGGGGTAAAATGGTCATTTGGCTGATTTTTGAATTTGGATATATTGGGGTTTGTGGAGAAAATAGGTTTGGCTCATGTTGACCCATTTAGATCAAAATGGGTCAACTTGGGTCAAGTTGACCAATTGATCAAATTGGGTCAAACTAAGGGTTGGGTCAAGTTCATATGACCATTTAAAATATTTTGGTGGCTTTAGTTTAATTCAATTTGGTTTAGGTTTGAATTTGGCTCATATGACTTCATTTAGGTTAAATGGGTCATTTTGACTAATTTGACCCATTTGACCTATTTGAACTAGGTATGGGTAGGTTTAGGTTTAGTTAGTCATATGAAGTGGATTGGTATCTTTGTTTCAAATCAATTTTGGTTAAGTTTGAATTTGGCTCAAAATGACCCTTTAGGTCAAGTTGGGTTCAAGGTCAATTGGGCTAGGTTAGGTCTATTTGGCCAATTGAAGCTTTAGTCAAATTCAACAAGTGATTTGGAATGAACTTTACCCATTGGTTTCAATCAATTTGGCTTAGATCAAGTTTTGACACATTTTGACTTTTTAGGTCAAGTTGGGTCAACTTAGGTCAAGTGGCCACTTGGGCAAGGTTAGGCTCAAATGTTGACTTGCTCAAGTTCAAACATAGTTCATGAATGAACTTAGATCAAAGGATTCAATCAATTTGGCCTATGGTGGATTTTGGCTATGTTATGTTTCATTTTGGTCTCAATAACCCTTAGGTTTGACTTGATTTGACCCAATTTGATTGATTGATCATCTCATGATTATTGATCATGATGATGGGGTGAGTTTGATTTGATTCAATAGGGATTAGAATTTGGCTCATAAGGGTACTTTAGGTCACTTTGGGTCAAGTGAGCCTAAGTGGGTCCAATGGCTTGGTCAAAGCTTGATTTGAGTTTGATTGAACTTGTATATGGACTTATGATTGAAATATAAATCCATTTACAAGTGGTTTGAAGTCAAATGAGTTTTAATCTATTTGACAATTTCATATTCAAAGGGGTGAACATGAAAGGATTTAGGGTTTGATTTTTGACTTGATTTTTGATTTGGTGATTGAATTTTGTATTTATATTTGGATTCATGATTGTAGGGTTGATTGAATCATGAAGAAAAATCAAGAGTTTGGCTTGATTTGAAGTTGATTTGGCAAAGTTCAAGATTTTGACTTGAAAGGCTTAGGTTGGATTTTGAGTGGATTTGAGTTTGATTTTTGGAATTGGTTTTGATTGTTTCAATTTATATTTCATTTATATATGTCAATATAAATGAGAATATAAATGTATTATGAAAAAATTTCATGGATTTGAAGTGGTTTTCTCATGATTTAGGCTAAGTTTTAAGAGGAAATTTAAAAGGACTTAGGAATTTTTGAGTTTGGACCTTGAATTTTGATTTTGATATGATTGATTTATATTTATATTTCATTTATATATGTGAATATAAATGAGAATATAAGTGAGTTATGAGAAAATCTCATGAGTTTTAATTGGTTTAAGCATGATTTAGGCTAAGTCCTTAAGAGGGAAATTAAGGACTTAAGAAGGATTTTAAATTTGGAATTTTTTTTTTTGGATTTGATTTGATTGATTTATATTTATATTTCATTTATAAATGTACATATAAATGAGAATATAAATAAGTTATGAGAAAATATCATGAGTTTGATTTGGTTTAGATTTGATTTTGGCTTAGTCCATGAAGGAAGTTTTAAAGGACTTAGAAAATTTTATGAATTGATTTTTCATTCATGGGTGTTTCAATCATGTGCCATTGATTTGAGTTTGGAGAAAATCAATTAGGCTAGAATTGAATTAAGTTAGATGTTGATTTGATTTGGAGTTTGACTTAAAGGAAGGAAGGTGAGGAGTGGTTCAAGCTAAGGGTAGTCAAATTTTCCTAACACCCCTAAGGCATAACCTATTCCTATGGCTAACTCTTCTAACTCTCTAGGGCTAGGTTGAGAGTCCACCTAATCACTAGATGTGTCTTAAGACTAAGGATCTCTTAAAGTCTAAGAGGAGTCTTATGAAAAGGACCTAACAGGGGTTTTAAGACCTACACGGAGTGAGGTCCTAAAACCTAAAGGATGTTGGCTAGCTTAGCTTAAGAATAAAATAAACTAAGTGCTAATGGAAAAAAAGGATAGTCTCAGACTTATATGAAATACAAATCCACTATCTATACTTGGAGACAATGATCATTTACCAAAGATGGAGAGATAAACCAACCCTAGTGGAGTCGCTAGAAAAATTTGTGGTGAAAATATTTCTATCTTAATCTATCATTGAAAATAAATAAAAACAAAAATATTTTACACTTGGGTTGGACACCACGTAGATCCACAGATGTACTTATTAGGGTAAACGGATATGACATTGAGGAATGAAGCACTATCTCGAGAGACAGAAGTCACCATCTTATAATGGACCTAATCACCAAGTAAGGACTCCTAAGGATAATGGTTCTACGAATGTACCAGATATTCTTCTCTTACTTTACATGGAAAAGTAAAGTAGGGTTTATTTTAAACCGAGTTCATTAAGTTCCCTATGGAGGCAAGCACCCATAGTTAATTACATCTTAAGGAATGAGATTCTTTAAGAATACTCTCGATTAAGGTAAATGATCGTTGTCTCTAAAGATTTCAAAGATAGGACTATCAATAAATTGGTTTATTTTTGGAAGATCAAGTGGGATTGATCAAAAAGAGGGAGTTATTATCAAAAATAAAGACAGATGAGTAGGGGATGCTTATGATACTAGGAAACCTAGTAAGCATCCCAAACTATCCTATGATTGGGCTTTATATTTTTGAATTTGAGAGGAATTATTTATTTAAGTTAAATTTTTATTAGAAATCTAGGACTTACAATTCCACAACACAAGGTTATGAAGGCTTAAGAGGTGAGGATTTATGCTCGTAGCCCGCAAAGGGAAACAACAACCTTAGATTTTAAATCTAAGGGTCTTTGGCAAGGGCCAAAGCACGACCTAAATCTAAGATAAAAATAGCATATGGTTTACCTCCATAAGAGAGGATAAACCACCTGATTGTTGGACTTACAACCGCCTGGGGGTGGCAACCAACTAACTCATTTTGTTATGTTTTATTTTGATTTTTTGATAATTTATTTGACACAGGCTATGGGATTCATATGCCTAATGCATGAGAAATTAGTTACAAGCCAAAAATCAGTAAGAAGGAGGTGTGTTTCCACCATGGCGCTTGAAGGTCAAGCCATACTCGCTAGCAAAGGTGGAAGTTGTCCATTAGCAAGAGTGAAGTAAGATGATTTTATGCATGATGAGATATACAACATCCAGCTAAGGGGTTGCTAAATATTTTATTATCTTGATTTATGTCATAGGCTTTAGGTGAGGCTATGAGTTATTTAATTTTAATTTTGAGTTGATGAATTGGATAGAAAATTTATTTTTCCCTAGGAACCTAATCGCATCCATGCCATTCATCAAACAATGAAGAAACTAGGAAAACCATGCCATCTTAATGCACAAGCTAAACAAATATCAAACAATTTTATAAATCTAATGCAAAAGAATAAAAGGTCGATGTGGTTGGGCTCCACCACACTGACCTGAAAAGAAATGTGAGTAGCAGAGCTCTACCCTTATACAACTCGGATTATAAATGAATATTATAATTAAAATGAATTCATGTTATGGGGGTCTTCATTCTTCATTCTTCTTTCTTCCTTTCTTCATTTCTTTATTTCTTTCTTTACTTTCCTTCTCTTCTTTCTTCCTTCTTTTGGTTGGTTGGGATGTAGTTTGCTCCAAGGCTTCACATGGTGTGTAAGACTTGGTATTATGACCAATGTTCATCCTATTCTCCCATAATATTCATTCCAAATCTTAGTTGTAAAATTACATGAAAATAAAAAAGTAAATCTAACTAAAATCTATAAAATAGAGATTAGCTAAAAATACCACATCACCCAAGCATGTATATGAATAATTTAGACTTAGCACCCCACACATGGGTAACCAAGTCCACCTGTCCTAATGCGTATTATGCTTTGGGGTATAAATAACTTGCATAAGAAAAGCATTTATATTCTTATTACAACGCTCCTTAAGCACAATCCCCTACAGAAGGCATGGTTAGACTAAGATCGTCCTATCATCTAGTCTATGCACATACACCCACATTATATCACAAAATAAAATCAGGCATCAAATCATGCATCACCCTATCAGAGAGCTAGAAATGGTGACTTAGCCTAATGTGTATGTCATTTAAGGCTTGTGTGGCATGTCTTAATTAGGCTTTAAGATTGTAATTTTCTATGTGTGAAAGGATTCAACTTAGAGGGTGGTTTCATTTTAAGTGATTTGTCAATTTTAATTGATGATTTGATCTAGTTTGAATGAACCTACATTTAATTACTAACTATTATAAAGAGAAGAAAAGAGAAGCGAACTTCTCTTTCATCTCTATCTTAAGTAATTTCTAAGGTAGATTCATTAATGATTTTCCATTAGTGAATATTTTATTATGTGTTTTAATTAACCCTAAGTGTATATTTTCTCTAAATAAACCTATTCAACAAGAAAGGCATCTTAGGAATAATTATGGTGAATTACTATCACATAACACACAACCATTTATTTCTTTCCAACATGTATACCATACATATGAATGATCCTAAGCATATCTATGCATGTAAGTAAAAATCTTAGAACACCTTAATGATGAATGCAAAGAGATATTATTTAAAAAAAATTGGATGTTTCATGAATGTATGATTTTATTAAGTAGAAAAGACGGATTCTTTTATCCATTGATCAAATGCACATTTACATATATGAAAGACATAAGTGAGTACAACGCCATTATTTTCTACACCAGGGGTGTAAGGTACAAGATCTCCTTGGGGCAACTTTAAGCCTCACAACCCCAGGATGCCCAAACTAATATACCACTTTTCTTAAATACATGTGCATTTACAAAAAGAAAACAAATGGATGAAGAATCATGCAAGTAATTTTTGTTTTTTGGTTATGCAATTTACATGTGTAAATGTGAAGATCCTTCTTAATTCATAACATGGAAATGCATAGGAATAGATTTAAGCAAGTGTTATGTTATTTTCAAATGAACTATACACTTTATAAATCCTATACAAGTACATGTTAAGAGAAGAGAAGGAAAATAACACCAAATACGCATTTTGTGCTTATAATCACATGCAAGATTATAAGTTTTTATAAGGCATTTCATTTATGAGTTTTGAAAATAGTTTTTGATTTAATAATGATAATAGCCATTATTCTAACTTTAGCCAAAACATGCAATTTGACATAAAGGAAATATTTCATTTAATTTGATTTTTTAAAAGACATGAATGCATGATTTCTTATGGCATATAACATTTAGCATGCTTTAGGAAAGAAATAAAACATGTAACTTCATTCACCCTAATTAATTCATAAGGACAATCCTATAAGATAAGAATATTCAATACTCTTCTAAAGAATTATATTAAGGGGGTGATCTTCTAATTAACTTAATTAACTCATTAATAAATTCCATGAAAAATGTTACATCCCATCTAAACATTTTGAGAAACTTAATTAATGAAGTAATTAATGTGATTAAGTTTTCAATTAAACCCTACTTAAGGAGAATTAAATGTTTAAAATCAATTAAAAATAATTTTATTGGATTCCTCTCTGAACTATCTTTAAAATGAATTTGAGTTTGCATTTTTTGGATTTTTCTATATTTAATTATGAATTTATGAAGTTTTTGTAACTAATGGGTAATTAAATAACCTAATTAATTAACTAATCTCATCGATGCCACGTGGGCTGCTGATGCATCGCGCGCTTTCCACGTGGTGCAACGGGATTGGTTATTTAAGTTATCACATCACACGCCATGTCAGCTGCGACATGACACGCTTTCCCCTGGGCCGTTCGATCAAAGATTGGATGCCCAGGATCAAACCCGTGGTTATAAAGGAATCAAATCAAAGATCTAGCATGTTTTAATCAGGGTCGTCCATCCAAAATATGTGGGATGGATGGCGCATGATTCATCCCAAGCCTAAGCCTGCGAGAGACAGAGGCTGCATATCCTCCATGGCATGATTTGAGCTCGCTTTAGCTCAGATTTGGCTAAGAATCAACCCACACCATCTAGAAGCATAGGGAAGAACATCCAATGGTTAAATTTTAATGGAATTACAATTCCCTGCACAAAGGACCAAGTATTTTTCAAATTAAGGTTAGTTTTGAGTCATACCTCACCGAAAATTATCACCGGTGCTTCCAACGGAAGAGGTAACTTCCTCTAGTGGAGATGAAGCTCTGTTGAAAGTTTCAAGGTTCAATTTGAAGTGAGTTTCTCAATTGACCAAGGCTCCCTCCAATGGCTTACGACTTTGGTCTAGGTCTCCCTTTCCTGGCTTGGATACTTGGAAAACATCTTGGGTAAGCTCATCTAGGTGCCTTGATGGTGCTTGTAAGAACAATTAAGGTTTAGTTGAGAACTGAGTGAAGGGAAATTTCCTTAGGCCTCCCTTGTTTTGACTTTTGGGTGGAAATGAGGGGGGAGTATATCTCCCCTTACTTGGATCAGACGATCGAAGCTTACTCTTCTATTTTTGATCAATTACTCTGATTGAAAGGGTTGTTTAGGTTGTTAGGGATCCCATGTGCTTCAGTTTTGGCAGAGGAGTGGAATGGAAGAGGTGTACATGTGTTAATTGAGTGCGGGAGGTGATCCAAGTGGAGAATTTTGATTAGAGAGGTCATGGCTAATCCAAACCCATTGGGTCATGTGCACCACCCTCCTTAGTGTCCAAATGGTCCACTAGGAGGATGTCAAGTGGCCATAAAAAGAAATTGACCAAATTCCAAGTGAATTTGGCCATAGGTTACCCTTTGACCTAAGGGTAAAATGGTCATTTGGCCTAGATTTAGATTTGGGTAGATTTGAGATGTTTGAAAAATGGGTTGTGCCAATTTTCAATGAATTTGGAGTTGATTTGATATGATTTGGCTCAAGTTGACCCATTTAGGTCAAAATGAGTCAACTTGGGTCAAGTTGACCAATTGGTCAAATTGGCTCAAACCATGAGATAAGTTAAGTTCATGTGACCATTTGATGTGTTTTGGTATCATTTGTTTGGTTCAATTTGGTTTAGATTTAGTTTTGGTTCATTTGACTTCACTTAGGTCAAATGGGTCAAGTTGACCAATTTGGCCCATTTGACCCAATGGGGTTAGATCATGGGTTGATTTAGACTTGGTTGATCATTTGAAATGTATTGCAATCTTTGTTTTCAATCAATTTTGGTTTGTTTTGATTTCAAGTTGATTTTACCTTTTAGGTCCAGTTGGGTTCATGGTCAATTCGGCTAGGATGGGTCCAGTTGGCCAATTGAAACTTTGGTCAAGTTCAACAAGTGATTTAAAATGAATTTGACCCATTGGTTGCAATCAATTTGGCTTAGATCAAGATTTGACCCATTTTGACTTTTTAGGTCAACTTGGGTCAACTTGGGTCAGCTAGCCAATTTGGCTAGGTTTGGCTCAATTGATGACTTGATCATGTTCAATCATTGATGATGGATTGGTTTAGATCAATGGTTTCAATCAGTTTAACTTATGGTGGATTTTGGCTAGTTTGAGTTTCCTAAGTGTTGACTTGGTCAAAGGCTAGGTTTGACTTGGTTTAACCCAATTTGAGTGATTGATCATCCCAGGATGATTGTTGCTTACAATGTGAGGCTTAGATGGGCTTAGTTCAATCTAATTTAGGTTGGATTAGAATTTGGCTCAAAATGTGCTTTAGGTCACTTTTGGTCAAGTGAGCCTAAGTGGGCCAATTAGCTTGATCAAGGCTTGATTCAAGTTTGGTTAAACTCACATATGGACTTATGATTGAAATATAAATCTATTTGCAAGTGATTTGGAGTCAAATGGATTTTGATTCATTTGACAATTTCAAGTTCAAAGGATGAACATGGGTTTGATTTGGGTTAGTTTTATTTTGGTTTGATGATTGACGTTTGTGTTTATATTTGGGCTTATGATTGAAGGATTTATTATTTTGAAGAGAAAATCCAAAGGTTTTGATTGATTTGAGAATGATTTGGTTAAGTTCAAGAATTGGACTTGAATGGGTATATGTTGGATTTAGGTTAGATTTGAGCTTGAGTTTTGAATTTAGTTTTTGGTCATCTGAATTTATATTTCATTTATATTTGTGAATATAAATGAGAATATAAATGGGTAATAAGAAAATCTTTTGAATTTGGAGTGATTTGGATTTGGTTTGATTGAGTTTTAAGGATTTATCTTGAAAGAGTTAATGTTGGAATTTGGTTGGATTTGGGTTTGAGTTTTGGATTTTAGTTTTGGTTATTTGAATTTATATTTCATTTATATTTGTGAATTTAAATGGGAATATAAATGGGTTATGAGAAAATCTTTTGAATTTGGAGTGATTTGGATTTGGTTTGATTGAGTTTTAAGGATTTATTTTGAAAGAGTTTAAGTGGGATTTTGGTTGGATTTGGGTTTGAGTTTTGGATTTTAGTTTGATATTTATTTATATATGAAAATATAAATGAGAAAATCTTATAAATTTGATTTATGAAAATGATAAATTTGGAAGAGATTTGGAATCATTTGAATTTATATTTCATTTATATTTGTGTATATAAATGAGAATATAAATGGGTTATGAGAAGATTCATTGAATTTGAAGTCATTTGGATTCGATTTGAGCTAAGTCCATAAATTGAAATCAAAATGGCTTAGGAAAGATTTTGGGTTTGGATTTCAATTATGGGTTTGAATCATTTGACTTGGAACTGATTCATGATTTGGATCTTGGAATTGATTTGATGATTTTAGGAAATCAGTTAGGTTGGAATTGATTTAAGGCTTGAAGTTGATTTGAATTTGAGGTTGATTTGAATTTGAAGTTGGAATTGAAAGAAGGAAGTAAGGATTTGGTTCAAGCTAAAGGGTAGGCAAGTTTCCCTAATACCCCTAAGGCATAACCCATTCTTATGGCTAACTCTTCTAAGTCTCTAGGGTTAGGTTAAGTGTTCACCTAATCACTAGAAGTGTCTTAAGACTAAGGAACTCTTAATGTCTAGAGGAATCCTTATGCCTAGGATGGAGAAGTTGAAAGCTCACTCTGAAAGTGAGGTCAACAACTATATACTTATTAACATTCAAATAGATGTAAAACTACATATGGATTAAAAAAAAGCTCTATTTCACATACTTAAGCTTTAATCACATGCAAACCTATATGTAATCATAACTACTATCACTCTAACCAATGTAATTGATTTATGAATTTTGAAAAAATAAATTTGAATTTATTAGTGATAAATTAATCCAACACATGCAAGCTTAACATAAGGGAAAACTATTTGATTTAATTTAACTTTGAAAAGTTGAATGCATGATTTCAAATGACATATAATATTTAACATAATTGGAAAGGATAAATAAACATAAACATATGACTTCATTTAATTATATTAATTTTTAAGGACAATCATAACAAATGAAATCATTTAAGATAAACCAAAGCTTCTTTAATGTCATTTTTAATCTGACGTTTTGATTTGATTTAAGGATGTGAGAATAGATTTGTTGATCCTAACCCATTCCCATATTTGTTAATTAAATTGATTTAATGAAATATGATTAGATTGATTTTATGAGTTAATTAAGTTGTAATATGTATCAAATCCTTTAATCAACCCTTTCTTATGTTACCTTAACATAATTACTCAAATAATTATGAACCAATATTATATGAACATACATTAGAAATTAAATTAACAATGATCCTAAGAAATGAAAGGGACCTAATTCAATTGGCTCACAATTAATGATTAATTAAGCTAAGAAACTTAATTAGTACTCTTATAATTCCCCCATACATGCGGGTTAAGTATAATTTTTTTAGGTTATTCAACACCTAAGAGTCTACCCAAGACTTCATTAATTAAGATTCTACGTGATTATAATTCAATTTGATTAATTAAGTAATTTAATTAATTGATTAAGCCTTGATTATTTTAATTAATGAAATAAACTTAAGGGAATAGATTAGGAAGGAGGCCCTAATATTATCCCTTGGATTCATTCACTGTTAGGCAACAATTAACCACTTAATTAATTAATTTATTACTCTTCATGAGATTAATTAATTATTAATTAATTCAAAAGAGTAATTAGAATGTAATTAGCTAATTTCTCTAATTAATTAAGCAATAAATCTCAATAAAATAATGGGAGGTAGAGGTCATCCCATTGAATCAACACACAAAGTTTGGGGTTAATTACTTAAGTAATTAAACAGTAATTAAGTTAATTTATTTTGTAATTAAACTTTAATTAATCCCTAATTACTATTCAAAATTAATTAAGAATTTTTTTTAATAAATTCTCCTTTGAAATACCTTCAAAATAAATATTTATTTATATTTTATCATTTTTCTATGATTTTTTATAACTTTTCAAAGTTTCAACTCATTTAAATGATTTTTTCATGATTTTTATAAAATCTAACAATTTATTCTACTAAAATAGACCATTTGACCTTCAAAATTCAATAACTCCCAATCGAGAAATTCTTTTGACTTAAAATTTTTATGGCTAGTATATTTTAATTTTAATTTTAATCTCTGAAAATTTTTGATCAATTTGATGTGTATTTTTGATTTAATTGCTAAAATTTTATTTTCACTAAAACCTAAATTAACCTCAAAATACTAAGTAAAAAAATTAGGGATTTTAAATTTTTTGGATTTCACTCGAAAAGGTAAATGCAATGAGCTCATATTTATAATTTTTGGTTAAGTATTTTATTTTCTATGAACTTTTGAATTTTTAGGTGATTTAATTAATTTTTAAAGTCAGAAAATGGCTGATTTTCTTACTTAACCCAGTCAGCGTCATACGACACTAACGGCAAGGTGTCATCGCGGTGCCGTGATTGGCGGGTGACGTATGATTGCTTGCGTGGCGACATGGCAAAAGAACATGTGGTTACGCTCGAGATCGAATCAGTTCGATAAATCGAACGATCTAGATCAAATTGGGCGATTCGAGGGCCTAAACTGCATTTAATCTGGCCCTAATCATAGCCATCTGTTTCCCTAAATGGTATATCAAATGGCGACAAGATTTTCTTCCTCTGAGCAATGAAAAGGACTAGCAGAATAGTGCTCTTCATAGAATTTTATAGGATTTCCACCAAACTGAATTGAATTTCATCTGAATGGGCTCAATTTTGCATCGATTCACACCAAAAAACTTCTATGTTTGCATTAGGAAAATCAAGAATGCAAGGATTTTCTAATGGAAATTCCTAAAGTCAAGCAAACATCATCACAAACAAAAAAAAACCTATGGCCGGCTAAAGGATTTGAAAATTACCTCATCGGGGATGGTTTCCAATGGCTATGCTGATCCGAGCACACTCCTGGATGCGAGAAGAAGCCTTAGGATGAATCTAGACCCTTGTCTGCCCTTAAAATATTGTATCCACCAATGGTCATCACCTCCTTGCCAGAATCCACTTTGTTTTGCTATTCTTCTAACCCAAAGGAAGTGGGAAAGGTTTCTTGTTGCTTGGAGCAGCTCATGGAGTGTGTGTAATGGCAGAATAACTTCTTGGAGGCCTTTCCTTCTCTTATGCTTGGTTGTGGCTGAAAATCACCATTAATGGTGATTTATGGCTCATAGTAGATGTCCTATGGCTTGGGGTGATTGGAAATGACAAGGAATCATCCTAGGTGGCTTAGTTTGGTTGTCCAAGGCTTGGGAGGTGGCTACCAAGAGGGATTATTGGGTGTCCTATGGGTTTAAAATTCTCCAATGAGGGAGGTGAGGTGAACTCACCTCCCCATGAGTGATGGTTAACCCAACCACTTCTTGGGTCAAGTTGGGTAGTGTCCTAGATGCCTAGGTGGATCAATGGAAGAGTGCGAAGTGGCCAAGTAATGGAAATGACCACTCCCCTAAGTGATTTGTCTCATGTGATACCCTTGACCTAAGGGTAGTATGGTCATTTGGCATTGGATTTTATTTGGGCAGATTTTAAATGAGACAAAAGTGAGTTGGGACAAATTTCATGTTATTTGGAGTTGGTTAGGTTTGGCTCAATTTGACACATTTGTGTCAAATTGGGTCAAAATGGGTTAGGTTGACCAATTGGTCAAATTGGATCAAACCAAGGGTTGGGTCAAGTTCATATGACCATTTAGAGTGTGTTGGTGTCATTGGATTACTTTAATTTAGTTTAGATTTGATTTTGATTCATTTGGATTCATTTATGTCAAATGGGTCAAGTTGATCCAATTTGACCCAATTGACCAAATTGGCTTAAGTCATGGCTTGATTTAGGTTTGGTTAATCATTTGGAATATGTTGTGAACTTTGGTTGAATTTAATTTAAATTTGATTGGATTTTAGGTTGGTTTGACTCTTTAGGTCAAGTTGGGTTCAATAGGTCATTTGGGTCTAGTGAGTCAATTGGACACAACTGAGGGTTTGGTTAAGTTTAACAATCAATTTGGAATGAACTTTAGCCATTGGTTGCAATCAATTTACATTGGATTTTTATTTGATCCATTTTGATCATTTAGGCCAAATTGGGTCAAGAGGGCTAATCTGGTTTGATTTGGCTCAATTGAAGGTCAAGTCATGTTCAAGTATTGATTTTGGGTTGGTATGAATCATGTGTATCAGTAGAATTGGCTTATTTTATAATTTGGCTAGTTCAGCTTCATATGGATTAAAGGGTTAACTTGGTTAAAAGGCTAGGTTGACTTGGTTTGACCCAATTTATGATAATTGATCAACCTGGGATGATCAATAATCATGCCATAAAGTTTACATTGGCTTAATTCGCTTTGATTTAGATTGAATTGGATTTTGGTTTATGTAGGTCAAATTGGTCGCTCTAGGTCAAGTGAGCCAATTGGGCTTTGTTGGCTTGATTTTGGGTTGAGTTTATATATAGATTTGGGATTGATATATAAATTCAACTGCAATTGGTTTCGGTTCAAATGAGTTTTGGTTCATTTGAATATTTCAAGTCAAATGAGTTAAGTTGGGTTTGGCTTGGGTTGATTTTGATTTGGATTTGGATTTGAATTTGAATTTGACATTGAGTTTGATTGTAAGTTTGATAGGGTAAATCTAGATTGAAATTGGTTTTCGGGTTCAAGGTAGGTGAATTTTTCCTAAGTCCTAAGGAATAGTCTAATCCTATGATTAACCCTTCTAAGTCTCTAGGTTTAGGATAAGTGTTCACCTAATCACAAGAAGTGTCTTATGACTAAGGAAGTCTTAGTGTCTAAAAGACTCCTAAGTCTAAGATGAGGAGATTGAGAACTCACTCCAAAAGTGAGGTCAACACAATCTTAAGCCATTCAATTAATCTATTTATTTAAACTTTGACAGCCTCCCGACATCATCCCCACTCAAGGGGCTACTTCAGGAGACTGGGCCTTCCCACCATGCCAAGAAAGGTGTGCATGGTAGGTATTGTAAGACACTATAGCCAAAAGTTTTATTTTCCCACCATGCCAAGAAAGGCGTGCATGGATTTGCATAGCAAAGCATTTCCTTACTGCAATGTAACAATGCATGCAAGTACTTACATCATAATATTTTCTTACTATATTAGAATAATGTGAACGAGTACTTACACACAGCAAATTTTTCTGCCAAATTGGAATAATTTGAACAGGTACTTATAGCAAAAGTTTTCCAGCCGTATTGGAATAATGTGAGCCAGTACTTATCACAAAATATATTTCCCTACCACATTGGAACAATGTGAACACATACTTATAGCACAAGTTTTTCAGCCACATTGGAATAAAGTGAATAGGTACTTATCACAAAGTAGATTTTCCTGCCACATTGGAATAATGTGAACAAGTAATTATAGCACAAGTTTTCCCGCCGCATTGGAACAATGTGAATGAGTACTTATATTAGAGAATATTTTCACAAATTTTCATTCACATGTGCACGAAATTAAAATATAACTAATACCGCTTTAATATAGCATGATTTACATCACCATTTTAGCTAAATTTCAAAAATATTGCTTCCTTCTTTAAATTTAGAAAATCAAAATAACATTTTGATGATAAAATGCAAATGAATTTTCAGCTTTGAAAATATATGTTGACCTCACTTTTGGAGTTAGCTCTCAACTTCTCCATCTTAGACATAGGACTCCTCTAGATATTAAGAGTTTCCTAGTCTTAAGACACTTCTAAGTGATTAGGTGAACACTTAACCTAACCCTAGAGACTTAGAAGAGTTAGCCATATGAATAGGTTATGCCTTAGGGGTGTTAGGAAAACTTGCTCACCCTATAGCTTGAACCCAATCCTTACTCCCTTCTTTCAACTCAAACTTCAAATTCAAATCAACCTCAAATTCAAATCAACCTCAAATCTAAATCAACTTCAAACTCAAACTCATTTCCAAATCAAAGCATCAAATCAAATTCCAACTTAAATGATTCTTCTCAAATCATTCAAATCAATTCGAACTTAAGTGATTTTTCTCAAATCATTCAAATAAATCCCAAAAAATCAAAATCACTTCAAATTATAAAGATTTTTCTCACAACCCATTTATATTCTTATTTATATTCACAAATATAAATGAAATAAGAATTCAAATAACCAAACTAAATCCAAAACTCAATTCCAAATCCAAAAATCTTTCCTAAGTCACTTTAATTTCATTTTATGGACTTAGCTCAAATCAAATCCAAATCACTTCAATTTCAAGAGATTTTCTCATTTATATTTAAAAATATAAATGAAATATAAATTCAAATAACTAAAACCAAATTCAAAACTCAAACCCAAATCTAACCTAAATCTAACCTAAACTCTTTCAAGTCAAATTCTTGAACTTAGCCAAATCATCCTCAAATCATTTCAAACCTTTGGATTTTCTCTTCAAATGATCAATCCTTCAATCACAACCCAAATATAAACACAAACTTCAATCATCAAACCAAAATCAAACTAACCCAATTCAAACCCATACTCACCCTTTTGACTTAAAATTGTCAAATGAATCAAAACCCATTTGACTCCAAATCACTTGCAAATGGATTTATATTTCAATCATAAGTCCATATGTGAGTTCCACCAAACTTGAATCAAGCTTTGATCAAGTCAATTGACCCACTTAGGCTCACTTGACCCAAAGTGACCTAAAACACCTTTTTGAGCCAAATTCTAATCCTACCTAAATTGGATTGAACTAAGCCCACCTAAGCCTCACATTGTGAGCAACAATCATCTTAAGATGTTCAATCACCCAAATTGGGTCAAACCAAGTCAAACCTAGCCTTTGACCAAGTCAATACTTAGCCCAAATGAGACCTAAACTAGCCAAAATCCACCATATGCCAAATTGATTGAAACCATTGATCTAGACCAATCCATGATCAATGATTGAACATGACCAAGTCTTCATTTGAGCCAAACCTAGCCTAATTGGCCACTTGACCCAAGTTGCCCAAGTTGATCTAAAAAGTCAAAAATATGTCAAATCTTGATCTAAGCCAAATTGATTACAACTAATGGGTCAAATTCATTCTAAGTCACTTGTTGAACTTGACCAAAGCCTCAATTGGCCAACTAGACCCAACCTAGCCCAATTGACCATGAACCCAACTTGACCTAAAAGGTAAAATCAAACTAAAAATTGAAATAAAATACATTTCAAATAAAACCAATTGGGTCAAATAGGTCAAATCGGTCAAATCGATCAATTTGACCCATTTGACCTAAGTGAACTCAAATGAACCAAAATCAAATATAAATAAAATTGAACCAAACCAATGATACCAAAATATTTTAAATGATCATTTCAACTTGTCCTAACACATGGTTTGACCCAATTTGACCAATTTGTCAACTTGACCCAAGTTGGCCCATTTTGACCAAAATGGGTCAACTTGAGCCAAATCATATCAAATCAACACCAAATTCATTAAAAATTGCCACAACCCATTTTCCAATCATTCCAAATATACCCAAATAAAAATCAAAGATAAATGACCATTTTACCCCTAGGTCAAAGGGTAACCTATGTCAAATTCACTTGGAATTTGATCATATTCCAACTCAAGACCACTTGGCATCCTTCTAGTGGACCATTTGAACATCAAGGAAGGTGGTGCACATGACCCAATGGGTTTGGGTTAGCCAAACCCAACCCAAAGCCAAATCTGATCCCTCCACTCAAAATTCTCCCATGGATCACCTCACGCACTCGTTTTAACACTTGTGCACCTCCACACTCTCACTCCTCTACCAAGATCGAACCACATGGCACTCCTAACAACCTAAACAACCCATTCCATGAGGGCAATTTGATTAAAATGGCAAAATGAGCTTCGGCTGTTCGATTCAAGTAGGGGGAGATATACTCCTCCACATTCCGATTCAGTTAACTTACCTTGCATTCGATTGAGCTCAAAGGATCAAAGGCAAGCTTCTCCAAACTTCTTTAAGCACTTTCAAGCTCTTTCCAATTTCCCTTTCTCAATTTTTCTTAAGATGAAAATAGGGGAGGTGAGGGAGATTTCAAACTCACTCAATTCTCAACCAAAGTCCAATTCCTCTAGCAAGCTCTACCAAGGCATCAAGTTGAGCTCATCCAAAGCAAATCCCAAGCATCCAAGCCACGGGAAGGGGGAGTTCGATCGAAGCCGCAAGCCATTGAAGCAAGCTTTGGTCGATTGGAAGATCCACTATAAATTGAACCTTTAAACCTTCAATAGGGCTTTGTCTCCACTAGACAAAGCTACCTCAACGATTAGAAGTGTCGGTGATAGCCTCCACAGCGTGGTATGCCTCAAAATCGAGCTTAAGTTAGAAAATCCTTGGTCCTTTGTGAAGGAAATTGTAATCCTAATAGAATTCTATTGTTGGATCTTCTTCTCCTTGCTTATAGATGGTGTGGGTTGAATCGTAGCCCAATCTGAGCTCAAGTGAGCTTGGATCAAGTCAAGGAGGATGGACGGTCTCTATCTCCTACAGACAAGGGCAGGGATGAATCATAGACCGTCCATCCCGTGTGTTTTGGATGGACGGTCCTAATTAAAATGTGTAGATTCGATGATTTAATCCTTTATAACTGCAAGTTTAATTCTAATCGTCTGATCCTTGATCAGACGACCCAGGAGAAAGTGCGTAGCACCACTGGCTGACATTGCATGTGATTTGACAACTTAAATAACCAATCTCATCATGCCACATGGAAAGCGTGTGCCACGCCAGCAGTCCACATGGCGCCGACGGGATTAGTTAATTAATTAGGGTTATTTAATTATCCCTTAATCACTTAAACTTCCTAAATTTTTAATTAAATGTAGAAAAATTAGAAAAAATATAAATGAGGGCTTATTTTAAAGATAATTCAGAGGGAAATCCAATAAAATTGTTTATAATTGATTTTAAATAGTGAATTTTCCCTAATTAGGGTTTAATTGAAAATCTAATCTAATTAATCCCTAATCATTTCATTAATTATTTTCAAACTTCTTAGATAGATTTAGGGGGATGACTTCTTCCTTATCTAATTTTCTTGGAATTTATTAATGAGTTAATTGGGGAAATCAATCGATGAATCCCTAATTACAGTTTAATAAAATTAAGAGAAATTAAGCATGTGAACAGTGAATTAATCCCTTAATTGAGATAATGAAACATTATTTAAGTGAATAGGAGGTTTATGGAATGGTTTTGGGATATTTTCCCCAAACTATTCCCTAAATCCCCTTTCTCCCTTAATCGAAATCTAATTAAGGATTAATCCACTAATGATCTTCTTAATTAGCTTAATCAAATTTTCAAAATCAATCTGAACTTAATCAATCTCTTGCTGGGTAAATCCTTAGGTGTTCAAAAGCCTAAGGTTAATTTAAGGAAATCATATCCAACTCACATGTGCAGGAAGGTTATGAAAGTACTTAATTAAACCCTTTAGCTTTATTAATCAATAATTGTGAGCCAATTGTATTAGGCCCCTTTCTTTCTTAGGTGCATTATTGATTTAAATTCAATGTGATTACATATCATATGTTGGCTCATAATTATTAGGTTAATTATGTTAAAGAGTTGTAGGTAAGGGATAATTAATGGATTTAGTTAACACCTTAAGCTAAACAAAACATAAAATCAACTTAATTATTCTAAAAATTAAACTAAATCAATTCACACATGGGGAAATGAGTTAGGACTAGCAAACTCCTCTCACTTTTCCTAAGTCAAATTCAAATCTAAAAATAAAAAAAATCTCTTTAAAGAATTTTGATTCTCTTTAAATAATCTTATTTCATAGGATTGTCTTTAGGATTTAATTAGGGTGAATGAAATTACATGCTTACATCACTTTTTCTCTTTCTAAGTATGTTAAATGTTGTTTTCCATGTGAACTCATGCATTCATACCTTTTGAAAAATCAAATTAAAATGAAATGTTTCTTTTATGTCAAATTGCATGCATTGGCTAAAGTAAGAATATGAATGGCTATTATCTCTACTAAATCAAAAATTAATTTCAAAATCTATAAATCAAAGATCATAAATGAAAGTATGTTACTTATAAATATTTATGAGCTTGCATGTGGTTATAGTATAGAAATGTATTTTATATGGTTTTCTTCTCTTTTCTTAACATGGGTTTGTATAGGATTTGCAAAGTGTATAGTTCATTTGAAAAGAACATAACACTTGCTTAAGTTCATTCCTATGCACTCCCATGTCATGAATTAAGAAGGATTTTCATATTACATATATAAACCAAATCAAACAAATAAACAAAAATCTTTTGCATGATTCTTCCTCCATTCATTTGCTTTTGTACATGCACATGTATTTAAGAAAAGTGATATATTAGTTTAGACATCTCGGGGTTGCGAGGCTTTAAGTAGCCCCAAGCAATCTTGTACCTTACACCCCTGGTGTAGAAAATAATGGTGTCGTATTCACTTATGTCTTTCATACCTGTAAATATGCATTTGATTAATGGATAAAAGAATCCCTCTCTTTTCTACTTAACAAAATCATGCATTCATGAAATATCTAAATTTTCTTAAACAACATCTCTTTGCATTCATCATTAAAGTGTGCTAAAGTATTTGCATTACATGTATAGATATACTTAGGACCATTCATATGCATGGTATACATGTTGGAAAAAAATAAATGGTTGTGTGTTATGTGATAGTAATTCACCTTAATTAGTCCTAAGATGCTTTACTTATTGAATAGGTTTATTTAGAGTAAATCTAAACTTAGAGTTAATTAAAACACATAATAAAACATTCACTAAAGGAAAATTATTAATGAATCTACCTTAGAAATTACTTAAGGTAGGGATGAAAGAGAAGTTCTCTTATATTTTCTTCTCTTTACAACACTTAGTAATTAAATGTTGGCTCATTTAAACCAAATCAAATCATCAAATAAAATTGACAAATCAACTAAATCACTTAAAATTAAACCACCCTCTAAGTTGAACCCTTTCATGCTTAGAAAATTCCAACCTTAAAGTCTAGCTAAGACATGCCACACAAGCCTTAAATGGTACATACATTAAGCTAAGTCACCATTTCTAGCTCTATGTTAGGGCGGTCCATGGTTTGATGCTTGATTTTATTTTATGGTGTAATATTTTAGACTAGATGTTAGGTTGTATGTGCATAGACTGAATCGTAGGGCGATCTTAGCCTAATCATGTCTTCTATAGGGGATTGTGCTTAAGTGGTGTTATAATAAAAATATAAATGTTTTTGCTGTGCAAGTTGCATATAGCCCTAAGCATAATCCAAAATAGGTCAGGTGGACTTGGTTACCCATGCGTGGGGTGCTAAGTCCAATTTATTCATATACATGCTTGGGATGTGTGGTGTGTTTAGCTAATCTCTATTTTATAAGTTTTAGTTAGATTTTCTTTTTTTATTTTCATGTAATTTTTGCAATTAGGATTTGGAATAAATGTTATGGCAAAGTGGAGGTGAACATTAGTCATAAGACTATGTCTTATGTACCATATGAAGCCTTTGGAGCAAGCACATTCCAACCAAGCCAAAAGGAAGGAAGGAAAGAAGCAAATCAAAAATGGAGAAATGAAGAAAGAAGAAATGAAGAATGAAGATTCCCATAACATAAATTTCTTCTAAATTGTAATTATTCATTGGTAATCTGGGTTGTGCAGTGGAGCCCAACCACAAAGGCATTTTATTCTTTTGTGCTAGCTTTATAAAATTTTTTAATGATTGTTTAGCTAGTACATTAAAATGGCATGTCTTTTCTAGTTTATTCATTGATTGATGAATGGCCTGGATGCAATTAGGCTCCTAGGGAAAAAATAATTTTCTATCTAATTCATCAACTTAAAATTAAAATTAAACAACTCATAACCTCACCTAAAGCCTAGGACATAAATAAAGATAATTAAATATTTAGCAACTCCTTACCTGGATGTTGTATATTTCACATCATGCATAAAATCATCTTGCTTCACTCTTGCTTATGGAGGGCTTCCACCTTTGCCAGAGAATATGGCTTGACCTTTGAGAGGAATGGTGGAAACACAGCTGCTTCTTACTGATTTTGGCTCATAATCAACTTCTCATGCATTAGGCATATGAATCCCATAGCCTGTGTCAAATTAATTATCCAAAAATAAAAATAAAAACTTAACAAAATTTATATTAGATAAGTCATGAGTTCATGCCCTACATGATCTAGTCTCTTAGGGAGTGAGTTTAAGGACTTGGTCTTCTTTCTAAATAAACAACAACCTAACTATCTTGCAAAAGCATAAGACTTGTCTACATGTATTTAAAATCGTAGGAGTTAGTTGGTGGCCACCCCCAGGTGGTTGTAAGTCCAACAGTTGGGTGGTTTATCCTCTCTTGTGGAGGTAAACCATATGCCCATCTTCATTTTAGATTTAGGTCGTGCTTTGGCCCTCACCAAAACTCCCTAGATTTGGAATCTAAGGTCGTTGTTTCCCTTTGTGAGCTATAAGCATAAATCTTCACCTCTTTGGCATTTCCATGATCTTGTATCATGGAATTGTAAGCCCTAGAATTCTAAAAAAAAATTCAACTTAAACCAACAATTCCTCTCAAATTTAAAAATATAAAGCCCAACCATAGGATAGTTTAGGATGCTTACAAGGTTTCCTAGTATCATAAGCATTCCTTACTCATCTCTCTTTGGTTTCGATAATAACTCCCTCTTTATGATCAATCCCACTTAGTCTTCCAAAAATAAACCAATTTATTGATAGTCCTATCTTTGAAATCTTTGGAGACAACGATCATTTACCTTAATCGAGAGTATTCTTAAGGAATTTAATTCCTTAAGATGTAATTAACTATGGGAGCTTGCTTCCATAGGGAACTTAATGAACCCGCTTTAAAATAAACTCTACTTTACTTTTCCAAGCAAAGTTGGGAAAGAATCTCTGGTACATTCGAAGGCCCATTGTCCCTAGGAGTCCTTATTAGGTGATTAAGTTCATTGTAGGATGGTGACTTCTGTCTTTTGAGATAGTACATCATTCCTCAATGATGTACCCGATCACCTTAATAAGAACATATGTGTATCTACATGGTGTCCAACTAAAGTTTATTTTTATCTTCATTTAATTCATTTTAGATGAAGATAAAAAAATAATTCACCACAATATAAAAGAGGTTGAATAAGAGTAAAGAGGCCTCATAGAATATGGTACCTTCCTTCCATTCTCTTTCAAATTGGACAAATGAAGTAGCAAGTTGAATGTCATATGAAACATCAGAATATAACAATATTGAACATCTGAAAAGCTAGATTCTATTTTAGCTTCATCTTATAATGATTTAAGAACAAGAAGAATATTTAGTAGTACAACTTTGATGGCATCAACCAATAGTTACTTTTGAACAGCAAAATGAGTACCTCACTCTTAGGAATATGCAAGTAAAAGAATAATGATTTAGTGGCCATACATAGGTAAGTTTACACCTCCAATAATGGGAAGAGTGTAATATTAAATTCTTCAAAGATTAAAACTTTACCATCTTACTTGCCATAAAAAGGATTTGATTTGATATGAAAACCTAAATGGAATTCAATTTACATCATGTGAAATAATAAAGGCAACTGAATTGTATCATAAAGATGTTCAAACCCAAATAAATTTCAACTTTCCTTTTGTTGAATAATAAAAATAAATAAAGCTTCATATCTTTCATGGCCTTAACCTTCATTACCCTTTTCTTTTGCCCTAATTAGATGGTAGACTTGCTATTTGAGAAAAATTGGAAAGAATTTCTGTAAGGATTTTTTTTTTATTTTGATACCATCTAAATAGCAAAATAAGTTCTACATGGAAAAATAGTTGTGCAATGAGAGTCATTCTTTTAGACTAAAAAAAACTTTCTATGAGTAAACTTTGATACTTCCCTTATTGGTGATGACATCATAAGCTTGAAGCAATGCTTTAAAGCAAAAATAACGACCATTAATAACTCCATTTGGTCTAGCTGCACCAAACACACCAAGTAGGAGCATGGCCGTAGTATTCGAACAAGAAAATAAGTAGAATATTTTATAGTGAAAATAATGCATAAAGGCTCTCTGAGTATATTGATAAGTAAAATATAGAAGCAGGGTTAAAACAGAATAAGACAGATGCTTGCAGGGAAATTGTTGAATCTTTTAATATTAAAAGTGATAACTTGTAGAAATATATGGCAGCAAGCATAAATGCAATGTTATTCAAAACAAAACCTGACAGCACCAGTATAGCTTCGTATCCAATCACAGGGATCAAAGGAGCAAAAATAGAACACAAGAAGAAAGATATAGGCAGAGGAAGGAAGGAAAGGAAAGCATAGGTCTACTAGTATTCATAACCACATTCAGCAATCTGAATAAAGTAAATGTTGTCCCACACCATGCTTCCCTCAATCACTGACTCAATCAATAGCTATAGGACTCGATCAGCTTTCGCCAATTGCAAGAGATCACTAGCGGTGGAAGAAGAGGAAAGACAACTAGGGTTAAGTCGAGTTGAAGAATCATAAGGCAGAAAGAGAAATCTCTATGTGATGATTAGAGATATCAAGAGAATCTATTAGAAAATGATTAGCCCGACGATCAAACATTCAGCCCTCTGTATCACAGAGCTCAAGCAAGAGTGAGAACTGGAGTGGAGATAGAATTTGTGGATACTGAATGTTTAAGCATGAGATCGATTTTGTGTTGGAGCTTGAGAGGTGAAGGATGGCTTCCAGCGAATTGGGATTCGAGGTTAGACTAGGTTCTGCTGAAGATGACTAAAGTAGGAGAGGGAAATCATGTGGTGCTTTGCTTGGGATGGGCAGGAAGAGAACTTCGAGGCGATGGAGGAGGAGTGAATGGAAGAGGGAAATGACTTTCAACTTCCCTGCTTGCACCGACGGAATGAGGGAGAAGGAGCCTCATTCAGCTTTAGTTGAAGGGAGTTTGAATGGAGAGGAGTTCGGACGGTTGACTAGAATGGAAGGATGGAATGAGCAAGGGTGTTGCCCATTTGTTCAACCGCTCGAGAGGGACAGAATGAGAGAGGAAAGTCACGCGAGAGAAGAATGTCGTGTGAACGGGCCTGGTTGAATGAAAGAGGACTCCTTTCGGTTATTAGGGCAAGCCATAATATTTGATAGGTTTATCAAACAGCACCCAATAGGAATAATTGGATGGCTACTCAAATTGGTGGCTTGGGGTGGCCAAATTTAAGCAAAGATTAAGGATTTAAGCAACTGTTAGTTGCTTAATTATGAATTAAGCAAACAACAACATTATTATTAATAATTTCATGTAGAATATTATAAAATTATTTCTTACAATAAATCCTAATAATATGGGTATCAATTTTAGGTATTTTCATTGTGTCGGATGCAACGACGATATCCGTTTTATAATTGAAGGTCATTTGGACCATGTCAGTGATGGTCGAAGTGAAATTGGGCTTAAGTTCCATGACGCTGCATTTGTATCACTCGACGTTCATGTAGACTTTGCCGAATCGATTGTAGAAAGTATTGTTTGATAGATTTTTGATGTTTTGGTGATAATGGTGTAATCAATTTCATGAACGGAGATCGTTCAGACTTCGTCGGGGCTTCCCAGCCTCAATATGCGCATAATTTCATTGAAAATTAATTTTAGTTAATTGATCGGTTATTAATTGATATGATATTTTCAATTTAATTAATTTTAATTTTTAGATGCATTTCTAAAGCCAAATTTTTTTAAATCGAGTTGATTTTTTGATTGAATCTAATCGCGATTAAGGAGTTTTAATTTGGAATTATACGATGGCACATTCATTAATAATTAATTTTATTTAAATTGCCCAATGTACTTTATGGGACACATATGTAGGTCAACAAGTTTGAATAATGATTTGGAATTGATTTATAGCTTTGGTTGCAATTGATTTGGATTTGAATGAGTTTTGGCTCATTAGAATATTTCAAATCAAATGGGTTAGGTTAAGTTTGATTGGATTAATTTTTGGCTTGGTTGATTGATTCTAGATTAAAGGATTGAATTGACTAAATTGATTTATGAGAAAATCAATTAAGCTTGATTTGGATTGAAAGAGTTTTGGCTAAGTCCATAGGATTAAATCATAGGGATTAAAAAGGTTATTTGAGTTTGATTTAAAGAATTGAATTTGTTTGTAGATTTAATTTGGAGGATCAATTGACTTATGAGAAAATCAATTAAGTTTGGTTGGATTGAAAGGAATTTGGCTAAGTCTATAGAATCAAGACATGGTTTTAGGAAAGATTTGGGTTATGAATTTGATTTGAAGTTAGTTTGAAGGCTTGAATTTGATTGTTGATCTTGGTATGTTGATTGAAGGGTTGAATTGATTTTGAGAAAATCAATTGAGTTTGGTTGGATTGAAGAGATTTGGCTAAGTCCATAAGATTAAATCACGATCTTAGGAAGGTTCATTTGATTTGAGTTTTGATTGGAATTTGGGTTTGGGTTTGATTATAGATTTAATAAAATTTTAGTCATGTGGATTTGAAATTTTATTGAATTTGAGGTTTAATTTGGGCTAAGGAGGTAGGCATATATTGGGTTTAGGCTATAGGGTAGGTAAGTTATCCCAATCCTTAAGGAATGATTTAAATCCTATGGCTAATCCTCCTAAGTTTTTAGGCTTAGGTTAAGTGTTCACTTAGTCACTAGAAGTATCCTATGACCGAGGAGCTCTTAGTGTCTAGAAGACTCCTAGATCTAAGATGGAAAGATTGAATTCTCACTCCTAAAGTGAGGTCAACAACACCAAATTGATTCAAACCAATGACTCAAACTCATTCCAAATTGATTATTGAACTTGACCAAACCTTTGGTTGAACCCAAATTAACTCATTTAGCCTAAATTGACCTAAAGGATCAATTTAGCCTAAATCATTTTTAAATCCAAATTGATTGAAATCAAAGCTTACAATCATTTTCAAATGATCAATTGAACATAAACTAATGCCTAACCCAAACCAATTTGGTCAAATTGGCCAAATTAGCCAAATTGGTCAACTTGACTTATTTGACCCATGTGAGCTCAAATGGGTCAAATCCAAATCTAAGCTAAATTAAACCAAATAAATTAAACCAAAATATTCAAAATACTCATTTATGCTGGACTCAACCTTTGGTTTGACCCAATTTGACCAATTAGTCAAGTTGGCCCAACCTAGCTCAATTTAACCTATATGGGTCAAATTGAGCCAAACCAAGCCCAAATCGTTTGAAACTTGGCATGACCCATTCTTGGGCCACCTTGGGTCAGCCTAAATCCAACCCAACCCAAATTTAACCTGAATTAACCCATTACCCAATGGGTAAAGCCCTCCACATAGGACAAAATCTAAATTTAGGTGGTCAATCGCCCTGTTTTGCATTTGGAATCCACCCAAAGCTTGGTTTGGACCCCTGGCCATGTAGCTAACCTGACCCAAAAGGGTTAGGTCAACCATAGGGCAAGGGGAGGTGATTTAACCCACCTCCCCTCATTGGCTCACCAAGGGATATTAGGACAAGTCAAGGTTGCCAACTTAGACCTTCCTCCACTCAAATTGAGCCACCTCAACTTCCTTCTGCCACCTCCAGCCACTTGCGATGGTCGGACGATTTAAAATGGAAGAGCCAATCCAAGCTGTCTGATCCAAGGGAGGAGGGGTTATACCCCCTCATTTTGATTCAAACAAAGCACTTGGCATGCCTCTGAGCTAGAGCACCTCAAGGCGATCTCCCTAAGTGTTTCCCTGAGCTTCCGAAGCCTTCCCATCATCGGTGATGATGAGACTAAGTGTACCCGAGGCTTAGCTCCATCCAACTTCCTCCAAACTCCACCCCTCTCTAATTAACCCTTCCCACACATTCACCAATCTCTAGTGAGGTGAAACAAATCTTCTCCCGAGCCATTCAAGCAGTGGAAGCCCATCCTTGACCAACTCCGGCGAGGATTTTGGTGACGGTTGGTCCACATGGTTGTCGATGAGGAGTCAAGGTGTCATCTTCTCAACAAGGCTTTGCTTCTTCAAGGTGAAGCTACCTCGGTCGGTTCACCACCGATCCAAAGCCTGATGAGGAAAATTTTGGCAAATCGATATTTTTCTAACTTTTCTTAGGCCTTTGTGAAGAAAATGTTAATGTCATGCGATCCCCACCATTAGATCCTTCTATATCACTCCCCTAAATGTTTTTGATTGATCTCGAGCCCCCATGAGCTCCAACAAGCTCGAATCGAATGGATAAAGGCTGGTAGTGTCCGTCTTCCATCGCTCAAGATAATGGATCATCTGCCATCTGTTCTGCATGATTGAAATGTACAATAATGATTATTTGATATATTCATCTTAACTTTTCTCCTAAGGAACAACGAGATTAATCCCCATCATCTGATCTTAGATCAGATAGCGCGGATGAAAGCACATCTACCGCCGCCACGTTAGCACCGTGTTGGATGAGTTTAAATAACCAATCTCACGACGCCATGTGGAAAGTGTTGCTACATTAGCGGTCTACATGGCACCAACGGGATTAGGCTTAATTAAGGGTTGATAATCCATTTTAATCACTAAAACTTTGAAAAATCATAACTAATTGCAAAAAAAATTCAAAAAATATAAATAAATATTCATTGGAAAGGTAAAACATAGGAAATTTTATTAAAAATACTTTCATTTGATTTTGAATAGTGATTAAGGCTTAATTAGGGTTTAAAGGTTTTTTCTAATTAGCCTAATTAATTTCTATTTACTTGGAAAATTGATTTTAAAGTTGGTGTGTTAATTCAATTGGGTGACCTCTACCTCCCATGATTTTCTTGAATTTTATTGCCTAGGTAATTAGGGGAATTAATATTTCAAACCTTAATTACCCCATTAATCAATTTAATGACTAATTAACATTCCAAATAGTAAAAAATATTTAATTTAAGCTCATTGTCCATTGATTAACAGTGGGGTGATGATGGAGAGTGGTTAGGACCTCTTTCCTAATCACTTTCCTAAATTCATTTCATTAAAGAGAGTTAGTTATTGTGATGTTTAATTAAGTGCTTAATTAATCAATTAAATGTTCAAATCAAATCAAATTGGAATGTTAATCACTTCAGATAATTAATAATCAAATTATGGGTTCCTCTTTATGTGTTTAATAACAGAAAGACCCTTAAGAAAATTATGATTAGTCCATAAGTTTAAGAAAATCATAAAAGTACTTAATTAGATTCTTTAACTTAATTAATCTTTAATTATGATCCAATTGCATTAGGTCCTTTACGAGCATTGTAATTTTATTTTCACACAAGTTCATATCATTTGTGGCTCATGATTAAATGATTAATCAAATTAAAGATGCATAGAAAAGGATAATTAGATTATTTGCTTAATGTTCCAACTTAATTAATCCATAAAAGTCATCTAATTATTTTTTCTTAAACCATTTTAGATTACCAACATGGGAATGGGATTAAAATAGTAAATAATCTCTTCTCTCTAAGCTTAATCAAAATCTAAAATTAAAAGGTTAATACAAAGATTTTATTTTCTTTACATAATTTTATTTAATGTGATTGTCCTTAAGAATTAGTGTAATTGAATTAAATGCATGATTGTGCTTAGCTATTCCTTTTCAATCACTTTAAATGTTGTATGCCATGTGATCTCATGCATTCATCTTTCTTTCAATTTTAGATCAATCAAATGAAATTTATTAATGCAAGCTTACATGTGTTGGCTTAATTTATTATATATATGGCTAATATTACTATTAAATTCAAATATATTTTCCAAAGTTTATAAATGGATAGCACTATTTAGAGTGATGATAGTTATAAATATATAAGATTTTCAAGTGTTTATAGCTTAAGTATGTGAATGAAAAGCTTCCCTATATTCATATTTACATATGTTTGAATGATAATAGGTATATAATCTGGACATCCTGAAAATACGAGACTTTAAGTAGCCCCAAGGAGGTCATTTGATTATCTCACTTCCCTGGTTAACAATGGCACGTACTGATTTAATTTCATTTTTATGTATATTTGTATTAGAATTTGGATAGAGCTTTAATTCACATGCATAAATAATTCAATCAAACAAAATACAATCTTTTGCATGATTTTGATTCTTCTAAATTATGTATACATGTGTATGTATTTTTAAGATAGAAAGTATATATTCTGGACATCTCGAGAATATAAGGCTTTAAGTAGCCCAAAAGAGGTCGTTCGATTATCTCACTTCCCTAGTTAACAATGGCATGCACTCACTTATATCTTTTATACATGTATATGTGTGTTTAATTAAAGGATGATAATCCTCTTTTCTATTAAAAAAATATGCATCCATAATCATTTAAATATACTAAAAATATATTACATGTAAGTGTAAGGCTCTCTTTCCTATATTTTATATAAAAATTTACATATGTTCGAATGATAATAAATATATAGTCTAGACATCCCAAGAATATGAGGTTTTAAGTAGCCCCAAGGAGGTAATTTGATTATCTCACTTCGCTGGTTAACGAAAGCACTTACTTATTTAATTTCATTCCTATGTATATTTGTATAATGATTTGGATAGAGCTTTGATTTATATGTATAAATAATTCAATCAAGTAAAATATAATCACTAAACATGTATGCATTCATCTTCATTTAAGTGTGCCAAAATATATTGCATGTATAGGTATGTTAAGTGTTAGATCATATGCATATTATGGGTGAAGAAAAGGAATGAATTAACCTATTTGATGTGATAGCAATTCAACTACATTAATCTTAAGATGCCTTTCAAATTGAATAGGGTTCTTTAAAGATAACCTAAACTTAGGATTAATAAAAATATTTAATAAGCCATTCACTCAAGAGAACTAAACTGAATTAATTTGCTTTAGAAAGTGGCTTAAGGTAGGGATGAAAGAGGTTAAGCCTCCTTCTTCTCTTTACAGCACTTAGGTGCTAACTGTAAATCAAGTGAAACAAAATAAAACATAAATTAAAATTCACAAATCAACTAAACCACTTGAAATGAGACCAACCTTTATGGTTAAATTTGATTTTTCAAACTTAGAAAATTAGAACTCTAATGCTTAGTTAAGACATACCACACAAAGTCTTAGCACACACATTAAAATTAAGCCACCACTTATAGTCCTAAGTTAGGATGGTGTATGTGTGATGTTATGTTTTATTTTGTGATGTAATATTTTATACTAGATGTTAGGATGTATGTTTCTTTGTCTAGATGTTAGGCCACTTTTAGCCTAATCTTATTTTCTATAGGGGATTGTGCTTAATGGGATGCTAAAAAATAAATATAAATATTCTCTTTGCAGGTTGCTTATACCCCTAAGCATAATCCTCATTAGGCCAGGTGGGCTTGATCACCCATGTGCGGAGTGCTAAGTCCAAATTATGAAATATAACTGCTTGAGATTATATGTATGTTTAGCTAACCTCTATTTTGCAGGTGTTGTTAGATCTACATTTTATGTATAAATGTAATTTTGTAATAGAAATAAGTATTAATGATATGGGGTATAGGATGAGCAGTGAATAGAAGGCTTAGTCCTGAGGTGCCCTGTGATGCCTTACATCAAATCTAAAGAAAGAGAATGAAGGAAAAGAAGAATGAAGAAGTGAAGACCCCCATAGCATGTATTCATTTCTAATTGTTATTATTCTTTTATGTTATGGGTTGTATAAGGGTAGAGCTCGACTAATCAATTTTCTCTTTACCGAGGTGTACGACGGAACCTAGCCGCACCGACCTCTTATTCTTTGTGGTAGTCTATAAAATATTTGATGTTATGTTTAGATTATGTAATAGGATTGCATCATTTTTATAGGTTCTTCATGTTTTTTTGTTTTTTTTAATTTTTTTTATTTTTTTATTTTTTTATTTTTTATTTATGTTCTTCATGTTTGATGATTATATGTGTGGCCCGGATGCATTAGGCTCTTAGAATAAAGTTAATTTTTCTACTCTAATTAACAACTCATAACTAAAATTTAAAATAACTCACAACTCATCATAAAGCCTAGGCTGTAAATAAGATAATTAAAAGACTTAGCAACCCTTTAGTTATATGTTGTATGTTTCACATCATGCATATCATATTGTGGTGCTTATTTTTTTATGTCGGGAGGTTATTAATGTGTGTATTTTGTGTGAGGGGACACCACGTAGATCCACATATGCACTTATTAAGGTGATCGGGTATGAAATTAAAGAATAGTGTACTATCTCGAGAGATAGAAGTCACTATCCTATAATGGACCTAATCACCTAATAAGGACTCCTAAGGCATGATGGGTCTTTGAATATACCAGAGATCTTTCCCCTATTTTATATGGAAAAGTAAAGTAGGGTTTATTTTAAGCTGGGTTCATTAAGTTCCCTATGGAGGCAAGACCCCATAGTTAATTACATCCTAAGGAATGAGATTCTTTAGGAATACTCTCAATTAAGGTAAATGATCATTGTCTCCAAAGATTTCAAAGATATGACTATCAATCAATTGATTATTTTTAGAAACTCAAGTGGGATTGATCAAGAGGGAGAGAGTTATTATCGAAACCAAAGGGAGATGAGTAGGGGAAGCTCATGATACTAGGAAACCTTGTGAGCATCCCAAACTATCTTATGGTTGGACTTTATATTATTGAAATTGAGGAGAATTATATGTTTGAGTTGAATTTTTATTCAAAATCTAGGGCTTACAATTCCATGATACAAGATTGTGGAAATGCCTACGAGATGAGGATTTATGCTTGTAGCCTCAGAGAGAAATAGCAAACTTAGATCCTAAATCTATGGAGCTTTGGTAAGGGCCAAAGCATGACCTAAATCTAAGGCAAAAATGGGTATATGATTTACCTCCTCAGGAGAGAGTAAACCACTCGACTATTGGACTTACAACTACCTGGGGTGGCCATCGACTAACTCCTCCTATGATTTTAAATACATGTAGGCAAGCCATATGCTTTGCAATATGGCTAGGTTGTTATTTATTTAGAAAAGAGACTAAGTCCTTAAACTCACTCCCTAAGAGACTAGATCATGAAGGGCATGAATAATGACCTAAGTCAAATGCAAATTTTATCAAGTTTTATTTTGATTTTTGGACATTTTTATTTGACAGAAGCTATGGGATTTTATATACTTTATGCATGAGAAAATTAGTTATGGGCTAAAATTAGAAATAAGGAGGTGTGTTTCCACCATGGCTCTCAAAGGTCAAGCCATTTTCTCTAGGAAAGGTGGAAGCCCTCATTGGTATTAGTGAGAAAATATGATTTATGCATGATGTGAGACATACAACATCCTGCTAAGGGTTTGCTAAATCTTTTATTATCTTGATTTATGTCCTAGGCTTTAGGTAAGGCTATGAATTGTTTAGTTTAATTTTAAATTGATTAATTAGATATAATATTTATTTTTCTCTAGGAGCCTAATCGCATCCAGGCCATTCAACAATCATCAAATAATTAAGAAACTAGAAAAATCATGTCATCCTAATTATGCAATCGTAAACATAACATCAATCAATTTATAAAATTAGCGCAAAAGAATAAGAGGCCGATGTGGTCGAGTTTCACTGCACAACCCGAAAAAAGAAAATGGGTAGCCAAACTCTACCCTTATACATCCTGGTATAATGAAAGAATAAATTATAATTATGAAATGATAAGTGTTATGGGGGGTCTTCATTCTTCATCCTCCCTTCTTCACTCCTTGCCCTTCATTCCTTCATCTTGGTTTGCTCCTTTTATTTCTTTCTTTTGGTTTGACTTGGGATGTAGTTTGCTCCAAGGCCTCACATGGTATATAAGACATAGTATTATAACCAATGTTTACCTTAGTCCCCATAACACTTATCCTAATCCTAATGTAAAAATTACATTAAAAAGAAGAAAAGTAAATCTAGTTGCAACTGCAAAATAAATGTTAGCTAAACACACCATACAATCCAAGAAGTTATAGGAATAATTTGGACTTTGTACCGCACACATTGGTAACCAAGCCCTCTTGTCCTAATTTAGATTATGCTTAGTGGTATAAGCAACCTGCATAGCAAAAAAATATTTATATTCTTATTACAGTGCCCCTTAAGCACAACCTCTGTAGAAGACATGATTAGCCTAAGATCGCCCTATCATCCGGTTTAGGCACATACATCCTAACATCCAGTCAAAAATATTACACTATAAAATAAAATAAGGCATTAAATCATGCACCACCCTAACATAGAGCTAGAAGTGGTGACTTAGCCTTATGTGTGTTCCATTTGAGGCTTGTGTGGCATGTTTTAGCTAGGCTTTAAGGTTGAAATTTTCCAAGTGTGAAAGATTCAATTTAGATGGTGGTTTCATTTTAAGTGATTTAGTTGACTTATCAATTTTAGTTGGTGATTTGATTTAATTTGAATGAACCTACACTTAGCAACTAAGTGTTATGAAGAGAAGAAAAGAGAAGAGAGCTCTCTTTTATCCCTACCCTAAGTGATTTCTAAGATAAATTTGATTAATGAATTTCCTTTAGTGAATGGTTTAGTATGTATTTTAATTAACCCTAAGTTTAGATTCACTCTAAATAGCCCTATTCAATAAGAACAGCATCTTAGGATTAGTTAGGGTGGATTACTATCACATAATACACACCCATTCATTTCTTTCCACCATGTATACCATGCATATGAATAATCCTAAGTATATCTATACATGCAATGCAAATCTCAGCACTCTTTGATGATGAATGCAAAGAGACGTGATTTGAAAATTTGGATATTCCATTAATGCATGTCTTTGTTATGTAGAAAAGAGAGATTTTTCATCCATTAACAAAATGCACATCTGCATGTATAAAAGTTATAAGTGAGTATGGCACCATTATTTTCTACATCAGGGACGTAAGGTACAAGACTTACTCAGGGCTACTTAAAGCCTCACAGGCTTGGGATGTCCAGACTGATATACCACTTTTCTTAAATACATATAGATATACAAAAAGAACCAAATGGATAAAGAATCATGCAAGAGATTGTATTTGATTTGATTATATGATTTACATGCGTAATATGAAGGTCCTTCTTAAATCCTAACATAGAGATGCATAGGGAAAGATTTAGAAAGTGTTGTGTTCTTTTCAAATGAATTATACACTTACAAATCCCATGTGAATCCATGTAAAGTGAAGGAAGGAGAACTTCATAACACAGATCTTATGTTATCATCACATGCAAGCTTATGAATACTTATAAGTAGCATCACTTCATTTATAATCTTTGATTTATAAGTTTTAAAAAATAATTTTTGATTTAATAGTGATGATAGCCACTCATATTTTTAGCCAACACATGCAATTTGACATAAAAGGAAACATTTTATTTAATTAATTTTTAAAAGAAATGAATGCATGATTTCATATGGAAAGCAATATTTAGCATGATTGGAAAGAAATAAAGGAATGTAAGCACATGACTTCATTCACCCTAATTAATTCTTAAGGACAATAAAAATAAGATCATTTAAAATGAATACAAAATTCTTTAGGAGATTTATATCTTTGAATTTGATTTGACTTATGAAATATGAGAAGGGTTTTCTAATCCTAACCCATTCCCCCATGTGTGAATTGGTTTGGTTTAATTTAGAATAATTAAGTTGATCTTATATTTTGATTAGGTTAAGGTATGAATTAAATCCATTAATTATCCCTTACCTATACCACTTTAACATAATTATCCAAGTAATTATAAGCCAACATATGATGTGCAACCACATGAAAATTCATATAGCAATGCACCTAAGAAATGAAGAGGCCTAATGCAATTGGCCCATAATTATTGGTTAATTAAGCAAAAGAGTTTAATTAAGTATTTTTATGACCCTTCTACACATGTAGTTTGATTATAATTTCCTTTGAAACTCTCTTAGGTTATTGAACACCTAAGAATTGAATGATTCAGTTTTGGAATGATTTGGTTTTGAGTTTGATTAATTAAGCTATTTAATGAAGTAATTAAGCCATTAATTAGTTACAAATTGATTAAGTTTCATATGAATGAAATATACTTAAGGAAAAGATTGGAAAAGAGGTCATAATCTCATCCCCTATGTCCATTCACTATTTCATAATGATTAGCCAACTTAATTAATGGATTCATCATTGTTTAACATGCTAATTAATCATTTATCTAATTAAGAATGAAACAACTAATTCTCCTAATTAATCAAGCAATAAATTCCAAAAAAATTATGAGAGGCAGAGGTCATCCCACTAATCAATCTCAGAAAGTTTGGAATTAATTATTGGAGTAATTAGAGAGTAATTAGCCTAATTACATTTTTAAGAAAATATAAATTGAGTCAAAATCACTAGTCAAAATTAATTTATTTTAATTTTTTTATTATTTTCCTTTGAATTATCTTTAAAATGAGTGTTTATTTTTATTTTTTGGATTTTTCTACACTTCATTATGAATTTTGCAATTTTCATAATTAAAATCAGATTAATTAGGCCTAATTAAACCCTTAATCTTGTCAATCAACATGGCGGCTAACGTGGCACGCTTTCTATGTAGCTTGATAGGATTGGTTATTTAAGTTGTCACATCTCACAGTAAGTGGCGGGACACATCTTTCTATTTGCCCGATCTAAGATCTATCGAGATTAATCCTGCAGTTAGAAAGGAATTAGTGGGATCTAAAGTGCATTTTGATCACAATCATCCATTCCAATCATGCAAAATAGACGATGTATGATCCTTCTCCTTCACGAGCGATGAGAGACGAACACCGTTCATCTTTCCTCATTCAATTAGAGCTCAGTCGAGCTCAGATTAGGATCAAAATGATCCCACACCTTCGGAAGGAGGGGGATGCATATCTAATAGTCAAGATTGCATGGGATGATAATTCCCTTTGAAAAGGACTAACTGAATTTTTCTATAGCTATAGTTTCGGGAAATTACCTCATCGGAGGCTATCACCAGTGCTTCCAATGAAGGAGGTCCTAGTAGAGGCTCGCTAAAGAAATTCAGCCTTGATTTTGCTCTGACCAAGCTCCTCTTCAATTGTGATTGATCTTGATCGAAGTCCTACTTCCCATTGCTTGAAGGCTTGGGAAATGGTTTGATCGAGCTCAACGAGGAGTGGTGAGAGTGTGGGCAAGGTTAAATTGACTTTGGTAGAGAATTGAATGAGTTGAGCTCGGAATTGATCTCCCCTATTTCGGCTTTGAGTAAAATCGAAAATTGGGAATCAAGGGAGCTCGGGAAGGGCTTGGAAAGGCTTAGGGAGGCTTTAATTTAGCTCCTAGAGCTCTAAGGAAATGAATGCTCTGCAGTTTGAGTGAGAATGAGAGGAGGTATATCTCCTCCTCCTTGGATCGGACGGTGAGTAGCTGATTTTCCATTTTGGCTCAATGGGTTGGATTGGCTGATTGGTTTGAGTTGAAAAACATCCCACATGGGTTGTTTTGGGCATAGGAGTGAGGGAGAGTGGATTCCCATGTGCTTGGTGAGTGGATTTGGTGAGCCAAGTGTTTAAAGATAATTAGGAAGGTAAGTTTGACCTCCCCTTGGGTCATGACTGACCCAAGCTCATTATGTCATGTTCACCACCCTCCTTGGTGCCCATGTGGACCAACAGAAGGATACCAAGTGGCCTTGGGAAAGGAAAGGCCATATTCCAAGTAAATTTGGTCATGGGATACCCTTTGACCTAAGGGCAAAGTAGTCATTTGGCTATGAGTTTAATTTTGGCAGATTTGAAATGATTCAAAAAATGGGTTAGGGTAAATTTTAAGTGATTTGGAGTTCATTTGATTTGATTTGGCTTAATTTGACCCATTTGGGTCAAGTTGGGCCAAATTGGGTTAGGTTGACCAATTGGTCAAATTGGATCAAACCTTAGGTCAAGTTCAAATGATCATTTGGAGCTTATGGGCATCATAGGTTTGGTTCAATTTAGTTTAGATTTAGTTTTGGTTCATTTAGGTTCATTTGGGTCAAATGGGTCAAGTTGACCAATTTGACCCATTTGACCCAATTGGGTTAGGTCATGGTTGGTTTAGGCTTGGTTGATTATTTAAAATGTATTGCAAGCTTTGGTTTCAATTAATTTTGATTTGGTTTGATTTCAAATTGATTTGACCTTTTAGGTCAAGTTAGGTTCACGATCAATTGAGCTAGCTTGGGTCAAATTGGTCGATTGAAGCTTTGGTCAAGTTCAACAAGTGATTTGGAATGAATTTGACCCATTGGTTGAAATCAATTTGGATTAAATCATGATTTGACCCATTTTGACCTTTTAGGTCAATTTGGGTCAACTTAGGTCAAGTGGCCAATTAGGCTTGGTTTGGCTTAATTGATGGCTTGGTCATGTTCAATCATTGATCATGAATGGGGTTGGGTTAATGCTTTCAATCAATTTGGCATATGATAGATTTTGGCTAATTTGGGTTTCATTTGGGTTAAATGCTAACTTGGTAAAAGGCTAAGGTTGACTAGGTTTGACCCAATTCAAAGTGATTGATCACCCCATGATGATTGTTGATCATGATTGAGATTTAGATAGGCTTAGTTCAATCCAATTTGGGTTGGATTAGAACTTGGCTCAAAAAGGCCCTTTAGGTCACTTTGAGTCAAGTGAGCCTAAATGAGTCAATTGGCTTGATCATGGCTTGATTCAAGTTTGGTTGAACTCACATATGGACTTATGATGGAACTATAAATCCAATTGCAAGTAGTTTGGAGTCAAATGGGTTTTGGTTCATTTGACAATTTCAGGTCAAAAGGATGAACATGGGTTTGACTTAGGTTAGTTTGATTTTGGCTTGGTGATTGTAGTTCATGTTTATATTTGGGCATGTGATTGAAGGAGTGATTATTTGAAGAGAAAATTCAAGGGTTTGGATTGATTTGAGATTGATTTGGCTAAATCCAAGAAATATGCTTAAAGGATATAAGTTGGATTTTCGTATAATTTTGGCTTTAGTTTTGGTTATTTGAATTTATACTTTATTTATATGTGTGAATATAAATGAAGATATAAATGGGTGATGAGAAAAATCATTTGAGTTTGGAGTGATTTGATTGTGAATTTGGCTAAGGTAGGTCAAAAAGTTTGAAAAAGGGGTTTTGATTTGGTTTGATTCATATTCATTTGATTTGGATGATTTGGATGCCAATTTTATTTATAATTATGACTATAAATGATGGAATAAGTGTTTTATAAAGAAATCCTTGGTTGGGTTCATTTAAAGGGTTTAGTTAAGCTTATGGATGTGATTCATAAGGCTTAGGAAGGTTTTGGATTCAGAATTGATCATGAGTTTCAATCATTTGATTTGGAATTGATTCATGATTTGGATTTTGGAATTTGAATTTGAATTTGTATTTGAATTTGAGGTTTAGTTTGAAAGAAGGAAGCAAGTATTGGGTTCAAACTATAGGGTAAGCAAGTCTTCCTAAATCCCTAAGGCACAACCTATTCCTATGGCTAACTCTTCTAAGTCTCTAGGGTTAGGTTAAGTGTTCACCTAATCACTAGAAGTGTCTTAAGACTAAGGAACTCTTAGTGTCTAGAGGAGTCCTATGTCTAAGATGGAGAAGTTGAGAGCTCACTATAAAAGTGAGGTTAACACATATTGAATCACTCTTGCAAATATGAGGGCCTCCATTTCAGTAATTTAGGGACCGCTTGAACCATGAGAGTAACCCCTTATGATGGAGCTTCTCCCTTTTTCTCTTTTGATTTTGCCAATAACCAAATTTCATCATGCATTTAAGCATATAAAATCCAAATCCTTTGTCCAAATGAATGTGTCAAAATGGAATAAAAATGGTAACATGTTACATTTTCTGACTAAGTCCGATGTTCATATCGCTCATGCTTTAGTCTCTTCGGGAGTGAGTTTATGACTTTAGTTTCTTTCCAATTAAATAACAAGCCTAACTATCTTGCAATTTCATAAGACTAGGCTACATGGTTTTGAATCATAGGAGGTGTTAGGCGTCACTAAGTAAGTTGGAAGAGACGTGTTTATCCTCTCTTGTGGAGGTAGACTCTTGTGTCCTCTTTCTGCTCAGATTTAGGTTGTGCTCTAGCTTGTACTAAAGCTCCTTAGATTTAGGATCTGAGATTACTAGTTTCCTTCGGGCAACAAGTATAAATTCTCACCTCTTAGGTATTTCCACAATTTGGTGTTGATGGATTATAAGCCCTAGCAAACTATTAAAATTTCAACTCAAACAAATAAATCTCTTCACTTTCAAATACATAAAGCCTCATCATAAGATAAATTGGAGTGCTCACTAGGCTTCGTAGTATCATAAGCACATCCTACTACCTTCCTTTGGATTCTAAAATAAATCTTCAAATTGAACATTCCCAATTGACTTTCTAAAAATGACTAATCCTTGGATAGTCTTAACCTTGAAATCTTTGGAGATAATAATTGTCTACTTTAATCGAGAGTATTCTTAGGAAATCTCATTTATTAGGATCTAATTAACTATGGAGGCTTGACTCCATAGGGAATTTAAGGACCAGGCTTAAAATAAATCATACTTTACTTTTTCATGTAAAGTAGGAAAAAAATCTCTGGTATATTCGAAGACCCATCATGCCTTAGAAGTCCTTATTATGTGATTAAGTCCATTATAAGGTGATATTTTTATCTTTTGAGATAGTACATCATACCTTAATATCATATCCGATCACTTCAATAAGTACCCTCTACGATCTGCGTGGTGTCCACCCCACATCCAAAAATAAATACCACAGACTGTCAGCTAAATTATGAGTACGAATTATAATCAGGATATAACTAGCAATATGTCATAAATCATCTTCACTTAATCTTAGAGGTGGCTTAGCTTTATGGACTCAATTTTTTATGAATTAATTTTTATTTCTTTTGAATGGATGATCAATAAGGAGGAACAGATGATGATAATAAAAATAAGCATATCGTATAGATAAGCTAATTTCCCATCAGTGCTCCACCCTAACAACATTATATACATATGAAAGTCATTAATATTTCATATAAGTGTTATTTTCAGCTGAAAGTTTTGCTTTTCATCTATGTCATAAATGCCCCATAAAATTTAAGCTCATATATCAATGGTTATAAGTAGATATCAATTTTTGCCTTAGGGTTATTTAGTCCAAGTAGGATCAAGGTTAAGAACATATATGGAGTTATCATGCAAATCTCTAGTGGTAAATTATATGGTCTAACTATCACTAACCAACATGAATATGGTAATGCAGATTGATTAAATGGTGTGAAACCATCAACATGAAGGCCATGTGTAATGTTTTGTGGCTCTGTTGCAAAATCTAGATAAGTGCGATTGAAATTCTTTCAAGCTTCTCCATATGATGATGACTCAAGATATGTGATATGCTTGCTCTGTTATGATGTCATCGCATGTGCTGGGCAGAATGCATGGAAGCGTATAGTCTCTCCAAACATGGAGTTAGTGATAAGTAGAATAAACACTTGTGTTGTACATCTTTCTACTTGTGTTATTTTCTACTATGCAGCTTGAACCTTGGCACTTTGTAAAATTTGCATTCAATATCCTGTGCACTATCCTTGTAATATAGCATATAATTATTCACACATTAGTCAATTTTTTTTAGTTTAGTCCTAAATTTAACACCAACTTCTTTATTTTATGTAGGCCTTAAGGAACTAAGTTTTCCTGTGAGTTTGTTTCTTTTAGCAGGCCTGCAAATTGGTTAAAGTATTCGTGCGACATATTAAATTCAGTTTTAATACTTAACATTCTTACAGACACAAATAGTTCAGTGTGGTTAGTGCATCCTTCCCACAATGATCATTTTGTTGGCTTTAGTAGATCATAGAACTTTTGAGCTTCTTTATTAGGTGGCTCCTCCTTCGCAAGGTACTCTACTCTAGCAGCATCATAAATCATTTCTTCATAAGTTGGCTAGAATCTATTCGATTGAAGGGCATGCAATGCTCATTGAGGGACCACTAACAGTATCAAAATGTGGCTCGAGCTCACCATGTAAAGTACAAAACTAATAATTTAGTTAGAAACCTCTGCGATAAAATTCTACTTTGACTTTATCTAACATTAAGGAAGCTTGAATCTTGTGCCTTACACATGGACATTGAAGCTTTCTTTGAGAAATTTAAGAAAGAAGTTGAGATGCTACATGTATGAAGTGTTCACCACCACTAAAAAATTTATCAATTAATCCGTTTCTTCCCAGATGCAATATATTCTACATACATGATCGCTAACTATAGATATACATAATATACGTAAATTAGAAATTTGTGAAAATTTAATTAATATTATGTGGTGTTTTTTTTATTATGTGTGGGGGGCACCACGCAGATCTGAGGGTGTACTTATTATGGTGATCGGATACGATATCAAGGAATGGTGCACTATCTTGAAAGATAGAAATCACCACCCTACAATTGACCTAATCACCTAATAAGGACTCCTAAGGCATGATGGGTCTTCGAATATACCATAGATTTTTCCCCTACATTACATGGATGAATAAAGCAGGGTTTATTTCAACCGGGTTCTAAAGTTCCCTATGGGGGCAAGCCCCCATAGTTAATTACATCATAAAGAAGGTGAGTTCCTTAAAAATACTCTCGATTAAAGTAAGCAATTATTGTCTCTAAAGATTTCATGGATAGGACTATCAATAAATTGGCTATGTTTGGAAAATCAATCGAGATGGATCAGAAAGGAGAGACTTATTATCGAAGCCAAAGGGAGATGAATAGGGAATGCTCATGATACTAGGAAATCTAGTAAGCATTTCAATCTATCCTATGGTTGGGCTTTATATGAAGGCTATGACTTATAATCCCATAATACAAGATTGTGAAAATGCCTAAGAGGTGAGAACTTATGTTTATAGCTTGAGGGGAAATAGCGACCTAAGATCCTAAATCTAGGGAGCTTTAGCAAGGGCCAATGCATGTCCTAAATCTAACTGAATATGGGCATATGGTTTACCTCCACAAGAGAGGGTAAACCACCCCACTGCTAGACTTATAACCGCCTAGAGTGGCAACCAGTTAATTCCTCATATGCTTTAAAATCATGTGGTCAAGTCATATATTTTGCAAGATAGTTAGGTTGGTATTATTAGAAAGAAAATTAAGGTCCTTGAACCTACTCCCTAAGAGACTAGAGCATGAGTGATATGAACAATGACTTAGTCTAATGTAGATGTTTTCAATTTTTATTTGATTTTGGACTCTTCATTTTAGCAAAGGCTATAGGATTTTTATATGCCTAAATGCATGTTGAAATGAATTATGGGTCAAATCAAGCGAGAATAGGGTGAAGCTCTGTCAATAGGAGATGCTCTCACAGGTCAAGCGATTCCCATATGTACAAGAATGGAGGCCCTCATTTAATAAGAGTGATTCAAGATGATATGCATGATATTAAGGATACAACATCCAGCTAAGGGGTTGCTAAAATATTTTAATTATCTTGATTTAATGTCTAGGCTTTATGTGAGATTATGAGTTATTTATAAAATTTAGTTATGAGTTGTAGTTGGGGTAGAAAATTTATTTTTTTAAGAGCCTAATCGAATCCAAGCCACACATTAAATCATCATATATGAAGAAACTAAGAAAATACATGTCATTTCTATTTTGTAATTGTAAACAAAACATCAAACAATTTATGAACCCAACATGAAAGAATAAAAGGTCGGTGCGGTCGTGTACCGTCGCACAACCTCAAAAGAGAAATGGGTAGTTGAGCTCTACCCTTATATAACCTAGTATATGAAATAATAATTACAATTGTAAATAAATAAATGCTATGGGGGGTGGGTCTTCTTATTTTTCTTTCTTCATATCTCCTCCATTTCTTCATTTGGGTTTACTTGCTCCAAAGGCATCACAGAGGCCTCCCAAGATAAAGCCTTCTAGCCTCCGCTCATCCTAATCCCCCCATAACACTAATCCTAATTTCTAATGCATAATTACATTAAAAATAGAAAAAGTAAATCTAACTACACCTAGAAAATAAGTGTTAGCTAAGCACACTATACAACCCAAGTAGTTATTTGTATGATTTGGACTTAGCACCCTGCACATGGGTTACCAAGTTCACCTGTCCTAATTTAGATTATGCTTAGAGTTTAAGCAACCTAAAAAAGAGAGCATTTATATTTATTTTAAGCACCCCTTAAGCACAATCTCTTACAAAAAATATAATTAGGCTAATCACGGCCTAACATCTAGTTTACGAAGCATACACCCTAACATTCAGTCTACAACAAAATATCATAAAACTAAACATACATCAAATCATGCACCACCCTAACATAAGGCCAAAAATGTAACTTAACCTAAGGTGTGTGTATTAAAGCTTGTGTGGTATGCCTTAATTAGGCTTTGTTATCATTTTCTAAGTAAGAAAGGATTTAATTATAAAGGATGATTTCACTTTAAGTGGCTTAATTGATTTATAAGTTTTACTAAATATTTTTTTCCACTTAGTTCACACTTAACAACTAAGTGTTATAAAGAGAAGAAAAGAGAGGATCACCCTTCTTTATCCCTACCTTAAGCCACATCTAAATCATATTAATTAATCAATTCTCTTTAATGAATGGCTTATAACATATTTTAATTAATCCTAAGTTTAGGTTCAGTTTAAATAATCTCATTCAATAAGAAATGCATCTTAAAATTAATTGCAGTTAATTACTATCACATAACACATGTTTGTTCATTTCTTTCCATCATATGTACATGCATATGATTAAATCCTAAACATATCTATGCATATAATATATTTTTGGCACACTTAAATGCAGGATGCATGAATGATTTTTATAGAAAAAGAGGATTCTCATTCATTAGCTAAATACACATTCAAATGTATGAAAGTTCTAAGTAAGTACTTCGCCATTATTTGACCAGGAGGACGAGGTAGGAACCTCCTTGGGGCTACTTAAAGCCATGCATCCCCGAGTGTCCAAACTAGATATACCCACTATTCTTAAATACATATGGATGTATAAACAACTATAAGAATGTAAATCATGCAAAAATTGTATTTTTGTTTTGAATTATGTATATGGAATAAGGTGAGGTTTTCATTCATTAGCCAAAATGCACACCCAAGTGTATAAAAGTTATAAGCAAGTACTTCGCCATTGTTTGACCAGGAGAACGAGATAGGAACCTCCTTGGGGCTACTTAAAGTCGTGCGTCCCTGGGTGTCTAGATTAGATATACCCGCTATTCTTAAATACTCATGGGTGTACAAACAACTATAAGAATGTAAGCCATGCAAGAATTGTATTTTTATTTATTTACATGTGAGCTAAAATTCTATCTAAATTCTAACATGGATATACATAAGAATAAACCCAAGCAAGTGTTGTGCCCTTTTCAAATGAACTATACACTTGTTAATATTCATATCCTTATGTATATTCATGAAGATTAAAGAAAAGAGAACTTCATATCACATGTTCTAAGTTATAAGCACATACAAGCTTATAAATACTCATAATTATCATTACTCTATATGTTATGGTTAATTTATATACTTTTAAAATAATTTTCTATTTAATAGTGATAATAGCCGCACATATTTTTAATTTAAGCCAAGGCATGCTACTTGAAATAAAGGAAACTATTTATTTTAATTGATTTTTGAAAGAAATGAATGCATGACTACAAGTGTCATACAACATTTTAATATGATTAGAAAGAAATAAAGAAACACAAGCATGTAATTTCATTAGATCCAACTAATTCCTAAGCATAATCATATTAAATAAGCTTATTTAAAATAAACCAAAGTTTCTTAAAGTCACTTTTGATTTTTATGTTTAATTTGATTTAAGAAATTTGAGAAAGATTTGCTAATCTTAATCCCATTCCCCATATGTAAATTAATTTGATTTAATGAAAAACAATTAGGTTAATTTTATGAATTGGTTAAGTGCATGGATTAAATCAAATAATTAAACCCTTACCAATGTTACCTTAAGGTAATTAATTAAACAATTATGAGCTAATATGATATGCAAATAAAATGAAAACTAAATAGCAATGCTCCTATGAAATGAAAGGGGCCTAATGTAATTAACTCATAATCATTAATTAATTAAGCTTAGGGAACTCACTTAATTACATGTGAGCTAATCATAATTTTATTAGCTCTCTTTAGATTATTGAACACCCAAAGAACTACCCAAGGATTAATTTGGGAAATCAAATTTAATTGATTAAAGGATTAATCCATTAATTTATTTTTCTCTTTCTTAATTATCAAATTTTGATTATCTTTTGAAAATGAGATGGACTTAAGGGAAAAAGATTAGAAAAGAGGTCCCAACCTAATTCCATAAGCTATCCATTTAATCAAGCATGAATTCATATAATTTGAGTTTTAATTTAGCCTAAAGTGAAAGGATATTAAAATTCTAAAAGTTAAATCCTAAATTTTAAGTTTTAATAGAAAATTAATTTTGATTTAAGAATAACAAGATACAATTCTTAATGCAGCAAAAATAAAAAAATAGTAAAGTAAAAAGATACAATAGGCACACAATTTTTATGTGGTTCGGCCAAACTCCAAAATCGACGCCCACTTTACCCGGCTAGAATCCACTAATGCAAAATAACTTACAAATAGTACTCCAATAACGGGTGAGTACAACCTACAAAAATATGTACTCCTTACTGAAGTACAACCCCAATATAAATTTTACAGTACAAAAAAAATACAAAATAATAAATTTTGATAAAAGAAATCTCTCACAAATATACCAAGCTATCCAATTCAAAAAAAGTGATCTCACAACTTATAAATGATCACTTTAGAACATAAAAATTTGGCAAGATAAAATGCTCACTTAATATTGATAAGAAATAATAAAATAAATATCTTCAAGTGATATTACTAAGATGTTTATGTTATTCAAAATAAATTCATAATATTCTTTTGCACACTTAAATAAATTTCAGCAAGGAATAAGTTATTTTATTTTAACCAAAAATATTCTTTAAATTAATGCTAATGATCACAAAATACTTAAATAAAATAAGTATATGATAGATATAAGTAGGCTAGTAAGCTTTTAATTAAAAAGAGAGATCTAGCAAATATGAAAATAATTTCAGCACAATAATTTAATTTAAAATGCTTAAAATATACTTTTAAAATAGATCTAAGAATAAATGATCTTTCAAAATAAGACTAATGAAGAAATATTTCAAGAACCCAAAAGAAATTTGTAGGAAGTTAAAAATTTCAACAAGTTGAAATAAATCCTACAAACTATCACAAGAGTTTTTCGCAAAAAATGATTAAAGAAACTTTAATGTGAAAAACTTAGACTTTGATGTCCAAAGAATAATCCACCAAAAAGTATAAATAGGAAAGAATAAATAGATGGTGAAAATAGTATGAATAACTAAAAATGGATTAAGATCAACAAAACAAACTCAAGTAATTTGAGAAAGCTTGCTTAGTTGAAGATGTTGAAGCTTCCAAACCAAGGATTTGATCTTGCAATATTTGGAGAACACTTGGAAGAAAAATCTAGAAAATTTTTTCTTAGATTTTTTGGAGGGATTTTGAATTTGAATGAGGAATACTTTCATAAAGAGAATGAGGGTTATTTATAAGCAAGAAGGTCATTTTGAATTAATTCAAAAAATATATTATTCTAACATCTTTTTATCATATAATAATTTAATATTCAATAAAAATATAATTTATATTAAATAAATATTAAATTCAAATAGCCAAAATTAAGCTATTCACATGGGAAAGTCAAAAATAATCAAATATGGCTCTTAATATATTCAAAGCATGTATCATGCATTCATTATTAAAATCAGCCCATGTTTGAAAAGTCATATTAAATTTAATTTTAATCAAACGTGGGTCATGTAACCAATCCAATTAAAGAAAAAAATCCAAGGAATCCATTGGAGATGAAATGAGATATAAAGTTTTTGATTATAAAATGACTTTGGCTAAAATACAAAATTTCACATATTTTTGTTAATTTTGAAATATGACATTTAAATATTATGATATAATTTATATATAATCATACATATCTTAGTTATCATATAAACTTCAAATTAAATTAAAATATTTAATTATATTAAGTAAATAAAATAATTATACTTAGTAGTCATAATTTATTATCATTTATTATTTTGACAATTCAAATGCTATGTATGAAACATATAATTGAATGTTAATTAGATAGAGATTTATATAAATTAACCTCATTATTATTATTTAAAATAAATAAAAATATTATATTAAGTTATGAGCAAATTGATTCATGCCAATGAACTCATATGAATTTCTAAGATAGTTATAAATGCATATAACCTAAAATATTGTACCTTGAGCTTCACATTATCCATTTTGATCCATCCTTTATTCTTCTACTCTTGCTATTTCCTCAAACATATTGTGAGATATATTGGATATGTATTTATCAATTGATATATCTAAAACACATAAAAATATTCATTAGAACATCCAAGCATTCATTTGTTATCATCAAAATTGATCGGATTGAACATGAGGCTCATAATCTGACTGAGTTGTCTTTAGGATAAGCGAGAAGGCTCGATAGAATGGGATCCTCACGTCCACAATGGAGCTTCACCTTGACTACATTTAGGGGTTCTATAGTAGAGAGAACATAGGAATTTTGATGAGTTCAAGTCAAACCTCATCCGCACCTCATTGCCTAAGAGTTCTTGCTTCTTGCACATGCTAGCTTTCCAACATTAGCTTCTTCTGAGCCCTCAACATGGCCTGGAAAATGAAGCTAATTTGGTACGGACCAGCTCGGGGCTTGCTTTCGTAGGGTCAAAATGGCATCTGTGTAGTGCATCATTTTCACTCACCGTTTGGTGATGACAAACTAATGTTTGGTATTGATTTTCATGAAGGTGCAAATTGACCTTTCATCATAGTTTTTGAAAAAAATTCTCTTCTAAAAAGAATTTATGCACAAGAATGAATAGTGTTGCTCCCCCTAAATGTATGCATGAAATAGACTTATTACTAACCAACATTTTACTCTTCTCCCCCTTTTGACAACATCAAAAAGTGAGAACAAACTATGTATAACCTGAAATATTAGGATCTAACATTCCAAGCATGCGTCTTAAAGTACAGAAATGTTCTTTTGGTAATGGTTTTGTAAAAATATCTGCAATTTGTAAATCAATACTAATGGAAGTAATATTAACATCACCTTTCAAAACATGATCCCTAATAAAATGATGTCTAATTTCTATATGCTTGGTTCGTGAGTGTTGGATGAGATTTTTGGTCAAACTAATAGCACTAGTATTGTCACACTTAACTAGAATATGATCTTACTTAATACCAAAATCTTTTAATTGTTGCTTTAACCAAAGGACCTGAGCAACACAACTACCGGCAGTTATGTATTCAGCCTCGGTAGTGGATAAAGCTATAGAATTTTGTTTCCTGGATGACCGAGACACAAGCGATGATCCTAAAAATTGACATGTGCCTGATGTACATTTTCTATCTACTTTGCATCCTGCAAAATCAACATCAGAATAAGCAACTAAATCACATGATAAAGAAATTTTAGGATACCATAATAACCTAGTAGTGCCTATCAAATACCGAAAGATACACTTGACTGCTATTAAATGCAATTCTTTTGAGTTGGCTTGAAAACGAGCACACAAATAAATAGCAAACATAATATCAGGCCTACTAGCATCAAGGTATAAAAGTGAACCTATCATACTCCTATAAAGTTTTTGATCAACACATTTTCCTAATTCATCTAAATCCAATTTTGTAGATAGGCTCATAGGAGTTTTACTAGATTTAAATATTTTCATGTCAAACCTCTCAAGCAATTGTGTACTTAGTTTGACAGATGTGCCATTTTCTTGTTGCTTCACTTGAAGACCTAAGAAAAAATTAAGTTCTCCCATCATACTCATTTCAAACTCTTTAGACATCAAAGATGAGAACTCATGGCACAAAGATTCATTTGTACTTCCAAATAATATATCATCTACATACACTTGTACCACAATCAAGTCATCATCTATGCTCTTAAGGAATAAGGTGGTATCTACTCTACCCTTTCTAAATCCATGATCTATCAAAAAGTTACTTAACCTATCATACCACACACGAGGAGCCTGTTTTAAACCATATAAGGCTTTCTTTAATTTATACACATGATTTGGACAATCAAGGCTCTCAAATCCAGGTGGTTGCTCTACAAATACATCTTTGGTCAATAAATCCATTCAAAAATGCACTCTTGACATCCATTTGAAAAAGTTTAAAATCCTTAAAATAAGCATAAGCAAGGAGAAACCTAATAGCTTCTATTCTTACTATGGGTGCAAAAGATTCTTCAAAATCTATACCTTCAATTTGGGTGTACCCTTGTGCAACTAACCTAGCTTTATTTCTAACAATACAACCTGAATCATCTAGCTTATTCCTAAAGACCCATTTTGTTCCAATGACATTTTGATCTTGGGGTCTTTGGACTAATTCCCAAACATTATTTCTAACAAATTGATTCAACTCCTCTTCCATAGCAATAATCCAAAAATTATCTTTTAATGCTTCTTCTAAATTTTAGGTTCAACCTCAAATAAAAATGTTGAATGATCTACAACCTCTCTACAATGTCTTCTGGTCATAACTCCTTTTGAAGGATCTCCTATAATTAGTTCCTTTTGGATGATTTTTATTATATTTTCATTCTTTAGGCAATGAATCATCCACATTATCTTCTAAAGATATTTTCTTAAAATTATCAATCTCTTCATCAATCACTTCATTTCTAATGGGTTCAATAAAATTTTCATCAAAAATAGCGTGTATTGATTCTTCTACAATCATTTTTCTCTTATTGAATACTCTATAAGCACTACTAGAAAGAGAGTATCCTAAGAAAATACCATCATCTGATTTGCAATCAAACTTACCTAAATGCTCTTTTCCATTATTCAAAATAAAGCATTTACATCCAAATACATGAAAGTGTTTAATATTAGGCTTCTTTCCAAAATAATAATTTATAGGGTGTATTCTTCAAAATTGGTCTAAAATAAATCCTATTCATCACATAACATGCAGTATTTACTATTTCTGCTCAAAAATATTTTGGAAATTTATACTCATCAAGCATAGATCTACTTAATTCAATTAATATTCTATTTTTTTCTCTCTACTACTCTATTTTGTTGGGGAGTTCTAGGTGCAGAAAAATTATGTCTAATCCCATGTTCATCATAATAATTCTCAAATAACTTATTTTCAAATGTGCCACCATGATCAGTTTGAACCCTATTAATAAAAAGGCTTTATTCTTTTTGAATATATTTAGAAAACTTTCTAAACTCACCAAAAATATCATCCTCATAAGTTACAAACAAAACCCAAGTATATCTAGAGAAATCATCAACAATCACAAAACCATAATTTTTTCCACCTAAGCTAGTGGTGCTAATTAGACCAAATAAATCCATGTGCAACAATTCTAGAGGTCTATAAGTAGAAATAATATTTTTACTTTTAAATGAGCTTCTAGAATGCTTACCATGAATACATGCATCACAAACATAGTTTGAGTGAAAATTTAATTTAGGCAATCCAACTACTAAATCAAGTTTGGCAATTTTATTTAAGTGTGTGCATGTTAATATGACATAGTCTCCTATGCCATAACCATATATCATCATAAGTGCTTTTAAAACAAAGTAAATTCAAATTCACATCATGAAAGCTATCTAAATCAATGACATAAATATTTTTATATCTTTGTCCTTTTTATAATACAATATGATGCATGGAATACTACATTCAAACCTTTATCACATAATTGACTAATAGAAATTAAATTGTGTTTTAATCCTTCTACTAGAAAAACTTTATCTAAAGTGGTAGAATTCTTACAAATAGAATCAATGCCAATGATCTTTCCCTTTTCATTATCTCCATATGTAACAAATCCTCCATCACTTGATTCTAAAGTTATGAATTTATCTTTATCTCCCATCATATGTCTTGAACATCCCCTGTCAAAGTACCACATGCCTTCTTTGATTTTGCTTTGAAGGAATTCCTACAAAAGAAACTCACATGTTAACTTTTGGAACCCAATCATGTTTGGGTCCACATTCTAAATTTGAAGCAAGATATCTAGCATGCGTGGTTTGTGTAGTGCATGTACCTTTTGGTACCCATACATAAGATGATTGCTTAGTGTTTTATAATTTACGTGCATAGCAATCAAATAAAATTTGCCCTTTTTTATCACAATAGTTGCACCAAACATTAGTGTTTGCATATGGCTTAGCACGATAATTATAAAGTATATGAGTGGGATGTGTATGATGCAAATAATTTTTATTAAATATTTTTCTTGATGAAGTATTATAATGAACTTGTGATTTCAAACATAATTCTAATCTTGCTTTTGACAAGATATTCTCTATTTCAAGTTTACATACAAGTAAGGAACAATTTAACAAAGAAGTATTTTTACTTTTAAATTATCACATTCATTTTTAAATCACAAAATGCATATCTAAATTTTTATGTTCTTTTTCTAAGGTTTTGTATTTTCTTTTTTATTTTTTATATTTAATAACTAAATCATTAAAAGCATCATCTAATTCATCATAAGATATATCATTGCATACCTCTTGAGAATCTAAGTCAGATTCTCCATTTACCATAAGACATATGTTGACCTCTTCCTCAAATGAGCAAGTACTTGATTCATTTGAATCCAGATTGGCCCATAAAGCCTTCTTCTTCTTTTTATGGTACTTTTTCTCCTTCATATTTTTTCTTCTTTCCACATCAATCTCTTTCTTCTTTGATTCAGCAAGTTCTGGACAATCACCTCCTATGTGTCTAGGCTTTTTACAATGGTAGCAAATGATCCCTTCACCTGCAGGAAATTTTTTAGTTTGAAATTTATAGTTTTTAGATTTCTTTTTATACCTTTGATTCTTCTTCCTTAGCAAGTTCCCAAGCCTTTTGGATAGCATGACCACCTCATCACTATCACCATCCGAGCTTGAGGTGTTATGCTCATCACTATCATCAACTTGTAATGCAATGGCTTTTCTTTTCTCATTCTCCCTTTTTGCTGAGTTATCCATCTTATCCCTTTGAGCAATAACTGTTCATGTGCTATCAAAGAACCCAAAAGCTGATCAAGTGGATAAGTAGATAAATCCTTAGCTTCACTAATAGCTATTACTTTAGCTTTCCATTCTTTTGGAAGACATCTAAGAATCTTATAGACTAAGTCTTGATTCTTATATGTTTTTCTAGGAAAATGCAATGTGTTAATTATTTTCAAGAATCTGGTATACATATCAGAAATAGATTCAAAAGGAGACATATGAAATAACTCATATTCATGAACAAGTCTGTTTATGTGAGCATCTCTAACTTCACTAGTTCCTTCATAAGTTGTAATGAGTTTATCCCATATTTCTTTTGCTGTACTTGACATAGAAATTTTCATGTAATCATTAGGTAATAAAGCAAAATATAAAGTATTACAAGGCCTAGCATTTAATTCATCAAGTTCTCTTTCAGCTACAGACCACTCCTCAAAAGGTTTTTCTTCTTTAATGCCATTTACTTCTATTGTGGGTGTATGATATTAATGTGTCAACATATACCACCTGCGTGCATTTTTGACCTCTTAAAAATATACTAATTATATTTTTTCAATAATCAAATGGTACACTATCTAAAACTGGAGGTCTATGAGTGGATTGTCCCTCTCGTAATGAACCCTTTGGGAAACCTTGTGCCATAGCGAAAAGATCTACTCTTGGATGTTGAGACAATAAAAGAGCCTAGGCTTTGATACCAATTATGAGTCACTATAGCACCCAAGAGGGGGGGGGGGGGGGTGAATTGGGCGATATTAAAAATTTTAAAAGCTAAATCTTAAATTTTAAGTTTTAATAGAAAATTAATCTTTGATTTTATAATGACAAGATACAATTCTTAATGCAGCAAAAATAAAAGTACAGTATAGTAAAGAGAGATAATATGCACACAATTTTTATGTGGTTCAACCAAACCCCAAAACCAGCCTATGTCCACGCCTAGCCACCCTTGGCTAGGAACTCACTAATAAGATAACTTACAAATAGTACTCTCCTATAACGGGGCGAGTACAACCCCTACAATAATATATACTCTCCTACAAAGGGTCGAGTACAACCCCAATATAAATTTTATAGCACAAAAAGAAAATTACAAAATAATAATTTTTGATAAAATAAATCTCTCACAAATATACCAAGATATCCAATTCAAAAAAAAATGATCTCACAACTTATAAATGATCACTTTACAACTTAAAATTTTGGCAAGATAAAATGCTCACTTAATATTGATAGGAAAAAATAAAATAAATATCTTAAAATGATCTTACTAAGATGTTTATGTTATTACAAATTGTAGACCAATATAAAAATGAGTTCAAAATAAATTCACAATATTCTTTTGCACAATAAAATAAATTTCAGCAAGGAATAATTTATTTTATTTTAACAAAAAAAGATTCTTTCAATTAATGCTAATGATTAAAAAATACTTAAATAAAATGAGTATATGATAGATCTAAGTAGGCTAGTAAGCTTTTAATTAAAAAGAGAGATCTAGCAAATATGAAACTAATTTTAGCATAATAATTTAATTTAAAATGCTTAAAATATACTTCTAAAATAGATCTAAGAATAAATGATCTTTCAAAATAAGATTAATGAAGAAATATTTCAATAGCCTAAAAGAAATTTGTAGGAAGTTAAAAATTTCAACAAGTTAAAATAAATCCTACAAAATATCACAAGAGTTTTTCACAAAAAAGATTATTAAAGAAACTTTGATGTGAAAAACTTAGACTTTGATGTCCAAAGACTAATCCAACAAAAATTAAAAATAGGAAAGAATAAATAGTTGGTGAAAATAATATGAATAACTAAAATGGGATTAAGATCGACAAAACAAACTCAAGTAATTTGAGAAAGCTTGCTTAGTTAAAGATGTTGAAGCTTCCAAACTAAGGATTTGATCTTGCAATATTTGGAGAACACTTGGATGGAAAATCTAGGAAATTTTCTCATAGATTGCTGGAGGGATTTTGAATTTGAATGAGGAATACTTTCATGAAGAGAATGAGGGCTATTTATAGGCAAGAAAGCTATTTTGAATTATTTCAAAAAATATATTATTCTAACATCTTTTTATCATATAATGAATTAATATTCAATAAAAATATAATTTATATTAAATAAATATTAAATTCAAATAGCAAAAATTCGGCTATTCACATGGGCAAGTCAAAAATAATCAAATATGACTCTTAATATATTCAAAGCATGTATCATGCATTCATTATTAAAATATCTAATGTTTGAAAAGTCATATTAAATTCAATTTTAATCAAACATGGATCATGTAACCTATCAAATTAAAGGAAAAAAAAATCCAAGGAATCCATTGGAGATAAAATTAGATATAAATTTCTTGATTATAAAATGATTTTGGCTAAAATACAAAATTTCACATATTTTTATTAATTTTGAAATACGACATTTAAATATTATGATATAATTTATATATAATCATACATATCTTAGTTATCATATAACCTTCAAATTAAATAAAAATATTTAATTATATTAAGTAAATAAAATAATTACACTTAGTAGTCATAATTTATTATCATTTATTATTTTGACAATTCAAATGCTATGTATGAAACATATAACTGAATGTTAATTAGATAGAGATTTATATAAATTAACCTCATTATCATTATTTAAAATAAATAAAAATAATATGATAAGTTGTGAGCAAATTGATTCATGTCATTGAACTCATGAATTTCTAAGATAGTTATAAATGCATATAACCTAAAATATTGTATCTTGAGCTTCACATTATCCATTTTGATCTATCTTTCATTCTTCTACTCTTGCAATTTTCTCAAACATATTGTGAGATGTATTGGATATGTAATTAGTAATTGATATATCTGAAACACATAAAAACATTCATTAGAACATCCAAGCATTCATTTATTATCATCAAAATTGATCGGATTGAACATGAGACTCATTAAGCCAACATCTAATTCTCTAAGCCTCCTTACTATTCAACAATAATTAAGGAGTCCAAATAATTAATTAATTACTATTCATATACTTAATTATCACTTAATTAAGTTTAAAAGGTAATTAGGACTTAATCAATCAATTTTTCTAATTAAGCAACCAATAAATTCCAAAAAAATAGGGGAGGTAGAGTTCATCCCCCTAAACATCGTTAGAAAGTTTGAAATCAATTGAATGATTAATTAAGGAGTAATTAAGCTAATTAAGTTTTTAATTAAACCTTAATTAAGCCAAAATTACTGTTGAAAATTAATTAAGGATAATTTTAATGGATTACTCTCTAAAATACCTTTAAAATGATCCATTATTTGCATTTTATTTGGAATTTTTACAATTAGTTATGAATTTTAGAAATTTCAATATTAAAAATAGATTAATTAACACTAATTAAAGCCCTAATATTATCAACGCCACATGACATTATGTCGTGGCGCGCTGACGCGGCACACTTTCCATGTGGCATGATGGGATTGGTTATTTAAATTATCATATCACGCAATTGATTCAGCTAATGGTGGGACGCACTTTCTCGTGAGCCGTCGGATCTAAGATCAGACGGCCACGATCAAAGCCGCAGTTGAGTAAGATAAACCTGATTGATCTAGCATGATTTGATCAAGACTGTCCATTCCAATCATGCGAAATGGATGATCCGTGATCTGTCTCATCCTGAGTGGTGAGAGATAGAGACCATCGGTCATTTGTCACTCGATCCGAGCTCACCCGAGCTCGATTGGAGATCAAATTGATCCCACACCATCAAGGAAGCAAAATGAAGAGATCTAATAATGAAAATCTCAGGACATGCAACACTTTCTTCAAAAAGCTCCAAACCATTTTAAGCTAGAGGATGGTTTCAATGGCATACCTCACCGGAGCTTAGGACTAGCGGTTCCAATGATTGAAGAAGCTTAGTTTAGTAGAAACGAAGCCCTGTTGAGCTGCATGAGCTTTGATTTGAGGTGGATTGATCGGAAGGCCAATGCACCGGATGAAAGTGGCCGGCTTCGATCAAACTCCACTCTCCGATCATCGGGAAACTTGAGGGATGATTTGTTCTCGCTCGTATGGCTCCAAGGATGGTGTGTGCAAAGTTAATTGCACTTTGATGGAGATTTGAGCAAATGACGATCGGATTGGGGCTCCCTTATTTCAGTTTTTCATAAAACTGATAGAGAAAGAGTTGTGGAGCATGGGAAGCCTTGGAAATTACTCTGGGATGTGCGTCTCTAGCTGCTAGGGTTGAATCGAGTGTGAGTGTGTTGATTTGAGTGAGAATGAGGGGGTGTTCCTTGGATCAAATGACTAGCCTTATTTGTCCATTTTTGATCAAATGGTTATCATGGGGAGCTCGATTTGGGTAGGGAATCACCTTAGCTAGCTTCACTTGAGTGGAGGAGGGTGTGAGAGTGGCTGCCATGGGAGTAGTAGGTGTCCTATGGCTTTCAAAGTGTTCCAATAATAATGGTGAGGTGATTTCACCTCCCCATGAGTCATGGCCGACCCAACCACCCTTGGATCAAGTTAGCCTGTATCTTTGGTGCCTAAGTTGACCAATGGATGGGCGTCAAGTGGCCAAGGAAGAGAAATGACTATTCCCCCAAGTGATTTGCCTCAAGTGATGCCCTTAGCCCAAGGGTATCTTGGTCATTTAGCAATGGATTTGATTTGGACAGATTTGAGGTGATTCAAAAGTGGATTAGCTCAAATTTCAAATGCCTTGGAGTTCATTTGGTTTGATTTGGCTTAATTTGACCTATTTAGGTCAAATTGGGTTAGGTTGGGTCAAGTTGACCAATTGGTCAAATTAGATCAAACCAAGGGTTAGGTTAAGTTCACATGACTATTTGGAGTGTATTGGTGTCATTGGTTTGGTTCAATTTGCTTTGAATTTGGTTTTGGCTCTTTTTGATTCATATAGGTCAAATGGGTCAAATTGACCAATTTAACCAAATTGGCTAAATTAGCTTGGGTTGGGTGTTGGTTCAAGTTCAATTGGTTAATTGAAAATGATTGTAGGCTTTAGTATGAATCAATTTAGATTTAATTTGGATTTTGGCCAATTTGGTCCTTTAAGTCAATTTGGGCTGAGTTTGGTTAAGTTGACCAATTGATCAAATTTGGCTCAATTATGGCTTTGGTCAAGTTCAATAATCAGTTTGGAATGAACTTAAGCCATTGGTTGCAATCAATTTGGTTTAGCTTGCAATTTGGCTAGTTTGGGTTCATATGGGTTGACTTAGTCAACAAACTAGGTTGACTTGATTTGTCCCAATTCATGACAATCAATTAACCTAGGATGATGAACAATCATGTCATAAAGTTTGTATTGGCTTAATTCACTTTGATTTGAATTGAATTGGATTTTGGTTTATGTAGGTCAAATTGGCTACTATGGGTCAAGTGAGTCAATTGGGTTTAGTTGGCTTGATTTTGAGTTGAGTTTGATTTAGTTGAGTTCATATATGGATTTGAGATTGACATATAAATTCAATTGTAATTGGTTTGGGTTCAAATGAATTTTGGTTCGTTTGAATATTTCAAGTCAAATTGGCTAGGTTGGGTTTGACTTGAGTTGATTTCGATTTGGCTTGATGATTGTAGATTTTATTTATATTTGGATAGATGATTGAACGAATGATTGATTTAAGAGAAAATTCATTAGTTTTGACTTGATTTTGATAAGATTTGGTTAAGTCCAAGAAATTGACTTAAAGGGTATAAATTAGATTTTGGTTTGATTTTGGATTTGGTTTCGACTATCTGAATTTATATTTCATTTATATTTTGGAATATAAATGAAGTTATAAATGATTCATGAGAAAATCACTTGAGTTTTGGAGTGATTTGGAAACAAATTTGATTAAGCTTAAAGGTGTAGGTCAAAAGGGCTTAAGTAGGGAATTGATTTAGTTTGATTTATTTTTGATCATTGGAGGGTGGGCTTCATTTATATTTATGAATATAAATGAAGGAATAATTGGTTTATAAAGAAACCAATTTATTTTAGGTTGATTTGTATGAGATTTGATTAAGCTTATGAAGATACGTCCATAGGGCTTAAAAAGGGTTTTGATTGGATTTGGATTTAGTTTGATTTAGTTTGATTTGGATTTGGTCATTTGGTATGGATTTCATTTATATTTGTGAATATAAATGAATGATTAATTGATTTATAAAGAAATCAATCAAGTTTGAGGTAATTTAGGTGGAGATTTGGCTAAGCTTATGAGAGTGGATCATAAGGCTTAAGAAGGAATTTTGGACTTGGATTTGATCTTGGGATTGAATTATTTGATTTGAAATTTGGATTTGGATTTGGTAAATGATTGAGGGATTGAATTGATCTTTGAGAAAATCAATTGAATTTGGATTGATTTGAATTTGGTTAAAGCTAAGTCCATAAGATGAAATCAAAGGGCTTAGGAAGGGTTTTGATTTTGGATTTGAATATGGGTTTCAATCATTTGGTTTGAAATTTTGATTTGGATTTGGTAAATGATTGAGGGATTGAATTGATCTTTGAGAAAATTAACTGAATCAGGATTGATTTGAATTTGGTTAAGGCTAAGTCCATAAGATGAAATCAAAAGGATTATGAAGGGTTTTGATTTTGGATTTGATTATGAGTTTCAATCATTTGGTTTGGAAATTGGATTTATATTTAGTATTTGAGTTGAATTTGAGGTTTGGTTTGAGAAGGAAAGTATAGATTGGGTTTAAGCTATAGGGTAGGCAAGTCTTCCTAAGTCCTTGGGGCACAACCTATTCCAATAGCTAACTCATCTAAGTCTTTAGACTTAGGTTAAGTGTTCACTTAATCACTAGAAGTGTATCAAGACTAAGGAGCTCTTAGTGTGTATAAGAGTCCTAGATCTATGATGAGGAAGTTGAGAACGCACTCCAAAAGTGAGGTCAACATATTCTATCTCAGGAACATAAATAGTATTGATTGCATAATAACTGTCTAATTTCATGTTATGCCCTAAATGACTTAGTCATTCGCATGAGCAAATTTTTTTACAGCTGAAATTGTTGTAGCCCATAATCACAATTTTTTTTTTTTTTTTGCAAAACTAAAATCAACACATATTATAAAATTTAAATAAATGCATCAAAAAATTGTAAAACATATAAATAAAAATATTACACATTAAATGGCTTAGATGATTAAATAGGCTTAAATTCCTAAATCTTAATTTTACAAAATATACATAAACTAATTCGTGCATCTAATGATCTACACATAAATAGACATTTTAATGTACTATTTAACAAATTCAAATAAATTTGGAGATCTAAAATCCATTAAAATACCTCAAAACTTTAAACCCATATTTCTCACAAACCAAAAAATAAAATCATGAAAAAATTATAATAGAAGGAAGAGATTGAGATATAACTTTGATTCTACAGATAAAATGAAGAAAATAGTCATGTTTCGTACACAAAACAGCTGCCCTATTTCGGATTGAGCTCAAATCACTGTTAAAGATGATATTTTCAGCTAATTGTCTAGTTGATTATTCAGCAAGTAATTAACGACATAAAAAACCACCGAAAACACCGCCATAAAAGTATAATTTTTCTGTAGTGAACATCATATATTATTCCCCCTTTTAAGTATGACCACTGCAGAAAATAATGTTAGTCTAGTCATAATAAAATTTACAATCATTAAGGAACTATCATAAATTAACCTAAGACAATCATAATACCTAATATGTTGAGTGCCAAACAAGTCACTTGTCATATTGGTCATGCTTAAAGCAGCACTTGCATGAAATTTTATTTGTTTAATTATCATAATATCATATAGTATTGCCCTTTTAAGTATGACCACTATAGAAATAATATTAATATAGTCATAATAAAATTGTTACAATCATAAGGAGCTACTTAACATAATATATCTCAAAACTAACCTAAGACAGACATCTCATCAGAATAAAATATAATATCACATCATAACAATCAGAAAGAATAAATCATCTTTAACATAAGTTCTAAGAGTTGTGTCCTAATAAATAAATCTAGTGTGTGCTAAGCTATGCAGGTGTCCACATAAGTTGTGTTTTATAATTCAATTTTTTAAATCTTAATTGATACTCAATTTAACTAAATGGTGACTTCAATTTAAGTGATTAGTGATTTAAATGATTTTATTTGATTTGTATTTGATTTAAGTTTCAATTATTGAAATTTCTTGTAGAATGCTCTAAGGAAAATAAGATTCACTAAGGTGAGTGAATGTCATTACCTAATCATACAAAATGTTATAAAATACATATTTTATAGAAGGAATGAGAATACATTCAAACTATCTAAAATATATTTTATGGTTTTTATTATTATTTAATTAGTTTATGAATTTATGCTATTTTCTTAAGAAAAATGAAAAAAAATATTCAAATTCGTTTTAAATTTTTTTTTTTTAAAAATTAATTTGATTATAGGAATCCAAAGTATATTTATCAAGAATTTTTAAATATTTTTTAATTAATTTCAAAATTTTATTTATTTTTATATTAAAAAATTCAAGAAAATATTAAAATAATTTTAAATATGAAAAGATTTTCTCTGGCTTGAAAAAGCATGAAAATTTTCCCACAAACTTTCATAAATTATTTTAATATTTTTATTTTTATTTTTAATTATTATTTATTTAGTTAATTTTAATTTTATTTTAAAATTTTAAATTATTTTAATTCTAAATATTTAAAAAAAATTTGAAGGTTAATATTAATTTTGAAATTATTCATAAAAAGTTGGAATTAACTGATTTATTTTAGATTTTCTATGATTTTTTTAAAGCATTTAAAGTATTTAATTATAATAATTCAAATATTATTTCTTTAATTTTGATTTTTATTTTCACTGGTTTTATAGTTCATTAGATTTATGCGAAAAAAAATTTTATTTTTAGATTTTAATTTAAATTATTTATAAATTTTTAAAGTTTTCATGATTAACTGTGTTTTCATTACTATTTATTTAATTTAGTTGATTATTTATTATTTAATTAAATTTAATAAAGATAAAAAAAGTTTAATGACTTTTCGTAGATTTCCTTCGTTTGAATATATATATATATATATATATATTCTTTTTCAAATTAAACTTAATTTGTTTTATTTATTTAATTATATTTTTCGAAAAAAATCTCAAAGATGTAAAACATCTGAGACAATTTTGTGAGAAAATTTCATGCTAAAATAGTTTATATTTTAATATTAATTTCAATAATTTAAATTTTGATTTTTTTCCATATTAATCTCAAATTATCTAAAATAATGTGGAAATTATATTTTGTTAGATTGCTTTTTAATTTTGATTCAAATGAGTGTTTATTCATAATTTTTGAAATAGATTTGAATTTTCTATAATTTTTTTAATGTTTAAGTAGTTTTCAATAAATTAAAACTATTTAAACTTCTTTACACGCGGAAATTGAGTCAGTGTTACTTTACACACGGCATTACTTGATTGGGCCATCGAGACGGATCCTAAAACACATAGGTTATGAGGTATCGGGTTCGCCTCTAATACTGTATCTGAAAGCTGATAATCAGACGATCACAGGATCGTCTTCCTCCTCAAGCACAGCATGTTGGCCGTCTGGTACAACGCCGTTGATCAGAACTAAAGAAAAAATTTCTCGTGTTTTGCTTCACTAGAAACGATCATAAAGAAAAATTGTGTGTTTTATAAGGATGGATCCTAATGGCTTTGAAATTTCTCTCCACAAAACATGAGATCTTAAGGCCAAACTGTGGGTAGAATGGTTACATCATGTTATGCTCAGTTTTGTTGGTCCTTTAGCTTTTCCTCAACTAAAGGAGCAATCGCTAGATGGCTTGAACACCAGGGAATGATCGGATAACCAACTTGATCCAATGCGACGAAGATCCACCAGCAGTAGATCGTACTTGCGATTGGGGGTAAGAGTGGATTTTGTTCTTAGTGTTTAGGGTATGAAGAAGGTATTCAGTGGCAAAGAACTCTTCAATATCAAATGAAAAGAAAAAGGTTCTCCAGACAATCACCCCCTCTGTTTGCTATATCTGATTTGAGCTTCTGTAATGACTACAAATCCCTCAAATTGTTAAGGACGAGCCCTTATGATTAGGGCTGTTAACGAGTTACGATGATATCTCTGGTTTGTTAGAGTTGAATGGCTTAGATGAACTTGAACTTAGCCTTGAATGCTTGGAGGCAACGGAGTAGCAGGGAAAGACATTTAGAGAAGTCTGAAAAAAGCTGGTTTTAGATTCAATTCTGGTAATCCTAACTCATACACTTAGGCTTCGTTTGGGAGGACTTTTTTAGTGCATTTTGCGTTTGAAAATATGAATTTCTGATTTTGATACTCGTTTGAATAGTGTGCTTTTTGAAACTGTGTTTTACCATCTCACAGTTTAAAAAAAAAAGACAAATATCATTTAAATACTTTAAAGCTTTTAAACCAAAAAGAAACCAAAGCTTTAATCTCATAATTTTAGTTATAAAATAAAAAAAACTCATAATCTTAATGATCTGAATTAAATTAGTTTATTCTTAGTTTGATCAAATTAATTTGGATTATGTTAGCTTTATAACCAACCATTCAAGAAAGTATCAAACAAAGCTTTTTTTTTTAATTAAAAAAAAATTTGAGTTGGATCAGACTTTAGTTTAAATAGTGTTTATTTATTTAGTTCATCTTGAATGTCTATTGAATTTGGTTTTAACTCAATGTATTCTCAATGGGTTATTTTGAATGATTAGATCATTCAATTCAATATGACTCGAATGAGTTTGGATTTTTTTGCAAACTTAACTAAATAGCTAAAGAAGTATTTGACCAAGCTAAATTAAAATTAAATTTAATTTGTTTTTGATCATTGATTTATAAAACTTAACTAAATCTATAGTATTTTAATGATTATTTAAACTAAGATGATTTTCTTTGGGCTTGAGTTTAGTTTAAGATATTATCCTGTCTTCTTCTTCTTTTTTTAGAAAATCATCCACTTTGAATTTTATTTTGATCATATTTAAACAATTTTTGTTCCATGTAATCTTAACAACCCCCTAAAGACTAATGAAGTATTTGGCTTATTTTTTATGGATTAAAGTTTTTTTAGGTTTAATTTTGATTTGGAAGTGTTATTTAGACTATTTAAATGATCCTAAATAATTGTGCTTCAATTTGGTTTAATTTGACCAAACCCCAATTACCCTTAATAAGTTATATTATATTTCATAGAGAATTAAATTCATTTAGGATTGAATATGGATTGGTGACTCATTTGGATTTTCATTAAGATTCTAACTTTATTTTTAAAAGTTTATTTAATTTGAAAAATATTAGTTTTCTAAGGAGCTTAAAATTTTATTTGCATTTCATTTACCTTATTTCAAAAATGAGGTCAACACCCTATACTCATGTGCAACATCATTCTATTCTTTCAGCATATAGAAGTTCTTAAGCCAAGCTAGCGACCATTGTCCCCTCCTCTAATGTCATAATGTCATCCTTTCCATTTTTTTTCCTAGGATTTTCTATTAATTTTCTTTCCCCAACTTGCAACAATAAATATGGCCTTATGATTAAGATAAAATGCAATGGCCTATCCTTTTTTTTGTCGATCCAAATTGAATCTTCTAATGATCATACTTCACATTTGATATATACTATATTTATTGGCACACCCTCCATCCCAAGATTTGGTGAGATTTAAAAATATTCTTGATGGTTGATTCATGTCCTACATATATATTGATAGTTGGAGAAATGAAATAGATAAGTGCTTATGTCAGTACCTTCATGTTTAAAATTATAAGGGTGATTATCAGCAATAATGCAGTGGTCACCTATTCATTCATTAACATTATTAGTTGATATGCCATTAATAATGGAAGCATTGATATTTCATTTAGCTATAATTTCTCAAGCATATGCTTTGTGCGCATTAGACATATAATGAAATCTCTTAGGAGATCATTGGCCATTAGGAAATTAAGAAACTTGGTTAGTACTTTAGGTGAGTGAAAGGTTATGACTCATACATACATTCTATTATAGAAAATACCATCACCCATCATCTTATAAATAGTTGTTCTTAAACATAAAATGAAATAAAATATCCTCTGCAATGTCATATTATCATTTTTTGCCTTTACTTGAGCAATATAGAAATTCACCAATCCAAAATTTTTTAAAGAGTGAGAAATTATTTATGGAAAACTTATTAGTAATGTCAATGACCTGTGTTGAATATGTTATTCAAGGAACTCATAAAGTATTATCCAATAATTTATAATCAAGAGAATTTCATACTCCATTAAATAGGAACTTTGAATCTAATGGTGAACCTACTTTTAATTGGGAGAATGAGATTAACATTAAGGAATGATTGCACTTATCCTCAACTCCTAAATTTGTTATTGTTGATTTATGGGGGCCAGCTGTTATGATTAATTTTTGTAACACAACCTACTTCAAGAATGAAAATGGAGTTAGAGATAATGAAATTTTAAGGACCTATTGTTGTATTTATTAGTTCACTAAGGTTGATCATGTTTTTATAATGAGGTTGACTTGACCTAGCTTATCAATCCTAAATCATGTTTTGTCTATGTATGAACCACATTTTTAACTTAAGAATCACTAATGAACTGAAAAATATAAAGCAATAGAAGACACGAATTCTGAAAATAGAAAATCTTTGAGGATCAGAAATAACTAATTTAAGCACTTTCATTCAAATAAAAACTTAAAATCACATGAATATCAGTCAATAAAACACAAAACTCTCTCTCTCTACAAGACTATTATATCTAGCATTAGAGCTTCTTCAGATATGAGAAGACCACATGCTATAGTCTCTAACTTTGAGAGTAACGAAAAAATATATAATTTTTTATCATATTGCATTCTCATATAGGAAATAGCTATTTAAAAGGTTTTGTAAAAAAGTTAAAATAGCCTTTTCTTGTTTGCTTCCCAACTTTTCTTTAATTCTCTTGAATCAATGATAGTAATATACTCTTCTTTAGTTGAAAGTTCCATCACAAGTTTTAAATTTACTTTCCAACTAATTATTATGCCAAAATTGTAAATACAAAACTAGTTAAATGAATTTTTAATATTTAAGTGTTCAACAAAATCTGAATCAACAAAACCCACAATGTTCTCCAATCTCTTAGCACCCATTTCTAAATGTTCTAACAAAACTATCTTGTATCTGTCATATATCCACTATCAAGACTAATTGCATACGCTGAAGCAAGGTTTCTTTTTGTAAAATTTCTTAGAAAAAAATAATATACATTCTTGTATGTCCCTTATTTTCTAAGCACCACAAAGATGTTCATAAACAACCTTTTAATAGTTTCAATACAAGGATTAATCGATCGCAATAGATAGTTTTTAAAATCATTTATATCATACTATCATACATAAATAAATACTATATTAACAAATATTTTAATAATTGTCATTTTTTTAAGAAGATTAAAAGGCAAAGATCAAATTAAATTAAATTTAAAAATATATATCATTATAAGCTACTGAATAAAAGCTATAGCTATGACAAATTACAATTTATGTATATTTATATTTCTAATACTTAAAATTTGATATTTATAAATATAATATTTTTTTATTTCATTTTAAAAAGTTAAAGATGATACTATTTTTATGTATTATTTATATAAATATTAAATATATAAAAAATGTGTTCCTTATATAAATGCCTCTTTTTAATCGCCTCAAGCTCTGTGTATCGCAATGAGATCAATTCAGATCAGATAGGAATTTTTAAAACCACTTGTTTGTTCCGTATGCAATCAAAATTGGTGTTATTATAATATCCTTTTTTGTATTAGTTTGAAGCATAAATGTTCTGACTTTTGAATTTTTCGAGAGTTTTAAAGCTTTTTATTATGATCATGCGTGGCATGTATATACTCAACTTGCTTAAGTTTACAGTAACTACAACTTAATTAGTTATTATCTATTAAAAAATAATTTTTAACAGAAGCAATTAAAATCTGTTTAATCAATTACAACGTTGAAAAAAAAAATTCTTTTATAAATTAATGGTCAAGAAATTTCAAATATATGGAATTTTTAATATTACAAAACTAAAAGTTTATTTTATAATATTAGCCTTTTCCATGCGGCAAATAATGAAAAATATTTTATTCCATTTCATCTTCTTAGCAGGGAACAAATAGTCATAGTAGTTTAGCTTGAGCTAGGCTGAGTTTTGAATTGGCTCATCAACTAGTTTATTTATCATTAAAAATATAATTTTATTATAATACTTTATTATAATTAAATAATTAAAATTTTAGAGTAAAAATAAAAAAATAACTTAATATAAGTGACATAATTTTTAAATATTTTTAATAATTTTATATTTAAACATTTGAATTCTAATTTATTTTAATTTTTTTATATTTTATTGAGTCAAATTAGAGTTAACTCACAAGTCAACTTGGTTTAATTACACCCTTAAGTGATACACTTATGGCACGTTCATCAAGGTTGGCAGAATGAGAAGTGCTTTGGACCAATCACAACCCTCTATGCTGGTACAAATCTAATATCTTCCATTACAGAATGCAAAATTAAAAGTCATTGTTCTAAAATCAAATGTTTTGAAATCTGAGCAGCTCGCTTAATGTTCGAAAACTTTTATGACTAACACGAGTTTAATCACATTAAGATCAATAATACTTTTGATATTATTTGGGATCATTTTATTTTTTTTACTTTATATTTTATTTCAAAATAAAATATATTTGATAACTATTGTTATTGTTAAAAATATTGAAAATATCTAAAAATTATTTTGAATATTTTAACAAATAATATTATTTATTTTTAAATATATAAAACAAAATTGATATGAAACAACCCCTTAACATCAAAAATATAATATTCAATATCTACTTCATATTCAAGCAATGTGAGAGGTTGATCTGGTGCCCTAATTTCTAAATTTGTTTGAGAGAATATTAATAAAATGCTGAATTTTCACCATTTTTGCCATTTTTAAAAAAAATTTGTAAATTTCAAAATTGTAAAATAGAAAAAAAAAAAAAAAAAAAGGATGTAAAACATGGAAAAATGAAAAAAAAACAAAAAAACAAAAAACAAAAAAGGGAAAATTGGAAAAAAAAAAATGGAATTGGAATGGAAAAAAAATTGAAATGGAAATGGAGAAAAAATGGAAAATGAAAAAAAAATTAAAAAAAAATGGAAAAAAAAAAAATGGAAAATGAAAAATCGAACGGAAAACGGAAATCGGAAAAAAATGGAAAAAAAAAGTAAAAAAAACGGAAAATCGGAAATGAAAAAAATCGGAAAAAAATGGAAAACGGAAAATGAAAAATGGAAAAGTGGAAATGGAAAATGAAATAAAAAAAATGGAAATGGAAAATTGGAAAAAAAAAATAGAAAAATGGAAAAAAAATTGAAAATGGTAAAAATGAAAAAATGGAAAAAAAAAATGGAAAAAATGGAAAAAATGGAAAAATAAAAAAATATTAAGAAAATGGTCTTAGCAATCCATAATTTTGAGGCAGTATGATCCCTGAATGAATTAGGTGTTATTTTAATTTTTTAATCAGCTCAATTTGATAAATTTTGATCAAAGTTTCATTGATTGATCCAAACCAATATTTATTAGAGAAACTATATTTTATGTAAATTACTGATGTGTGCTTGTGATACAATTTGAATCTGCGTGAAATTTAAAGAAAAATAATTTGGTAAGGACTTAATGATGACTTTTTTTTTATTAATAGACTTTTAATTATTTGAAAAAATAAAGTATAAAAAGAATTTAATATAAAAGAAATACAGTGTATTTAAAATATTTTGTGATTATTTGGATGAATGTAAATCAAATTCAAGAATTTATTTTTTAGTGTTTGATTTGAGTCAAAGTATAAATAAAATAAATATTAAAAGTGGTCTCTGTGGGTAGCAGCAATGGTGTGGGCATTTGAGCGATGTGATGATACAGTGGTGATGGTTAATGGTGAGATCGAGGCGATAGTCTATATCATGGTGATCGACAATAAATGATGATGGCTCGGTTACGTTTGTAAAGTAAAATCGCCTAAATCAAACAAAATTCTTTTTTATTGAATTTGAACTGTAGGATGAAAAAGAAATGCATTGAAATTTTATCTTACATTTTTTTTTTGCCAAACAAATATAATGATTTCATTTTATACTAAAAAGCAATGCATTTTATTCTTTTTTTCAACCAACTAAAAAGCCCCCAAAAAGTTTGATAATACATTAATTTTTTTTCAATATTAATGTAATTATACGCTTACATTTATATCTCCTACTTATTTAGTTATTTATCATATATCTATAAAAGTATCATATTCGTTGCTGCAAGTTTTTTCATTTAATTATCCAAGAATTTTCTTTCATATTTTTAAATATTTATTTACTAATTTGTATTGTAATAAATAATTTATTTTTTTCAAAATAACTTTTTAATTGATTAATAATATATTGTTTGTATTTAAATAATAAAATATATAATTTAAATTTATGAATAAAAACAATCTTCTTTACCCATTAAATTTTATGATTTTAAAAATCATTTTAGATCGATCAGTTTGATTAGCTCAGCTATGAACTAAATTCAAGTGAGTCCTTTCTGCTGTCAAAAGCCCTCCTCATCCTCCTCTCAATGACTCAGCCCAGCCTGGGGTGTTGGAATGTGCGAGGTCTTTCTGCAGATGGTAGGAAGCTCGACTGTCTCGGAATAATCAAGGAAACCCATATCAACCTTTTGTGCCTTCTGGAGACTAAACCCCAATGTGACTCTCCTCACCCCTCCCCTTTATTTCATAACCTTACTATGTTTAAACCAGAGGCAAGCATATCCAATTTGATGCTCTCATGGTGGAAGAATCGGATAAAGTGGAATTAAAAAACTTTCGACCCTATTATAAGAAATCACCAACTCATACATGGATGCATCTCGGCTGTAACTCTCCTTTTCTCCTCACTGTGTTTTATAATGATGTGCCGTGGTCTCTTTGTGGAACTCTCTCAGAGATATAGTGCTTCACATCAATCACCCTTGGATCATCATGGGTGATTTCAATTGTACCCTTTTTGGGAAAGAAAAAGGTGGTGGCAATCCTGCCTCTCTCAACAATTCACTTGACTTTAAGACTTGTATCAATGACTGTGAGCTTCTAGAACTATCTAGCTCTGGATTATTTTTTACCTGGTCCAATCAACAAACTAAACGACCTATCTTTTCCAAACTAGATAGAGTTCTTTACACAAGTTGGTGGACCTCTCTCATCACTCCCCTCTAGTGATTATTCCTCAGTTTCCTATTATTCCCTCTCATAGATTCCTTTTTAAAAATTATTCCTCAGTGAAGTGGGCCCTTAAAGGAATGTTCAGGGAACCTATTTCTCTCGAGCAACAAATTGAGATCACAAAACAAGATCAGGAGCTCATTTTATCTAAACTTGATCAAGACCTAGATAACTCCTCCCTCATTCTTGATGCTAAGGATATAAAATTGAGATATATTGACCTTCTACATAAGGAGAGCTTATGGATCAAGCAAAGGGCCAAAGAGCATTGGTTATCTCAAGCTGATGATGATCTGAAATATCTATACTATTCTATTAAAGAAAGAAAGAACTCAAACCTCATTAGGCAAATTCAAACTCCTAATGGAATTGTGTCTGACCAGAGCCTGATTACTGAGGAATTGTGTAAGTATTTCTCTACTCTATTTAATATTAACAATTCTCTTATCCTTCCCTGCAGGATATTCCGAAGGGAGATTGTCTCTCTCCCTCTCAAGCGGCTGAGCTATCTGCTGATGTGAGAGACCAAGAAATTTTAGATGCTCTTCACATTATTAGTGATAATAAAATCTCGGGACCTGACGGCTTCAATTCCAAATTCTTTACAGCAACATGGAATGTTACAGGAAATCTCTTCCTTAAAGTTATTCACTACTTCTTCAAAACCAACAAGGTGCCTCAAAGATTCAAGCACACCCTGCTCACTTTGAATCCAAAGGTTAAACACTCTAATTTGATTAATGACTTCCGGCCAATATTCCTTTGTAACACCATTTACAAGGTCACTGCCAAGGTCTTAGCTAACAGAATGAAGACCTTACTTCCTGTCCTCATTAACCAAGCTCAGTCTGCATTCATTCATGGGAGAGATATTGCTGAAAACCTTTCTTTGGCCTATGAGATTTGCAATGAATTCTCTTCTCCTAAGTGCAATGGTTATTTCCTTGCTAAATTTGATCTCATGAAAGCCTTTGACTAAGTAAATAGGTTCTCACTTTTGCATAGACTCCTTGCCAAAGGCTTCCCTATCAGATTGACCAAGTGGGTGGAAGCTTGTATCATGGATGTTCCATTCTCCATTATGTTGAGCAGCTACTTCTCTTCTACAAATGGGTTGAGGCAGGTTGTCCTCCCCCCCCCCCGCTTCCCCTTTCTTTTTCTATTGCCATGGATACCTTTTCTAGTCTCATTGATAGGGAAGTTAATCTCCTTCACTACTCACCTTGCTCCTATGGAAACTACAACATTTTCCACATTCTCTATGCAGACGACCTCCTAACCATGGGGATTGCTTCTCAGGATACTTTACACTCTCTTAAATCCTCCCTTAATACTCTTGAATCTTACCTTGGGTTGGAGGTTAACTCTGATAAATCCTCTATCTATTTTTCTAAAAATTGTAAAAGGATGAGTGAGTGCACCCAAATACTCAATATATGCCAAGGTATCTTTCCTCTCAAATATCTTGGCTTACCTTTAGTCACTGGCACTATTAAATTGGCTTACTTTAATGGTCTCTTTGATAAGCTACAAACTTGGCTGGCTGGTTGGAAATGCAAGTTCCTATCATTAGGTGGCAGATACCAATTAATCCGATCTTCGGTTAACAATTATCTTGCTTATTGATTTCGTGTCATTACCATTCCCAAAGGCATATTAAAATGCATAAGCTGTTTTACGGCTAATTTCTTTTATCATGCTGGGGAGTCCAAGAAACTTCATACTATATCTTAGGATCGTCGACCAAGAGAGAAAGGTGGTGTTGGTCTCATTTCTGCCTCGGCTCTTAACTTAATTTGCAAACTTAAGATCTCTTGGAAGGTTAGCTTGGGTGTTTCATTATTTGCTAAATGGTGTCACTTCAAATATATATCAATCTGGTATCCCTCCCCTGTAAAGCCTCTCCTCTTTGGAAATCCATCGTATCTACTGCAATCAGGTTTAAAGATAAATTTCTTTTTCATGTTGAGAATGGTATGGTATTTTTCATTTTCTATGACCCTGGGTGTGGTGATTCCTCTCTAGTTAATATCTTAGGGTCTGATTGCCCGCAACTGTTGAATTTGTCGGGTAATGCTAGGCTGTGCTCGATCATTGATAATGGTCTATGGAGTTTACCTTCTCATTTCACTGCTGCATATCCCATTCTTACTAGCAAAATCTTGTCCATACCTATAAGAGGAGGTGATGATGTCATGGCATGGTATAATAGCAATTCTCTTTCAAATATGAATTTCAAGTTTACTGTATATGATCACCTCTCTGATGTCAACTGGTTTGATGAAATATGGTTTAAGGGCCATGCTATTAACTATGCTCTATACTGTTGGCTTGCATATTTGGGTGGGCTTAAAACCTCTGATATCTTAGCAAAGAGGGGCATTGGATCTCAACTGCAGTCAATTCTTCCACTGAATCTCATAACCATTTATTCTTTGAATGTCCCATCTCTATGAAACTGGTTAGATCCCTATTCCCAAATGGCTATTTCTTCCTACTGCAGGCCTCCTTACATTAGGTACTCTGTACTAAGGATGATACCTCTAACAAGGTGATCATTAGATTGCATTATTTAATTATTGCTATAATGGTTTACTCTATTTGGAGAGAAAGGAATAATCGATTATTCTCATCTACTTGCTTACCTTTTACTGCTCGTCTCCTTAAGGAAAGGGTATACTTAAAAGATGGAAAATCAAAATTACATGGCCTGCGTCTAGACATTTTGAAGCAATGGAGGAACTTCGATCCTCCATAATCTCTGTTTACTTTTGGCTCTCTTTTTTTCTCTGTCTCCCTGCTGCTGTGGTGTTTACCTTCGGATGGACAATGATGACCAGAAGGGGGTTATATTTTTACTGTGTTTTTTGTTGGGAGGGCCTTCACGGCAACCTGGATCGTTTTGTCTATTCTGTGGCTCCAGTGATACTTATAGGGAGAATTTTTGTGGCTCCATCGGACGGCTTTGAAGGCAACCGCAGATACAATTTTACTTACCATCAATATCCTTGATGAATTCTGCTAGCTTGATAATTCTAGCTTTTATGGTCTTAGTCCCCCTCTTATTTTGCTTTCCTTCTCCTAATAGTTTTGTGAGGGCTGTTCTTGTTGTATGTTTGTAATTTGTGGCGAGTAATGAATTCTGGTTATCCATTTCATCTTCTTAGCTGCTAGTCTCTTTTTTTAATTTTACATATGTAATTTTCTTCTCTTTTGAATTTATAATATTGGGCAATGTCCTCAATTTTTCAAAAAAAAGAGTCCTTTCTGCTGTCAGATCTGTTGACTAATTAACGTTTTATACTTTTTATAATTAAAAAAATTTATCAAAGCAATACGACGTGCTAAAAACCAAAAAAGTCCTTTCTACTCTGAGCTGATCAAAGTAGGCTGCGCAATAGTAAATTAAAAAAAAAAAACAAATTTCTTTTAAATAAATACAACTAGAAATAATATTTTATTAAATCCAAATTAAAATGCCGTTAGTTTTGCCAGCGCCAACGGGAACGAGCGAGGCCCACTGCGTGTCACGCAAGGTCCCCAACCTTGCCTATTTCTAAGCTCTTTATCCTCATTACCTTCCCAACCTTCTTTTTCTTCTTCCCAGACTTCGTCTTCTCTTTCCCCCTCGCCCAAGTTTGAACCCTAGCACCACCTGCACCAAATTCGATTCAATTTAGCTCTTCTTTTTCAGGTAATTACTCTTTTTATTTTATATACTTGTGTTGATACTGTTCTTTCCGTAAGCATTCGGCATTTTTTCCTGGTTTGTGGTCCAATATTTCTTTTTTTTTTTCCCTTTAGTTAAAGTCTCTTTCTGTGGCAGTGAATTTGTTCCATCTTTCTACTGTTTGATTCATGGCGCTTGGCTCTGCAGATTTAATTTCCAGGATGGAATCAGAAAAAAGCTAACTTGATATCTCATCGACATTTCTCTATCTTCTGATCACTGCCATTTGAGCGAAATTTTAAAGCACCCTGTGAAAGTCGTTGGATCAGGAGTTTGTCATATTCTACTTTTTTCTGCTTCCCTTTGGATACTTCTGTTGAATTCGGAAGGGATATATCCAATCTGAAGGGACTTTTTTAGCCTACTCAGTCCTAAAGACATTAATTTACCTATACAGTTCTTGAGGGTATTAGTTTTCTTCTTTATCTTGTTAGTCCTGTGGAATCGGTGAGAGAGAATTGTATCAGTAGAAGAAGCTAAGGTTGGAAAGACTTCAATACCTTATAATTTTCTTTTTATCAGTTCTTGTCATTTCAGATATCACTTGATGGCGAAATTTTCCTGTCTGCCTACCTTATCGGTTGTGAAAAAGAAAAAATTCCAAGTAAGCAGCAATTTTGTTTTTTTTATTTTACTCAATTCTCATTCTTCTTCAAGCTGTGAGCTGATTTGTGAAGCTTCTTGTTCAGGCATTTTCCAAAGATGCGGATGATAATAAGAAGGGAAGCAGCAAGGGTGACCTTCGGGTTAAACCTATTGATCGTTTTAGCTCTTCCTCTGAGAATGGCCTCAAAGAGCAATTTTTACCTGTCTCAAATTCAGTTCCCTCTGTAGATAAAGGATCCTCTGTCATTCGTAAGGTACTAAGTGATGTTAGCTTGGCAAGAACCGAGTTTACAGGAGATGCAGCTTATGAGGGAGGTGACGAGCACGATGAGATTCAATCAATGAAGAGAGAGTACTCTGATTTTGATCTTCAATCCAAAGAACTTGCCTCCCATGGATCAAACGCTGACTTTAGCAGTTATGTATTCGAGAAGACAGATCTTACTGCTCCAAATCAAAAGGGCGGGTATTCTTCTGATGCCCAAGAACCTGGCAACAAGCTTGACGACAAGTGGAAGAAAGTAACAGATACTGAGACCGACTGGGTTGCATTATCTTCAATCTCTTCTCATGTGGACAGAGTTAATGCTTGGGTAAATAGCCTCGATGATTCTTCATTCATTCCTGTTAATTCTGAAGAGGATTGTGATGAAATGGAAGACGAAGAAACTGCCGACCTAAATCGCTTGGAAAGTAAAGATTCCTCTGACAGAGCTTGTTCAAACAGTAATCGTCGTGTGGCGGAGGAGGTGACCCAAGCTAACATTATTATCCAGTCTTTAAGCACGTTAACAACAGTAGCTCATATCCCTGGCCTTGCATTGAAGGTTATTCCATCCATTTCAGCCTTCGCCTGCCTTCGATCTGTCAATCTATCTGGCAACTGCATAGGTATGTACCATATAAACAATTCCTTGTGCGTGTTCAAAGATCTAACTTTTTTTTTTCTGCCTTCGCAGTTACCATAACTCCAGGTTCTCTTCCTAAGAGTCTTCACACTCTGGACTTATCTCGGAACAAAATATCAACAATTGAAGGGCTCAAAGACCTCGAAAGGCTGAGGGTTCTCAATATAAGCTATAACCGGATCGCCAAAATTGGTCATGGTAACCAAATATTTCATTTCCAGTAAATGATTGCCTTCTCTGTTTGCAGAATCTAATAAACCCTATATCTTTTACTCATTTTAAAAACTTTGACCGATCAATTTATTACTTCAGGACTATCGAGTTGCACTCTAATCAAGGAGCTGTACCTTGCTGGTAACAAGATCAGTAATGTCGAGGGCCTTCACCGTCTCCTAAAGCTTACAGTTTTGGACCTCAGCTTCAACAAGATAATAACAGCCAAGGGATTAGGCCAGCTTGTTGCAAACTACAACTCCCTTTTAGCCGTCAACCTCGTAGGCAATCCAATACTGACCAGCATAGGAGATGATCAGCTCAGAAAAGCAGTTTTGAGCCTTCTTCCCCATGTTACTTATCTGAATAAACAACCCATTAAGCCTCTCAAAGTGAGGGAAGTTGTGAGCGAAAAAGTGACAAAGGCTGCCCTAGGAGACGCAGGAGGGAGTTATAAAAGGAAGCTGACAAAACGATTGAGCCAGAGTTCGGGCTCATTTGCCAAGAGCAAGGTTGCTGAAACCACCAAGCATGGCAAGGGCAAACGTTCTACTTCTGCGAAATATGCTCAGTGAAGCTTCAGAATGGTGTTTTTTTTGTGCGTAATTTTCTTCTTCAAGAAGATTTGATTATTTTTTCTTTTTGTTTGACGAAGCATCTATTCTTGTGTAGAACTAAATCTTTGCTCCTTGCTTGGTTTTTCTACAGAATTCTTTTTCATTCATTCGGATGACTTTCTAGCATGGATGAAATATCATATATAGATGACTGGCATTTGCGTCAATTATCGTGAGAAGAGCATTACAGTGGAAATGGAAGTGGGTGATCTTTCATAAGGGCTATCTGATTTGCTGTAGAAATATAATTATATTCAGATTGTAGTTATTTCCAAAATTGATGCAATCTGAAAGTTTTTTTGCCTATGTTTTATTTAGGGGCTATTTGATAGCCTTCGTTATTAGTGTAATGCAAATCGAGTGTTGATCTTACTTTTAAAATGAGGATTCAATCTCTTCATCTTAGATCTAGGAGTCTTCTAGACACTAAGATCTCCTTAGTCATAAAATACTTCTAGTGATTAAGTAAATACTTAACTCAAATCTAAAAACTTAGGAGGATTTTTCATAGGATTATATTATGATTTAGGACTAAGAAAACCTACTTACCTACCTATCCTATAGCCTAACCCATGACTCATGCCCAACCCTATGTCCAAAACCAACTTCAAGTCAATACAAAACCAAACCTCAAATCAAACCAATATCAATTGAATCCAATCTCATATTCAAACTTCAAGCCAAAATCAAATCTAAAATGATCTAAACCTAAGCCCATGAACCCATCCTATGGACTTAATCCAAACCACCTTCAATCAAACCCAACTCAATTGGTTTTCTCACAAGCAATCCAATCCTTCAAATCATCATTCCAAACTCTACAATCAACACAAATCAATTACAACCAAAACCAACAATCAATCCCAAATCAACAATCAAACTCAACTCAACACTCAATTCTATCAAACCAACTCAATTGACTCACTTGGCTCACTTGACCCAAAGAACTAAAGGACTCATTTGAGCCAAATCTCAATCCAATCAAAATTGGATTGAACCAACCTATCCAAAATCTATTATATTGATTATTGATCATCTTTGATTAATCAATTACAATCAATTTGGTCAAGACAAGTCAATTTGATAATTTTACCAAATTCACCCTTGTACCCTGCATGAGCCAAATGAACCAAATCTCATCCCAATGTAAATCAGTTAAAACTATTAATTCATACCAACTTAAATCAACTCTTGAATATGACTTGACCATCAATTGAGTCAAACTAAGTCCAATTGACCCTTTTGACCTAAGTTGACCTAATTTGACCTAAAAGACCAAATTGGGTCAAATCAAAATATAACCCAAATTGATTATTGAATATGATCAAAGCTTTGATTGCACCCAATTTGATCAATTGAACCCAATTGACCAATTTATCCCAAATTGACCTAAAGGGTCAAATTGGTTTAAATCATTTCTAAATCTAAATTAATTGAAATCAAAACCTACAATCATCTTCAAATGACCAATTGAACCTAAACCAATGCCTAACCCAAGCCAATTTGATCAATTTGACCAAAATTAGTCAGCTTAGCCCATTTGACCCATATAAACCATATGAGTCAAATTCAAATCTAATGTAAACCAAACCTAACCAATTGATTCAAAATTATGATGCACTGATACTTTCAAAAATTAGACGTGTAGTATCCGACATGTGTTGGACACGATAGAGAAGTGTCCGATTAAAATAATATTAAAAATTTAAAGGGGCATGCGTGTCCTAAATAATTGAATTAAAATTATATAAAAATTATTTTAAATATATTTTGTTATATTTTAAATTATTGTAGAGAGTTTTGAAAATTTAGGGATGAAATTTGAGCTAAAAAGAGAAAATAATAAAATATATTTATTACAAATAATTAAAATTATAAATTTAGAATTCATAATAAATTTTATTCATTGAGATTATTAAAGTACAATAAATAAATTACTTAAGTAATATATATATATATATATATATATACTCAAGTAATTAATTTAATTTTTTTAATTAAATAACTTATTTTTTTATTTTATCTATTTAATTTATACATATTATTCTATTTTATCTATTTAATTTATACATTATTATAATATCGTGTCCAACGTGTGTCCGTATTCTATATTTTTAAAAATAGAAGTGTTTCGTGTCCGTGTTTGTGCATCATAGATTCAAAACATCATAAATACTCATTTGAACTTGTCTCAACTAATGGCTTAACCCAATTTGACCAATTGGTCAACTTAATCCAACCTAGCCCAATTTGACCTACTTGGGTCAAATTGAGCCAAACCCATTCAAACTTAGCACGACTCATCCTTGGGTCACCATGGGTCAGCCCAAATCCAACCCAACCTGAATTAACCCATTACCTAATGGTTAAAGCCCTCCACGTGAGACAAAACCCATGTTTGGACGGTCAAACCCACTTCTTCCCATTGGCACACATAGGAAACCAAGGATAACCACCTCATCCCTTGGCAACCACTCTCCTTCTTTTGGCCATTCAAATTGGGTCACTTCATTGATTCAATGCCACCCATGGCTGCATGCTCCCGCCAGGAACCTGCAAAATGCAGAGAGCATCACCACTGTCTGATTTGAGAGAGGAGGGGGGTACACTCCCCTCATTTCGATTTGAAATGCCAGAGAGCATTCTAGGAGCTTGGACAACTCAAGTCGAGTCTCTCAGAGCTTTCCCTAAGTTCCTAGAGCTTTCCCACTGCCGGCGACATCGAAACCGAGGAAAACAGGGCATTAGCTCCGTCCTCCTCTACTAAATCTCCACAGTTTTCAAATTAACTTCACCCACACATTCACCAAGCTCCGGCGAGGTGAAAGGAATCTTTCCCTGATCAATTCAAGCACCAGAAACCACTTCAAGACCAACTCTGATAAGTTTTCCAGCGATGCTTGGTTCATAGAGTTGTCGTCGAGGAGTTAAGGCACCATCTTCTCAGCAGGGCTTCGTCTCTTCAAGACGACGCTACCTCAGTTGATTAACCGCTGATTCTGAGCTCCGACAAGATAATTTTCTGGCAAACCGTAGATTCAACATTAGGTGTTGGTCTTTTTTGAAAGAAATATCGTGTGATTCCCACCGTTAGATCCCTTTAGATTTGATCCTTGAACATTTTGAATCGATCCTTAGCCTCCATGAGCTCCGGCGAGCTCAGATCGAGCGGAGGAAGGCGGATAGTGTCCGTCTTCCGTCACTCGGGGGATGACAGATCATCCACCATTTGTTCCGTGTGATTGGAATGGGCGGTCGTGATTAATCTGCTAGATTTATCTCGATTTATTCCTCTAGGAATTGTTGGATTAATCCCCACCATCCGATCTTTGATTGGACGACGAGGATGAAAGCGTGTCCACCACCACCACGTCGACGTCGCATCGGATGATTTAAGTGGTCAATCTCGTGGCGCCACGTGGAAAGCACTGCCACATCAACCGCCCGCGTGGAGCGGATGGGATTATGGATTAATTAGGCTTTAAAATGTAATTTAATGATTGAAACTTTCTAAATTCATAACTAATTATAAAAAAAATTCAAAAAAATATAAATAAATACTCTTTGGAAAGATAAAATAGAGGAGAATCTAATAAAAATAATTTCAGTTGATTTTGAAAAATGATTATAGTTTAATTAGGATTTGAATATTTTCTTAATTTGCTTCATTAAGGCCTAATTACTAGGGAAATTAATCCCAAATTTAGTATGTTGATTTAATGGGATGACTTCTGCCTTCAATGATTTTCTTGAGATTTATTGGCTAAAAATTTGAAATTCAAATCTTAATTACCCTCTTAATTAATTTAATGATTAATTAAAACCCTAAATAATGAAAATTAATTAATTTAAGTTCACTAATCATTGATTAACAGTGGGATGATGAAGGAGAGTGATTAGGGCCTCCTTCCTAATTAGTTTTCCAAATCCATTCCATTAAAGAAAATTAATTAAAACAAGAATTGATTAAGGGTTTAATTAATTAATTAATGGCCAAATCAAATCAAATTAAAATGCTAATCACTTCAAATAATCAACAATGAAATTAAAGATTTATCTTTATGTGTTCAATAGTATAAAGACCCTTAAAAAATTATGATTAATCCATAAGTGTGAAAAAATCATAAAAGTACTTAATTAGATTCTTTAATTTAATTAATATTTAATCACGAGCCAATTGCATTAGGTCGTTTAGAAGCATTGCACTTTTATTTTCTTTCATGTCCATATCATTTGTGGCTCATGATTATATGTTTAATTAAATTAAAGAAGCATAGTAAAGGATAATTAAATAGATCTCTTAATGATTGAATTTAATTAAATCATAAAAATCACTTAATTATCTTTCCTTAAACATATTAAGTCACCAACATAGGATGAAAAATAACAAATGATTTCTCCACTTTAAGTTCAATTCAAAATCCAAAAAAAAAAAAATCAAACTAATAAAGAGTTTTGCTTTTCTTTAAATGATTTTATTTGATGTGATTGTCCTTAGGAATTAATGTAGTTGAATGAATCATATGATTATGTTTGGCTATTCCTTATCAATCACTTTAAATATTGTATGTCACATGATCTTATGCATTCATATTTTCAAATGAATTCAATGAAATTTACTTATGTAAGCTTACGTGTGTTAGTTTAATTTTATTATGTGTGGTTATTTTCACTAATAAATTCAATTTTATTTTTCAAAAGCTATAAGTTGATAACAATATTTGGAGTGATAGTAGTTATGAATACATATAGGATTTGCATATGTTTATAGCTTAAGCATGCGAATGTGAAGCTTTCGCTCTTATGTTCATATATAGATTTACATTGGTTTGAATAATAGTAAGTATATAGTCTGGACATCCCGTGAATATGAGGCTTTAAGTAACCCCAAGAAGGTCATTTGATTATCTCACTTCTCTGGTTAACAAAGGCATATACTTATTCATTTTCATTCATATGCATATGTGTATTAGAATTTGAATTGAGCTTTAACTCACATGTATAAATAATTCAATCAAAAGGAATACAACCTTTTGCATGATTTCCATTCTCCCAAATTATGTATACATTCATATATATTTAAAATAGCAAGTGTATAGTCTGGAAATCCCAGGAATACGAAGCTTTAAGTAGCCCCAAGAGGTCATTTGATTATCTCACTTTCCTAGTTAAAAATAGTACATACTTGCTTATAACCTTTATACATGTGTATGTGTATTTGATTAGATAATGAAACTCTTCTTTTCTATTAAAAATATATGCATCCATAACCATTTAAATATTTTAAAATGTATAACATGTAAATATAGTGCTATCTTTCATTTGCTCATATATAAATTTACATAAGTTTGAATGATAATAAGTATATAGTCTAGACATCCCGAGAATACGAGGCTTTAAGTAGCCTCAAGGAGGTCATTTGATTATCTCACTTCTCTGGTTAACAAAGGCACGTACTTATTTAATTCCATTCCTATGTTTATTTATATTAGAATTTGGATAGAGCTTTAATTTACATGTAAAAATAATTCAATCAAATAAGATATAAATCTTTTGCATGAATTTCATCCTTATAGTTGTATATACATTCGTATGTATTTAAGATAGCAAGTATACAGTCTAAACATCCCAAGAATATGAGGCTTTAAGTAGCCCCGAGGTGGTTATTTGATTATCTCACTTCTCTAGTTAACAATGACACATACTTGCTCACATCCTTTATACATGTGCATGTGTGTGTGATTAGAAGATGAAAATCTCCTTTTCTATTAAACATGTATGGATTCATGATCATTTAAGTGTGCCAAAATATGTTATATGTATAGGTATATTAAGTGTTTAATCATATGCATATTATGGGTAATGAAAAAGAATAGTTCAACATATTCTATGTGATGGTAATTCAATTACATTAATCTTAGAATGCCTTTCATGTTGAATAGGATTCTTTAAGATTAATCTAAACTTATGATTAATAAATAATTTACTAAAAGAAACTAAATCATAATAATATACCTTAGAAAATAACTAAAGATAGGGATGAAAGAGGGTAAGCCTCTTTCCTCTCTTTATAACACTTAGATGCTAAGTGTAAACCAAATGAATCAAAATAAAATATCAATTAAAATTTATAAATCATCTAAACAACTTGAAATGAAACCAACCATCATGATAATTTAAACATTCCAAACTTAGAAAACTTTAATTCAAAAGCCTAGTTAAGACATATCACATAAAGCCTTAGCACACACATTAGAATTATGCCACCAATTTTAGTTCTAAGTTAGGTTCTAAGTTAGGACAATATATGTGTGATGTTATATTTTTCTATGATGTAATATTTTAGACTGGATGTTAGGGTGTATAACTCGTAGACTGAATGTTAAGCCGTTGTTAGTCTAATATCGCTTTCTGCAAGGGATTGTACTTAAGGGGTTGCTCAAAAATAAATATAAATGCTTTGCTTGCAGGTTGCTTATGCCCTTAAGCATAATCTACATTATGACAAGTAGGCTTGGTTACCCATGTGCAGGGTGCTAAGTCCCAATTATAGAATATAACTACTCTAGATTGTATGTATGTTTAACTAACATCTATTTTGTAGGTGATGTTAGATTTACTTTTTTATAAAATATAATTTTTGTAATAGAAATTAGGATTAATGTTATAGGGTTTAGGACAAGCAGTGACTAAATGGCTTAGTCTTGGGGTGCCCTGTGATGCCTTGGAGAAAATCAAATCAAAGAAAAAGAGAAGATTGAAGAATGAAGAAGTGAAGACCCTCATAGCATGTTGTCAATTTCAATTGTAATATTATTTTGTAATTCCAGGTTGTATAAGGGTAGAGCTCAGCTACCCATCTTTTCTGTTTTACGGGGTATATGACGGTACCCAGCCGCATCGACCTCTTATTCTTTCATGGTAGTTTATAAAATGTTTGATGTTATGTTTAGCTTGCGCATTAGAATTGCATCTTTTTCATAATTTCTTTATGATTGATGTTTGAATGTGTGGCTTGGATGCGTTAAACTATTAGGATAAAATTAATTTTTCTATCCAACTAATAACTCATAATTAAAATTTAAATCAACTCATGATCTTATCATAAGGCCTAGGATATGAACAAGATAATTAAAAAATTTAGCAACTCCTTAGCTATATGTTATATGTCTCACATCATGCATAATATATTGCTTTACTCTTGAATAGGGAGGGTTTCCATTCTTGCATGATAGATGACTGCTTTCCTTGTGAGAGCATCCATTGTAGTGGAGAACACCTCTTCCCTTTGATTTAGCCAATAATCTAATTTCATCATGCATTTAGGCATACAAATATTAAAGTCTTATAAAAAAATTATAAAATTTTGCATTTTAGATTAGATCATATGCTCATGCTAGTCATGATCTAGTCTCTTAGAGAGTGAGTTTAGGACTCTCGTATCTTTTCAATTAAATAACAATGCTCAACCATCTTGCAATTTCATAAGACCAGACTACAAGATTTTGAATCCTAAGATGTGTTAGCTGGCGGTCATTCCAGGCGGTTGTACGTTCAGAAGAGTCGGATGAGTTTATTCTCTATTGTGGAGATAGACCCTTATGTCCCCTCTTGGTTAGATTTAGGTTATGCTTTAACTTGTGTTAAAGCTCCCTAGATTTAGGATTTGAGGTTGCTTGTTTTCCATGGGCTATGAGCATAAATTCTCACCTCTTATGCATTTTCATAATCTTATTTTGATGGACTATAAGCCTTAACATTTTAATAAAATTTCAACTCAAATAAATAAATCTTTTCACTTTCAAACATATAAAACCTCACCATAGAATATGTTGGAATGCTCAGTAGGGCTTCCTAGTATCTTGAGTATTCCCTACTTATTTTCTTTTGGATTCTAAAATAAGTCTTCCAATCGAACATTCCCAATTAATTTTCTAAAATAACCAATCATTTGATAGTCTTAACCTTGAAATCTTTGGAGACAATAATTGATTACTTTAATCGAGAGTTTTCTTAAGAAATCTCATTCTATAGGATATAATTAACTATGAAGGCTTTCCTCCATAGGGAACTTAAGAATCTGACTTAAAATAAACCCTGCTTTACTTTTACATGTAAAGTAGGGGAAAGATCTCTGGTATATACGAAGACCCATCATGTCTTAGGAGTCCTTATTAGGTGATTATGTCTATTGTAGGGTGATGTTTTCACCTTTTAAGATGATACATTATACCTCAATGTCATACTTGATCACTCCAATAACTATCCTCTAAGATCTGTGTGGTGTCCACTCCACATTTGAAAATAAACACCACATCAAGTATATTATATTTCTAAATTTTATCATTTGGAGAATGAAAATGGAATGCATTGTAAAATTTTGGTAAATTAAAATTCACTTTATAGTTCAAATTTAATGTATATAAAAATCATGCAAGTTTGACTTGTTTCTAAGTACACCATAAAAACTATCATTACTAGAGGTGTCAAAAAATTGTCTCAACGCGATAACTTGATATGAACCTAACTTGAAAAATTCATGTTTAGGTTAAAGAAATTGGCATGTTGAATATTTTGAGTCTATTTTGGGTTGACTAGCTAACTCAAAATTAACCCAATTTTGGCCCATCAATTCGAACATGACTCGATTTTGACTTGCGAACTCAAAATTAACCTGTTTTTTAACCAACAAACTATGACTCAATTTCGACCTAGCATACATGTATAAATAGATCATTCGAGTTGTGCTCAAGTCAATCGGGTTGAAGACAAGCCAATTTTAAGTTGAGGTTTTTAACATATTTAATAAATTGGTAGGGTTCGAGTCAAACCTATTTAGGCTAAGTCAATTTTGGGCCAGACTCGAACCCAACTCATCGTATTTTGTCTAAGTGACCCTAAACTACAATAAAAAGTTTAGCAATTATTCTAATTTTTTTTCTCAATTCTTTAATATTAGGGGTGTGCATTATTTAGTTTAACCGAAAAATTGAAGTGAACCATAATTTTTTAGAGAATTTGGTTCAGTTTTGATTTTGATTTTAATTATTGAAATTTTTGGTTTTTGATTTTTGGATTGGTGGATTAATTAAAATTTTGGATGGGACCCAAGTAAATCAAAGTAATTATATGTAATACGGTATTATTAATTTATGTATTATAATGAGAATTAATTTCCCACTAAGTCATTTTGAGCGGCCCAATCTCTTGGTTTAGATCCAAAGCCGTGGAACCGCTGAGTCGCAGACCACGCCAAGCTAAGGCGATGGCACTGCGGACCTTGCGAGTATCGAAGATTCGGAGCATACTATAGACAGGACCTTCTCTGGGCTTGAATCACGCAATCTGCACGCAGACGGCGGACCAGCAACCATGAGACGCATTCACCCGAACCACGCAATGCAAACGGGACTATACTTGGCCCTCGGGAGTATTAACAGTAAGTAATATACACATTTTCGTTCTTTTGCTCTCGAGCCTCTATAATTTTTTCGGCTATGCTTAGGGTTTCTTGTTTCACACTTTTTATTCTTCTCTACGCCGACCGATACTCCATTCACTTTCCTGCCTGGCGTTGTCTACTTCACTTGTGGTGTTTGCTATTCGAGAAATTCATTCCCCTTCATCTGGTAGTGCGACCTTTAGGTTTCACTCTTCCTCTCCTCAGTCCTTGTCTCTCAAGACGTTCACCGTTCATTCTTGACTACTAGTAAGCTCGCTATAATCTACAACTTAAAGAATCAATTCCCCGAAATGTCTAGATTGAATGACATCTTTTTTTATAGATGATAATGTATTCTTTGTTTGTAGGTTATTTCCAAAAATGAAATCTAATTTGTAGGTTCAGCCATTCAAGTTAAGTTGTGTTATTCAGTAAATTCATTATGCATTTAAACGAACCATGGATATTTTAACAAGGTGTATAATAAGTTTGTTAACGTTTGATAAGTTTGTTTAATATATGCTATATATACTTTTGCAAGGTGTATGATAATTTTGTTAATGTGCTTATAGGGTTGATAGGAAAATTATTACTTTTTGAATTAATGAAGCTTGTAAACTCATACAGATTTTCAAAGGAAAGATTCGAGTTGGATCAACTTGATTTGGTTGAATTGATTATCTTTCAACAAAATTATAATTATGTATTCACATGTCGAACAAGTTTATTTTAATCAATTACAAATTGTAAGTTGGTTTTTCTAACTAAAAAGTAATTTGTAAGTTGGTTTTTCTATTTTATTATTTGATTTCTTCATAAATATAGATATCACATGGCGGTGAAAGCTCTAATGTAGCTAGTTCCTCACAAAATCTAACATTACACAAGTTAATGTTATAGGTGATGTTAGCACCTCAACTAGCAACCCACCAACTGAAAAGAAAAAAAAGAAAGGCACTAAAGCCTAGGTCAAAAGTTTGGGAACATTTTGTTAAGTTAACATCAACCGATGGAGAAAAAGTAAGTAAATATTGTTATTGTGGAAAAGTATATAATAGTCATATTAAATTGAATGGTACAATAAGTTTGAGAGCACATCTCACTAGTTGTCAAAAAAAATTTCTTATAATAGTTCTAGCACTCATTCCTTACTGCACATTTCATTGATAAAGAATAGAAATTTTACAAAAGAGTCATAAATTTCTATCCAATAACAAGTCACAAATGTGAAGTGGTTGGCCAACAAATTGAAATATGTTTAGTTGATTGGGGTATTGTAGCAATCTTTACATTAACAGTTGATAATGCAAGCTCTAATAATGACATTATTATTCATTTATAGAGAATGTTTGGCAAGAGAGGAGAAAGCATTCTAGATGGTAAGTTCTTACATATGAGGTGTATAGCTCATATTGTTACTTTAATTGTTCAAGATGGCATCAAAGAAATTTGTTAATCAATTCATCGAATAAGGGATGTTGTAAGATATATAAGACAATCACCATTAAGGCTTCTTAAATTTAAAGAATGTATTAAGATGGAGAAAATTCTAAGCAAGAGCTTATTGTGCCTAGACATACCCACTAGATGTAATTCTACATACTTAATGTTGAATGCAACACTATAGTTTGAAAGAGCTTTTGAGAGATATAAGGAGGTAGATTCCAACTTCATAGTTGAGATGGAGAAAGAGGGTGATGAATATGGTGTCCCACTTGAAAGTGATTGGGGAAATATCGAAAGATTAGTTTCTTTTTTAGAGAAGTTTTATGAGCTTACCTTAAGGATTTCTGATTCTCTATATGTAACATCTAATATCTTTTTTCATGAAATTGTTGAGGTTTTATGAGTTCTTCAAGCATATCAAGCAGATAATGATTCTAACGTTAGAAATATGGCAGTGAAGATGAAAGCAAAGTTTGATAAATATTAGGGTACTATTGAGAAGATGAATTTAAATATTTATCTTACAGTTGAACTTGATCCACGCTTTAAATTGCGTTATATAGAGTTTGCAGTTATAGATATATATGATTGGTCTGATGGCATAGCTTTGGCACAATTGATAAGGTTTGTAAGTTATGAGATGTTCAATGATTACAAATTAAAGATAATTGATGCTAGTAAAAAAGAAAATATACATGAGTCATGACAACATTCAATTGAAATGCCAAGTGATTCAAACGAAAAAAGCCTAATATATGGTACGCTAGAAAAGTTCAAGATGCGCAATTATGGAAAGAATGATTTGGAGATTAAGACAGATTTAGATAAATACTTAGATAAAGAATCAGAAGCAATGAATGATGATTTTGATATTTTGGCATGGTGGAAAGTGAATACACCAAGATTTCCTATTCTCTCAGAAATGACTCGAGATGTATTAGATATTCCTATATCAACTGTAGCATCCAAGTCAGCTTTTAGTACAGAAGGTCCTATGCATAATGCATTTAGAAGTTATTTATCTCCAAAAACTGTGCAAATGCTTATATGTACTCAAGATTGGATAAGAGTAAAATGGATAACCAATCCAGTTATGGTTGAGGAGAATGTTCTTGATGTTGATAAATTTCATGAAGATATAATGTACATTTTTTATTATTTATATATATGTTATAAAATAAAATAATAATTATAATTTACTATTATTTTGTAGATTTCTCAAAAATTGCAAGTGATTCATTAACTTGGTAAAATTATTTTAGTCATCATTATAATAATTTCATGTACGATATCATATGCAAGTAATATTTTTACACTTATCTTTTATTCTTTTATGTTTTACTTATTATTATTGTTATTATTTTAATAGCTAATACTCATTAAGTTTGTTTCATTTTCTCAGATCGATTGCAACGTCAAAATAATTATTTGATGTAGAAGACTGCAAATTTTGTTCAAAATGCTTTCATTTTGGCAATTGATATTTTGTTAAGAAAATATTCATTTATTTTATCACAACTCTTTGGATTATTTAATATCAAATGTGTAAGACATTTTTCTTGTCTCTTTACTTATTGATTTCATGGATGGCACATATTCTATTAAATTTAGTTTTATATTTTGCATACTTATGATAAAGCTTGTTGAATGTTAAACTATAGTAGTTTATTGCTACTTAATTTTTTTTAAAAAATATTTGGTGGAATTCTAATCATGAAAGATGACAATTTAAAGAATGTGAGAAATAATGTAAATTCTCTAATAATTTTATTTATTTAACATTACATCTATTATATACTTATTTTTATTTATTTTTGAATACTTGATAGATGCTTTTTTGGAGGACCATTATCCAATTTTTCAAAATAATTTGATCTCGGAATGTGGAAATATGATTCCATCAACTTCTAAGTTCAAAGTGTGTTCAAGTAAAAATAAATTATAAATAGTTTTTTAGCGCATGAAGTAGTTAATTGCTTTTTGGATTATATTTATATAGTTTTGCTTATTACTTGTTCATTATATGATAACAAATTATGCTAATTATTTTTAAATATAGCCAATCTCAATTTATCCAAAACTAAACCAAAATAGCCGAACCAAATTGTTATTCTGTTTGTTTGGTTATGCATTTTATTTCATTGGTTTGGTTTAATATTTTTAGGAATCCAAAACCAATTGGTTTTAAAAATCTATCATCAAATCCATCCAAATCAACCAAATGCACACCCTTATTTAACATCATATGATTTTATCTATATAAGCTTTTTTTTTTTTCGAATTATTTGATTCCCAAAATGGACATTTACAATCTTAACTATATAATTATAATTGAGGTGTTTAGCAAAAATAAATTGCATATATTTCAGGAAAAGCTTTGACTTAAATATGTGTTTTTTAATTTTCTTATACAATATTTTAACTCACACAGAACAATAAATGCTGAATAATAATCATACAACAATAACAACAAGCCTTTATCCCAATACAGAGGGGTGGCTATATAAATCCTTCTTCTTCATTGTGTTCTATTAAATATCAAATTATCATTTAATTCTAATTGAATAATACCAATTTTTATACTACTTAACGAAGTCTTCTTAGGTATATATTTTTTCACATAGGTCAAATCTAATACATCACCCTGAGTTATCAAATGACCAGCGTTTTGTGTGATCAAACCATCAAAGGCGACACTCTCGAATCTAATCTGCCGTTGGAGCTACTCCAACCTTTTCATGTATATAATCCTTCGTATTTTGTCTCTAAGTGTAAAACCATACATTCACTTATGCATCTTTATCTCTGCAACACCTAACTTAATTTTATAGTTCTCTTTTATCGACCAACATTATGCTTCATTAGCCATTGCAGGCCTTATGACTATTTTATATAAGATTAAAACAATGAAAAATAATCTTTATAACATTGCACCATAGTAACAAACTAATTCTAGTTAATTGATTGACTAAATGTAGAGAAATATATTTTTGATAAAAATTAAATTATTGAATAAATTAGCTATTTTCATTTCTTTTTTCAAATTTAAAGACAATTAACAACAATGGCTGTTCAAGCGAAGCCCATTAAGCGTGGGCATTTATGCCTTTAAAGAACATTCAATGTTTAAGGTAAAAATTTGGATCGAGAAGGCAGATCAGACATATCCGGCAGCCCAATGAGCCTCAGCCGGCTAATGATAGTTATGAGAACTTGCCGGCCCTAGAAAATAGCAATATCGATTCACACAAGCCTATGCAATTATTAGTTTTATTGCACGAAGAAATTCTCGTTTTCGGGTTTCTAAAAATTATTAAAATTCAAAAATTATTTGTATTATAATATTATATTTAAAGCTAATCAATATTATAATTTTAGGAGATTTATTTACATATCATATATTTTTTATATATTTATATATCTAATACTTAATTTTTTTATATTTACATACATAATACCTAATCTTTAATATCATATTAAAAATATTATTATTATTATACTTATTAAAAGTAAAATACACCCTTTCATGCTTTAAAAAGTGGTATATATGTATATATATATACCTAAATCTTCTTAAAAAGTGTTTACTACACTAATCTCAAAGTAGATCTAATGATTATCAAGGCCAGCCTGTTATAAATTATATGATGATATTCTGATATATGTTTTTATTCAATGTGATTATTGGTTACTAAGTTCCTCATATTACTCTTAAGAGAGACAACATAGTGAAATGTATTTAAAATATGTAGATAAAAGTTTTTCACCTAACATAATTTTCTCAACAACTATTTTCTACCGTAAGTTTATTAAAATTGTCATAATAATGTCTATCATCATCAACTAAATAAATTTAATCTTGATATGACCCTGAAAATTCTACTTAATCTAATCTCGAAAAGAATCGATTATGAATCAAGACTAACCAGATCAATCGCTATTATCAAATCGACTCTTTGCTAAAAATCAAATGCGATAGAGTGAAATTTTACGCCTTTTGAAAATCCAACAAATAGGTATTTAAAGAGTGAACAAGAAAAAAACTCCAAAATTTTACTAAAAAAATCTCAAAAAGAGGAAAGAAAACCATAAGCTTAGTAAAAGCTTCCACTATATATTTGTTTTGAGTACAAATTTTCCGATAACGATTATATAATCAGATAGGAAGGGTGACAATGAGAATCCCAAAATCGACAAACATATAATGCCTGACATAATCGTTGGGTATGATGGTGAACAGGAACATCCACCGACGATGAAGGTCGCCATGGAGACCGACGATTGACAAAAGGATCACGTGGTGGTATGGCGGCGCATCGACGGCGTCGGCGACCATCGAGTGGTGGCACGATATGCCTGGAGGATTTTCAAGCTTTAGGGCTTGTTAGATCCCCGGACGCCGACTATTGTATAAACACTCCATATTTGAGAGCTATTTAGGGATTTAACTGATATCCCAAAGTTTTCATTGATATTTTAAGTGCTTGATCTCAACCAGTTTCAACTTCGGATCAGCTTGCTTTTAGTATCATGATTCGTGCTTCGATTAGTAGTATTTTAAGTGTCATATCTTTTATTTTGGATGACATTATTTCAATCATCCAAAAATATATACGTCAAATACTTGAAAATAACACATTCTTCAATGAAATCTGAGTCCATCAATCATACATTTTGAGAGAACAGATCTTCATTAGAGCACAAGATTATGATCACAAGCAAGGCAGGTCACATGGGGATGGATATCTTTCGAGTTATGGACCCATTCGAGTAGTTACGGGCATTTGCAGCGCCGGGCCTTTGGCGCTGGGTCGAATAGACCGACGGTGGAAAGGTAGAGACCGAAAGGGTCATTTTTGGCGACAGAATGGGAATCAGCTTAATGGGTCGCAGAGGCGCCGATCGGGCCGATCGATGGCTCACGGATCTGTCCCAGATGGAGCTGGCCTTGGGCAATGGTCGAGGAGTGCCATGGCCATGCTGCGCAGAAAATGCGCTGGCCGGTGCATGAAGGTCGGTTGGCGCATAACGACGGATGACGGCCTACGGTCGCTCGCGGTTCTGAGTTCGGCCAGGAGCCTGGCGGTAACGCGATTGAGGAGGGGCAAGCCACGCTGGCAGCAATCGCCATGGCTACGGTCTGCAGGCTTAAAACGCATCCGCTTTTATCTGCCGCCTGCTTTGAGCGGTTTTGAATGGTTTTGGCCTTTTTCCCTCTATGGGTCTATAAAACCCCAGGCGCACACCCCTATGTCGAGTGTCCCTTCTTCTTAAGAAGAGTGAGGGTCAAGGTTTGACATACGTCGTGTCTACGCTTTTCCCTCGAAAGAGGCGAAATGTACTTGTGACCGACGGCGATCAAGGCCGCGACATACGTTGTTTACAATTTTCCTCGAAAGAGGCATCAACTGATCGGCCTGGATCATCGGGTTCGGGATGGCCCGCAGACATACGCCATTTACAATTTTCTGGAAGACATCAACCGACTGGTTTGATCGTCCGGTTGGAGACTATCGACCACTGCACGGCAAGCTTTTCTAAGAGGCCAATCAGCGCCGACCGTCGGAGGTGAGGTGTCGCAGACGGCGGACCGGCGACGGTATGGCGCACGGGTGGTCGCGAAGAGAATCGCGCTGAAGGCGGTATGGCGGCGATAGTCGCGGGATGACCGACGGCGATGGTGAGCGAGACCGATGGTGGTGGTGCGTGAACAAATGACGCGGTGGTACCGACGGGTGGTGGCAACCAATGACCGGCGCCTGAGGCAAGGTGGGATGACCACAAAGGTGGTGACCAGCGAGATTGCCGATGATGGTCGGCGCGCGGACCGGCAACGTTTACGGCCGGGGTGGCAGCGCAATACACGCTAGATGGTGGCGACCGTAGCGAAGTTGGCTGGATGACCGCATGACGATGGGTGATCGGCAAAGATTGCCGCGATGATCTGCGAATGGCAAGCATGCGAATATGCGGTGACCTGTGCGGATGACCAAGAAGCTGGACGATGAAGGTTTTTTACCTATCTGAGGTTGTTTATTAGTGTGGCTCGATGACATTAACCTATATGGAAGAATTTGAATTGAATCCGCTGAGAATTTTTGACCTATCCGAGGTTGTTTGTTAGAGTGTTTGCTCGATGACGTTAACCTGTATGAAAGAGCTTGAATTGAATCCGCTGAGGATTTTTGACCTATCCGGTGTTGTTTGTCGAGTTTGCTCGATGACGTTAACGTGGAGTAGTAAAGTTTTGACCTATCCGGGTTGTTTTAGTGTTTGCTCGATGACGCTAACTTGTATGGAAGAATTTGAATTGAATCCGAGGATTTTGACCTATCCGGTTGTCGAGTGTTTGCTCGCGACGCTAACGTATGGAAGAGGTTGAATTGAATCCGGATTTTGACTTATCCGAGGTTGTTTGTCAGAGTGTTTGCTCGATGATGTTAACCTGCATGGAAGAGGTTGAATTGAATCCGCTGAGGATTTTTGACCTATCCGAAGTTGTTTGTCAGAGTGTTTGCTTGACGACGTTAACCTGTGTGGAAGAATTTGAATTGAATCCGCTGAGGATTTTTGACCTATCCGAGGTTATTTTTTGTGTCGATGATGTTAACCTGTATGGAAGAGATTGAATCCAGGATTTTTGACCTATCCGGTTGTTTGTCGAGTGTTTGCCGATGACGCTAATCTGTAAGTAACAAAGTTTTGACTTATCCGAGATTGATTTGTCATAGTGTTTGCTCACGACATTAACCGTATGGAAGAAATTGAAACTGGCCGAGAATCTTTGACCCATCCGGTTATATTTGTCGAGTGTTACCCGACGCTAACCTACGGCGTGGGAAGTCCACCAAGGACCTTTGACTATCCTAGTTGTGAGTTTTGCTCGATGACGTTAACCTGTATGGAAGAGGTTGAATTGAATCCACTGAGGATCTTTGACCCATCCGAGGTTGTTTGTCCAGTGTTACTCACGACGCAACTCCGCAGGCCGAAGTGCACGCGACATTTTGACCTATCCTAAGTTGTTTGTCGAAGTTTTTTGCCGATGACGCTAACTGCATGGAAGAGGTTGAATCAATCCAGGATCTTTGACCCATCCGAGGTTGTTTGTTAGAGTGTTACCCGATGACGTTAACCTGTGTGGAAGAGGCCGTGGGAAGTCCACCAATGACCTTTTGACCTATCCTAGGTTGTTTGTTAGAATTTTCGCTCGATGACGTTAACCTGTATGGAAGAGGTCGAATTAAAACATCCCTTTGTGGTTGTAGCCAAAGTTGCTCCTTAACCTTGGTCTTATTTTTTCATAAGTATGATTGAAAAATCATAATTTGCAAAGTTATATCTCTTCTCAATGTTGAAATATCCTCCAACTTTGACTTGTTTCTTGAGATGGTAATTGATTAGATGCTTACCATATTAACATGGGCGATCTTCTGAGATTAAAAGTTGCCCCCCACTTTTCGACATAATCTGAAGGAACGAAATTTGATGAACCTTCATTCTTCGCTTGCGCTCCTTAAAAGCTTGAAATGCTCCACCTTGATGGTAGTTTTGAACTTGTTGGGAAACTTGGTCGCCATACAAGATTAAATAATGTGAATCAACTTCCCACAGATGGCGCCAAAATGTTGCGTGCTAGAAAACCAGTTGCGATAGAGTGAAAGTTTACGTTTAGCCTTGTTGTAAAATCCAGCACACACACATGTATTTAAAGAGTGAATAAGAAAACTCCAGAATTTTTACGTGAAAAATCTCGAAAAGAGGGAAAAAAATCACAGGGCCTAGCCCAGTAAAAAGTTTCCACTATATATTTATTTTGGAGTACAAGTTTTCTCGATAACGGGATTACATAATTGTATATGAGAAGGGCTGACAATAGGAATCCCAAAATCAGACAACAACAGCCATATAGTCACGTTCAGTGTTGATTCTAGTGGTAGTAGATGATGGTGAACGTGAGGGAACAACGACGCGTTGAAGGTCGTCATGATGGAGGCCGGCGAAGATTGGCGGCAGCGAGGATCGGGTGGAGGCTAATGGCGGCCGGCGGTGGTTGGTAACAACAGGGGTGTGACGGCCACAGTGGTGTGCGATTATGCGGAGGATTTTCAAGCTTTGAGCTCTCTCTCTCTTGCTTGGCCCCCTCTGTATGAGGGGCTATTTATAGATTGGAGGTGGCGTCTCAGAATACATGCAAAATCGAACCACTCCACTTCATGACGGCTCAAAATGATTCCTTTGATCATTTGATGTATTTTAAGTATTTGAATGCTCAAATGAAGTCGAAATTGAAATATTGGGCTTGTTAGATCCGACTTCGTCGAGGCCTTCGATTGTATAAACACTCCATATTTGAGAGCTATTTAAGGATTTAACTGATATCCCAAAGTTTCCAATGATATTTTAAGTGCTTGATCTCGACCAGTTTCAACTTCGGATCAACTTGCTTTTAGCATCAAGATTCGTGCTTCTACTAGTAGTATTTTAAGTGTAATATCACCTCTTAAACATGGAGTGTTTATAGTCAAATCGAGCATCTTGACGAGCCGGATCTAACAAGCCCAAGGTCTCATAATTCTGACTTCATTTGAGCATTCAAATACATAAAATACATCAGATGATCAAGAGAATCATTTTGAGCCGTTCGATATAGTGGTTCGGATTTTGCATGTATTTACAGAAACGTCACCCCTCTAATCTATAAATAGCCCATCATTCTTCACATGAAGGGATGCCAAGCTAAAGAGAGGAGAGAGCTCTAAATCTTGAAAATCATCCAAGCATAATCGTGCCACCACTCGACAGTCGCCGGCCACCCCTGTCGGCCGCCAACCACCGTCGTCGTCGGCCACCACCATCAATCCTCATCATCGTCAACCATCGTCGCTGGTTATCCTCGCCGACCACCATCGTCGGTCCGCCGACCACTATCGCCTGCCACCGTCGCCGGGCATTCTGATATCGCCAATCCTAATCGGTCATTGTCACGCGCCATTCGGTCATCTCCGCCGGTCACCACCGACGATCGTCGCCGTCGATTCACATTGTTCACTTATCATCTACCACTAGCAACTTTTACACTCTAACTATGGCTATATAGCTGTTGTTGCTTGATTCTGGGATTCCTATTGTTAGCCCTTCTCATATACAATTCTGTAATCCTGTTATCAGGAAAATTTTGTACTCTAAAATATATACATAGTGGAAGATTTTTACTGGGCTAGGCCCCGTGGGTTTTTCCATCTTGTCAAGATTTTTTCACGTAAAAATTCTGGAGTTTTATCATTAATTCTTCAAACATCTGTGTGTGTGTTGGATTTCGCAACAAAGCTAAAGCGTAAACTTTTACTCTACCGTAATTAGTTTTCTAGCATGCAACAGTTTGATGCCGTCTATGGGAACTGATTCCCATTATTTCATCTTGTATGGAGACCAAGTTTCCCAACAAGATCAAAACCACCATCGAGGTGGAGCATTTCATGCTTTTAAGGAGCGCAAGGGAAGAATGAAGATTCATCAAACTTTGTTCCTTCAAATTTTGTCAAAAACTGGGGGGCAACTCTTAATCTCATAATATCGCCCATGTTAATATGTTAAGCATCTAATCGATTACCATCCCAAAAAATATGTCAAAGTTGGAGGATATTTCAACATTGAGAAGAGATATAGCTTTACGAATTATGATTTTCCAATCATACTCATGGAAAAACAAGACCGAAGTTAAGGAGCAACTTTGACTACAATCACAAATAGATGTTTTGATTCGACCTCCTTCATACAGGTTAACGTCATCAAGTAATACTTTGACAAACAACCTCGAATATGTAAAAAATCCGAGCAAAGACTTTGACAAACAACATCGGACAGATCAAAACTTCACACCTACTTCACACAGGTTAACGTCTTTGACAACTCTCCTCGGATAGGTCAAAACTGCACTACCGCGGTAAGAAGTCAAATAACACTTTGGCTAATACCTAGGATAGGTCAAAAGGTCCTTGGTGGACTTCCCACCTCTTCCATTCATGTTAAGCGTCGAGTAACACTCGACAAACAAACTGGATAAGTCAAAATCCTCGGATTCAATTCAATCTCTTCCATACAGTTAACGCGTCATCGAGCAAAGACTCGACAAACAACCTCGATAGATCAAAACTTTTACTCCACAGTTAACATCATCGAGCAAAGACTCGACAAAGAACCACCGGATAGGTCAAAACTCCACACTACTCCACGGGTAAGAAGTCAAATAACACTTTGGTAATACACAGGATAGGTCAAAAGGTTCTTGGTGGACTTCTCATGACCTCTTCCATAGTTAGTAACGCCATCGGTACTCGACAAACAACCTCGAAGTCAAAATTCTCGATTCAATTCGACCTCTTCCATACAGGTTAACATCATCGGGTGACACTCTGACAAACAACCTCAGATGGGTCAAAAATCCTCAGCGGATTTAATTCGAGCTCTTTTGTGCAGGTTAATGTCATCAAGTAACACATTGACAAACAACCTCGGATAGGTAAAAAATCCTCAGCGGATTCGATTCTACCCCTCACATGCAAGTAAACGACATCAAATAACATCATGGAGAATGATACTTTGAAATTATCTATCAGACTTTCTCAGTTGCTCGAATGACGGTTCCTAATTAACGCTTTCCCGCCATCTTGGCAGTTATCAACCGTTGAACCATCCATTGAAGTTTCAAGAAATCCAATTTCTACAAGTAGGAACTACGGGCGTCATTCTCAACGGTCATCTCCGTCAACCATGGTCATCCCAGCATTACCGGCGCCGGTCGCCACCGTCGACTCGCCGATTCGCATTGCGACCACCGTCGTTTGCCAACTGCATCGCCACCACCCGCCGCGGTCATTATCGCCGGTCATCACCGTCACCGGTCACCGCCGTCGACCATTGTCGGTCATCTCCGCATGTCACCACCATCATCACCGGTCATCCCCGCGACTACCGTCGATTCTGCCACCACCCGTCGTTCGACCAACCGGGCCAGCCGTCGACCACCGCCGGTCATTCTGCACTATTCAGTGCGTCGACACCGTAACCATTCGATCATCTCCACCGATCACCACCATCAACCGTTGTCATTATTAGCCGTATTGATCACCTGCCGTTGTGGCCGTGCCGCCGCCATCATTACCGTCGGTCATCCGTCGGTCGCGCCGTCGACTACTCGCCACCGCATAACCATCGTCGGCCATCTTCGCCGGTCACCACCATCGACCGTTATCATTATTAACCGTCGTCGTCGGTCATCATCGCCGTCCGCCGTTGCCGGTCGTCGCTCGTCGATGAACTACCACCTTGATCGCCTCAAACTTGGTGGTCCGGAGACGCTTCTTTCGAGGAAAAGCGGAGCCTCGCCCAGATGAACTACGGGCCGGTCACCTCCGAACCCGGTCGGTCCAACGATGACAGTTGACGCCTCTTTCGAGGGAAAATCGGAGCTTCGCCGTATGAACTACGGGCCTTGATCGCATCTGAACCCGGTCAGTCCGATGAGGACAATTGATGCCTCTTTCGAGGGAAAACCGAAGCCTCGCCGTATAAACTACGGGCCTGATCGCCGAACGGTCGGTCCGAGAGTTAGCCTCTTTCGAGGCGGAGCCTCGTAGGTATGAACTGAGCTTTGATTACCTTCGAACGACCTTCTCTTGAGAAAAAGATGAGCATTAGAGTATATGAGGAGCGTGCCTTCTCTCTTGGCCCTAGGGGGTTTTTATAGACCCCCTATATGGGCAAAAAGGTAAACAATCAAAGAAAAATCGCCGAAACCGCTGAAAATGGACCAAAACAGACAAAAATGGATATTTCGCCGCGGCGCCATGGACCAGCCTGCCAGTAGCCGTCGTCGCGTGACCGCGTCGGCGCCAGCTGCACCGACTGAGGCCGCGCGCCGCGTCCGTTTTGCCGTTTTATGCGAACTTCTGTGCGGCCCGTCGAACCGTGGCGTCACCCGGCCCGGCCAGCGTTCAGGTGATCTGTGGCACCACAGAGCGTGCGTCCGCAGCCACCACCATCAATCCTCGTCGTCATCAACTATCGTCACTGGTTATCCTCGCCGACCACCATCGTTGTTCACCGCCACCGACCACTGTCGCCGGCCACCGTTGCCGGGCATTGCCGTCGATCACCGTCGTCGATCACCGCGCCATTGCAGGTCTGTCGCGAATCACCGACCATCGATCACCGCCCGCCGCCATCGCCATCTCCGGTCCGTCGGCGGCCATCATCCCGTTGTTCACCATTATCTACTACCACTAGAACGTTTTAACCATGGTTATATGTTGTCGATTCTAGAATTCCTATTGTCGACTTTTCACAATTCGTAATCCGTTATCGGGAAAATTTTGTACTCTGAAACAGATACATAATGAAAGATTTTTACTGGGCTAGGCCCCATGATTTTTTCCCTCTTTTGGAGGTTTTTCCATATAAAAATTCTGGAGTTTTATCATTAATTCTTCAAACATCTGTATGTGTTTGGATTCGCAAAGCTAAAGTAAACTTTTACTCTCTAGGACTGGTTTTTTACGCAACAAATCTTGCTATTAATCACGTTCAAATACTACATATGGAGATAGCTCATATATGTTAAAGCATCCAATAATCAAAAACAAATAGAGAAGAGAGAAAAAGAGAAAAAAGTGGCTTAAACTTTCAGCCATGAAAGAGAAACTATTGTAGAAGATGATAAAAAGAAGAAGTGCTCATTGTCAAGAAGTAAAGATGGTCATAGCAATACTAATAATATCTCCTCTATACCCAATCCTCATTTTTAAAGTAGTTTGTCGCAACTCTATCAATTTTTGTCAAAAAAAAAAATGATATCTCTATCGTTATTAGGGGTGTAAACGAGCCGAGCTTGAGTGAGCCGAACCCTTATTCGTGTTTGGCTCATTTGAAAATTGCTTTGTTCGTGTTAATAATAAAATATAATTTTTTATTTCGAACTAAATCGAGCCGAACAGATCGAACAAAGGATTGTTCATCTTCGACTCATTTATAAATCGAGCTTGAAATGTTTATTTATGTTCGACTCATCTAGTTAACGAACGAGCTGAATAAGGACTACTTAACGAGCCGAACATGAGTTGTTCGCGAACAACAAGCTTTTTTTATAGCCCTAATCATTGTCTTATGTACTTCTTTTTTAATCAATATCTATGTGGTCATGGACAAAAGTGAATATCACCAAACTGTGAAAACTTATATATCTTGTGATTATTTTTAGTGTTTTTATTCTTGGCCTTCTTTAATTTTAGTCAACGTATTACTGGTATCTAAACTTTGATCTAAAAGGCTTTAAAATTCAAACATAAAGGTTGGAAAGATCAAAATAAGATAATGGCCAAAACTTCAACTATTGAAAGGTATAAATAAAGATTATCTTTATCAAAGATAAATTTATCAACTTTTAAATGGATCAAAGCCTTTCATTATTCATCATGATGAGGATGAGTCGACTAATAGAAAAGCACTGGGAATTACTCACTCGTCCCTGATTAAGAATGTTCAGATAACCTGATTCGACCTTTTTTCCCTTCATCACTTCTGTTTGAACGGGCATGCATTAGCTGACTAGTTTGAAGGCCCTCCTGGAGATAATATTATCAATGAATCAATTTTTTCTGCTTGTAGCTTTATCTCTTCGTCATCTTCAATATGTTCAGTGTCCATAAAATCATCAAGGTCTCGAAAGAAACAACTTCAAGTATCTCATTAATAGCAATTGCAAATAGAAATCTTCATGCATAAGGTTTAGTTTCCCTCACCTTGCATCAGCTGGTTTTATAGTTTTTGAGGACTTAGATCTTCATTGAGAAATCATCTTGATCCCATAGTCGAGGGGAAAAAAGAACAACTCCAAAAATAAATCATGTAGTAACATATACATCAAATAACCAACTATTCATGATATTAAAATATATGTCTTACAGGCAAATACGCTTAAGAAATTATCTCATACACACCTAACTAATGCATTCATGTACAAAGTAGATGCACATCGTTTTAATAAACAAAAAATATATATAAAAAACTTACATTACTCTCTTAAGAATTGTTTGGATTTGTCTTCTCTTCTTGTAAGGACCATTTGGTTGCTTTCTTCTGACAACTTTCTAGGCAAGCTTCTTAAATGAACAAAATGTGGTATATATATGATGCTACTGTAGTTGAAACTTGAAACAAAAAATCCATAATTATGATAGTCCTACCTTAACTTTTGAAGCCAATTAATATCTCATGGTAAGCATAAGTAAGAATGTTTGAGTTCAATCCCCTGCACACACACAATAACTCCTCCATCTCATGGCGATTCATCTCAACTCCTTCCCCAGTCCTAAATTTGCGCAGAGCTCCCCCAACAATTATCAAACTGTGACCAGGATCTTTCTTGACCCCATTAACATCCATTAATCTCCTAACCTGTACAGCATCATCCCATCGTTCATTTGTCGCAAAAATACTAGCCAATCCAACATAAGATCCAGAGCTTTCAGGCTCAATTTCAAACAGCTTTCTGGCAGCAATCTCTCCAATATCAGCATCTCCCCAGACCTTACAAGCAGCAAGCAGTGCACCCCAAACTGATGCCTCAAATTCTACATTACTTCTGCTTATAAATTCATAGGCCTCTCTTACTTTCCCTGCTCTGCCTAAAAGATCTACCATGCAGGCATAATGCTCCTTCCTTGGAGATACCCTGTAAACTTCATCCATTGAATTGAACAGCTTCCATCCCTCATCTACGATACCAGCATGACTGCAAGCTGATAAAAGACAAGTAAATGTGATGTGTTCAGGAGGGAAGGAAGCTCGCTGCATAGAATTAAAAAGCTCAAAAGCCTCCATGGCATGTCCATGCTTCCCATAGCCACAAATCATTGAGTTCCATCCTGCAAGGGTTTTTACATCACCCATACGATCAAATGCAACACGAGCAGACTCCAAATCGCCGCATTTTGCATACATGTCAATGATAATGCCTAGGAGGATTTCATTGGAGCCAAAACCCCTCACCACAGCATTAGCATGAAACTGCTTGGAGAGGCTGATTAGCCCCAAAAGAGCACAGCTGTTTAATAGTCCCACCATGGTAGAATGGTTTGGAACTAGACCTACCAAACACATTTCGTAGAAAACAATGATGAGGTTCTGAGCAAGTCTGTTTCGACCATATCCCAACATCAAGCTATTGTAGCAGACAACATCCTTGTGTTCAATCCTATCAAACACCAACTGGGCACCAGCCAAATCCCCGTTCTTAGCATACACATCCATAAGTGAACTGCCTGTAAACGCATCACAATCCCAACCTCTCTTTGCAATGTAAGCTTGCAGCTGCTTCCCTTCCCGGAGTGAAGCACAGCCCATCATAGCAGTGAGAGTATGGTGATTCGGCATAATCCCACTCCACAACATCTTAAGGAATAAACACATTACTTCATCCTTGAGGCCTTTTGCATTAGCATAGCCCATGAGTATGATTGTCCAAGAAACAACATCTTTCATGGCCATGAGATCAAACACCTTGCGTGCAATAGAAAGAAGACCACATTTGGCATAGAAACAAACCAAAGCGCTCTGAGTGCGGCATGCAGTTGGCTCTTCCCCGCCATTGCGGACTAGAAAGGCGTGCACCTCTCGTCCGGACTTCACAGCTTGCAGAGAAGTGCAGCATCGAAGAACTGCGGCTAGGGGAAGCGCAGTGGGCATTTGCGGGCTGCCGCTGGCCAAGTCACGGAAGAGGTCCAGGGCCTCAAGGGGCTCTCCTTTTCGAGAGAGGCTGCGGATGAGGGCGGCCTTGCCAGAATCATCTCTGTGGCAAATTTCGTCGAACAGTGGGTGGGCAAACGAGAGATGGCAGGGGATTGGCTTGCAATATCTGATGCTTTGAGGGTGCAGTGTACTGTTATTGCCAGAGGAGGGACTCGAATTCGCGCGGGAGAGCGCCTCCATTGGGATGCTTAAAAGGGAGAAAATTGGCAACTACATAACCGTTTTTTTAATTAAAAAGGTTTTAATATCCTGTTAAAAATTGAGTTGAAAATGATAAATTACATTGCAAGCAATAAAGATACAAAATAAGAAGAAGAAATGAGAAAGAATAAAGCTTTTCATATTTTCTATTACATTGAATCAACATACACCGTCTTACATACACTAAAACGTAAAATGCATAGATAAAGACACAATGAACTGTTTTTTTTTACGCACTAAGAAATGAGAGTTCAATCAAAATAAGTACAATAGTTTGTAGTAGACATATAATAAGAGGAACAGTCAATCTAAGTCTAAATAAGCATTAAGTTAAACATATCCTAACATAATAGATAAGTCATAGTTAATGGTGACCTTAACATACTGGAGAATACATTTAAAAGTTGAAAATAAGATATTAGCGAGTCGTGCATGTGCTGAAAAATTTTATTAGTAACAAAAGATATGTCAAGCCAAGTAATTGTATGATATTGGAGATATCCATCAAATTGGTAAATAAATCAAGGCCAAGAAGAGTGGCGCCAATAATGGAATTATTGAAAAATTTTGAAGGAAGTGGATAGATATTGCTTTGCAAAAAAGTATTCTAACTTTTTGCATAACTTTCTCAATGTATTTTGCTTGGCTTAGGAGCATCCACATGAGATGTGGATGACAAAAAATATCTTTCAAAATCTTATGATGAAATATGCTATAAATGTTGTGAAGTAGAGCATTAATCGTATGATGATCATTATTGATTAGAAAATATCATCAAAATAGATAATAAGGTAAAGATAAATGCTTTGAGAGCATTAAAGCATTAATAAGGGTCATATGTGTTGCAAGTAAAATCTTCCTATATTAAGTAAGAGGAAAGAGTGGTATACCATTGACATGTGACTTATTTAAGATTATAAATGGCTTTCTCGAGAAACCAAATATGATATAAAGCTCGGCGGTCTTTAAAGCCTTGTGGTTGCATTATGTAAACAATTTTATCAAAATCAATGTTAAGAAAAATGTTGGCAACTTCAAGATTACATCCCTATCGTAAGAAGTAGGCATATTATGGGAAGTTTAGTTATAGATTGAAAGTCTCAAATAGTCAAAGACAAACTCTCATTTGTATTTCTAAGCCATAAGTTGAGCTTTATTTCTAGAAAATGAGACATCAAACTTGCAATTTGACTTCAAAAATTTAATCATCATCAACGATACTAGTGTTCATGTACCTTGAGACTGAAGTGCATAATTTGTTAATGCCATTTGGTATGTTTTATAATTATACTGTAGCAAGATAGTGTTGGAATTGAAGCAACAATATGGGTGAGAATATGGTTATTTCAAGGTTTGGGTGACCCATTTTGTATACTAATGATCATGAAATGTCTAAAAGGAAGGCATAAGGATTCAATGAAATTGAGTGAGATGGAGATTAAGGGAATACAAGTGGATGAGTTCAATGTAGTATTAGCTTGAAGAGAGTAGGGAATTAAGGGTTGATGTAAGATGGTGGAGGTAAAATAGAATGCTGGTAGGTGGAATAAACAATAAGAAAAAAAAAGGAACAATTGGAGGTGTGAGAATAATATTGGAAATTGAGGATTTTAAAATACAATAGAGCATATTTCATTCATTAAATTGCATGTCTAAATATGATTACATTATCGAGAAAGTAATCATAACTTTTGTACCCCTTATGAAAAGAGTTGTGGTCGATGAATATACGAAATATAATTTTTTGGAGAAAATTTATTAGTTGCATGATTAGCAACTAAGGATGACATTTACAGCCAAAAACATAGAGGTGGTAGTATCATTGAAATTTATTGAAGAGGAACTATTATAGATATTGGAGATAGGAATTTTTTTAGATGGTAGATGATTTATGTTGTGAATCATTATGAGTAGTCTGTCAACCCAAAGGTACCATAGTAAGTTAGCTTCAATTAACAAGGTTTGGTTAGTTTCATTAAAAGGTTAATGTTTACATTTGATAATCCCATTTGATTGAGGAGTATAGAAATAACTTAATTGATAAATTATACCACATTGAGAGAGAATATTTTATAGAGTTGTGTTGGTAAATTCGCTACCACCATTAATATGCGATATTTTATAAGTGCTTTGATGCAGGAAATATCTTATATGAATATTAAATTAATTAATTATTAACTGCACATTATAATATTCAAGATATCAAAGAGAAAAATGCATATCCAAGAGAAACATAAGAGGCATGGCAGTCTAGAATGGTTCTCGATAAGAAGGACAAAGGTAGGGTAGAAGCTTTCTTTATAAACTAGGCATACAATTTTTCAACGAACAAAAAAGAGCACATGAGGATGTTTTAGCATAATTATAAAAAAATAGATAACCTAAACACAGAATATCCAGAGTTTTTAATAAATTAAAACCTAAAAAACTAATTTAGTTTAGTTTTATTTTACACATCTATGAGATATATTTTATATGTTAAATTGAACGTAATATGAATTAAGCATGTTCTATACATCATTTAGGAAAATAGTCAATTGATTTTAAACATAGTTTTAGTAGTGCATAAAAATAAATAAATTTTTTTTCTAATTATATACTTATGCTTCTTCCTCATCAATTATGTATTTAGACTTTCTAAAATTTTTATAAATTGCATAAATTTTTTTTTTTAGAAATAGCTTGCTTCGGTTTATCCAAACCCAAACTAAAATAACCAAAACAAATTAGTGTTTGATTTTATTTGATTTTGTATTTTATTTGTTCAATTTGGTCAAGAATTTTGGACATCTAAAATTAAATAGTGTGCAAATTTGTCATCCAAATAGTGCAAACCACTCAAATACACACCCCTACTAGAAAACATCTTAAACTAAAATTATTGATATCACATTTGGAGTGAGGATTCAATCTTACCACCATAGGTTTAGGGGTCTTCCAGACACTAAGAGCTTCTTAGTCATAAGATACTTCTAGCAATTAGGTGAACACTTAACCTAAGCCTAGAGACTTAGAAGGGTTAATCATAGGATTATTGTATGCCTTAGGATTAAAAAAACTTACCTAGCCTCTAGCCTAACCAAATCCATACTTACCTTCTTAAGCTAAACCAAACCCCAAACTCAATTCATCCCAAATCCAAATCAAATTCACTAATAAAATTCAAATCAAATCAATCCTTCCAAAGCCACATGATTCGATCCCATGGACTTAGTCAAATTCCTTCAATCTAAACCAAATTCAATTGATTTTCCCAAAATCAATTTAATTCTTCAACCATCATCCCCAAATTCAAATCAAATTTATAATTTAAATACAAATCAACCAAACCAAACCAAATAAAATCAATCCTTCCAAAGCCACATGATTTAATCCAATGGACTTAGTCAAAATTTCCTTCAATCCAAATCAAACTCAATTGATTTTCTCATGAATCAATTATTTCCCCAATCATCATCCCAAATATAAATGAAATCTATGATCAAATCACCTAAGCCAAAATCAATTCAATCAAACTTAACCAAACCTATTTGACTTGAAATATTAAAATAAGCCAAAACCCATTTGAACCCAAATCAATGCAATCAAAACTATAAATTAATCATAAATCCATATATAAACTCAATTAAACTCAATTCAGCCCAAAATCGATTTAACTAGCCCAATTGATCTGCTTGACCCAAAGTGACCAATTTGATCAATTTGAGGTAAATTCCAATCCTACCCAAATTTGATAGAACGAAACCTACCAAAACCTCCTATGATGATTGTTGATCATCCTTGATTGATCAATTGCCATCAATTGGGTCAAAATAAATCAACCCACTTAACCTACATAAATCAAACTAGCAAAATCTCAACCCAAGCCAAATTAATTGAAACCTATAATTCACATCAACCTAAAATCAATCCTTGAACATGACTTGACCATCAATTGAGCCAAACTTAACCCAATTAGCCCTTTGACCCAAGTTGACCCAATTTGACCTAAAAGACCAAATTGAGTCAAATCAAGATCTAACCCAAATTGATTGTAACCAATGGCTCAAGTTCATTCCAAATTGATCATTGAACATGATTGAAGCCATAATTGAACCCAATTGACCTATTTAGCCCAAATTGACCTAAAGGGTCAATTTCACCTAAATCAATCCTAAATTTAAATTAATTCAAACCAAAGCATACAATCATCTTCAATTGATCAATCAAAGCCAAATCAACCCTTAACCCAAGCCAATTTGGCCAATTTAGTCAAATTGGTCAACTTGACTCATTTGACCCATATTAACCCAAATGGGTCAAATCTAAATCTAAGCCAAATTGAACCAAACCAATTGCACCCAAAACACTCCAAATCATCATTTGAACTTGACTCAACTCTTGGTTTGACCCAATTTGACCAATTGGCCAACTTGACCCAACCTAGCCTAATTTGACATACATGGGTCAAATTGACCCAAACCCAATGAAATTTAGCTTAACCCATCTGTGGCTCACCTTAGGGCAGCCCTAAACCAACCCAACCCAATTGGGACTCAATTTAACCTATTACCCATTGGATAAAGCCCTCCACATGGGATCAAACTCACTTTTGGATAGTCAACTCCTCCTCTTTGCATTTGGCAGCCACCCAATACATGAAACAAGACCCTACCTAGGCTAACCCAACCCACATGGGCTAGGTCGGCCATGGACCAAGAGAGGTGGATCCACCTCCCCTCATTGACCAGACCCAAGGATGAAGGAGACCACCTCGAGCCACCAAGTAGAGCCCTTGGCCAACCAAACTGAGCCACCTAAGCCTAGTCATGTCCCCTCCAACCACCTACGGTGGCCGAATGGCCCAAAATAGGGGACCAATCTACGCCGTCCGATCTAAGGGAGGGGGGATATACCCCCTTATTTTGATTCAAATCACACATACTCACCCTCAGAGAGCTTCTATGGTCAATTTTGAAATACCAAGAGCAATTTCTGAGCTCCCCAAGCCTTCCCGTCACCAGAACACATCAACTCAAAGCAGGGCAAGGTACCCCTCTGTCCAACTCCACCAATACTCAACCCCATTCAAAGTAACTTCACCCACATATTCACCAAGCTCCGGCGAGGTGAAATAATCTTCTCCCAAGCCATCCGACCATTAGAAGTACCTCTTCGATCAACATCGGCTTGCAAAGCGATGGTGGTTGGTCCATAGAGCAAACGACAAGGAGACACCATGCGAGCTTCTTAGCAAGGCCTCACCTCATCTAAGAGAAGCAACCTCAAGCATTGCATCATCGGTCTTGAGCTCTAGCGAGGTATATTCCTTCAAACTATACATTTGGCAAATTTTTCTAGGCATTTTTGAAGTAAATGTTAATGTCATGCAAATCTGACTAATAGATTTCTTGGGATCCTCCTTATGAAGGTGTGGGATCAATCCCGAGCCAATCTGAGCTCCGGTGAGCTCAAATTGGGCGGCGAAAGATGAACGATGTCCATCTCCCATCATTCGAGGGACGATAGATCACACACTGTATGTTCTGCATGATTAGAACGGATGGCTGTGATTAATCTGCTAGATTTGGTCTGATTTAATCCGTAAGAACGGTGGGTATAATCTCCACCATCCGATCTTAGATCAGACGGTGGGGACGAAACTGAGCCTATCGCTAACCACATCAATGCTGACTTAGATGCATTTAGATAACCTATCCTGCGACGCTATGTGGAAAGCTCACCATGTCAGCAATCCGCATGGCGCCGACGGAATTAGGCTTAATTAAGCTTAACTAATGGGTTTTAATCATTGAAACTTTGAAAAATCATAACTAATTATAGAAAAATCTAAAAAATATAAATAAATACTCATTTTAAAGGTAATTCAAAGGAAAATTAATTAAGAATAATTTTAATCAATTTTAATTAGTAATTAAGGCTTATTTTAGGTTTAAGTGAAAACTTAATTAGCTTAATTAAGCCCTAATTACTTAGACAATTAATTTCAAACTTTCCCTGTTGATTTAATAGGATGATCTCTACCTCCTATAATTTTCTTGTAATTTATTGCTTGGTTAATTAGGAAAATTAATCATTTTAACCCTAATTACTTCTTTGATCAATTTAATGATTAATTAACACTCTAAATAGTAACAAATTAATTAAGTAAGCTCATTAATCACTGTTTAACAGTGAATGGATGAGAGAGTGGGACTAGGGCCTCTTTCCAAGTCTCTTTTCCTAAGTCTATTTCATTTCAAGAAGATTAGTTAAGGTAGAAATTAGTTAAGTTATTAATTAATTAATTAAATGGCCAAATCAAATCAAATTAAAATACAAATCACATCAGATAATTAATAATGAAATTAAGGATTTCTTTTCATGTGTTTAATTATATAAAGACCCTTAAGGAAATCATGATTAGCCCATAATTGTGAGAAAATCATAAAAGTACTTAATTAGATTCTTTAGCTTAATTAACCTTTAATTATGAGCCATTTGCATTAGGTCCTTTTAGGAGTTGCAATTTTACTTTCTCATATGTTCATGTCATTTTTGGCTCATGATTAAGTGATTAATCAAATTAAAGAAGCATATATACGAGCAATTAATTGATTTAATTAAGGATCTAACTTAATTAATTCATAAAATCCACTTAATTACATTTTTTTAAACCAATTAAGCTCACCAACATGGGAATGGGATTAAAACAACAAGTAGTTCTCCTCCTCTTTAAAACTAATCAAAATCCTAAATCAAATTAATAATAAGCTTTAGTTTTTTTAAATGAGTTTATTTGATGTGATTGTCCTTAGGAATTAGTTTAATTGAACGAACCATGTGTTTATGTTTAATTATTCTTTTCCGATCACTTCTAAATGTTGTATGTCATATGAATTCATGTATTCATTCTTTCAAATTCAAATGAATTAAATGAAAGTTATCTATATAAGCTTGCATGCGTTGACTTAATCTAATTATATGTGTGCATATTATCATTATTAAATCCAAAACTATTTTCCAAACTTTATAAATTATTGATAATATGTGGAGTGATGATAATTATAAATATATATAGAATTTGCATGTGCGTATAGCTTAAATATATGAAATGAAGTTCTCTTTCCTATGTTTTCATATGGATTTACATAGATTTGAATGTTAATAAGTATATAGTTGGGACATCCTAGGAATACGAGGCTTTAAGTAGCCCAAGGAGGTCATTTGATTACCTCACTTCCCTGTTTAACAATGACACATACTTATTTGATTTCATTCTTATGTATGTTTGTATTAAAATTTGGATAGAGATTTAATTCATATACATAAATAATTCAATCAAACAAAAATACAATTTTGCATTATTCTCTTTTTTCTAGTTATTAATACACCCATATATATTTAATAAAGCAAGTATATAGTTTGGACATCCCAGGAATATGAGGCTTTAAGTAGCCCCAAGGAGGTCATTTAATTATCTCACTTCCCTAGTTAATAACGACACATACTTGCTTATGTGTTTATACATGTGCATGTATATGTGATTAAACAATGGGAATCCCCCTTTTCTATTAAAATATGCATGCATCCATGATTATTTAAGCCATTGAATTGATTAGTCATGTGATTTAGTGTCTTCTTTCTTATGTTCATGTATGCAAGTCTACATGTGTTTGAATGCAAATAGGTATATAGTCTGGACATCCTGGGAACACAAGGCTTTAAGTAGCCCCAAAGAGGTCATTGGATTATCTGACTTCTTTGGTTAACAATGACACGTACTCATTTAATTTTATTCCTATGTATTTTTATATAAGAATTTGGATAGAGCTTTAACTTACACATATTAAATAATTCAATCAAATGAAATATAAATTCTAAATGTATACATTCATCATTCAAGTGTGCCAAAATGTGTAGTATGTATAGATACACTTAGGATTGAATCATATGCATGTTACATGCGAAGAAAAGTGTGGGCTCTGAAAATTCTCCACCGATCTCTCGATGAAGAGAGTATGATTTAAATGTCGATCAAATCTTCATAAGGTAGATGGAATAGTAGATAAAACACTACCCAAAGATTTCACCCTCATTTTGTGAGGACTTTAGATCTAGTTCTAGGTTTCCTATAGGTGCAAGCACCTATAGTTAATTACCTCTCCCAATGCTGAGAGAGAAATTTTGATTAAGGCTAGTCATTAGATCTCTATCTGCTTAGTGTATTGTAGCAATATGTGGAGTTTAAAATTTGAGATTTAGAATTTATGAAATTCATTATCATTAGCTTAAAGAAGATGGTTGGGGGAATGATGATGTGTCAAATCAAGATCCAAAGGTTCCATCATCCCGGGCAGTCGTGATCCCTAGTCTACTTAGTCATAGGAGGTATTCAACCCAACCTGATAGAATGATCTTTGTCAGCAACCATGAGTTGCATCGTCCAAGGAGGCCTTGTAGACTTGGGGTGGTGATAATCTAAGGAGACAAATTTGAATCCACCTTAGCTGACAGTGGACTTTTTGCCTTATCAAGTGCATCCTATAGTTCACAACTCAAGGTATAGAGCCATTGGAGAGCATACAGGCTATAGTCGTGACTATAATATAATGGTGTCATTTGGCGGCAGTCACACGATCAGAGGATTCTAGTCATAATTGCATCATATGTGGAGTATACTGACCAAACCATGCGAATAGAGGACACAAGCCACATCCTTACTAGCTTGAGTTTATTTGAGAGTGAATATAGAAATAAACTTGACTTGATATTACCTCCTTTGTGAGCTAGAGTTTTCTTAATTTGTCACCTTCAATAAATTATTGTGAAAGGTGGATGATTTAAATTTTACTTTATGTTTTTAGGTTGATGATTTTCATTTAGTCATTTTGAGCTTAATAATTCATCAAAATTTTTATTTGGATTAATATTTAATTTATATTAATTTAATTTAAAATTATAATCATATTTTGATAAAAGTATTTCCTCCAGTTAAAATCTTTATTCAACACAGCCATCATCGGGGTATATGAGTTTGCTTGAATATTTATTTTATTATTTAAGATTCTGCCGATTCTATTAATTTAATAATAGAGGATTAGATCTATTATCCTATGACAAAATTAGCTTCTTAGATATTTTACTAAGTTAAAATTTTTATAACATTATTATAAGATTTCTAGGTTTTATTAACCTGAACCTAGTCCTAAGACCCAACCTAGAATCAACCCCCACAACATCCTCATACACTAAATTCATGCGTTCAACATAGTGTTGGGGCCCATGTGGGTATCTATCATAATTATTCTATGTGTAATTTGAGGGACTTCATGCTTTTCAAGGTAATTGAATTTGAGTTTTAATGTATGGACAAAACTTATCACATTAAGTCATATGCATGTATTTTAATTCCATAAAATTAAGCATGTGATTATCTTTTGATGTGTGCACTGCTTGTTCCATTAAAAAATTTATACTTATTTTTATGCACTCTACTATCATGAATTCAAATGCAAGGTCACTTCAAGATGGTTTATTAACGCCTTCTATTCACTTATATGATGTGTTGCGAATCTAGTGGTGTATGTTGTAGGTTTCATTCATGTTCGACTTCAACTATTTTAAATGTTTCATGGCACAGTGTATTTCTTATTCATTCAAATATTTTGCTTGCATTGGATAGACATCTAATTTATTGTAGACTATTGTCAGTCAGATTACTGTAAGCCTAATCCTATCTCAACAGCTTAGTATACTATACTTGGTTCAATTATTGATCTTATTACTCATTTAAGCTTCAAATATTATTCTTTAACTATTTCATTTTTATTAACTATTAATCTCTATTTGATGAAATATCGACAGCCTCCCGACGTTTTCCCCACATAGGGGGCTGCTTTGGGAGTGTTAGAGCCTTCCTATCATGCTTAAGAAAGTATGTAGTGGGTATTGAAGACCAGAGAATCTTCTAAACCTATCACGCTTAAGAAAGCGTGCATATGCCTTTAATAGCTATGTAAAAGGCATCATGATTTTTTCATCATGTTGAAACAACATGCACAAGTACTTATATATAGCAGATATGTGCAATTATATTGAAGCAATAAGTACAAAATTCAATATACTAAGTAAGCATATACACATGTATTTGAGGAAATTCCAAGATCCCAAAACATCCTCGGCCCATCTAGTGCTATAGTCTTTCTACTATGCTTAAGAAAGCATGTATAGTTAGTGTCATGTGACACTGTAGCTTAGAGAGTCTTTTAAACCCACCATGCTTAAGAAAAATATGCATAGGTCTTCAATACTTGCATTAAAGGCATCTTAGCTTCCTCACTATGCTAAAGTAGCATGCATGAGTACTTAGGTTTAGAAAATATTTGCAATTATATTGAAGTAGCAAGTACAGAAATTTAATATACTAAGTAAGCCTATACACAGGTATTTGGAATGGAATTCAGAAGCCTCCCAACATCATCCATGTGTAGGGGGATGCCTCGGGTATGCTGGGCCTACCCACCATGCTAAGAAAGGCATGTATGAATGGTATAAACACCACGACAAAATGCACCTTTGTGGTGAAATATATTCTTATCTTCATCCATCCCTTTAGAAGAGGATAAATGAAAATAAAAATATACGCCTTTTGGGATGCCACGTAGATCCACAGATGTTCTTATTAGGGTGATCCGACATATGAGAGAGGGGTGTATCTAGAAAGATAGAAGTCACCACCCTACAATGTACCTAATCACCTACCCCTAAGGACTTCAATATACTAGAGATTCTTCCCGTACTCTACATGGAAAAGTAAAGTAGGGTTTATTTTAAATCGGGTTCATTAAGTTCCTTACAGGGGCAAGCCCCCATAATTAATTACATCCTAAGAAACATGATTCCTTAGGAATACTCTCAATTAAGGTAAATGATCATTTTCTTCAAATATTTTGAAAGGTAGGACTATCAATCAGTTGGTTTATTTTTAGAAGGTCAAGTGGGATTGATCAAGAGGAGGGAGTTCTTATCGAAGCCAAATGAAAACAAGTAGGGGATGCTTAAGATATTAGGAAGCCTAGTAAGCATCCCAAACTATCATATGGTTGAGATTTATATTTTTGAAATTGAATTAATTTATTTGAGTTAAATTTTTATTAGAATGTTAGGGCATATAATTCCATGATACAAGGTCACGAAAATGCCTAAGAGGAGAGGATTTATACTCGTAGCCCATAAATGGAAGTAGAAACCTCTGAACCTAAATCTAGGGAGCTTTAGTGAGGGCCAAAAGCACGACCTAAATCTAAGGAAAAAATGGGTATTTGGTTTGCCTCCACAAGAGTGGATAAACCACTTGCTTGTTTGGATTTACAATCGCCTGGGGGTGACTGCCAACTAACTTCTCCTACGATTTTAAAATATGTAAGTAAGTCATATGTTTATGCAAGATAGAAAGTTTGTTATTTATTTAGAATGAGACTAAGTCCTTAAACACACTCCCTAAAGAGATTAGATCATGTAGGGCATGAATTCATGACTTAAATCTAATGCAAAATTTTCATATATTTTATTTTCATTTTGACAATCATAGATTCATGCCTAATGAGAAATAAGATTATGAGCCAAAATCAACAAGATGGGAGGTGCATTTCCACCATGGCTCTCTCAAGCTGCTAAGCACGGTGGAAGCCCTCCAAATCAAGAGATAATATGCCTTTATGAAAGTGAGAAAATAATACCATCGAGCCAGGGTTACTAATTATTTTATCTTGATTTTTCGCATAAGCTTTAGGTGAGGTTATGAGTATTTATTTTAAATTTTGAGTTGCTTAATTGGGTAGAAGATTTATTTTCCTAAGAGCCTAATCGTCATCCAGGCCATACATCAAGCAAGGAAGAAACTAGAAAAATATGCAATTTCTAGTGCATAAGCTAAACAAAATATCAAATATTTTATGCTAATAAAGGACACATTTGTGTGCACCACCCAAATCTAGAAACAAATTAGTAGTCAGCTCATTTATACAACCCAGACTACAAATGAATTCATTATAATTAAGCAAGAAATTCATGTTATGGGGGGTCTTCATTTCTTCATTTCTTCTTTCTACTTTCTTCTTTTAGTTCCTTCTTTTAGATGGTTGGAATGTGGTTGCTCTAAAGGCTTCACATGGTTCATAAGATATAATCTTATAACCATTTCTTATCCTAATCCCCCATAATAATCATTCCAAAAAACCCTAATTACAAAACTACATGAAAAGAAAAAGTAAATCTAACTAACACCTACACTAATAGAGATTAGCTAAACAAACCATATAAATCTCAAGCATATATATTGGACTTAACACCCCACACATGGGTAACCAAGTCCACTTGGCCTATTGGATTATGCTTAGGGGTATAAGCGCCTACACAACAAAAGTATTTTTATTTTTATTTATTATAGCGCCCCTTAAGCACAATCCCCTACAGAAGATAATGCTTAGACTAGATTATCCCACCATTCATTCTACGCACATTCACCCTAACATCCAGACTAAAATAAAATATTACAAAATAAAAGCAAACATTAAATCATGGACCGCCCTAACCTAAAGCTAGAAATGGTGACTTAGCCTAATGTGTGTGCTTTAAAAGGTTTGTGTGGTATGCTTAGCTAGGGCTTTAAGGTTTAAATTTTCTAAGTATAAAAAATGTTCAACTTAGATGGGTGGTTTTATTCAAGTTGTTTAGTTGATTTAGTTGATTTTTATTTGGTGATTTGTTTAAGTTTGAATGAACCTACTATTAATTGCTAAGTTACAAAGAGAGGGAAAAGAGAAGAGAAACTTCTCTTTCCTTCCCTACCTTAAGTAATTTCTAAAGTGGATTCATGTTTGATTTTATTTAGTGAATGTTTTCTTATGTGGTTTAATTAATTCTATGTTTAGAATAACTCTAAACAAACCTATTCAAAAGGAAAGGCATTTTAAGATTAAGTAAAGTGAAATAATATCACAAAACACACACCACTTTATTTCTTTCCCAACATATCTAACATGCATATGGATGAATCCTAAGCATATCTACACATGGAAATGAGAATGTTTAACACACCTTAATGATGAATGCTAAGTAGTGTTACTTAAGAAAATTTGGATGCTTTATGATGCATGATTTTCATTAAGTAGAAAAGAGTTATTCTTTTATCCATTTTTTATATGCACATGTGTATGTATGAAAGGCATAAGTGAGTACGACGCCACTGTTAGCACCAAGGGTGTAAGGTACAAGACCTACTTAGGACTACTTAATGCCTCGTAACCCCAAGGTCTAGACTAATATACCACTTTCCTTAAATACATATGCATGTACAAAAGAAATAAATGGAAAAGAAAAATACAAAGTTTATGTTTATTTGATTTTGGTTTGATTGTTTGGTTTATATGTATAAGTGTGGATGTGCTTCTTAACTAATAATATAGGGATGAATAAGGATGGATTTAAGCAAGTGGTATGTTCTTTTCAAATGAACTATACACTTTGCAAATCATATTCAAAACTATGTTAAAAGAAAAGAGAAGGAAAGCCACACAATGCATATCTTTATGTTTTACTCACATGCAAGCTTATAAATAATTATAAGTAGCATACCTTTCAGTTTAATGCTTGATTTATGAATTTTGAAAATAATTTTTGAATTTAATAGTGATAATAGCCATTCATATTCTTACTTTAGCCAAAACATGCAATTTGACATAAAGGAAACACATTTCATTTTAATTTTGATTTTTAAAAGGAAAAGAATGGATTTTCATATGACATACACATTTAGCATGCTAGGAAATAAATAAAATGATGAAAGTAATGTAAATTTATTCACCTTAATTAATTCCTAAAGACAATCTTATGGAATAGAATTATTTCAAGGAAATCAAATTTATTCTAAAGAGAGTTTGAATTTTATTTGAGTTTGATTTCAATTTGAGAAATGTGAGATGAGTTTTCTAGTCGTAACCCATTCCCACATGTGTATATTATTTTTGTTTAATATTTAGCTGATTAGGTCAATTTTATATTTTAGTTAGGTTAGGGTGTACATTAAGTGTATTAATTACCCCTTTCCTATACCACTTTAGCATATTTAACCAAATAATTATGAGCCAATGATATGACATAAAATCACACAAGAAATTTAAATCAGCAATGAGTACTTTCATAACCCTTTCAACCCATGTGGTTTGGGTTTTGATTTCCTTAAGCCACTTAGGTTATTTGACTACTGAGTGAATGCCACTGGGGGTCTTATATCAACTCAAATGTAGTCAAGATGAAAGGAGCCTTTGGGGGGCTTATCCTAAACCTCAAATATACTCGATCTAGTTAGATCATGATGATTAGTTCAAGAAGAAAGCTCAGGGACTCACATCTTCTTAAATAAAGTCAACATGAGGTAGCTTACTAGTTGGAAGCAGTCTACCATACTGCTCATTGGTTTGCAATGGTCAAGTTAGGAAGAAAGCATGGGGACTCACATCTTCCAAAAAAATGACCACTAGGGTGACATACTAATGAGGTAGTATGTAAACTCAACCTAGAGCAGCTAATGAGTGAGTGCCATAGGGGGCTCGCTCCCATATTAAAGTAGCCTGAGATAAAAGACATGTGTTTGTTTTTGTGCTTGTGTTAAAGGGAATGGGATGCCTCTTGGATTATCTCACACCTAATATAAACATGCTTAGGGAATTTGATGAAGTTGTTCCATGAATGGCAGTTGGGATTTCCACCATGAAAGGATGCCGCTCGGGTTCTCTTATACCTAACTTAGTTTTGCTAATCGAACTAGGATACCTCTTGGGTTCTCTTACACCTATTCTAATAGCACCGAGAGATTGTGTTTGATTGTGTTTGTGTTATAAAAGAGGGGTAGGATGCCTCTTGGGTTCTCTTACACCTATCCCAAACATGACATGGCAGATTCACAAGACAAGCAAACAATTCTTCGAAAGAAGAGAAGATTTTGATGAAATGGAATCAGATTTTTGTTCTTTTGTTGGTATTTATTTTTAAACATGTTTTATGGGTAATATTTCTTCAAATAGAGCCCATTAATTGGAAGCATCGGGTGTTCTCCTTTACAATCAATGAGCTGATAAAATCCTCCTTGGTAGGCCTTCTCTATGACATGGAGGCATTCTCAATTGGGTTTAAACTTTCGATGAGCAATAATTGGTCTCCTTAGGACTAACACAAGTTCTCCTATGTGGAAAGACTTAGGGTAGACTAGCTTGTTGTGAGCTTGAATCATTTTTGGCCATGTACAACCTGTCTCGCACTATGTTTACTCTCCTCCTCCAAACCTTTGAGCTCTTCTAACCGCAACTTTGTATTCTGCTCTATAGTGATCTTACTACCCAATGCTATCCTTAGTGATGGGAGTTGAACTTCTAAAGGTAGAATGACTTTGGACCCATACACTAAGGAAAATGGGGTAGATTGAGTTGGAGTTCGGTATGTGGTATGATAGGCCCACAAGGCTTCAATCAATTCCTCATTCCATTGCAGCTTGTTGTCATCAAGAGTCTTCTTTAATATTTGGATGAGAGTTTTGTTGAGTGCTTCTGCTAAACCATTTTCTCTAGGCAGTAGATGGTGGAATATCTCCAATCTATACTGTGTCTTCTAGTGAAGCTATTGATCTTGGTGCTTTTGAATGCAATACCATTATCAGATATAATTCGTCAAGGCACCGTAAACCTATATACGATATGGTTCCTAAAAAACTAAAGCACATGCTGAGCTGTGACCTCTCTGAGTGGGATTGCTTCCGCCCACTTGGAAAAGTAGTCGGTGGCAGCTAAGATGAATCAATGACCCTTAGAAGAAGGAGGATCGATAGGACCCATGATGTCGGTACCCTAACACTCGAATGACCATGAAGCCAATGTAGGGTGTAGAATATTGGGTGGTTGGTGTAAGACCACACCGTGTACCTGGCACTGATGACATCTCCTAGCTACATCCATGCAGTATGTAATCATTGAAGGCAAGTAGTATCCTAGTATCTTGATCTTCGTCTTCATCTTCAGACTGGATTGATGTGCTCCACATAGACCTGAATGTACCTCATTTATATTCCCATGGGCTTCGTGTTTATCTAAACAATGAAATCACATTTGATCAAAGGATCGTCGGTACAGGGTGCCATCAACGAGAGTGTAAGAGAGAGCTCTTTATTTCACTTGATGGGATTGTGACTTTTCTTGAGGTAGTTTGTCGGTGTTCAAATAGTCTATGAATGGCTATCTCCAATCCAGCTCCTTGTCCTTATAGGCAACGATAACCTCCCCTTGAAGAGAAAGTTTCTCGATGAGTTTAACATCAATAAGGGATTGGACTTATCTATTTTGGACCTTTATTGGAATGGACTCATCTTTCGGACTTGCCAATTCTTTGGCAAGTTTGGCCAAAGCATCTACAGAAGTTATCTACCTGAAACCTTGTATGAATTTGGGATCAACAGCTTCATGGTATACTCATGGTAATGACGAAGCTTGAGTTTGAGAACCTTGTAGGACTCGACAATCTGATTGATGACCAACTATGAATCTCCAAAGTTGTTGATGCTCTTGACACACATTGTGATGGCTAACTCTAGACTGGTAATCAAAGTCTCATAATTAGCTTTATTATTAGTGCTGGGATTCAAAATATAGTATGAGAATCTCATCACATCATGGTCTAAAGTTAGGAGAACTATTTCTACCTCTGCCTTTCCTGGAAGAGTAAATCATGGTGCTTCCCCTTTATGAAAAGAAGCTGCACCATAAAAATACATCTCCCATCGGCGGTTGTCAACCTTCCCTAAGTTCATGATTTGTTCATGTGGAGATCATAATAGCAGAATCAAAAGAAGAAGTAAAGCTTAAGAAATCCACTAGTGCTTATCCTTTTATCGCATGGAGGGGAACGAATGTAATATCAAATTATGAAAGAATGATGGACCATCATGCCAAATGTTTGGATAGCATTGGCCGTGTCATGAGATGCTATAATGGATTGATTCTAGAAATCAAGTTCACCTTATGAGAAACTATATAGTGCCATAGCTTTTGGGAGGCAAAGATCAAAGCCAGATAATGTTTCTCAATAGGTGGATAGTTTACTTCAGCAGGAATCAGATGATGACAGAGCTAATAGAGAACACTCTCCTTTCCTTCGTTGTTATCTTGGGCCAACAAAGTGTTGAGAGAGTAGTCCAATACAGTAGTGTGGAGGATGAGTGGCCTGCCTAGGATAGGGGTTGCTAGAACTGGCAGCTTCACCAAATACTATTTGATATCTTCAAAGGCATGCTGACACTTATTATCCCACTTGAACTTGGCATTCTTTTTGACAAGTGTTGAGAATGGCTTGCATCTCCCCGATAGGTTGGAAATAAAGCTTCTTAGATATGCCAACCATCCTTGGAAAGATCTGAGTTGAGTTAAACTCTTAGGAGGTGGCATAAGATAGCTTTGATCTTTTCTCGATCTATTTCTATTCCCATGTCTAAAACCCAACCCAAGGAATTTCTACTCCCAATGCACACTTGTGGGGATTCATTTTGAGGTTATATTATCTTAATCATTCAAAAACTACTCAAGTCAAAGAGATTCTTTTTCTCGCTTCTGACTTAGATCATCAAAGACTCAACCTGATGATGGATAAGTTTGTTAAAGATTTGAGTCATGGCCTGTTGGTATGTAGCACCAACATTTTTAAGGCCGAAAGGCATGACCCTATAACAATAGATTCCAATTGGGGTTCGAAAAGTAGTATTTCTTTCATCCTCAAGGGCCATCTTCATTTGGTTATAGCCAGATGACCCATCCATGAAGGAGAATACTGCATGAGATGAGGTGATGTCCACCATTAATTTTGGTATAGGAAGAGGAAACTCATCCTTAAGACATGCCTTGTTTAAGTCCCTAAAATTGACACAAATGCAAATTTAGCCATTATTCTTCTTAATTGGGATGAAACTGGCTAACTAGGTAGGGTATTTTTCTTCCCTGATAAAATTAGCATCAATTAATTTCTTGACTTCATAAATGACCTATTGTTCAATTTCTAATTGCATGCGTCTAGGAGCTTGCTTGATTAGATTAGCACTAGGATCTATTGCTAGTTTGTGGACTGCTATGTTAGGAAATAATCCGAGCATCTCTTCATAACTTCATGAAAAGCAGTCCTTAAACTCAGTTAATAGCTAACTAAGTCATTGGTTTCTTCTTCATTCAGCAATGAACTAATGTATGTCAAGCATAGATTTTTTTTATCCCGAGGTTAATTTCTTTAAGCTTGTCAATTATTGAATGAATCTCCTCTTGGTGCATCTTTGATTTGAAGATCATCTAGATCATCTGAGGCTTTTAAACACACATCCTCATAAGGGTTGGTTTGGTGTGAAAATAACCTATCAGACTCCAGATGGTTGGTGACAACTAAGTAGTAATTATCATCATCGACTGGACCCAGTATACTGAATCCTAGTCATGATCTTGATCATGCATCCTTGCCTGTGTTGTTCCATAGCTTTTCAAAGTACCCCCACCTGTGCTTAGACCATGAATAAGGAATCAAACCCTTCTTTACAAGATTAGAGCACAAGGTGAGTACCAATCAAAAGGTAATTTCATTAATTCTTTATATGAATTCTCCTCAAGTTCTACATCAACTTTAAGACTTGAGGAGGATGATCCCAAAAAGAATCTCTTCAGCTTCATGTCCTTAGAAGACTTAGGGGCTTCCTTAACTACTAAACCTTCAACTTTTTGAGATAAAAGTGAGGTTAGAGCTAAGGTTCCTAACTGTTGCTTGATAATTTTACATACATCTGATTCAAATACTTGCTTTCGAGGCCCGCCTCATTGTCACCGCTCGAGTGTCACCTCCAATGAAACCCGCCGAGAAGGGTTGGTATGTTAATCACTCACAGACTCATCCTCCCAGCCGATTCCAAGTCTATGTGAATAGTTACCCATGAATCAAACATAACCCCTATTGGCGATGGCTAATCGTGGGGTCTTCCACCTCTAGAACGCTATATTTTGTCTCCTCGTGGAGGTTGAGTTATCCTACCCATATCCATATGATGGAATGAACCAGGTGGAATGTGATATGTGGCTCTATTTCTTCTTCAATTTCCTTTCTTGTTCACTTGGATCATCAATTTTATTTTCTCTTCTTTTTTTCTTTTCCTTTTCTTCATTCTTTTCTTTCTTTGAATTTTGTCCAAGTTCATGAGAAAGGGTGTTTTGAGGAAGATAGTAGGTTGCATCTTCATATATCTTAACCTCTCTAAATGAAAATGGATTTTCATCTCCTTTGACATAGTACTCAATCCCATCCTTCCTGAACTTGATGCACTGATGGAGGGAGGATGGAATCATCTTATTTTGATGTATCCAAGGCCTACCAAGCAAAGTAGTAGTAATTCGATTCAATGATAAAACTTAGCTTCAGTCTTCCAGTCACCTATCTCCAAAGGTAACATTATAGAACCTAAAGCCCTCTCACCTTATTCATTGAATCCTCTCAACATCATCTGATCTCCTCAGAGTGTGGAGATGTCAATCCATAAATAGGCAAGGGTATTTAGACTCATAATGTTTACCGATGCACCTGGATCAACGAGAACTCTAGCAAGTCTGAATCTGCCCATGTCAACTATAATGTAGAGGGAAAGGTTGTGCTCCATGTCTCCTAGAAGAAGGTCTTCATCTCTGAAAGTGATCCCCTAAGCTTCTCTGGAATAATGTGACTCCTCACCAATAGTGGTCAGCTGAGCTAAGCATATCTCAGGATCAAGGAGGGCCTTGATTAATGATTACCTCTCTTTGGCAAGGGGCATTGTATATGCTTAGCTAGATGATAACTTTCTTAGTGAGAGGACATTGTAGTCCACCTTGGACTGATCCTCCATAAGCATATCCAAGGCTGAGCATCCTCATGGAGGGGCTTCGATCCTCACAACCAATGACTTGTTTCCCCATCTTGAGGTGTCTCAGAGGTAGAACCTTGCCACTACGGAGGTTGACTTTGGTGATCTCTTGTGGTAGGGTAATGGAAGGTTCTACTTGCATGTTAGGCTCACCTACAACTTCTCCTATGGGACCCTCAAAATTGGATGATTCCAAGTCTATCTTAAGAGGCAAACCCGTAGTATTCAGAGTAGGAAAATCAAACTCTGAATAAAAAAAAGGAAGATCGAAATTATTATAGTTATTGTTTAGACTTGAAAAGTTATTAGGAATATATTCAAACAACCCATGTGGTGATATAATTCAAGCTAGCTTTATTCTTCAATTTTGGATTTGATAGGAGGTACATAGTAGAAATTAAGTAAAGTAAGAGGGGTGAGGGATTTGATGCCCTCATCCATCGATATAAGATGTCTACTAGAAGAAGAGCCTAGTCAGTCAAGGAGTAGTCACCATGTACTATGTAATGGTGGAGTAGAGGCTGGTCTCTGTGGTTGCACCGCTATCTCGAAATGGAACATACCGCCGTTGCTGCCAGCTCCCCTTTCCCTCGAAGTTACTCGACAACCCAAAACCTTCCTTGATGTTGGAGGTTTGAGCTAACTTAGGCACCTACAAGAAAAGTTTCTTGATCTTTGATACAATTTTATTAGAGATTTTTGATAAGGAGATATCCCAACTTTCTTTGGTTTTGGAAGGATTGCAAGTATCCCCAAGGATTACCCTAATGGAACTGGATGGTTGTTCCACAAGGTATTCCTTTAGGATAACTATAGCCCTGATCTTGAAGCTATGTTCAAGCCAGCCCCTTAAATGTGAAGCAATCTTCCAAACATAACCTAACATGATCGCAAAGTTAGGATCATGACTTTGCCCACTTCCTCCGGGTCTCCTAGATTCGAAAGTAGCTGTAAGACTTCTTTAAGAGATTCTTAAAGATCTCTTACTCCTCTCCTAAATGAATAAGGCTTGTTAAGTTTATTCAAACCAGTAGTGGACCATAGTTACCCTGTGTATGTGTATCACCTGTTGACGATGTGGGTCGAGGAGGAGTAGGTATGGAGGCTACCGCGTGACCTAGGTCAGCTCTGGTGGTGAGGAGGTGAAAGCAATGGTCAGGAGTACCAGGTCTCTCAAACCGCTTCTAGTCTGCTGATTCCCCTTATTCACGCTATCACCGCCTCTAGTTTCTTCTCATATACCTGTGGCTTTTGGCTTGGTAGATCTAGAGAAGGCAACCGTTGGCTTCTCCTTGAAGCCTTGTTGATTAATTTTTTAAAAGTTTTGATGGTGAAACCTTTGAGCATGAAGGCGACCAGGCCATGGATATTCTTAAGTAGAATCTCAATGGTGTGCTATTCAGATAGCTGTGGTTCGCATTTCATACTAAAATTATGCCATATGAGAATGTAATCAACGAGGGACTCACCAAGATTTTGTTGAGCCACAACGAGATCGCCAACAGTGACCTTTTGCTAAGCTCCAACAAACCTCTTGATAAAGAGTTGCTTCAACTTGGAAAAAGTCTTCATTGAACTATTAGGAAGTTCAGCATACTAGTCAAATGCTATACTCGTTAAGCTACTGACGAAGAAATGAAAGAGTAAAGCATCACTGCCACCAGTGTTGCAACAACTAGCTTTGAAATGTGCAATGTGCTACCTCGGGTTTCCACTGTCATCAAAACTCTTGAAAGAAGGAGGCACGAAACCCTTAGATATTCAATTCCTCTGGTAGGGTCTACCCTTGGAACCTGATGATCCTTCTCGGGCTTGAGCTAATGCTTCATTCACTTGCTGCTCAACCATGCTCTTGATATCTTTTTCTTGTATGGAGGTACTATCCACTACCTTTCTATACATACTGGTACTACCTTGCTCTACTAGAGGTAAAGTCTTGGATTGATCCAAGACATGCACCAACTCTGGCTGACTAGCCTCAGCTATAGTAGGAGGGACTGCCGGTGCTTGGTTTTGAAGTGCTAAGATAGCTGCTAGCAAATCTTTGAGCCTCTTCTCTATCCTATCTATTTTTTCATCCTTGCTTTATTCTAAGGAGGTGTTGGTAGGGTCAGTCTTCCCGCTTCTCAACACCTTCCATAGTCTGCTGCTCTCTAAGGAGGGATCTTTTGGTATCTACCATGCAAACTCCTACCAAATATCCCAATAAATCATCTTCATTGGGATCAAAGCTGATATTCTCCTCATTAGACCAGTCATATTCTAGGATCTCTTTCTTCTCCATGAATAATGGGCTGCTATATCATCTAGAGAATGATCCATCTGAATTGACACAAATGACTTTGGCTGACTGATGATGGGATTAATATCATGTATTATGAGGCACCGGACCTCCCCTGCTACTGGAGAGTCAACCCTGTGAGGGATATACTCACTGGAAGAAATATTCTCTTGACTGTTATTGAATCTGCATGGGGTGACACTCCTAGGAGGATCCATCATCATAAGTGTAACTAAACTATCACCCTCTACCTCGACAACTGCTACAACCATCTCTATGTCCTGCTGTGGTGGTGGTGGTGAAGGGACAACCACTATGCTTTTCAGGTCGCTCCTTCTTCACCACTAAAGGTAGAGCAGAGGAGAGCTCACCACATAATAGAGTGTAGGGATGGGATCTCTACTGGCGGATCACTAATGGGTCCTCTTCTCTCCCCGATGCCTTCATGGCCTTTGGTGGAACTAGAGATGCTAGAACATGGATGTGATGATGGTGGGGGAGGGGTGTGTGGTGGAGGCACCACTGACTCTCTTGAGATATGAGCTGCTCTTTTATGATGTGTGGTCCCCATGAGTAGAATGCTATCACTATGATCAACGTGGGTAGAGCATCGATCAGGAAATTCAATGAGTGTAGAGGGGCTGAACCTCCCTCTCCCGGTGATATGAGGCAGGTATGGGCCTCTCGCCTCTCCTCTAATATGCTTTCCCCACGGGGATAAATCTTAGATCAAACTAAGCCCTCGAGATCATTAGCTCACCTACTCGACATAGAATAGATTGAAGGCCAGCATATGAGCTCTTCCTCTCACTGATTGGTGGATGGAACTGAAATACTGGTGGAGGTGAAGCAAAAATCCTCCTGACATCCTCTCTATCAGACCTAGAGAGAGGATGAAACTAGTTTGCTATAACCAGTGGGGAAACAAACATGCAAAACTCCTCAATAATAGACTGTGTGGCTGCCTCCATCTCTCTAGCAATGCGAGTGTGGTACCACTTTATCATATGGTTCTTGTTTCTCCTTTAGGTCCTGGTAGGGTGAGCATAGTAAGAGCTAGACCCAACCTTAAAAGTAGGGGAGATAATCCCTGGGATCATAGGAGCCTTCCCCTTTGATGGTGCTAGTGAGTGGGTGCTAGCCCTAATTGGGGCAGCATGGGGAACCATGGGGCGCATAGGTGCTGGCACTAACACTATTGCTATGGGAACTGCCACAGCCTTCCTCTTCATTGAGGGAATCTCAGAATCTGACAACATGTCAACTTGAATGACTAGCTCTTGCCTGACCATTATGCTTCTACTAGTAATCTTGAGGGAGGTCCCCTCACATCAGGCCCCCCTCACCAAAATGGATGAGGTTAGTCGAAATGGGTGGCGATCAAGGCCATCCATCCCATGGAAAACTGAACACATACTTGGGTGCTCATTGATTCAAGCATCTTGACGAGACTAAAAAAAGTGAACTAGCAATGTCAAATAAACTTGAATTAGATTTTCTTGCTTTATTGATTTTGAATTTGAATTTAGAATTTGAACCCATACTCAATATCTTGAAAGTGTTAAGTCAGGCACAAAAGATTTATAATTGATTTTGAGATTTGATTGGAAAGAGGAATTTTTTTTTTGAATGTAGAATCCACTTTCAACAAATTTGGATATGTTGAAAATGGGTTCAAATATTTTTGAAGAGATGCTTCCATAGGGTCACATTTAAATTTTGATTTTGATTTTGAGGACCTTTTATTTAACAAATTTGGGTATGTTATGTTAAAGAAAAGGGTCAATTTGATTTTGATTTGAGATTTTTGGAATCTACTCAGCAAATTTGGATATGCTAAGTGGGGTGTTTGAAAACAATTTCTTCTTTTTCTTTGTTTGCTTTATTTTGTGAATCATTTGTATTTTGAAAATGGAATTCTAATTTAGCAAATTTGTGTGTGCTAAATGAGGAATCCAAGTGTGTTTTATTTTTGAATTTTTTTGAAAAATAATACTCTTAGCAAATTTGAGTATGCTAAGAAAATTCTAATGTGTTTCTTTTATTTTTAGAGATTTTGATTTTGAAAAATAAGACTCTTAGCAAATTTGAGTATGCTAAAAAAATTCTAATGTGTTTCTTTTATTTTCAGAGATTTTGATTTTGAAAAATAGGATCCTTAGCAAATTTGGGTATGCTAAGGAAATCATAATGTGTTTCTTTTGTTTTGGATTTTGATTGAAAATGGAGACTTCACTAGCAAAATATGGTATGCTAAAATGAAGTTCCAATGTTTTGATTTTATATGAATGATGGACACTTCACTTAGCAAATTTGAGTATGCTAAATGAAATTCCAAAAATGTGTTTCAAATTTTGTTTTAAAAATGGAGAAATCACTTTAGCAAATGTGGTATGCTAGAATAAAGTTCCAATGTGTTTTGAATTTTTGTGGAATGGAGATTTCACTTAACAAATTTGAGTATGCTAAGTGAAATTTCAAAAATGTGTTTCAAATTTTGTTTTGGAAAAAGGGAGACTTTACATTAGCAAATGGGGTATGCTAGAATGAAGTTTCAATGTGTTTTTGAAAATTTTGTGAAATGAAAATTTCACTTAGCAAATTTGAGCACACTAAATTAAATTCCAAAAATGTGTTTCAAATTTTTGTGTTTTGGATTTTGTTTTGAAAATGGATACTTCACTTTAGCAAATGTGGTATGCTAGAATGAAGTTCCAATGTGTTTTGAAAAATTTTGTTTTTGAAAATGGAAACTTTATTTTAACAAATGTGGTATGCTAGAATGAAGTTCCAAATGTATTTTGTTTTTGAGAAATTTTGTGTTTTGTTGATTTTGAAAAGAGAGATCTCCATTTAATAAATTTAGGTATGTAAGATAGAGATTAATTATGTTTCATTTTTCAAATATATATTTTTGTGTGTGACTATTGCTTTTGAAAGGGGAAATTCTAACTTAATCATATGAGGGATATGTTAAGTGGCATTTCAAAATAATGTCATTTTACTTGGAAATGAAATCTTCATTCAATAAATTTGGGTATATTGAATGGAGATGTTCATATGTGGTTTTTGAAAGTTTATTTTTGATTTTGATTGGAAATGAAAACTCCATTAAATAGATGTGGGTATATTGAATGGAGTGGTTCATATGTGTTTTTTTGAAAGTTTATTTTTTTTGAAGATGTTATATCCATCCAACACATTTGAATGTGTTGAATGGAAAGGCCCATCTTCAAATTTTGTGCTTTTTGAAAACATGATTATTGGAATTTTATTTTTGAAAATGAAGTCTTCATCAAAATGAATTGAGTGAAGAAGTTCATTTGTGCTTTTAGAAAATATGAGCATTGATTTTATTTTTGAAATGTTTCTACATGTAATAATTGTGAAAATTATAAGATGTAGTGAAAATATTTTATTAAGTGTATTTTGAAAAAGCGCTTTTGAAAAGCAAGACATTTATGAAAGATTTATTTTATCTTTATTTTTAGAATAAACCTTTCCTTACCATAAAAATGGTAAAGAGGAAGTCTTTAATCATTTTCTTTTTATTAAATTTTTATTTTCATCCATTGGGGAACCCAACGGGGGTTTTAGGACCAACATGGGGTGATTTCCTAAAACCTAAAGATGTTGGCTAGCTTAACTTAAGGATGAAATAAGCTAAATGCCAACAGAAAGAAAGATATTCTTGGATTCATACAAAAGTACAAACCCACTATAGATACTTGGAGATAATTATCATTTACCAAAGATAGAGAGAGGAACCATCCCCAGCAGAGTCACCAAAAAAATCTGTGGTAAAATATATTCTTATCTTCATCCATCCATTTAGAAGAGGATAAATTAAAATAGAAATATATGCCTTTTGGGATGCCACGTAGATCCGCAGATGTTCTTATTAGGATGATCAGGTATGACATTAATGAGAGGTGTACTATCTCGAAAGATAGAAGTCACCACCCTACAATGAACTTAATCACCTCAATAAGAACTCTTAAGGACTACGGGTCTTCGAAATGTACCTGAGATTCTTCCTGTACTTTACATGGAAAAGTAAAGTAGGGTTTATTTTAAATTGGGTTTGTTAAGTACTCTACAAGGACAAGCCCTATAGTTAATTACATCCTAAGAAATATGATTCCTTAGGAATACCCTTAATTAAGGTAAATGATCATTTTCTCCAAAGATTTTGAAAGGTAGGACTATCAATCAATTGGTTTATTTTTAGAAGGTCAAGTGGGATTGATCAAGAGGAGGGAGTTCTTATCGAAGCCAAATGAAAATAAGTAGGGGATGCTTAAGATGCTAGGAAGCCTAGTAAGCATCCCAAACTACCCTATGGTTGGGCTTTATATTTTTGAAATTGAATTAATTTGTTTGAGTTAAATTTTTATTAGAATTTTAAAGCTTATAATTCCATGATACATGGTCACAAAAATGCCTAAGAGGTGAGGATTTATGCTTGTAGCCCGCAAAGAAAAGTAGCAACCTCTGAACCTAAATCTAGGGAACTTTGGCAAGGGCCAAAAGCATGACCTAAATCTAAGGAAAATGGGTATTTGGTTTACCTCCACAAGAGGATAAATCACGCTTGTTGGACTTACAGGGGGGTTAACTAACTTCTCCTACAGTTTTAAATTATGTAGGTAAGTCATATGTTTATGCAAGATAGCAAGTTTATTATTTATTTAGAATGAGACTAAGTCCTTAAACACACTCCCTAAAGAGATTAGATCATGTAGGGCATGAATTCATGACTTAAATCTACTGCAAAATTTTCATATGTTTTATTTTCATTTTGGACAATCATTTGACTCAGGCTATAGGATTCATATGCCTAATGCATAAGAAATAAGATTATAGGCCAAAATAAATAAGATGGGAGGTGTATTTCTACCATGGCTCTCAAAGGTCAAGCCAAGTTCTCTAGCACGGGTGGAAGCCCTCCAAATCAAGAGTGAAATAATATGCCTTTATGCATGAAGTGAGAAAAATAATACTCATCGAGCTAAGGGGTTACTAATTATTTTATCTTGATTTTTCGCATAAGCTTTAGGTGAGGTTATTATTTATTTTAAATTTTGAGTTGCTTAATTTGGTAGAAGATTTATTTTCTAAGAGCTAGTCATAATCCATCAGATACATCAAGAAACTAGGAAAACATGATTTTAATCAAGCTAAACAAAGTAGTAAACATTCTATAAAGCCAATGTAAAAGAATAAAAGGCCATTTATGGTTAGGCACCATCACACAAACCCAGAAACAAATTGGGCAGCTGAGCTCTTCCCTTATATAACCCAGACTACAAATGAATTAATTACAATAAAGCTAAGAATTCATGTTATGGGGGGTCTTCATTTCTTCATTTCTTTTTTTCTTCTTTCTTCTTTCTTCTTTCTTCTTTTAGTTCCTTCTTTTAGATTGTTGGAATGTGGTTTCTCCAAAGGCTTCACATGGTACATAAGATGTAATGTTATAACCAATGCTCATCCTAATCCCCCATAATAATCATTCCAAAAAAAAATCCTAATTGCAAAATTACATGAAAAGAAAAAGTAAATCTAACTAACACCTGCACAAACAGAGATTAGCTAAAAAAACCATACAAATCCCAAGTATGTATATTAGACTTAACACCCTACACATGGGTAACCAAGTCCACCTGGCCTATTGGATTATTCTTAGGGGTATAAGTGTCTGCACAATAAAAGCATTTATATTTTTATTTATTACATCACCCCTTAAGCATAATCCTCTGCAGAAGATAATGATTAGACTAGATCATCCTACCATTCATTCTACGCACATTCACCCTAGCATCCAGACTAAAACAAAATATCATAAAACAAAAGAAAACATCAAACCATGCACCACCCTAACCTAAAGCTAGAAATGGTGGCATAACCTAATGTGTGTGCTTTAAAAGGTTTGTGTGGTATGCTTAGCTAGGGCTTTAAGGTTTAAATTTTCTAAGTATGAAAAATGTTCAACTTAGATGGGTGGTTTTTTTCAAGTTGTTTAGTTGATTTTTATTTGGTGATTTATTTAAGTTTGAATGAACCTACAATTAATTACTAAGTTGTAAAGAGAGGGAAAAGAGAAGAGAAACTTCTATTTCCTTCCCTACCTTAAGTAATTTCTAAAGTGGATTCATGTTTGATTTTGTTTAGTGAATGTTTTATTATGTGTTTTAATTAATCTTAAGTTTATAATAACTCTAAACAAACCTAATCAAAAGGAAAGGCATTTTAAGATTTAGTAAAGTAAAATAATATCACAAAACACACACCTCTTTATTTGTTTCCCAACATATATAATAAGCATATGGATGAATCTTAAGCATATCTACTCATACAAATGGGAATGTTTAGCACACCTTAATGATGAATGCTAATTAGTGTTACTTAAAGAGATGATTATTCTTTTCATGCACATGTGTATATGAAGGAATTAGTGAGTCTGCCATTGTTAGCACCGGGGTGTAAGGTATAAGACCTACTTAAAATTTAAACAACCTGGGGTTAATATATACCACTTTCCTTAAATACATATGCATGTACAAAAGAAGTAAATGGAAAAGGAAAATGCAAAGTTTATGTTTATTTGATTTTGGTTTGATTGTTTGGTTTTTATGTATAAGTGTGGATGTCCTTCTTAACTAATAACATAGGGATGAATAACGATGGATTTAAGAAAGTGTTATGTTCTTTTCAAATGAACTATACACTTTGCAAATCCTATTCAAACTATGTTAAGAAAAGAGAAGGAAAACCACATATACATATCTTTTCTCACATGCATAAATAATTATAAGTAGCATACCTTTCAGTTTTAATATTTGATATATAAATTTTGGAAATAATTTTTTAATTTAATAGTGATAATAGCCATTCATATTCTTACTTTAGCCAAAACATGCAATTTGACATAAAGGAAACATTTTATTTTAATTTTGATTTTTAAAAGGAATGAATGCATGATTTTCATATGACATACACATTTAACATGCTGGGAAAGAAATAAAGTGATGAAAGAAAAGTAAATTCATTCACCCTAAATAATTCTTAAAGATAATCCTATGGAATAAAATAATTTAAAGCAAATCAAATTTATTTTAAAGAGAATTTGAATTTTGTTTGAGTTTGATTTCAATTTGAGAAATGTGAGATGAGTTTGCTGGTCTTAACCCATTCCCACATGTGTGTATTATTTTGTTTAATTTTTAGATGATTAGAATTTTATGTTTTAGTTATGTTAGGGTGTACATTAAGTGTATTAATTACCCTTTACCTTATATTTAATCAAATAATTAGCAATGATATGACATAAAATCACACAAGGAATTTAAATCAGCTATGAGTACTTCCATAACCCTTCCCACACATGCGGGTTGGGTTTTGATTTCCTTAAGCCACTTAGGTTATTAAACACCTACGCATCTACCCTAGATGGATTGATTAAGTTTTGGAATGTTTTGAAAATTTTATCAAGTTAATTAAGTAAGTACTTAGTGGATTAACCATTAATTAAATTTAGATTAAGGAAGAGAAAAGGGGTTTAAGGAATAACATAGAGAAAATATCTCAAAATTATTCCCTAAACCTCTTGACCGCTCAGACAAAACTTAATTAACTAAATCAAGAGATTAAATTATTATTCACACACTTAATTAGGCTTAATTATATTAAGAGGGTAATTAAGGATTCAATAATTTATCCCCCCTAATTAACCCATCAATAAATCCCAAGAAAATAAGCAGAGGCAGAATTCATCCCCCTAAATGCACTTGAGAAGTTTGAGATTAATCAGTGGGATAATTATGGAGTAATTAGGGTTATTAAGTTCTCATTAAAACCTTAATTAAGAAAAATATACTATTTAAAATCTAGTGAAATTAATTTTAGAATATTCTCCTTAGAATTATCTATCTAATGCTTTTTACCTTATATTTTTTTTTCTAAATTAGTTATTTATGAAGATTGATGATTATGATAATTAAATAAATCCCTAATTAAAATGTCTTGTTGGGTACCGTGGAGGTTTCGTGACACACGCTTTCCATGAGGGAGAGGCTATTTAAGTTGTCACATCATATGCATGTGGCGCTTTCTCCCCATTCATTGAAGGATTCGATTGAGATTGGTATTAAGGATTAAATCGTATCCTGCATCTTGATCATGGCGTCCATCAAAATGCGGATGGATGGCCCATGATCCATCCTAATCTTCCTTGTGAGATGGCCAGTCCATCTTAGGGAAGATCCTCGATTGAGTTTGGATTGAAACAAAATTCAACCCATACCATCTAAGAGTAAAAGGGAACACATCCAATGGCTAACTTTGCTTGGGGTGAAACTTTCCTTCACAAAGGGCCAAGAAAAAATGAAACTATGCTTGGTTTAATGGCATACCTCGCTAGAGGCTATTACCGATGCTCAAATCCCTTAAAGTAGCTTCGTCTAGTGGAGATGAAGCCTTGTTGAAGGTTTGAGGTGTTGAGATTGAATGGATCTTCCTATGGACCAAGTCCCACCTCCCTTGCCTTTGGAGCTTGGAAGAAGCTTGGGATGAGTTTGACTAGCCCTCGAGGGTGCTCAAGGAGGAATTGATTTGGAGTATTGAGTGAGAAAATGGCTTGAGCTCCCATTTTTGGTTTAGAGAAATTGAGAAATGGAGAATTATAATCCTAGAAAGCTTGGGAGAGTTGCGACTTACTGAGTTCCTAAGCTCAATCAATGAATGAATTCAAGAATTAGTGGGAGTATATCTCCCTAGGTTGAATCGGATGGCCACAAGATTCCTTGCCATTTTGATCCAATACCCTATTGGGGTTTGTTTGGTCATAGAGGTCATGACATTGGCTAAAGGAGGGAGGTGAAGCTCCCATGTGTTTAATTGAGTGGAGGAATGATCCCATGTGCTCATGTCCAAGTGGTGATTGGTTTTGGGTTGGGTTACAACCCAAACCCATTCATGCACCATATCCATTAAGAGGATGTCCAATCCATGAAAGAAATTGAGCAAATTCCAAATGGTTTTGATTTGGTTACCATATGGCCTAGGTAAAATGGTCATTTGACTTGATTTGAATATATTTGGTATGATTGAAAATAGCCAAGTTTCAATTTGGAGTTGGTTTGATATGATTTGGCTCATGTTGACCCATTTAGGTCAAAATGGGTCAACTTGTCAAGTTGACCAATTGGTCAAATTGGGTCAAACCAAGGGTCAAGTTCATATGACCATTTGAAATATTTTGCATCATTGGTTTGGTTCAATTTGATTTATATTTGAATTTGGTTCATTTGATTTCAAATGGGTCAAGTTGACCAATTTGACCCATTTGACCTATTTGGGTAGGTCATGGGTTATTTTATGTTTGGTTGATCATTTAAAATGGATTGATGTCTTTGTTTCCAATCAATTTGGTTTATATTTGGATTTGACTCAATTTGACCCTTTAGTTGGGGTTGGGTCAAGTAGGTTAGGTCTAGTTGGCCAATTGGGGCTTTGGTCAAGTTCAACAAGTGATTTGGAATGAACTTGACCCATTGGTTTCAATCAATTTGGCTTAGATCAAGTTTTGACATATTTTGACTTTTAGGTCAAGTTGGGTCAAGTTGGGTCAAGTGCCAATTGCAATTGGGCTAGGTTAGGCTCAAATGATGACTTGGTCAAGTTCAATTATTGATCATGAATGAGTTTTGATCAATGGTTTCAATCAATTTAGCCTATGGTGGATTTTGGCTAGTTTTGGTTTCATTTTGGCTATGTGTTGACTTGGTCAACCCTTAGGTTTGACTCAATTTGAGTGATTGATCATCTTATGATGATTGTTGCTCATAATGTGAGGCTTAGGTGGGCTTAGTTCAATCCAATTTGGTTAGGATTAGATTTTAGCTCATAAGGGGTACTTTAGCTCACTTTGGGTCAAGTGAGCCTAAGTGGGTCAAATGGCTTGGTCAAAGCTTGATTTGAGTTTGATTAAACTCACACATGGACTTAAGATCAAAATATAAATCCATTTGCTAGTGATTTGAAGTCAAATAGGTTTTGATTCATTTGACAATTTCAAGTTCAAAGGGTGAACATGAGTTTAGCTTGGGTTTGATTTTGAATTAGTTTTGGTTTGATGATTGAGTTTGTATTTATATTTGGATTCATGATTGGGATTGATTGAATCATGAAGAAAAATCAAGTTTGACTTGATTTGAATTTGATTTGCTAAGTTCAAGATTTGACTTGAAAGGTTGAATTTTGATTGAATTTGGATTTGATTAATTTTGATATTTGAATATATTTCATTTATATTTGTGAATATAAATGAGAATATAAATGGGTTATGAGAAAATTTCTTGAATTTGAATTGATTTGATTTGATTTGGCTAAGTCCATGAGAGGGAATCAAGACTTGAAATATTTTTGATTTGGATTTGAATTTTGAATTTGGTTTGATTGATTTGAATTTATATTTCATTTTTATTATGTGAATATAAATGAGAATATAAATGTTTTATGAGAAAATTCCTTGAATTTGAATTGATTTAGATTTGATTTGAGCTAAGTCCATGAGAGAATCAAAGTGACTTAGAAAGATTTTATTTGGATTTGAATTTTGAATTTGGTTTGATTGATTTGAATTTATATTTCATTGATATATGTGAATATAAATGAGAATATAAATGGGTTATGAGAAAATTCCTTAAATTTGAATTGATTTAGATTGGATTGGAGCTAAGTCCATGAGAGAGAATCAATGGACTTAAGAAATATTTTGGAGTTTGGAATCCAATCATGGACTTCAATCATAGGTTTAAATTATTTGGAATTGATTCATGATTTGGAGAAACCATGAATTGGTTTCAAGGTTTGAGTTAGAGTTGGAGTTGATGAGTTTGGGAGTTTTGACTTAGAAGAAGGAAGTGAGGATTTGGTTCAAGCTATAGGGTAGGAAAATTTTCTAGCACTCCTAAGGCATAACCTATTCCTATGGCTAACTCTTATAAGCCTCTAGGGTTAGGTTGAGTGTCCACCTAATCACTAGATGTGTCTTAATACTAAGGACTCTTAAAGTCTAAGAGAAGTCCTATGTGTAAGATGAAGGGGTTGAGAGCTCATCCAAAAAATGAGGTCAACAGCCTTCCCACCATGCCAAGAAAGGCATGTATGGGGATCTGAGGTACCTTCATGTAACACAAACTTTCTCTCGATGCCAAGAAAGATGTGTACAAGTATTTATATACTCGTAAGCAAGCTAAATTCCAAATTTCCTCCTTTTTTATTGTTCCTTGGTACTCCAGATTCTGACAAAATTTTGGCAACATCTCCCCTAACCGGGGGATTTCTACCAAAACTAGGTCTGCCTACTCGTCTAAAAAGACCTGCATGGGTGGTGTTTTACAACACCATGATCATGAGTCTTCCAACCTACCTGTCTAAAAAGATGCGCATAGGCTCTTCGGGTACTTGTCAGAAAACTCAAAATTTTCTTCCACACCAAGAAAGGCATGTACAAGTACTTATACACTCATAAGCAAGCAATTTTATACCTATGGAAAGGAATGGACAAGCGAGCGCGGACAGGATCGGGTATGTGAGTGCGCTTGGGGGGCTCACACTAGCGTGCGCGGGCGCTGACGAGGGCACAGGTGCGTGCGTGGGCGCAGGGGCAAGTGGGCTATTGCAAGTGTGAGACGCTACGTGGTCAACCTCGATTCACTCATGGGAGGCAGAACAGACCTGCACTCGGGCCACGCAGGAACGACACGATGCGTGTGGGATGGATGGGGGTGGGGTGGCTGGTCACTATGCTTGTGCGGCTGTAGGAGCGGGATGGATGGATGGACGACCAGAGGGGAGCTCGCTTCTATGCATGAGGGAGCTCATGAGTGCAATTAAAGCCAGTTGCGGGAGTTTTGGGGTTATGGGGAGTAGAGATTAGGGTTAGGTAATAAGAAGGATATTTATAAGATTTTGTTTAAGTGTTTAATTAACCCTAATTCAAAATTTTAAACCAACATTATCACATGGGCAATATATATGTCAATTTTAGGTTATTCTGATGTTTTAAATGTAACAATGTAGTCCGTTTCATGATCGGGGGCCATTTGGTTCAAGTCAACGTCGAATCAAGTTAATTTTAGTTCAAAATTATGTGTTGCCGCTTTCGATCACTCGATATTCATGTAGACTCATTTGAATTGAGCATGAACTATCTCATTTGATAGATTTTGATATTTTAATACTAACAGTGTAATCAATTTCATGAACGGATGTCATTTGGGCATCATCGCAGCCTCCCGACCTCGATATATGTGTAAGCGCATTGATGGATTTTCTTCTTGATTGATCGATCGTCAAATTGTGTAATATATATATATATATATATATATATATATATATATATATATATATATATATATATATATATATATATATATATATATATATATATATATATATATATATATATATATATATATATATATATATATATATTATGATCAATTTTAATGTACTGAATGAGATGGCAAAGTCCGTTCATCGATCAGAGATCATTTTGATTGATTTTCGGTGATGTTGAGTGTATTTTAGCTCTGATTTATGCATTATTACATCTGAAGTCCATCAAATTTATCATGTGAGCTCGACTCGACTGATTCAGCATGCATGGAGGTCAACAAATGCCCCCCAACAAATGTGATTCACGCATTGAGTGAGTCATATTTGTTGAAAATAAATTGACCCTTTGGGCTAGCCATGGATCTTGACTTACTTGAGTTTCGATTTCAATAGTTTATGGAGCTTTGATGGAATATGTCATTAGTACAATGCCTTGTGTTTAGACGAGCTAAATGACATGGTTGACTAATTTATCTTGATTGACTTATTGGATGGATAAGAGATTCTTCCACCATATACTCTCTGCTTCAATGGGTTTGCTGAAGATCTCTTTCTTTTGTATCTTTATAGATTTGGATTTCCTCCGACCCAAGATTCATGCTTGATCGGGTTGGATGGAGGAATTGGTTTATTTACTTTAGAATTTGAAATTTCTTCTATCCTATCTTTAAACTTGAAGAACTTGATGAAGGATTAGCTTGATTTGACCATATTGATTTGTCAAGAAGTGCACATATGTCTTCAGTCTTATGCTTGCTACTTTGACAGACACGTAGAAGGGTGCATATAGATGACCCAACTTTTTGGCTTATATTAGGTCTATAATGTTGAGTTATCAATATATAAATGTGTGTTTTAATAGACTGAATAACCATGGAGATCCTTTAGTTCGACCATCAGCTTTGTATGAATTATGGAATTGCTTCCTCGGTCCTGTGCTTCATGCTTTGACAGACTTGATGAGGAAATTGACTTTGATCTGTGCTTGGTGCTTGATCAGGCTGTTTGAAAATAGATTGGGATATCACCTTGTAGGTAATATGGAGATTAATTTGAGGCAGCTCTGGGTTGAGAGTTATTTCCTCATATTTTCTTGGTCCATCGATCAAGTAGAAAGTACTCTTAGATTATAGCTACTTATAATCACTAAGCTAAATTTGGTTTGAGATTGAATAGCTCTTATCATTGTACCAACAAGCAGGTATTCTTTCACTGCAGCCTTTTCTTATGGCTTATTGAGGAGGAGAGCGTCAATAACTTGACCATTTGTTAGCTTGTTAAGTCTGACCTTTAGAACCTACTCGAGTCTTTGGCTTAAGCTATGATAGTTTGGTGGTTTGGTCATCAGACTAATGAATGGGGGCTCTTTCACTGTGGCCTTTTCTTGCAGCTTGTTGAGTGAGGAGAGCATCAGCGACTCAATCATTTGCAGGCTTGTTGAGTCTAACCTTTAGAATTCATATGTGTCATAGACTTGAAGATGTAGAGGTTGATATCTTTCCAACTTAGCTGAATGAAGCTTCCTAAATTGGAAGTTCTTCTAACTTGATCTTCAAAATTTAATAAATTTGGGAGACAAACTTTTGATATTTAGGGCTATCTTTTTGAGAATGGAAGTAGATTTTTTTTATTTCTTCAAGAGCCTGCAACTTTAATTATAATAGTTATAGATATATTCAAGGATTTTGGCATAAAGCTCGATGTGAACCTGAATATATATACAAGAAGACCTCCTATTTCATTGGAGAGGGTTGAACAACCTTGATCATAAAAAGGGCTCATGTCTAACAGGGGGATTACAGATTAGTTTAGAACTATATTACAAAGTTAGATTTCTTTTACTGCAGAAAAGTCATGATATGTTTTTTAGTCATAATATATATCTATCTAAGGATCTCATCTTAAAGGATGATATTGAAGGATGTCATCTTAATCTTAAGGGATGATATTAACTTAGATAAATATATAAAAATGCCCCATATCTAACAGGTGGGGGGGAGGCTTTCACAGTAACTTGAAAATACATTCTCAATTTAGGAGAGAATCTGTAAGCGACATTACATATGTATCTGATATGAAAGCCTTATTAGTGCAAGATTCATTTAAGCATTTATATACTTATCCGTAGTTAGTTGTTATATTTCTTGAGATATCAACTATTGATTGGTGGCATCGGCCATTGACCATTTATGTTAATAAGCTAGAAGGCTCCACCTTTATGCACCTTCTCTATGACATAGGGGCCTTCCTAGTTGGCTTCAAATTTACCGCCGATCTTGCGATGATGGATGATTGACCTTCTTAACACCAAAACCAATTCACCTTTCTGGAATGTCCGAGGATGTACTAAACTATTAAATGATTTGGACATCCTCATTCGATAGATTTCTAAACTTTGTTGAGCTTGGAGTCTAACTCCATCAAGCACATCTAACTCTTCTATTTGTAGGCGAGCATTCTCATCTTGAGTAAGATTGAATTGGACAGCTACTCAAAATGATGGTAGCTCAACTTCTAGTGGTAGCACGACTTCAACCCCAAATATTATAGCATAAGGAATGTCCTTGGTTGACATCTTGTAAGTGGTTCTATATGCCGATAGTGCTTCCATCATTTTAGTGTGCCACACTCTTTTTTATGAGAATATTTTTGAGCAATTTTATCAATATTTTATTAAAGGCCTTTACTATACCATTAGCCCTTGGATTATAAATTGATGAGTATCGTCAATCGATTTTATGTCGATTAGTGAACTTAAATATTTTTGCACTCATGAAAACTGGGTCATTGTTTGAAATGATTCATCATGATACCCCGAATCTATAGACAACATTATTGGTGAAGAAGTCAATGAATCGATCAGTAATGACTTCTTTAAACAAAGCAACTTCAACCAATTCGGAGAAGTAGTCAGTAGCGCTAAAATGAATCGATGTCTGACTAAGGATGGAGGATCAATTGACCAAATTATTCCCCAGCTTTAGAATGGCTAGGACATTATTGTTGGGTGCAGAGGACTCAGAGGTTGATGAATGAGATCTTCGTAGACTTGGCATTCATGACATTTCTTAACATGATTAATACAATCTTTCACCATTGATGGCCAATAGTATCCCATCCTTTTAATTTTTGTTGCCATTTTTGGACCTGACTAGTGTACGCCACAGAGTCCTTCATGAATTTCAGACATAACTTTGTTGGCTTCATCTGTCCCCAGCATCACAGGAACATTTGTTCAAAGGATCTATGGTATAATGTGTCATTGATATAAGCATATCATAGAATTTTTTTGTAATTTGTGTGGCTAGTGATTTACGCTAATTCATGAGCTCAAGCACTCGCCTATTATAGTACGCCAATTCAAGCTTATTAATCTTATAGAGACCCAACACTTGGTTGATCACTAATTGAGAGTCTCCAAAGATTCCTAAATTTTGGATGTCGATAACAATAGCTTCTTCGAAGCCTGCCACCTTTGCCTCGTATTTAGCTTCATTATTAGTTCTTAGCTCAGTCAGCCTATATGAACGCCTCATTATACCACATTCTGGTATTATGTAGATGAGACCATTGTTAGCTTGTGATTTTGATAGATTTAGGGGCTGAGGAGGCTTAATAGATGATGCACTATCAAAAAACATTTCTTAGATCTATTGCTTTTCTCTTTTATGGATAAGCAGAATTTGTTCATCAAGTAAATCATCATTGACCGTTGAATCTATTGGGATAAGATTTGCAACAAGAAAATCTATTAATATTTGCTCCTCTACAGCTTTTGGAGGTACATATATAATATTGAACTATAATAAGAGAGTTGGTCATTGTGCTAAATGACCTATCAATGCTGGTCTTGTTATCAAGAACTTTAGTAGATCGATCTATGAGATGAGTGTTACCTTATGTGGCAATATATAATGTCAAAGTTTCTAATCAACAAAAATCAAAGCTAAATAATATTTCTCGATTGGAGAATATTGCATTTTCGCTCCTATTAGCCTTCGATTGATGTAGTATAGGGCGTTCTCATTTCCCTCTTCATTATGTTGTGCAAATAATGCACCTACAGATTCTTTCAGTGCCATTGTGTATAAGATGAGGGGCTTTCCTAGGATTGGCACTGTGAGAATAGGCATGTTCAACAGATACTTCTTGATATTATTGAAAGCCTCTTAACAGTCTTTATCCTATTTGAAAAGAGCACCTTCTTCATCAACTTCTTCCTCTTGGATGCGGCTCTCTGATCGATGCACCTGATGAATTTATGGCTCAGAGTGTTGGACAAAAATTCCATCGATTGGAGGACTATGATAAAAAATCAACTTCTTCTTAAAGAGATCGAATGGGTTGGTGATGGGATTTCCTGGAAGACTCTCCAGGGTATCGACCACCACGAGGCTCATCAATTAAAAATTTCTTTTCAGGAATCCATTCATGTTGAATCCTATCATTGGCGGACCTCCAACAATGCAAATCGAATGTCACACCTTTTGCATCACCGTCACTAGTTCTTCTCGAGGCTTCGGCTTTTAGATTTATTTTCCTTTCTGCCAGGACCTTTTGGTAGCGGATTCCTGAACATGCGGTTCAGGTGTCATGCCTCGATGTTTACCGTGCAGGAATTTCTTATAACGGTCTTGAGCTTTACCCACTAAGGGTAACCTTTTTAGTGAAGCCTTTTTATTTTCTCTGATAATCAGGCCTTTGATATTTTTTCTTCATGAGACCCTTCTCTTTGATAACTTTCAGCACCCTATACACTCTAGAGGATAGAGCTTCGGGATGCCTCCTTTGTAGGGTTGGAGCTTGGTACCGCTACTTCTAGAATGATTGCTTTATATCATCATTAGAGCTATTCCTTTTTACCCACTTAAGATTTTCAAATTTGTTGTCAGTGGGAACAATCGCTTCTGGCATCAAGTCTAGTGGCATGGTTGGTGATTTAGGTAGCAATTGTTGAGCCCACAGTTCAACATTTCTTCTCCTTCTTTGCCTTCTACTCAATTTTCCTCAAGAAGAGGAAGCTCTAGCATCATGTCTTCATAGTACGAAAGGTTTAACTAGCAGAGTGGTCACATTCACAGGTATGACTGACACTTTCTACCCAGTGATGGTTCTTTTCATGGCTGGCATCTCAAAATGACCCAATCTTTTGAATACAAAGGCTCTCTTTTGAGGAACCTCAGTAGCAGTAGAGGTCATTCTAATTATCCTCCTCCCCTGTATAGGTTGACATGTACAATATGGATGTGCTTTAGGTAGAGCATTATTTGTAGTAACAATGGTTGGGAAATCTTCACTACCAAATTTAATAGTAGCTCTAACATCCCAAGTATTGATAAAAGTATTAGCCAAATGTTATATTGGCTCTGCGACCTAGCTGGATGATGAACGGTGTGCTCTAAAGATTCATCTTTGCAAATGAGTGATGGGGATTAGTAGTCAATAATTGATGTATCACCCCACTCTTTCATAATATAGATATACAATAGAGTGAATTGATATAGAGAAAAATAGGTTAGTCATAAGACTATGGTTGATTTAAATTTAATTTCATTGGTGATTAATTTTAAATTTTAATTTTTATCAAGCTCCACTGCTACTACAGTTCAAATTTGGCTAGTCAAAGATGGAAAGAGAAACATTTCCCTAGTGGAGTCACAAGAAATCTATGAGCTCCAAAAATTCACCACTGACCTCTCGATGAACAGAGTATGATTTAAATGTCTATCAAATCTTCAGAAGGTAGATGAAATAGTAGATAAAACACTGCCCAGAGATTTCACCCTTATTTTGTGAGGACTTTATATCTGGTTTCATGTTTCCTATAGGCGCAAACGCCTATAATTAATTACCTCTTCCAATGCTGAGAGAGAACATTTGATTAAGGTTAGTCGTTAGATCGCTAACTTCTTAGCGTATAGTAACAACACATGGAGTTTAAAATTTTGGTTTAAAATTCATGAAATTCATCATCATTAGCTTAAAGTGGATGGTTGAGGGAATGATGATGCCCCCGATCAAGATCCCATGGTTCCATCATCCCGGGCTATCATGGTATTTAGTCTACTTAGTCAAAGGAGGTAGTCAACCCAACTTGACAGAAGGATCCTTATCAGTAGCCATGGGTTGCATCGTCCAAGGAGGCCTTGTAGAGCTATGGTGGTGATTGTCTAACGAGACAAATTTGAGTCCACCTTAGCTGGCAGAGAGATTTTTTCCCTATAAATTGCACCGTAAAGTTCACAACTCAAGGTACAAAGACTTTGGAGAACATACGGGCTGTAGTCGTGATTGTAATATAATGGTGCCATTTGGCGATAGCCACCCGATCAAAGGACTCTAGTCGTAATCACATCATATGTGGAACCTACTGGCCAAACCATGCGGACAGAGGACACATTCCACCTCCTAATTAGCATGGGTTTATTTAAGAGTGAATATAGAAATACACTTGACTTGACATTGGCTCCTTTGTTAGCTAGAGTTTTCTTAATTTGTCACATTCAGCAAATAATTACAGAAGGTGGATGAATTGAATTTTACTTTAAGTTTGTAGGTTGACGATTTTCACTTAGTCATTTTGAGCTTAATAATTCATCAAAATTTTCATTTGGATTGATATTTAATTTATATTAATTTGATTTGAAATTGCAATCACATTTTGATTAAAGTATTCTCTCCGATTAAAATCTCCAGTCAACACATCCATCATCGAGGTATATGAGTTTGCTTGATCATTTAATTTATTATTTTAGATCCTATCAACTCTATTAATTTAATAATAGAGGATCAGATCTATTGTCATATGACAAAATTAGCTTCTCAGATATTTCACTAAGTTGAAATTCTATTAACATTATTATTGAATTTTTAGATTTTGTTAACCCAGACTAGGTCCTAAGACCCAGCTGGGAATCAACCTGTATAGCATCCTCAGACACAAAATTCATGCATTCAGCATAATGTCGAGGCCCATGAGGGTATTTAGCATAATTATTCTTTGTGTAATTTGAGGGACTTCATGTTTTTCAAGGCAATTGAATTTGAGCTTTAATCATGCCTTATGATATGGGCAAAACTTATCACATAAAGTCATATGCATGTATTTTAATTCCATAAATTTAAGCATGTGATTATCTTATGATGTGTGCACTGTTTATTCCATTTAAAAGTTTAAACTTATTTTCATGCACTCTGCTATCTTGAATTCAAATGCAAGGTCACTTCAAGATGGTTTATTAACGCCTTCTGTTCACTTATATTAAGTGTTACGAATTTGGTGGCGTATGTTGTAGGTTTCATTCATGTTTGACTTCAACTATTTTGAATGTTTCATGGCACAATGTATTTCTTGTTCATTCAAATATTTTTCTTGCATTAAATAAATGTCTAATTTTTTGTAGACTATTATCAATCAAATGATTGTAAGCCCAATCCCATCTCAGCAACTTAGTGTATTATACTTAGTTCAATTATTGATCTTATTACTCATTTAAGCTTTAAATATTATTCTTTAACTATTTCATTTTTGTTAACTACTAATCTCTATTTCATGAAATTTTGGCAGCCTCACGGCATCATCCCTATATAGGGGCTACTTCGGGAGTGCTAAAGCCTTCCTATCATGCTTAAGAAAGCATGAATAGTCAGTGTATTGCAACACTGTGACTGAGAGAATCATCTAAACTTATCATGCTTAAGAAAGTGTGCGTAGGACTTCAATACCTATGTAAAAGATATCATGGTTTTCTTATCATGCTAAAATAGCATGCATGAGTACTTATATTTGGTAGATATATGCCATTATATTGAAGTAATAAGTACAAAAATTTAATATACTAAGCAAGCATATACACAGGTATTGGAATGAAATTCGGCAGCCTCCCAGCATCATCCTCATGTAAGGGGCTATATCGAGAGTGTTATAGCCTTCCAACCATGCTTAAGAAAGCATGCATAGTTAGTGTCTTGCGACACTGTGGCTTAGAGAGTCTTCTAAATCCACAATGCTTAAGAAAGCATGCATATGCCTTCAATACATATGTAAAAGGCATCCTAGTTTTCTCACCATGCTGAAGCAGCATGCACGAGTACTTAGGTTTAGCAAATATTTTCAATTATATTGAAGTAACAACTTAAAAAATATAATATAATAAGCAAGCCTATACACAGGTATTTATAATGAAATTTGGCAGCCTCCCGGCATCGTCTTCTTGTAGGAGGCTACCTCGGGTATGTTGGGCCTGCCCACCATGCCAAGAAAGGCATGTATGGGTGGTATAAACACCTCGATTGAATGTGCCTTCCCACCATGCCAAGAAAGGCATGTATGGGGCTATGAGGTAGCAATATGTAACACAAATTTTGCTGTGATGCCAAGAAAGACATGTAGGGGTACTTGTATACTCACAAGCAAGCTAAATTCCAAATGTCCTCCTTTTTATTGTTCTTTGATACTCCGAATTCTGACAAAATTTTGACAGCATCTCACCTAGCTCAGGGATTTCTATCGAAACTAAGCCTACCCACCTGTCTAAAAAGATATGCATGGGTGGTGTTTTGCAACACCACGACCATGAGTCTCCCAACCTACTCGTCTAAAAAGACATGCGTAGGCCCTTTGGGTACTTGTCAAAAAACTCAAATTTTGCCACCACGCCAAGAAAGGCGTGTACGGGTACTTATACACCCACAAGCATGTAATTTTATACATGTGGGAAAAAATGGGGGCATGCGCAAAGGAAAGCATGTAGCGGTGTTCCATGGGTGGGCTAAAAGTACACATGTAAGGGTACCTGGATGCTGCTCTCGGTTTGCTCATGGGAGGTGGCACAAACGCACTCTTTCACCGCCGCGATAAGTGGGATGGATGAACGACGGGGGAGCCAGCTTCATGCATGAGGGAGCTTAGGAGAGGATTTGGGCCAGCTGTGGGAGTTTTGGGGCTGTGGGGAGTAGAGATTAGGGTTAGGTAATAAGAGGGGTATTTATAAGATTTTGTTTAAGTGTTTAATTAACCTTAATTTATATTTTTATGCTGACATTATTACATGGGCAATATATATGTCAAATTTAAGTTAATTTGATGTTTCAAACATAACGGGGCAATTCATTTTGCGATCATAGGCCGTTTGGTTGAAGTCGGCGCTGAATCGGTTCAAAATTTCAGTTCAAAATTATGCGTTGTTGCCTCTAATCACTCGATTTTCATGTAGAATCATTCGCATTGAGTGCAGATAGTCTCATTTGATAGAGTTTGATGTTTTGACTCTAATGACATAATCAATTTCATGAATGGAGATTATTTGGGCATCATCACAATGTCCTGACCTCAATATGTGCGTAGGCGCATCGACGAATTTTCTTCTTCATCAATCATATCATGCAATATATATATATATATATATATATATATATATATATATATATATATATATATATATATATATATATATATATATATATATAGTGATTAATTTAAACATTCTGAATGTGATGACAAAGTCCATTCATCGATCAGATATCATTTTGACTAATTTTCAGTGACGTCGAGTGTATTTCGGCTTTGATTTGCGCACTATTGCATCCTAAGTTCATCAAATTTATCTTGTAAGCTCGACTCGACTAATGCAGCATGCATGGAGGTCAACAGAAAGAAATGATTTGATATATGTTTTGTGATAGTAATTCAATTATATTAGCCTTAAGATGCCTTTCATTTAAATATGATTACTTAAAGAGAACCTAAACTTAGGATTAATAAAAATATGTAATAAGACATTGACTAAGAAGAATTAAGTCATAAAATATGCTTTAGAACATGACTTAGGGTAGGGATGGAGGAGGGTAATCATCTTTCCTCTCTTTATAACACTTAAATGCTAAGTGCAAATCAAAAGAAACAAAAATAAAGCATAAATTAAAATTCACAAGTCATCTAAATAACTTGATGTGAAACCCACCATTATGTAACTTAAATACGTTTTCAAACTTAGAAAATCCTAACTCTAATGCCTAGAAAGACATACCATACAAAGCCTTAGCACAGACATTAAAACTAAGTCACCACTTCTAGTCCTAAGTTAGGATGGTGTATGTGTGATATATGTTTTATTTTGTGATGTAATGTTTTAGACTGGATGTTAGGGTGTATGTTTCATAGACTAAATGTTAGTCCATTATTAGCCTAATCATGTATTCTATAGGGGATTATGCTTGAGGGGTTGCTCAAAAATAAATATTAATGCTCTCTTTATAGGTTGTTTAAACCCTTAAGGACAATCCAAGTTAGGACAGGTGGGCTTGGTTACCCATGTGCAGGGTGCTAAGTCCAAATTACAAAAATAATTGCTTGGGGATTGTATGTTTATTTAGCTAACCTCTATTTTGCAAGTGTAGTTAGATTTACTTTTCTAATATGAATGTAATTTTTGTAATATGGATTAGGATTAGTGTTATGGGGGAATTAGGATGAGCAGTGGTTAGAAGGCTTAGTCCTGGGATGTGATGTGATGCCTTTGGAGCACAATCAAACCAAAGAAAAGAAGAGAAAGAAATGAAGAAATAATGAAAGAACACCCCCATAACATGTATTCATTCTAATTATAATTATTTCTTTCATATTTGTAGAGTATAAGGGTAGAGCTACCCATTTTTCTTTTTATGGCCAAAAGCCTAATCGACTGTATTCTTTTGCATTAGTTTCTAAAATTATTTGATGTTATGTTTAGATTGTGCATTAAAAATTGCATGCTTTTCTTAGTTTCTTAATGATTGATGCTTTAATGTGTGGCCTAGATGCGACAGGCTCTTAGGATAAAATAATTTTTCTACCCAACTAATCACTCATAACTAAGCTTTAAAATAACTCATAAACTCATCATAAAGCTTAGACTTTAAACAAGATAATTAAAAGATTTAACAACCCCTTAGCTAAATGTTGTATGCTTCACATCATGCATAACATCTTCCATCACTCTTGCAAAAATGAGGGCCTTTGTCCTTACACAATAGGGGCTGCTTGACCCATGAGAGCAATCCCTAATGATGGAGCTTCACCCCCTCTCTTTTGATTTAACCAATAATCTATATCATCATGCATTTAGGCATCCTAAAGCCTTTGTCTAAAGCATCAAGCCCAAAAAATAAAAAAGAATTTAAAAGGAATTTTGCACTTGTAGATTAAGTCATATACTCATACCACTCATGCTCTAGTCTCTTAGGGAGTGGGTTTAGGACTTTAGTCCCTTTCAAATTAAATAACAGCCTAACAATCTCGCAAATTCATAAGACCATACTACATGGATTTAAAGCATATGAGGTGTTAACTGGTGGCCACTCAAATAAAGTCCAAGTCGAGGTTTACTCTCGTATGGAGATAAACCCTTATGTCCACCCATCGCTTAGATTTAGGTCATGCTTTAGCTCGTACTAAAGCTCCCTAGATGTAGGATCCGAGGTAGCTATTTTCTTCAGGCTATAAGAATAAATGCTCACCTCTTAGGAATTTTCACAACATTATGTTGGCGAATTATAAGTCCTAGCAACCTAATAAAAACTCAACTCAAATAAATAAAATCTCTTCATTTCAAATATATAAAGCCCAATCATAAGATAGATTTGAATGCTCACTAAGCCTCCTAGAGCATTTCTTACTTCCTTCCTTTGGATTCTAAGAATAAGTCTTTTACTTGGTCTCTCCCGCTTTACTTTCCAAACATAAATAATCCTTTGATAGTCTAGCCTTTAAATCTTTAGAGATAATAATTATCTACTTTAATTGAGAGAATTCTTAGGGAATCTCATTCCCTAGGATGTAATTAACAATGAAGGCTTGCCTCTATAGGAAACTTAAGAATCCATCTTAATATAAACCCTGCTTTATCTTTTCATATAAAATAGAGGAAAAATCTATGGTACATTCGAAGACCCATCATGCCTTAGGAGTCCTTATTAGGTGATCAAGTCCATTATAAGGTGATGTCCCTATCTTTTGAGATAGTACATCATACCTCAATGTTGTACCCAATCACTTCAATAAGTACCCCTACGATCTACATGGTGTCCACCTCACATCCAAAAATAAACATCATAGATTTTTCTGGCAACTCTGCTGGGGAGAGCTCCTCTCTCCATCTATAGTAGACAATTATCATCTTCGAGCATCGATAGTGGACTTATAAGTTTTTGTATAAGCCTGAGGCTACTTCCCTTTGTGGGCTACAAGTATAAATCCTCACCTCTTAGGCATTTCCATGATCTTGTGTTGTGGAATTGTAAGCTCTAGATTTCTAATAAAAATTTAACTCAAATAAATAAATTACTTTAATTTGAAAAATATAAAGCCCAACCATAGGATAGTTTGGGATGCTTACTAGGCTTCCTAGTATTATAAACATCCCCTACTTAACATCCTTTGGTTTCAATAATAACTCCCTCCTCTTGATCAATCCCACTTGATCTTCTAAAAATAAATTAATTGATTGATAGTCCTATCTTTGAAATCTTTGGAGACAATGGTCATTTACCTTAATCAAGAGTATTTCTAAGGAATCCCATTCCTTAGGATTTAATTAACTATGGGGGCTTGCCTCCATAGGGAACTTCACAAACCCGATTTAAAATAAACCCTGCTTTACTTTTTCATGTAAAGTAGGGGAAGAATCTCTAGCACATCCGAAGACCCATAGTCCTTAGGAGTCTTTGTTAAGGTGATTAAGTGAATTGTAGGATGGTGACTTCTATCTCTTGAGATAGTATATCATTTCTTAATTTCATACCCGATCATCCTAATAAGAACATTTGTGGATCTATGTGGTGTCCAACACAAGAAAGTTGTTATTTTTATTTCTTTTTTTCTCAAAAAGAATAGATGAAGATTAAAAATTTTCACCACTGATTTTTCTAGCGACTCCATCAGAGATGGTTCCTGTCTCCATCTTTGGTAAATGATCATTATCTCCAAGTATTTTTAGTGGATTTGTACTTTGTATAAGTTTGAGGCTATCTTTCTTTTCCATTGGCACTTAGTTTATTTCATTCTTAAACTAAGCTAGCCAACATCCTTTAAGTCTTAGGACTTCACTCCTTGTTGGTCTTAAAACCCCTGTTGGGTTTCCCAATAAGTGAAAATAAAAATTTAACAAAAAGAAATAACTAAAGACTTCCTCCTTACCATTTTTATGGTAAGGAAAGATTCATTCCAAAAATAAAGAAAAATAAATCCTTTATAAAGAAACATTAATTTCCAAAAGGCACTTTTTTAAAATGCACATAATAAAATGTTTGCACAAAAATTTTCATAAATCAACCTCATCTAACAATCTTCATGATTGTTAAATGTAGGATTTTTTCAAAAATAAAATCCAAAATCATATTTTCAAAAAACTCAAATGAACATCTTCAATCAATTCATTTTGATGAATATTTCATTTCCAAAAACAAAATCCAAAATCATATTTTTTAAAAGCACAAATGAACATCTTCACTCATTTTATTTTGTTGAATATTTAATTTTCTAAAATAAAATCGACAATCATATTTTCCAAAAGGTACAAATGAACATCTTCACTCAATTTATTTTGATGAAGATTTCATTTTCAGAAATAAAATTAACAATCATATTTTCAAAAACACAAATGAACATCCTCATTCAATTTATTGAATGAATAATTCATTTTCAAAACAAAATCAATAATCATCTTTTCAAAAATAAAATCAACAATCATCTTTTCAAAAATAAAATCAACAATCTCTTCTCAAAAATAAAACCAACAATCATATTTTCAAAAGAACAAATGAACATCCTCATTTAATTTATTGAATGAAGATTTTATTTTCAAAAGAAAATAAATAATAAGTTTTTCAAAAATAAAATCAATAATCATCTTTTCAAAAAAAATATAAGATCAACAATAATGTTTTCAAAAATTAAGACACATTTGGACCTTCATTTAGCATACCCAAATTTGCTAAGTGAAGGTCCTCTTTCCAAAATCAAAAATCAAAACACATTTGGATTTCTTTTATTTAGCTTACCTAAATTTGCTAAGTAAAGAATTCCCTTATCAAAAATCAAAATAAAATACATTTGGATTTCTTTAGCATACCTAAATTTGCTAAGAATCCTCTTTTCCGAAATCATCAAAAATCAAAACACATTTGGATTTCTTTTATTTAGCATACCTAAATTTGCTAAGTAAAGAATTCTCTTTTCAAAAATCAAAACAAAACATATTTGGATTTCTTTAGCATACCTAAATTTGCTAAAGATCCTTTTTTCAAAATCATCAAGAATCAAAACATACATGGATCCTTTATTTAGCATACCTAAATTTGCTAAGTAAAGAATCCTATCTTCAGAAATCAAAACAAAACACATTTGGATTTCTTTTATTTTAGCATGTCTAAATTTTCCAAGTAAAGAACTCCCTTTTCAAAAATCAAAATAAAACACATTTGGATTTTTTTAGCATACCTAAATTTTCTAAGGATCCTCTTTTTAAAATCATCAAAAACAAATACATTAGGATCTTTATTTAGCATACCCAAATTTGCTAAGTAAAGATCCTCTTCTAAAAAATAATAAAATATTTGGATTCTTCATTTAGCATACCCAAATTTGCTAAGTAAAAATTTCATTTCCAATTTCACACATAATTTACAAACAAGCAAACAAAAGAAGAAAATTGTTTTCATACACCTTACTTAGCATGCCAAAATTTGCTAAGTGAGTAAATTCCAAAATCACAAATCAAAATAAAATCACCCTTTACTTTAACATAGTCAAATTTGTTAAATGAAGGGTCCCCAAACAATCAAAAATCAAATTCAAATATGAACCTATGGAAGCATCAATCTCTCTAAAAATATTTGAACCCATTTTTGACATACACAAATTTGTTGAAAATGGATTCTAAATTCAAAAATCTCCTTTCCAATCAATTCAAAATCTCTCTTAAAATTCAAAGAGCCCCACTTAACATATTCAAATTGTTGAGTGTGGGTTCAAAATTTTAAAAATAAAATACAGTAGAAATTTGATTTCAATTTGTTTTCCAACATTGTTGACTTTCAATCAGTTTCAATCAGTTTCAGTTTAGTTCAGTTTAGTCCAATGGCAGCCCAGAAGTACATGTTCACATTTCCTTTCGGGATGGATTTGGCTTTGGATCGGGCCAGCCGCCCACAATATGATTTCACCCACCTCATTCATCTTAGCTGAGATTTTGAGAGTGCTAGGATCACTTGTGAGGTGACCACCGCCAGGTGGTGAGGGCGTAAGCCGATCATCCAGTTGAGGCTGAGTCGAGTTTCCCTCACTAAAGAGGAAGGCTGTGGCACTTACCAAAGTAGTAGTAGTTCAAGTACCAGTGCGGTCAGTGGTTCCCATTTCTACCCCAGTACGGGCTAGCACCCACTCCTTGGCTCCTTCCTAGGGGAAGGTTACCCTATCTTCAGGGATAGTCTCCCCCACCTATGAGGTTGGGTCTATTTCCTGTGTTGCCCCTCTTATCCAGACTCAACATCGTAATCAGTGCTATAAGATCAAGCGGCATCACAACCACATAACAAAGGAGCTAGAGGCAGCCACTCAGTCTGCAATAGAGGAGTTACTTAGGATTGTGTCTCCTCTCATCACAAAGAACAAGTTTCAACCCCCTCTCTGGTTTCGATGGACAGGAAGACATCAGGAGGATTTCAGTTTCACCTCCGCCTGTAGTTCATTTTGAGGCTCCAATCAATGATAAGAGAAGGTCGTATGCCAGCTTTCGATCAATTTTATGCCGAGTAGACATATCTTACGGACGATCAGAGTCTAGGGCTCAATTTGATTTACGTTTTATCATCCCTCGCAGTGTAGGCAGACATATTAGATAGGAGAGGGCCAGGGAGTCTTGGGTATCAGTATAGATTACTAGTAGAGAGAGACATAGGTATTCCTGATAGTTAGCAATCTCTGCACTTGTGGACTTTCCCGATCAGCGTGCTTCTCTCCTATGACGGATACTACCCATCATAGGAGAGAAGCTCCTACTCAGAGAGAGTCGGTGGTGCCTCCACCACATCGCTCTACTTTATGCCCACCATCTCTGGTACAGGTTCCATCATCTACTGTTCCAGCAAAAGCCATGAAGGCTGCATTTGGGGAGAAGAGAGCCCCACTGGTGATCTGGTTATGGCCAAGAGATCTCATTCCATTTACATCGCCTACTGAGATAAGGTTGAGCTCTCCTGCTCGACCTTTTGCCTCAGTTATGGTGAAGAAGGAATGGCGACCTTGGAGTATAGTAGTCATTCCATCACCACCACCCGAGTATGGAGATAGGGTGAGGAGCAAGAGATCGTTGCCTCATGGCCATATCCTCCTAGGAGTATTACTCTTCCTAGATCTAGTGAGAGTTAGGAGCATCCATCCTTTAATGAGCGTATTCCTCATAAGATCAGCTCTCCAGTAACAGGAGAGGTTAGATGTCTTTTTGTTCATGATAGTGATCTTACTAGCGATCAGCCTTGATCTTTTGTACCTATTCAATTGGACTGATCCCTAGATGACATTGTAGCATAGTATCTAGTGGAGAAGAAAGAGATCTTAGGATATGTTTAGTCTGATTTAGAGGATGAGAAGATCAATTTTGATCCTAATGAAGATGATTTGTTAGAGGATTCATCAGGAGTGCACATGGTAGACACTAGGGGTTCCCTCCTTCATGATCAGCTAACTTTGGAAGGTGTTGTGGTCGAGCAGAAAGATACAACCTACTCGACCCAACACCTCTTTCAACAATTAAACCAAAAGGATGAACAAATAGATAAGATGGGGAAGAGGCCTGAAGACTTGATAGCAGCAATTTTGGCACTCGTAACCAAGCCCGAAGTGCATCCTACTATAGAACTACCTGAGTTGTTGCATGTCTTGGATCCACCAAGACTTTACCTCCAATAGGTGCAACACCGCCTTATATAAAAGGTAGTGGATAGTACACCAGATAAGAAAAGGACATTAAACTCATGGTTGAGCAGTGAGAGAAGCATTGAAGCTGAGGAGGATCATCAGAGACCGAGAAATTTGATGCCACCCAGTATCCTAAGGTGCTACCTTCTTTTAAGAGCTTTGATGGTAGTGGGAAGCCATGGTAGCACATAGCGCACTTCAGAGCAAGTTGTTGCATTACTGGTGGTAGTGATGCATTACTCTTTCATCTTTTTGTCAGTAGCTTAGCAGGCATAGCCTTCGATTGGTATGCTGAACTTTCCAACAGTTCAGTGAAGTCTTTTGTTGAGTTGGAGTAACTCTTCATTAAGTGGTTTTCTAGAGCTCAACAAAGGGTGACTGTAGGTGATCTCATTATGGATCAACAATACTCTGGTGAGTCCCTAGTTGATTATATTCTCAAATGGCATAATTTGAGTATAAAATGTGAACCATAACTATCTGAATAGCATGCCATTAAAATTATGCTGAAGAATATTCATGGCTCGATCTCCTTCATGCTTAAAGGTTTTACCATCAAGATATTTGAGAAACTAATCAACAATGCGGCTAGCTTACAAGGAAAAGCCAAACAATTAACTTTTCCAGATCAAGCAACAAAGCCAAAGCCAAAGCCATAGCCACAAAAAGCTTATGAGAAGAAGCCAGGGGTGATGATATCAAGAATAAGGGAAAGTACCACCAAAGCAAGATGAGACCTCGTCTACATGACATCACTTCCACCTCTACGACCACCTAGGCCATCCTACCGACCACCTTAGTAGCCTCCATGACCTTCACCACCTCCTCCTCATCCATGTCCACAGCAGGAGCGGTACACATACTTGCCGCCAGGTACTTACCATCCACCTACTCTTATGGATAAACTAAATAAACCATATTCATTTAAAGGGAGGTTATCAGAAAAATCTTTAAGAATCTCTTAAAGAAACCTAGTTTTCAGCTACCCGAGCCTAGAAGGTCAGAGGAAGTGGGCAAGAGCAATGATTCTAACTTTTGCCCCTACCATCGCATGCTAGGGCATGTTTTGGAGGATTGCTTTACATTTAAGGATTGGCTTGAGCATAGCTTCACATTATCCCAAAGGAATCCTTCCATTAGCCTGTGATCCTCTAAAAACCAAAGAATATTGGGATATCTCTTTATCCCGAACCTCTAAAAAGATTGTGTCCAAAATCAAGAAACTTTCCTTGCAGGTGCTTGAGGCAGCTCGAACCTCCAACATCAAGGATGATTTGCAAGTTACCAAAGACAACTTGGGGAATGTAGGAGCTCAGCAGCACCTCACACCAGAGATAGCCAAGCACAACCATCGATCTAGTAGCCAACCTCCATTCATTGCAGTACTACATCAGCCGACACCTCTACTTCAGCTAGCTCTTCTTCTAGTAGACATCTTGTATCGATGGATAAGGGTATCAAATCCCTCACCCCACTGACTTTACTAGATTTATACTATGTACCTCCTTCAAAATCCAAGAAATCAAGGAATAAAGCTAGTTTGAATTACATCTGTGTCACTTCTGATGGGTTATTTAATTCTACTCTTATTGAAAACACTCTAAGTCTAAACAATAATTATAATAACTCTAATCTTCCTCTTTCATATTCAGAGTTAGATTTTCCTTCTCTGAATACTATGGGTTCACCTCTTGAGATAGACTTAGAATCATCTCATTCCGAGGGTCCCATAGGAGAAGTGATGAGCGTGAATCTTCCACTAACCTGCCACAAGAGATCACCGAAGTCAATCTCCATAGAGGAAAAGTTCTACCTCCTAGGGAAGCACCTCAAGATAAGGATAAATAAGTCATTGGTTTAGATGATCGAGAAGCCCCTCCATAGGATGCTCCTCGCTTGGATATGCTTGTGGTGAATCAACCCATGGTGGATTACAATGTTCTCTCTCACCTAAGAAAGTTAACATCTAAGTTAAGCATATATGATGCCCTTATCTTATCCAAAGAAATGATGGAATCATTAATCAAAGCTTATCTTGATCTAGAGATATGCTTAGCTCAACTAACTACTATTGGAGAGGAGGCACATTATTCCAGAGAAGTCCAAGGAGTCACTTTTACAGATGAAGACCTTCTACTAGAGGACATGGAGCACAATCGTCCCCTATACATTATAGTGGACATGGGCAGATTCAAACTTTCTAGGGTTCTTATTGATCCAGGTGCATTGGTGAACATTATGAGTCTAAAGACCCATGCCTATTTAAGGATCGACATCTCCACGCTTCAAGGAGATCAGATGATGTTGAGAAGATTCAATGAATAAGGTGAGAGGGCTTTAAATTCCATAGTGTTTCCTTTGGAAATAGGTGATTGGAGGACTGAAGCCAAGTTCTATATCATTGATTTGAATACTTCATTCACTGCTTTTCTCAATAGGCCTTGGATACATTAGATCAAGGTGATTCTATCCTCCCTCCATCAGTGCATCAAGTTCAAGAAGGATGAGATTGAATACTATGTCAAGGGTGATGAAAAGCCATTTTCAGTCAAAGAGGTTAAGATATATGAGGGTGTGACCTACTATCATCCTCAAAATAACTTTTCTTATGAACTTGGGCAAAATTCAAATGCAGAAGAAAAAGAAAAAGAAGAAAAAAAAAGAAAAAGAAAAAGAAAAAGAAAAGAAAAATGAAAGTTCAAGTGAACGAGAAAAGGACATCAACGAAGAAGTATAGCCACAAATCATATTCCACCCACGGCTCATTCCATCATATGGACATATGGGTAGGATGACTCAACCTTCAGCAGGCAGAGGCAGAGGTAGAAATAGAGGTAGTTCCAAAGGTGCAAGACTCCCTGGTTGGCAGCCAGCCAATAGGGGTTATATTCTAGTTCACAGGAGTACCCCTGCTATTCACATAGACTTGGAATCCACCTCAGAGGATGAATCTAATGTGATTAGCATACCAGCCAACCCCTATCAGCAGGATTCATTGGAGGTGATACTCGAGCTAGACAATGATGAAGACTAGGCCTCCAAGCAAAGCATGAATGTATTCGAATCAAGTTTATGTGAAACTATCAGACAGTAGTTAGGAACCTTAGCTCTAACCTCACTTTCCTCTCAAAAAGTTGAAGCTTTAGTAGTTAAGAAAGCCCCTCAGTCTTCCAGGGATGTCAAGCCAAAGAGATTCCTATTGGGATCATCATCCTCAAGTCTAGAAATGGATGTAAGACTTGAGGATAATTCATATATAGAATTATGAAATTGCCTTTTGATTGGTACTTGCCTTGTGTTCTTAATCTTGCAAAGAAGGGTTTGATTCCTTATACATGGTCTAAGCACAGGTCAGAGTACTTTGAGAAGCTGTGGAACATCAGAGGCAGGGATGCACAATCAAGATCAAGATTAGGATTCAATACAGTGGGTCAAGTCGATGATGACGATTATAGCTTAGTTGTTACCAATCATCTGGAGTCTGATAGGTTTTTCAACCACAGAAGCTCTTATGAGGATGTGTGTTTAGAAACTTCAGATGATCCAGATAATCTCCAAATCAAATATGCATTGCTAGAATTTGAAGGGGAGATCCATTCAATAATTGACAAGCTTAAAAAAATAAACCTCAGGATGGAAGAAAATCCACGCTCGACATACATCAGTTCATTGCTGAATGAAGAAGAAATGAATGACTTAGTTAGATTATTGATTGAGTTTAAGGACTGCTTTGCATGGAGCGAAGAAGAAATGCCAAGATTATCTCCTGACGTAGCAGTCCACAAACTAGCAATAGACCCTAGCACTAACCTTATCTAGTAAGCTCCTAGATGCATGCGATTAGAAATCGAACTACAGGTCATTTCTGAAGTCAAAAAGTTAATCGATGTTGGTTTCATCAGGGAAGAAATATACCTTACCTAGTTAGACAGTGTCATCCCAGTTAAGAAAAAGAATGGCCAAATTTGCATATGCATAGATTTCAGGGACTTAAACAAGGCATGTCCTAAGGACGAGTTTCCTCTTCCTATACTAGAATTAATGGTGGACATCACTTCATCTCATGCAATTTCATGGATCAAAGCTACAAATCAAGATGGCCCCAAGGATGAAAGAAATATTACTTTTAAACTAATGAATCTATTTATAAGGTCATGCCTTCTGGCCTTAAAAATGCTAGTGTTACATACCAATGGGCCATGAATCAGATCTTCAATGAACTTATCCATCATCAGGTTGAGTGCTATGTTGATGATCTAGTAGTCAAAAGTGAAGAAAAGAAAGGCCATCTCTTTGACTTGAGAGTAGTTTTCAAATGGTTAAGATAATTTAACCTCAAAATGAATCCATTGAAGTGTGCATTCAGAGTAGCTTCAGAAAAATTCCTTGGGTTTGTTGTCTGACAATGGGGAATAAAAATAAATCCAAAAAAAGATCAAAGCTATCTTAGAAATACCACCTCTCAAAAGTTAACTCAACTCAGATCTTTCCAAGGGAGGTTGGCGTATCTAAGACACTTTATCTCCAATGTATCTAGAAGATACAAGCCATTTTTAGCACTTGTCAAAAAGGATGCCAAGTTTAAGTGGGATGACAAGTGTCAGCATGCATTTGAAGATATCAAGCAGTATTTGATGAAGCTGCCAGTTCTAGCAGCCCTTATCCCGGGCAAGCCACTCATCCTTTACACTACTGTATTGGATGACTCCCTCAATGCTTTATTATCCCAAGCCAATGACGAATGGAAGGAGAGTGCTCTCTACTACCTCAGATGTCGTCTGATTCCTATTGAAGCAAACTACCCATCTACTGAGAAATATTGCCTAGCTTTAATCTTCGCATCCCAAAAGTTACGACATTATATGCTTTCTCATAAGGTGAACTTGATTTCTAGAACCAATCCACTACAGTATCTCATGACACGGACAATGCTATCCGGACATTTGGCACATTGGTCCATGATTCTCTCATGGTTTCATATCACATTCATACCCCTCAGTGTGGTGAAAGGACAAGCACTAGCAGATTTCTTAGCAGCATACCCACTGCTTGTTGATTCCCTGCTTAGTGATGATCTCCCTGACAAACAAATAATGAACTTAGGGGAGGTTGACAATCACCATTGGGAGATGTATTTTGATGGTGTGACTTCCTTTCATAAAAGAGAAGAACCATGATCTACTCTTCCAGGAATGGCAGGGGTAGAAATAGTTCTCATAACTCTAGACCGCGGTGTGATGATATTCTTATACCATCTCTCCAATCCATGCACCAATAATGAAGCTGAGTATGAGGCTTTGATTATCGGTTTGGAGTTAGCCATTATAGTGTATGTCAAAAGGATCAACATCTATTGGGATTCTCAATTAGTCATCAACCAGATTGTTGGGTCCTACAAGGTTCTAAAATCTAAGCTTCATCATTACCACAAGTATACCATGAAGCTGTTGGACCAAATCCTTGAAGTCACCATCTACAAGGTTCCCCCAGTAGAGAATGCAGTAGTAGATGCTTTGGCCAAACTTGTCAAAGAAGTGGCATGTCTGGAACATGAGTCAATTCCAATAAGGGTCCAAAATAGACAAGTCTTATCCTTTATTAATACTGAACTCGTCAAGAGACTTTCTCTTGAAGGGGAGGTTGTCATTGCCAACAAAGATGAGGAGCTAGATTGGAGGCAACCGTTCATAGATTACTTGAACACCGATAAACTACCTCAAGAGAAATCACAATCCCATCAGATGAAACATAGAGCTCTCTCCTATGCTCTCGTGGATGGCACCTTGTACCGATGGTCTTTCGATCAAATATGGTTATGTTGTTTGGACAAACATGAAGCCCATAGGATCATGACTGAGGTACATTCAGATCTATGCGGAGTGCACCAATCCAGTCTGAGGATGAAAGCAAAGATCAAGAGACTAGAATATTACTGTCCTTCGATGATTATAGATTGCATGGATGTATCTAGAAGATGCTGTCAGTGTCAGGTACACGGTGTGGTCCTACATTAACCACCCAATATTCTACACCCTACATTGGCCTCATGGCCATGTGAGTGTTTACCGACATAGTGGGTCCTATTGATCCTCCTTCTTCCAAGGGTCATCAGTTCATCTTACAATCCCACTAAGAGAGGTCACAATTTAGCATGTGCTTCAATTTTTCAGGAACCATATCGTATATAGGTTTGGGGTCCTCGATGAATTATATCCGATAATGGTATTGCATTCAAAAGCTCCAAGATCAATAGCTTTGCCAGAAGACACAATATAAATTAGAGATACTCCACTATCTACTACCCCAGGGAAAATGGCCTAGCAGAAGCACTCAATAAAGCTCTCATCCAAATACTAAAGAAGACACTTGATGAAAAGAAGTGATAGTGGCATGAGCAGTTAGTTGAAGCTTTATGGGTTTACTGCACCACATACAAAACTCAAACTCAATCTACCCTGTTCTCCTTAGTGTATGGGTCTGAAGTCGTTCTACCCTTAGAAATTCAACTCTCATCACTAAGGATAGCATTGGGTAGCAAGATCACTACAGAGTAGAATGCCAAGTTGCGGTTAGAAGAGCTTGAAGGTTTAGAGGAGAGATGCCTATGAGCGTGCCGTAACCTCAAGTTGTACAAAGCCAAAATGATTCAAGTTCATAACAAGCTAGTCCGGCCTAGGACTTTTCAAGTAGGAGAACTTGTATTAGTCCTAAGGAGACCAATTATTGCCTGTCGTAAGATGGGAGGCAAGTTTGAACCCACTTAGGAAGGCCCTTTTGTCATAGAGAAGGTCTACCAAGGAGGATCTTATTAGCTTATTGATTGTAAAGGGGAACACCCGATGCTTCAAATTAATGGGCTCTATTTGAAGAAAAATTTCCCATAAATCATGGTTGAAAATAATTATCATCAAAAGAACAAAAATTTCATCCCCAATTCATCAAAATCTTCTCTTCTTTCGTAGTGTTGTTTGCTTGTCTTGTGAATCCGCCACGACGTGTTTAGGATAGGTGTAAGAGAACCCAAGAGACATCCTATCCCTCTTTCATAAAATAAATATAAATCTTTTTTCTCGAGCTATTTTGATGTGAGAGCAAGCCCCCTGTTGCACTCACTCATTAGCTGCTCTAGGTCGGGATGATATACTACCTCGCTAGTCTGTCACCCTAGTGGTCACTTGTTGAGCGGATGTTAGTCCCCACGCTTTCTTCCTAACTTAACCATTGCAAACTAATGAGCACCTTGTTAGTTTGGTAGACTTCACTGCCCAGCCATTAAGCTACCTCATGTTGATTTCATTTAAGAAGATGTGAGTCCCCACACTTTCTTCTTGAACTAATCATCATATACTAACTAGGTCAATTATATTTGAGGTTTAGGATAAGTCCCTCAAAGGCTCCTTTCCTCATGACTACTTTTGAGTTGATATAAGTCCCATAGTGGCATTCACTCAGTAGTTACCCTAGGTCGGATAGCACTTATAGAGCTGAAGATAGACTATCCTGACAATTAGTTCTGCTATAGGAGGATGTGAGTCCCTGAGCTTTCTTCTTAGGCTGATTGTTACAAACTGACGGCAACTTAGGTTGGTTGATGTTTGCTATACTAATAGTGACTCACCTAGTGGATACACCACTCTTGGCAGATGTGAATCCCTGTGCTTTCTCCTTGAGTTGGCCACCGAATACCTATTGAAATTATCTTCTCCAGGGTTTTGGATCCAGCCCTTAGTGGCCCCTCTCCCTATGGGCACTCTACTTGGATTATGTCCTTTGTAACTCCATTTAGACACTACCTGGGTTACTCTTGGATTAGACAATCCCCCTTTTCTAGTAGCCATCCCTACGATTGGAGAATTTTTTCAGGGGATGCACAAATTTTCCTTTAGTTTAGTAAATCTGAGATAGACCAAGGCTGATATAAGCTCCTTCTTAGTTTGATCCCTTGCAAACTAACAGAGTCCATGATAAATAAATAAAATAAATAAACAAAAATATTCGCTTGTGGATTAGGAATTCAAGCCCTTAGCGGCCCCTTTCCCAAGCAGGCATCCTATCTTTAGGGCAGTCTCAGCAGAACTCTCAATAGGAATTTCCTGACTACCTGAGTTGAGATAATTCCCCGGGTCAGCACTGTCGTAGTCACCCTTAGGTCAGGTCAATCTATTTTTCCATAAATAGGTTATTCTGGCAGTCATTTCACTTTGGAAGATGTAAGTCTACTACGCATTCTTTCTAGCATGACTGTCGCAAATTGACTGGCAGCCCTAAGTTGGGTTTGATTTGTTGCCCAAGCAACTGATCACCCCAATGGTCTTTTGTAGTGGAAGATGTGAGTCCCCATGCTTTCTTCCCCTGAATTGACCATTGCAAACTGAAAGGCACTCCTTTGGTTGGATAGTTCTCCCCTCGATCGAGAAGCTACTCCCTTCGGTTCAATAAATTTGAGATAGGTCTAGGCTGATATAAGCTCATTCTCAGTGTGATCCCTCACAAACCAACAAAATCCATAAAAAATAACTAAAAATAAAATTAGTTTTGACTATATTTGAGCTGATTTAAGTCCCCCAGCGGCATTCACTCAATAGTTAGCCTTAGGTTGGGTTCGATTCATTGTACAAGCAACCGATCATCCAAGTGGTTCCTTATATTGGAAGATGTGAGTCCCTACATGCTTTCTTCCAACACCATCAGAAATTGAAAGTGCACCCTTGGTTGGATAATGGATACTATTATTGGTTGAGACTACCCATTTAGATTTGGTAAATTAGACCAAAAGCATGGCCCCTATAGTCTCCATCTGGATGGGATCCATAAAAAAATAATTAAAAAATGAAATTAACTTTGATTATATTTGAGCTGATTTAAGTTCCCCAATGGCATTCCCTTAATAGTCAGCCCTAGGTCGGGTTTGATTTGTTGCACAAGCAATCGATCACCCCTGTGGTTCCTTGCTTTGGAAGATGTGAGTCTCCATACTTTCTTCTTAAACTTGAACATTGCGAACCAAAAGGCACCCCTTTGGTTGGTAGACTACCCTTGGTTGGTATAGTAGACCAAGTCTACACCGGCCTACGGTCGATCTATTGCCGCGATGGGATCCATCAATTTAAAAATGAAATTAATCTTGACTATCTTTGAACTGATTTAAGTGCCCCAGCAACATTCATTCAATAGTCAACCCTAGGTTGGGTTCAATCCGTTGCCTCACTAATGGATCACCCCAGCAACTGGTCCTTACTTTGAAAGATGTTAATCTACTATGCTTTCTTCCTAGTACAACTGTTGCACACCAAAGGCAACCCTTTGGTTGGCTGGTCCTACTATGTGGTTAGTAGACTACCCCTTTGGATTGGTAAATCTAAGTTAGGCCTAGGCCAACATGGCCCATACTCAGTGCGATCCATCGTAAACTAATAGGGTTGATTCAAAATCCAAAAATTAAAAAATCTAAAATAAATTCAACCCTCCTCTCTCAGTACAGTCAAACTAAACAAACAAAATAAACTCGATCAATCTCCCTCAGTGGAATCCAACTAAATAAACAAAATAAAATTCAACCAACCTCCCTGAGTGGAGTCAAATTAAATAATCAAAAAAATCAAAACAATCAAACCAAATTAAATAAACAAATCAAACAAATCATCCGCTTCCCCTCAGTGGGATGCAAGTCTTTTCGGTTCCCCAGCGGATCCTGAATTTTAATCCCTCAGCGGATTCACAATCTCTTCTCTCTAGTAGATGAATTAAACTTGCTCCCCTAATGGAGAGTTCACTTTTTCATCCCTAGTGGAACACCAAATCCTAAATTAATAAATCAAATCAAATTTCTCCCCAGCGAGACTCAAATCAAATCAAACCTCTCATCCAATAGTGGATGACTTGAACCTCTTTCCCTAGTGGAAGGTTCACATACTCAATCCCTAGTGGATTCCACCTTCACTCTCTTATGTCTTTGACATGGGTAGAGTCACATTGTACTAAGCTCTTGATTCCTTTTACACCATGGGTTAGGAGTAGATCGTTTATGTTAGTGCTTGAGATCGTTTGGTGTTGTTGATCATCTCGGTCAACACCAATATGTGCTGTATGACTTGTCAGTCACACCATACCTATTGGGCACCCTTTGTTGACCTCATTTTTAGAATGAGCTCTCAACCTCTCCATCTTAGACATAGGACTCCTCTTCGACACTAAGAGTTCCTTAGTCTTAAGACACTTCTAGTGAGGTGAACACTTAACCTAACCTTAGAGACTTAGAAGAGTTAGCCATAGGAATAGGTCTTGCCTTAGGGGTGTTAGGAAAACTTGCCTACCCTATAGTTTGAACCAAATCCTTACCTCCTTCTTTCAAGTCAAACTTCAACTCCAAACCAACTTCAAACTCAAATCAATTCTAACTCCATTGATTTTTCTCAAATCCAAATCAACTTCAATTCCAAATCAATCTCAAATCAATTCCAACTTAATTGATTTTCTCAAACCTTAAATCAATTCCAATGGATTTTCTTAAATCATGAATCAATTCCAATTGATTGAAATATATAATTGAATTCAAAAATTCAAAAATCTTTCCTAAGTCTCTTTGATTTCATCTTATGAACTTAGCTCAAATCAAATTCAAATCACTTCAAACTCAAGAGATTTTCTCATAACCATTTATATTCTCATTTATATTTACAAATATAAATGGAATATAAATTAAAATATCCAAAATAAATTCAAAACTCAAATCCAAATCTAATCAAAATCTAACCTATACCCTTTCAAGTTAAATTCTTGACCTTAACCAATTCTTTGCCGGGTATATCCTTAGGTGTTCAAAAGCCTAAGGTAAATTTAAGGAAATCATTTCCAACCCACATATGTGGGAAGGTTATGAAAGTACTTAATTAAGTCCCTTAGCTTAATTAATCACTAATTATGAGCCAATTGTATTAAGCCCCTTTCTTTCTTCTGAGCATTGCTAATTTAAATTTAATGTGATCGCGTATCATATGTTGGCTCACAATTATTTGAATAATTATGTTAAGGCGGTGTAGGTAAGGGGTAATTAATGAACTTAATTTACACCTTAACCTAAACAAAATATAAAATCAACTTAATGGTTCTAAAAATTAAACTAAATCAACACACACATAAGGGAGATGGGTTAGGACCAGTAAACACTCTTTTCACATTTCCTAAAACAAATCAAACTCAAGATAAAAAAAAAAATTAAATAATTTGATTCACTTTAAATGATCTTATTCCATAAGATTGTCCTTAAGAATTAATTAGGGTGAATGAAATTACATTCTTACATCATTTTATCTCTTTCCACGTATGTTAAATATTGTTTGCCATGTGAACTCATGCATTCATATCTTTTGAAAAATAAATTAAAATTAAATATTTTCTTTATGTCAAATTGCATGTTTTGGCTGAAGTATAAATATGAATGGATATTATCGCTATTAAATCCAAAATTATTTTTAAAATTTAGAAATCGAAGATTAAAAATGAAAGGTATGCTACTTATAATTACTTATAAGCTTGCATGTGAGTATAACATAAGATGTGCATTATGTGACTTTTCCTTCTCTTCTCTTTTAACATAGTTTTGAATAGGATTTGCAAAGTGTATAGTTCATTTGAAAAGACCACAACACTTGCTCAAATCTATTCCTATTCATTCCTATGTTATCATTTAAGAAGGGTCTTCACATTTACACATGTAAATTGCATAACCAAATAAAACATTAAAATCTTTTACATGATTCTTTTTTCATCCATTTCTTTTTGTACATGCACATGTATTTAAGAAAAGTGGTATATTAGTCTGGACATCCTGGGATTGCGAGGCTTTAAGTAGCCCCAAGTAGGTCTTGTACCTTACACCCATAGTGTAGAAAATAATGGTACTGTACTTACTTCTGTCTTTCATACATGTAAAGATGCATTTGATTAATGGATAAAAGAATCCCCCTCTTTTCTACTTCATAAAATCATGCATCATGAAGCATCCAAATTTTATTAAGCAACATCTCTTAGCATTCATCATTAAGGTGTGCTAAATATTTAAATTTGCATGTATAGATATGCTTAGGATCATTTAATGTGCATGATACACATGTTGGAAAGAAATAAAGTTTTGTGTGTTTTATGATAGTAATTCACTTTAATTAATCCTAAATTTCCTTTCTTATTTGATAGGTTTATTTAGAGCCAATCTAAACTTAGGATTAATTAAAATACATAATAAAACATTCACTAAATAAAAATCATTGATGAATCTACCTTAAAAATTACTTAAGGTAGGGAGGAAATAAAAGTTCTCTTCTCTTTTTCTCTCTTTACAACGCTTAGTAATTAAGTGTAGGTTTATTTAAACCAAATCAAATCATTAAATAAAATTAACCAAATCAATTAAATGACTTCAATGAAACCATCCCTCTAAGTCAGATCTCTCACAGTTAGATACTCTAACCTTAAAGTCTAGCTAAGATATACCACACAAACCTTAAATAGCACACAAATTAGGCTAAGCCATCATTTCTAGTCCTATGTTAGGGTGGTGCATAGTTTAATGTTTGATTTTATTTTGTGATGTGATGTTTTAGTCATGATGTTAGGGTGTATGTGTGTCAAATGAATGGAAAGAAGATCTTAGTCTAATCATTGTCTTTTATAGGGGATTCTGCTTAAGGGGCACTGTAATAAAAATATAAATGCTTTTGCTGTGCAGGTTGCTTATACCCCTAAGCATAATCCAAAATAGGCTAGGTGGACTTGGTTACCCATGTGTGGGTTGCTAAGTCCAATTTATTCATATACATGCTTGGGATTGTGTGGTTTGTTTAGCTAATCTCTATTTTGTAGGTTTTAGTTAGATTTACTTTTCCCATTTTCATGTAATTTTGCAATTAAGATTTCAAATGAATGTTATGGGGGATTAAGATGAACATTGGTCATAAGACTATGTCTTTAGCACCATGTGAAGCCTTTGGAGCAACCGCATTTCAACCAACCAAAAGAAGAAAGAAGAAAGAAGAAAGAAGAATGAAGCAAAACAAAATATGAAGAAATGAAGAATGAAGAATGAAGATGCCCATACCATGAATTCCTTTCTGATTGTAATTAATTCATTTGTAATCTGGGTTGTATAAGGGTAGAGCTTGGATACCCAATTTCTTTTTGGGTTTATGCGGTGGAGCTCGACCACAAAAGGCCTCTTATTTTTTTGCGCTAGCTTTATAAATTGTTTGATGTTTGTTTAGCTTGTGCATTAAGATGACTTATTTTCCTAGTTTATTCATTATTTGATGAATGGCCTGGATGCGATTAGGCTCTTAGGAAAAAATAAATTTTCTATCAAATTAATCAACTCAAAACTAAAAATTAACAACTCATAACCTCACCTAAAGCCTAGGTTATAAAATAAGATAAAAGATTTGGCAACCCTTAGCTGGATGTTGTGCGTTTTCACATCATTCATAAAAAGCATCTTGTTTTACTCCTGTTATGGAGGGCTTCCACCTTTTCCAGGGAACTTGGCTTGACCTTTGAGAGCTATGGTGGAAACACAACCCTATCTTACTGATTTTGGCCTATAATCTAATTTCTCATGCATTAGGCATATGAATCCCATAGCCTATGTCAAATCAATTATCCAAAATGAAAATAAAACATCATAAAATTTGCATTAAAATTTAAGTCATTAATCATGCCCTACATGATATAGTCTCTTAGAGAGTGTGTTTAAGGACTTAATATCTTTTTAAATAAATAACCACTTAGCTATCTTACAAAAGCATATGAATTGCCTACATCTATTTAAAATCATAGGAGTAGTTAGTTAGCAGCCACCATAGGTGGTTGTAAGTCCAAACAGTCAGGTGATTTATCCTCTCTTGTAGAGGTAAACCAAATACCCATTTTCTCCTTAGATTTAACTCATGCCTTGGCCCTTGCCAAACCTCCCTTGATTTAGGTTCAGAGATTGCTACTTCCCTTTGTGGGCTCTAAGCATAAATTCTCACCTCTTAGGCAGTTTTATGATCTTGTGTTGTGGAATTGTAAGCCCTAGATTTCTAATAAAAATTCAACTCAAACAAATAAATCACTTTAATTTCAAAAATATAAAGCCCAACCATAGGATAGTTTGGGATGCTTACTAGGCTTCCTAGTATCATAAGCATCCCCTACTTATCTTTCTTTAGTTTTGATATTAACTCCCTCCTCTTGATCAATCCCACTTGATCTTCTAAAAATAAACTGAGTGATTGATACTCCTATCTTTGAAATCTTTAGAGACAATAGTCATTTACCTTAATCGAGAGTATTCCTATTGAATGCCATTCCTTAGGATGTAATTAACTATGGGAGCTTACCTCCATAGGAAACTTAACAAACCTAGTTTAAAATAAATCTTGCTTTACATTTCCATGAAAGTTGGGAAAAAATTTCTGGTACATCCGAAGACTCATAGTCCTTAGGAGTCCTTATTAAGGTGATTAAGTCCATTGTAGGATGGTGACTTTTGTTTCTCAAGATAGTACATCATTTGTTAATATCGTACTCGATCACCCTAATAAGAACATCTGCGGATCTACATGGTGTCCAACACAAGAAAGTTATTATTTTTATTCTTTTTTTCCTCAAAAAGGATAGATGAAGAATAAAAATTTTCACCATAGATTTTTCTGGCGACTCCACTAGGGATGATTTCTCTCTCCATCTTTGGTAAATGATCATTATTTCCAAGTATCAATAGTGGATTTGTACTTTATATAAGTCTGAGATTATCTTTATTTTCCATTGGCAGTTAGTTTATTTCATTCTTAAGCTAAGCTAGCCAACATCCTTTAAGTTTTAGGACTTCACTCCTTGTGGGTCTTAAAATAACCCCTGTTGGGTTTCCCAATAAGTAAAAATAAAAATTTAACAAAAAGAAATAACTGAAGACTTCCTCCTTACCATTTTTATTGTTATTTTTATTCTTTTTTTTTTTCTAAAAAGAATAGATGAAGAATAAAAATTTTCACCATAAGGATGGAGAAGAGGGTAGAGGAGTTGATGGTAGTAGTTCTAGCCTTGCAGAACCTAGCCCCAGTCTCACAGCCTTCCTATATGATGGTTAATCAATCAGAGTTGGTGCATACCTTAGATCATACTAAGTGCACTCCTATGGATGAAGATGCTGATAGCTTGCATAGGAAGGTTACAGATATCACCTCCATGCATGAAAAGATATTAAATAGATGGTGGAGTTGCAGGTGAAGGAAGCATTGGCATAAGCCCAGGGAAGCTTATCCATTCCAAAGGATAGACCCTACCTAGAAGAATTCGATGTAGTTCAATACCCCAAGGGTTTTGTGCCACCATCCTTCAAGATTTTTTATGGCAGTGGGAACCCACAATAGCATATTGCACATTTCAGAGCCGGTTGTTTCAACGCTAGTGACAGTGATGCACTTCTCTTCCGTATCTTCGTCAGTAGCTTGTCAAGTGTTGCATTTGATTGGTACACCAAACTACCCAACGATTCAGTAAAGACTTTTACTGAGTTAGAGCATCTCTTCATTAAGAGATTCATAGGAGCTCAGCAAAGGATAACTGTAGGCGACCTCTTGGTGGAGAAATAAAAACTTAACGAGTCCATTGTTAATTATATTCTTAGATGGTGCAACTTGAGTATGAAATGTGAACCACAGCTGTATGAACAACATGCTATCAAAATTCTGCTTAAGAATATCCATGGCCTAGTCACCTTCATGCTTGAGGGCTTCACCATTACAACATTTGAGATGTTAATCAACAAGGCGGCTAATCTACAAGAGGAAGCAAAATAGACACCCTTCTTGGACCAATTATCTAAGGCAGTTGACCTCACTTTTGGAGTGAGCTTTCAACTTCTTCATCTTAGACATATGACTCCTCTAGTCACTAAGGGTTTCTTAGTCTTAAGACACTTCTAGTGATTAGGTGAACACTTAACCTAACCCTAGAGACTTAGAAGAGTTAGCCATAGGAATAGGTTATGCCTTAGGGGTATTAGGAAAACTTGCCTACCCCTATAGCTTAAACCCAATCCTTACTTCCTTCTTTCAAGTCAAAGTTCAAATCAAATCTTAAATTAATTTCAACTCAATTGATTTTCTCAAATGATAAATCAATTCCAAAACTCAAATCATGAATCAATTCCAAATAATTGCAACATTATCAATTCCAAATCCAAAATCATTTCTAAGCCTTTTTGATCTCATCTTATGGTCTTAGCTCAAATCAAATCCAAATCACTCGAAACTCAAAAGATTTTCTCATATCCCATTTATATTCTCATTTATATTCACAAGTATAAATGAATTATAAATTTAATTAACCAAAACTAAATTCAAAACTCACATTCAAATCTAACCTAAATCCAACACATACCCTTTCAAGTCAAATTCTTGAACTTAGCCAAATCATTCTCAAATCAATCTAAACATTTGGATTTTCTCTTCAAACAATCATTCCTTCAATCACAAGCCTAAATATAAACATAAACTATAATCATCAAACCAAAATGAAACTAACCCAAGTCGAACCCATGTTCATCCTTTGAACTTGGATTTATCAAAGACTCCAAAAATTTTAAAGTCCCACAAGACCTTTTGACCAAATTCTAATCCAACCCAAATTGGATTGAACTAAGCCCATATAAGCCTCACATTGTGAGCAACAATCATCCTAGGATGATCAATCACTCAAATTGGGTCAAACCAATTCAAACATAGCCTTTGACCAAGTCAACATTTAACCCAAAAGAAACCTAAACTAGCCAAACTCTATCATATGCCAAATTGATTGAAACCATTGATCTAATCCAATTCATAACCAATGATTGAACTTGACCAAGCCATCAATAACCAAGCAAATTCCACTTGACCTAAGTTGATCCAAGTTGACCTAAAAAGTAAAAATGGGTCAAATCTTGATCTAAGACAAATTGATTGTAACCAATAGGTCAAATTCATTATAAATTGATTGTTGAACTTGACCAAAGCTTCAATTGGCCAATTACTCAACTAGCCACCATGACAACCTAAAGATCAAATCAACTTGAAACCAAAGCAAACCAAAATTAATTAAAACCAAAGCTTTCAATACATTTCAAATGATCAACCAAGCCTAAACCAACCCATGACCTAACCCAATTAGGTTAAATGGGTCAAATTGGTCAACTTGACCCATTTGACCTAAATGAACCTAAATGAACCAAAACCAAATATAAACCAAATTGAACCAAACCAATGATACCCATAGGCTCCAAATGATCATTTGAACTTGGCCTAACCCATGGTTTGACCCAATTTGACCAATTGGTCAACCTAACCCAATTTGATCCAATTTGACCTAAATGGGTCAAATTGAACCAATTCAACCCAAATGAACTCCAAATCACTTAAAATTTGGCCCAACCCATTTTTGAATTATTTTAAATCTACCAAAATCAAAATCAAGGCCAAATGACCATTTTACCCTTAGGTCAAAGGGTATCATATGGCCAAATTCAATTGGAATTTGGCCAATTCTTTCTCATGGCCACTTGGCATCTTCCTAGTGGTCCACTTGGACACCAAGGGAGGTGGTGAACATGACCCAAAAAAGCCCGACCCTCCAATGAATTGAGCATTTGGATCACCCCATACACTCTAGCACATGGGCACTCCCTCTCCTCCACTCCTCTGCCTAAAATGAATCACATGGAGTGTTTAACAGCCCAAATAGATCAATCAATCTCAGCAATTGATCAAAAATGATAAAGCTAGTCAAGACTGTCTGATCCAAGGAGGGGGATATATACTCCCCCTCATTCCCACTCAAACCACACAGACTGAATTTAATTGAGCTCTAGGAATCGAAAGCAAGCTTCTCCAAGCCTTGGCAAGCATTCCTAAGCTCCCCACATTTTCTCCTTCTTGGTTTTCTTCAGAGCTGAAATAGAGGAGATCCAAATCAACTCAAACTCATCCAATTCTCCACTAAACTCAAATTAAATTTGCAAGTACCATCAAGGCACCTCGTCGAGCTCAATCAAGTTGTTCCCCAAGTCACCAAGCCATGAGAAGGAAGACTTTGATCAAAGCCGATTTCCATTGAAGGGGAGCTTAATCAACCAAGCCATCCACTTCAAATCAAAGCTTGATACCTTCAATAGGGCTTTATCTCTACTAGACGAAGCTACCTCCTCCGTTGGAAGCGTCGGTGATAGCCTCTGGCGAGGTATTGCTCAAAACTGTAGGCATAGGAATTTTTCCTTGGTCATTTGTGAAAGAAATTGTAATTCCATTAGATCTTAGCCATTGGATTCCTTGCTTATGCCTCCTTGAAGGTGTTGGGTGAGTTTGAACTCCATCTGAGCTCGGGTGAGCTCTGATTGAGTGACGATCGATGGACGACATTTGTCTCTCACCACTTGGGAGGAGACAGATCACACACCGCCCATTTCACATGATTGAAATGGACGGTTGTGATTAAATCATGTTAGATCTCCCTCTAATTTAAGCTTAAACTGCAAGATTAATCACGACCACCGTGGAGAAAGGGCGTCTGCCACCAGCTGACTCGGCAGCAAATGTGACAACTTAAATAACCTATCCCATCGTGCTATGTGGAAAGTGTGCCACGTCAACCGCCACGTGACCCGACAGGATTATGGGGTTAATTAGCTTAATTAATCTGATTTAATCATGTAACTTCAAAAATTCATAACTAATTATAGAAAAATCTAAAAAAAATACAAATGCAACTTCATTTTAAAGATAATTTAGTGAGGAATAATATAAAATTAAGGTTAATTGATTTTGAACAGTGACTTTCACTCAATTTAGATTTTATTAGAAATGGAATTAGGCTAATTACTCCTTAATTACTTCAACAATTAATTCCAAATTTCCTAGGGTTGATTAGTGGGATGACCTCTGTCTCCCATAATTTTTTTGGAATTTATTGTTGGATTAATTAGGGGAATTACTTGTTTCATCTCTAATCACTTCCCTAATTAATTAAATAATTAATTAACCTATTTGTTGACCTCATTTTTAGGATGAGCTCTCAACTCCTCCATCTTAGACATAGGACTTCTCTTAGACAATCAAAGCTTTCTTAGTCTTAAGACACTTCTAGTGATTAGGTGAACACTCAACCAAACCCTAGAGACTTAGAAGGGTTAGCCATGGAAATAGGTCATGCCTTAGGGGTGCCAGGAAAATTTTCCTACCCTATAGCTTGAACCAACTAATCACTTCCTTCCTTCAAGACAAATTCCAATTCAAGTCTAAACCAACTCCAAACTCCAAAACAAATCAACATCAAAACTTAAATCAATTCCAACTTAATTGGTTTTCCCAAACTCAAATCAATTCCAAATGATTGAAATTCCAAATTTCAAAATTTTTTCCTAAGTAACTTTGATTTTATCTTATGGACATAGCCTAAATCAAATCCAAATCAATTCAAATTCAAGAAATTTTCTCATAACCCATTTAAATTTACAAATATAAATGAAATATTAATTCAAATGTCCAAAAATAAATTCAAAATTCAAATCCAAATTCAACCCAAATCCAACCTAGGCCTTTCAAGTCAAATTCTTGAACTTAACCAAACCAAGACAAACCCTTGATTTTTCTTCATGATTCAATCAATCCTCCAATCATGAATCTAAATATAAATACAAACTTCAATGATCAATCCAAAAATAAATTCAAATTTCAAATACAAATTCAACCCAAATCTAACCTAAGCCTTTCAAGTCAAAATCTTGAACTTAGCCAAATCAAATTCAAATCAAGCCAAACTCTTAGTTTTTCTTCATGATTCAATCAATCCTTCAATCATGAATCTAAATATAAATACAAACTTTAATCATCAATCCAAAAATAAATTCAAAATTAAAATCCAAATTCAACCCAAATCTAACCTAAGCCTTTCAAGTTAAAATCTTGAACTTAGCCAAATCAAATTCAAATCAAGCCAAACTCTTGATTTTTCTTCATGATTCAATTAATCCTTCAATCATGAATCTTAATATAAATACAAACTTCAATCATCAATCCAAACATCAATTCAAAACTCAAATCCAAATTCAACCAAAATTCAACCTAAGCCTTTCAAGTCAATCTCTTGAACTTGGCCAAATAAAATTTAAATCATGCCAAACCCTTGATTTTTCTTCATGATTCAACCAATCCTTCAATCATGAATCCAAATATAAACATAAACTTCAATCATCTAACCAAAATTAAATTCAAAAAATCAAACCCAAGTCAAACTCATGTTCACCCCTTTAAACTTGAAGTTGTCAAATGAATCAAAACCCATTTGACTCCAAATCACTTGAAAATGGATTTATATTTCATTTATAATCCATATATTAGTTCAACCAAACTTGATTCAAGCCTTGATCAAGTCAGTTGACCCACTTAGGCTCACTTGACCCAAAGTGACCTAATGTACCCCTTTTGAGCCAAATTCTAATCCTACCCAAATTGGATTGAACTAAGCCCAACTAGGCCTCACATTATGAGCAACAATCATCATGAGATGATCAATCACTCAAATTAGGTCAAACCAAGTCAAACCAAAGGGTTGACCAAGTCAACACTTATCCAAAATGAAACCTAAACTAACCAAAATTCACCATAGGCCAAATTGATTGAAACCACTGATCAAAACTCATTCATGATCAATGTTTGAACTTGACCAAGTCATCATTTGAGCCTAACTAAATAGCCACTTGACCCAAGTTGACCCAACTTGACCTAAAAAGTCAAAATGTGTCAAAACTTGATCTAAGTCAAATTGATTGAAACCAATGGGTCAGGTTCATTCCAAATCACTTATTGAACTTGACCAAAGCCCCAATTAGACAACTAGACCCAACCTAGCCCAATTGTGCTTGAACCCAACTTGACCTAAAGCTTAAATTGAGCCAAAATCAAATTAAACTAAAATTAATTGGAAACAAAGATACCAATATATTTCATATGATCAATGAAACCTAAACCAACCCATGACCTAACCCAAATAGGTCAAATGGGTCAAATTGGTCAACTTGACCTAAATGAAATCAAATGAACCAAATCTAAATATAAATTAAATTGAACCAAACCAATGATGCCAAAACATTTCAAATGGTCATATGAACTTGACCTAACCCTTGGTTTGACCCAATTTGACCAATTGGTTAACTTGACCCAAGTTGACTCATTTTGATCTAAATGGATCAACATGCGCCAAATCACATCAAATCAATTTCAAATTCATTGAAACTTGGTCGAACCCATTTTTCAATCATACCAAACATATTCAAACTGAAATACAAGCCAAATGATCATTTTACCCCTAGGTCAAAGGGTAATTTTTGACCAAATTCGCTTGAAATTTGGTCAAATTCTCTTCATGACCACTTGGCACTCTCTTAGTGGACCAAGTGAATACTAGTGAGCATGGTGCACTTGATGCAATGGCTTTGGGTCAGCCAAACCCAACCTAATGGTCAAACTGACCACTCCACTCATTTCAAGCACATGGGAATCACTCCCACACCTTATGTTGTACATGGAAACTTCCCCAGTACCTCCTCTGACCAAAATCAAATCACATGCAACCCTAAATAGCCTAACAAACCCATTGCATAGGGTGAATTTGATTAAAATGGCAAAGGGAAGCACGACCATCCGATCCACCTAGGGGGATATATACTCCCCCTAATTTCATTTCATTTTCTCACACTCATAGTCGATTGAAGTGAGGGAACTCAGAGCAAACATTTGCAAGTCTCCCCAAGCTTCTTAGAGCCATCTCTAATTCTCCTCTTCTCGATTTCTTCAGCCAAAAATAGGGGAGGCTAAGGGAAATTCCACTTTGCTCATTACTCAATATCAGCTCAATTCCCTTGTAAGCATCATCAGAGGAGTCAATCGAGTTGATCCAAACCTTCTTCCTAGCTTCAAAGGCAAGGAAGGTGGGAGATAGACCAAAGATGAATCCATTTGAAGGTGACTTTGGCCAATTGGAAGATCCACTCAATCTCAACCCCTCAAACCTTCAACATGGCTTCGTCTCCACTAGATGAAGCTACCTTGATGGTTGGGAGTGCCGGTGATAGCCTTCAGTGAGGTACTATTTAAAACCAACCATAGTTTAAATTTTTCTTAGTCCTTTTCGAAGGAAAGTTTCACCCCATGTGAAATGGACTGTTAGATCTTCATCCCCTTGCAGGTGTGGGTTGAGTTTGAGCTCAATTTGAGCTCAATCAAGCTTAGATCTTGCCCTAGAGAGTGGACGGTTCTCCTCTCCTGCAGGCGAGCTCAGGGACGGATCATGAACCATCCATCCACACATTTTGGATGGACAGTCCCGATCGAGCTGCATAGGATCTCTAACTTATCCTATTAATACCGCGGGCTTAATCTTGACTGTTCGATCTTTGATCGGATGAGTGAGGAGAAAGTGCGTAGCGCCGTCGCTGATGTGACACTATGATGTGATAACTTAAGTGGCCAATCTCATCGTGCCATGTGGAAAGCGCATGCTTCGTCAGCGGTCCACGTGGCGCCGACGAGATTAGTCATATAATTAGTGATTTAATTACCTAATAAACATGGAAACTTCAGAATAACATAACTAAATGTAGAAAAATAAAAAAAATACAAAATAAAAAGAATTGTGAAGATAATTCAGAGAGGAATAATCTAAAATTATTTCTAATGGATTTTAAATAGTACATTTTCCTTAATTAGGGTTTTAGTAAAACTTAATAACCTTAATAGCTCCCTAATTAAATCATCAATTCATTTCAAATTTCTGAGATACATTTAGTGGGATGACCTCTGCCTCCCCTAATTTTCTTGGGATTTATTGATGATGTAATTAGGAAAATCAATTAAAGGATCCTTAATCACTCTACTTATGTAATTAAGCTTAATTAAGCATGTGAACAATGGCCTAATCCCTTTATTAAGTCAATTAAGCCTTACTTAAGTGAAGAAGAGGTTTATGGAATGGATTTGGGGAATTTTCCTTAGGCCATTCCCTAAACCGCTTTCCTTCATTAAACCAAACTTAATTAAGAGCTAATCCACTAATCACCTACTTAATTAACTTGATAAAATTTTCAAAATATTCTAGAACTTAACCAATTCATCTTGGGTAGGTGCTTAGGTGTTCAATAACCTAAGTAGCTTAAGGAAATCAAAATCCAACCCACATGTGTGGGAAGGGTTATGAAAGTACTTAAATTAAACCCTTTAGCTTAATTAATTACTAATTATGAGCCAATTGCATTAGGCCCCTTTCTTTTCTAGGTGCATTGCTATCTTAAATTTCTTGTGTGGTTTCATGTTATACATTGGCTCATAATTATTTGATTAAATATGTTAAAGTGGTGTAGGTAAGGGGTAACTAATGAAGTTAATGTACACCTTAACCTAACCAAAGCATAAAATTTATGTAATCACCTAAAAATTAAACTAAAACATCATACACATGTTGGAATGGGTTAGGACTAATAAACTCATCTCACATTTCTCAAATTCAAATCAAATTCAAAACAAAATCAAACTTTCCTTAAATTAAATTTGATTTATTTTAAATAATCTTATTCCATAGGATTGTCTTTAGGAATTAATTATGGTAAATAAATTTACATGCTTTCATCACTTTATCTCTTTGCTAATATGCTAAATGTGTATGTCATATAAAAATCATACATTCTTGTCTTTTAAAAATCAAATTAAAAATGAAATATTTTCTTTATGTCAAATTGCATGTTTTGACTAAAGTAAGAATATGAATGGCTATTATCACTTTTAAGTCCAAAATTATTTTAAAAGCTTATAAATCAAACATCATAACTGAAAGGTATGCTACTTATAATTATTTATAGGCTTTCATGTGAGTAAAATATAAGGATGTACATTGTGTGGCTTTCCCTCTCTTCTCTTTTAACATAGTTTTGAATAGGATTTGCAAAGTGTATAGTTCATTTGAAAAGAACATAGCACTTGCTTAAATCCATTCCTATTCATCCCTATGCTATCAATTAAGAAGGACATCCACACTTACACATGTAAATTGCATAAACAATTCAAACAAACAAACATAAACTCTTGCATCTTTCTTTTCCTATTCATTTCTTTTGTACATGCATATGTATTTAAGAAAAGTGGTATATTAGTTTGGAAAATCTTGGGGTTGCAAGGCTTTAAGTATCCCTAAGTCAGTCTTGTGCCTTACACCCCTAGTGCTAATAATGGCACTGTACTCACTTGTCTTTTATACTTGTAAATATGCATATGAAAAATGGATAAAAGAATCATCCTTTTCTACTTAACAAAATCATGCATACATGAAACATTCTAAATTTTCTTAAACAAACTCTCTTAGCATTCATCATTAAGATGTGATAAACACTTCCATTTGTATGTATAGATACGCTTAGGATTCATCCATATGCATGTTACATATGTTGGGAAAGAATTAAAGTGTTGTGTGTTTTGTGATAGTATTTCACTTTACTTAATCTTAAAATGCCTTTATTTTTGAATAGGTTTGTTTAGGAAAAATCTAAACTTTGGATTAATTAAAACACATAATAAAATATTCACTAAATAAAAATCAAATATGAATCTACCTTAAAAATTACTTAAGGTAGGGAAGGAAAGAGAAGTTTTCTTCTCTTTTCTCTCTCTTTACAACACTTAGTAATTAAGTTGGTCCATTTAAACCAAATCAAAATACAAAATAAAATTAACCAAAGCAACTAAATCAGTTACATGAAACAAACCCTCTAAGTTGAACATTTTCACACTTAGAAGACTTCAGCCTTAAAGCCTAGCTAAGCATACCACACAAACCTTAAATGATACACACATTAGGCTAAGCCACTATTTCTAGCTTTAGGTTAGGTTGGTGTATGGTTTGATGTTTGCTTTTATTTTGTAATATAATATTTTTAGTCTAGATGTTAGGGTGTATGTGCGTAGACTGAATGGTAGGGCAATCTTAGTCTAACCATTATCTTCTGTAAGGGATTGTGCTTAAGGGGCACTGTAATAAAAATATAATTACTTTTACTGTGTAGGTGCTTATACTCCTAAGCATAATCCAAAATAGGCCAGTTGGACTTGGTTACCCATTTGTGGGGTTCTAAGTCCAATTTATATATATACATGCTTGGGATTATATAAGTTGTTTGGCTAATCTCTATTTTGCAGGTTTTAATTAGATTTCCTTTTTCCCATTTTCCATGTAATTTTGTAATTAGGATTTTGGAATGATTATTATGGGGTATTAGGATGAACATTGGTCATAATACTATGTCTTATGTACCATGTGAAGCCTTTGGAGAAACCCATTCCAACCAACCAAAAGAAGAAAGAAGAAAGAAGAAAGAAGAAAGAAGAAAGAAGAAATGAAGAATGAAGAATGAAGACTCCCATAACAATAAATTCCTTCTTGATTGTATTTAATTCATTTGTAATCTGGGTTGTATAAGGGTAGAGCTTGGCTACCCAGTTTGCTTTCGGGTTTGTGTGGTGGAGCCCAACCACAAATGGCCTTTTATTCTTTTGCGTTAGCTTTATAAATTGATTGATGTTTGTTTATCCTGTGCATTAAGATGACATCTTTTCCTAATTTATTTCTTACTTTGATGTATGGTCTGGATGATGATTAAACTCTTAGAAAAATAAATTTTCTATCCAACTAATCAATTCAAACTAAAAATTAAATAATTCATAACCTCATTTAAAGCCTAAGTTATAAATCAAGATAAAAGAGTTATCAACCCCTTAGTTGGATGTTGTATTATTTTTCTCACATCATGCATAAAAAGCATATTATTTCACTCTTGATTGGAGGGCTTCCACCTTTGCCAATGAACTTGCTTGACCTTTGAGAGCCATGGTGAAAATATACCTCTTTATCTTGCTAATTTTGGCCCATAATTAGGTATATGAATCCTAAAGAATGTGTCAAATTGATTATTCAAAATAAAAATAAAATGTAACAAAATTTGCATTACATTTAAGTCATTAAATCATGCCCTATATGATTTAGTCTCTTAGGGAGTGTGTTTAAAGACTTAGTCTCTTTCTAAATAAATAATAGTCTAGCTATCTTGCAAAAGCATTTGACTTGCCTACATGCTTTAAAATTATAGGAGGAGTTAGTTGGCAGCCACCCCCTGGCGCTTGTAAGTCCAATAGTTGGGTGATTTATCCTCTTTTGTGGAGGTAAACCAAATACCTTTTTTTTATCTTAGATTTAGGTCATGCTTTTGGCCCTCACTAAAGCTCCCTATACTTAGGTTCAGAGGTTGCTACTTCCCTTTGTAGGCTACGAGCATAAATCCTCACTTCTTAGGCATTTTCATGACCTTGTATCATGGAATTGTAAGCCCTAGATTTCTAATAAAAATTTAACTCAAATAAATCTATTCAATTTCAAAAAAATAAAGTGTAACCATAGGATAGTTTGGGGTGCACTAGGCTTCCTAGTATCATAAGATCCTCTACTTATCTTCATTTGTCTTCGACAAGAACTCTCTCCTCTTGATCGACCCCACTTGACTTTTCTAAAAATAAATCAATCGATTGATAGTTCTACCTTTCAAAATCTTTGGAGACAATGATCGTTTACCTTAATCAAGAGAATTCCTAAGGAATCTTGTTCCTTAGAATGTAATTAACTATGGGGCTTGCCCCTGTAGGGAACTTAACGAACCTAGTTTAAAATAAACCCTGCTTTACTTTTCCATGTAAAGTAGGGGAAGAATCTCTGGTACATTCCGAAGAACCATAGTCCTTAGGAGTCCTTATTGAGGTGATTAGATCCATTATAAGGTGGTGACTTCTATCTTTCAAGATAGTACACCTCTCCTCAATGTTGTACCTTATCACCATAATAAGAACATCTGTGGATCTGCGTGGTATCCTAACAAGGTGTAATATATTTCTATTTCATTTATCCTCTCATTCAAAAGGGGATAGATCAAGACATAAATGTATATAATATAAAATTTTACCACACTATTAAATGGTGATAAATTCATTAATTAAGCTTGTTAATCATCTTGAAATATTGAATGGAATAACGGAATTAGATTAGGATTTCTTTTCCAATCTTTTCCCCTATGTTTATTTCATTTGATAAAGACTTAATTAATTTGAAAATTGATTAATGATTTAATCACTTCATTAAATCTCTTAATTAACTAAACTCAAAATGTTCAACTCACTCTAGAACTTAATCACTTAAATTCTTGGGTAGATTCTTAGGTGTTCAATAACCTAAGAGAACTTCAAAGGAAATCACAATCAAACTACATATGTAGGATGATTATGAAAGTACTTAATTAAACCCTTTAGCTTAATTAATCAATAACTGTGAGTCAATTGCATTAGGCCCCTTTATTTCTTAGGTGCATTGCTGATTTAAATTCCATGTGGTTGCATATCATATGTTGGCTCATAATTATTTATTTAATTATGTTAAGTAGGTAAGGGGTGATTAATTGATTTAATTCACACCTTAACCTAAATAAAATATAAAATTAACCTAATTGTTATAAAATTAAACTAAACCAATTCAAACATGGGGGAAATGGGTTAGGACCAACAAACTCTTTTCACATTTCCTAAGTCAAATCAAATTCATAAAAAAATAATAAAAATCTCCTTAAATAATTTTGATTCACTTTAAACGATCTTATTTTATAGGATTGTATTTAGGAATTAATTAGGGTGAATGAAGTCATATGCTTACATCACTTTATTTCTTTCCAAGCATGCTAAATATTATTTTCCATATGAAATCATGCATTCATATCTTTTGAAAAATCAATTAAATAAAATGTTTCCTTTTATGTCAAATTGCATATTTTGGCTAAAGTAAGAATATGAGTGGCTATTATTACTATTAAACAAAAAATTATTTTTAAAACTTATAAATCAAAGATTAGAAATGAAGTGATGCTACTTATAAGTACTTATAAGTTGCATGTGATTATAGCATAAGATGTGTTTTATGTTATCTTCTTCTCTTCTCTTAACATGGACTTGTATAGAATTTGCAAAGTGTATAGTTCATTTGAAAAGAACAGAACACTTGCTTAAATCTATTCCTAAGAATTTCTATGTTATGACTTAAGAAGGATCCCCACATTACACATATAAATTATACAACTAAATCAAACAAACAAAAATCTTTTGTATGATTTTTCATCTATTTATTTCTTTTTATATATCTACATGTATTTAAGAAAAGTGGTATATTTGTCTGGACATCCCAGGGCTGTAAAGCTTTAAGTAGCCCTAAGTAGGTCTTGTACCTTACCCCCTGGTGTAGAAAATAATGGGGCCATACACTTATGTCTTTTATACATGTGAATGTGCATTATGTTAATGGATAAAGAATCCATCTTTTCTACATAATAAAGAATATCCAAATTTTCAAATCATATCTCTTAGCATTCATCATTAAGGTGTGCTAAAATTTGCATTGCATGTATATCTATGCTTAGGTTCATTCATATGCATGGTATATATGGTGGGAAAAAATAAATTATTGTGTGTCATGTGATAGTAATCCACCTTAATTAATCTTAAGATGCCTTTCTTATTGAATAGGGCTAGCAAATCTAACTTAGGATTAATTAAAACACATAATAAAATATTCACTACAGAAAATTCATTAATGAAGCTACCTTAGAAATTACTTAAAGGAGGGATGAAAGAGAATTTCTCTTCTCTTTTCTTCTCTTTACAATATTTAGTAGCTAAATGTAGGTTCATTCAAACCAAATCAAATCATCAACTAAAATTGACAAATCAACTAAATCACTTAAAATGAAACCACCCTCTAAATTGAATCCTTCACACTTAGAAAATCTCAGCCTTAAAGCCTAGCTAAGACGTGCCACACAAGCCTTAAATGACACAAACATTAGGCTAAGTCACCATTTCTAGCTCTATGTTAGGGTGGTGCATGGTTTGATGCTTTATTTTATTTTGTGATGTAATATTCTTAGAGTGGATGTTAGGGTGCATGTGCATAGACTGGATGATAGGGAGATCTTAGCCTAATCATGTTTTCTATAGGGGGTTGTGCTTAAGGGGTGCTATAATAAAAATATAAATAATTTTGCTATGCAGGTTGCTTATACCCCTAAGCATAACCCAAATTAGGACAGGAAAACTTGGTTACCCATGTGTAGGGTGCTAAGTCCAAATTATTCGTATAATTACTTGGGTTGTGTGGTATGTTTAGCTAATCTCTATTGTGCAGGTTTAAGTTATGAATTTGGGGCAAACATCAAGAAAGAAAAAGTGAAGAAAGAAATGAAGAATGAAGCCACCATAACATGAATTCATTTTAATTGTAATTATTCATTTGTAATATGGGTTTTATAAGGATAGAGCTTGGCTACCAATTTTATTTTTTGGGTTTGTGCAGTGGTGGCCGACCACATCAGCCTCTTATTATTTTACGTTAGCTTTATAAAATTGTTTGATGTTTGTTTAGCTTAATGACATGATTTTCTTAGTTTCTTAATTGCATAATGGTTGTCGAATGGCCTGGATGCAATTAGACTCTTAGGGAAAAATAAATTTTTTATCCAATTAATAACTCAAAATTAAATTAACTAACTCATATTCTCACCTAAAAAAATCTTGAGACATAAATCAAGATAATAAAAGATTTAGCAACCCCTTAGCTAGATGTTGCATGTCTCACATCATGCATAAAATATATTGCTTCACTCTTGATAATGGAGGGCTTCAACCTTTGCCAGAGAAAATGGCTTGACCTTTGACAGCCATGGTGGAAACACACCTCCTTCTTTTTGATTTTGGCCCATAATCAATCTTCTCATGCATTAGGCATATGAAATCCCATAACCCGTGTCAAATAAAAATGTTCAAAAATAAAAATAAAACTTAACAAAATTTGCATTAGATTAAGTCATTTATTCATGCCCTACATGATCTAGTCTCTTAGGGGCTATGTTTAAGGACTTAGTGGGACAAATCTCGATCCAAGGTCAAAAATGAGGTGAGCGAAGTTAGACTGTGGGAGGTTGGCCCGATCCAAGGCCAAATCCATCCTAAAAGGAAATGTGAATACGTACTTCTGGGTTTCCATTTGAATGAACTAAACTAAACTGACTAAAACTGATTGAAACTAACTGAAAGTTTGTAATGTTGGAAACCAAACCCGAATCATATTTTTGCTTTAATTTGTTTTTAGAATTTTGAGCCCACACTCAACAATTTGATTATGTTAAGTGGGGCTCTTTGATTTTGGAGAGAAATTTTGAATTGAGTGGAAAGGAGATTTTTGAATTTAGAATCCATTTTCAACAAACTTGTGTATGTTGAAAATGGGTTCAAATATTTTTAGAGAGAATGATGCTTTCATAGGTTCATATTTGAGTTTGATTTTTGATTGTTTGGGGACCCTTCATATAACAAATTTGAGTATGTTTTGATTTTGTTTTGATTTATGATTTTTGAATTTACTCACTTAGGAAATTTGGGTATGCTAGGTGAGGTGTTTGAAAATAATTTTCTTCTTTTGTTTGCTTGTTTGTGAATTATGTGAATTTGAAAATAAAATCTTTACTTAGCAAATTTGGGTATGCTAAATAAAGGATTCAAATGTGTTTTGTTTTTGATGATTTTTGAAAAGAGAATTCTTTACTTAGCAAATTTAGGAATGCTAAATAAAAGAAATCCAAATGTGTTTTTTTTGATGATTTTGAAAAGAGGATTGTTAGAAAATTTAGGTATGCTAAAGAAATCCAAATGTATTTTATTTTTGAAGAATTTTGAAAAGGGAATTCTTTACTTAGCAAATTTAGGTATGCTAAAAAAAAGAAATCTACATGTGTTTTGTTTTGATGATTTTGAAATCAGAATTCTTAAAAAATTTAGGTACGCTAAAGAAATCCAAATATATTTTGTTTTTGATGATTTTTAAAAAGGGAATTCTTTACTTAAGCAAATTTAGGTATGCTAAATAAAATAAATCCAAATGTGTTTTGATTTTTGATGATTTGAAAAGAGGATTCTTAGTAAATTTAGGCATGCTAAAGAAATCTAAATGTGTTTTGTTTTGATTTTTTGGAAAAGAGGATTCTTTACTTAGCAAATTTAGGTATGCTAAATAAAGGATCCAAATGTGTTTTAATTTTTGATTTTGAAAAGAGGATTCTTTACTTAGCAAATTTAGGTATGCTAAATAAAGGATCCTTTGTGTGTTTTGTTTTGATGATTTTGAACATTTGAAAATGAGAACTTTACTTAGCAAATTTGAGTATGCTAAGTAAAGTTCAAATGTATTTTTTTTATTTTGATTTTTTAAAAGAGGATCTCCACTTAACAAATTTGGGTATGCTAAATGAAAGATCCAAATGTTGTTTTTTTGATTTTTTTTTTTTTTTTGATTTTGATTTTTGAAAAGAAGATTTCACTTAGCAAATTTGGGAATGCCAAAATGAAAAATCCAAAGGTGTTTTGTTTTTGAAAAGATGATTGTTGATTTTGTTTTGAAAATGAAATCTTCATTCAACAAATTGAATGAGGATGTTCATTTGTGCTTTTTGAAAATATGATTGTTGATTTTGTTTTGAAATGAAATCTTCATTCAATAAATTGAATGAGGATGTTAATTTGTGATTTTTGGAAAATATGATTGTTGATTTTGTTTTTGAAAATGAAATCTTCATCAAAATAAATTGAGTGAAGATGTTCATTTGTGCTTTTTGAAAATATGATTTTGGATTTTATTTTTTGAAAATAAAATTTTCATCAAAATGAATTGAGTGACGATGTTCATTTGTGCTTTTTGAAAATATGATTTTGGATTTTGTTTTTGAAAAGATCCTACATATAATAATCATGAACATTGTTAGATGAGGTTGTTTTATAAAAGTTTTATGCAAACATTTTATTATGTGCATTTTGAAAAGTGTTTTTTTTTGGAAATTGATGTTTTTATAAAAGATTTATTTATTTATTTTTTTGAATGAACCTTTTCTTACCATAAAAATGGTAAGGGGGAAGTCTTTAGTTATTTCTTTTTTATTAAACTTTTATTTTCACTTATTGGGAAACCCAACAGTGGTTTTAAGACGTGCACGGAGTGAGGTCCTAAAACCAAAAGAATGTTGGCTAGTCTAGCTTAAGGATGAAATAAACTAAGTTCCAATGAAAAAGAAAGATAGCCTTGGACATATACAAAGTACAAATCCACTATCAATACTTGGAGACAATGATCATTTACCAAAGATGGAGAGAGGAACCATCCCCAAAGGAGTCGCTAGAAAAATCTATGGTGAAATTTTCATTCTTCATCTATCTTTTGAGAAAAATAAATGAAGAACAAAAACAACAACTTCTTGTGTTGGACACCACGTAGATCCATAGATATTCTTATTAGGTTGATCGGGTATAATATTGAAGAATGATGTACTATCTCAAGAGACAGAAGTCACCATCCTACAATTGACGTAATCACCTTAATAAGGACTCCTAAGAACTATAGGTCTTCATATGTACTAGAGATTCTTTCCATACTTTACATGAAAAAGTAAAGTAAGATTTATTTTAAATCAAGTTTGTTAAGTTCCCTATGGAGGCAAGCTCCCATAATTAATTACATCCTAAAGAATGAGATTCCTTAAGAATACTCTCGATTAAGGTAAATGATCGTTGTCTCCAAAGATTTCAAAGATAGGACTATCAATCAATTGGTTTATTTTTAGAAGATAAAGTGGGATTAATCAAGAGGAGGGAGTTATTATCGAAACCAAAGGAAGATAAGTAGGGGATACTTATGATACTAGGAAGCTTAGTAAGCATCCCAAACTATCTAATGGTTGGGCTTTATATTTTTAAAATTGAAGTGATTTATTTGTTTGAGTTAAATTTTTATTAAAAATCTAGGGCTTACAATTCAACAACACAAGATCATGGAAATGGTTAAGAGGTGAGGATTTATGCTTGTAGACCACAAAAGAAAGTAGCAACCTCTGAACCTAAATTTAGGGAGTTTTGATGAGAGCTGAAGTATGACCTAAATCTAAGGCAAAAATGGGTATTTGGTTCACCTCCATAAGAGAGGATAAACCACCTGAATGTTTGGACTTACAATCGCCTAGGGGTGGCTGCCAACTAACTCCACCTATGATTTTAAATACATGTAGGCAAGTCATATGCTTTTACAAGATAGCTAATCTATTATTTATTTAGAAAGAGACTAAGTCCTTAAACACACTCCTTAAGAGACTAGATCATGTAGGGCATGATTAATGACTTAAATCTAATGCAAATTTTTGTTATATTTTTTTGGACAATTGATTTGACATAGGCTATGGGATTCATATGCCTAATGCATAAGAAATTTGATTTTGGGCCAAAATCAACAAGAAGGAGGTGTATTTCCACCATGGCTCTCAAAGGTCAAGCCATGTTTCATGGCAAAGGTGGAAGCCCTCCATAAGAAAGAGTGAAGCAAGATGCTTTTTATGCATGATGTGAAAATATATAACATCCAGCTAAGGGGTTACTAAATATTTTATCTTTTTTTATAACCTAGGCTTTAAGTGAGATTATGAGTTGTTAATTTTTAGTTTTGAGTTGATTAATTGGATATAATTTTTTTTTCTCTAAGAGCCTAATCACAACCAAGCCATTCATCAAAGCAAGGAAGAAACTAGGAAAACATGCCATCTTAATGCATAAGCTAAATAAACATCAAATAATTTATAAAGCTAGCGCAAAAGAATATAAGGCTTTTGTGGTCGGGCTCCACCAGACAAACCTGAAAAAAATTGGGTAACCGAGCTCTACCCTTATACAACCCGGATTATAAATTAATTAATTACAATAAAAAAGGAATTCATGTTATGGGGGTCTTCATTCTTCATTCTTAATTTCTTCATATTTTGCTTTGCTTCATTCTTCTTTCTTCTTTCCTCTTTTGGTTGGTTGAAATGTGGTTGCTCCAAAGGCTTCACATGGTGCATAAGATATATTCGTATGGACAATGTTCATCCTAATCACCCATAACATTCATTCCAAATCCTATTTGCAAAAATTACATGAAAATGGGAAAAATAAATCTAACTAATACCTACAAAATAAAGATCAGCTAAACAAACCACACAATCCCAAGCATGTGTATGAATAAATTGGACTTAGCATCCCACACATGGGTAACCATGTCCACCTGGCCTATTTTGGATTATGCTTAGAGTTATAAGCAACTTGCACAGCAAAAATATTTATATCTTTATTACAGCACCCCTTAAGCACAATCCCCCGCAGAAGATAATGGTTAGACTAAGATCACCCAACTATTTAGTCTACACACATACACCCTAACATGCAGACTAAAACATCACATCACAAAACAAAGTCAAGGATCAAACTATGCACCACCCTAACATAGAGCTAGAAATAGTGACTTAGCCTAATGTATGTGCCATTAAGGCTTGTGTAGTATGTCTTTGCTAGGCTTTAAAGTTAATGTTTTCTAAGTGTGAAATGGTTTAACTTAGAGGGTAGTTTTATTTAAGTGATTTAGTTGATTTGTTAATTTTATTTAATAATTTGATTTGGTTTGAATGAACCTACACTTAATTACTAAGTATTGTAAAGAGAGAAAAAGAGAAGAGAACTTCTCTTTCCTCCCTACCTTAAGTAATTTCTAAGGTAGATTCGTTAGTAATTTTTATTTAGTGAATGTTTTATTATATGTTTTAATTAATCATAAGTTTAGATTTTCTCTAAATAAACCTATTCAAATAAGAAAGGCATTTTAGGATTAATTAAAGTGAATTACTATCACAAAACACACAACACTTTATTTCTTTCCAACATGTTTATCATGCATATGAAATGATCCTAAGCATATCTATACATGCAAATGCAAATATTTAGCACACCTTAATGATGAATGCTCAGAGATGTTGCTTAAGAAAATTTGGATGCTTCATGATGTATAATTTTTTTAAGTAGAAAAGAGAGGGATTCTTTTATCCATTAATCAAATACATATTTACATGTATGAAATACATAAGTGAGTACAACGCTGTTGTTTTCTACACTAAGGGTATAAGGTACAAGACCTTCTTAGGGCTACTTATAGCCTCACAACCCCAGGATGTCCATACTAATATACCACTTTTCTTAAATATATGTGCATGAATAAAAAGAAATGAATGGAAAAAGAGTCATGCAAAAGACTTTTATGTTTGATTTTGGTTATGCAAGTTACATGTGTAAATGTGAAGATAATTCTTAAATAATAACATACAAATGAATAGGGATAAATTTAAGAAAGTGTTGCGTTCTTTTCAAATGAACTATACACTTTGCGAATCCTATTCAAAACTATGTTAAAAGAGAAGAGAAGAAAAAGTCACATAACACATTTAATTTTATAATCACATGAAAGCTTATAAGTAATTATAAGTAGCATACCTTTCATTTGTAATCTTTGATTTATAGTTTTAAAAAATAATTTTAGATTTAATAGTGATAATGTATTCATATTCTTACTTTAGCCAAACATGCAATTTGAATATGAAACATTTCATTTTAATTGATTTTTCAAAGAATGAATGCATGATTTCATATGACATACACATTTAGCATTTAAAATAAATAAAGTGATGTAAGCATGTAATCTTTATTCAATTTAATTAATTCCTAAAGATAATCCTATGGAATAAGATCATTTAAAGAATCAAAAGTTAAAGAAATAAATTTCATTTTAATTTTTGAGTTTGATTTGATTTTAGAAATGAAAGGTTTGTTGGTCCTCATCTCCCCACATGTGTGTTGATTTTTTAATTTTTAGAACCATTAGATTGATTTTATGTTTTTATTAAGGTAACATTAGTATTAATTATACACCTTAATATAATATTAAATAATTGTGAGCCATATCATATGCAACCACATTGAATTTAAATCAAATTAAATAAAAAAGAAATTAATGCAATTGGCTCATAATCATTGATTAATTAAGCTAAAGGTTTAATTAAGTACTTTCATAACCTTCACACATGTGGGTTGGAAATGATTTCCTTAAATTAATGCTTAAAACACCCAAGGATCTACAAGAAAGGATTGATTAAGTTCATTGATTAAAATTTGATTAATTAAGAAGATATTATAATAAACCTAATTATTTAAGTTTGTGGAATATTAAGAAAAATACTCATTCCATAAACCTCTAATATTAATAAATGTTAATTTATCTAATTAAGTATTAAATTCATGACCATTTAATTACAAGATGTGATTAGATTAATATTTTCTAATTAAACCATTAATAAATTCCAAGAAAATTATGGAGAATCATCCCCAAACCGCTTGAGAAGTTGGAATCTAAATGAATTCATTGAGTACACTTTATTTCTAAATAAACCCATCTGAAAATCACTATTCAAAATTAATTAGAAATTTTATATTATTCCTCACAAATTATCTTTAAAATGAGGCTCATTTATAATTTTTCTACATTTAATTATCATTTTAAAGTTTTAATTGGAAAGTCTTAAATCCCTAATTATATAACTAATCCCCCTACCTAATCTGGTTTTGCTTTTCTGGTGGCGCTGCTTGGATTGGTATTTAAGTTTCAAATCAAAGTTGGCCCCCTTTTTTTTTGACTCCTACCAAAGTGATGGCTGATTAAACCTCTTTCAGGGATTTGACTTAATGATAATCATGTCCAAAACATGGGATGGAATTGATTTGATCAATCCCTATGAGAGATGGAGATTCATCTCCATTTTGATTTGGAGAGAAATTGAGTGGAGAGTTGAGAAAGATAAAGACTCCACTGGATGGGAACATTCCTTCAAATGAGAATTCTATTAAGCTGTTTGGGAGGTTGGGATTGGTTGGGGTGACCCAAACCCATTGAGTCATGTGCACCACATCCCTTGGTGTCCAAATGGACCACTAAGAGGATGCCAATTGGCCATGAAAAGGATTTGGCCAATTCTAAGTGGTATTGGCCATAGGTTACCCTTTGAACTATGGGTAAAATGGTCATTTTGCTTTAATTTTGATTTGGGAAAATTTGGAATAATTGAAAAATGGGTTGTGCCAATTTTCAATGAATTTGGTGTTGATTTGATATCATTTGGCTCATGCTGACCCATTTAAGTCAAAATGGGTCAACTTGGGTCAAGTTGACCAATTGGTCAAATTGGGTCAAACCAAGGGTTGGGTCAAGTTCATTGGCCATTTGAAATGTGTTGGTATCATTGGTTTCATTCAATTTGATTTGTATTTGGTTTTGGTTCATTTGAGTTCACTTAGGTCAAATGGGTCAAGTTGACCAATTTGACCCATTTGACCCAATTGGGTTAGGTCATGGGTTGATTTAGGTTTGGTTGGTCATTTGAAATATTTTGCAAGCTTTGGTTTTAATCAATTTTAGTTTGGTTTGATTTTAACATGATTTGACCTTTTTGGTCAAGTTAGGTTCATAGTAAATTAAGCTAGGTTGGGTCTAATTGGCCAATTGAGGCTTTGGTCAAGTTCAACAAGTGATTTAGAATGAATTTGACCAATTAGTTGCAATCAATTTGGCTTAGATCAAGATTTGACACATTTTGACTTTTAGGTCAAGTTGGGTCAACTTGGGTCAAGTGGCCAATTGGGCTAGGTTTGGCTCAAATGATGACTTGGTTGAGTCCAATCATTGATCATGAGTTGGTTTTGATCAATGGTTTCATTCAATTTGGCCTATGATAGATTTTGGCTAGTTTAGGTTTCATTTGGGTCAAATGTTGACTTGGTCAAAGGCTAGGTTTGACTTGGTTTGACCTAATTTGAGTCATTGATCATCTTATGATGATTGTTGTTCACAATGTGAGGCTTAGATAGACATAGTTCAATCCAATTTGGGTAGGATTAAAATTTGGCTCAAAAAGGGTGCTTTAGGTCACTTTGGGTCAAGTGAGCCTAAGTGGGTCAATTGACTTCTTCAAGGTTTGATTCAAGTTTGGTTGAACTCACATATAAACTTATGATTGAAATATAAATCCATTTGCAAGTGATTTGGAGTCAAATGGGTTTCGATTCATTTGATAATTTCAAGTTCAAAGGATGAACATGGGTTTGATTTGGGTTTGAGTTTTGAGTTTAGTTTTGGTTTGATGATTGTAGTTTATGTTTATATTTGGTTTCATGATTGAAGTATTGATTAACTCATGAAGAAAATCCATGGGTTTGAATTGATTTGAGTTTGATTTGGCTAAGTTCAAGAATTTGACCTAAAAGGGTATAGGTTTGTTTTAGGTTAGATTTGGATTTGAGTTTTTGAATTGATTTTTTATATTTGAATTTATATTTCATTTATATTTTTGAATATAAATGAGAATATAAATGGGTTATGAGGAAATCTATTGAGTTTGAAGTGATTTGAATTTGATTTGAGCTAAGTCCATAAGATGAAATCAAAGGCTTAAGGAAGATTTTACATTTGGATTTGAGTTCTGGATTTCAATCATTTGGAATTGATTCATGTTTTGAGAAAATCAATTAGAATTGATTTAAGGCTTGAAAAAATCAATTAAGTTGGAATTGATTTGAGATTTGATTTGGAATTGGTTTGAGTTTGAAGTTGATTTGGATTTGAATTTGAAGTTGATTTGAATTTGAGAAAATCAATTTAGCGCGAATTGATTTGAGTTTGAAGTTGGTTTGGATTTGGAGTTTGACTTGATAGAAGGAAGTAAGGATTTGGTTCAAGCTATAGGGTAGGAAAATTTTCCTAACACCCGTAAGGCATGACTTATTCCTATGACTAACTTTTCCAAGTCTCTAGGATTAGATTAAGTGTTCAACTAATCACTAGAAGTGTCTTAAGACTAAGAAACTCTTAGTGTCTAAGAGGAGTCCTATGTCTAAGATAGAGAGGTTCAGAGCTCATTCAAAAAAATGAGATCAACAGGTCCATTGTAGGATGGTGACTTCAGTCTCTTGAGATAGTATATCATTCCTTAATGTTGCACCCGATCACCCTAATGAGTACATTTGCGGATCTACGTAGTGTTTCAATATACACAAAAAAAAATTATTTTTCAAATTCCCAAAGTTTGAGAAATAAACACCATAGATTTTTTCGTGGACTACGTTGGGGATGGTTCCTCTCTCCATCTTTGCTAAATTATCATTGTCTCCAAATGTCGATAGTGGATTTGTATTTTATATGAATCTGAGACTATCCTTCTTTTCCATTGGCATTTACTTTTTTTCATCCTTAAGCTAAGCTAGCCAACATCCTTTAGGTTTTAGGACATCACTCCATATAGGTTGTAAAACCTCTATTAGGTCCCCCAATAGGTGAAAATAAAAATTTAATAAAAAGATATTACTAAAAACCTTGTTGAACCTCCTTATCGTTTCTATGGTAAGGAAGGTTCATTCCAAAAATAAAGAAAAATAAATCCTTTATAAAAACATCACTTTCCAAAAATCACTTTTGCAAAAAGTTCACATAATAAAATACTTGCATAAAATAACCTCATCTAACAATCTTCAAGATTGCTACATGTAGGATCTTTTTAAAAATCAAAGCTAAGATCATCTTTCAAAAAGCACAAATGAACATCCTCATTCAATATATTGAATGAAGATTTCCTTTTCAAATAAAATTGAAATCATCTTTCAAAAACACATATTTGAAAATGAACATCCTCTTTAAATATACCCAAATTTATTGAATGAAAATTTCATTTCCAAATAAAATCAAAATCATCTTTCAAAAAGCGCAAATGAACATCCTCATTCAATATACCCAAATTTATTGAATGAAGATTTCATTTACAAACAAAATCATATCATAACATTGAAATTCTATTTCAACATATCTCACATATGTTTAAGTTGGAATCTCTTCCTTTTCAAAAAGTGTAACTTTGAAAATAAGCCTCTTCATTCAATATATCAAAATATGTTGGATGGAGATTTTATTTTCAAATAAAATCACACCATTTAAAATTCCACTCAACACATCCCACATGTGTTAACTTAGAATTTTTTTTTTCGAAAAGTAATAATCACACACAAAAATTTCATCTTTGAAAAATAAAATATAATTGACTTCCATTTGACATACCCAAATTTGTCAAATGAGAATTTCATTTTTTCAAAAAAGAAAATTGAAAATAAATTGGAGTCTATTTAACATACTACATTTGTTAAATATAAACACCCACTTTCAGAAATCAAATAAAAAATCAAACACATTTGAATTTTATTTAGCATATACAGATTTGCTAAGTAAAGTTCTCATTTTCAAAAATCAAAACATCAAAAAAAAAAACACACATTTAAACTTTATTTAGCATACCCAAATTTGCTAAGTAAAGATCCCTCTTTTAAAAATTAAAAAACCAAAATCAAACACATTTGAACCTTATTCAGCATACACAAATTTGCTAAGTAAAGTTCTCATTTTCAAAAATCAAAACATCAAAACCGAAAAAAAAAAAAACACATTTGGACCTTATTTAGCATACCCAAATTTACTAAGTAGAGATTCCTCTTTTCAAAATCAAAACAACAAAATCAAACACATTTGAACCTTATTTAGAATACACAAATTTGCTAAGTAAAGTTCTCATTTAAAAAAATCAAAACATCAAAATGAAAAAAAAAAACATTTGGACTTTATTTAGCATACACAAATTTGCTAAGTAAAGATCCCTCTTTTCAAAATCAAACACATTTGAATTTTATTTAGCATACATAAACGTCGAACACATTTGGATTCTTTACTTAGCATATCCAAATTTGCTAAGTAAAGTTTTCATTTTTAAAAAATAAAAAATCAAACACATTTTGCCTTTATTTAGCATACCCAAATTTGCTAAGTAAAGCCTCATTTTCAAAAAAATAAAAATAAATAAAGAATCAAATATATTTAGACTTTATTTAGCATACACAAATTTGCTAAGTAAAGATTCCATTTCCAAATCCACACATGATTCACATCATGGGAAAACAAACAAAAGAAGAACATTGTTTTCAAATAACTCATTTAGCATCCCCAAATTTTCTAAATGGGTAATCCCAAAAAAAATTAATTGACCCTCTATTTAACATACTCAAATTTGTTAAATAAAGGGTTCCCAAACACAAAAAAAATCAAATATGAACCAATGGAAGAATCAAAAATCTCTTCAAAACATTTGAACCCATTTCTTGCATACATAAATTTGTTGAAAATGGATTCTAAATTCAAAAATCCCTTATGCAATTCTAAATTCAAAATCTCTCTCCTAAATTCAAAGAGCCCCACTTAACATATTCAAATTATTAAGTGTGGGTTCAAATTCTAAAGCAAAATAAAACAAAAAATTTGATTTGAGTTTGCTTTCAAAAATTATAGAATTTAAACTCAGTTTTAGTCAATTTTTCCAAGTTCAGTTCAGTGCAAATGGATGCTCAAAAACATTTGTTCACTTTCCTTTTTGGGATGGATTTGGCCTTGGATTGGGCTAGCCTCCCACAAACTGATTTCGCCCATTTGATATACTTTGGCCGAGGATTCGAGGGGGCCAGGATCACTTGTGAGGGGGCAGCCCTCACCACCATCAGTAGGAATGTGGTGACTAGGCAGAAGCCAATAATCCATGTTGAGATGCCTTCAGACTCTGAATTTCCCTCACTGAAGAGGAAGATAGTGGAGGTTCCCGTAGTAGCCACAACTCTAGTACCAAGTTGTTCCCATTATCGCTCTGGGATAGGCTACTACCTACTCACTGGCTTCTTCTAAGGGGAAGGCTACCCTGGCTTCAAGGATAGTCTCCCCTACCTTTGAGATAGGGATTAGTTCCTGTACTGCTCCTCCCAACAGAACTCAGCACCACAATAGATGTCGCAAGATCAAGCAGCATCATGTGTGCATAGCCAAGGAGATGGAGGCAGTCTCTTAGGTTGCAGTAGGGGAGTCACCTAGGATAGTTTCTCCTCTGATTACATATAATAAGTTTCATCCTCTTTACGAATCTGATGGAGAGGAAGATGTTAGGAGGATTACAGTGTCACCTCCACCTGCAGTTCCCTATGAGGCACCTACTAGAGATAGGAGGAGGTTGTATGCTAGCCTCAGGATAGTTTTGCGTCGAGTTGGCGGGGCTTACGAATGGTCAGAGTCTGGTGCCCAATTTGATCTATGATCAGTCATTCCTCACAGCATTGGTGAGCATATCTAACAGGAGAGAGCCAGAGATGCCCTTGTATCAGTGCATGTTACTAGTAGAGAGAGGCGAAGGTATGCCAGACACTCGATAGCCTCTGCCCTCGTAGATTTCCCCAATTGGCATGCCACCCATGCCGATCACTTTGATAATATACTATTGACTGGTACTACCCATCACTAGAGGGGAGCTCCTGCATAGAGAGAGTCTGTGTTGTCTCTGCCACGCCATTGCACTCCATGTCCTCCATCACCAGTGTAGGTCCCATCTTCCACAGTTCCATCTAAAGCCATGAAGGTAGCATTAAGGGAAAAGAAAGTCCCACTGGTGATCCGGCTATGGCCAAGAGATCCTATTTCATCTACACTGTCAACTGAGGCAAGGTCGAGCTCTCTTGCTCAACCTCCTACTTCAGTTGTGGTGAAGAGGGAGTGGTGATCTCATAGCATTGTAGTCATACCATCACCACCACCACCTCAGCAGATCATGGATGTAGTAGCAGCAGAGGGAGAAGGAGACAGTTCTTTTGTACGTATGTTGATAGATCCCCCCAGGGGAAGTACTCCACCTAGAGCAGTTGACAGCCATGGGCACATTTCTTCTAGTGAGCATAGCCCTCACAAGGTTAGCTCTCTAGTATCAGGGGAGGTTAGATGTATCTGTTCATGAGCATGATCCCATCACCGGTCAGTCGCGATCATTTATGCCTGCGCAATTGGACCGGTCCTTAGATGATATCGAGCATAGTATTTCATTGAGAAGAAGAAAATCCTAGGGTATGACTGGTTTGACCTAGAGGAAGAGAAGATTAGCTTTGATCCCAATGAAGTTGATTTGTTGGAAGACTCAGTAGAGGTGCATATGGTTGATACTAGAGGTTCTCTCCTTCAGGATCACCAGAGTTTGGAAGGTGTTGCGACCAAACAGGGTGATACAGCCCATTCGACCCAACACCTCCTTCAACAACTTAATTAGAAGGATGAATAGATTAACAAGATGGGAAAGAGGCTCAAAAATTTGCTAGCGATAATTCTAGCACTTCAGAATCAAGCTCCAGCAGCATATCCTACTCTTATTGAGACTGGGCAGCCTGAGTTACTACATGTCTTGGATCAAGCTAAGAGTTCACCTCCGGTAGAGCAGGGCAACACTAGCTTATATAGGAAGGTAGCGGACAATACCTCCATATAAGAAAAATATATTAAACTCATGGTTGAACAACAAGTGACAGAATCACTGGTGCAAGCCCGAGGTGGTTCATCGATTCAAAGGGTAGAACCTACCTAGAGGAATTCGATGCTATCCAATATCTTAAGGATTTTGTGCCTCCTTCTTTCAAGAGTTTTGATGGTAGCTGGAACCCTCGCCAGCATATAGCATAATTCAGGGTCTGCTGTTGCAACGCTGGTGGCAGCGATGCACTATTGTTCCATCTTTTTGTTAGTAGTTTAGCAAGCATAACCTTTGATTGGTACACTGAACTTCTCAATGATTTAGTGAAGACTTTTGTTGAGTTGGAGCAACTCTTTATTAAGAGGTTTACTAGAGCTTAGCAAAGGGTAACTGCGGGCGATCTCGTTGTAGCACAACAACACTCCAGTGAGTACCTCATTGATTATATTCTTAGATGGAGCAATTTGAGTTTGAAATGTAAGCCACAACTGTCTGAACAACATGCCATTGAAATCCTACTAAAGAAAATTCATGGCCCGGTCAACTTCATGCTCAAAGGTTTCACCATCAAGACATTTGAGAAGCTGATCAATAAGGTGGCTAGTTGACAAGGAGAGGCCAAACAGTTGCCTTTCAAGATCAATTATCAAAGCTAAAGCCACAGAAAGCCTATGAAAAGAAGTCAGGGGCAGTAGCAGTATTGGACAAGGGGAAACAACCAGCTAGAGATCAGCATGAGAGACCTCGAGCTCTGCAGCCATCACTTCCACCTCCTATACCACCGCCTAAGCCATCCTTTTGGCCACCATAATAGCCTCCACGGCCTTCACTGCCTCCTCCTCAGCCATACTCACAACAGTGGTATGCATACCCACCCCCAGGTAGCTATCATCCACCTACTCTTTTGGATAAATTAAACAAACCTTATTCATTTAAGAGGGAGGTAATCAAGAAAATCTTTAAGAAACTCTTAAAGAAACTTGATTTTCAACTACCTGAGATTAGGAAGCTGGAGGAAATGGGCAGAAGCAATGATCCTAACTTTTGCCCCTACCACCGCATGCTAGGCAATATTTTGGAGGATTGATTTACATTTAAGGACTGGCTTGAGCATAGCTACAAGTCAGGTGCTATAGTTATCCCTAAGGAATATCTAGTGGAACAATCATCCAGTTCTGTTAGCGTAATCCTTAGGGATGCATGTGGACCTCTCAAAATAAAAGAAGGTTGGGATATCTCCTTATCCCAAACCTCTATAAAGATTGTTTCAAAAATCAAGAAATTTTCCTTGCATACTTGCCTGAGATATCCAAGTAGCGAAACCACTGATCGAGCCCACCCTCAATTCCACCGTTGCAGCTACTACGTCAACCAACACTTCTACTTCTGCTAGCTCTTCTTCTAGTAGAAATCTTGTATCGACAAATGAGGGCATCAAATCCCTCACCCCACTTACTTTACTAGATTTCTACTATGTACCTTCTTCTAAATCCAAGAAATTAAGGAATAAAGCAAGTTTTAATTACATCTCTATCACTTCTGATGGGTTGTCTGACTCTACTCTTTTAGAAAACTCTTCAAGTCTTAATAATAATTATAATAACTCCGATCATCCTCTTTCTGATTCAGAAATGGACTTTCCTTTTCTGAATACTATGGGTTCACCTCTTGAGATAGACTTGGAATCATCTGATTTTGAGGGTCCTATAGGAGAAGTTGTAGGTGAGCCTGACGAGCAGGTAGAATCTTCCACTAACCTACCACAAGAGATCGCTAAAGTTAACCTATGTAGTGGCAAAGTTCTACCTCCTAGGGCAGCACCTCAAGATAAGGGGAAACAAGTCATTGGATATGCTCATGGAGGATCAGCCCAAAGTTGATTACAATATCCTCGCTCACCTAAGAAAGTTGCCAGCTAAACTAAGCATATATGATGCCCTTGTCTTATCCAAAGAGATGAGAGAATCATTAATCAAGGCTTTTCTTGATCCAGAGATGTGCTTAGCTAAACTGACCACTATTAGAGAGGAGGCACATTATTCAACAGAAGCCTAGGGAGTCACATTCATCGATGAAGACCTTCTTTTGGGGGACATGGAGCACAACCGTCCCGTATACATCACAGTGGATATGGGTAGATTCAGACTTTCTAAGGTTTTAGTTGATCCAGGTGCATTGATGAACATTATGAGTCTAAATTCCCTTACCTATTTGAGGATTGACATCTCTAAACTCCAAGGAGATCAGATGATGTTGAGAGGATTCAATGAATAAGGCAAGTGGGCTTTAGGCTCCATAATGTTACCATTGGAAATAGGCGACTAGAAGACTGAAGCCAAGTTCTATATAATTGATTCTAATACATCATTCACTGCAATGCTCGATAGGCCTTGGATATACTAGAATAAGATGATTCCATTCTCCCTCCATCAATGCATCAAATTTCAAAGAGATGGAATCGAATACTGTGTCAAAGGAGATGAAAAGCCATTTTCAGAGAGTCGAGATATATGATGCTACCTACTATCTTCCTCAAAATCAACACTTTTCAAATTTGGCCAAAATTCAAATACAAAAGAAAATGAAGAAAAAGAAAAAGAAAAAGAAAAGAAGAAAGAAAGTACAAATGAGCGAGAAAGGGACACCAAGGAAGAGGTAGAGCCACATGTTACATTCCACCCACAGTTCATTCCACCATACGGACATATGGGTAGAATGACTCGACCTCCACTAGGTAGAGGCAGAGGCAGATACAGAGGCAGTTCCAGAGGTGGAAGACCCCCTAGTTGGCCATCAGTCAATAGGGATCATGTTCCAGTTCATAGGAGTACCCCTGCTATTCACATAGACTTGGAATCTAGCTCGAAGAATGAGTCTCATGTGATTAGCATACCAGCCAACCCCTCTTAGTAGGTTTCATTAGAGGTGACACTTGAGCCAGGAAATAATGAAGACCAGGCCTCCAAGCAAAGCACAAATGTATTCGAATTAGGTTTATGTAAAACTATTAGGCAGCAGTTGAAAACTTTAGCTCTAACTTCACTTTCTTCTGAAAAAATTGAAGGTTTAGTAGTTACTTCCCCTAGGTCTTCCATGGATGCTAAGCTGAAAAAATTCCTATTGGGATCATCATCCTCAAGTCCAAAAGCTAATGTAGAACCTGAGGATAATTCATTTAAATATTTAATGGAATTTCCTTCTGATTGGTATTCTCCTTGTGTTCATAATCTTGCAAAGAAAGGTTGTATTCCTTATACATAGTCCAGGCACAGGTCAGAGTATTTTGAGAAGCTGTGGACAACAAAAGTAGGGATGCACAATCAAGACCTAGACCTTAATGCTAACCTTATCAAGCAAGCTCCTAGACACATGTGATTAGAAATTGAACAAGTCATTTCTGAAGTTAAGAAACTGATTGATGCTAGTTTCATCAGGGGATAAAAATACCCTACCTGGTTAGCCAGTGCCATGCTAGATAAAAAGAAGAATGGCCGACCGACATTATCTAGACGGTTGGCACGTTGGTCCATGATTCTCTTACAGTTCAATATTACATTCGTACCCCTCCATATGGTGAAAGGACAGGCACTAGTGGATTTCTTAGCAGCACACCTACTTCCTGCTAATTCCCTGCTTAATGATGACCTCCCCCGTGAACAAATCATGAACTTAGGGAAGGTTGACAATCACCATTGGGAGATGTATTTTGATGGTTCGGCTTCCTTTCACAAAAGAAAAGAACCGTGATCTACTCTTCCAGAAAAGGTAGGGGCAGGAATAGTTCTCTTAACTCGAGACCGTGATGTGATGAGATTCTCATACTATCTCTCCAATCCTTGCACCAATAATGAAGCCGAGTATGAGGCTTTGATTACCAGTCTAGAGTTAGCTATTATAATGTGTGTCAAAAGCATCAACATCTATGAGAATTCTCAGCTGGTCATCAACCAGATTGATGGGTTCTATAAGGTTCTAAAGCCTAAGCTTTGTCATTACCACGAGTACACCATGAAGTTGTTGCCTCAAATCCTTGAGGTCACCATCTACAAAGTTCCTCAAGGAGAGAATGCAATAGTAGATGCTTTCCAAACTCGCCAAGGAATTGGCATGTTTGGAAGATGAGTTCATTCTAATAAGGGTCCAAAATAGACAAGTCCTATCCCTTATTGATGTTGAACTCGTCGAGAGATTTTCTCTTGAAGGTGAGGTTATCGTTTCCAATAAAGACAAGGAACTGGATTGGAGACAACCATTCATAGACTACTTTAACACAGGAAAACTACCTCAAGAGAAATCACAAGCCCATCAGATGAAGCAGAGAGTTCTCTCCTATGCTCTCGTGGATGGCACCTTGTATCGAAGGACTTTTGATTAAATGTGGTTATAGCGTGAAAATTTTAAAAAGGTCGTATGCAGGTTGGGGATTGGTGATGTTGAGTTTCTATGCCAAAAGATGTATATGGTAAGTGATGATATTCGCCGCTCAACCGCTTTAATGTTAGATATTAAAATGTCAAAGAAGAAGCATACAATTTGTAAAGTGTGACCTGTAAAATGGTCCCTTGCATGATGGTCGAGCGCTATGGGACAATGATGATGAATGTGAGTGTTTTAATGGTGTTCTGAAATGGGTGCGTGGTTTATTGATTCAGGCTTTAATCACTGCTATCTATTACAACTTAGTAGGATACTACTGGCCTTCGATGATCACAGATTGCATGAACGTAGCTAGAAGATGCCATCAATGTCAGGTACTTGGTATGGTCCAACATCAACCACCCAACATTCTACATCCTACATTGGCCTCATGGTCATTTGAGTGTTGGGGTATCGATATAGTGGGTCCTATTGATCCTCCTTCTTCCAAGGGTCATCAGTTCATCTTAGCTGCCACCAGCTACTTGTCCAAGTGGGCCAAGGCAATCCCACTCAGAGAGGTCACAGCTCAGCACGTGCTTCAATTTTTTAGGAACCATATCGTATATAGGTTCAAGGTGCCTCGATGATTTATATCTGATAATGGTAATGTATTCAAAAGCACCAAGATCAATAGCTTTTCCAGGAGACATAGTATATATTGGAGATACTCCACCATCTACTATCCCAGGGCAAATGGCCTAGCAAAAGCATTCAATAAAACTCTCATCCAGATACTAAAGAAGACACTCGACGATAATAAGCGATAGTGGCTTGAGTAGTTGGTTGATGCTTTGTGGGAATACCGCACCACATATAGAATTCCAACTCAATCTACCCCATTCTTCTTAGTGTATGGGTCCGAAGCCGTTATAACATTAGAAGTTCAGCTCCCATCACTAAGGATAGTAATGGGTAGTAAAATCACTATGGAGCAGAACACCAAGTTGAGGTTAGAAGAGCTCGAAGGTTTGGAGGAGAGAAGCCTATGGGCATACTAGAACCTCGAGTTATACAAAGCCAAGATGATTCAAGCTCACAATAAGCTAGTCTGCCCTAGAGCTTTTCAAGTAGGAGAGCTTGTTTTAGTTATAAAGGGACCAATTATTGTCCATCAAAAGATGGGAGGCAAGTTTGAACCCACTTGGGAAGCCCCTTTTGTTATAGAAAAGGCATACTAAGGAAGATCTTATCAACTTATTGATTGTAAAGGGGAACACCCGATGCTTCTAATTAATGGACTCTAATTGAAAAAATACTACCCATAAAATCAAGTTTGAAAATAATTATCATCAAAATTCTATTCTAATTCATCAAGATACTCTCTTTATTCGAAGTGTTGTTTGCTTGTTTGTGAATCCATCACGATGTGTTTAGGGTAGGTGTAAGAGAACCCAAGAGGCATCCTATCCCTCTTTCACAACACGAACACAAATCAAACATGATTCCCCAATGCTACTAGAATAGGTGTGAGAAAACCCAAGAGGTATCCTATTTCAATGAGCACAGCTAAGTTAGGTGTAAGATAACCCAAGCAACATCCTTTTTTTAGTGGGATCATAACTACCATTCATGGCACTATTTCATCAACTTTTAAACATGTTGTAGGATAGGTGTAAGAGAACCCAAGCGACATCCTATCTTCTTCAAACACAAACACAAACACAAACACAAACACAAACACATACCTTTTATCTCGGGCTATTTTGATGTGGGAGCAAGCCCCTTGTGGCACTCACTCATTAACTACTCTAGGTCAGGCAAACATGCTACCTTGCTATTATGTCACCCTAGTGGTCACTTGTCTAGCTGATGTGAGTCCCCGTGCTTTCTTCTTGACTTGACCATTGCAAACCGATGAGCACCTTGTTAGTTTGGTAGACCTCACTGTACAGCCAGTAAGCTACCTTATGTTGACTTTGTTTAAGAGGATGTATGCCTACACGCTTTCTTCTTGAACTAGCCATTATGATCTGACTAGGTCGAGTATATTTGAGGCTTAGGATAAGTCCCCCAGTGGCTCCTTTCCTCTCGACTACTTTTAAGATGATATAAGTCCCCTAGTGGCATTCAAGAAGCCTCACGTCGGATACCTATCGATGGCACTATCTCGCAATCAATGTGGGGAGGATCCCCGATGCTTTCTTCCTTGGATGATTATTGTAAACTGACAAACACTTTAAGTTGGTTGATGTTCGCTATGCTGGTAGCGACTCACCTAGTGAATACACCACTCTTAGCAGATGTGAGTCTCCGCGCTTTCTCCTTGAGGTGGCCACCGAATACCTATCGATATTATCTTCTTCAGGATTTTGGATAAAGCCCTGCGGGCATTCTACTTGGATCACATCCTTTGCGACCCCATTTAGACACTACCCAGGTTATTCTTGGATTGGACAGTTCCCCTTTTCTAGTAGCCACCCATGTGGTTGGAGAATTTGTTCAGTGGATGCACAGATTCTCCCTTGGTTTAGTAAATCTAAGATAGGTCTAGGCTGATATAAGCTCCTTCTTAGTATGATCCCTCACAAACCAACAGGGTCCATGATAAATAAACAAATAAAACAAACAAATCTATTCGCTTGTGGATTAGGAATTCAAGCCCCCAGGGACCCCTTTCTCAAGCAGGCATCCGATCTTTAGGGCAGTGTCAGTAAAACTCCATATAGGAATTGCCACACTACGCTTGAGTTGAGATAAGTCCCTGGGTCAACACTCTCTCCGTAGTCACCCTTAGGTCAGGTTCATTATAGTTTGCCACAGATAGGTTATCTCGACAGTCATTCCGCTTTGGAAGATATAAGTCTACTTCACATTCTTTCTAGCATGATTGTCGTAAATCGACGGGCAGCCCTAGGTCGGGTCGACATGTTACCTTGCTAATATGTCTCTCCAGTGGTCTTTTATTTAGGAAAGATGTGAGTCCCCGTGCTTTCTTCCTTGAACTAGCCACCTCCAAAGGCACCCTTTGATAGTAGTTCTCCCTCATCGGAAACTACTCTTTGGATCGAATCAATGTAGGTCAAGGCTAACATGACCCCTACTCAATGCAGTCCATCGCAAAATTGATGGGGTCCATCAAATATAATTAAAAATGAAATTAATTTTGACTATCTTTGAGCTAATTTAAGTCCCCTAGCAGCAGTCATTCAGTAGTCAGCCTAAGGTTGGGTTCAATCCATTGCCTCGCCAACAGATCAACCTAGTGACTGATCCCTACTTTTGAGGATATAAGTGTACTATACTTTCTTCCTAGTACAACCACTGCACACTGAAAGACAACCCCTTTGGTTGGATAGTCTTACTATGTGGTTGGTAGACTACCCCTTTGGATTGATAAAACTGAAGTAGGCCAAGGACAACACGGCCCCTACTTAGTGCGGTAAATCGCGAGCTGACATGGTCCATCTTAAAATACAAAAAAAATCAAAATTTGAAACAAAATAAACCAACCTCCCTCAGTTGAGTCAAATTAAATAATCAAATTAATCAGCTTCTCCTCAGCGAGATGCAAAATCAAACCTCCCCTAGTGGAATCAAATCAAATAATCAAATTAATCAGCTTCTCCTCAGTGAGATGCAAATCCTTCTAATCTCCCTAGCGGATTCAATTTAATCCAACCCGAATTTACTCCCTTAGTAGAAGGTTCACATCTTTTATCCCCAGTGGATTCCAAATTCTAATCCCCTAGTAGATTTCATAACCTCTCATCCCTCAGTGGATGACTTGAGCCTTTTCCCCTTCTAGAAGGCTCACACACTCAATCCCTAGTGGATTCCTCCTCTGCTCTCTTATGTTTTTGACATAAGTAGAGTGGCATTACACTAAGATTTTGATTCCTTTTGCACCTTGAGTTTAGGAGTAGATCATTTTTATTAGTTCTTGTGATCATTCAAACGTTGTTGAACATCTCGATCAACACCAATACATGATGTATGCCTTGTTAGTCACACCACACTTATTGGGCGCCCTTGTTGACCTCACTGTTGAAGTGAGCTTTCAACTTCTTCATCTTAGACATAGGACTCCTCTAGTCACTAAGAGTTCCTTAGTCTTAAGACACTTCTAGTGATTAGGTGAACACTTAACCTAACCCTAGAGACTTAGAAGAGTTAGCCATATGAATAGGTTATGCCTTATGGGTATTAGCAAAACTTGCCTACCCTATAGCTTAAACCCAATCCTTACTTCCTTCTTTCAAGTCAAATTTCAACATAAATCTTAAATCAATTCCAACTCAATTGATTTTCTCAAATTATAAATCAATTCCAAAACTCAAATCATGAATCAATTCCAAATAATTGAAACCCATTATCAATTCCAAATCCAAAATCTTTTCTAAGCCCTTTTGATTTCATCTTATGGACTTAATCCCACCTAGTGGGATTAAGGCTTGTTGTTGTTGTTGTTGTTGTTGTTGTTGTTGTTGTTGTTGTTGTTGTTATGGACTTACCTCAAATCAAATCCAAATCACTCCAAACTCAAAATATTTTCTCATAACCCACTTATATTCTCATTTATATTCACAAGTATAAATGAATTATAGATTTAAATAGCCAAAAGTAATTCAAAACTCAAATCCAAATCTAACCTAAATCCAACCTATACCCTTTCAAGTCAAATTCTTGAACTTAGCCAAATCATTCTCTGATCATTCCAAACCTTTGGATTTTCTCTTCAAACAATCATTCCTTCAATCACATGCCTAAATATAAACATAAACTATGATCATCAAACTAAAATCAAACTAACCCAAGTCAAACCCATGTTCATGCTTTGAACTTGAAATTGTCAGATGAATCAAAACTCATTTGACTCCAAATCACTTGTAATTGGATTTATATTTCAATCATAATCCATATATGAGTTTAACCAAACTTGAATCAAGCCTTGATGAAGCCAATTGACTCACTTAGGCTCACTGGACCCAAAGTGACCTAAAGGACCTTTTTGAGCCAAATTCCAACCCAACCCAAATTGGATTGAACTAAGCCCATCTAAGCCTCACATTGTGAGCAACAATCATCCTATGATGATCAATCCCTCAAATTGGGTCAAATTAGGTCAAACCTAGCCTTTGACCAAGTCAACATTTAACCTAAATGAAACATAAACTAGCCAAAATCCATCTTATGCCAAATTGATTAAAACCATTGATCTAAACCAATTCATAACTAATGATTGAACTTGACCAAATCATCAATTGAGACAAACCAAGCCCAATTGGCCACTTGACCTAAGTTGACCCAAGTTGACCTAAAAAGTCAAAATGGGTCAAATCTTGATCTAAGCCAAATTGATTACAACCAACGGTTCAAATTCATTATATATTGATTGTTGAACTTGACCAAAGCTTCAATTGGCCAACTAGACCCAACCTTGCCCAATTAACCATTAATCCAATTTGACCTAAAAGGTCAAATCAGCCTGAAATCAAACCAAACTAAAAATGATTGAAACCAAATCATGTAATACATTTTAAATGATCAACCAAGCCTAAACCAACCGATGATCTAACCCAATTGGGTCAAGTGGGTCAAATTGGTCAACTTGACCCATTTGACCTAAATGAACCTGAATAAACCAAAACCAAATATAAACCAAATTGAACCAAACCAATGATACACATAGGCTCCAAATGATCATTTAAACTTGACCTAATCCTTGGCTTGACACAATTTGACTAATTAGTCAACCTAACCCAATTTGACCCAATTTGACCTAAATGGGTCAAATTGAAACAATTCAAACCAAATGAACTCCAAATCACTTGAAATTTGGCCCAACCAATTTTTGAATCATTTAAAATCTGTCCAAATCAAAATCAAGGCCAAATGACCCTTTATCCTTAGGTCAAATGGTATCCTATGGCCAAATTCACTTGGAATTTGGCTAATTCTTTCTCATAGCCACTTGGCATATTCCCAGTGGTCCACTTGGACACCAAGGGAGGTGGTGAAGATGACCCAATAGGTTTGGGTCAGCCATGACCCAACCCAAGGACAAACTAACCCCTCCAATGGGAATTGAGCATTTGGTTCACCCCATACACTCATTTAGCACATGGGCACTCTCACTCCTCCACTTCTCTGCCTAAAATGAATCACATGGAGTGCCTAATAGACCAAACAGTTCAATCAATCTCAGCAATTGATCAAAAATAATAAAGCTAGTCTCGGTCACCTGATCTAAGGAGGGGGAGATATGCTCCCCTTCATTCCTACTCAAACCACATAGATTGAATTCGATTGAGCTGTAGGAATTGAAAGCAAACTTCTCCAAACCTTAGCAAGAATTCCCGAGCTCCCCCCATATTTTCCTTCTCGATTTTCTTAAAGTCAAAATAGGGGAGATCCAAATCAACTCCAACTCATCCAATTCTCCACTAAACTCAAATTAAACTTGCAAGCACCATCAAGGCACCTCGTTGAGCTCAATAATGTTTTTCCCCAAGTCACCAAGCTATGAAAAGGAGGACTTCGATCAAAGCTGATTGCCATTGAAGGGGAGCTTGAACAACCGAGCCATCTAGTTCAAATCAAAGCTTGATACTTTCAATAGGGCTTCATCTCTACTAGACGAAGCTACCTCCTCCGTTGGAAGCACTGGTGATAGCCTTCAGTGTGGTATTTCTCAAAACCGTAGGCATAGGAATTTTTGCTTGGTCCTTTGTGAAGGGAATTGTAATCCCATTAGATCTTGGTCATTGGATTCCTTGCTTGTGCCTCCCTGAAGGTGTGGGGTGAGTTTGAACTCCATCCAAGCTTAGGTAAGCTCAGATCGAGCAATGATTGACGGACGACATCCTTCTCTCGCTACTCGGGAGGAGACAGATCACACACCATCCATTTCATGTAATTGGAATGGATGGTTGTGATTAAATCATGTCATATCTTCTTCTAATTTAAGCCTAAACTGTAGGATTAATTATGACCATATGATCTTAGAATAGATGGCCCGTGGAGAAAGGGCATCCACCGCCAGCTGACTCGGCAATGGACATGATAACTTAAATAACCTATCCCATCACACCATGTGGAAGGGCGCTGTGTCAGCTGCCACATGGCCCAACGGGATTAGGGGGTTAATTAGCTTAATTAATCTTATTTTAATCATAGAACATCCAAAATTTATAACTAATTATAGAAAAATCCAAAAAAATACAAACTCAACTTCATTTTAAAGATAATTCAGTGAGAAATACTATAAAATTAAGGTTAATTGATTTTATACTATGACTTTCACTCAATTTGGGTTTTATTGGAAATGTAATTAGGTTAATTACTCCTTAATTACTTCAACAATTAAATCCAAATTTCTAAGGGTTGATTAGGGGGATGACCTCTGCCTCCCATGATTTTTTTGGAATTTATTGTTGGATTAATTAGGGGAATTGCTTATTTCATCTCTAATTACTTTCTTAATTAATTAAATAATTAATTAAATAATTAAATGGTGATAAATTCATTAATTAAGCTTGTTAATCATCTTGAAATAGTGAATGGACTTAGGGAATGAGATTAGGATCTCTTTTCCAATCTTTTTCCCTAAGTTTATTTCATTTAGATAAAGACTTAATTAATTTGTAAATTGATTAGTGATTTAACCACTTCATTAAATGGCTTAATTAACTAAACTCAAAAAATTCAAATCACTCCAGAACTTAATTACTTAAATTCTTTGATAGATCCTTAGGTGTTCAATAACCTAAGAGAGCTTCAAAAGAAATCACAATTAAACTATATGTGTAGGATGATTATGAAAGTACTTAATTAAACCTTTTAGCTTAATTAATCAATAATTATGAGTCAATTGCATTAGGACCCTTTATTTCTTAGGTGCATTGCTGATTTAAATTCCATGTGGTTGCATATCATATGTTGGCTCATAATTATTTATTTAATTATGTTAAATTGGCGCAAGTAAGGGGTGATTAATGGATTTAATTCACACCTTAACCTAAATATAATATAAAATTAACCTAATTATTCTGAAATTAAACTTAACCAATTTACACATGGGAGAAATGGGTTAGGACCAGAAAACTCTTTTCATATTTCCTAAGTCAAATCAAATTCAAAAAAAAAATCTCCTTAAAGAATTTAGATTCACTTTAAATGATCTTATTTTATAGGATTGTCTTTAGGAAATAATTAGGGTGAATGAAGTCATATGCTTACATCACTTTATATCTTTCCAAGCATGCTAAATGTTGTTTTTCATATGAAATTGTGCGTTCATATCTTTTGAAAAATCAAATAAATAAAATGTTTCCTTCTATGTCAAATTGCATGTTTTGGCTAAAGTAAGAATATGAGTGGCTATCATCACTATTAAACCAAAAATTATTTTTAAAACCTATAAATTAAAGAATATAAATGAAGTGATGCTACTTATAAGTACTTAGAAGCTTGCATGTGATTATAGCACAAGATGTGTTTTATGTTATCTTCTTCTCTTCTCTTAACATGCACTTGTATAGAATTTGCAAAGTGTATAGTTCATTTGAAAAGAACACAACACTTGCTTAAATTTATTCCTAAGCATTTCTATGTTATGACTTAGGAAGGATCCTCACATTACACATGTAAATTATACAACCAAATCAATCAAACAAAATTCTTTTGCATGATTTTTTATCCATTTGTTTCTTTTGGTACATCTACATGATTTAAGAAAAGTGGTATATTAGTTTGGATATCTCGGGGATATGAGGCTTTAAGTATCCCTAAGTAGGTCTTGTACCTTATGCCCCTTGTGTAAAAAATAATGGCGCCGTACTCACTTATGACTTTTATACATGTGAATGTGCATTACATTAATGGATAAAGAATCCCTCTTTTCTACATAATAAAGACATACATTCATAGAATATCCAAAAATTTGCAAATCATAACTCTTAGCATTCATCATCAAGGTGTGATAAAATTCGCATTGCATGTATAGCTATGCTTAGGTTCATTCATATGCATGGCATACATGGTGGAAAGAAATAAATTATTGAGTGTCATGTGGTAGTAATCCACCTTAATTAATCTTAAGATGCCTTTCTTATTGAATAGGGCTATTTAGAGCAAATATAAACTTAGGATTAATTAAAACACATAATAAAACATTCACTAAAGAAAAATCATGAATGAAGCTACCTTAGAAATTACTTAAGGGAGGGATGAAAGAGAAGTTCTCTTCTCTTTTCTTCTTACAACATTTAGTAACTAAATGTAGGTTTATTCAAACCAAATGAAATCCTCAACTAAAATTGAAAAATAAACTAAACCACTTAAAATGAAATCATCATCTAAATTGAATCCTTCACACTTAGAAAATTTCAACTTTAAAGCCTAGTTAAGAAATGCCACACAAGCTTTAAATGGAACACACATTAGACTAAGTCACCATTTCTAGCTTTATGTTAGGGCGGTGCATGGTATGATGCCTAATTTTATTTTATGATGTAATGTTCTTAGACTGGATGTTAGGGTGCATGTGCGTAGACTGGATGATAGGGCGATCTTAGCCTAATCATGTGTTCTATAGGAGGTTGTGCTTAAGGGGCATTATAATAAAAATATAAATGCTTTTGTTGTGCAGGTTGCTTATATACCTAAGCATAACCCGAATTAGGACAGGTGGACTTGGTTACCTATGTGTGGGGTGAAAGGTCCAAATTATTCATATAATTGCTTGGATTGTGTGTTATGTTTAGCTAATCTCTATTTTGTAGGTTTGGTTAGATTTATCTTTCCCATTTTAATGTAAATTTTGTAATAAGATTTGGAATGAATGTTATGGAAGAATTAAGGTGAGCATTGGTCATAAGAGCATGTCTTATGAATCATGTGAAGCCCAAACCACATCTCAAGACAAATCAAAAGGAATAAAGGAGTGAAGAAAGAAAGAAATGAAGAAAGAAAGAAATGAAGAAATGAAGAAATGAAGAATTAAGAATGAGGACCCCCATAACATGAATTCCTTTTAATTGTAATTATTCATTTGTAATCTGGGTTGTATAAGGGTAGAGTTCGGCTACCCATTTTCCTTTTCGAGTAAGTGCGGTGGAGCTCGACCACATCGGCCACTTATTCTTTCACACTAGCTTTATAAAATTATTTGGTGTTTGTTTAGCTTGTGCATTAGAAATGGCATGATTTTTCTTGTTTCTTAATTGCTTGATGGTTGTTGAATGGCCTGGATGCGATTAGACTCTTAAGAAAAAATAAATTTTCTATCCAATTAATCAACTCAAAATTAAATTAAACAACTCAAAACCTCACCTAAAAAAAGCCTAGGACATAAATCAAAATAATAAAAGATTTATCAACCCTTTAGCTGGATGTTGTATGTCTCACATCATGCATAAAACATATTGCTTCACTCTTGCTAATGGAGGGCTTCCACCTTTGCTTGAGAAAATGGCTTGACCTATTGACCTCATCTTAGGAAGAGCTCTCAAACCCTCCCTATTAAACATAGGACTTCTCTTAGACACTAAAAGTTTCTTATCCTTAAGACACATCTAGTGAATAGGTGGACACTCAACCTAGCCCTAAAGATTGAGAAGGGTTAGCCATAGGAATAAGTCATGCATTAGGGGTGTTATGAAAATTTGCCTACCCTTAGCTTGAACCACATTCCTCATTTCCTTCCTTCAAGTCAAACTCCAAATCAATCCTAAATGATTTTCTCAAACTTCAAATCAATCTTATTTGATTTTTCTCCAAACTCAAATCAATTCTACATAATTGAAACCCATGATTGAAACACATGAGTGAAATTCCAAGTTTGAAATATTTCCTAAGTTCTTTGATTTCCTCGTAAGAAGCCCAAATAAAGTTCAAACCATCTCAAATTCATAAAATTTTCTCACAACCCATTTATATTCTCATTTATATTCACATATATAAATGAATTATAAATTCAAATCAATCAAACTAACTCCAAAATTCAAATCCAAAATTCCAAAACTTATCTAAGTCCTTTGATTCCCTCTTAAGAACTTAGCCCAAATCTAATCCAAATCACCTCAAATTCATGAAATTTTCTAATAACTCATTTATATTCTCATTTATATTCACATATATAAATGAAATATAAATTCAAACAACCAAGACCAACTCCAAAAATCAAACTCAAATTCATTCAAAATTCAACCTAAGCCTTTCAAGTCAAAATCTTGAACTTAGCCAAATCAAATTCAAATCAAGCCAAACCCTTGATTTTTCTTCATGATTCAATCAATCCTTTAATCATGAATCCAAATATAAAAAAAAACTTCAATCAATTAAACAAAAATCAATTCAAAAATCAAGCCCAAATCAAACTCATGTTCACCCTTTGAACATGAAATTATCAAATGAACCAAAACTCATTTGACTTCAAACTACTCGCAAATGGATTTATATTTCAATCATAAGTCTATATGTGAGTTCAATCAAACTAAAATTAAGCTTTGACCAAGCCATTTGACCCACTTAGGCTCACTTGACCCAAAGTGACCTAAAGTACCCCTTATGAGCCAAATTCTAATCCTAACCAAATTAGATTGAACTAAGCCCATCTATGCCTCTCATCATGATCAACAATCATCATGAGATGATCAATCAATCAAATTGGGTCAAACCAAGTCAAACCTAAGGGTTGACCATGTCAACACTTAGCCAAAATGAAACCTAACATAACCAAAATCCACCATAGGCCAAATTGTTCGAAACCATTGATCTAAGTTCATTCATCACCAATGTTTGAACTTAACCAAGTCAACATTAGAGCCTAACCTAGTCCAATTAGCCACTTGACCCAAGTTGACCTAACTTGACCTAAAAGGTCAAAATGTGCCAAAACTTGATCTAAGCCAAATTGAATGAAACCAATGGGTCATGTTCATTCCAAATCACTTGTTGAACTTGACCAAAGCCTCGATTAGCCAACTAGACCTAACCTAGTCCAATTGACCATGAACCCAACTTGACCTAAAGGGTCAAATTGAGCTAAATTTAAACTTAACCAAAATTGATTGGAAATAAAGATACCAATCCCTTTCATATGACCAACCAAACCTAAACCTACCCATGACCTAGCCCAAATATGTCAAATGGGTCAATTTGGTCAACTTGACCCATTTGACCTAAATGAACTAAATTGAACAAAATTCAAACCTAAACCAAATTGAATCAAACCAAAGCCACCAAAACTTTTCAAATGGTCATATGACATTGACCCAATTTGACCAATTGGTCAACTTGACCCAAGTTGACCCATTTTAACCTAAATGGGTCAACATGAGCCAAATCACATCAAATGAACTCCAAATTCAATGAAACTTGGCCAAACATATTTTCTCATCATACCAAACATACCCAAACTAAAATCAATGTCAAATTTTGGACAAACCCACATGGAATTTGGTTAAATCCTCTTCATAACCACTTAGCACTCTCTTAGTGGAACAAGTGAACACTAGGGAGTGTGGTGCACCCAACCCAATGAGTGTGGGTCAGCCCAACTTAGCCCAATAGCCAAACTAACCACATGCCTTGAAATGGAGCACATGGAATCCTCCTTCCACTCAATTCAAGCACATGGGAAGTTCACCATTCCACTCCCTGGCCAAAATTGAATTCAAGGACATCCTAAATGGTCTAAAAAACCCACTCAAGGTGGTCAATTTGATCAAAATAGCAAGGAGGCTTATGGTCATCCGATTTCCCATGGGGGAGATATACTCCCCCTAATTTGAATTCAATCCAACATTCCTCAATTGGATTGAACCTAGGGGAGTCAGAGAAGCCATTCCTCAGCCTCCCCAAGCTTCCTAGAGTGAAATCAAATTCCCATTTCTCCATTTTCATAGATTGAAAATAAGGGAGCTCCACCTAAAACCCAACTAGTTCTACACTTCAAAACAACCCATTTCCCTTTGCAAGCTCCATCAGTGAGCTTAATCAAGCTTTCCAAAAGCTTCATACAAGCTCTTGAAGCAAGGGAGGAGTGCCCTAGACCAAAGCCGAGCTCAAGACAAAGGGGAGTTGGTCTCTAGAAGCATCTACTCAATTCCAAAGCCTCCAAACTTCAACAAAGCTTTTGTCTCCACTAGACTAAGCTTCTCCAAGGGAGCACAGGTGATCACCTCCGGGGAGGTATGCCATTAAACTGAGCTTAAGTTCAATGTATGTTCATCCTTTATGAAGTGGATTTCAATCCTATGTTGATTTAGCCATTAGATGTGCTTGTCCTCATGCTTAGTTGGTGTGGGTTGATTTTCAATCCAATCCGAGCTCAATCAAGCTCGGATCATCTCCTTAAAGATGGACGGTCTCCATCTTACACAAAGAATTATAGGGATGAATCTCTGGCCATCCATCCTCACATTTTGGATGGACGGCTGAGATTTAATCCACATAGATCACACATTTCCTCCCTCAAATCCATGACTTTAACCTCAGCCGTCCAATCCTCGATTGGACAGGTGAGAAGAAAGCGTGCAGCGCCACCACTGATGCGACGCTACGATGTAACAAGTTAAAGATCCAATCCCATTGTGCTACATGGAAATCACATGCGGCGTCTATGGCACACGTGGCGTCGACAGGATTAAACATATAATTAGGCTTTTTAAATTATTAATTAATCACCAAACATTCCTAAATTCATATCTAAGCCAAGAAAAATAAGGAAAATATGAAATAAATTGCATTGGATAGATAATTGAATTTAGAATATTCTAAAATTGATTTTAATTGATTTTAAATAGTTTTTATCTAAATTAGGGTTTTATTAGGAATATTATTTTGCTAATTACCCTCAAATTACTCCACTGATTAATCCCAAACTTCTTGTGCTTAATTAGTGCGATGACCCCTGCCTCCCCTAATTTTCTTGGGATTTATGGGTCACATGATTAGAAGAATTGCTAGTTCATTCCTTAATCACTCCCCTAATATAATTAAACTTAATTAAGGGCATAATTAGTGGTTTAACCCTCTGATTGAGTCAATTAAGTTTTGATTAAGTGAATGTGAGATTGAGGGAATAATTTTGTGATACTTTCCTTAAGATATTCCCTAAACCCCCTTTTCTTCCTTAATATATTCTTAATTAAGGGTTAATTCACTAATTACCCCCTAATTAATTTTATAAATTTCTAAAACTTTCCAGAACTTAATTAATCTATCTTCGGTAGATGCTTAGGTGTTCAAGAGCCTAAGTACAATTAAGGAAATTAAAATCCAACTCATATGTTTGAGAGGGGTTTTGAAAGTACTTAAGCTTAAACCCCTTTATTTAAATAATCATTAATGATGTGCTAAATTGCATTAGGCCCCTTTTTTCCTAGGTGCATTGCAAATTTAAATTCCTTATGAGCTTTTATGTCATCTCATTGGCTCATAATTATTTGATTAGTTATGCTAAGGTGGTATAGGTAAGAGATAATTAACATGATTAATTGATACCTTAACCTAACCAAAGCATAAAATTGATGTAACCATCTAAAAATTAAATTAAAACAACAAACATATGTGGGAATAGGTTAGGAACATCAAACTTACCTCACATTTCTCAAATTAAATCAAAATCAAAATAAAATCAAACCTTCCTTAAAAATAATTAGATTTGCTTTAAGCTTTCTTATTTCATAAGATTATCTTTTGGAATTAATTAGGGTGAATGTGTTTACATGATTTCATTAGTTTAGTTCTTTCCTAGCATGCTAAATGTGTATGTCATATGAATTTCATGCATTCATGCTTTTAAAAATCAAAATTAAAATGAAATATTTTCTTTATGTCAAATTGTATGTTTTGGATAAAATAGAAATATGAGTGGCTATTATCACTATTAATTACAAATTATTTTCAAAATATATGAATCAATTACCAAAACTAAAAGTGTGCTACTTATATTTTATTTATAAGTTTGCATGTGAATATAAAAATGTGTCTTATGTTTGCTTCCTTTCTTTCCTCTTAACATGGATTTGAATAAGATTTGCAAAGTGTATAGTTCTTTTAAAAGAACATAACACTTGCTTAAATATGCTCTTATCCCTTTCTATGTTATAACTTAAGAAATATCTTCACATTCACACATATAAATTGCATAAACAAATAAAACAATCAAGTATAAATTTTTGCATCTTTCTTTCCCATGTATTTCTTTTGTACATATGCTTGTATTTAAGAAAAGTGGTATATTAGTCTGGAAAACCCTGGGATTGAGGCATTAAGTAGCCATAAGTAGGTCTTGTACCTTACACCCCTGGTGCTATCAATGGCACCGTACTCACTTATGCCTTCCATACATTCATGTGTGCATGCAAAAATTGGATAAGAAACCCCTTTTCTACCTAATGAAAATCATGCATCAAAAGCATTCAAATTTTCTTAAATAACTCACTTAGAATTCATCATAAAGTATGCTAAACATTTTCAATTGTATGTATATATATGCTTATGATTCATTCATATGCATGTTATACATTTTGGGAAAGAAATGAAGTGATGTGTGTTTTGTGAATTTAATTCACTTTACTTAATCTAAAAATGCCTTTCTTTTGAATAGGTTTGTTTAAAGTTCATCTAAACTTGGGATTAATTAAAACACATAATAAAACATTCACTAAATAAAACTAAAACATGAATCTACTTTAGAAATTACTTAAGGTATGGAAGGAAAGAGAAGTTTTCTTCTCTTTCCCTCTCTTTACAACTTAATAATTAATTATAGGATTCACTTGAACCTAATCAAAACACAAAATAAAATCAACCCAAAATAATTAAATAACTTAAATGAAATCCTCCTCTAAGTTGAACATTCTTCACACTTAGAAACCTCTAACTTAAAGCCATAGCTAAGCATACCACACAAACCTCTAAAGCACACACATTAGACTAAGTCACTACTTCTAGCTTTAGGTTAGGGTGGTGCATGGTTTGATGTTTATTTTTGTTTTGTGATGTAATGTTTTAGACTAGATGTTAGGGTGTATGTGCATAGACTGAATGTTAGGGCAATCTTAGTCTAACCATTATCTTCTGTAGTGGATTGTACTTAAGGGGTGCTATAATAAATAAAAATATAAATGCTTTTGTTGTGTAGGTGCTTATACCCCTAAGCATAATCCAATAGGCCAGGTAGACTTAGTCTCCCATGTGTGGGGTGTTAAGTCGAATATACATACTTGAGATTGTATGGTTTGTTTTAGCTAATCTCTGTTTTGCAGGTGTTAGTTAGATTTCCTTTTTTTCTTTTTATGTAATTTTTGCAATTAGGATTTTGGAATGATTGTTATGGGGATTAGGATGAGCATTGGTTATAAGGCCAAGCCTTATATACCATGTGAATCCTTTGGAGCATCCACCTTCCAACCATCCATAAGAAGGAATCAAAGAAGAAAGAAGAAAAGAAAGAAGAAAGAAGAAAAGAAGGATGAAGAAATGAAGCTTGAAGACCCCCATAACAATGAATTCCTTGCTTAATTGTACTTAATTCATTTATAATCTAGGTTGTATAAGGGTAGATCTCAGTTACCCAATTTATTTTCAGGTTTGTGCGGTGGTACCCGACCACAAATAACCTCTTATTCTTCTGCGTTAGCTTTATAAATTAATTGATGATTTGTTTAGCTTGTTCATTAAGATGTCATCCTTTTCTTAGTTTCTTCCTTGCTTGATGTATGGCCTAGATGTAGATTAGGCTCTTAAGAAAAAATAAATCTTCTACCAAATTAATCAACTCAAAATTAAAAATAAATAACTCATAACCTCATTTAAAGCCTAAGTTAAAATCAAGATAAAAGAATTAGCAACCCCTTAGTTGGATGAGTATTTCTTTTATAACATCATGCATAAAAGCATCTTCTTTCACTCTTGATTGGAGGGCTTCCACCTTTTCCAGAGAAACTTAGCTTGACCTGTGAGAGCCATGTTGGAAATACATCTCCTCCCTTCTTGCTGATTTTGGCCGATAATCTTACTTCTCATGCATTAGGCATATGAATCCTATAAGCCTGAGTCAAAATGATTGTCCAAAATTGAAATTAAAATGTAATATGAATTGCATTAGATCTAGGTCATTACTTATGCCCGTACATGATCTAGTCTCTTAAGGAGTGAGTTTAAGGACTTAGTCTTTTTCTAAATAAATAACAGCCTGGCTATCTTCCATAAAGCATATGACTTGCCTACCTGAATTTAAAATCGTAGGAGGAGTTAGTTGACAGCCACCCCCAGGCGATTATAAGTCCAATAGTCGGGTGGTTTGTCCTCTCTTATGGAGGAAAACCAAATACCCATTTTTTTCTTAGATTTAGGTTGTGGTTTTGGCTCTCGCCAAAGCTCCCTAGATTTATGTTCTAAGGTTGCTTCTCCCCTGTGTGGGCCATCAGTATAAATCCTCACCTCCTAGGCATTTCCATAATCTTATGTTGTGGAATCAAAAGCCCTAAATTTCTAATAAAAAATTCAACTCAAACAAATTAAATCAATTTCAAAAATGTAAACCCAACGATAGAATAGTTTGAGATGCTCGCTAGATTTCCTAGCAATGTGAGCGTCTCCTACTTATCTTCATTTGGCTTCGATAATAACACACTCTCTTTAATCAATCTCATTTGATCTTTCAAAATAAACTAATCGATTGATAGTCTTACCTATTGAAATATTTAGAGATAATGATCATTTATCATAATCGAGAGTTTTCTTAAGGAATCTCGTTCCTTAGGATGTAATTAAATATAGGGGCTTACCCCTATAGGAAACTTAATGAACCCAATTTAAATAAACCCTACTTTACTTTTCCATGTAAAGTAGGGGAAAAATCTCTGGTACACATGCAAACCCATTGTCTTTAGGAGTCCTTACTTAAGTGATTAGGTCCATTGTAGGGTGGTGACTTCTATCTTTCGAGATAACACACCTCTCCTCAATGTCATACTCGATCACCCTAATAAGAACATCTGTGTATCTATGTGGTGTCCAAATGCATGTAAAAGGAAAAGTATATTTCTATCTTCATTTTATCCTGCATAGAGTGAGGATAGAAGTATACACTTTTTCTTTTTAAGAGAAATTGAAAAACATTTCACCATAGATTTTTTTGGCGACTCCGCTGGGGATGGTTCCTCTCTCCATCCTTGGTAAATAATCATTGTCACTAAGTATTGATAGTGGGTTTTTACTTTTGTATGAATCTAAGACTATCTTTCTTTCAGTTGGCACTTAGCTTATTTCATCCTTAAGTTAAGCTAGCCAACATCTTTAGGTTTTAGGACCCCACCCTGTGTTGGTCTTAAAACCCCCGTTGGGTTTTTCAATGGGTAAAAATAAAAATATAATAAAAGAAAATATTTAAAGACTTCCTCCTTATCATTTCTATGGTAAGGAAAGGTTCATTCTAAAATAATAAAGGAAAAATAAATCTTTCATAAAAATTTTACTTTTCAAAAAAGTACTCTTTCAAAAATGCACATAATAAAAAATTTTGCACAAAAATTTTTCTAAATCACCTTCATCTAACAATCTTCATGATTGTTATATGTAGGATCATCTTTACAAAAAAAATAAGATTCAAACAATCACATTTTCTAAAAAAAACTACAAATGAGCTCCTTCATTCAATTGATTTTGAGTGAAGACTTCATTTTCAAAAATAAGATTCCAACAATCACATTTTCTAAAAAAAAAGCACAAATTTGCTCCTTCATTCAATTCATTTTGGGTGAAGACTTCATTTTCAAAAATAAGATTTCAACAATCACATTTTCTAAAAAAACACAAATGAGCTTCTTCATTCAATTCATTTTGGTGAAGTCCTCATTTTCAAAAATAAAATTTCAACAATCATGTTTTCAAAAGCACAAAATTTGAAGATAAGTTTATCCATTCAATACATTCAAATATGTTGAATGGATGTCACATCTCCAAACAAAAACAAATTATTACAACCTTGAAATTCCATTCAACACATCCCACATGTGTTAAGTTGGAATTTTCACCTTTCCAACAAAAACAAAACCAAAATTTTCAAAAGCACATGTGAAACACCTCCATTCAATATGCTCACATTTGCTGAATGGATGTTTCATTTTCAAACAAAATCAAAAATAAAATTTTCAAAAGCACATGTGAAACACATCCATTCAATATACTCACATTTATTGAATGGATGTTCCATTTTCAAAGCAACAAAAAAATAAAAAATCAAAAATGAACTTTTCAAAAGCACATGTGAAACACCTCCATTCAGTATACTCACATTCATTGAATGATGTTTCATTTTCAAACAAAATCAAAAAAAATTTCAAAAAGCACATATGAACCTCCACATTCAATATACCCACACTTATTGAATGTAAATTTCATTTTTCAAATAAAACTAAATTTTCCAAAAGCACATATGAACATCTATATTCAATATACCCAAATTTATTGAATGAAGATTTCATTTCCAAATAAAAAGACATTATTTTGAAATCCCACTTAACATATTCCACATATGATTAGGTTGGGATTTCCTTTTTCAAAAAGCAATAATCACACACAAAATATACATCATTAGAAAATGAAACATAATTGATTTCCATCTTACATACCCAAATGTGTTAAATGGAAATCTCTTTTTAAAAATCAACAAAAACAAAATTTTTCAAAACATATTTAGAACTTCATTCTAGCATGCCCCATTTGCTAAAATGAAGTCTCTCTTTTCTAAAAACAAAATTTGAAACACACTTTTTGGAATTTCATTTAGCATACTCAAATTTGATAAGTAAAATTTTCATTTAACAAAATTTCTAAAAACACTTTTAGAACTTCACTCTTTAGCATATCAAATTTGCTAAAGTGAAGCCTCCATTTTCAAAACAAAACCAAAACACAAAGATTTTAAACACATCTTTTGGAATTTCATTTAATGTACTCAAATTTGCTAAGTGAAATTTCCATTTCCCAAAATTAAGTGGAACTTCATTTTTAACATACCATATTTGCTAAAGTGAAGTCTCCACTTTCAATCAAAAATAATCAAAACAAAAAAGAAACACATTAGGATTCTCTTAGCATACTTAAATTTGCTAAGGATCCTACTTTTCAAAAACAAATCAAAACCAAAAAGAAAAACATTAGGATTCCCTTACCATACTTAAATTTGCTAAAGATCCTAATTTTCAAAAACAAATCAAAATAAAAATGAAACACATTAGGATTTCCTTAGCATACCCAAATTTTCTAAGGATCCTATTTTTCAAGATCAAAATATCCAAAATAAATGAAACACATTAGGATTTTTTTAGCATACTCAAATTTGCTAAGAATCCTATTATCAAAAATTTTCCAAAAATAAAACACACTTGGGTTCTTCACTTAGCATACCAAGTTTGCTAAGTGGGAATTCTAATTTCCAAAATCACCATTAATTCACAAAGTAAAGAAAATAATGTAAAAAAAAAGAAACAATTATTTTCAAACACCTCACTTAGCATACCCAAATTTGCTAAGTGAGTGAATTCGAAAAATATCAAATCAAAAACTAAACCAATTGACCTTTACTTTAACATATTCAAATTTGTTAAAGGAAAGGGTCCTCAAATCAAAATCTAATTTCAAAACATGAACCTATGAAAGCATCTTTCTAAAAATATTTGAACCCATTTCAACATACCCAAATTTGTTGAAAGTGGATTCCATATTAAAAATTCCACTTTCCAATAAAATCTCTAAATCTTCTCTAAATCCATTTGAACCCCACTTAACACTTCCAAGATGTTGGATGTAGGCTCAAATTTTAAATTCAAATTTAGAAGTCAACAAAATAGAAATTTGATCCAAGTTTATTTCCAACATTGCAGATTCTCAGCATCAATCTCAGTTGTAGCTATAGTTCAATTTTCAGTTTTCAATTGATTATAATAGCAACTTCACAGAAGTATGTGTTTACTTTCCCCTATAGCATGGACTTGGCCTTGGATCAGGCCAATCTCTCCCACTCTGCCTGCACCCATCTCATCCATTTCGGTAGATATTTTGAGGGGGTGAGGATTACATGTGAGGGCACTCCCCTCACAACTATTAGCGGGTGAGTGGTCCGCGTAAGTCATCATTCCATTGACTTTCCATTAGAATCGATATCCCTCACCAAGAGGAAAGTGATAGTTTCTACGAAGTGCCAAGATAGTACCAACATCAAGACTAGTCTCGCAGTGTGGTCGCCTAAGGGCTAACCCACTCATTAGCACCCTTGAAGGGTAAGGCTCCTCTGATCTCAGAGATTGTCTCCCTAGCTTTTGAGGTTGGGTCTAGATCTTACTCCACTCACCTTACCAGGACTCAGAGGAGAAACAAAAATTGCATGATTAAGTGATACCATACACACATCGCTAGGGAGATGGAGGCTTCTACACAATTAATTATGGTGGAGTTGCCTACTCCGATTTCCCTGCTAGTTACACCGAACCCATTTCATCCTCTCTCTGAGGAGAGGGAGGATCCACACTTCACCTCCACCGGTTCAAGCATCAACCCCATATCCGAGTAGGAGGTCATACACCTATCGCTCACGCCATGGCTTATTGACAAAGCTCAATTTGACTTGAGATATGTTATCCTACTGGGGGAAGCATCTATGGTGAAAGGGCTAGGAGGCCCATTCCGTTCATATCACTACCAGGAGAGTATTGTCATTGATTTTTTCACGACGCTGCACCCACGCCGATCACACAGATAATATTCTGCTTACTAGGATGACCCATTAGAGGAGGAGGGTCCTTATTCCAAGAGAGTCAGTGGTGTCTCCACCACACCACTCTACCCCCCATCCATCGTCACTCATCTATATTGCATCATCTCCAGTTCTGTCGAAGGTCATGAAGGCCACATCCGGGGAGAAGAGGACCTCGTTGGTGATCCGACTATGGCCAAAGGATCCCATTCCATCAACACCGCCATCTGGTGGTCGAGCTCTCGCTCACCTTCACCGCCAGTGGAAGGAATGGAAGCATAATGGTCATCCCTTCACCAACACCACTAGTGTAGTAGGATTTAGAGATGGTTGCAGAGTTGTAGAGGGAGCAGATGATAGCCTAGTTGCACCCATGATAGTAGAGCCTCCTAGGAGTGTCACCCTTAGTGAGTCGGAGTGTGAGAGTATATCTTCTAATGAGTCCTCATAGGATTGATTCTCACAAGAGGGAGGTCCGGTGCCTCACATGATAGTGATCACGGCCACCAAAATCATTTATGCATGTTTAGGTTGATCGTTCTTTAGAGGACATAGTGGCATATTATCTTATGGAAAAGAAAGTAATTCTGGGGTATGATTGGTCTGATGAGGAGAAGATTAGCTTTGATTCCAATGATGATGATTTATTGGGAGACTAGGGTTTGGTAGAGGATGAGGATCCTCCTTGAGAGGGCTATGGAAGGTGATGAGGCAAGACACACACAACCCAACACCCTCATAGCACAAATAAAGCAGAAGGATGAAAAGATATATAGGATGGTGAGGCAGCTTGAGGACTTATTAGCGCCACCAAAGCTCATCCCATCATAACAGACTAGTCAGACAAGACTTACCCACCAGCAGGTAGTAGCAAGCATGTATAAGAAGTAAAGTACCTCCATACAGAAAAAGATATAAATTCCATGGTTGACTAGCAAGTGAAGGAAGCGTTGGCTCAAGCCCGGGGAGGATCATCAGTTCCAAAGGGTAGACCCTACTCAGAGGAATTTGATGCAATCCAATATCCCAAGGGTTTCGTGTCACCTTCCTTCAAGAGTTTTGATGGCAGTGGAAACCCGAGACAACACATCACCCATTTCAGAGCTAATTATTGCAACGCCGGTGGTAGCGATGCTTTACTATTCCACCTCTTTGTCAGTAGCTTAGCGGAGATAGCTTTTGACTGGTATGCTGAACTTTCTAGTAGTTCAGTAAATATATTTGCTAAGTTGGAGCAACTCTTTATCAAGAGGTTTGCTAAAGCTCAATAAAGGCTCACTATGGGTGATCTCGTTGTAGCACAACAACACCTAGGTGAGTGCCTTGTTGACTACATTCTCATATCGCATAGCCTGAGTATAAAATGTGAATCACAGCTGTTTGAACAGCATGCCATTGAGATTCTTTTAAAGAATATCTATGGCCTGGTCATCTTCATGTTTAAGGGCTTCACTATCAAAATTTTTGAGAAGTCAATCAATAAGGTGGCTAGTCTACAAGGAGAGGCCAAATAGTTTCCCTTTCAAGATCTGTCAAAGCAAAGCCAAAGTATCAAGGAGAGAAGCAACCGAGATCACCCAGAGACCATGACCTCGTGACCTTTTTTCTACCACTCTACCAAAAGCCCTCCATGGTCGCATTTCCTCCTCAACCATCAAGAACGACACATATCCACCGTCAGGTAGTTATGGTCCACCTACACTTTTAGATAAGCTTAACAAGCCTTATTCATTTAAGAGGGAGGTAATTAGGAAGATCTTTAAGAATCTCTTAAAGAAGCCTGATTTTCAACTACCTGAACCTAGGAGACCGAAGGAAGTAGGCAAGAGCCATGATCCTAACTTTTACCCCTACCACCATATGCTAGGTCATGTTTTGAAAGATTGCCTCACCTTCAATGACTGGCTTGAACATAGCTTCAAGACCGGTGCTATAGTTATCCCGAAGGAATATCTTATGGAACAACCATCTAGTTCCATCAGGGTAATCCTTGGGGATACTTATGATCTTTCCAAAACTAAAGAAGGTTGGGATATCTCCTTATCCAAAACCTCTAAAAGATCATTTAGAAGTTCAAAAAACTTTCCTTGTAGGTGCCTGAGCTAGCTCAAACCTCTAACATCAAGGAAGGATTGCAAGTGCTGCCAACTCAAAGAGGGAGCTCACAAGAAGCAGCAAGCAGCCCAGATAGTCTAGTACATGCACCCACCACCAAATTTGCCCAGCTACCACATCGAGACTTCTCCAACTTCAGCTCTTCTTCTCTAGTAGAACCCTCCCCTTACTTTACTTGACTTCTACTTTGTACCTCATATCAAATCTAAGAAATTGAAGAATAAATCTTGAATTACATGTCACTTTGATGGGTGTCTACTTATTCTTAATGATAACTCTTCAAGTCAAAATAACTATAATAATGATCTACCTCTCATTTAGAGTTGGACTTCCTACTCAACACTGGGTTCACCTCTTGAGATAGACTTGGAATCATATGACTGAGAAGCTGAGAGAAGGTAGAACCTTCCATTACTCGCCATAAGAGATCACCAAAGTCAACCTCAGAAGGTTCCTCGGCACCTCAAGATAGGGAAACAAGTCATTGGTATAAAGGATCCTCCATATGCTCCACCCTTGGATATGCTTGTGGAGGATCAACCCAAGGTGGACTACAATGTCCTCTCTCATCTAAGAAAGTTTTCATCTAAACTAAGCATATAAGATGACCTCATCTTATCCAAAGAGATTAAGAAGTTATTAATCAAGCCTCTCCTTAATCCTGAAATATGCTTAGCTCAGCTGACCACTTTTGGTGAGGAGGCACATTATGCAAAAGAAGCTCAGGGGATCATTTTCACAAAAGAAGACCTTCTGGAACACAACCCCCACCCTCTATATCACAACATGTGATTTAGACTAGCCGAGTTCTCATCCATCAAGGTGAACATTATGAGTCTAAAAACTATTTCCTATTTAATGATCGACATCTCCACACTCTGAGGAGATTAGTTGATGTTGAGAGGATTCAATGAACAATGTGAGAGGGCTTTAGGTTCCATAGTGTTACCCTTAGAGATAGGAGATTGGAAGACTGAAGCTAAGTTTTACATAATTGATTCAAATACTTCATTCACTGCTTTGTTGGATAGCCTTGGATATATTAGAACAAGATGATTCCATCCTCCCTCCATCAGTACATCAAGTTCAAAAAAAGATGGGATTGAATACTATGTTAAGTGAGATGAAAAGCCATTTTTAATTAGAGATGTTGAGATTTATGAGGATGTGACCTACTATCTTCCTCAAAACACCCTTTGTCATGGACTTGGACAAAATTCAAACACAAAAGAAAAATAAAATGAAGAAAAGAAAGAGAAAAAGAAAAAGAAAAGAAAAATGAAAATCCAAGTGAACAAGAAAGGGGAATTGAAGAAGATCAAGATATCTCATTCCACCCAGTTTATTCCACCATCATAACATATGGGTAGATGATGAACCTCCACCGGCAGGCGTTCTAGAAGACCCTGGTTGGCCATCATCCAATAGGGGTTATGTTCTAGTTCGTATGAGTACTGCTACTATTCACATAGACTTAGAATCCTGCTCGGAGGATGAGTCTAATGTGATTACCATACCAGCTAACCCCTCTTAGTGGGTTCCATTGGAGGTGACTTTCAATCCAGACAATGATGAAGACCAGGCCTCTAGATAAAGCAAAGTATTTGAATCTAGTTTATCTGAGACTATTAGGTAGAAACTGGGAACCTTAGCTCTAACCTCACTTTCATCTCAAAAAGTTGAAGGTTTAGTAGTTAAGAAAGCCTTTAAGTCTTCCAAAGATATGAAGCTAAAGAGATTCTTTTTAGGATCATCATCCTCAAGTCCTGAAGTTGATGTAGAACTTGAGGAGGATTCATTTAAAGAATTAATGGAATTACCTCTTGACTTTTCCTCGCCTTGTGTTCATAATATGTAAAAGGTTTGGTTCATACACTGGTCCACAGTCGAGTATTTTGCGTGGAATATTACGTGCAGGGAAGTGCAATCAGTAGGACTAGGATTGGCCAAGATGATGATGATTACTGCTTAGTTGTTACTAATCATTTAGAGTATGATAGATTCTTTTCACACAACACCAACTCTTATGAGAATGTATGTTTAGAAATCTCAAATGATCTAGATGATCTTCAAATTAAGGATCCACCGATAAAATTTGAAGAGGAGCTTCATTCAACAATTGATAAGCTTAAAGAAATCAACATCGAGACAAAAGAAAATCCATGCCTGACGTACATCAGTTCATTGCTGAATGAAAAACAAACCAATGACTTAGTTAGGCTATTGACTGAGTTTGAAGACTGCTTTACATGGAGTTATGAAGAGATGTCCGGATTATCTCCTGACGTAGTAGTCCACAAGCTAGCAAAAGATCCTAACACTACTCCTATCAAGTAAGCTCCTAGATGCATGCGATTAGAATTCAAACAATAGGTCATTTCTGAAGTCAAGAAACTGATTGCTGCTGGTTTCATCAGGGAAGAAAAAATATCCTACCTAGTTAGTCAGTGTTGTACCAGTTAAGAAGAAGAATGGCCAAATTTGCATTTGCATTAATTTAAGGGACTTAAATAAGGAATGTCCTAAGGATGAGTTTCCTCTTCCTATACTAGAGTTAATGGTGGACATTGCCTCATCTCATGCAGTGTTTTCTTCATGGATGAGTCATTTAGCTACAACCAAATCAAGATGTCTCCTGAATATGAAAGAAATGCCACTTTTCGAACATCGATCTGAATCTTTTGTTATAAGGTCATGCCTTTTAGCCTTAAAAATGTTGATGATATATACCAACAGGCCATGACTCAGATCTTCAATGAACTTATCTATCACCAGGTTAAGTGCTATGTTGATGATCTAGTAGTCAAAAGCAGAGAAAATGAAGACCATCTCTTTGACTTGAGAGTAGTTTTCTAATGGTTAAGACAATATAACCTCAAAATAAATCCCCTAAAGTGCCCATTCAGAGTTGCTTCAGGGAAATTCCTTGGATTTATTGTCTCACATTGGGGAATAAAGATAGATCCTGAAAATAATAAAGCTATCTTGGAAATGTCGCCTCCTAAAAGTTTAACTCAACTAAGATTATTCCAAGGATGGTTGGCATATCTGAGATGCTTTATCTCCAACCTATTGAGGAGATGCAAGCCATTTTTTGCACTAGTCAAAAAGGGTGCCAAGTTCAAGTGGGATGATAAGTGTCAGCATGCCTTTGAAGACATCAAGTAGTATTTGGTGAAGCTGCCAATTCTAGCAATCCTTATCTCGAACAAGCCACTCATCCTCTACACTGCTGCATTGGATGACTCTCTCAGTGCTTTGTTGGCCTAAGCCAATGATGAAGGAGAACGCTCTACTACCTACCATCATCCATCCTAAGTGAACCACCTATTAAGAAACATTGCTTGGCTTTGATCTTTACTTCCCAAAAGCTACGACACTATATGCTTTCTCATAAGGTAAACTTGATCTCAAAACCAATCCACTACAGTATCTCATGACACAACCAATGCTATTCGGATGTTTGACATGATGGTCCATGATACTTTTGCAGTTTGACATTACATTCATACCCATCAGTGCAGAAAAAGGACATAAACTAGTGGATTTCTTAGCAGCACACTCACTTCCTGCTGATTCTCCGCTTAGTGATGATCTCCCCGATGAACAAATCATGAACTTAGGGGAGGTAAACCGATGGAGACGTATTTTGATGGTGCCTTCTTTTCACAAAGGGGAAGCACCATCTATTCTCCCAAAAGGGGGAATAGTTCTTCTAACTCTAAACCGTAATGTGATGAGATTCTCATACTATATTTCCAACCCCTGCACCAACAACGAAGCCGAGTATGAGGCTTTGATTACCAGTCTGGAGTTAGCCATCATAATTAGTGTCAAGAGCATCAACATCTTTGGGGATTCTCAGTTGGTCATCAACCAAATCACCGAGTCTTACAAGGTTCTCAAACCCAAGCTTCGACATTACCACAAGTATACCATGAAGTTGTTGGCCCGAATTCTCGAAGTCACCATCTACAAGGTTCCCCAAGCAAAGAACGTAGTAGCAGATGATTTGGCCAAAATTGCCAAATAACTGGCATGTTCGAAAGATGAGCCCATTTCAATAAGGGTCCAAAATAGACAAGTCATGTTCCTTATTGATTCTGAACTCATCGAGAGACTTTCTCTTGAAGGGGAAGTTGTCATTACCAAAATGGACAAGGAGCTGGATTGGAGGCAACCATTCATAGAATATTTGAACACTGGCAAACTACCTCAAGAAAAGTCACAACCCATTAGGTAAAATATTGAGCTCTCTCCTACGCTCTTGTTGATGGCACCCTGTACCACCGATATTTTGATGAAATGTGGTTGCATTTTTTAGACGAACATGAAGCCCATGACATTGGAATCGAGGTATATTCAGGTCTATGCAGAGCACATCAGTCCGGTCCGAAGATCAAGCGACTTGGAAACTACTGGCCTTCGATGATTACAGACAGCATGGATGTAGCTAAGAGATGCCATCAGTGTCAAGTAAATTGTGTGGTCCTCCACCAAACACCCAACATTCTACCACCTACATTGGCGTCATGGCCATTTGAATGTTGGGGTACCGACATTGTGGGTCCGATCGATCCTTCTTCTTCCAAGGGTCACTGGTTCATCTTAGCTGCCACCGACTACTTTTCCAAGTGGGCGGAGGAAATCCCACTTAGAGAGGTCACATCTCAGCATGTGCTTTAGCTTTTCAAGAACCATATCATATATAGGTTTGGGGTGCCTTGATGAATTATATGTGATAATGGTACTACATTCAAAAGCATAAAGATCAATAACTTTGCCAGAAGACATAGTATAGATTGGAGATACTCCATCTACTACCCCAGAGCAAATGGGTTGGCAGAAGCATTCAACAAAACTCTCATCTAGATATTGAAGAAGATTCTTGATGACAATAAGAGACAGTGGAATGAGCAGTTGGTTGAATCTTTGTGGTCCTACCGCACCATATACTGGACTCCAACTCAATCTATCCCATTTTCCTTAGTGTATGGGTCTGAAGCCATTCTAACTTTAGAAGTTCAACTCCCATCACTAAGGATAGCATTGGGTAGCAAGATCACTACAGAGCAGAATATAAAGTTACGATTAGAAGAGCTTAAAGGTTTAAAGGAGAGTCACCAAAGGGCATGCTAGAACCTCGAGTTGTACAAGGCCAAAATGATTCAAGCTCTCCAAGTAGGAGAACTTGTGTTAGTCTCAAGGAGACCAATTGTTCCCTGTCAAAAGATGGGAGGCAATTTTGAACCCACTTGGGATGGCTCCTATGCCATAGAGAAGGCCTACCAAGGAGGATCTTATTAGCTTATTGATTGTAAAGGGGAACACCCGATGCTTCCAATTAATGAGCTATACCTATAGAAATATTACCCATGAAATAACTCATGTTTGAAAATAATTATTAATAAAAATAACAAAAATTTGATTCCATTCATCAAAATATTCTCTTGCTTGATTCCTTTGAATCCATGCCATGTGTTTAGGTAGGTGTAAGAGTCCCCTAGCGGCATCCTATTCCTCTTTCACAACATAAACACAATCTCCCAGTGCTATTACAATAGGTGTGAGAGAACCCAAGAGACATCCTATTTTGATTAGCACAACTAAGTTAGGTGTAAGAGAACTCGAGCATCATCCTTTCTTGGTGGGAATTCCCAGTTGTCATCTGTGGCATCATTTTATCAAAACTCCCCAGCATGTTTACGGTAGGTGTACGAGTCCCCCAAAGGCATCCTATTCCCTTTAGCACATGCACAAATAAACACAAATCTTTTATCTCAGGCTACTTTGATGCAGGAACAAGCCCCTTGTGCCACTCACTCATTAGCTACTATAGGTCGGGTCTACATGCTACCTCACTAGTATGTCACCCTAGTGGTCATTTCTGGGAGGATGTGAGTCCCCGCACTTTCTTCCTAACTTGACCATTACAAACCAATGAGCACCTTATTAGTATGGTAGATTTCACTGCCTAGCCAATGAGCAACCTCATGTTAACTTTGCTTAAGAAGATGTGAGTCCCCGTGCTTTCTTCTTGAACTAGCCATCATGCACAAACTAGGTTGAGTATATTTAAGGTTTAGGGTAAGTCCCCCAGAGGCTCCTTTTTTCTTGACTATGTTTGAATCGATATAAGTCCCCAAGTGGCATTCACTCAATAGTTTCCCAAGGGAGGATGGCACCTGTCAAGCCGAAGACAGACTATCCCAGCAATTAGTTTCACTATAAGAGGGTGTGAGTCCTCGAGCTTTCTTCCTAGACTGATTGTTACAAACTGACGGCCACCTTAGATTGGTTGATGTTCTCTATGTTGACAGCTACTCACCTGGTGAGTACACCACTCTTAGTAGATGTGAGTCCCTGAGCTTTCTCCTTGAGTTAAATGTCGAATACCTATTGGATATATGACTAGTCATATCATCTTCTCCAGAGTGTTGAATTAAGCCCTTTAGTAGCCCCATCCCCTGTGGACAATCTATTTGGATCATGTCCTTTATGACCCCATTTAGACACTACCTAGGTTACTTTTGGATTGGATAGTTCCCCTTTCCTAGTAGCCACCCCTGTGGTTGGAGAATTTGTTCAGCGGATGTGCAGATTCTCCCTTGGTTCAATAAATCTGAGATAGGTCTAGGCTAATATAAGCTCCTTCTCAGTTTGATCCCTAACAAACCAATAGGGTCCATGATCATTATAAATAAATAAAACAAACAAAATTAATTCACTTGTGGATTAAGAATTCAAGCCCCCAAAGGGCTCCTTATCCCAAGCAAGCATCCTATCTTTAGGGCAGTGTCAGCAGAACTCCCTATAGGATTTTCTTGACTACCTGAATTGAGATAAATCCCCAGGTTGGTACTCACCCCGTAGTCGCCCTTAGATCGGGTTCAATCTATTTTGCAACAAGCAGGTTTCCTCAGCAGTAATTCTGCTTTGGAAGATATAATACTATGACGCATTCTTTCTAGCACGACTGTTGCAAACCGACTGGCAGCCCTAGGTTAGGTTCGATTTGTTGCCCAAAGCAACCGATCACCCCAGGGGTCTTCTATAGTGGAAGATGTAAGTACCTGAGCTTTATTCTCTTGAATTAATCATTACAAACTGAAAGGCACTCCTTTAGTCGGATAGCTCTCCCATCGTCCATGAAGCTACTCCCTCTGGTTCAATAAATCTGAGATAGGTATAAGCTGATATAAGCTCCTTCTTAGTTTGATCCATTGCAAACTAACAAAATCCATCAAAACAAATTAAAAAATAAAATTAACCTTTGACTATCTTTGAGTTGATTTAAGTCCCCAAGCAGCCTTCACTCAATAGTCAGCCCTAGGTCAGGTCCGATTTGTTTCCCAAAGCAACCGATCACCCCAGTAGTTAGTTATTTTGGAAGATGTGAGTCCCCGTGCTTTCTTTTTAAGACTTGACCACTACAAATTGAAAGGTACCCCTTTAGTTGGATAGTCCTACCTTGTGGTTGGTAGACTACTCCCTTTGGATTGGTAAATCTGAGTTAGATCTAGGCCACCATGGCCCCTACTCAGTGTAGTCCATCGCAAACTAATGGGATCCATCATAATAAAAAAAATCTAAAAATGAAATTAATCTTGACTATCCTTGAGTTGATTTAGGTCCCCCAGCAGTATTCACTCAATAGTCAGCCCTAGGTTGGGTTCGATTTGTTGCCATGCCAACAGATCACCCTAGTAACTGGTCCTTACTTTGGAGGATGTAGGTCTACTATGCTTTCTTCTTAGTACAATAGCTGCATACTGAAAGGCATATATTGGTTGGCTAGTCCTACTATGTGTTTAGTAGACTACCCCTTTGGATTGGTAAATCTGAGTTAGGTCTAAACCTTTGTGGCTCTTACTCAATGCAAACCATCACAAACCAACATGGTCCATCTCAAAATCCAAAATTTAAAATTCTGAAACAAATTCAACAAAACAAATCCAATGAAACAAACAAAACAAAATAATTAATCAATCAATCTAAATCAAATCTTGTGCTTCTCCTTAGTGAGATGCAATTTTTTCTAGTTCCCTAGTGGATCTACAATTTAAATCCCTAAGGGGATTTCACAACCCCTCCCTTGTGGATGACTTGAACTTGCTTCCCCAATGGAGAGTTCACTTTTCTATCCCCTGTGGAGTCTGAACAAACACAATTTAACAAACAATAGATTGAAACAAATTCAACCCTCTTCCCTAGCAAAAATTTATTAAACAAATATTTTCTCTCCCCAGTGAGACCCATATCAAACCTCTCATCCCCTTGTGGATGACTTGAACCTACTTTCCTAGTGGAAGGTTAACTTACTCTGTCCCTTAGTGGATTCCTCCCTCTTTCTTATGTCTTGGACATAAGAACAGTCACATTGCATTAAGCTCTGGATTCCTTCAACACCTTGGGTTAGGGGTAGATTATTTCTATTAGTGCTTATGATGGTTCGGTGTTGTTGATCATTTCAGTCAACAAAAATACGTGTGGTGTACCTGGTTAGTCACACCACACCTATTAGGCGCCCTTTGTTGACCTCATTTTAGGATGAGCTCCCAACCCCTCCCTCTTGGACATAGGACTTCTCTTAGAAACTAAGAGTTCCTTAGCCTTAAGACACATCTAGTGATTAGGTGGACACTCAACCTAGCCCTGAGAAGAAAAGCCATAGAATAGGTCATGCCTTAGGGGTGTTAGGAAAAGTTTCCTACCCTTAGCTTGAACCACATTCCTCAATTCCTTCTATCAAGTCAAACTCCAAATCAATCCTAATTGATTTTCTCAAACTCCAAATCAATCTTATTTGATTTTTCTCCAAACTCAAATCAATTCTACATGATTGAAACCCATGATTGAAACACATGATTGAAATTCCAAGTTTGAAATATTTCCTAAGTTCTTTGATTTCCTCTTATGAACTTAGCCCAAATCAAGTTCAAACCATCTCAAATTCATAAAATTTTCTCACAACCCATTTATATTCTCATCTATATTCACATATATAAATGAAATATAAATTCAAATCAATCAAACTAAATCCAAAATTCCAAATCTTTTCTAAGTCCTTTGATTCCCTCTTAAGAACGTAGCCCAACTATAATCCAAATCACTTCAAATTCATGAAATTTTCTCATAACTCATTTATATTCTCATTTAGATTCACATATATAAATGAAATTTCAATTCAAACAACCAAGACCAACTCCAAAAATCAAACTCAAATTCATTCAAAATTCAATCTAACCCTTTTAAGTCAAAATCTTGAACTTAGCCAAATTAATTTCAATTCAAGCCAAACCCTTGATTTTTCTTTATGATTCAATCAATCCTTCAATCATGAATCCAAATATAAAAATAAACCTCAATCACTTAACCAAAAATCAATTCAAAAATCAAGCCCAAATCAAACTCATGTTCACCCTTTGAACATGAAATTGTCAAATGAACCAAAACACATTTGACTTTAAACCACTTGCAAATGGATTTATATTTTAATCATAAGTCCATATGTGAGTTGAAGCAAACTCAAATCAAGCTTTGACCAAGCCATTTGACCCACTTAGGCTCACTTGACCCAAAGTGAGCTAAAGTATCACTTATGAGCCAAATTCTAATCCTAACCAAATTGGATTGAACTAAGTCCATCTATGCCTCTCATCATGATCAACAATTATCATAAGATGATCAATAACTCAAATTGGGTCAAACCAAGTCAAACCTAAGGGTTGACCAAGTCAACACTTAGCCAAAATGAAACCTAACATAGCCAAAATCCACCATAGGCCAAATTTTTTGAAACCATTGATCAAGTTCGTTCATGACCAATGTTTGAACTTAACCAAGTCAACATTTGAGCCTAACTTAGCCCAATTGGCCACTTGACCCCAGTTGACCCAACTTGACCTAAAAAGTCAAAATATGGCAAAACTTGATCTAAGCCAAATTGATTGAAACCAATGGGTCAAGTTCATTTCAAATCATTTGTTGAACTTTACCAAAGCCTTAATTGGCCAACTAGACCTATCCTAGCCTGATTGACCATGAACCCAACTTGACCTAAAAGGTCAAATTGAGCCAAATTCAAACTTAACCAAAATTGATTAGAAATAAAGATATTAATCCATTTCATATGACCAACCAAACCTAAACCTACCCATGGCCTAGCCCAAATATGTCAAATGGATCAATTTGGTCAACTTGACCCATTTGACCTAAATGAACTAAATTGAACCAAATTCAAACCTAAACCAAATTGAATCAAACCAAAGCCACCAAAGCTTTTCAAATGGTCATATGAACTTGACCCAACCCATGGTTTGACCCAATTTGACCAATTGGTCAACTTGACCCATTTTGACCTAAATGGGTTAACATGAGCCAAATCACATCAAACCAACTCCAAATTCAATGAAACTTGGCCAAACCTATTTTCTCATCATACCAAACATACCTAAACTAAAATCAAGGTCAAATGACCATTTTACTGCTAGACAAAGTGTAAATTTTGGCCAAACTCATATGGAATTTGGTCAAATCCTCTTCATAACCACTTAGCACTCTCTTAGTGGATCAGGTGAACACTAGGGAGTGTGGTGCACCCAACCCAATGGGTTTGGATCAGCCCAACCTAGCCCAATAGCCAAACCAACCACATGCCTTGAAATGGAGCACATGGAATCCTCCTTCCACTCAATTCAAGCACATGGGAAGTTCACCATTCCACTCCCTAGCCAAAAACAAATTCAAGGATATTCTAATGGCCTAACAAACCCACTCAAGGTGGTCAATTGGATCAAAATGGTAAGGAGGCTTGCGACTATCCGATTTCCCTTGGGGGAGATATACTCCCCCTAATTTGAATTCAATCCAACATTCCTCAATTGGACTGAATCTATGGAAGTCAGAGAAGCCATTCCACAACCTCCCCAAGCTTCTTAGAGTGAAATCAAATTACCATTTCTCGATTTTCAGAGATTGAAAATAGGGGAGATCCACCTAATATCCAACTTGTTCTACACTTCAAATCAACCCATTTCCTTTTGCAAGCTCCATCAATGAGCTTAATCAAGCTTGCTAAAAGCTTCATACAAGCTCTTGAAGCAAGGGAGGAGTGCCCTAGACCAAAGCCGAGCTCAAGACAAAGGGGAGTTGGTCTCTAGAAGCATCTACTCAATTTCAAAGCCTCCAAACTTCAATAAAGCTTTGTCTGCACTAGATGAAGCTTCTCCAAGGGAATCGAGCACCGATGATCACCTCCGATGAGGTATGCCATTAAATCGAGCTTAAGTTGAATGTATGTTGGTCCTTTGTGAAGTGGATTTCAATCCTATGTAGATTTATCCATTAGATGTGCTTGTCCTCATGCTTAGATGATGTGGGCTGATTTTCAATCCAATCTGTGCTCAATTGAGCTCGGATTATCTCCTTAAATATGGATGATCTCCATCTTACGTAGAGAATTACAGAGATAAATATCTGGCCGTTCATCCTCTCATTTTGGATGGACGATCGAGATATAATCCATGTAGATCATACGTTCCCTCCCTTAGATCCTCAGCTTTAACCTTAGGCACCCAATCCTTGATCGGACGGGTGAGGAGAAGCGCATAGCACCACCGCTGATGCGGAGCTATGATTTGATAAGTAAAAGATCCAATCCCATCACACCACATGGAAAGCGCATGCCGCATCAGCGACACACGTGGCATCGATAGGATTAAACGTATAATTAGGCTTTTTAAATAATTAATTAACCACCAAACCTTCTTAAATTTATATCTAAGCCTAGAAAAAAAATAATTGAATCTAGAATATTCTAAAATTAATTTTAATTGATTTTGAATAGTTCTTTTCTCTAAATTTAGGTTTTATTAGGAATGTTATTTTGCTAATTGCCCTCTAATTACTCCACTGATTAATGTCAAACTTCTTATGCTTAATTAGTGGGTTGACCCCTACCTCCCCTAAGTTTCTTGGGAGTTATGGGTGGATTAATTATAAGAATTGCTAGTTCATTCCTTAATCACTCCCTTAATGTAATTAAGCTTAATTAAGGGCATAATTAGTGGTTTAACCCTTTGATTGAATCAATTAAGTTTTGATTAAGTGAATTTGAGGTTTAGGGAATAATTTTGGGATATTTTCCTTAAGATATTCCCTAAACCCCCTTTTCTTCCTTAATCCATCCTTAATTAAGGGTTAATTCACGAATTACCCCTTAATTAATTTCATAAAATTCTAAAACTTTCTAGAACTTAAATAATCTATCTTGGGTAGATGCTTAGGTATTCAAGAGCCTAAGTACAATTAAGGAAATCAAAATCCAACTCATATGTTTGAGAGGGGTTTTGAAAGTACTTAAGCTGAAACTCCTTTGTTTAATTAATCATTAATCATGAGCCAAATTGCATTAGGCCCCTTTCTTCCTAGGTGCATTGTAATTTTAAATTCATTGTGAGATTTTATGTCATCTCATTGGCTCATAATTATTTGATTAGTTATACTAAGGTGGTATAGGTAATGGATAATTAACATGCTTAATTTATACCATAACCTAACCAACGCATAAAATTGATACTATCATCTAAAAATTAAATTAAAATAACAAACACATGTGGGAATGGGTTAGGAACAATAAACTTATCTCACATTTCTCAAATTAAATCAAACTCAAAATAAAATCAAACCTTCCTTAAAAGTAATTTGATTTGCTTTACGCTTTCTTATTTCATAAGATTGTCTTTAGGAATTAATTAGGATAAATGTGTTTACATGCTTTCATCACATTAGTTCTTTCCTAACATGTTAAATGTGTATGTCATATGAATTTCATGCATTCATGCTTTTTTAAAATCAAAATTAAAATGAAATATTTTCTTTATGTCAAATTACATGTTTTGGCTAAAATAGAAATATGAGTGGCTATTATCACTATTAAATCCAAATTATTTTCAAAATATATGTATCAATTACCAAAAATGAAAGTGTGCTACCTATAGTTTATTTATAAGCTTGCATGTGAATATAAAAATGTGTCTTATGTTTGCTTCTTTTCTTACCTCATAACATGGATTTGAATATGATTTGCAAAGTGTATAGTTCTTTTAAAAGAACATAACACTTACTTAAATCTGCTCTTACCCCTTTCCATGTTATAACTTAAGAAAGATCTTCACATCACACATATAAATTGCATAAATAAATCAAACAATCACATATAAATTTTTGCATCTTTCTTTCCCATGCATTTCTTTTGTACATATGCTTATATTTAAGGAAAGTGTTATTAGTCTGGGCAACCCTGGGGTTGTGAGGCTTTATGTAGCCCTAAATAGGCCTTGTACCTTACACCCCTGGTGCTAACAATGGAACCTCCTAGGCATTTCCATAATCTTGTGTTGTGGAATCATAAGCCCTAAATTTCTAATTAAAAATCTACTCATACAAATTAAATCAATTTCAAAAATGTAAGGCCAACCATAAAATAGTTTGAGATGCTCACTAGGTTTCCTAACATCATGAGAATCTCCTACTTATCTTAATTTGGCTTTAATAAACACTCCCTCTCTTTGATCAATCCTATTTGATCTTCCCAAATAAATTAATCGATTGATAGTCCTACCTATTGAAATCTTTGGTGAGAACGATCAGTTACCTAAATCTAGAGTATTCCTAAGGAATCCCCTTCCTTAGGATGTAGTTAACTATAGGGGCTTGCCTCTGTAGGGAGTTTAACGAACTCAATTTAAAATAAACCTTGCTTTACTTTTTCATGTAAAGTATGAGAAGAATCTCTGGTACACATGCAGACCCATTGTCCTTAAGAGTCCTTATTCGGGTGATTAAGTCCATTATAGGGTGGTGACTTCTATCTCTTAAGATAGTGCACCTCTCCTCAATGTCATACCTGATCACCTTAATAAGAACATCTGTGAATCTATGTGGTGTCCAAATGCACAAAAAAGAGAAAGTATATTTCTATCTTCATTTTATCTCACATAGAGTGAAGATAGAAGTTTACACATTTTCTTTTTAAGAAAAATTGAAAAATATTTTCACATTATGACCTTTGAGAGCTATGGTGAAAACGCACCTCCTTCTTTCTGATTTTGGCTGATAATCAGTCTTCTCATGCATTAGGCATATGAAATCCCATAGCCTGTGTCAAATAAAAATGTCCAAAAATGAAAATAAAACTTAACAAAATTTACATTAGATTAAGTAATTTATTCATGCCCTTCATGATCTAGTGTCTTAGGGAGTGTGTTTAAGGACTTAGTCTTATTTCTAAATAAATAATAGCCCAGCTATCTTGCAAACCATAAGACTTGCCTACATGTATTTAAATCGTAGGAGGAGTTAGTTGGTGGCCACCCCCAGGCGATTGTAAGTCCAATAGTCGAGTGTTTTACTCTCTCTTATGGAGATAAACCATATACCCATTTCTACCTTAGATTTATGTTGTGCCTTGGCCCTCACCAAAGCTCCCTAGATTTAGGATTCGAGGTTATTATTTTCTTTTGCAGGCTACAAGCATAAATCCTCACCTCTTAGGCATTTCCATAATCTCGTGTTGTGGAATTGGAAGCCCTAGATTTCTAATAAAAATTCAACTCAAATATATAATCCTCTTCAAATTTCAAAAATATAAAGCCCAATCATAAGATAGTTTGGGATGTTCACTAGGTTTCCTAGCATCATGAGCATCCCCTACTTATCTCCCTTTGGTTTCGATAATCACTCTCTCCTCTTGATCAATCCCACTTGATTTTCCAAAAATAAGCAATTTGTTGATAGTCCTATCTTTGAAATTCTTGGAGACAACAATCATTTACCTTAATCAAGAGTATTCTTAAGGAATCCCATTTCTTAAGACATAATTAACTATGGGGGCTTGTTTCCATAGGGAACATAACGAACTCGATTTAAAATAAACTCTACTTTACTTTTCTGTGTAAAGTAGGGGAAACATCTCTGGTATATTCAAGGACCCATTATCCTTAGGTGTCCTTATTAGGTGATTAGGTCCATTATAGGATGGTGACTTCTGCTCTTGAGATAGTACATCATTCCTCAATATCACACCCAATCACCCTAATGAGTACATCTACAGATCTACGTGGTATCCCAATATACACAAAAAAATTATTTTTCAAATTCCCAAAGTTTGAGAAATAAACACCATAAAGGCCAAGCTGCATAAGGTGTTTGAGAAGAAGCTCGTGACAGTTATGTCAGTGGACAGAGGGAAATAGCCAGCTAGAGTGTAGTATGAAGACCATGAGCTTAGCAGCCTCCTTTGTCACCTCCTCTTCCACCACCTCGGCCGCTATACTGACCACCACAACTGTCATAATGGCCACCACCATTTCCATAATAGCCTACTTAGCAGCGGTATCCATATCCACCACTAGGTAAATGTTTTCCACCTACTCTTACTGAAAGATTAAGCAAGTCATGCTCATTCAAGAGGGAGGTAGTCAGAAAAATCTTCAAGAATCTCATGAAGAAACCTGATTTTCAGCTACCTGAGCCTAAGAGGCTAGAAGAAGTGGGCAAGAATGATGATCCTAGTTATTGCCCCTATCATAATGTTAAGCCATGTCTTAGAGGATTGCATCACTTTTAAGGACTAGCTTGAGTGTAGTTACAAGTTTGGAGCTATAATCATCCCTAAGAAATAATTAGTAGAACAACCATCCAATTTTATTAGAGTAATCCTTGGGGATACTTCTGATCCTCTTAAGACCAAAGAAAGTTGGGATATTTCTTTATCTCGTACCCCTAAGAAAATCATCTCTAAGATAAAGAAACTTTCTCTATAGGTGCCTGAAGTAGGTTAAACCTCCAATACCAAGGAAGGTTTGCTAATTGTAAAGTACAACTCAGGGAGGGTGGAAGCCCATAAATAACAGCAGCCTACCACATTAGCCATAGATAGATCTATAGCGCAACCACCATCCAAGTCCTGCACTCTTTCCACCATTATAACTACTACCTCCTCTACTAGCTCCTCTTCTACTGACAGGAGCATTGTATTCATGGATGAGGGCACCAAACCCCTCACTCCTCTTACTTTACTTGATTTCTATCATGTACCTCCACCCAAATTAAAGAAATAAATAAAGAAAGTTGATTTTACTTACATTACTTTTGATGCTCCTGATTTCATTCTCATAGGAAGCTCTTTAAGACTAAATAATAATAGCTCAAATATTTCTGATCTACTCCTCTCTTATTCAGAATAAGATTTTCCTTCTTTGAATCAATCGGGTTCACCTCTTAAGATTGACTTGGGGTCATCTAACTCCGAGGATCCTATACGAGAAGCTATAGGTATACCCGATAAGTAGGTAAAACTTTTCACAAACTCATTATTCCAAGAAGTCACTGAAGTCAACCTACGTGATGGAAAAGTTCTACTTCTTAGGGTAGCACCTCAGGATAAGGGTAAATAGGTCATTGGTTCTAGTGAGCAGATAGCCCCTCCACAAGATGCTCCACCCATGGATATGCTTGTGAAGGACCATCCCAAAGTTGATTACAACATCCAAGCACTTTTTAGAAATCTTCCAAATAAGCTAAGCATATATGACGCCCTTATCTTATCCAAAGAGATGATGGAATATCTAGTCAAAGCCTTCCTTGATCCAGAGATATGCTTAGCTTAGCTGACCACTACTGGAGAGGAAGCACACTACTTAATGGACATCTTAAGAGTAACATTCAGTGATGAAAACCTACTTCTAGGGATGATCAAGCACAACCACCCTCTCTATATTATAGTGGAAGTTGGCAGATTTAGGCTATCTAGAGTTCTAGTTGACCCGAGTGCATCAGTCAACATTATGAGTATAAGAACCCTTGCCTACTTGAGGATTGACATCTTTAAACTCCAAAAGGAGAGGATAATGTTGAAATGATTCAATGAACAAGGTGAGAGGGCCTTAGGCTCTATGGTGTTTCTGCTAGAGATAGATGATTGGAAGACTGAAGCCAAGTTTCACATAATAGACTCGGATACATCTTTCAATGCATTACTTGGGAGATCATGGATACACAAGAACAACATGGTTCATTTTCTCTACATCAATGTATCAAGTTCATGAGAGGTGGGATCGAATATTATGTCAAAGGAGATCTCAAATCATTTTTAGTTCATAAGATCCAGATATATTGGGATGAAGCCTACTTCCTCCCCCAAAACTAAAAGGTTTATTTGTTGGCTTAATTAGCCTCATGTTCAATTTGATTAATTTTGATGATAACAAACAAATGCTTGGATGTTCTAATGAATATAGATATATCAATTGCTAATTACATATCCAATACATCTCACAAATTGTTAGAAGAAATTGCAAGAATAAAAGAATGAAAGGGATAATGTGAAGCTCATAATTTTATGTTATATGACTATTCATATGAGTTCTTTGGCATGAATTAATTTGCTCACAACCTAACATACTATTTTAATGAGGTTAATTTATATAAATCTTTATTTAATTAACATTCAATTATATGTTTTTTCTACATAGCAATAAAATTGTTAAAGTAATAAATGATCATAACTATTAAGTATAATTATTTTATTTACTTAATGTAATTAGGTATTTTAATTTAATTTATTGGTTATATGATAACTAATATATTTATGATTATATATAAATTATATCATAATTTTTAAATGTCACATGTCAAAATTAACAAAAATATATAAAATTTGGTATTTTAGCCAAAGTCATTGTTTAATCAAAGAATTCATACCCGATTTTATCTCCATCGGATTCCTTGGATTTTTTCCTTTAAAATAAGTGGTTACATGACCCACTTTGCATTAAAATTGAATTTATTATGATTTTTTAAACATTACCTAATTTTAATAATGGATGCATGCTACATGCTTTGAATATATTAAGAGCTACATTTGATTACTTTTGACTTTCCCATGTGAATAGCCAAATTTTTGCTGCTAAATTTAATATTTGTTTAATATAAATTATATTTTTATTGAATATTAAATTATCACATGATAGCATGAGGTTTGTATAATATATTTCTTTGAAATAATTTTTAAATGACCTTCCTATAAATAGCCCTCATTCTCTTCATGAAAGTATCCCTCATTCAAAATTAAAATCTAAGAGAAAATCTCTTGTTCCTTCCAAGTGTTCTCCAAATATTGCAAGATCAAATCCTTGAAGCTTCAAATCTTCAACATCAAACTAAGCAAGCCTTTTAAATTACTTGAGTTTGTTTTCTTGATCTGTACTTAATACTTCTTAGTTGTTCATGCTATTTTCTATTTCTTCTTTCTAATTTATACTTTTGGTGGATTAGTCTTTGAACATTGGTTTTCACATCAAAGTTTCTTAATCATTTTTTTTGGTGAAAAACTCTTGTGATAATTTGTAGGATCTATTTCAACTTGCTGAAATTTTTAGCTTCCTACAAATTTCTTTTGGTTTCTTGAAATATTTCTTCTTTGGTCTTATTTTGAAAGATCATTTATTCTTAGATCTATTTTAGAAGTATATTTTAAGCATTTTAAAATAAATTATTGTGTTGAAATTATTTTCATATTTGCTAGATCTCTTTTTAATTGAAAGCTTACTAACCAACTTAGATCTATCATATACTTATTTTTTTTATTTTGTGATCATTAGCATTAATTGAAAGAATCTTTTGGTTAAAATAAATTACTCCTTGCTGAAATTTATTTTATTATGAAAAGAATATTGCGAATTTATTTTGAATTCATTTTGTATTATTCTACAAATTATAATAACATAAACATCCTAGTAAGATCATTTTAAAATATTTATTTTTATTAAGTGAGCATTTTGCCTTGCCAAATTTTTAAGTTGTAAAGTGATCATTTATAAGTTGTGAGATCACTTTTTGAATTTGATTGCTTGGTATATTTGTGAGAGATTTACTTTATCAAAATTTATTATTTTGTATTTTTTTGTGTTGTAAAATTTATTTTGGGGTTGTACTTGCCCTTTGTAGAGAGTACATATTATAAATGCTATATAGAGTACTTTTGTAAACCATTTTCATTTAGTGGATTCCTAGTGGCTGGGTGGTAGGTTTTTTTGGTCAACCACATAAAAAATCGTGCCTCTTGTCTCTATTTACTTTATTGTATTTTTATTTTCTGCATTTAGAATTATATCTTATCATTATAAAATCAAAATCTAATTTTCTATTTAAAAATTAAAATTTAAGTTTTGAAAATTTAAATATTCACCCCTCTTGGGTGCTATAGTTTCTCACATTATTCTCATGAATTAGTCAAAATCCTCATGTGGGAGAAAAAGAAAAGAAGAGAAAAGAAAAATGAAAATGAAATTGAAAAGAAAAGGGAGAGAGAAATAGACTCAAAGGATGAAGTAGAGCTTGAGATTAGATTCCACCCACAGTTTGTTACTCCATTCGAACAAGTGGGGAGGATGACCCGACCTCCACTAGGATGAGGAAGAGGCAAGCCCAGAGGCAGTTCTAGGGGTGGAAGACCTTCATACCTACCACCCACTAGGAGATTTATCTCAGCTACCAGAAGTACACCTACTATCCATATTGACATAAAATCTAGTTTAGAGGATGAGTCTTATATGGTTAGCACACTGGTCAGCTCTTCTCGATAGCAGATCCCATTGGAGGTGACACTCGAGCCAGACAGTGATGAAGACTGGATTCCCAAGCAAAGAATAAGTGTATTCAAGTCCTCTCTATCTAAAACTATTAGGCATCAGTTGGGAACCTTAACTCTAACCCCACTTTCCTTACAAAAAGTTGAGGGTCTCATAGTTAAGGAAGCCCCTAGATCATCCACAATTGTGAAGATTCAGAGGTTCTTTCATGGGTTAGTGTTCTCAAGTCAAGAAGTTAATGTAGAACTTGAGAATGATTCATATAAAGAATTAATAGAATTATCTTTTGATTGGTACTCTCTTTGTGTTCATAATTTAGCAAAGAAAGGGTTAATCCCACATACATGATCTAAGCACAGGTCAAATTACTTCAAAAGGATATGGAACAATAAATGCAAGAGCTCTCAATCAAAACCAGGACTAGGCTTTAGCACTATAGGCCCAATCATTGATGACGATTACTGCCTAGTCATCACCAATCATTTGGAATCTGATAGGTTCTTTTCAAATCACATTTACTCATATGAGGATGTGTTCTTAAAAACTTTAAATGACCTAAATGTTTTCCAAGTCAAAGATGCATCATCAGAGTTCAAATAAGAAATCAATTCAACCATCAATTAGCTCAAATAAATCAACCTAGAAACTAAAGAAGATTCATGTTGACCTCACTTTTGGAGTGAGCTCTCAACTTCCTCATCATAGATCTAGGACTCTTATAGACACTAAGAGTTCCTTAGTTTTAAGACACCTCTATTGATTAGGTGAACACTTAACCTAACCCTAGAGACTTAGAAGAGTTAGCCATAGGAATAAGTTCTGCCTATGGTGAAAATATTTTCTATTTCTAAGAGTAATACTTCTATATTCAATCTATATGAAATAAAATGATGATAAAAATATACTCTTATATGCATTTAGACACCATGTAGATTCGTAGGTGTTCTTATTAGAGTGATCGAGTACGACATTGAGGAGAGGTGTGTTATCTCTAAAGATAGAAGTCTCCACCCTACAATGGACCTAATCATCTAAATAAGGGCTCCTAAGGACAATGGGTCTGCATATGTACCAGAGATTCTTCTTATACTTTACATGGAAAAGTAAACTAGGTTTATTTTAACCGAAGTTATTGTTTCTAATTACATCCTAAGGAAGGGGATTCCTTAGGAATACTCTTGATTAAGGTAAATGATCATTGTCTCTAAAGATTTCAATAGGTAGGACTATCAATCGATTAGTTTACTTTAGAAGATCAAATGGGATTGATCAAAGAGAGAGTTATTATAGAAGCCAAAGAAAGATAAGTAGGAGATGCTCACGATGCTAGGAAACCTAGCGAGCATCTCAGACTATCCTATGGTTGGGTTTTAAATGTTTTAAACTAATTTAATTTATTTGAGTTGAATTTTTCTTTAGAAATTTAGGGCTTATGATTCCACAACACAAGATTATGAAAATGCCTAAGAAATGAGGATTTATACTTATGGCCCACAAAGGGAAGAAGCAATCTCAGAACATAAATCTAGAGAGCTTTGGCGAGGGCCAAAAGCAGAACTTAAATCTAAGGTGAAAATGGGTAATTTGGTTTGCCTCCACAAGAGAGGACAAACCACCCAACTACCTAGACTTACAACCGTCTAGGGGTGGCTGCCAACTAACTCCTCCTAGGATTTTAAATTAATGTAGGCAAGTCATATGTTTTATGCAAGATAGGCAGGCTGTTATTTATTTTAGAAAGAGACTAAGTACTTAAACTTACTCCCTAAGAGACTAGATCATGTAAGGGGTATGAAAAATGACCTAGATCTAATGCAAATCATTTTATATTTTATTTTTATTTTTTGGACAATCATTTGACTCAGGCTTATAGGATTCATATGCCTAAAGCATAAAAAATTAGATTATGGGCCAAAATCAGCGAGAAAGGAGGAGAGGTCACCATGTTCTCTCACAGGTCGAGCTAAGTTCTCTGGTAAAGGTGGAAGCCCTCCAATCAAGAGTCAAACAATATGCTTTTATGCATAATGTTATAAAAGAAATACTCATTCAGCTAAGGGGTTGCTAATTCTTTTATCTTGATTTTTTAACTTAGGCTTTAAATGAGATTATGAGTTATTTATTTTTAATTTTAAATTGATTAATTTAGTAGAAGATTTATTTTTTTCTAAGAGTCTAATCGTCATACAGGTCATACATCAAGAAAGGAACAAATTAGAAAAAGAATGTCATCTTAATGCAGAAGCTAAACAAAATATCAAACATTTTATAAAGCTAACACAAAAGAATGAAAGGCCATTTATGGTCAGGCACCACTGCACAAACCCTAAAACAAACTGGGTAGCTGAGCTCTACCCTTATACAACCCGGATTACAAATGAATTAATTTATAATCAAGCAAGGAAATTCATGTTATGGGGGTCTTCATTCTTCATTTCTTTATTCTTCTTTCTTCTTTCTTCTTTTGGTTCCTTCTTTCTAATGGTTGGAAGGTGGTTGCTCCAAAGGCTTCACATGGTGCATAAGATGAGATCTTATGACCAATGCTCATCCTAATCCCCCATAACAATCATTCCAAAATCCTAATTGCAAAAATTACATGAAAAGGAAAAGTAAACCTAACTAACACTTGCAAAATAGAGATTAGCTAAACAAACTGTACTAATCCCAAGAATGTATATTGGACTTAGCACCCCACACATGGGTAACCAAGTCCACTTGGCCTATTGGATTATTCTTAGGGGTATAAGCACCTGCACAACAAAAGCATTCATATTTTTTATTTATTACAGTGCCCCCTAAGCACAATCCCCTGCAGAAAATAATGATTAAACTAAATTGTTCTACCATTCATTCTACGCACATTCACCCTAACATCCAGACTAAAAAGAATACATCACAAAATAAAAGCAAACATCAAGCCATGCACCACCCTAACCTAAAGCTAGAAGTGGTGACTTAACCTAATGTGTGTGTTTTAAAAGGTTTGTGTGGTATGCTTAGCTATAGCTTTAAGGATTAGATTTTCTAAGTGTGAAGATGTTCAACGTAGATGGGTGATTTTGTTCAAGTTGTTTAGTTGATTTGGGTTGATTTTATTTTTGTATTTTTGTTTGGTTTAAGTGAATCCTACAATTAATTACTAAGTTTTAAAGAGAGGGAAAAGAGAAGAGAACTTCTCTTTCCTTCTCTACCTTAAGTAATTTCTAAAGTGGATTCATGTTTAGTTTTGTTTAGTGAATGCTTATTATGTGTTTTAATTAATCTTAAGTTTAGATCAACTCTAAACAAACCTATTCGAAAAGAAAGTAAGATTAAGTAAAGTGAATTAAAATATCACAAAACACACATCACTTCATTTCTTTCCCAACATGTATAACATGCATATGAATGAATCCTAAGCATATCTATACATAAAAATGGAAATGTTTAGCACACTTTATGATGAATGCTAAGTGAGTTACTTAAGAAAATTTGAATGCTTTATGATGCATGATTTTCATTAAGTAGAAGAGAGATTTTCTTATCCATTTTTCACATGCACACATGTATGTATGAAAGGCATAAGTGAGTACGGCGCCATTGTTAGCACCAGGGGTGTAAGGTACAAGACCTGCATAGGGCTACTTAAAGCATCGCTACTTTGGGGTTGTCCAGACTAACATACCACTTTCCTTAAATACAACCACATGTACAAAAGAAATGAATGAAAAAAGAAAGATGCAAAAAGTTTGTATTTGTTTGTTTATTTTGTTTATACAATTTATATGTACAAGTGTGGATGTCCTTCTTAAGTAATATCATAGGAATGAATAGGAATAGGGTTAGGCAAGTGTTGTGTTCTTTTCAAATGAACTATACACTTTGCCAAATCCCATTCAAAACTATGCTAAAAGGAAAGGGAAGGAAAGCCACACTATGCACATCTTCATATTTATATACACATGCAAGCTTATAAATAATTATAAGTAGCACACTTTTAGTTTTAGGTGTTTGATATATAGATTTTGAAAAATAGTTTTGAATTTATTAGTGATAATAGCCAATCATATTTTACTTTAGCCAAAACATGCAATTTGACATAAAGAAAACATTTCATTTTTAATTTGATTTTTGAAAAGCATGAATACATGAAATTCATATGACATACACATTTAGCCTATTAGGAAAGAACTGAAGTGATGAAAGCATGTAAACATATTCACCCTAATTAATTCCTAAAGACAATCTTATGAAATAAGAAAGCTTAAAGCAAATCAAGTAATTTTTAAGGAAGGTTTGATTTTGTTTTGAGTTTTATTTAATTTGAGAAATATGAGGTGAGTTTGTTGTTCCTAACCCATTCCCATATATATTTTTTGTTTTATTTTAATTTTTAGGTGATTAGATCAATTTTCTGCTTTGGTTAGGTTAAGATATGAATTAAGTATTCTAATTATCCCTTACCTATACCACCTAAGCATACATAATCAAATAATTTTGAGCCAATGAGATGACATAAAACCACACAAGGAATTTAAATTAGCAATGCATCTAAGAAGAAATGGGTCTAATGCAATTGGCTCATGATTAATGATTAATTAAACTAAGGGGTTTAGCTTAAGTAATTTCATAACACCCCTCACACATGTGAGTTGAATTTTGATTTCCTTAATTGTAGTTAGGCTCTTGAACATCTAAGCATCTACCCAAGATAGATTAATTTAGTTCTGGAAAGTTTTAGAATTTTATGAAATTAATTAACGGGGTAATTAGTGAATTAACCTTTAATTAAGATTGGAGTAGAAAAGAAAGGGGGTTTAAGGAATATCTTAAGGAAAGTATCCCAAAATTATTCCCTAAATCTTATATTCACTTAATAAAAACTTAATTGACTCAATCAGATGGTTAAACCACTAATTATACCCTTAATTAAGCTTAATTACATTAAGGGAGTGATTAAGGAATGAATTAGAAATCTCTTTAATTAAACCACCAATAAACCCAAGAAAATTAGGGGAGGTAGCAGTCATTCCACTAATTATGCATAAGAAGTTTGGGATTAATTAGTGAAGTAATTAGAGGGTAATTAGCAAAATAACATTCCCAATAAAACCAAAATCTAGAGAAAAGAACTATTTAAAATCCATTGAAATTATTTTTAGAATATTCCATGTTCAATTGTCTATCCAATGCAATTTATTTCATATTTTTTTGATTTTTATAGGCTTAGATATGGATTTAGGAAGTTTCCATGATTAATTAGTTATTTAATAGCCTTAATTATATGTTTAATCCTATCGGTGTCATGTGGACCGCTGAAGCGGCATGTACTTTCCATATGGTGTGATGGGATTCGATATTAAAATTGTCACATCATAATGTCGCGTTAGAGGTGGCCTACGCACTTTCTCCTCACCCATCCAATTAAGGATCAGATGGCTGAGGTTAAAGTCGTGGATCTAAGGGATTAAAACATGGATCTACATGTCTTAAATCATGGTCATCCATCCAAAATGCTTGGATAGACGGCCCATGATCTATCCCTATATTTCTCTAAGAAGAATGGACAATATCCATCTTCTAGGCGATGATTCAAGCTCAATTGAGCATGGATTGATCCCAAAACTTACCCACACCATCTAAGCATAAAGGCAAACACATCTAACAGCTAGATTTGCATGGGATTAAAATCCACTTCAAAAAGCTCCAAATAATATTGAAAATATGCTCAGTTTAATGGCTAACCTCGCCGGAGGTGATCACCGACGCTCGATTCCCTTGGAGAAGCTTCATCTAGTAGAGACGAAGCTTTGTTGAAGTTTGAAGGTGTTGAAATTGAGTAGATCCTTCTATAGGTCAACTCCACCTTGACTTGAGCTTAGTCTCGATCAAGAATGGTCTTCTCTTGCCTTTGGAACTTATGAAAGAGCTTAGGCAAGTTTGATCGAGCTCCCCGATGAAGCTTGTAAGAGGAATTAGGTTGATATTGAGTGTAGGCTAAGTTGAATTTTTAGTGGATCTCTCTTGTATTCAGTTTGAGTAAATCTAAAAATGGAGAAGTTGATTTCACTCTAGGTTGCTTGGGATCACTTGGCAAAGGCTCCCTGGCATCCTATTACTCAATCGAATTAGGGTCAGATTGAATGAATTGTGGGGGGGTACCCTTGAAAGATCGGACGATCGTTCCTTCACTTATCGTTTTGATCTAATTGAGCTTATACAATGGGTTTGTTAGGCTGTTAGAGGTGTCCTTGCATTCAGTTTGGCCTAAGGAGTGGAGTGGTGAGGTGCCATGTGCTTGAATTAAGTGGAGGAATCATTCCCGTGTGCCTATATTCAAGCAAGTGGTCAGTTTTGACCTTAGGCCAGGTAGGTCTGACCCAAACCCATTGGGTTGGGTGCACCACACTTCCTAGTGTTCACTTGATCCATTAAGACGGTGCCAAGTGGTTATGGAGAGGATTTGACTAAATTCTAACAGGATTTGATCAAAATTTTCCCTTTGACCTAGGGGTGAAAAAGTCATTTAGCTTGGATTTCAATTTGAATATGTTTGAAAAATGGATTATGCCAAGTTTCATTGAATTTGGAGTTGGTTTGATGTGATTTGGCTCATGTTGACCCATTTAGGTCAAAATGGGTTAACTTGGGTCAAGTTGACCAATTGGTCAAATCAACCAAGGGTCATCAAGTTTATATGACCATTTGAAACGTTTTGGTGGCTTTATTTCGATTCAATTTGGTTTAGGTTTGAAGTTGGTTCAATTTAGTTCATTTAGGTCAAATGGGTCAAGTGGACCCATTTGACCCATTTGACCTATTTGGGCTAGGTCATGGGTTGGTTCATGTTTGGTTGGTCATATGAAATGGATTGGTATCTTTGTTCCAATCAATTTTGGTTAAGTTTGAATTTGGCTTAATTTGACCCTTTTAGGTCAAGTTGGGTTCATGGTCAATTAGGCTAGGTTAGGTCTAGTGGCCAATTGAGGCTTTGGTCAAGTTAACAAGTGATTTGGAATGAACTTGACCTATTGGTTTGAATCAATTTGGCTTAGATCAAGTTTTGACCCATTTTGACTTTTTAGGTCAAGTTGGGTCAACTTGGGCCAAGTGGCCAATTGGGCTAGGTTAGGCTCAAATGTTGACTTGGTCACGTTCAAACATTGGTCTTGAATGAACTTAGATCAATGGTTTCAATCAATGTGGCCTATGGCGGGTTTTGGCTATGTTGGGTTTCATTTTGGCTAAGTGTTGACTTGGTCAACCCATAGATTTGACTTGGTTTGACCCAATTTGAGTGATTGATCATCCCATGATGATTGTTGATCATGATGAGAGACCTGGATGGGATTAGTTCAATACAATTTGGTTAGGATTAGAATTTAGCTCATAAGGGGTACTTTAGGTCACTTTGGTTCAAGTGAGCCTAAGTGGGTCAAATGGCATGGTCAAAGCTTGATTTGAGTTTGATTGAACTCACATATGGACTTATGATTTAAATATAAATCCATTTGCAAGAGATTTGAAGTCAAATGTGTTTTGATTCATTTGACAATTTTAAGTTCAAAGGGTGAACATGACTTTTGAATTGAGTTTTGGTAAAGTGATTGAAGTTTATGTTTATATTTGGATTCATGGTTAAAGGATTGGTTAAATCATAAAGAAAAATCAAGAGTTTGGCTTGATTTGAAATTTATTTGGCTAAGCTCAAGAATTTGACTTGAAAGGCTTAGGTTGAATTTTGGTTGAATTTGAGTTTGACTTTTGGAGTTGGTTTTGGTTGTTTGAATTTATATTTCATTTATATATGTGAATATAAATGAAAATATAAATGGGTTATGAGAAAATTTTAGGAATTTGAAGTGATTTGAACTTGATTTAGGCTAAGTCCTTAAGAGAGAAACAAAAGACTTAGGAAAGATTTTTGATCTTGGATTTGATTGTTGGATTTAGTTTGTTTGATTTAAATTTATATTTTACTTATATATGTGAATATAAATGAGAATATAAATGGGTTATGAGAAAATTTCATGAGTTTGAATTGATTTGAATTTGATTTGAGCTAAGTCCATGAGAGGAAATCAAAGGACTTAGGAAATATTATGAGCTTGGAATTTCAATTATGGGCTTCAATCATTTGGAGTTGATCATGGGTTTCAATCATTTGAAATTGATTTGAGTTTAGAGAAAATCAATTAAGTTGGAATTGATTTGGGTTTGTTGTTGATTTAATTTGGAGTTTGACTTGAAGGAAGGAAGTGGAGAATGTGGTTCAAGCTATAGGGTATATAAATTTTTTGAACCCCGCCTAAGGCATGACCTATTCCTATGGCTAACTCTTCTAAGTCTTTAGGGCTACGTTGAGTGTCACCTAATCACTAGATGTGTCTTAAGACTAAGGAATTCCTAAAGTCTAAGAGAAGTCCTATGTCTAAGATGTAGGGGTTGAGGGCTCATTCTAAAAATGAGGTCAATAGTGCCTTAAAGATTTAGGAGGACTTTCCTACCCTATAGCCTAAACCCATTCCTTGCTTCCTTCCTTCAAACCAAACATAAAATTCAAATCCAAATTCCAAATCTAATCCAACTATCAAATGATTGAAACCCATGATTAAATTCAAACTCCAAATCCCTTCCCAAGCCTTTTTATTTTATCTTATGGACTTAGTCTTAACCAAATTTAGATCAACCCCAATCCAATTGATTATTCCAATTATCAAATTCAAACTTAAATCAAATTCCAAATCAAATCCAACTATCAAATGATTGAAACCCATGATTAAATTCAAACTCCAAATCCCTTCTTAAGCCCTTTGATTTTATCTTTTTGACATAGCCTTAAATCCCAATCCAATTGATTTTCTCAATTATTGAATTCAATCTCAAATCAAATTCTAAATCAAATCCAACAATCAAATGATTGGAACCCATAATTAAATTCAAACTCTAAATCCCTTCCTAGGCCTTCTGATTTTATCTTATAGACTTAGCCTTAACCAAATTAAAACTGACCCCAATCTAATTGATTTTTTCAATTATCAAATTCAATCTCTAATCAAATTCCAAATCATAAATCAATTCTAAACTTTAAATGACCAAAACCAAACCCAAATCAAATCAATCTCCCAAATTTATCCCTTTTAGCCAAATTCTTGAACTTGGCTAAATGATACCAAAATCAATTCAAAACTAATGGATTTCTTCATGATTCAATCATTCCTACAATCATTGACTTAAATATAAACATAAACCACCATTATCAAACCAAATCCAAGCTAACTCAAGTCAAACCCAAGTTAGCCCTTTTGACTTGAAATTGTCATATGAACCAAAACTCATTTGACTCCAAACCACTTGCAATTGGATTTATATTTCAATTCTAGGCTCATGTGTGAGTTCATCTAAACTTGAATTAAGCCATGATCAAGCCAATTAACACCTTTAGGCTCACTTGACCCAAAGTGGCCTAAAGGAACCTTTTTGAGCCAAGTTCTAATCCAACCCAAATTGGATTGAACTAAGCCCATCCAAATCCTACAACATGATTAACAATCACCCTAGGGTGATCAATTGCCTTAAATTGGGTTAAATTAAGTCAAACCTAGCCTTTGACCAAGTCAACATTTAGCTCAAATGAAATCCAAAATAGCCAAAATCCACCATATGCCAAATTGACTAAAACCATTGATTCAAGCCAACTCATAATCAATGATTGAACTTGACCAAAGCCATAATTGAGCCCAAGTTGACCAATTGGTCTACTTGACCCAACCTAGCCCAAATTGACCTAAAGGGTCAAATTAGCCAAAATCCAAATTAAACTAAACTAAAGCCTACAATCATTTTCAATTAGCCAATTGAGCTTGATTCAACACCTAGCCCAACCTAATTTAATCAAATTGGTCAAATTGGTCAACTTGACCCATTTGACCTATATGAACCCAAATGAGACATAATCAAATCCAAAGTAAATTGAACCAAAATAATGACACCAATACACTCCAATTGGTCAAGTGAACTTGAGCTAATTTGACCAATTGGTCAGCTTGACCTAACATAACCCAATTTGACTTAAATAGGTCAAATCAAGCTAAATCAAATCAAATAAACTCAAAACCACTTAAAATTTGGGCTAACCCACTTTTGACCCATTTTAAATCTGCTCAAATCAAACTCATTGCCAAATGATCACTTTTCCCTTGGGTCTAGGGCATCCCATTAGATAATAAACATGCATATTTGGTCATTCTCTCCCTTTAGCCACTTGACACCCATTCATAGGTCGACCTAGGCACTTAGGACCATGTCTGATGTGACCCAAAGGTGGTTGGGTCATCCATGACTCATGGGGAGGTGAAATCACCTCCTCATTCCCATTGAAGCATTTCAAACGACCATGGACATACTACCTCCCTTGGCAACCACCTCCACACCCTTACCCAACCAAACCGAGCCACATCATCCACCCAAGTACCTCCACAACCCTCTGAAATGGCCAAAAGATCAAGAAAAAGCTAAACTAGCCATAGCTGTTTGATCCAAGGAATGAGGGGGTATACTCCCCTCATTCTCAATCAAACTCAAAGAGCCACATTTGATTCAACCCTAACAGCTGGAGAACTCCATCCCAGAGCTTCCTCTTGCATTTCCTGAGCTCCCCAAATTCTCCACTCTCAGTTTTACAGAAAACTAAAACAGGGGAGGTCACCTACGTTTCCATTTGCTCAAACTTTCACCAAAGTGCAATTAACTTTGCACACACCTTTCTTGGAGCTAGATGAGCGAGAACTAATCATTTCCCATCACCCCTGACCATCGAAAGTAGGAGTTCGACCAAAATCGATTGCCTACGTGCAATGGATTGATCTTCCAAATAAACTACACCAAATCAAAGCTCGTGTAGCTCAACAAGGTTTTATTTCTATCAAACGAAGCTTCCTCAATTATTGGAACGACCAGTCACAAGCTCCAGTGAGGTATGCCATTAAAACTGATCCATTAATGAAAATAGGTTGGTCTTTTATGAAAGAAAGTTTTATGTCATTAGATTTTCTTGTTATGCTTCCCTGAAGGTGTGGGATAAATTCCATCTCCATCCGAGCTCAAGTGAGCTTGGATCAAGTGACAATCGATAGATGGTATCCATTGTTCACCGCTCAGAATGAGATAGATCATAAACCGTCCATTCTGTGTCATCAGAATTAGTGGCCCTGATTTGATCATGCGTAGAACCACTTATTAATCCCACGGAGTTGTTGCATCCACCGCCATCCGAGTTAGCCTTCGGATGTGACAACTTAAATAGGCACTCCCGTCGTGCCACATGGAAAGCTCACCGCATTAGTTGCCACATGACCCAATGGGATTAAGGCTTTAATTAGGGTTAATTAATCTATTTTAAGCCTGAAATTTTTAGAAATCATAACTAATCCTAGGACAATCCAAAAAATACAAACTTGGGCTCATTTTAAAGATATTTCAGAGTAGAATCTACAAAAATTATTATTAATTGATTTTGAATAGTGATTTTGACTTAAAATAAGATTTAATTAAAAATAAATTGGCTTAATTATTTCTTAATTAATCACCCAATTAATCTCCAACTTTCTTTGGATGTTTGGGGGGATGACCTTTGCCTCCCCCATTTTTCTTGGATTTTATTAGTTGCTTAATTAGGAAAATCAATTGATTAAGCCTTAATCACTTTCCTAGTTCAATTAATGATAATTAGTGAATGAATAATGGTTTAATTAATTATTTAAGCCTAATTACCTCTATTTAATTGTAAAGGAGCTTAAGGAGTGTGGTTGGGATACTTTTCCTAATTCATTTCTTAAGTTTCCTTCAATTTTTGGAATAATTAATTGCTTAATTAATTAATTAATCTTTAAGATAAAAATCAGAACCTAATTGAGTGTTTGAAGTGACTTAGGGGTTAAGGATTGAGGTCTTATCCTTGATCCATTTCCCTAAGTTAATTTCATCATTCTAATCAAAATTTAATCAAAGAATTCAATCAATTAATTAAGAAACTCGAATAACTCAATCTAAAATTCACTTCATATCTAAGCAACCTTTAATTGATCTTAGGTAGCTCTTTGGGTGTTCAATAATCTAAAGTGAGAGATAATAAAATTATGGTTAGCTCACATGAGTGAGAAAACCATAAAAGTAGTTAAGTCAGATCCCTTAAGCCTAATTAATTATTAATCATGAGCCAATTACATTAGGCCCCTTTCATTTCTTAAGAGCATTGCAAATTTACTTTTCATGTGGTTGCATATCATATTGGCTCATTATTAATTAGCTAATTAACTTAAGGTGATGTAGGGAAGGGTTAATTAATTGGCTTAATTCATACCCTAACCTAATTAAACCATAAAATCAACTTAATTACTTCTTCACTAAACCAAATTAACTCACACATGGGGAATGCGATTAGGATTAGGAAATCTCTTTCATTTCCTAAATCAAATCAAACTCAAAATTAAAAATGTCATTAAAGAACTTTGGATTATTTTAAATAGTCTTATTTAGTATGGTTGTCCTTAGGAATTAATTGGAATGAACGAGATCATGTGCTTATGTTCCTTTATTTCTTTCCAATCATGTTAAATGTTGCTTTCCATATGAAATCATGCATTCATTTCTTTTAAAATTAATTAAATGAAATGGTTTCTACTATGTCAAATTCAATGTTTATTTAAATTAAAAATAGGTGTGGCTATTATTACTATTAAATCAAAAGTTATCTTCAAAAGCCCACAAATCAATTATAATATATGGAGTGATGTTAATTACAAATAGCTATAAGTTTGCATGTGTTGATAATATAAGATATGCAATATGAAGTTATCTTCCTTATCTAATATGGATTTGCATGGGATTTATAAATGTATAGTTCATTTGAAAAGAACATAACATTTGTCTAATTAATTCCTATGTATCTACATGCTAAGACTTAGGAAGAATTTCATATCACATATGTAAATCATACAATCAAATATAACTTCTTGCATGACTTCTCATTCTTGTGGTTCTTTTTGTACATTCACATGTATCTAAGAAAAGTGGTATATTAGTCTAGGCACCCCGGGGCTGTGAGGCTTTAAGTAACCCTAAGTACGTCATGTATCTTACACCCATGGTGTAGCACAATGGCACCATACTCACTTAAAACTCTTATACATATGTATGTATTATATGAGAAATGAATAAGAATCATAAATAAAATAATTTGAATATAACTTTTGCATGGTTTTCCTATCCTTATAGTTGTTTATACATCTATATGTATTTAAGAAAAGTGGTATATTAGTCTGGACACCACAGGGCTACAAGGCTTTAAGTAGCCCTAAGTAGATCTTGTACCTTACACCCCTAGTGCAGAACAATGGCAATGTACTCACTTAAAACTTTTATATATGTGAATGTGTATCTAGCTAATAAATGAAAAATCCTTTTTCTATTAAAAAGACATGCATTAATAATTCAATCAAATGAAATATTTAAATTCCAAACACACTTCTTTGCATTCATCATTTAAGTGTGCTAAGACATACATTATATGTATAAGTATGCTTAAGATTTAGTCATATGCATGATATACATGATGAAAAGAAATGAATAAATATGTGTTATGTGATAGTAATTCATTATAATTAATCTTAAGATGTCTTTCTTATTGAATAGGGTCATTTAGAGTGACCCTAAACTTAGGATTAAATAAAACATACAATAAGCCATTCACTAAAGGAAATTAATTAATTAACTTACTTTAGAAGTGACTAAAGGTAGGGATGAAAGAGAGGTTCCCTCTCTTTCTTCTCTATATAATACTTAGTTGTTAAATGTAGGCCATATGAAACAAAAGAACACACTAAGTAAAATCTTCAAATCAATTAAATCACTTAAAGAGAAATTAATCCTTTATAAAGTAAATCCCTCACACTTAGCAAATTATAACTCTAAAGCCTAGTTATGACATACCGCACAAGCTTTAATGCACACACATTAGACTAAGTAACCAATTCTAGCTTTATATTAGGGAGGTGTATGATTTGATGAATGCTTATTTTGTGATGTATTGTGTAGACTGGATGTTAGGTCGATATTAATCTAATCATGTTATATGTAGGGGGTTGTGCTTAAGGAGCCATTGTAATAAAAATATAAATATTTTTTTGTTGTGCATGTTGCTTATGCCCCCTAAGCATAACCCAAGTTAGGACAGGTGGGCTTGATTACCCATGTAGTGCTAAGCCTAAATTTTTTATATAACTGCTTAGGTTGCATGGTGTGTTTAGCTAACATTTATTTTGCAAGTGTAGCTAGATTTCCTTTCCTTCTTTTAATGTAATTTTACATTAGAACTAGGATAAGTGTTATGGGGGATTAGGATGATCATTAGTTATGAGACCAAGTCTTATGTACCATGTCATGCCTTTAGAGCAAGCATATCCAAATAAAGCCAAAAGGAAGAAAGAAAGGGAGTAAATCAAATGAAGAAATGAAAGATGAAGAAATAAAGAATGAAGAATGAAGAATGAAGAATGAAGACCCCCATAACATTCATCATTTGTAATTGAAATTATTCTCTTGTAATCTAAGGGTAGAGCTCGACTACCCATATTTCTTTTTGGGTTGTGTAGTGGTACTCAACTGCATCGGCCTTTTATTCTTTTATGATAGCTTTATAAAATTGTTTGATATTTTATTTAGATTATGCATTAGAAAAATCATGCCTTCTCATAGTTTGTTTATGATTGGTGATTTTTGTATAGCCCGACTGCGATTAGGCTCCTAAGATAAAAAAATAAATTTTCTAGCCAAAATAAAAACACATAACTAAACTTTTAAAATAACGCATAACCTCATATAAAAGCCTAGAAATTAAATCAAGATAATAAAATATTTAACAACCCCTTAGCTAGATATTGTATATTTAATATCATGCATAATCATCTTATTTAACTCTTGTTAAGAGAGGACTTCCATCTTTGTCAAATAGTAAAGGCTTAACCTTTGAGAGCCTTTGATGAAAGAGCACCTCTTTCTCTTTTGATTTGGCCGATAACCAACTTCTCATGCATTTAGGCATACAAAATCCTATAGCTTATGTCAAAATAAAGAGTCCCAAATTAAATGAAATTTGATAAAAATTTGCATTAGATTAAGTCATTTTTCATACCCCTCATGCTCTAGCCTTTAGGGAGTGGGTTTAAAAACTTAGTTTCTTTTCTAAATAATAACAACCTAGCCATCTTACAAAAGCATATGACTTGTCTACATGGATTTAAAGCATAGGCGGAGTTAGCTGACTGCCACTCTAGGCGGTAATAAGTCCAGCAGTCGAGTGGTTTACTCTCTCTTGTGAAGGTAAATCATATACCCACTTTTGCCTTAGATTTATGTCATACTTTGGCCTTCACCAAAGCTCCCTAGATTTAGGATCTGAGGTTGCTATTTCTTTCGGGATACAAGCATAAATTCTCACCTCTTAGGCATTTCCACAATCTTATCTTGTGGAATTATAAGTCCAAGATTTCTAATAAAATTCTAACAAAAATAAATAAATCACCTCAACTTTAAATATATAAAGATCAACCATAGGATAGATTGGAGTGCTCACTAGGCTTCCTAGTATCATGAGCACTCCCTACTCATCTCTTTTGGCTTCTATAATAACTCTTCCCTTTTAATCTATCCCACTTGATTTTCTAAAACACAACCAATTTATTGATAGTCTTATCTTTGAATTCTTTGGAGGCAATAATTTCCTACTTTAATCGAGAGTATTATTAAGGAGTTCACTTTACTTAAGATGTAATTAACTATGGGGGCTCGCCCCCATAGGGAACTTTTGAACCTGGTCTAAATAAACCATACTTATTCATCCATGTAAAGTAGGGGAAAAATCTCTGGTATATTCAAAGACACATCATGTCTTAGGAGTCCTTATTAGATGATTAGGTCCATTGTGGGGTAGGGACTTTTTTCTTTTGAGATAGTATATTATTCCTAAATGTCATACCTGATCACCTTAATAAGTACACCCTCAAATCTACTTGGTGTCCCCCCAATACAAAATGAATCCAAAAATAAACACCATAAATTTTTCTAGTGACTCAGCTGGGAATGGTTCCTCTCTCCATCTCTAGTAGACGGTTGTTGTCTCCAAGCATTGATAGTGGACTTGAATTTTATGTGTGTTTGAGACTATCTTTTCTTCTGTTGGCACTTAACTTATTTCATTCTTAAGCAAAGTTAGCTAACATCCATTAGGTTTTAGGACCTCACTCTGTGTAGGTCTTGAAACCCCTATTGGGCTCCCCAATAGGTGAAAAACAAAATTTATCAATGAAGGCAGAGATAGTAAAAATCTAGAACCTCCTTACCACTAGCTATTTTACAATTCATAAGACTGGGCTACATGATTTTAAATCATAAGAGTTATTCAAAAACAAGTTTACTCTCTTGTGGAGATAAACTCTTATGTCCACATTAGATTTAGGTCATGCTTTAGCTCATACTAAAGCTCCCTAGATTTAGGATCCAAGGTAGCTGTTTCCTTCAGGCTACAAGCATAAATCTTCATCTCTTAGACGTTTCCACAACCTTGTGTTGGTGGATTATAAACCCTAGCAATCTAATAAAAATGCAACTCAAATGAATAAAATCTCTTCACTTTCAAATATACAAAGCCTCACCATAAGATTGATTGGAATGCTCATTAGGCTTTCTAGTATCATGAGCATTTCCTACATCCTCTCTTTGAATTCCAAAAATAATTCTACCACTTGATCTCTCCCACTTGATTTTCCAAACATAACTAATCCTTTGATAGTCTAGCCTTCAAATCTTTGGAGATAATAATTATCTACTTTAATTGAGAGTATTCTTAGGAAACTTTATTCTTTAGAATGTAAGGGCTTACCTCCATAGGGAACTTAAGAACCCAGCTTAATATAAATCCTACTTTAAGAAAATAAATTCTTTCACAAAATTGAAACTCCACTCAACATATTTCACATATACTAGAGTTAAAATTTCTCTCTTTTCAAAATCAATAAATCACATACATGGCATCAAAACATATCATGAAATCTATTTAACATACTTAAGATTTGTTAAATAAATTTTACCTCTATTTTGGAATCTTATTTGACATGCCACATTTGTCAAAAAAAAAAAAATTTCCCTCTCTTTCCAAAAAAAAGAGAGCACATCAAATGCATTTGATTCCCACTTTAACATATCAAAGTTGTTAAGTGAGAATCTCATTTTGATACGCATTTGATTTCTACTTAACATGTCAAGGTTGTTAAGTGGAATTTTATTTTCATGTCACATTTGATTCCCACTTAAACATATCAAAGTTGTTAAGTGAGAATCTCATTTTCATATGCATTTGATTCCCACTTAACATGTCAAGGTTGTTAAGTGAAAATATTATTTTTATGTCACATTTGATTTCCACTTAACATATCAGAGTTGTTAAGTGAGAATATTATTTTCATGTCATATTTGATTACACTTAACATATCAAAGTTGTTAAGTAAGAATCTCACTTTCATATACATTTGATTCTCGCTTAATATATTAAAATTGTCAAGTGAGAATCTCATTTCCATGACACATTTGACTTTCACTTAACATGTCAAACTTGCTAAGTGAGTCTTATTTTCATAAATCATATTTAATTTCACTTAACATATCAAAATCGTTAAGTGAGAATCTCATTTTTGTGACATATTTGACTCCCCACTTAACACACCAAATTTGTTAAGTGAGGGTCTCATTTTCATGTCACATTTGACCTCCACTTAACCTATCAAATTTGTTAAGTGGGAGTCCCATTTTCAAAACATATATCAATCACATTTGTCTTTCACTTAGCATACCAAATTTGTTAAGTGAGAGTCTCATTTTCAATACATATTTGATTCCTACTTAACATACCAAATTTGTTAAGTAAGAATCCAAAATTTCAAATCATATCACATTTGGACTTTCACTTAACATACCAAATTTGTTAAGTGAGAATCCCATTTTCAAAGAAAAGCAAAACATAAATCATATCACACTTGGGATATCACTTAACATACCAAATCTGCTAAGTGAGAGTCCCACTTTCAAAGAAAAGCAAAACATATATCAATCACATTTGGCATTCATTTAACATGCAAAATTTGTTAAAGTGAAAGTCCCATTTATAAACACAAATCAAACACATGTGACCTCTACTTAACATACCAAATTTGTTAAGTAAGAAACCCCATTTTCAAATCAGCACATCACACATCATAAGAAATGATAATTTACAAAAAATTTGAAAAACACACAATTACAACCTCTTCTTAGCATACCCAAATTTGCTAAGTAAATGTTCTTTCCAAACCATCAATATTTTCAAACAAGATACATAAAATACAAATATCTCCAAGAAAATCTCTCCTCAATTTTATGAACCCCACCCAACCTACTTAAATTGGTTAGATATGGGTTCTAAAATTAAAATCAAATGGCTAAGACTCTCCTAAATATCAAAATCTCTCCACTGAGCCTCACTTAACATATTTGAATTGTTGAGTGTGGGTTCATGACTCCAAATCTATATTACTCTCCTGGGATAAGTATGAAAGTAAAAAATCTGACTCAGATTACATTTCAACACATGCAGAGATACAATGTGGACCGATCGGTATAGTTGGTTTTTGCAGTCAGTACACATGGCTTCACAGAAGTTCATTTTTACTTTTCCATTTGCGATGGATTTGGCCTTGGATCGAGCCGACCTCCGAGCGACTCCCACCCACGGTTTTCTTTTCAAGATTGAGAGCATATGTTACTTGTGAGGGGTAACCCTCACTACTATCAGTCAAGATGAGGTGGTTGTCCAGAAGCCAGTCATCTGCATTGACATGCCTCTGATTCTAAGTACCCTATATTGAAGAGGAAGGCTGTAGTGGTTCCCACGTCCAATTCTGTGATAGTTTCAACACCTGCTCGTCCAGCTATCCCTACCATTACTCTAGTGAGAGCTACTTCCTCCTCGTTGGTCACCCCAAAGGGGAAGGCTATCTTAGCCTCTGAGATAGTCTCCTCCATTTTCGAGGTAGGTACTAGTTGCTACCTTGTTCACTTGACACCACAATAAAAATTAAAAGATTAAGCATAGTGAGCGACCAAAAGCAGCATCCCATGAAGCCAAGGAGGGTTCTCCTGAGAGGTTTCTCCACTTCTAGCTAGTAACAAGTTCCACCAACTCTCGGATGGAGAGGAAGATTACCGGAGGATTGCTACTTCTCCTCCACCATAAACATACTATGAGACACCGGATAGAGCATGGGGAGTCTGCAGGGATGCTATGGGTTGGCGAGCATCTGGCTCAAATTTTACCTTTTTTTGATTTATGATTGGTGATCCCTAGGAGTGTTAGGGGTCATATCCATAGAGAGAGAGAGCCATGGAGGCTCGAGCATCTATTCAGGCAGGCAGGAGAGAGCGATGGAGGTATGCCAGGCAGTCTGCAGCCTCTACTCTAATAGATTTTTTGATCATCCCCCTGTCATGCTAATCATTCAGATAGGATTGTTCTTAGCGGTGCTACCTACCATAGGAAGAGATCTCCTATTGAGGGATAGTCAGTGTTGTCTTTACACCGCTCACCTCATTGTCCACCATCACCTGTATAGCTCACAGTATCCATCATTCCTGGCAAGATTTAGAAGTCCCCATCCGGGGAAAGACCTTCCCCTCTAGTGATCTAATTACTGCCCAGGGATCTCACTCCCTCCATCCCACCTGTTATGGTGAGATCAAGCTCCCCTACTCGACCCTCTACCTATGGTTGGGTGGGGTAGCCCACATCTGGTCACCACCCACCACCACCATCGAGCTGATAGTGATTTGAGGGGAAGGGGACAGTTTTATAGTTCCCATGGTAGTAGATCTCCCTAGGGACACCACTCCACAAATGAGCAGTCATGAGCATATATCTTCTAGTGAGCATGACCCTCCCAGAGCTACCACTCTAGTGGAAGGCAATGTTAGATGTATCTCCATCAATGAGCACAATCCCTCTATCGGTTAGCAGTGTGTTTTTGCACCAACACAGTTAGACCACTCCTTAGATAATACTTTAGCACAATACTTTGCTGAAAAGAGGATACTCTTAGGAAATGATCATACAGACTCAAAGAATGAGAGGGTAGCCTTTGATCCTGATGAGGATGACCTTCTTGAGGATTCGGCTGAGGTCCACATGATCAATACTAGGAGCTCCCTCCTTAGGGATCAGCATAGTTAGGAAGGTATTGTATTTGAAGAAGATGATGTCATCCATTCAACCCAACACTTCTATCAATAGCTTAAATAGAAGGATGATCATATCAACCAGATGGAGAAGAGAATGGAAGACTTGTTAGCAACCCTCCATGCACCTCCATGCATAAGAAAGACATTAAGCACATGGTGGAACAACAAGTAAGGGATGCATTGGCACAAGCTCGAGGTGGCTCATCCATTCTAAAGGGTAGACCATGAGGAGGAATTTGATGTTATCACGATATCCTAGGGTTTGTGCCTCTTCCTTCAAAATCTTTGATGGCGGTGGGAACCCTTGCACATACACACTTAGGCTATTTTGCGTAGGTAGTGATGCCCTTCTTTTCAGATTTTTCATCAGCAGTCTAGTGGGTGTTGCATTTGATTGGTATGTCAAACTGCCTAATGGTTTTGTAAAGATATTTTCCTAGTTGGAGCACCTCTTCATCAAGAGGTTTGCTGGAGCTCAACAAAGGGTTACTGTAGGCAACCTTGTTGTGACCAAGCAAAATCCAAATGAGTCCCTACTTGATTACATTCTCAGGTGGAGAAACTTGAGTATGAAATGCAAGCCACAACTATTTGAACATCACACCATTTAGATTCTCTTGAAGAATATCCATGGCCTAGTCGCTTTCACACTTACGGGGTTTACAATCAAAACCATCAAGAAGCTAATCAACAATGCAGCTAGCTTACAAGAGCAAGCCAGACAGTTGCCTTTCCACGATCAGTCAGCCAAGACCAAAACTCAAAAGACATTTGAGAAGAAGTTAGGGGCAGTCACAACAGTTGATAAGGGGAAGCTGCCAGCTGGGTTTAGCTAGATAGGCCTCAAGATCAGCAGTCTCCTCTACCACCTCCTCTGCCACCACCTCAACCATCATATCGGACACGTCAGTTGCCATAATAGCCTCCAATGCAGTATATCCTCAATAGTATCCATATCCATCAACAGATTCCACCCACCACTAGGTAGCTATCATTTACCTACTCTTGTTGCAAATCGTAAACCTTATTCATTCAGAGAGGTAGTCGAAGATCTTTAAGAATCTCTTAAAGAATTAGAACTAGAGCCTAGAGAAAGTGGGCAAGACTCATGATCTAAATTGTTGCCCATACAATCGCATGCTTGGACATGTCTTAGAAGATTATTTTACCTTTAAGGATTGGCTTAAGCATAGCTACAAGTCGGGTGCTATTTATCGACCCTAAGGAATACCTACTAGAATAACCCTCTAGTTCTATTAGGGTAATCCTTGGCAATACACGCGATCTTCTTAAGACAGAGGAAGGTTAGGATATCTCCCTATCCTAAACCTCCAAGAAAATCATTTCTAAAATCAAAAAATTATCCTTGTAGGTGTCTGAAGCAGTTCAAACCTCTAACTCTAAGGAAGGTTTGCAAGTTGCTAAAGATAACTTGAAGGAGTTAGAAGCCCAGTGAGTAGCGACATCTTGCTTGGGATAACATAGCACAACCGAGTCACTCCTTCCAGTTGCATCTATAGTTCCTCACTCTTCTTAGCGATATTGTATCAACGAGGGGGGGGGGAAATCCCTCACTCACTTACTTTACTTGATTTCTATTTTGTACCTCCATCCAAAATCTAAGAAATTAATGAATAAAGTTGATTCCACTTACATCTGTGTCACTTCTCATGATCTTTTTGAGTTTATTCCTTTAGATAGCTCTCCAAGTCTAATCAATAATTACTCTAGTTTTGATCATTCCTCTTCTATTTTAGAAATAGATTTTCCATTCTTGAATCATTCGGGTTCACCCATTGAGATTGATTTGGGGACATCTGACTCTGATGATCCTATAGGAGAAGTTGTAGGTGAACCTGATGAGTAGGTAGAACTTTCCACTAAACCATCTCACGAAGTCATTGAAGTCAACCTCCGCAGTGAAAAAGTTCTACCTCCTACAGTTGCACCTCAAGATAAGGGTAAACAAGTCATTAGTTCTAGTGATCAAGAAGCCCCTCCACCGGATGTTCCACCTATGGATATGCTTGTGGAGGACCAGCCCAAAGTTCACTGTAATGTCCTCGCTCACCTAAAAAAGTTTCCAGCTAAATTAAGCATATATGATGCCCTCGTCTTATCCAAAGAGATGAGGGAGTCATTGATCAAGGCTCTTCTTGATCCAGAAATATGCTTAGCTCAGCTGACCACTATTGGAGAGGAGGCATGTTATTCAAAAGAAGCCCATGGAGTTACATTCATCGATGAAGACCTTCTTTTGGGGACAATTGAGAACAACCGTTCCCTTTACATCATAGTGGACATGGGCAAATTCATACTCTCCAGAGTGTTAGTTGATCTAGGTGCATTAGTGAACATTATGAGTCTAAAGACACTTGCCTACTTGAAGATTGACATCTCCAAACTCTGAGGAGATCAGATGATGTTGAGAGGATTCAATGATCAAGTCGAGAAGGCTTTAGGCTCTATAGTGTTGCCATTGGAGATAGATGGCTGGAAGATAAAAGCCAAGTTCTACATAATCAATTGATGCATGTTTCACTGCTTTGCATGGTAGGCCTTGGATACATGAAAACATGGTTCCATCCTCTTTACATCAATGCATCAAATTCAAGAGGTGGAATTGAGTATTATGTCAAAGGAGACTTGAAGCCATTTCTTAGAGAGTTAGATATATGAGGATGCGACCTACTATCTTCCTCCAAATCAAAAAATCTATTCTCGAACTTGGTGAAAGTTCAAAATAAAAGAAAAGAAACAAAAGAAAAAAAAAGAAAAAGAAAAGAAAGAAAAAAAAAAAAAATAAAATATAAGTGAAAATGGATGACATTGAGGGAAAAGTAGAGCCAGATATTAGATTCCACCCACATCTCATTCCTCCATATGAACACATGGGTAGAATGGCTCGACCCCCACTAGGTAGAGGCAGAGGCAGATCTAGAGGTAGTTCCCGAGGTAGAAGACCTCCTCCACACCAGCATTTTCACTCCAGAGCCCCTCCATCCACCGACAGAAATGAGGATGAGTCTCATGGTTGATAACCCCTCACCAGGTCCCCCAAGACATAACACAGCGGAAAATGGCCCAAAGCAAATGTATGGTTGAATAGGGGATGAAACCCTCTTCCATCTGGTTGGAAATTCATGCCGAGCAAAGAGATTTTAATCCCTGGTCAAAACACTATGATTACTTTGAAATATTATGGGACAAAAAAAGCATATATTCTTAATCAAGACCAGAATTAGGATTCTACACAGTGAGTCCAGCCAACGATGATAACCATTATCTAATCATCACCACTCATTTGGGGTCTGACAAGTTCTTCTCAAATCATACTAACTCATATGAGGAGGTATGTTTAGAAACTTCAGATGACCCAAATGAGCTTGAAGTCAAAGATGCACCGTTAGAGTTTGAAGAAGAGATCAAATCAACCATAAACGAGCTCAAAGAAATCAACTTAGGAACCGAAGATAATTCACGCCCGACATACATCAGTTTTTTATTGAATAAAGAAGAAACCAATGACTTAGTTAGTTTATTAGCTAATTTTAAGGACTACTTTGCATAGATTTATGAAGAAATGCTGGTTTATCTCCTGACATAGCAGACAAACTAGCAATAGAACCTATTACTAACCCTATCAAGCAAGCTCCTAGACGCATGCGATTAGACATTGAAACAGGTCACAAAATCAAAACGATTGATCTTTGGCTTTATCGGGGAAGAAAAAATATCCTACCCGGTTGGCTAGTGTCATCACTTAAGAAAAAAAGAATGCATATGTCAATTTTAGGGATCTAACTAAGGCATGTCTTAAGGATGAATTTCTACTTCCTATACTAGAATTAATGGTGGACATTGCCTCATCTCATTTAGTATTCTCCTTTATGGATGGGTCATCTAGCTACAACCAAATCAAAATGGCTCCCGAGGATGAAAGAAACACTACTTTTCAAACCCCGATCAGAATCTATTGTTATAAGGTCATGCCTTTTGGCTTTAAAAATGTCGGTGTTACATACCAGTGAGCCATGACTCGGATCTTCAATGAACTCTTTCATTATTAAGTTGAATGCTATGTTGATGATCTAGTAGTCAAAAGCAATAAAAAGGAAGACCATTTCTTTGACTTGAGAGTAGTTTTCGAATGGTTATGATAATTTAACCTCAAAATGAATCCCCTAAAGTGTGCATTCAGAGTAGCTTCAGGAAAATTTCTGGGTTTGTTGTCCGACATCGGGGAATAGAGATCGATCTAGAGAAGATTAATGCTATCTTAAAAATGCCACCCCTAAAAGTCTAACTCAACTCAGATCATTCTAAGGGTGGTTGATGTATTTAAGATGCCTCATTTCCAACCTATCATGAAGATGCCAACCATTCTCAGTACTTGTCAAAAAGGATGCCAAGTTCAAGTGGGATGATAAGTGATAGTATGTTTTTGAAGACATCAAACACTACTTGATGACGCTTCCAGTTCTAGTAACCCTATCTCGAACATTGATGCTGTGCATTAGATGACTCCCTTGCTTTGTTGGCCCAAACCAATGATGAAGAAAATGCTCTACTATCCTGGTCATCATTTAATCCCCGCTGAGGTAAACTACCCACCTATTGAGAAGCACTGCCTAGCTTTAATCTTTGCATCCCAAAAGCTATGGCACAACATGTTTTCTCATAAGATGAATCTGATCTTTAGGATCAATCCACTGCAATATCTCATGACATGGCTGACGCTATCCGGATGGTTGGTGAGTTGGACCATGATTTCGTCATAGTTTGACATCACTTTCGTAACCCTCCATGTAGTGAAAGGATAGGCACTGGCAGATTTCTTAGCAACACACCCAATTTCTGTTGATTCCCCGCTTAGTGATGACCTCCCCGATGAACAAATCATGAACTTAGGGGACACTAACATTCACTACTGGGAGATGTATTTTGATGGTACTGCTTCCTTTCAGAAATGAGAAGAACCACAATCTACTCTTCTAGGGAAGGTAGGGGTAGGAATAATTCCCCTAACTCTATAGCACAATGTGATGAGATTCTCATATCATATATCCAATCAATGCACCAATAATGAGGACAAATATGAGGCTCTGATTTCCGATATAGAGTTAGCCATTACACTATGCATCTAGAGTATCAACATCTTTGAGGATTCTCAACTCGTCATCAACCAAATTACTAGGTCTTACAAGGTTTTGGAGCTTAAGCTCCATCATTACCACAAGTACACCATGGAGTTCTTGACCCAAATCTTAGAGGTTACCATCTACAAGATTCCCCAAGGGGAGAACGCAGTAGTAGATGCATTAGCCAAGCTTGCCAAAGAGTTGGCATGTTTGAAAACTGAGTTCATTCTAATAAAGGTCCAAAATAGACAAGTCTTATCCCATGTTGATGTTGAACTCATCGAGAGACTCTCTCTTGAAGGGGAGGTTGTCATTGCTAAAAAGGATGACGAGTCAGATTGGAGGAAATCATTCATGGATTATTTAAATATAGGCAAACTATCTCAAGAGAAGTCATTAGCACATCAAGTGAACCAGAGAGCCCTTTCATATGATGCCGTAGGTAGCACCTTATACCAGTGGCCTTTCAATCATATGTGGATATGTTGACTGGACAAACATGAAGCCCGTAAGATTAATGGCGAGGTACAGTTATCAGAAACATAAATCCGTCAAGATGAAAGATCAAAAGACTTGCATACTACTGCCTTGATGATCACTGGTATGGGCGTAGGAGATGCCACCAATATCAATGCGGTGTGGTCTTACATAACCACCCAACATTCTACACCCATTGGCCTCATGGTCATTGAGTGTTGGCAGAAGGTCCGATCGATCCTCTCCTTCAGGGTCATTCATTCTAGGCCATTACTTTTCAAAGTGGCCAGAGGCAATCCCATTGAGAGAGGTCATAATGTAGCACGTGCTCCAATTTTTTAGAAACCATATCGTATATAGGTTTGAGGTGCCTCAATAAATTATATTCAATAATGGTACTGCATTCAAGAGCACTAAATTCAATAGCTTTGCTCAGAGACAACATAGATTAGAGATATTCCACCATCTATTACCTGAGGGCAAACAGTCTAGCAGAAGCATTCAACAAAACTCTCATCCAGATACTAAAGAAGACACTCGGAAAATAAGTGATAGTGGCGGTTGGTTGTGGGCTTACCACACCACATACAGAACTCCAACTCAATCTACCCCATTTTCCTTAGTGTATGGGTCTGAATTTGTTCTACCATTAGAAGTCCAACTCCCATCTCAGGATAGCTATAAGTAGTAAAATCACAACAGAGCAGAATGCTAAGTTGCGGTTGGAAGAGCTCGAAGGTTTGGAGGAGATAGTCCTTTAGGCATGCCAGAACCTCGAGTTGTACAAAGCCAAAATGATTCAAGCTCATAACAAGTTAGTCTGTCCTAGAGCTTTTCAAGTATGAGATCTTATTTTAGTTCTAAGGAGACTAATTATTACCCATCGAAAGATGGGAGGCAAGTTTGATCCCACTTGGGAAGGCCTTTTTGCCATAGAGAAGGCCTACTAAAGAGGATCTTATCAATTTATAAACTATAAGGGAGAGCGCCCAATGTTTTCAATCAACAAGTTCTACTTAAAGAAATATTATCCATAAATCTTGTTTGAAAATAATCATAAATAAAACTACTTTTCATATCAAATTCCATCTCTTATGTGTTAGTAATATCTTTCACTTGTGAATTTGCTATGACGTGTTTATGGTATGTGTAAGAGAACTCGAGCGGCATCCTATCCCTCCACAACACAAAAATGAACTAGAAACGATCCTCCATTGCTACTAGGTTAGGTGTAAGAGAACCCAAGAGGCATCCTATTTTGACTAGTACAACTAAGTTAGGTGCAAGAGAACCAAAGCAGCATCTTTTCTTGGTGGAGTCACAATTGCCCTTTGTGGCACCATTTCATCCATTCTTCTACGTGGTTAGGATAGTTGTAAGAGAACCAAAGTGGCATCCCATTCCCTCTTTCATAACACAAATGAACACATATCTTTTATCTCAAGCTATTTTGATGTGGGAGTAAGCCCCCGTGGCATTCACTCATTAGCTGCTCTAGGTTGGGCCAATATGCTACCTTGTTAGTGTGTCACCCCAGTGGTCACTCGTCTAGTGGAAGTGAGTCCCCGCACTTTCTTCCTATCTTGAACATTGCTAACTAATGAGCGCCTTGTCAGTTTGGTAGGCCTTACTGCATAGCCAGTAAGCTACCCCATGTTGACTTTGTTTAAGAGGATGTAAGCTACATACTTTCCCATTTGGGGTTGGGTATATTTGAGGTTTAGGGTAAGTCCTCCAATAGCTCCTTTCCTCCTGACAACTTCAAGCTTAGTCTTACAGACTCATTAGTAGTCACCATCGGATAGCCTTTTTCGACTATCAGTGATTAGTCAACTTTAGAGAGATGTAAGTCTTTTTTCTCTAGGCTGCTCCGACGGGCATCTTAGGTTGGTTGGTTATTGCCATGCTGATGGTAACCCACCTGATGGATACACCACTCTTGGTAGATGTGAGTCCCTGCACTTTCTCCTTGAGTTGGCCACCGAATACCTACAGGATTTCTTTTATAGGGTTTTGGATAATGCCCCCAGCAGTACCTCCCCCATGGGCACTCTATTTGGATCACGTCCATATCAACCCCATTTAGGCACTACCCTGGTTACTCTTGGATTGGGCAGTTCTCTTTTCCTAGTAGCCACCCCTATGGTTAGAGAATTTATCTTACGGATATGAAGATTCTCCCTTGGTCTAGTAAGTTTGAGATAGGACTAGGCTAATATGAGCACCTTCTCAGTGTGGTCCCACAAACCAACTGGGTCCATGATAACATAAAACAAACAAAATATATCTTTGCTTGTGGATTAGAAATTCAAGCCCCCAGTGGCCCCATTTCCCAAGCAGGCATCCTATCTTTAGGGCAGTGTCAACAAAACTCCCTATAAGAATTGCCTGACTACTTTGATTTGAGATAATTCCCTGGGTCGGCACTCTCTCAGTAGTCGCCCTTAGGCCGGGTTCAACTTGTTGTGCCACCAACAGGTTCCCTCGATGGTCAACTTTTCTTTGAAAGATATAAGTCTATTACGCATTCTTTCCAGCATGACCATTGCACACCGACGGGCAGCCTTAGGTCAAGTTCAATTTATTATGAAAGCAATCGATCACCATAGTGGTTCCTTATTTAGGAGAATGTGAGTCCCAGTGCTTTCTTCCTAACTTGACCATTACACACCAAAATGCCCCCCTTAGGTTGGTTAGCTTTACCCCGTGGCCAGTAGACAACTCCTTTGGATTTATAAATCTAAGACAGGTCTAGGATGATATTAGCCCCTTCTTAGTGGATCCATCACACACCGACGGGATCCATCAAATTAAAACAAACGAAATTCAATCAAATGACATTATCACGATTACTTATGAGCCAATATAAGTCCCCCAGTGGCATTCACTCAGTAGTCGCCTTAGGTCAGATTTAATTTATTGCATCAAACTGATCACCCCAGCAGTTGTCCCTTGCTTTTGAAGATATAAGTCTGCTATGCTCTCTCCCTAGCACAACTGCTGTACACCGAAAGGCAACCCCTTAGGTTGAATAGTTCTACCATGTGGCTGGTGGACTACCACTTTGGATTGGTAAAACTGAGATAGGCCAAGCCCGACATGGCCCCTTCTCAGTGCGGTCCATCATAAACCGACAAGGTCCATCTCAAAATTTAAACTAAAAATTAACAATCATTCAACTTCTCCCTAGTGAGATATTGTTGACCTCACTTTTGGAGTGAGCTCTCAACTTCTCCATCATAGACATAGGACTCCTTTAGACACTAAGAGTTCCTTAGTCTTAAGACACTTCTAGTGATTAGGTGAACACTTAACCTAACCCTAAAGACTTAGAAGAGTTAGCCATAGGAATAGGTTTTGCTTTAGGGGTATTAGAAGGACTTGTTTACCCTATAGCTTAAACCTAATCCTTGCTTCCCTCCTTTAAACCAATCCAAATCAAATCTTAAATCAATTCCAGCTCAATTGATTTTCTCAAATCATAAATCAATTCCAAAGTCCAAATCATCAATCAATTCTAAATCAAATGATTGAAACCCATGATTGAATTCAAATCCCAAAATCTTTCCTAAGCCTTTTGATTTCATCTTATGGACTTAGCTCAAATCAAATCTAAATCACTCCAAACACAAAAGATTTTATTATAACCCATTTATATTCTCATTTATATTCATAAATATAAATAAAATATTAATTCAAATAACCAAAACTAAATTCAAAACTCAAATCTAAATCCAACTTAAATCTAACTTATACTCTTTCAAGTCAAATCTTTGAACTTAGCCGGACCATTCTCAAATCAATCCAAACCCTTGGATCCTCTCTTCAAACAATCACTTCTTCAATCACATGACCAAATATAAATATAAACTACAATCATCAATCCAAAATAAAACTAACCCAAGTCAAACCCATGTTCATCCTTTTGACTTGAAATTGTTTAATGAACCAAAACCCATTTGACTCCAAACCACTTGCAATTGGATTTATATTTTAATCATAAGTCCATATGTGAGTTCAACCAAACTTGAATCAAGCCTTGATCAAGCCAATTAACTCATTTAGGCTCACTTGACCCAAAGTGACCTAAAGGATATTTTTAAGCCAAATTCTAATCCAACACAAATTGGATTGAACTAAGCCCATCTAAACCTCATATCATAATTAACAATCATCCTCCATTATGCCATTGACATGAGTGGAGTTGCATTGCACTAAGATCTTGATTCCTTCTACATCTCGAGTTTAGGGGTAGATCATTTTTGTTAGTGTTTGTGATCCTTCAAACATTGTTAGTCATCTCAACATATTGTGTGTCAACACACATCTATTGCTTTATTGACCTCACTTTTGGAGTGAGCTCTCAACTTTCTCATCATTGATATAGGACTCTTATAAACACTAAGAGTTCCTTAGTCTTAAGAGACATCTAGTGATTAGGTGAACACTTAATCTAACCCTAGAGACTTGGAAGAGTTAGCCATTAAAAAAGAATTCAAATCAAACCAAATTCTAAATTAAATTCAAAATGATTGATAATCAAACTCCAAATCTCTTTAGCCCTTTTATCTTATGGACTTAGCCTTAACCAAATCCAATTACCTCTTTGATTTTCACTTATGAAATTCAATCTCAAATCAAATTTCATATCAAATCCAACTATCAAATGATTGAAACCCATGATTAAATTTAAACTCCAAATCCCTTCCTAAGCCCTTTGATTTTATCTTATGGACTTAGCCTTAACCAAATTCAAATCAATTGATTTTCTCAATTATCAAATTCAATCTATCAAATTCCAAATCAAATCCAACTATCAAATGATTGAACCCATGATTAAATTCAAACTCCAAATCCCTTCCTAAGCCCTTTGATTTTATCTTATGGACTTAGGCTTAACCAAATTCAATTCGACCTAAATCCAATTGATTTTCTCAATTATCAAATTCAATCTCAAATCAATTCCAAATCAAATCCAACTATCAAATGATTGAAACCCATGATTAAATTTAAACTCTAGATCCTGTCCTAAGCCCTTTGATTTTTTCTTATGGACTTAGCCTTAACCAAATTCAAATCAACCCCAATCCAATTGATTTTATCAATTATCAAATTCAATCTCAAATCAAATTTCAAATCAAATCCAACTATCAAATGATTGAACCCATGATTAAATTCAAACTCCAAATCCCTTCCTAAGCCCTTTGATTTTATCTTATGGACTTAGCCTTAACAAAATTCAAACTAACCCCAATCCAATTGATTTTCTCAATTATTGAATTTAATGTCAAATCAAAGTCCAAATCATAAATCAATTCCAAACTTCAAATGACCAAAACCAAACCCAAATCATATCAATTTCCCAAATTTATCCCTTTTAGACAAATTCTTGAACTTGGCTAATGATACCCAAATCAATTCAAAACTCATGGATTTCTTCATGATTCAATCATTCCTATAATCATTGACCTAAATATAAACATAAACCACCATTGTCAAACCAAATCCAAGCTAACCCAAGTCAAACCCAAGTTAGCATTTTTGACTTGAAATTATCATATGAACCAAAACTCATTTGGCTCCAAACCACTTGCAATTGGATTCATATTTCAATCCTAGGCTCATGTGTGAGTTCAACTAAACTTAAATCAAGCCATGATTAAAAATTAACTTAGGCTCACTTGACCCAAAGTAGCCTAAAGGTCTAATCCAACCCAAATTGTATTGGATTAAGCCCATCCAAACCCTACAACATGATCAACAATCACCCTAGGGTGATCAATTGCCTTAAATTGGGTCAAACTAAGTCAAACCTAGCCTTTAACCAAGTCAGAATTTAGCCTAAATGAAACCAAAAATAGCCAAAATCCGCCATATGCCAAATTGATTAAAACCTTTGATTCAAACCAACTGATAATCAACGATTGAACTTGATCGTAGCTAGAATTGAGCCCAAGTTGACCAATTGGTCAACTTGACCAAACCTAGCCAAAATTGACCTAAAGGGTCAAATAAGACAAAATCCAAATAAAATCAAACCAAAGCCTACAATCATTTTTAATTAGCCAATTGAACTTGACTAAACACCTAACCCAACCCAATTTGGCCAAATTGGTCAAATTGGTCAACTTGACCCATTTGACCTATATGAACCCAAATGAGCCATAATCAAATTCAAAGCAAATTGAACCAAACCAATGACACCAATACACTCCAATTGGTCATGTGAACTTGACCCAACCCTTAATTTGACCTAATTTGACTAATTGGTCAACTTGACCCAACCTAATTGAATTTGTCCTAAATAGGTCAAATCAAGCCAAATCAAATCAAATAAACTCCAAACCACTTGAAATTTGGAGTAACCCACTTTTGACCCATTTCAAATTTGCCTAAATCAAATCTATAGCCAAATGATCACTTTGCCCTTGGGTCTAGGGAATCCCATGAGATAAGACACAAGTAAATTTGGTCATTCTCTCCCTTTACCACTGACACCCATTCATAGGTCCACGCTAGGACCATGGTGACAGCCCAAAGGTGGTTGTGTCAGCCATGACTCATGGGGAGCTGAAATCACCTCCCCTTTCCCATTGGAGCATTTCAAACCACCAAGGACATCCACTACCTCCCTTGGCAACCACCTCCACACCCTTACCCAACCAAATTGAGCCACATCATCCACCCAAGGGCCTCCATAATTCTTTAAAATGATCAAATGATCAAGAAAAAGCCAAACTAGCCATAGCCATCCGATCCAAGGAATGAGGGGGCATACCCCCCTCATTTTCATTCAAACTCAGAGAGCCACATTCGATTCAACCCTAGCAGCCAGAGAACTCTATCCCAGAGCTTCCTTTTATGTTTCCCGAGCTCCCCAAATTCTCCACTCTTGGTTTTATAAAAAATGAAAATAGGGGAGGTCACCTTCGATTGCCAATTGCTTAAACCTCCACCAAAGTGCAATTAACTTTGCACACACCTTCCTTGGAGCTAGATGAGCGAGAATGAATCGTTTCCCATCAGCCATGACTGACGAAAGTAGGAGATCAACCAAGATCGATTGCCTATGTGTCGTGAATTGGTCTTTCAAGCAAACTATACCAAATCAAAGCTCATGCGGCTCAATTGGGCTTCATTTTTATCAAACGAAGCTTCCTTAATCATTAGAACTGCCAATCACAAGCTCCGATGAGCTATGCCATTAAAATTGATCTTTAAATGAAAATAAGTTGGTCTTTTGTGAAAAAAAGTTCTATGTCATGCAATTTCCACTATTAGATTTGCTTGTTATGCTTCCCCGAAGGTGTGGGATAAATTTCATCTCCATCTGAGCTTGGGTGAGCTCGGATCGATCGATAATCGATGACAGTATCCGTTGTTCATCACACGGAAGGAGATAGATCATGAACCATCCATTCTGGTCGAATGGGGTCTCTGATCGATCAGTAGAACCTCGTAATTCCTCAAAAGCGTTTAATCAGTGCGTGCGATCTTATCGCATGGCCCTGATTAGCGTCGCCACCATCCGAGTTATTCTTCAGATGTGATAACTTAAATAGCCACTCCCATCACACCACATGGAAAGTGCACCGTGTCAACGCATCGTGTCAGTCGCCATGTGGCTCGATGGGATTAAAGCTTTAATTATGGTTAATTAATTCAGTTTTAAGCCTAAAACTTCTAAAAATCATAATTAATCCTAGAAAAATTCAAAAAATATAAACTTGGGCTCATTTTAAAGATATTTTAGAGTAGAATCTAGGAAAATTATTATCAATTGATTTGAACATTGATTTTGGCTTAATTAAGATTTAATCAGAAATCTAATTAACTTAATTATTCCTTAATTCATCACCTAATTGATCTCCAACTTTTTGTGGATGTTTGGGGGGATGACCTTTGCCTCCCTCATTTTTCTTGGATTTTTTTGGTTGCTTCATTAGGGAAATAAATTGATTAAGCCTTAATCACTTTCCTAATTTAATTAGTGATAATTAGTGAATGAATAGTTGGTTAATTAATTATTTAAGCCTAATTACCTCAGTTGAACAGTAAAGGAGCTTAGGGAGTTTGGTTGGGATACTTTTCCTATTTTATTTCTTAAGTTTCCTTCACTTTTTAGAATTTGATTAGTTCATGATTAATGAGGTATTTAATTGCTTAATTAATTAATTAATCTCCAAGATAAAAATCAGAACCTAATTGAGTGTTTGAAGTGACTTAGTGCTTAAGGATTGAGGAATTGTCCTTGATCCCTTTCCCTAAGTTAATTCCATCATTCTAATCAAAATATAATCAAAGAATTCAATCAAATAATTAACAAACTTGATTAACTCAATCTAAAATTTACTTCATACTTAGGCAACCATTAATTGATCTTAGGTAGCTTTTTGGGTGTTCAATAACCCAAAGTGGGAGATAATGAAATTATGGTTAGCTCACATGTGTGAGAAAACAATAAAAGTAGTTAAGTGAGATCCCTTAAGCCTAATTAACTATTAATCATGAGCCAATTGCATTAAGCTCCTTTCATTTCTTAATAGCATTGCAAATTTACTTTTCATGTGGTTGCATATCATATTGGCTCAGTATTAATTAGCTAATTAACTTAAGGTGATGTAAGTAAGGGTTAATTAATTAGATTAATTCATACCCTCACCTAATTAAACCATAAAATCAACTTAATTATATCTTCATTAAACTAAATTAACTCACACATGGGGAATGGGATTAAGATTAGCAAATCTCTTTCATTTCCTAAATCAAATCAAACTCAAAATTAAAAATGTTATTAAAGAACTTTGGTTTATTTTAAATAGCCTTATTTACTATGATTGTCCTTAGGAATTAATTGGAATGAATGAGATCATGTGCTTATGTTCCTTTATTTATTTCCAATCATGTTAAATGTTGCTTGCCATATGTAATCATGCATTCATTTCTTTTAAAATTAACTAAATGAAATGGTTTCTTTTATGTCAAATTGCATGTTGATTTAAATTAAAAATAGGTGTGGCTATTATTATTATCAAATCAAAAGTTATTTTGAAAGCCCATAAATCAATTATAATATATGGAGTGATGTTAATTATAAATAGTTATTAAGTTTTCATGTGTTGATAATATAGGATATGCAATATGAAGCTCTCTTACCTTATCTTATATGGATTTACATGGGATTTATAAATATATAGTTCATTAGCAAAGACCACAACATTTGTCTAAATCTATTCCTATGCATCTATATGCTAAGACTTAGGAAGTATTTCATATCACACATGTAAATCATGTAATCAAATCAAATATGTCTTCTTACATGACTTCTCGTTCTTGTGGTTCTTTTTGTACATTCACATGTATCTGAGAAAAGTACTATATTAGTCTGGACACCCCAGGGTTGTGAGGCTTTAAGTAGCCCTAAGTAGGTCTTATACCTTACGCCCTTGATGTAGAACAATGGTGTCGTACTCACTTAAAACTCTTATACATATGTATGTATAATATGCCGATGAATAAGAATCATAAATCAAATAATTCAATTGGAACTTTTTCATGGGTTTTATTATCCCTATATTTGCTTATACAACTATATGTATCTAAGAAAAGTGGTATATTATTCTAGACACCCTAGGGCTACGAGGCTTTAAGTAGCCCTAATTAGGTCTTGTACCTTACACCCCTGGTGTAAAATAATGGCGACGTGCTGATTTAAAAATTTTATACATGTGAATGTGTATCTAGCTAATGGATGAAAAATCCCTCTTTTCTATTAAAATAATATGCATTCATAATCCAATCAAATGAAATATTTAAATTCCAAGCACACTTCTTTGCATTCATCATTTAAGTGTGCTAAGATATATATTGTATGTATAGGTATGCTTAGGATTTAGTCATATGCATGATATACATGATGGAAAGAAATAAATATATATGTGTTATGTGATAATAATTCATTCTAATTAATCTTAAGATGCATTTCTTATTGAATAGAATCATTTAGAGTGAACCTAAACTTAGGATTAATTAAAACATACAATAGGTCATTAACTAAATAAAATTGATTAATTAACTTGCATTAGAAGTGATTTAAGGTAGGGATAAAAGAGAGGTTCCCCCTCTTTCTTCTCTTTATAATAGTTAGTTGTTAAGTGTAGGCCATATGAAATAAAAGAAAACACTAAGTAAAATCTTCAAATCAATTAAATCACTTAAAGAGAAATCAACCCTTTATAAATTAAATCCCTCACACTTAGGAAATTACAACTCTAAAGCCTAGTTAGGACATACCGCACAAGCTTTAATGCACACACATTAGACTAAGTCACCACTTCTAGTTTTATATTAGGACAGTGTATGGTTTGATGTATGCTTATTTTATGATATATTGTTGTAGGCAGAATATTAGAGTTTATGTGCGTAGTCTGGATATTAGGCTGATATTAGCCTAATCATGCTTTTTACAGGGTGTTGTGCTTCAGGGGCTATTGTAATAAAAATATAAATGATTTTTGTTGTGCAGGTTTCTTATTCCCCCTAAGCATAACCCAAGTTAAGATAGGTGGGCTTGGTTACCCATGTGCGGGGTGCTAAGCCCAAATTTTTCATATAACTGCTTGGGTTGTATGGTGTCTTTAGCTGATATTTATTTTATAGGTGTAGCTAGATTTAATTTTCTTCTTTTAATGTAACTTTGCATTAGGACTAGGATAATGTTATGGGGGATTAGGATGAGCATTGGTTATAAGACTGAGTATTATGTTTCATGTGAGCCTTTGGAGCAAGCACATCCAAATCAAGCCAAAAGGAAGAAAGAAAGGGAGCAAAGCAAATGAAGAAATGAAAGATGAAGAAATAAAGAATAAAAAATGAGGAATTAAGACCCCCATAAAATTCATCATTTGTAATTGTAATTACTCTATTCTAATTCTAGTTGTATAAGGGTAGAGCTCGGCTACCCATGTTTCTTTTTGGGTTGTATGGCGGTACCCGACCGCATTGGCCTTTTATTCTTTTGCGATAGCTTTATAAAATTATTTGATCTTTTATTTAGCCTATGCATTAGAAAAAGCATGACTTCTCATAGTTTGTTTATGATTGGTGATTGTTATATTGCTTGGATGTGATTAGGCTCCTAGAATAAAACATAATATTTCTACCCAAATAAACAACTCATAACTAAACCTCTAAAATAACTCATAACCTCATATAAAATCTTAGGCATTAAATCAAGATAATAAAATATTTAGCAACCCCTTAACTAGATGTTGTATGTTTAATATCATGCATAATTATCTTATTTCACTCTTGTTAAGAGAGGGCTTTCATCTTTGCCAGATAGTAAGGATTTAACCTTTGAGAGCCTATTATGGAAGAACACCTCTTTCCCTTTTGATTTGGCCAATAACCTGCTTCTCATGCATTTATGCATACAAAATCCTATAGCCCGTGTCAAAATAAAGTATCCCAAATTAAATGAAATTTGATAAAAAATTTGCATTAGATTAAGTCATTATTCATACCCCTCATGCTCTAGTCTCTTAGGGAGTTTAAGGACTTAGTTTCTTTTCTAAATAATATCAACCTAGCCATCTTGCAAAAGCATATGACTTGCCTACATGGATTTAAAGCATAGGAGGAGTTAGCTGGCTGCCACGCCAGGCGATAATAAGCCTAGTAGTCTGGTTGTTTACTCTCTCTTATGGAGGTAAACCATATACCCACTTTCGCCTTAGATTTAGGTTGTGCTTTGGACCTCACCAAAGCTCCCTAGATTTAGGATCTGAGGTTGCTATTTCTTGTGGGCTACAAGCATAAATCCTCACCTCTTATACATTTTCATAATCTTGTATTGTAGAATTATAAGTCTTAGATTTCTAATAAAATTTCAACTAAAATAAATAAATCTCCTCAACTTCAAATATATAAAGCCCAACCATAGGATAGATTGGAGTGCTCATTAAGCTTCCTAGTATCATGAGCACTGCCTACTTTTCTCCTTTGGTTTTAATAATAACTCTTCCCTTTTAATCCATCCCACTTGATTTTCTAAAATATAATCAATTTATTGATAGTCTTATCTTTAAATTCTTTTGAGATAATAATTGCCTACTTTAATCGAGACTATTCTTAAGGAATTCACTTTCTTTAAGATGTAATTAACTATGGGGGCTTGCCCCCATAAGAAACTTTAGAACCTAATCTAAATAAACCTTACTTTATTCATCCATGTAAAGTAGGGAAAAAATATCTAGTATATTTGAAGACTCATCATGCTTTAGGAATCTTTATTAGGTGATTAGGTCCATTGTAAGGTAGTGACTTCTATCTTTCAAGATAGTATACTATTCCTCAATGTCATAGCCAATCACCTCAATAAGCACATACTCAGATCTGCGTGGTGTCCCCCCATACAAAATAAATCCAAAAATAAACACCATAATCCATGTCTGACATACATCAGTCCCTTATTGAATGAAACTGAAACCAATGACTTAGTTAGGCTACTCATTGAGTTTAAGGACTAATTTGCATGGAGTTATGAAGAGATTCTCGGATTGTCACCTAACGTAGTGGTCCATAAACTAGCAGTACAGTCTGATGCTAACCCTATCAAGCAAGCTCCTAGATGCATGGGATTAGACGTTGAACAATTGGTCATTTCTGAAGTCAAGAAACTGATCAATATTGGTTTCCTCTCGGAGGAAAAATACCACATTTGGTTGGCCAGTGTCATCCCAGTTAAGAAGATGAATGACCAAATTCATATATGCATCAATTTTAGGGATCTAAATAAGGCATGACCAAAAGATGAATTTTCACTAGTAATACTAGAACTGATGGTGGGCATTGCCTCATCTCATGCAGTCTTCTCTTTCATGGAAGGTTCATCTGGATACAACCAAATAAAGATGGCCCCTGAAGATGAAAAGAACACTGCCTTTAGAACCTCGATCAGAATCTATTACTATAAGGTCATTCCTTTCGACCTTAAAAATGTCGGTGGCATATACCAGCATGCCATGACTCGAATCTTTAGCGAACTCATTCATTACCAAGTCAAATGCTATGTTAATGATCTCATGGTTAAGAGTAAAGAAAATGAAAGACTATCTCTTTTCCTTGAGAGTAGTTTTTGAATGATTAAGATAATTTAACCTTAAAATGAACCCTCTAAAGTGTGCATTCAAAGTAACTTCAGGGAAATTCCTTGAGTTTATTGTCTGACATAACAAAATCAAAATTGATCTGGAGAAGATCAAAGTGATATTAGAAATGCCACTTCCTAAAAGTTTAACTCAGCTTATATCATTCCAAAGGTAGTTGGGGCATCTAAGATGCTTATATTCAACCTATCAGGAAGATGCCAACCATTCTCAGAACTTATCAAAAAGAATGCCAAGTTCAAGTGGGATGACAAGTGCTAATATGCCTTTGAAGATGTTAAGCAGTACCTGTTGATGTCGCTAGTTGTAGAAGCCCCTATCCCAGGAAATCCTTTGATATTTTATACTGCTGCATTAGATGACTCCCTTGGTGTTTTGTTGGTCCAAGCCAATGATGAAGGGAAGGAGAACATGCTCTACTGCCACAGTCATCATCTAATTCTTGTTGAAGCAAACTATCCACATATTAAGAAGCATTTCCTAACTTTAATCTTTGCATCCTAAAAGCTACGACATTATATGCTATCTCATAAAAAGTGAACTTGATATTTAGAATCAATCCACTATAATATCTCATGACACAATTGACACTATCCGGATGGTTGGCATGTTGGTCCATGATCCTATGACAGTTTGACATCACTTTTGTACCCTTTCGTGCAATGAAAGGACAAGCACTCCAGATTTCTTAGCAGCACACCTACTTCCTGTTGATTCTCCACTTAGTGATGACCTCCCTGATGAATAAATCATAAACTTAGGGGATACTAGTATTCATCGCTAGGAGATATATTTTGATGGTGCAGCTTCCTCTCAAAGAGGAGAAGAACTATAATCTACTCTTCCAGAAAAGCCAGGGATAGGAATAGTTCTCCTAACTCTAGACCATGATAAGATGAGATTCTCAAATCATCTATCTGATCATTGCACCAACAATGAATCTAAATATGAGGCTCTAATTGCCAGTCTGGAGTTAGCCATCTCACTAAGCATCCTGAATATCAACATCTTTGGAGATTCCCAATTAGTGGTCAACCAAATCGTTGGGTCTTATAAAGTTCTAAAGCCAAGGATCCATCACTACCATAAGTATACAATAGAGTTGTTGGCCCAAATTCTAGAAGTGACCATCTATAAGATCCCTCGAGGAGAAAATGTCATAGCATATCCTTTAGCCAAGCTTGTTAAGGAGTTGGCATGTTCGGAAGATGAGTCCATATCAATAGAGGTCCAAAATAAGCAAGTCCTACCTCTTATTGATGTTGAACTCATCAAAAAATATTCAATTGAAGGGGAGGTTGCCATTACCAAAAAAGACGAGAAGCTCTATTGGACGCAACCATTCATGGATTACCTAAACAAAGGCAAACTACCTCAAGAGAAGTCAGAAGTACATCAAATGAAATTAATGGCACTTTCTTACGCCCTCGTAGATGGTGTCTTATACCGACGATCCTTTGATCATATGTGGTTACGTTATTTAGACAAGAATGAAGCCCTTAAAATCATGATTGAGGTGCACTCAAGATTATGCAGAGCTCACCATTCCAGTCCCAAGATGAAAGCCAAAATCAAGGACAAAGGTACTATTGGTCATCGATGATCACAGATAGCATGGATGTAGCTAGGCGATGCCATCAGTGTCAAGTACATGGAGTTGTCCTTCACCAACCACCCAATATTCTACATCCAACATTAGCCTCGTGGCCATTCGAGTGTTGGGGTACTGATATAGTGGGTCTAATCAATCCTCCTTCTTCCAAGGGTCATCAATTTATCCTAGCTACTACCGACTAGTTTTCTAAATAGGTAGAGGTGATTTTGCTTAGAGAAGTCACAACTTAACATGTGCTTTAGTTTTTCAGGAACCATATCACATATAGATTCAAGGTGCCTTACTGAATTATATCTAATAATGGTACTGCATTCAAGAGCATCAAAGTCAATAACTTTGCTCAAAAACACAACATAGACTGGAGATACTCTACCATCTATTAACCGAGAGCAAATGGCTTGGTAGAAGCCTTCAACAAAACTCTCATTCAAATACTCAAGAAGATACTCGATGATAATAAATTATAGTGGCATGAGCAGTTTGTGGAAGTTTTGTGGGCCTACCGCTCTTCCTACAGAACTCCAACTTAGTCTACCCCTTTTTCATTAGTGTATGGGTCTAAATTTGTTCTACCATTAGAAGTCCAACTCTGATCACTAAGGATAGCCGTGGATAACAAGCTCACAACAGAGCAGATGCCAAGCTATGGTTAGAAGAGCTAAAAGGTTTGGAGGAGAGATGCCAACAGGCATGCCAAAGCCTTGAGTTATATAAAGCCAAAATGATTCAGGCTCACAATAATTTGGTCCACCCTAGAGCTTTTCAAATAGGAGAGCTTGTTTTAGTTCTAAAGAGACCAATTGTTGCCCGTTGTAAGATGGGAGGCAAGTTTGAACCCACTTAGGAAGGCCCCTTTGCCATAGAGAAAGCCTACCAAGGAGAATCATATCACTTATCAATCATAAAGGAGAGTGCCTGATGCTTCCAATCAACAGGCTCTACCTAAAGAAATATTATCCAAATAATCATATTTGAAAAGAAATTATCATCAATGAAAATTCCATTTCAAATTTCATCTCTTCAAATTGAAAGCATTTCTATCTACGAATCAGCCATGACGTGTTTAGGGAAAGTGTAAGAGAACCCAAGCGGCATCCTATCCTTCATCAACACATCACAAACACAAATTACACATAAAACACATAACAAACACATATCTTTTATCTCGGGCTGCTCTAGGTCGGGCTGACATGCTACCATGCTAGTGTGTCACCCCAGTTGTCTTCTTGCTTTGGAGGATGTAAGTCTGCTATGCTTTCCTTCCTTGGCCATTTCACACCGATGAGTGCCATGTTAGTTTGGTAGGCCTAACTACGCGGCTGGTAAGCTACCCTCATGTTAGCTTCACTCAAGAGGATGTAAGTCTGCTGCACTTTCCTCTTGAACTAGCCTTCGTGCATTGACTAGGTTGAGTATATCTGAGATTTAGGGTAAGTTCCACAATGGTTCCTTTCCTTTTAACTACTTCAAGTCTGGGTCCAATCTTTTTTTTCACTACATACTTAGTAGTCACCCTTAGGTCGAGTCGATTTATTGTTCCAACAATGGGTCCCCCTAGCAGTTGTTCCTCACTTTGAAAGATGTAAATCTATTACACTTTCTTCTTAGCACAGCTGTTGTACGCTGACGGGCAGCCTTAGGTCAGATAGCACCTATCGAGCCAACGACAGACTATCCCAATGGTCAGTTTTGCTTTAGAAGATGTAAGCCTACATGCCTTCCTCCTAGACTAATCATCGTACACCACCGGGCACCTTAGGTTGGTTAGTTCTCGCTATGCTAACAGCGACCCACCCCGTGGATACACCACTCATGGTAGATGTAAGTCTGCTATGCTTTCTTTTTGAGTTGGCCACCTACATGCTTTCTTCTTTACAGGGTTCAAAATAATGCCCCTAGTGGCACCTCCTCTGTGGGCACTTTATTTGGATCACATCCTTTGTAACCCCATTTAGATACTACCTGGGTTACTCTCGAATTGGATAGCCCCGCTTTTCATAGTAACCACCCCTGTGGTTGGAGATTTTGTTTTGCGGATGCGCAGATTCTCCCTTAGTCCAGTAAATCTGAGGTAGGCCTAGGCAGACATAGCCCCTTCTCAGTGTAGTCCCTTGCACAATAATAGGGTCTATGATTATAAATAAAATAATATATATATTCACTTGTGGATTAAGAGAATGCCTCCCAACAACACCTTTCCCAAGCAAGCATCCTATCTTTAAGGCCTTATCAGCAAAACTCCCTATAGGAATCACTTGACTACTCTTGAGTTAAGATAAGTCCCTAGCGGCACTCTCTCAGTAGTCGCCCTTAGGTTGGGTTTGACTTATTGTGCCACCAATGGGTTACCATGGCAGTCATCCTTGCTTTGAAAGATGTAAGACTGCTACGTATTCTTTCCAGCACGACCGTTGCACACCGATGGGCAGCCCTAGCTCAGGTTCGATTTGTTGTGCTACCAACAGGTCATCCCAGCGACTGTTCTTTGCTTTAAAATATGTAAGTCTGTGATGCTTTCTTCCTAACATGGCCATTGCACACCGGAAGGCACCTCTTAAATCAGATAGTCTTACCCTTCAGCCAGTAGACTACCCTTTTGGATCAGTAAATCTGAGATAGGCCCAAGCCAACATAGCCCCTTCTCAGTGTAGTCCATCACACAATAATGAGATCCATGAAATAAAATCAAAACAAATGAAAACTAACCAAATCATTAAAATGAATAAAAGAAATCAAATAAAATTAATCTTGACTATTTTTTAGCTGACATAAGTCTTCAGTGGTATTCACTCAGTAGTCACCCAAGGTCGGGTTCAATTTATTGTACTACCAACAGGTCACCCCAGTGGCTGCTCTTTGCTTAGGAAGATGTAAGTGCTATGCTTTCTCCCTAGCACCGCCATTGCACACTGAAAGGTACCCCTTAGGTTGGATAGTCTTACCCTTCGGCTGGTAGACTACCCCTTTAGATCGGTAAATCTATGATAGGCCGAGGCTGACATGCTTCTTCTCAGTACGGCCCATCGCACACTTATGGGATCCATAAAATGAAATCAAAACAAATGAAAAAAACCAAATCAGATTAAAATGAATCAAAATAAATCAAATGAAATTATTCTTGACTATTTTTGAGCTCACATAAGTCCCCAATGGCATTCTCTCAGTAGTCGCCCTAGGTCAGGTTTGATTTCTTGTGCATCCAATAAATCACCCCTGCGGTTGTTCCTCGCTTTGAAAGATGTAAGCCTACTATGCTTTCTCTCTTGCATAACCATTGCACGTCAAAAGGAAGCCCCTTAAGTAGAATGGTCCAACCTTGTGGCTGGTAGACTATTCCTTTGGATTTATAAATTTGAGAAAGGTCAAGGCCAACATATCCCCTTCTCAGTGGGTCCATCGCACACCCACAGGGTCCATGAATAAAATCCATCACAGTTAATTAAGTTCACATCCCCAGTGGATGTGCCCTCAATTCAAAACCATCCTCCCCCATGGAGCCATAACATCAATCAAACCAAGTCCCCCAGTGGAGTCTAAATTAAAGAAATAAAACCAAATTCTTATCCCTAGAGAATACATCCCCAAACAAATCTATAAAATCAAACTCATAAACCCTTATCCCTAGTGGATAGCCCGAACTTGCTTCTCTAGTAGAAGGCTCATACACCCATCCCCGATGGATTATAGACTCTTATCCCTAGCAGATCTTCTTCCATAAATCATATAACCAAATCAGATTCAAACCCTTATCCCCAATGGATAGCTTGAACCTGCTTCCCTAACGAAAGGTTCATATACTGAATCCCTCAATGGATTCCTCCTTCCTCTCTTATGCCCTTGGCATAGTTGAGCTATATTGCACTAAGATCATGATTTTATCTACCTCTCGAGTTTAGATATAGATCATTTTTGTTAGTGCATATGATCATTTGGACATTGTTGATCATCTTGATCAACACCAATATGTGTGGTGTGCCTTGTCAGTTACACCTCACCTATTGGGGGTCCTTTTATTGACCTCACTTTTGGAGTGAGTTCTTAATCTCCTCATCATAGATCTATGACTCTTATAGACACTAAAAGTTTTTTAGTCTTAAGACACTTCTAGTGATTAGGTGAACACTTAACCTAAGCCTAGAGACGTAGAAAGGTTAGTCATAAGGGTAGGTTATGCCTTAGGGATTTAGGGAGACTTGCCCATCCTGTGGCCTAAACCCAACCCATGTTCAACTTCTCAAACCAAACCTCAAATTCAATTCCAAAATCAAAATTCAAATTTAAATTCAAATCAAATAATTGAAGCCCATGATCAAATCAAAAATCAAAATCCTACCTAAGCTTTATGATTTTATCTTATGAACTTGGCCCTTAACCAAATTCAAATCAATCCAAATTCAATTAATTTTTTTCAAGATCAATTCAATCCCTCAATAATTTAACAAATTCAAATTCAAATTAAACTCCAAATGATTGAAACCCAAGATCGAATCCAAGCTCCAAATCCCTCTTAAGCCATGTAATCCACCTTCATAAGCTTAACCAAAATCCCATTCAAATCAAGTCAAACTCAATTTATTTTCTTATAAATCAATTATTCCATCAATTGTCTTCTTAAATATAAATTAAACCTACATTCAAATAATCAAAACTAAATCAAATTAAATTAAGTCAAGTCAAGACCCTTCCTAATATGGACCTACCTCCATAAGCTTAGCCAAATCTTAACCCAAATCAACCCAAAATTAATTATTCCATCAATTATATACTCAAATATAAATGAAACCCACATTCCAAAGATAAAAATTAAATCAAACTAAATCAAATTCTCTTTTAAGCTCTTTTGACCTACTTTCATGAGCTTAATCAAATTTGCCCTCAAATCACTTCCAATTCAATTGATTTTCTTATAAATCAATTATTCCATCAATCATCTTCCTAAATATAAATGAAATATACATTCAAATAATGAGAACCAAATACAAAATCAAATCAAATTCCAATCTAAACCCTTTGAGCTAATCCCTTGGACTTAGCTAAATCCTATCTAAAAAAATTAATTGATCAATCATTCTCATCTATACAATGAAAATAATCATCAAGCCAAATTGAAATCAATCCAAGTCAAGCCCAACTTAGCCCTTCTAACTTGAAAATTTTAAAATGAGCCAAAATATATCATAGCCCAAATTGATTGCAGTTTAATTTATATTTCAATCCTAAACTCATGTATAAGTTCAACTAAACCTTAATCAAACCAAAACCAAGCCAATTGACCTATTTAGTTTCACTTGACCCAAAGTGGCCTAAAGAATCCATTTGAACAAAGTTCTAATCCAACCTAAATTATATTGAACCAAGCCCATCCAAACCTCATATTATGATTATTTACCACCCTAGGATGATCAATTGCCTTAAATTAGGTCAAACCAAGTAAACTTGGTCAATTGTCCAAGTCAACCGTTTAACTCACATGAATCTAAAGTAGCCAAAACCTAACCTACACCAAATCAAATGAAACCATTGATTCACATCAACCCATAATCAATGATTGAACATGACTTGACCATTAATTGAGCCAAACCAAACCCAATTGGTCATTTGACCCAAGTTGACCTAAATTGATATGAAAGGCTAAAATAGGCCAAATCATGATCCAACCCAAATTGATTACAACCACTGGCTCAAGATCATTTCAAATTAATTATTGAACTTGACCAAAGTCATAATTAAGCCTAGTTTAACCAATTAGACCCAATTGACCAACCTAGCTCAAGTTGACCTAAAGGGTTAATTTGGCCTAAATCCAAATTGATTCAAACCAATGCCTACAATCCTATCCAATTGACCAATTGAACTTAAACCAACACCTAATCTAAGCCAATTTGGTCAATTTGGTCAAGTTGGTCAACTTGACCCATTTGACCTATATGAATCCAAATGAGCCAAAATCAAATCTAGGCCAAATTGATTGAAATCACTTGAACCAAAATACTTCAAATCATCATTTCAACCTAACCCAAGTTTTTGTTTGACCCAATTTGACCAATTGGTCGACCTAACGCAACTTAACCCAATTTGATCTATAAGGGTCAAATTGATCCAAACCCCTTTGAACTAAACCATGGCACTTTGGAACCTAACCAAACTCGACCCAAACCCACTTGGGTCAGTCCAAAATTAGCCTAAACATAATTGTAGCTAAACCCAATGATATCTCCCTTGGATATGCCAGCCCACATGGGATTTTTCCTAAAATAGCAAAGTTTACTTCCCCTTTCCACTTGGCAACCCTTGCACACCCTAAATGGGGTCTGACCTAGCCAACTAGCCCAGCCCATGTGGGCTAGGTCTGCCATGGACAAAAGGGAGGTGAGTTAACTCACCTTCCTTACAAACTGAGAACCCAAAGAATCCAAGGAAATGCAATTAGCCCAAATCCTACCATGAGCTTCTTGCCAGCACTCCCTCCACTCAAGTCAAACTACGTAGAGGTGATGGAGATAACTCAATGCCCTGACAGTGGCTGACCGACCAAAAAATGGGAGCTTGATCTGTCCATCCATCACAAGCAATTGAGGGATATACCACCTTAATTCACACAGGAAAGGGCACCATTCATTTCGTCCGAGCTTCCTAGAAATATTTTGAACTCCCCTGTGAGCTCCCGAGTGTTTCCAAGGCCTCCCACATTAGAATTTTTCATTCCTACATGATCCTAAAATAAGACACTCATCATCTGATCCCAACTTCCTCAAACTGCTACTAAATCCTAATTGCTCCTTCCCACACCATCTCTATACTTCATCGAAGCTAATCGAATCATTTCCTGAGCTCCAAACCCATCGAAAGTAGGAATTCAATTGAAGCCGAGTGTCTAAAGCATGAGAGTTAGTCTTTTCAACAAACCATGTGGAATTGATCCAATTGCTGCTCAACATAGCTTTGCCTCAACCATATGAAACTACCTCAAGCATGTGAGCCGCCGGTCTTAGCTCCGGTGTGGTAATTCCATGAAAATTGACCTCTAGCTAAAATTTCATTAGCCTTTTATGAAGAGAATGTATGAGTGAGCCTATCTTAGTCATTGGATCCTTTTAGATCCTTCGTGCGATGGTGTGGGTTTCATGTGCAGCCAATCCGAGCTCGAGTGAGCACAAATCATGCAAACAATGGTGGACGGATGCCGTTCTCCCTCACTCACGTGATGATAGATCACACACCGTCTGTTCCGCATGATTAAAATGAACGATCATGATTAGATCTGTTAGATCCAATCAATTTAATCCTTCATTAACTGTGGGTTCAATTAGGGTTGCCATATCTGATCTTAGATCGGACGGTGCACGAGAAAGCGCATCGCACCGCCGGCTGACTCAGCAGTGAAGTGATAATTTAAATATCCAATCTTGTGGTGCATGTGGAAAGCACACCATGTGGTGCCAATGGGATTAGGATTAATTAATGCTAATTAATTCATATTTAAGGCTGAAACTTCATAAAATCATAACAAATCATAGAAAATCCAAAAAATAGTACATATAAATGTTCATTTCAAAGGTATTTCAGAGAGGAATCCATTAAAATTACTCTTAATTGATTTTGAACAGTAATCAGAGCTTAATTAGGGTTTAATTAAAAAATAATTATCTTAATTACTCCCTAATTAATTAACTAATTAACCTCAAACTTTTTGAGATTATTTAAGGGGATGACCTCTGCCTTCTCTAATTTTCTTGGGATTTATTGGTTTATTAATTAGGAAAATTAATTGATTAAATCCTAATTACCTTCTTAACTTAATTAAGAGTTAATTAAGCATATGAACAATAATTAATTGATTAATTGGACTTCCTAATCACTATTTAACAGTGAGGGGCTTATGGAATTTGGTAGGGACCTCTTTCCTAATTTCTTTTCCCTAAGTCCTTCTCATTTTCAAGAAACATTAATTAAAGATTAATTAATAAATTAATTACTTAATTAGTTAAGTTAAAGTTCAAATCATATTGTATCTTGCTTAATTAAATGAGGAGGGCTCATGGAATTGGGTTGGGACCTCTTTCCCAAACTTTTTCCTTAAGTCCATTTAACTTAAAGGATAATTAATAAAATTTGGCAAATTAAGTAAGAGAAATTGATTAATGAATTAATGACTTCATTAATCAAATTAAAATTACAATCATATATGATGTTCCTTAATTAATTCATGGGTAGACCTTTAGGTGTTTAATAGCTTAAAGAGAGTTAATGAAATTATGATTTACTCATATGTGTGGGAAGATCATAAAAGTAATTAATTAATTTTCTTAATCTAATTAACCAATAATTGTAAGCTAATTGCATTAAGCCCTTCCAATTCATTGGATTAATGTTAATTTACTTTTCAATTCATTTGCATATCATGTTAGTTCACAATTGTTAGGATAATTACTTTAAGGCAACATAGGTAAGGGTTAATTAATGAACTTAATATATATGACAACTTAATTAATCCATAAAATTAACTTAATCATGTCTCATTGAACTGAATTAACTCACAAATATGGGGATGGGTTAGGATCAGCAAACTCCTTCTCACATTCCTTAAGTCAAATTGAACATGAAATTAAAATGGCATTAAAAAACTTTGGTTTATTTTAAATAGTTTTATTTGGTATGTTTGTCCCTAGGAATCAATTTGATTGAATGAATCGTATGTTATATTTGATTATTTCTTTCCAATCATGCTACATATTGTATGTTGTATAATTTCATCCATTCATTCCTTTTTAAAAATTAATTAAATCAAATGGTTTTCCTTTATGTAAGCTTGCATGTGCTAATTTAATTTAATATATGTGTGTCTACTATCACTACTAAACTTGAATGTATTTTTCAAAAGCTTATAAATGAATGGTAATATGTGTTGTACTATTAGTTATAAATACATAGGATATGCATGTGATTATACCCTAAGTGTATGAAGTGAAGTCTCTTTCCTTTATTCACTTGTTGATTTACAAAAGTATGAATGTAATGGGTATATAGCTTAGACATCCCGAGAATACGAGGTTCTAAGTAGCCCCAAGGAGGTCATTTGATTACCTCACTTCCCTGGTTTAAACAACGGTACATACTCATTTGATTTCACTCTTATATATCTTTAACATAAGAATTTAAATAGAGCTTTAAATCATATACCTAAATAATTTTATTAAAGAAAATACAATCTTTGCATGATTTTCATCTTCGTAATTATAAATACATGTGTATGTATTTAAAAAAAATGGGTATATAGTCTGGACATCCCGAGAATATGAGGCTTTAATCGCCCCCAAGAAGGTCATTTGATTACCTCACTTCGTTAACAAAAGCACTTTGTTATGTCTTTTATACATATATGTGTGTGTATTTGATTATAGGATGATAATACACACACACACACATTTTATTTAAAAATAAATGCATCCATAATTGCTTAGTCATTGGATTCATTAATCATAGAATTTAGATCTTCCTTTCTTATATTCTTACATACAAATTTACATATGATTGAATGTAATGGGTATATAGTTTGGACATCCTAGGAATACGAGGCTTTAAATAGCCCCAAGGAGATCATTTGATTACCTCACTTCCCTGATTAATAATGACACATACCTATTTAATTTTGCCCCCATGTATTTTTGTATAAGAATTTAAATAGAGCTTTAAGCTAATATGATTAAATAATTCAATCACATAAAAGAATATAAAATTCCACATACAAATATATTCATCATTTAATTGTGCTATATGTATAGAAACACTTAGGATTAAATCTTATGCATGATATTTGTGATGGAAAGGAATTATTTGATGTGCCATATGTTAGTAATTCAATCTAATTAATTTTAAGATGTCTTTCATATTGAATAGGATCATTTAAGGTGAATCTAAACTTAGGATTAATTAAATCATTTAATAAGCCATTCACTAAAGATAACTAAATCAAATTAATATGCTTTAGAAGTGGCTTAAGGTAGGGATGAAAGAGGGCAATCATATTTTCTTCTCTTTATAACACTTAGTCGCTAAGTGTAATCATATGAAACAAAAGAAAACACCAATTAAAATTTTTAAATCAATTAAACAACTTCAAGTGAAATCAACCTCTCATGTTAAATTAATTTTTTCTACATATAGAAGATACAACTTTAATGCCTAGTAAGACACACCACACAAGCCTTAACATACACATTAGAATTAAGCCACCACTTATAGCTCTACGTTAGGGCGGTGTACGATGTGATGTGTGTTTTATTTTATGATGTATTATTTTAGACTGGATGTGAGGGTTTATGCTTCATAGACTAGATGTTAAGTCGATGTTAGCCTAATCATGTTTTCTACAAGGGATTATGCTTAAGGGGTTACTTAAAAATAAATGTAATTGCTATCTTTGCAGGTTGCTTAAACCCCTAAGCATAATCCAAGTTAGGATAGGTGGGCTATGTTACCCATGTGAAGGGTGCTAAGTCTAAATTATAAATACAACTGCTTGGGAATGTATGTATGTTTAGCTAACCTCTATTTTATAGGTGTAGTTAGATTTATTTTTTATCCTCTCAATGTAATTTTCCATTAGGAATTAAGATTAGTATTATTGGGGATTAGGATGAGCAGTGGCTAGAAGGCTTTGTCTTGGGAGACCCTGTGATACCTTTAAAGCAAGCACATCTAAATCAAGAGAATGAAGAAAAAAGATATGGAGAAATGAAGGAAAGAAGACCCCCATAGCATTTATAAATTGTAATTACTCTTTCATATTCTGGGTTGTATAAGGGTAGAGCTTGGCTTCCCATTTTCTCTTTTCAAGTTGTACAGTGGTATCCGACCGTGTCGGCCTCTTTTTCTTTTAAGGTAGCTATAAAATTGTTTGATGTTATGTTTAGCTTATGCCTTAAAAACAACATGCTTTTCATAGTTTCTTATGATTGATTCTTTAATGTATGGCCTAGATGCGATTCGGCTCTTAGAGAAAAATTAATCTTTCCACCACTCATAATTAAAAACTATGCAACTCATAACCTCATAATAAAGCCAAGGCATTAAATCAAGATTATTAAAATATTTAGCAACCCCTTAGCTAAATGTTGTATATTTCACATCATGCATCATCTTGAATCACTTTTACAAAATGAGGGCCTCCTTCCTTACACATATAGGGACCACTTGACCTGTGAGAGCAATCCCTACTGACGGAGCTTCATCCTCTTCTCTCTTGATTTAGCCCATAACTTACTTCATCATGCATTTAAGCATACAAAAATCTTAAAGCCTTTGTCAAAATGAAGTGTCAAAAATAAAATAAAATTTAAAAAGATTTGCATTTGTAGATTAAGTCATTACTCATACCACTCATGCTCTAGTCTCTTAGGGAGTGGGTTTAAAGACTTAAATCTCTTTCTAAATTAATAATAGCCTAACTATCTTGAAATTTTTGATGATTGGACCACATGATTTTAAATTAGTAAGAGTTAGCTGGTTGCCACTCTAGGTGGTTATAAGTCCAACAGTTGAGTGATTTACTCTCTCTTGAGGAGGTAAACCTTATACCCATCTCCACTTAGATTTAGATCATGTTTTAGCTCTTACTAAGGCTCCCTAGATTTAGGATCCGAGGTTGTTATTTTCTTCAGGCTACAACCATAATTTCTAACCTCTTAGGCATTTCCACAATCTTCTGTTGTTGGATTATAAGCCCTAACAATCTAATTAAATTTCAACTATAACAAATAAATCTCTTCAATTTCAAATATGTAAAGCCCAATTATAGGATATATTGGAATGCTCACTAAGATTTCTAGGATCATGAGCATTCCCTACTCATCCCCTTTGGCTTCCAAAAATAAGTCTTCTCCTTGATCTTTCACATTTGATTTTCCAAGCATAACCAATCCTTTGATAGTCTTAGCTTTGAAATCTTTGGAGACAATAATTTCCTACTTTAATTGAGAGTATTCTGAAGAAATTCATCTTCTTTATGATGTAATTAACTATGGAGGCTTGCCTCCATAGGGAAATTTAGAACTCAATTTAATATAAACCCTACTTTATCCATACATGTAAAGCAGGGAAAAAATATTAGATATATTTGAAGACCCATCATGCCTTAGGAGTCCTTGTTAGGTAATTAGGTCCATTGAAGAGCGATGCTTCTATCTTTTGAGATAATACATCATTCCTCAATGTCATACTTGATCACTTCAATAAGTACCCCCTATGATCTACATAATGTCCCCTTATACACATCCAAAAATAAACACCACAGCCACATGATTCAATTCCATGGACTTAGCCAAATTCCTTCAATCTAAACTAAATTCAGTTGATTTTCCCAAAATCCATTTAATTCTTCAACCATCATCCCCAAATCCAAATCAAATTCACAATTCAAATTCAAATTAACTAAACCAAATCAAATCAAATCAATCCTTCCTAAGCCATATGATTTAATCCCATGGACTTAGCCAAAATTTCCTTCAATCCAAATTAAACACAATTGATTTTCTCATGAATCAATTATTTCCCTAATCATCATCCCAAATATAAATGAAATCTACAATCAAATCACCTAAGCCAAAATCAATTCAATCAAACCTAACCAAACTCATTTGACTTGAAATATTCAAATAATCCAAAACCCATTTGAACCAAAATCAATTGAAATCAAAACTATAAATCAATCCTAAATCCATATATAAACTTAACTAAACTCAATTCAACCCAATTGGTCCACTTGACCCAAAGTAAACAATTTGACCTATTGGAACCAAATTTAATTCTACCCAAATTGGATTGAGCCAAACCTACCAAAACCTCCTATGATGATTGTTGATCATCATTGATCGATAATTGCCATCAATTAGGTCAAACCAAGTCAATTTGGTCATTTAACGAAGTCAACCCAGCTAACCTAGATAAATCAAACCAGTCAAATCTCAACCCAAGCAAAATTAATTGAAACTTATGATTCACATCAACCTGAAATCAATCATCGAACATGACTTGACCATCAATTAGGCCAAACCTAACCCAATTAGCCCTTTGACCCAAGTTGACCCAATTTGACCTAAAAGATCATATTAGGTCAAATCAAGATCTTACCCAAATTGATTGCAATCAATAGCTCAAGTTCATTCCAAATTGATCATTGAATATGATTGAAGCCATAATTGAACCCAATTTGACCAATTTAACCTAATTGACACATTAAGCCCAAATTGACCTAAAGGGTCAGTTTGGCCTAAATCATTCTCAAATCCAAATTAATTCAAACCAAAGCCTAGGAATGGATGAGGGAGTGGGACTAGGGCCTCTTTCCTAGTCTCTTTTCCTAAATCTATTTCATTTCAAGAATATTAGTTAAGGTAGAAATTGGTTAAGTGATTAATTAATTTATTAAATGGCCAAATCAAATCAAATTAAAATACAAATCACAACATATAATTAATAATCAAATTAAGGGTTTCTCTTTATGTGTTTAATAACATAAAGACCCTTAAGGGAATCATGATTAGCCCATAAATGTGGAAAAATTATAAAAGTACTTAATTAGGTTCTTTAACTTAATTAACCTTTAATTATGAGCCATTTGCATTAGGTCCTTTTAGGAGCATTGCAATTTTACTTTCTCATATGTTCATGTCATTTGTGGCTCATGATTAAGTGGTTAATCAAATTAAAGAAGCATAGGTAAGGGCAATTAATTGATTTAATTAAGGATCCAACTTAATTAATTCATAAAATCCACTTAATTACCATTTCTTAAACCAATTAAGTTCACCAACATGGGAATGGAAATAAAATAGCAAGTAATTCTCCTCCTCCTCTTTAAAATTAATCAAAATCCTAAATCAAATTAATAATAAGCTTTGGTTTTCTTTAAATCAATGTATTTGATGTGATTATCCTTATGAATTAATTTAATTGAATGAACCATGTGTTTATGTTTAATTATTCCTTTTTGGTCACTTCTAAATGTTGTATGTCATATGAATTCATGCATTCATTCTTTCAAATTCAAATGAATCAAATGAAAGTTATTTATGTAAGCTTACATATGTTAACTTAATCTAATTATATGTGTGGTTATTATCACTATTAAATCCAAAACTATTTTCCAAACTTTATAAATTGTTGATAATATGTAGAGTCATGATAGTTATGAATACATATAGGATTTTCATGGGCATATAGCTTAATTATGTGAAATGAAGCTCTCTTTCCTATGTTTTCATATGGATTTATATAGATGTGAATGTTAATAAGTATATAGTATGGACATCCCAGGAATACGAGGCTTTAAGTAGCCCCAAGTAGGTCATTTGATTACCTCACTTCCCTGGTTAATAATGACACGTACTTATTTTATTTCATTCTTATGTAGGTTTGTATTAAAATTTGCATAGAGCTTTAATTTATACACATAAATAATTCAATCAAACAAAAATATAATCTTGCATGATTCTCTTTCTTCTAGTTATTTATACATTCATATATATATTTAAGAAAGCAAGTATATAGTCTGGACATCTTGGAATACGAGGCTTTAAGTAGCCCTAAGAAAGTCATTTTATTATCTCACTTCCCTGGTTAACAATGACATGTACTTGCTTATGTCTTTATTCATGTGCATGTATATGTGATTAAAGAATGGAAATCCCCCCTATTCTATTAAAAAAATGCATTCATCCATAAGACATTGAATTGATTTGTCATGTGATTTGGAGCCTTCTTTCTTATGTTCATGTATGCAAGTCTACATGTGTTTGAATGCAAATGAGTATATAGTTTGGATATCCCAGGAATAAGAGGCTTTAAGTAGCCCAAGGAGGTCATTTGATTATCTCACTTCCCTGGTTAACAATGACACGTACTCATTTAATTTCATTCTTATGTATTTTTGTGTAAGAATTTGGATAGAGATTTAACTTACACATATTAAATAATTCAATCAAATGAAATATAAATTCTAAATTTATACATTCATCATTCAAGTGTGTTAAAATTTGTTATATGTACATATACACTTAGGATTGAATCATATGCATGTTACATGCGAAGGAAAGGAATGGTTTGACATATGTCATGTGATAGTAATTTAATTATATTAATTCTAAGATGTTTTGCATGTTAAATAAGATTACTTAAAGCGAACCTAAACATAGGATTAATAAAAATATGTAATAAGCCATTCACTAAAGAGAACTAAGTCATAAAATATTCTTTAGAACATGACATAGGGTAGGGATAGTGGAGGGTAATCCTCTTTCCTCTCTTTATAACACGTAGATGCTAAGTGTAAATCAAAAGAAACAAAAACAAAGCATAAATTAAAATTCACTAGTCATCTAAATAACTTGAAGTGAAACCCACTATTATGTAACTTAAATATGTTTCCAAACTTAAAAAATCCTAACTATAATGCCTAGTAAGACATACCACACAAAGCCTTACACATACATTAGAACTAAGTCACCACTTCTAGTCCTAAGTTAGGATGATGTAAGTATGATATATATTTTATTTTGTGATGTGATATTTTAGATTGGATGTTAAGGTGTATATTTCATAGACTAGATGTCAGGCCACTCTTAGCTTAATCATATCTTCTACAGGAGATTATGCTTGAGGGATTGCTTAAAAATGAATATAAATGCTTTATTTGCAGGTTGCTTCAACCCCTAAGAACAATAAAAGTTAGGACAGGTGGGCTTTCTTACCCATGTGCAGGGTGCTAAGATCAAATTACAAAGATAATTGCTTAAGGATTGTATGTTTGCTTAGCTAACTTCTCTTTTGTAGGTGTAGTTAGATTTACTTTTTCAATATGAATGTAGTTTTTGCAATAGGAATTAGGATTAGTGCTATGGGGGGGATTAGGATGAGCAGTGGCTAGAAGGCTTAGTCTTGGGATGCCCTATGATGCCTTTGGAGCACAATCAAACCAAAGGAAAGAAGAGAAGGAAATGAAGAAATGAAGAAAAAAGACCACCATGACATGTATTCATTCTAATTGTAATTATTCTTTTATATTCCAGGTTGTATAAGGATAGAGCTCAGCCACCCACCTTTTCTCTTTTCGGGGTGTGCGGTAGAACCTAACCACATCGGCCTGCTATTCTTTTGTGTTAATTTATAAAATTGTTTTATGTTATGTTTAGATTTTTCATTAGAAACTACATGCTTTTCTTAGCTTCTTAATGACTAATGCTTTAATGTGTGGTCTGGATGCAGTAGGCTCTTAGGGTAAAATAATTTTTCTGCCCAACTAATCACTCATAACTAAGCTTTAAAATAACTCATAACCTCATCATAAAGCTTAAGCTTTAAATATGATAATTAAAATATTTAGCAACCCCTTAGCTGAATGTTGTATGTCTCACATCATGCATAACATCTTCCATCACTCTTGAAAAAAATGAGGGCCTCCGTCCTTACACAGTAGGAACCAATTGACCCATGAAAGCAACCCCTAATGATGGAGCTTCACCCTCTCTCTTCTAATTTAGCCAATAATCTATTTCATTATGCATTTAGTCATAAAGAAATCCTAAAGCCTTTATCTAAAGCATTGAGTCCAAAAAATGAAATAAAATTTGAAATAATTTTTGTACTAATAGATTAAGTTATATGCTCATACCACCCATTCTCTAGTCTCTTAGAGATTGCGTTTAAGACTTTAGTCACTTTCAAATTAAATAACAGCCTAACAATCTTGTAAATTCATAAGACTAGACTACATGGATTTAAAGCGTAGGAGGTGTTAGCTAGCAGCCACTCCAGATGGTTGTAAGTCTAGAAGTCGGATGGGTTTACTCTCTCTTATGGAGATAAACCCTTATGTCCACCTGTCATTTAGATTTAGGTTGTGCTTTATTTCATACTAAAGCTCCCTAGATTTAGGATCCGAGGTAGCTATTTTCTCCGAGTTATAAGCATAAATCTTCACCTCTTATGCATTTTCACAACTTTGTGTTGGCCGATTATAAACCCAAGCAACCTAATAAAATTCAACTCAAATAAATAAAATCTCTTTATTTCCAAATATATAAAGCCTAATCATAAGATAGATTGGAATGCTCACTAGGCCTCCTAGTATCATGAGCATTTCCTACTTCCTTTCTTTGGATTTCAAAAATAACTCTTCTACTTAGTCTCTCCCACTTGACTTTCCAAACATAACTAATCCTTTGATAGTCTAGCCTTGAAATCTTTGGAGATAAAAATTATCTACTTTAATCAAGAGTATTCTTGGGGAATCTCATTCCCTAGGATGTAATTAACTATGGAGGCTTGCCTCCATAGAGAACTTAAGAACTCGACTGTTGACCTCATTTTTAGGATGAGCTCTCAACCCCTCCCTCTTAGACATATGACTTCTCATAGACTTTAGGAGTTCCTTAGTCTTAAGACACATCTAGTTATTAGGTGGACACTCAACCTAGCCCTAGAGACTTATAAGGGTTAGCCATAGGAATAGGTCATGCCTTAGGGGTGTTAGGAAAATTTTCCTACCCTTTGCTTGAACCATTCCTCACATTCCTTCCTTCAAGTCAAACTCCAAATCAATCCTAATTAATTTTTTCAAACCTAAATCAATTCTAGCTTAATTGATTTTCTCCAAACTAAAATCAATACCATATGATTGAAACCCATGATTGAACCTTATGATTGAAATCCAAAATTCAATTCCAAATTTCAAATCTTGCCTAAGTCCTTTGAACCCCTCTCATAGACTCAACTTAAATCAAATCTAAATCAATTCAAATTCATGAAATTTTTCTATAACTCATTTATATTCTCATTTATACTCACATATATAAATGAAATATAAATTCAAATCAATCAAACTAAACCCAAAATTCAATTCTAAGTTCAAAATCTTTTCTAAGTCATTTGATTCCCTTCTTATGGACTTAGCCTAAACCAAATAAATCAATTAAAATTCATGAAATTTTCTCACAATTCATTTACATTCTAATTTATTCTCATATATATAAATGAAATATAAATCCAAATCAATCAAGCTAAATCCAAAATTTAATTTAAATTCACAAATCTTTCCTAAGTCACCTTGATTTCCCACTTATAGACTTAGCCAAAATCAATTCAAATCCATGAAATTTTCTCATAACCCATCTATATTTTCATTTATATTCTCATATATAAATGAAATATAAATTCAAACAACCAAAAACAACTCCAAAACTCAAACTCAAATTCATTCAAAATCCAATCTAAGCCTTTCAAGTCAAATTCTTGAACTTAGACAAATCAATTTCAAATCAAGCCAAACTCTTAATTTTTCTTCATGATTCAATCAATCCTTCAATCGTGAATCCAAATATAAGTAAAAACTTCAATCAATTAACCAAAACTCAATTCAAAAATCAAACCCAACTCAAACTCATGTTCACCTCTTGAACTTGAAATTGTCAAATGAACCAAAACCCATTTGACCTCAAATCACTTGAAAATGGATTTATATTTCAATCATAAGTCCATATGTGAGTTCAATCAAACTCAAATCAAGTTTTGACCAAGCCATTTGACCTACTTAGGCTCACTTGACCCAAAGTGACCTAAAATACCCCTTATGAGCCAAATTCTAATCCTAACCAAATTGGATTGAATTAAGCCCATCTAAGCTTCTCATCATGATCAACAATCATCATGAGATGATCAATCACTCAAATTGGGTCAAATCAAGTCAAACCTAAGGGTTGACCAAGTAAACACTTAGCCAAAATGAAACCCAACATAGCCAAAATCCACCATAGGCCAAATTGATAGAAACCATTGATCTAAGTTCATTCATGACCAATGTTTGAACTTGACCAAGTCAACATTTGAGCCTAATCTAGCCCAATTGGCCACTTGACCCAAGTTGACTCAACTTGACCTAGAAAGTCAAAATATGTCAAAGCTTGATCTAAGCCAAATTGATTGAAACCCATGGGTCAATTTCATTCTAAATCACTTGTTGAACTTGACTCAAGCCTCAATTGGCCAGCTAGACCTAACCTAGCCTAATTGACCCTGAACCCAACTTAACCTAAATGGTCATATTGAACCAAATTCAAATTTAACCAAAATTGATTGGAAATAAAGATACCAATCCATTTCATATAACCAGCCAAACATAAACCTACCCATGACCTAGCTCAAATAGGTCAAATGGGTCAATTTGGTCAACTTGACCATTTTACCTAAATGAACTCAATTGAACCAAAACTAAATATAAATCAAATTGAATCAAACCAAAGCCACTAAAACATTTCAAATGGTCATATGAACTTGACCCAACCCTTGGTTTGACCCAATTTGACCAATTGGTCAACCTGACCCTAGTTGACCCATTTTGACCTAAATGGGTCAACATGAGCCAAATCACATCAAATCAACTCCAAATTCAATGAAACTTGACCAAACCTATTTTCTTAACATATCAAACCTGCCCAAACTGAAATCAAGGTCAAATGACCATTTTCCCCTAGGCCATGCAGTAAATTTTGACCAAATCAACTTAGAATTTGGTCAAATCCTCTTCATAAACACTTGACACCCTCTTAGTAGATCAAATGAACACTAGGGAGTGTAGTGCACCCAACCCAATGGGTTTGGGTCAGCCCAAACTAGCCCAATGGACAAACCGACCACATGCCTTGAAATGGCCACATGGGAATCATGCCTCCACTTATTTTAAGCACATGGGGAGTTCACCATTCCACTCTTCTGGCCAAATTGATCAAAAAAGTCAAGCTCTTGTTCAGCTGTTTGATTGCCAAAGGGGGAGATATACACCCCCTAATTAAATAAAATTTACACACTCCCTTAGTCGATTGAAGCATAGGAACTCAGGGCAAGCCTTAGAGAGTCTTCCCAAGCTTCCTAGAGAGGGTTTGAAAATCTCCAATCTTGATTTTTAGAGCTTGAAAATAGGGGAGCTCTATTAAGAAGCCAACTTACTCAACACTCAACATCAACTCAATTCCTCCCTCAAAGCTTCATCAGAGGGCCAAGTTGAACTTGCCCAAGCTCTTTCCTAAGCTCCCATGGCAATGGAGGATCCAATTCGATTAAGGACAAGCTCAAGGCAAGGAGGAGTTAACCCATAGAAGCAACCACCCAATTTTAAGAGCTCAAACTTTCAGCAAAGCTTTGTCTCAACTAGATGAAGCTTCTCCAAGGGATTCAAGCAGCGGCGATCACCTCCAGTGAGGTATGCATTTTTTCGAGCTTAAGTTCAATGTATGTTGGTCCTTTATGAAGTGGATTTCAATCTTATGTTGATCTAGCCATTAGATGTGCTTATACTCATGCTTAGATATTGTGGGTTAATTTTCATTTCAATCTGAGCTAAATCAAGCTCGAATCATGGCCTTAAACATGGACAGTCTCCATGGCTCACAGAGAATAGCAGGGATGAATCTCTGGTCATCCATCCGTGTGTTTTGGATGGACGGTTGATATTAGAACACATAGCATCCATAATTTCCTCCCTGAGATTCACGGCTTTAATCTCAACCATCTCATTCTTGATTGAATGGCTAAGGAGAAAGCACGTAGTGCTGTCGCCATGTGGCGCTATGATGTGATGGGTTAAGTATCCAATCTCATCATGCCATGTGGAAAGTGCATGCTGCGTCAGCAAAACACGTGGCGCCGATGGGATTAATAATATAATTAGGAATTATTTAATTTTTAATTAATCACCAAATCTTCCTAAATTCATATCTAAGTGTAGAAAAATAAAAAAATATGAAATAAATTGCATTGAAAAAATAATTGAACATAAAATATTCTAAAATGAATTTTAATTAATTTTAAATAGTTCTCTTCTCTGAATTTAGGTTTTGTTGGGAATAATATTTTGCTAATTACCCCCTAATTACTCCACTGATTAATCCCAAACTTCTTGGGTGGAATTTGAGGGATGACTTCTACCTCCTATAATTTTCTTAGGATTTATTTATGGCTTAATTAGAGGAATTGCTTGATTAATTCCTATTTATGCCCTTTATGTAATTAAGCTTAATTAAGAGTATAATTAGTGGTTTAACCCTCTGATTGAGTCAATTAAGTTTTAATTAAGTGAATGTGAGATTTAGGAAATACTTTTGAGATACTTTCCTTAAGATATTCCCTAAACCACCTTTTCTTCCTTAATCCATCCTTAATTAAGGGTTAATTCACTAATTACCCCCTCAATTAATTTTGTAAAATTCTAAAACTTTCCAGAACTTAATTAATCTATCTTAGGTAGATGCTTAGGTGTTCAAGTGCCTAAGAAAAATTAAGAAAATCAAAATCCAACTCATATGTGTGAGAGGGGTTTTGAATGTACTTAAGCTTAAACCCCTTAGTTTAATTAATCACTAATCATGAGACAAATTGAATTAGGCCCCTTTCTTCTCAGGTTCATTGCAAATCTAAATTTCTTGTGAGATTTTATGTCATCTCATTAGCTCATAATTATTTGATTAGTTATGCTAAGGTGATATAGGTAAGGGGTAATTAACATGCTTAATTCATACCTTAACCTAAGCAACATATAAAAATCATCTAATCATCTAAAAATTAAACTAAAATAACCAACAAATGTGGGAATAGGTTAGGAATAGCAAACTCACCTCACATTTTTCAAATTAAATCAAACTCAAAACAAAATCAAACCTTCCTTAAAAATAATTTGATTTGCTTTAAGCTTTCTTATTTCATAAGATTATCTTAAGAATTAATTAAGGTGAATGTGTTTACTTTCTTTCATCACTTGATTTCTTTCCTAGCATGCTAAATATGTATGTAATATGTATTTCATGCATTCATTCTTTTCAAAAATAAAATAAATGAAATGAAAATGTTTTCTTTATGTCAAATTGCATGTTTTGTCTAAAATAGAAATATAAGTGGCTATTATCACTATTAAATCCAAATTATTTTCAAAATATATAAATTAATTACCAAAACTAAAAGTGTGCTACTTATAGTTTATTTATAAGTTTTCATGTGGATATAAAAATGTGTCTTATGTTTGCTTCCTTTCTTTCCTCTTAACATGGATTTTGATAAGATTTGCAAAGTGTGTTGTTCTTTTAAAAGAACAAAACACTTTCTTATATCTACTATTATCCCCTTCCATGTTATAAAATAAGAAGGATCTTCATATTCACATATATAAATTGTATAAATAAATCAAACAATCAAGCATAACTTTTTGCATCCTTTCTTTTCCATTAATTTCTTTTATACATATGCTTGTATTTAAGGAAAGTGGTATATTAGTCTGGACAACCTTGAGATTGCAAGGCTTTAAGTAGCCCTAAGTAGGTCTTGTACCTTACACCCCAGGTGCTAACAATAGCATCGTACTCACTTATGCCTTTCATACATTCATATGTGCATGTGAAAATTGGATAAAAAACCCCTTTTCTACTTAATGAAAATCATGCATCATAAGCATTCAATTTTTCTTAAGAAATCACTTCGCATTGATCATAAAGTGTGCTAAACATTCCCATTTCGTATGTATAGATATGCTTAGTATTCATTCATATGCATATTATACATGTGGGGAAAGAAATCAAGTGATGTATGTTCTGTGAATTTAATTCACTTTATTTAATCTTAAAATACCTTTCTTTTGAATAGGTTTGTTTAGAGTTCATCTAAACTTAGGATTAATTAAAACACATAATAAAACATTCACTAAACAAAACTAAAACATGATTCAACTTTAGAAATTACTTAGGTTAGGGAAGGAAAGAGAAGTTTTCTTCTCTTTCCCTCTCTTTACACCTTAGTAATTAATTATAGGATTCATTTGAACCTAATCAAAACACAAAATAAAATCAACCCAAAACAACTAAACAATTTAAATGAAACCCTCCTCTAAGTTAAACATTCTTCACACTTAGAAAACTCTAACTTAAAGCCATAGCTAAGCATACCACACATACTTTAAAAGCATACACATTAGGCTAAGCCACCATTTCTCGCTTTAGGTTAGGGTGGCGCATGGTTTGATGTTTGCTTTTATTTTTTGATGTAATGTTTTACATTGGGTGTTAGGGTGCATGTGCGTAGAATGAATGGTAGGGCGATCTTAGTCTAACCATTATCTTTTGCAAGGGATTGTGCTTAAGGGACGTTGTAATAAATAAAAATAAAAATACTTTTTATTGTGTAGGTGCTTATACCCCTAAGCATAATCCAATAGGCCAGGTGGACTTAGTCACCCATGTGTGGGGTGTTAAGTTCAATATACATGCTTGGGATTTACATGATTTATTTTAGCTAATTTCTATTTTGTAGGTGTTAGTTAGATTTCAAATTTTCCCTTTTCATGTAATTTTTGCAATTAGGATTTTGGAATGATTATTACGGAGATTAGGATGAGCATTGGTTATAAGGCCATGCCTTATGTACCATGTTAAGCCTTTGGAGCATCCACCTTCCAACCATCCAAAAGAAGGAACTAAAAAAGAAAGAAGAAAAGAAGAATGAAAAAATGAAGCTTGAAGACCCCCATAACAATGAATTCCTTGCTTAATTGTAAATTAATTCATCTATAATCTGGGTTGTATAAGGGTAGAGCTCAGCTACCCAATTTATTTTTGGGTTTGTGCGATGGTGCCCAACCACAAATGGCCTTTTATTCTTTTGCGTTAGATTTATAAAATGTGTGATATTTTATTTAGCTTGTGCATTAAGATGGAATCCTTTTTCCTAGTTTCTTCATTGCTTGATGTATGGCCTGAATGATGATTAGGCTCTTAGAAAAAAATAAATCTTCTACCAAATTAATCAACATAAAACTAAAAATAAACAACTCATAACCTCACTTAATGCCTAAGTTAAAAAATCAAGATAAAAGAATTAGCGAATGCATAGCTGGATGAGTGTTTATTTTATAACATCATACATAAATGCATCTTATTTTCATTCTTGATTAGAGGACTTTCACCTTTGCCAGAGAAACTTGGCTTGACCTGTGAAAGCTATGGTGGAAACACACCTCCTCCCTTCTCGTTGATTTTGGCCAATAATCTTACTTCTCATGCATTAAGCATATGAATCCTATAAGCCTGAGTCAAAATGATTGTCCAAAAATAAAAATAAAATAAAATATGAATTGCATTAGATTTAGATCATTACTCAAGCCCGTACATGATCTAGTCTCTTAGGGAGTTAATTTAAGAACTTAGTCTCTTTATAAATAAATAACAGCCTAGCTATCTTGCATAAAGCATATGACTTGCCTTCATGAATTTAAAATTGTAGGAGGAGTTAGTTAGTGGCCAACCCTAGGCAGTTGTAAGTCCAAGCAGTTAGGTGATTTGTCCTCTCTTGTGGAGGTAAACTAAATACCCATTTTTGTCTTAGATTTAGGTCATGCTTTTTGGCCCTCACCAAAGCTCCCTTGATTTAGGTTCTGAGGTTACTTCTCCCCTTTGTGGGCCATAAAATATAAATCATCATCTCTTAGGCATTTCCATAATCTTATGTTATGGAATCATAAGCCCTAAATTTCTAATAAAAAATTCAACTCAAATAAATTAAATCAATTTCAAAAATGTAAAGCCCAACCATAGGATAGTTTGACATGCTCATTAGGTTTCCTAGCATCACGAGCATCTCCTACTTACCTTTATTGCTTCGACAATAACTCTGTCTTTGATCAATCCCATTTGATCTTCCAAAATAAACTAATCGATTGATAGTCCTACCTATTGAAATCTTTAGAGATAATGATCATTTACCTTAATCGAGAGTATTCCTAAGGAATCCCCTTCTTTAGGATGTAATTATGGGGGATTGCCCCTGTAGAGAACTTAACGAACCCGGTTTAAAATAAACCCTACTTTACTTTTCCATGTAAAGTAGGGGAAGAATCTCTTGTACATATGCAGACCCATCGTCCTTAGGAGTCCTTGTTCGGGTGATTAGGTCCATTGTAGGGTGGTGACTTCTATCTCTCGAGATAGTACACCTCTCCTCAATGTCATGCCTGATCACCTTAATAAGAATATTTATGGATCTACATGACATCCCAAGAAGTCATATTTTATATATTTCTATTTTTATTTATCCTCTTTTCCAAAAGGGGAATAGATGAAGGTAGAAATGTATAAAATATTTTCACCACATCAGTTTAATATAAACCCTGCTTTATCTTTTCATATAAAATAGGGGAAATATCTTTGGTACATTTGAAGACCCATCATGCTTTAGGAGTCCTTATTAGGAGATTGGATCTATTGTAGGGTGATGTCCCTATCTTATGAGATAGTACATCATACCTCAATGTCGTACCCGATCAGTTCAATAAATACCCCCCATGATCTGTACGGTGTCCACCCCACATCAAAAAATAAACACCACAAAAATAAAAAAAACTAAAAAATTACTTAAATTTATGGTAAAATATTATTTAAGTAGAATAATTTAAGATTTCACTCATGTAAGATGGACTTTGAATGAGCACGACTACAAACACAAATTGGGCTAATTTGGTGAAAGTCTCTTAACATTAAAGATGTTCACACTAACTCCCCCAGTGTGTGGAGAACTCAATTCTAATAAGTATGGGTTGACACCATCATTATACTCCTTGAGCAATCTTGGATTGATCTTTCAAAGTTCCTCTCTACTAATCCATGTATCTTGTATGCCTAATTAATATTTTCCTCATACAAGATACTTCTAATAACTGTGATTTCAAAATATTATTGTTTGATCATCTAGGATCTAGTCAATATACTTACTCATTTTGTTAGCTTGGACTAGTGAACCCATATGGGTAGATTCATTCTCTTGACCTAAATATGAGGGATCAAATAGCTCACTGGGTTTCATAATTAATACATCATATGCTACTAAGTTTGATATTTTGAGAGTGTTATTGATATTAAAATCATTAGGTTGATCCACTATATATACATTCGACTCAAATATTTTTAAGATCTAAAAGGCACCTATACCTTTATAATGTAACTTTTGAATAGTTTTAGTTGAAAACCTTTCTAACTTCACATGGCTCATAACATAATTCCCTTTAAAATATTCTCTATATTTCTTATGAGCATTAACTAATTTTTTATATATTTTATTACTTAAATTTGTTTGCTCTTTAGTATCTTTATGAATGTCATGGATATATTGTGCACATTTTTAGCATGTATAGGAAGAGGTAATAAATTTATTAGGCTATAAGGCTTTAAATTGACTCATTCTTATTGATATACTTACTACACTATTATATACATATTCAACTCTCAGTAAAAGCAAATCATAGTATTTGATATTTTTCACATATATGACATCAAAGTAAATTTTTTAAACTCTGATTGAGCATCTTAATTTGGCCATCGATTTGTCAGTGGTAAGCAAAAGAAAACTTTTAATTTTATACATATTAAGTGCCATGAAGTTTTTAAGAAGTTGATTCATGTCTTATATTAAACTTAGGCAATTCTAAAATAAAATCTATATTAATATCCTCTCAAAGATGATTGGACAAGATCAAGGAAGTAAAGAATTTTCACTGTGTTGATTAGCTAAGGCACAAGTCCTACAACTAGCAATAATCCTAGTAACACCATGCTTTAGTTCTGACCAATAAAATACATCTTCTATGCTATTAATGCTTTTATCTCTACCATAGTGACAAGCTAAACTAACGTCATGTCATTCCCAAATTAAAAAATCTTTGACTAAGATTTTAAAAAATAATTATTTCTAGGTGTAATCATCTATATCTTTAGTATAATTTTTAATTAAATTATTTTAAATAGTATAAAAATTAGGACACTCAAGATATAACTCAAGTAATTTATCAAATCTAATAATTAAAATAGATAATATAGATAAAAGTGTTACTCAATCATTAAGAGCACTAGTTACTTTATTCCCTACACTAGATTTATGCTTAAGAGATAATATAAAATTTTAGAGAAACTTTAAACATTTAGCATGTTAAGGGCTTAATTCTATTGTGAGTTTAAAATTTAAGGGCCTCGTGATATGGTTAAAAGAGAAATTCTTGGATATGTTGCAATGACATGACCTCTTTCTTATATTATTTATGAGCTAGACAGAGATATACTTTTTTTATTTGGGTGTGAGAAAAGTAGGTAGTTGTGGAGAGAACTAAAAGTGGGAATAAGACTCAAGAAAATATAAATAGTACTTTTTACAGTATAGAGCTAATAATGGATTAAAGTCAGCTTACAGAATGGTGATGGTTATTTGGAAATACTCATAATCTCTTATGACCTTATGGGCTGATCTAGGGTATCAACAACTCTTAGAAATAACTCTCATTGAATATACCACATAAACCTACTCTAAATCATAATAATGTAGCAATGTTATCTTTCTTTACTCTACAATACCACATAAACCTACTCTAAATCATAATAATGTAACAATGTTATCTTTCTTTACTCTACAACACAGTAAGTAATCATCAAATCATGAAATATACAAAGACACAAATTTACATCTATGGGTTAACCTCTACCACTAACCTAACAATTGTTCATAATATGATGTTGGTGCATACTTTTCTCTTAATTAATATTTAATTCTTTTCAAGTATGTATTTATTTTAAACCTCTTCTTAAATATTGAAATTAAAAATTTTAAATATAAAAATGAGCTTAAGATGTGAGCTTCATCTTTACAATTATAACATTTCTCTCTCACTTAAATTATACAAATTAAATTACTAGTTTATACTTAATTCTCATTACAAGTAAATATTAGGATCCGAAGTCTCATTAAAAGTTGGGACTTTTATTTCGATAATTCTAAAGCTCTTATCATTTATAAGGGTAAACTCACGTGGATGAAGTATTCAGTGTCTTCGTAGTGGGTGACTTTTTTATGGATTTTCAAGTTCAATCTCTGAAGCAATACAAAAAAAATTATAATATAATTTGTACATTAGTTAACCTACAATTTAATTTCTTTAACTTAGTTAGAATCGTCTCTAAAGTCTATTGAAATTGGTTCATATTGCTTGTGTGTAGTTGACCTCACTTTTGGTGTGAGTTCTCATCCCCATCTTCTTAGACCTAAGAGTCTTCTAGACACTAAGACTTCATTAGTCATAAGGCACTTCTAGCAATTAGGTAAATACTTAACCTAAGCCTAGAGATTTAGAAAGGTTAATCATAGGATTAGGCCATGCCTTAAGACTTAAGGAGATCCAATCCATGTTCACCTTCTCAAACCAAACCTCAAATTCAAAGCCAATACCAAATCCAAACTCCCAGTCAAATGATTGAAGTCTATGATCAAATCCAAACTCAAAATCAACTTATGCCCTATGATTTTAGCTTATGGACTTAACCTTAGCCAAATTCAAATCAATCCAAACTCAAGTGATTTTCTCAAATGTCAATTCAACCCTTCAATCAATCTCTCAAAGTTACAATCAAACCCAATTCCAAATCCAATTTGCCAAAACCTACAATCATACCAAAATCCTTCCTAAGCTATATGAATCAACCTTCATGAGCTTAGCCAATATCCAATCCAAATCAATCCAAAATCAATTGATTTTGTCATAACCAATTTATATCTTCAACTATCTTCCCAAATATAAATCAAATCTACATTCAAATGATCAAAACTAAATCAAACTAAATCAAATGAAATCAAAAACCATTCCTAAGCCATATGAATCAACCTTCATGAGCTTAGCCAAATCTTAATCCAAATCACTTCCAACTCAATTAATTTTCTCATGAATCAATCATGTATTTAATCATCTTCACAAATAAAAATAAAATATACATTTAAATCATCAAAAATAAATCAAGCTAAATTAAAATCCAAATATGAACCCCTTAAGCCAATTTCATGAACTTAGTCAAATTCCATTCAAATTCAAACCAAAACCAACTGATTTTCTCTTGAATCAATCATTCCATCAATCACCATTCCAAATATAAATGAAATCTACAACCATCAAGCCAAATCAAAATCAACCCAGGTCAAACCCAACTTAGCCCATTTGATTGGAAATATTCAAATGAACCAAGACCCATTTGCACCCAAACCAATTGCAATTGAATTTATATATGAATTCCAAATCCATATATAAACTCAACTAAATTAAACTCAATCCAAAATTAAGCCAACTAAACCCAATTGGCTCACCTGACCCAAAGTGACCAGTTTGACCTATTTGAACCAAAATCCAATTCAATCTAAATCGAAGTGAATTAAGCCAATCAAAACTTCATGACATGATTGTTGATCATATTAGGTTGATCAATTATCATAAAATGGACCAAGTAAACCTACTCCTTTGACCAAGTCAACCTTATTAACCCATATGAACTTAAACTAGCCAAATTGCAATCCATGCTAAATTAATTGAAACCAATGATTCATACCAACTCAAAATCAATGGTTGAACATCACTTGACCTTTAATTGAGCCTAACCTAACCCAATTAGCTCTCTTGACGCAATTTGACCTAAATGGACAAAATGGGTCAAGTCAAAATCTAAATCAAATTGATTGCAACCAATGGCTCAAGATCATTCCAAATTTATTGTTGAACTTGACTAATGCCTCGATTGAGCCTAATTGATCCACTATACCCAAATGACCTATTGAACCCAACTTGACCTAAAGGGTCAAACCAACCTAAAACCCAATCAAATCCAAATTAGACTCAACCAAAGCCCACAATATATTCCAAATGATCAACCAAACCCAAGCCAAGCCCTAACCCAAGCCAATTTGGTCAATTGGATCAAATTGGTCAACTTGGCCCATTTGACCCAAATGAACTCAAATGAACCAAAATCAATTCTAAACCAAATTGAAGCAAACTAATGGTACACTCCAAATGATCATATGAACTTGAGCCAACCCTTAGTTTAACCCAGTTTGATCAATTGATCAACTTGACTCAATCTAACTCAATTTGACTTAAATGGGTCAGATGGAGTGAAATCGAACCTAATGAACTCCAAATGACATGAAATTTGGCCCAACCCACTTTTGACTCATTTCAAATATAACTAAATCAAATATAATGCTAAATGACTATCCTTTGGGCTAGGGATATCACATGAGGAAAATCACCCATGTAAGTGGTCATTTCCATTCCTTGACCACTTGGCACTCTCCCATTGCTCCATCTAGGCTCCTAGGACACTGCCCAACCTGACCCAAAGGTGGTTGGGTCAGCCATGACCCATGGGGAGGTGAAATTTCCTCACCTCTCCCATTGTAGCATTTGAAACCACCAAGAACATCCACTACCCTCCTTAGCATCCACCTCCACACCCTCACCCAACTAAACCAAGCCACCTCATCCACTCAAGGACACCCACAATCCTCTAAGGTGGCAGGATGATTATATAGAGCCAAATCAAGCCTGTTTGTCCGATCCAAGGGAAGGGGGGTATACACCCCCTCATTTCCACTCAAGCCCACACAGTTGTATTCCTCAGAGCCCTAGCTACCCAAGATGAGCTATCAGAGACCTTCTCCAAGCTCCCAAGCTCATTCCAAAATCCCCACTCTTAGTTTTCTTCAAGTTGAAATAAGGCACTCTCCCATTCGATCCCATTCATTCCAAAGTCAACCAAAGTGCAATTAATTTTTCACACACCATCCTTTGAGCTAATCGAGCAAGAACGAATCGCCTCCCAAGCCCTCCGACCATTGAATGTGCGATTTTGATCAACACCAATCACCTACGCTTTGAGTATTAGCCTCTCAACCTATCCACCTCAAATTGGAGCTTATGTTGATCAACAAGGCCTCGTCTCTACTAGACGAAGCTTCCTCAATAGATTTGGCACCGATCTTGAGCTCTAGTGAAGTATGCCAATGAAATCGACCTTAGAGTAAAAATGAGTTAGGGATTTTTGAATAAAACTTATATCCCACACAATCTTGGCCATTGGATCCCTTCGGATCCTCCTTACGAAGGTATGGGATTGATTTGAGATCGATCCGAGCTCAGGTGAGCTTGAATAGATCAAAAGAAGGCAGATGGTGTCCGTCTTCTGTCGATTAATAGACGAGGGATCACGTACCATCCATTCCACATGATTGGAACAGACGGTCTTGATTAAATCCATTAGAATTATCCTGTTTATCCTTTAGCATCGCAGGTTTCATCATGACCATCTGATCTTAGATCGAACGGTGCAGGAGAAAGCGCGTTCTGCCGTCGCCATGCAAGCATTGACTTGGATTATTTTTAATAACCAATCCCGTAATGCCACAGGGAAAGCATGCTGCATCAGCGTGCCATGTGGCGCCGATGGGATTAAGGGTTAATTAAGCCTAATTAATGTGTTTTAATGGCTAAAACTTATAAAAATCATAACTAATTATAGAAAATTTATAAAAATACAAATAAATACACATTTAAAGGTATTTAGAGAGATATTTATTAAAAATATTCTTAATTAATTTTAAATAGTAATTAGAGTTTAATTAGGGTTTAACTCAAAAATTAATTAGCTCAATTACTCCTTAATCAATTAATTCATTAACCCCAAACTTTTTGAGAATGTTTAAGGAAGTGACCTCTGCCTCCCCTAATTTTCTTTGGATTTATTGGTTAATTAATTAAAGAAATTAATTAATTAAGCCGTAATTATTTCCTTAATTTAATTAAAGGTTAATTAACCATATGAACAGTAATAAATTAATTGATTAAGTTGTTAATCATTATTCAATAGTGAATGAACCCATGGGATAAGGTTAGGGCCTCCTTCCTAATTTATTTCCCTAAATTCATTTCACCAATTAAATCAATTAAGATTTAATTAATTAATCAAATGTTTTAATTAATTAAAATAGGAATCATAATCACATCAAAACTTAATTGATGAAATCTTGGGTAGGCCCTTAGGTCTTTAATAACTTAAAGAAATCCAAAGGAAATTATAATTAGCCCACACGTGTGGGGGAGTTATAAGAGTACTTAAGTAAGTTCCTTAATTTAATTAATCATTAATTGTGAGTCAATTGCATTTGGCCCTTTCATTTCTTAGGGTCATTACTGATTTAATTTCTAATGTATATGCATATCATGTTGGCTCATAATTATTTGGGTAATTATGTTAAGGAAACATAGGAAAGGGTTAATTAATAGATTTAATGCATATTACAATCTAATTAACTCATAAAATCAACTTAATTATTCTTCATTAAACCAAATCAACCAACAAACATGGGAATGGGTTAGGATCAACAAACCTTTCTCATATCCTTAAATTAAATCAAAACATGAAATTAAAAATGTCATTAATGAAGCTTTGTTTAGTAAATTTTGATATGATTGAATTGAGAGACCATGTGTTTATGTTTATTTATTTATTTCCAATCATGTTAAATATTGTATATCATTTCATCATTTCATCATGTGTTAATTTATAATATAATATTTCACTAATAAATTCAAATTACTTTTCAAAGTTTATAAATCAATTACATTGATTATAATGATAGTATTTATGAGCATATATAGGTTTCCATGTGTTTATAACTTAGATATGTGAACTAAAGTTTTATTTTTCTTAATTCATATGTAGTTTTACATGTATTTGAATGTTAATAAGTATATAATCTGAACATCCCGAGAACACAAGGACTTAGTTAGCCCCAAGGAGGTCATTTGATTACCTCACTTCCCTGGTTAATAGTGACACGTATTTATTTGATTTCATTTACATGTGTTCCTACAATAGGATTTGGATAGAACTTTAATTCACATGTATAAATACATAAATCAATTGAAAATACAGTCTTTGCATGATTTTCTTTCCTTTATTTATGTATATATCCATATGTATTTAGGAAAAGCAAGTGTTTAGTCTGGACATCCCAAGAATATGAGGCTTTAAGTAGCCCCAAGGAGGTCATTTGATTACCTCACTTCCTTGGTTAACAATGACATATACTAGCTTATGTCTCTTATACATATGTGTGTGTATTTAATTATGGAATTAAAACTCCTTTTCTTTTATCAAGGATACATGCATTCATAATTGACTAAGTAATTAAATTAGTTATTCATGTGATTTGGAGTTTTCTTTTTTTACATTCATGCATACAAATTTACATATGTTTGAATGCAAATGGGTATATAGTTTGGACATCCCGAAAATACGAGGCTTTAGTTATCCTCAAGAAGGTCATTTGATTACCTTACTTCCCTAGTTAACAATGATACATACCTATTTAATTTCATCCCTATGAATTTTTGTATAAGAATTTAGATAGAGCTTTAAACTAATATAATTAAATAATTCAATCTCAAAAAATGATATAAACTTTAAATATACATATCTACATTCATCATGTATGTATGCTAAAACACATTGCATATATAGATACACTTAGAATTAAATCATAGGCATGTTACATGTGATGGAAAGAAATGATTTAACATGTGTCATGTGATAGTAATTCAATTAGATTAATCTTAAGATGCCTTTCACATTGGATAGGAATATTTAAAGTGAACCTAAACCTAGGATTAATTAAATAATTTTATAAGCCATTCACTAAAGAGAACCAAATCAAATTAATGTACTTTAGAAGTGGTTTAAGGTAGGCATGAAAGAGGGAAATCCTCTTTTCTTGTGTTTATAACACTTAGTTGCTAAGTGTGATCATATGAAACAAAAGAAAACACAAATTAAAATTCTCAAGTCAATTAAAAAAACTTCAAGTGAAATCAACTCTTTATATTAAATGGAAGTCCTCAACTCTTAGAAAATACAACACTAATGCTTAGTTAAAATATACCACACAAGTGTTAACACACACATTAGAATTTAGTCACCACTTCAAATCTTAAGTTAGGATGATGTATGTATTGTGTATGTTTTGTTTTGTGATGTAATTTTTTAGACTGGATGTTAGGGTGTATGTTTCATAGACTAGATGGTAGGCCGATATGCAAAAAATAAAAATAAATGCTCTCTTTGTAGGTTGCTTAAGCTCCTAAGCATGATCCAAGTTAGGACATGTGGACTTAGTTACCCATGTGCAGGGTGTTAAGCCCAAATTATAAATATAATTGCTTAGAAATGTATGTATGTTTAGCTAACATTTGTTTTGCAGGTATAGTTAGATTTATTTTTCCTATTTTCAATGTAATTTTATATTAGGAATTAGAATTGGTGCTATGGGGGATTAGGATGAGTATTGGCTAGAAGGCTTTATCTTGGGGTGTCATGTGATTCCTTGAAGTCCACCAAATCAAAGGGGAAGAAAAATACATGAAGAAATGAAGAATGAAGACCCCCCTATAGCATTCACTTATTGTAAATTATAATTAGTCTTTCATATTCGAAATTGTATAAGGATAGAGCTCAGCTACCCATCTTTCCTTTTCGGGTTGTATGGTGGTACACGACCACACCGACCTCTTATTATTTTGTGGTAGTTATAAAAATTGATTGTTGTTATGTTTAAATTGTGCATTAGGATGACATGCTTTTCTTAGTTTCTTAAATGATTGATGCTTTAATGTGTGGCCTGGATGCAATTAGGCTCTTAGGATAAAATAAATTTTCTACCCAACTATAACTCATAACTAAATTTTTAAATAATTCATAACCTCACCATAAAGTTTAGGCATTAAATAAGATAATTAAAAGATTTAGCAACCCCTTAGCTGAATGGTTGAATATTTTACAACATGCATATCATATTATTTCGCTCTTGAAAATAGTGGATTTCCATCCTTGCATGATAGGGGAATGCTTGACCTGTGAGGGCATCCCTTGTGGTGGAAAACATTTAGCCAATAATCTACTTCATCACGCATCTAGGTATATAAAATCCTAAAGCCTTTGTTATAATGAAGTGCTAAAATTGAAATAAAATTTGAAAGATTTTGTATTAGATTAAGTCATTACCAATACCACTCATGCTCTAATCTCCTAGGGAGTAGGTTTAAGGACTTTAGTCTCTTTTCTAAATAAATAACAACCCAACTATCTTGCAATTCATATGACCAGACCACATGGATTTGAATCAAAAGAGGAGTTAGCTGGCGACCACTCAAGGAGGTTGTAAGCCCAGTGGTCGGGTGGTTTACCCACTCTTGTGGAGGTAAACCTTATGCCCATCTTCACTTAGATTTAGAATGCACTTTAGCTCTTACTAAAGCTCCCTAAATTTAGGATCCGAGGCTACTATTTTCTTTAGGCTACAAGCATAAATCCTCACCTCTTAGGCATTTCCACAATCTTGTGTTGTTGGATTATAAACCCTAGTAATCTAATAAAATTTCAACTCAAACAAAATAATTCTCTTTACTTTCAAACATATAAAGCTCAACCATAGGATAGATTGGAATGATCACTAGGTTTCCCGATATCATGAGCATTCCCTATTATCTCCTTTGGCTTCCAAAATAAGTCTTCTCCTTAAACTTTCCTAATTGATTTTATATACATAACCAATCCTTTGATAGTCTAACCTTAAAATCTTTTGAGATAATAATTGTCTACTTTAATCGAGAGTGTTCTTAGGGAATTTCATTCCCTAAGATATAATTAACTATGGAGGTTTGCCTCCATAGGGAACTTTAGAACCTGGTTTAATATAAACCTTACTTTATTCATTCAAGTAAAGCATGAGAAAAATCTCTAGTATATTCAAAGACTCATCATGCCGTAGGAATCCTTATTAGATGATTAGGTCTATTGATGGGTGATGTCTCTATCTTTCAAGATAGTACATCATACCTCAATATTGTACATGATTACTTCAATAGTATCCCCTACGATCTCATTGGTGTCCCTCCCCACATACATCCAAAATAAACACCACATGTTTGTATGATGTATTTGGTATTCTCTACTTAAGCGTGTGGTTGTACACTATGTAATACCTTAAAATAAAGGGTAATTCACATACAACGGACTCATAACTATATTATTTACATATCTAACACTTAAACTCTCATATTTACATTTCTAACACATAAAACTTAAATACTCTACAAAAATACCTTACCTTCAGCCTTGCCTATTTAGTTCCTCTCTTCCGTCTTGCCTGTCTCTTCCATCTCGCAACTCATCACCATCATTACTCGTCTCCATCATTATATTAATTGGTTTTCTAAAAGAAAAAAACACATCATCTGTTGAAGATGATTAATCCTTCCCATCTTAGATCTAGGAACCTTCTAGGCACTTAGATTTTCTTAGTGCTAAGACACTTCTAGTGATTAAGAGAACACTAAACTTAAGCTTAGAGACTTAGAGGGCATGACCATAAGCTTAGAATCCACCTTAGGACAAATAGGTTTCACCTATCCTATGGCCTGAACCAAAAAACTCATACTTATTCACTCATCCAAACTTAAGCTCATGTAGATGGAGCTAAACCAATCTCAAACCTATGCAATTAATCTTAATTGAATTCAGTTTTCTAACCCAAGCTCGAAGCCAAATTAACTTGGACCTTAACCCAAGTTAATACACCATAATCCTATGACTCAATTCAAACCCATTCAAGCAAACTAAATCCAATTTGATTTTCTCAATCACTTTGATTATTCAATAGATCATTTCAATCCATTCCAACACTTGTAATCAAGCTAATTGAACCAAAAGAAGGTGACCAACCCAAGTTTACCCATTTGACTTAAAGGTTTAAATGAGCCAAGACCTAATTAAGCCCAAATCAATTGTGATCAAAGCAACCAATCAATCTCAAATTCATCATTGAACACGTCCCAACCGTTCATAACCCCAATTGTTCTAAGAAGGCTTGGCCAAGCCACTTAATCCAAAGTGACCTAAAAAGGGTAAATGAACCAAACTCCAATTAAACTCTCATTGGATCAAACCAAGCCATCAAATCCCTTTACTAATTATTATAGGTCCTTATTAAACTTTCCACTATAATCAATTGAGCCTAATTAAACCAATTGGATCATTTGACCTAATTTGGCCTAAACAGTCAAATTAAACCAAATCAAATCTTAGACCAAATTGGTTGAAACCAATGCTTCCAATCAATCACCAATTAAATATTGAACATAATTCAACCATCAATTGAACCCAATTTGCTCAACATAACCCAATTAGCCCATTTAGCAAATTTAACCTAAAAGGTCAAATTGAACCAACTCACCATAATCCAAATCAACTCTTCCAATCAATTATAAGTGACCAATTGAACATAGACCTAACCCATGCTCAAACTAATTTGGCCAATTTGGTCAAATCGGTCAACATGACCCAAATTGAACAGTATGAGCCAAATCTAAATCTAACCCAAATTGAATCAAACCAATTGCACTCATTCACTCCAAATGACCAATTTAACTCACCCAAGTCACCACTTTGACCCAATTTGGTCAAAATGGTCAACTTAGGCCAACTTGACCCATTTGACTCATATGGGTGAACCAAACACAATCAAACCAAAGCCAAACCCAACCAAACTTGGCATGACTTATCTTTGGGTCACCATGGGCTTGCCCAAGTGGGCTCAACCCATGGTGGACCTGGTTAGGGTCAAACTCCTTGAACCAAGCCCCCCAAGTGAGATAAAATCCTCATTTTGGTGGGTTCTCCACCTCCTTACCTAATGTCAGCCATCTTTGGCTCTTCTTAGAGAAAAGGACTACTGACTCAACCTAACACAAAGCTGTTGGACTCAGCCTTTGGCCAAGAGAGGGTGAGTTCACCCATGTGCATCCATCAGTCCACCCAAGAGAGAGTGTATACCTCATACCAACTCATTGCACTCCCTCAGCCTCTCACCCTCAGCCACCTAAATAGTCCCCTGCCATTTGTGGTCACTTACCCTAGTCGGACAGTTGCCAAAGGCTAAACCAATCCCAGCCCTTAGTTCAGCTGGGGAGAAGAGTATACTCCTCCACATCCACTCAAACTCAACATAGTACTCTCTTCCCCCATCCATTCAAACTCAACACAGAGCTTCCGAAGAGCATTCTGTGCAGTCTCATACCTTCCCTCGAACTCCTCATGCACTCCACCACCAACGAGACCATCTCCTGATGGACACAAGAGCTCCATCCGTCCAAACTTCTCAAAACTCCACCAAACTTAAATTAACTATTCTTACACCTTAATCTCACTATGGCGAATAGCAATGAATCATTTCTTGAGTGAGTCGACCACCGGAAGACGTCCCAAGACCAACTCCAGTGATCTTTATGGCGTTATTTGGTCCACAGACTGATCGGCTGGGAGGCAGCTCGTGATCTTCTCAATAGAGATTTATCTCTTTAAGATGAAACTACATCTATTGGCGGAGCACCGGTCTTTAGCTCCAACGAGGTAAAAATCTAACAACCATAGTCTTGGCCTTTAAGTGTTGGTCCTTTTTAAAGTGAATCATGTTTTCATGTGATTTCCACCATAGGATCTCCATAGATTCATTCTCTGTTCATTTTAGAGTCAATTTCATCATCAAATGAGCTCCAACGAGCTCAGATCGAGCAACTAAAGGCAGACAGTGTTTGTCTTTCGGCGCTCATGGGATGAGGGATCACCGGCCGTCCGTTCTGCATGATTAGAACAAACAGCCATGATTAATCATGTTGGAAATTTCAATTTAATCCCTTTAGAATCATAAGATTAATCTCCACTATCTGATCCAAGATCAAATGGCTAGGATGAAACCGCATTCGCAACCACTGAGTCATTTGCTACGTCAGACAATTTAAATAGCCAATACTATGGTGCCATATGGAAAGTGCTGTTGTGTCAGCATCCGCATAGCTCCGATAGTTTAAAAGTTAACTAGGCTTTAAAAATATGATTAAATAGATAAAACTTTAAAAAATCAGAACTAATTATAGAAAAATCTAAGAAATGCAAATTAATTCATTCTAGAAAGGTTAGATTAAGGAAAATTTAAGAAAAATAAAATCTCTAATTAATGTCCAATGAATAGTGCTTAATTAAGGTTTGAATTTTAAGCTAATTATCTTAATTAAGGCCAAATTACTTGACTGATTAATTTCAAATTTGGTGGGATGACTCTATGGGATGTCCTCTGCTTACCATATTTTTTCTGGAATTATTTCTCATGTAGTTTAGAGAATTTAAAATTTCATTCCTAATTACCCTCTTTAATCAATTAAATAATTATTAAAATTGGTAAACAGTAAAAATTAAATAATAATGATAATTAATCAAGGTGGATAGTGGAAATAATGAAGAGAAATAATTAGGAATCATTTCCTAATCATTTTTTAAGTGTATTTCTTTAAGAGGGTTAATTAACATATTTAATAATTAAGGAATACTTAAGAAAATTGATAATAAAGCAAAAAATCAAAATTAATAATTGGTTCAGGTAAGTCAATATGATCCATTAATTTCCCTTTATGTGTTCAATAACATAAAGTTATTAAACAAATTATGATCATCCCATTGGTACGGGAAAATCATAAGAGTATTAATTTTGATTATTTTCTTCTTTAATCTAATTAACTCTTAAGCATGAGCCTAATTGCATTAGATTCCTTTAGGTGCATTGCTAATTCTATTTTCTTAAAAGTGTATCATTGAATGCTCATGATCAAGTAGTTAATTAAATTAAATAAGTTTAGGGCATGATAATTAAGTTGATATGATTAATGACTTGAACCTAATCAACCCAGAAAACCAATTTAACTTCCTTTTTTAAACATGTTAAACCACCAACATGGGATGGGATAAATACTAAATATCATTTCTTCTGTTTAGGTTTTGATAACTTAAACATCAAAATCAAATCTTATAAGAACTTTGGTTAGTCTTAAGGAATAGTTATTTGGCTTGATTGTCCTTAGGATTTAATGTAATTGAGTATATTATGTGGCAATATTTAATTACTTCTTTTTAATTATTATAAAATATGCATGTCATTTGTTTCATATGTTCATGTTTTAAGAAAGATAAGAGAATTAAAAGAATATGATTGCATTTAAGTTGCATGTGTTGGATAAATGTTATTATATGGAGCGACTATTATCACTAATAAATCTCAAATTACTTTTGAAACTATAAGTTAATAATAAATAAAAATGTGTAAAGTTTAATTTGATGTTGGCCATAAATGCTTAATAAAGTTCCCATTTGGTTATAATTTAAAGATAGTAAAGGATTGTTTCATCTTCATAGTTCATTTGCATGATTACATATGTTTAAGTTGGCAAGTGTATAGTTTGGACATCCGGGGAACACCAGATTTTAAGTAGCTACAAGAAGGTCTTAGATAATCTCACTTCTCTAGTTTAACAATGGCATGTACTTGCTTAATTTCATTCAAGTGTATGCATGTGCTATAATTTGGGATAAAACTTTATTTTACTTGAACAAAAGATTTGCTTTTATATAATATCTGCATGAGTTTCATTTCTATGCTTGTGTATATGTTTACATGTATTTAAGTTGGCAAATATTAGTTTGAACATCTCAGGGATACAAGGCTTTAAGTAGCCTTAAGGAGGTCTTAGATAATCTCACTTCCCTGGTTTAACAATGGCACATACTTGCTTAAATCTCTAATACATATTTGCATATGCTTAGCTATGAAATGAAATATTTCTTTTCTATTAAATTCATGCAATAATGATCATCAAGTGTGCAAAATAGGAATATATATTACATGTACAAATATGTGTATTAAATCAAATATTATGAACAATAAAAATGAAAAAGTGTGTATGCTATTGATGATGAAAAGAAGTTGTGGTATATTATTCATGTAATGGTGACTCAATTTTATTAATCTTAAGATGTCTTTCATGTTTGAATAAGACTCCTTAAGACTAATCTAAACTTAGGCTTAATAAAACATTCATAAATGGTTCACTAAAAAAACTAGAGTCATAATAATATGCTTTTAGAAAATAACTTAGGGTAGGGATGAAGGGGGTCAAACCTCTTTCTTCCCTACATAATAATTAGATGTTAAGTATGCATCAAATGAAACTAAAAAGTGTAAATTAAAATAAATCAATTCATTAAAAGATTTGAAGTAAAACCACCCTTAATGTTTAACTTAAATAATTCTAAATTTTAGATAATCATACTCTTAAATCTTAATTAAGACACACCACACTAAGCCTTAGCACACACATCAAAATGCTAAGTTATCGATTCTAGTGTTAAGTTAGGTCGGTATATGTTATGATGATGTGTTTTATTTTATGATATAATATTTTAGATTGGATGTTAGGATTGTTTGTGCATAGATTGAATGTTATGACGTTAATAGCCTAATGATATTTTATATAGGGGATTGTGCTAAAGATGCTGTTGTAATAATAAATAAATATAAATGTTCTACCTGCAAGTGTCGCTTATGCCCCTAAGCATAATCCAATTAGGACAAGTGGGCTTGGTGCTAAGTCCAAATATATGAAATATAATTGCTTGGCTTATATGTTCATTTAGCTAATGTCTATTTTGTAGGCATAGTTAGATTTTATTTTTCATAAATATGTAATTTGTGTAACAGGATTAAGATTAGTGCTATGGGATTTAGGATGAGCAATGGCTAACGGTAAAGATCTAGGAGGCCCTATAAACCCTAGAGCAAACTAATCTAAAGAAGGAAAGAAGAACAATATATCAAAGACCCCCAAACCATTTATTTTAACTTTAATATTTAATTATAATTCATGTTGTATAATGGTGAAGCTCGGCTACCCAGCTTTTTCTCTTTTCCGGGGTGTATGGCGGTAGCCAGCCACATCTGCCTCTTATTCATTTATGGGAATCTTAATATTTGATTATTATATTTAGATTATATAATAGAAATGACATTCATAGGTTCCTTAAAGTGTGATGATTTGATGTGTGGCATGGACGTGGTAGGCTCTTTAGGATAAAATTAAATTTTCTATCCTCACTAAAAATTGATAACTAAATTTTAATACAATTCATAACCTCATCTTAAGGCTTAGATTTATAATAAGATAATAAAAAATTTATAAATCCCTTAGGTGAATGTTGTATGTTATCAAATGGTGTAGGTGTGATTATAGATAAAAGTTTGAAGGATAATGCTATAAGTATTAATAGATGTGGAGATAGAATTATAGCTTTAAAGATTATTGTTGATACTAAGATTATCAATGTTATAAGTGTCTATGCTCCTCAAGTAAGTTTGGAGATAAGCTCAAAAGAAAAATTTTGGAATGAATTAGAGGGATTAATACAAAAGATACTTCTTGAAGAAAAAGTATTTATTGGGGGAGATTTAAATGGATATGTTGGTAGAGTGGTAGAAGATTTTAAAAGTATTCATGGTGGTTATGGATTTGGAGTGACTAATGAAGAAGGTAAGACTATATTAGATTTTGCCTTAGCTTATGATTTTGTAGTTGCTAATACTTTATTTAAGAAAAGAGATGAACATATTATTACTTATAAAAATGGATCTAGTAAAACACAGATTGATTATTTTCTGATAAGAAAAATAGATCATTTAGATTGTAAAGATTGTAAGGTCATTCCAAGTGAAATTTTAAGTATCCAACATCGACTATTAGTTTTAGATTTTAAGATGAAAGGTTGTAAGAGAAAAAATAAATTAAATTATTGTACTAGGATTAGATGGGGACACTTAAAGAACACAAATAAAAATATTTTTAAGAGCAAGCTACAAGAAATTAGAATTTGGGATGTTCATAAGGAAGCTAACGTTATGTGGGGAAAAAATATCAAGTGAAATTAAGCACGTTCCTAAAGATGTGCTTGGAGAATCAAAAGGAAAAACTTCTTTTAATAAGAATAGTTGGTGGTGGAGTTAGAGTGTACAAGAAAAGATAAGAAATAAGAAGCATTGTTATAAAACTTGGTTTAGATGTCGGAGAATTGGGAAAGATATAAAGTGCCCTGTAGAGATTCTAAGAAAGCAATATGTGATGCAAAAAATTTAGCTTTTAGTGATTTATACAATAGATTAGATACCAAAGAAGGTGAAAGATGTATGTATAAGTTAGCCAACCAAAGAGATAGGAGAAGTAAAGACATAGTTCAAGTGAAGGGTATTAAGGATGAAAATAATAAAGTGCTTTTCTTAGAAAAAGATATTGAAAATAGGTGGATGAGGTATTTTGATAAACTTTTCAATGAAGGATCTGAAAGTATGATTGATTTTAGCAACCTTAATACCCTAAACAAAATAGAGAATTTCATTTTTATCGTCGTATTAGTAAATCTGAAGTTAGTGAAGCTTTAAAGAAAATGAAATATGGAAAAGCGATAGGATAATATTCCAATAGAAGTGTGGAAATGTTTAGGAGATTAAGGAATTTTTTATTTACAAATCTTTTAATATTATTTTAAAGACTAAAAGATGCCGATGAGTGGAGAAAGAGTTTGTTGGTTCCTACATTTAAGAATAAAGGTGATGCACAAGAGTGTGCAAATTATAGAGGAATTAAGTTAATGTGATATACATTAAAATTATGGGAGAGAGTAATTGAGCATAGGTTACGATGTGATACGTAAGTTTCTCACAATGGGTTTCATGCCGTAGATCTACTATGGATGTTATACATTTGTTAAGAGGTTTGATGGAGAAGCATAGAGAAAGTAAGAAAGATCTACATATGATATTTATTGATTTAGAGAAAGCTTATGATAAAGTCTCAAGAGATGTTCTTTGGAGAGTTCTAGAACAAAAAGGAGTTAATATTGGTTATATTCAAGTCATTAAGGATATGTATACTGGAGTTATTACTTGTGTCCAAACACAAGGAGGATTGACAAAATATTTTCCTATTTCAGTTGGATTACATCAAGGATCAGCTTTAAGCCCTTATCTTTTTACTTTAGTTATGGATGTTCTTACGAGGCATTTACAAGAAGATGTACCTTAGTGTATGCTTTTTGTTGATGACATTCTTCTTGTTGATAAGACTAGAGAGGAGTCCAAAGAAACTTGAATTATGGAGGTCAACTTTAGAGTCTAAAGGTTTTCATTTAAGTAGATCTAAAGCGAATATATGGAGTGTAATTTTAGTTGTAGAAGTTTTGGGGTAGTGTTGTGACTTTAGGTGATCAAGTCATTAATAAGAGTGAGTATCTGATATTTAGGTTCTATTGTTCAAAATGATGGTGAAATAGATGGAGATGTTATTAGTAGAATTCAAGTTGGATGGTTGAAGTGGAGGAATGCATCCGGCCTATTATGTGATAGAAAAGTTCCACTTAAACTTAAGGAAAATTTTATAAGATGGTGGTAAGACCGCAATGACTTATATGCGTAATGTTGGCCAATAAAAGAGAAGCATAAGACTAAGTTAAGTGTTACAGATGAGGATGCTGAGGTGGATGAGTGGCTTTACTCTTAGAGATAGAATGCAAAATGAGTATGTTGAGAAAAGTTGGAGTAGCTCAGTGGTAGATAAGATTAGGGAGAGTCACCTTAGATGGTTTGGCCACATAAAGCGTCGGCCGTCTGATGACCTAATTAGGAGAGTAGATGCATTAGATTTATCTTATGTTAAGAAAGGTAGAGGTAGACCTAAAAAGACTTGGTTAAAATGTATAAAAAATGATCTTAGTATACTTGAATTAAATGAGAATAATAGACACAATGGAGACGAAGGATTCATGTAGCCGACCCCACCTAGTGGGATTAAGGCTTGTTGTTGTTGTTGTTGTATATAGGCATAATTGTCTTAAGCCTTGGTGCAAAATGAATGTGTCAAAATAATCCAAAATTTATAAATTATTAACATTAGTCTAAATCATGCTTTCATAATAAGCATTATCTAGCCTATTAGGGAGTGAGTTTAGGACCTTAGCCTCTTTCCTAATTAAATAACAACCTGGCTATCTTTCATCTATATAAAACTAGCCTACATGATTTTAAAGGGTATGAGGTGTTAGTTGGCGGCCACTCCAGACGGTTGTAAGTCCAGAAGAGTCAAGATGAGTTTATTCTCTCTTATGGAGATAAACCATTATATCCCATTTTTTTTTATTAGGCTTAAGTTGTGCTTCTAGCTTGTGTAGAACCATTTTAGATTTAGATTATAAGGCTACTTATTTCCTTCGGGCTATGAGTATAAGTCCTCACCTCTTAGGCGTTTCCACAATCTTGTGTTGTTGGACTATACGCCCTAGCATTCTAATGAGATTTCAACTCAAACAAAAGTAAATTCTCTCTTTCAAAAATATAAAGCCTTATTCTAGGGTAGATCAGAGCACCACTAGGCTTCCTACTATCTTTCGTTCTCCCTACTTATCTTCTTATGGAATTTGAAAATAAGTCTTTCTATTAGAACTTTCACACTTAATTTCAAAAAATAATAATAATACCTAATCCTTTAATAGTCTAACTTTGAAGTCTTTGGAGATACTAATTGACTACTTTAATCGAGAGTGTTCTTAAAAAATTTCCATTTTGTAAGATATAATTAATTATGAAAGATTTCTTGCATAGGTAACTAAAGAACCCGACATAAAATAAACCCTACTTTACTCCTCCATATAAAGTATGGAAAAGATCTATAGTATATATGTAGACCCATCTACCTTAGGAGTTCTTATTAGGTGATTAGGTCTATTGTAGGATAATATCTCTGTCTTTCGAGATAGTACATCATACCCTAATGTCACAATCGGTCACTTCAATAAGTACCCCCTAAGATGTACGTAGTGTCCCTACTATTCTAAATTAAACACCACATCATCTAAGTAGACCTAAACTCTGATGTCAAACTTTTTATTCACATTTCATATAGAGGTGAATTGTCACACGCGAATAGAAGAAAGAATGCTTTAATGAAACTGAATTAAGAGAATAAAGTATTTTGGAGCGGATAGGGCTATTCTAGGGTAGTAAAAATATAATTTTACTTCACTTCAAACTCTTCCTACAAATAAGTATTTCAATTACAATATTTAAAATAAAGTTCTATTTGAATCCAATTTATAAATTGATGTGTTTATTCAATACACAATAAAATATTCCATGTCTATGGATTCTATGTAGAGCTCTACTAGATAATGATAAGAAAAAAGTAGTCATTATCAGCTTTATTGGACTTGAACAAACACATTCAATAAATACAACATTTCTTTCAAGATATAATCTATTGAATCTTATCATTGTATTAGCAGCACAATTAAGGGTATAAATCAACACCTCCAGTCATATACAATAGATTCAATTTAAATTATTAGTTACAAGAGTGTAAAATAAAATGATAGTCATAATACTTCTAGTAAAAAGAACAAAATTGTTATCACTATTGAGCACAAAAGACTTCATAATCTTGAACACCAAAATAGAGTTAGGATGAATTATCCTCGTTACAAAACATTAGCTCCGTAAGCATAATCTGGAGAACACTACAAATTAAGAAGAAAATATTAAGCGTCAATAATATACTGGCTATAACAACATTACTATTATTGCATGCTACAAAACTTGTAGCGCTAGAATAAAACTTCACACCTTAGCTTCATTGGGAAATCCATCACGCATGCAGATAGTTGAAAAGAGAATAAGAAACTCCAGAATTTCTACATGAAAAAACCCCAGGAAGAGGGTAAAAAACCACGGGGCCTAGCCTAGTAAAGATGATTTACTATATATCAGCTTTGGAGTACAGAGTTTAAGTCTTCTTGATATTAGAATTACAAGATTACAAGAATTCTAGAATCAAAGTTACAATAAATGTAGGTAGTAATGGTTAATGGTTGTCGGCGATATAATAATTGATGGCGATCGACGACAATAATGGTGATGATGAACTTTGAACTTCTAGCTCTCTCCCAGCTTTCTCCCAAATTTGCCTCTAGCTCCTTCCCCCTTCATGACAAGAATGGGATCCTATTTATAGGATTCTGAGAGAGCATTTTGGTCATTGTAGTCAAAATCTCAAAACACTCCATTGGACGGTGTATATCGATTCATTTGATCATAGATAATTTTTTGGTGATTTGACCATTCAAATGATCTTTGATTTGAATGAGCTTAGGCTTGTTAGATTCATATCATTGAGCCACACGATTTGACTATAAGCACGTCAAATTTGGAAGGCATTTGATCATCAAATTAGTGTCTCGAAGTTTCATATGTAGCTTCCAGGCTTGATTTGAGCACATTTTGGCTCGATTTGACCCGATTTTAATATTATTAAACTCATCTCATTGAGTCATTAAATTTCATTGAATATATGCTTTAACTTGAAATCCATGATTGATTTATAAATTTTAGAGCAATATATCATTTGCCTCCCTATTTTTGGATGCAAAAACTCATTTCTTTCAAAAATATATAAAATCACTTTAAATAAAATTTATTAGGATATATAATATATATTATGTGTATCAAATTTATTTATTTATTTACTAATTAGTTATTAATATTTATTTATTTTATTTTATATGTATAAAGTAATAATTTTTTATAAATATACAAATTATTTTTTAATTTTATAATATTATATATATGATTTGGGTGGCTATTTGATTTAAAGAGAGGGGCCGCAGGCCCCTCGATATTATTTTTTAGCGTGAGAGAGAGAGAGAGAGAGAGAGAGTGAGTGAGAGAGAGAGGGAAGGAGGGAGATTGAAAAATGGGAGGCAGTGGGCTCCACTTTTTTTTGTTCTCATTTTAACGTGTGAGAGTGGATGAAAAAAATAAATTTTTTTTGTTTAATTTAATTTTTAAGAAGACGATAAGTTTTTTTTTAATGAGGAATACGAAGATTTCTTTTTTTATATAAATATGAATAATTTTCTCTTCTCTCTTTTTTTAAGAAGATGAAAAGTTTTTCTATTTTACTATTATTATTTTTTTAATGAGGAATGTCAAGAGTTTTTTTTATTTAAAATATAAATAACTTCCTCTTCATTTTTTAATGAAGATGAAAAGTTTTTTTTAATGAGGTATATGAAGATATTTTTTTAAAAAAAAAATTTAATGAGGAATATGAAGAGTTTTTTTTAATTTAAAATATGAATAACTTTCTCTTCTTTTTTTATATGAAGATGAAAAGTTTTTTTTTAAAAGGTATATGAAGAGGTTTTTTTTTAAATGAAGAATATGAAGAGTTTTCTTCATTTTTATTTTAAAAGAATTTCAAGAGTCATTTTTCTAGATAAATACTAGGGACTAATGAAAATTTGCACCTTACTTTTTACTTTTTTGTGGTTTTATAGATAATAGCACCCCATGCAGCTCTAGTTCTCGATCTCGGTTTTCAACTAACTGGTAAAGACATGACCAGCTCCGGTGGATTGCTTTCTTTCTTGGTCCACTAACTTAAAGATCACCCCTCGAGTTCCAGTTATCCAAGGGAAGACTGTTAGCGACAACCACCAGAATATGCTTCGCTTTCTCTTTGGTAGCCTCCACTAATGTAGACAATGTGTCATTCTAGTAGGCTCCAATTTTTCTCGATCTCGAGGTTTAATAATTGGCACACATCCCAATTCAGTGCAGGCTTCACCTTCTTCTCTTTTGTAGCCTCACTAACCAGATAACAGGCCATCTCAGTTCCAGTTCTTGATCTTGGTTTAATCGACAAGACGGCATCAATTCAAGCTCGGTGCTTCCACTTTCTTCTCTTCGATAGCCTCCACTAACCTGTATAACGGTGAGATCTCATGTGCTCCAATGATCATGGGGTTAACACTGTTAAAGACGATCCCGAATTGCTCATGTGCTCGCTTTCTTCTTGGTACCATCCACCAACTCAGAGGTGTCTCCTGAGCTCCAGCTTCTCCCAATCTTGGGATTTCCAATTAACCTAGTTAAGCAGCACGCATCTCGAATTTAAGCTCTAGTGTGCTTCCAATTCTAAAGAATATTTCCATGGGTGAGCATCTTCCCATAGATATCATAATGTCCAAAGATTCTCAAGCAAATCTTGCACAAAATGATGGGTTATGGAAGCATCAAGGGATGGCGAGATCCGACGATGTAACGCCAACTATCAGCAGTGATACTTTGATAATCTTCATAAATAACTTTTATTTTCTAAATAATTTAGTGACTATTCCTCCTAAAAGATTGCAGCGAGCTTATTCTCTTCCATCGAGGTACCTTACTATTTATGAGATGATCTTACTTGGGGGTCTTTGATTTCCTTTGGCTCTTGAGCCGATCATTATTTTATCGCCATTTGAGATTTATTTATCTCAATTTTCTTCTCGAGCTATGACAATCATTATTGGGTTGATTGTTTTCTTTAGAACACGTGGTGCGATGCTTACTCTAAAGGTTTTGGTGAAGATGTGTAAATTCACTTGTCATATGCATGGTCGAATTTCTTGTAGGAGTAAATGGTTGGAATTTCATACAAAAGATTCTCCAAGTAATTGGACAAATAGATTCTTCTTTATAAAAAATGAGTGGAAGCTTCTTGAAAAGTGGGAAAAACTGAAAGAAATAGCCTCCTCCCAAATAACTAAAGAAGATATATTAAAGGCTCTTAACATTATGAAAGTCGGAGATCTTCGATATGAGACTCGCTATATTAATCAATATGTGAAGGAAGAATTCTTATTCAAAGTTGTCCTTTCAATTCAAACTAGGAGATCCCATGCTCTTATACTGAAGAAGTCTGATAAGGGTAAGGAAATATCTAATCTTGTTCCCACAGTATCCTCCAAACGACCAGTAGGAGAATGTGTACCAATTCTTTCCAAGAGAAAAAAGTTGGGCAACTTTGTTGACCTCATTTTTAGGATGAGCTCTCAACCCCTTCATCTTAGACATAATACATCTCTTATACTTTAAGAGTTCCTTAGTCTTAAGACACATCTAGTGATTAGGTGAACACTCAACCTAGCCTTAGAGACTTAGAAGAGTTAGCCATAGGAATAGGTCATGCCTTAGGGGTGTTAGGAAAATTTGCTTACCCTATAGCTTGAGCCAAATTCTCCACTTCCTCCCTTCAAGTCAAACTCCAAATCAAACTAACTCCAAACTCCCAAATCAAATCAACATCAAAAACTTAAATCAATTTCAACTTAATTGATTTTTCTCAAACACAAATCAATTCCAAATGATTGAAGCTTATGATTGAAATTCCAAGTTCAAAAATATTTCTTAAGTCCTTTGATTCCCTCTTATGGACTTAGCATAAATCAAATTCAAATCAAATAAAATTCAAGAAATTTTCTATTGACCCATTTATATTCTCATTTATATTCACATATATAAATGAAATATAAATTCAAATCAATCAAACCAAATTCTAAATTCAAATCCAAATCAAAAAAATTTCCTAAGTCCTTTGATTTCCTCTCATGGACTTAGCCTAAATCAAATCTAAATCATTTAAAATTCAAGGAATTTTCTCATAACCCATTTATAATCTCATTTATATTCATATATATATATATATATATATATATATATATATATATATATATATATATATATATATATATATATATATGAAATATCCAAATTCAATCAAATTGAATTCAAAACTCAAACTCAATTCCAATCAAAATTCAACCTAAGCCTTTCAAGTCAAAATCTTGAACTTAGCCAAATCAATTTCAAATCAAGCCAAACCCTTGATTTTTCTTCATGATTTGATCAAACCTATAATCATGAACCCAAATATAAATATAAACTCCAATCATCAAACCAAAACTAAATTCAAAAATCAAACCCAAGTCAAACTCATGTTCACCCTTTGAACTTAAAATTGTCAAGTGAATCAAAACCCATTTGACTTCAAACCATTTACAAATGGATTTATATTTCAATCATAAGTCCATATGTGAGTTCCATTAAACTCAAATCAAGCTTTAACCAAGCCATTTGACCCACTTAGGCTCACTTGACCCAATGTGAGCTAAAGTACCCTTTTGAGCCAAATTCTAATCCTACCCAAATTAGATTGAACTAAGCCCACCTAAGCCTCACATTGTGAGCAACAATCATCATAAGATGATCAATCACTCAAATTGGGTCAAACTAAGTTAAACCTAAGGGTTGACCAAGTCAACACTTAGCCAAAATGAAACCTAAACTAGACAAAATCTACTATATGTCAAATTGATTGAAACCATTGATCAAAAGTCATTCATGATCAATGTTTGAACTTGACCAAGTCATTATTTGAGCCCAACCTAGCCCAATTGGCTACTTGACCCAAGTTGATCCAACTTGACTTAAAAAGTCAAAATGTGTCAAAAATTGATCTAAGACAAATTGATTGAAACTAATGGGTCAAGTTCATTCCAAATCACTTGTTGAACTTGACCAAAGCCTCAATTGGCCAACTAGACCCAACGTAGCCCAATTGACCATGAACCTAACTTGACCTAAAAGGTCAAATTGAGCTAAATTCAAATATAAACCAAATTGATTGGAAACAAAGATACCAATTCATTTTAAATGATCAACCAAACATAAACTAACCCATCACCTAACCCAAATAGGTCAAATGGGTCAAATTGGTCAACCTGACTCATCTAACCTAAATGAAATCAAATGAACCAAATTCAAATATAAATTAAATTGAACCAAACCAATGATGTCAAAACATTTCAAATGGTCATATGAACTTGACCCAACCCTTAGTTTCAATTTGACAAATTAGTCAACTTGACCCAAGTTGACCCATTTTGACCTAAATGGGTCAACATGAGCCAAATCCTATCAAAATAACTTCAAATTTATTGAAACTTGGCCCAACCTATTTTTCAATCATACCAAACATATTCAAATTGAAATCCAAGCTAAATGACCATTTTACCCCTAGGCCATAGGGTAACCTAAAATCAAAACCACTTGGAATTTGATCAATTCCTTTTCATGGACACTTGTCATCCTCTTAGTGGACCAAATAGTCAATAATGGACATGGTGCACATTACCCATTAGGTTTGGATCAGCCAAACCCAACCCAAGGCCAAAACTGACCATCCCCATGGAAATGAGCACATGGGAATCCTTCATCCACTCATTTCAAGCATATGGGAGCTTCACTACTCCACTCCACACCTAAAACTGAATGCCATGACACTCCTTACAGCCTAACAAACCCATTGAATAGGGTCAATTGGATCAAACATAAAGGAGCCTGCAGCCATCCAATCATTCAAGGGGGAGATATACTCCCCCTAATTTGATTTCAACTTATGTATCTTGCATTCAATTGAGTGATAGGAAGTCATAGGTAGCATTCCAAAGCTCCCCCAAGCTTCCTAGAGCCAATTCAACTTCTCCATTCTCAATTTCTCTTAGCCAAAAATAGGGGAGGTAGCAAGAAAATCCAACTTAACCAATACATAAAACCAATCCAATTCCTCCTTCGAGCACCCTCAGAGGGCCTAGTTTAACTCATCCCAAACTTCTTCCAAGCTCCAAAGGCAAGGGAGGTGAGACTTTGATCAAGACCAAATCCATTTAAAGGAGAGCTTGGTCCATAGGAAGATCCACTCAATCAAACCACCTCAAATCTTCAACAGGGCTTCGTCTCCACTAGAGAAAGCTACCTCATTGAACTTGAGCATCGGTGATAGCCTCCAGTGAGGTATGCCTTCAACCTGAGCTTAAACTAGAGAGTGTGTGGTATTTTGTTAAGTGAATTTTCATCTCAAGCAAAGTTAGCCATTGGATGTGTCCCCCTTGCATGATGATAGTGTGGGTTTAGTTTGAGCTCAATCCGAGCTCAATCGAGCTTGGATCTTTCCCTAAATGATGGACGGATGTTCGTTCCCATAGGGAAGATCAATGATGGATCATGGGCCGTCCATCCGCGCATTTTGGATGGACGGCCATGATCAAGACATATAGGATCCTTGATTTAATCCTATTAATATCATGGGTTCGATCGCAGCCATCCGATCTTTGATCAGATAAATGGGGAGAAAGCACGTAGCGCCACCACTAACGTGGTGCTATAATGTGACATCTTAAGTGGCCTCTCCTATTGTGCCACATGGAAAGTGCACGCTGCATCAACCTCCAAGTGGCACCGATGGGATTAGCCATATAATTAAGGGATTAATTACTTAATAATCATAGAAACTTCAAATATTTATAACTAATTGTAGAAAAATAAAAAAATTAAAATAAAAAGCATTGGAAAGGTAATTCAAAGAGGAATATTCTAAAATTAATTTCACTTGATTTTGAACAGTGATATTCTCTGAATTATGTTCTATTAGGAATGTAGTTATATTAATTACTCCCTAATTATTTCACTGATTAATTTCAAACTTCTTAGGGTTGATTAATGGGATGATCTTTGCCTCCCATGATTTTCTTGGAATTTATTAATGATTTAATTAGGATAATTTCTTAGTTCATTCCGAATTACTTTCTTAATCAATTAAATGATTAATTAAATTTTTAAATAGTGATAAATTCACTAATTAATTTTTCTAATTATTTTAGGACAGTGACTGGACTTAGAGAATGAGATTAGGGGTTTTCCCATATCTTTTTCCCTAAGTTTATTTCATTTGGATTAAAATCTAATTAAGGTGCAAAATTAATTAAATAATTTAATCATTTAATAAAATGACTTAATTAATGAAAATTTTAAAATCAAAATATTCCAGAACTTAGCTAATTCATCTTGCATAGATGCTTAGGTGTTCAATAACCTAAGTAGCTTAAGGAAATCAAAATCCAACCCATATGTGTAGGAAGGGTTATGAAAGTACTTAAATTAAACCCTTTAATTTAATTAATCACTAATTTTGAGCCAATTACATTAGGCTCTTTTTTCTTAGGTGCATCACTGATTTAAATTTCTTGTATGGCTTTATGTCATATCATTGGCTCATAACTACTTCATTAAGTATGTTAAAGTGGAATAGGTAAGGGGAAATTAACACACTTAATTCACACCTTAACCTAACCAAAGCATAAAATTGATCTAATCACCTAAAAATTGAACTTAAATAACTCACACATGGGGGAATGGGTTAGGACTAGCAAACTCATCTCATATTTCTCAAATTGAAATTAAACTCAAACAAAATTCAAACTCTCCTTAAAATAAATTTGATTTACTTTAAATAATCTTATTCATAGGATTGTCTTTAGAAATTAATTAGGGTGAATAAATTTGCTAACTTTCATCACTTTATTTCTTTCCTAACATGCTAGATGTGTATGTCATATGAAATTCATGCATTCATGCTTTTTAAAAATCAAATTAAAAATGAAATATTTCCTTTATGTCAAATTGCATGTTTTGGCTAAAGAAAGAATATGAATGGCTATTATCAATATTAAATCTAAAATTATTTTCTACTTATAAATCAATTATCAAAACTGAAAGGTATGTTACTTATGATTATTTATAAGCTTGCATGTGAATAGAAATATAAAGATGTGCATGGTGTGGTTTTCCTTCTCCTTTCTTTTAGCATAGTTTTGAATAGGATTTGGCAAAGTGTATAGTTCATTTGAAAAGAACACAACACTTGCTTAAAGCCTTTCCTATTCATTCCTATGTTATTACTTGAGAAGTACATCCACACTTATACATATATATTGTATAAACGGATCAAACAAACAAACATAAACTTTTGCATCTTTCTTTTCCATTCATTTCTTTTTGTACATGCATATGTATTTAAAGAAGGTGGTATATTAGTCTGGACAATCGCGGGGTTGTGAGGCTTTAAGTAGCCCTAAGTAGGTCTTTTACTTTACACCCCTAGTGCTAACAATGGTCGTCATACTCACTTGCCTTTCATACATATATGTGTGCATATGAAAAATGGATAAAAAGAAATCCCTCTTTTCTACTTAATGAAAATCATGCATCATAAAGCATCCTAATTTTCTTAAGTAACACTGCTTAGCATTCACCATTAAGGTGTACTAAATATTCCCATTTGCAGATATAGATATGCTTAAGATTCATCCATATGCATGTTACACATGTTGGGAAAGAAATGTAGTGATGTGTGTTATGTGATGGTATTTTACTTTACTTAATCTTAAAATTCCTTTCTTTTTGAATAAGTTTATTTAGGAAAAATCTAAACTTAGGATTAATTAAAAAATATGATAAAACACTCACTAAACAAGAATAAAATATAAATCTACCTTAGAAATTACTTAAGGTAGGGAAGAAAGAGAAATTCCCTTCTCTTTTCCTCTCTTTACAACACTTAGTAATTAATCCTAAGTTCATTCAAACCTAATCAAAATACAAAAAAAAAAATTAACCCAAAACCACTAAACAACTTAAATTAAAACCATCATCTAAGTTTAACAGGTTCATACATAAGAAATCTAAACCTTAAAGCCATAGCTAAGCATTCTACACAAACCTTAAATGGCATGCACATTAGGCTAAGTCACCACATCTAGCTTTAGGTTAGGGCAGTGCATGATTTGATGTTTGCTTTTATTTTGTGATGCTTTGTTTTAGTCTGGATGTTAGGGTGTATGTGTGTAGATTTAATGGTAAGATGATTTAGTCTAATCATTGTCTTCTATAGGGGATTGTGCTTAAGGAGTGTTGTAATAAAAATATAAAATTACTTTTACTGTGCATGTGCTTATACCCCTAAGCATAATCTAAAATAGGCTAGGTGGACTTGGTTACCCATGTGTGGGGTGCTAAGTCCAATTTATATATATACATGCTTGGGAATGTGTGATTTATTTAGCTAATCTATATTTTATAAGTTTTAGTTAGATTTACTTTTCCCTTTTCATGTAATTTTGCAATTAGGATTTTGGAATGAATGTTATGGGGGATTAGGATAAGCATTGGTTATAATATTGCATCTCATGTACCATGTGAAGCCTTTAGATCAACCACATTCCAACCATCCAAAAGAATAAAAGAAGAAAAAATAAATGAAGAATGAAGACCACCCATAACATGAATTCCTTGATTAATTATAATTAATTCATTTGTAATCCAGGTTGTATAAGGGTAGAGCTCGGCTACCCAATTTGTTTTTGGGTTTGTGCGGTGGAGCCTGACCACAAATGGCCTTTTATTCTTTTGCGTTAGTTTCATAAATTGATTGATGTTTGTTTAACTTATCAATTAAGATGACATCTTTTCCTAGTATCTTCCTTGCTTTGATGTATGGCCTGGATGACGATTAGGCTCTTAAGTAAAAATAAATCTTCTACCAAATTAATCAACTCAAATTAGAAATAAATAACTCATAACCTCGCCTAAAGCTTAGGTTATAAAATAAGATAAAATAATTTGCAACCCCTTAGTTGGATGTTGTATTACTTTTCACACATCATGCATAAAAGCATATTATTTTACTCTTGATTGGAGGGCTTCCACTTTTACCAGAGAACTTAGCTTGACCTGTGAGAGCCATGATGGAAACACACCTCCTTATCTTACTGATTTTGGCCCATAATCTATTTTCTTATGCATTAGGCATAAAGAATCCTAAAGCCTATGTCAAATTGATTGTCCAAAAATAAAAATAAAATGTAATAAAATTTGCATTAGAGTTAAGTCATTAAAGCATGCCCTACATGGTCTAGTCTCTTAGAGAGTGTGTTTAAATACTTAGTCTCTTTCTAAATAAACAATAACATAGCTATCTTGCAAAAGTATTTGACTTGCCTACATATTTTAAAATTGTAGGAGGAGTTAGTTGGCGGCCACCCCTAGGCGGTTGTAAGTCTAACATTCAGGTGGTTTATCCTCTATTGCGGAGGTAAACCAAATACCCATTTTTGTCTTAGATTATCATGCTTTAGCCCTCACCAAAGCTCCCTAGATTTAGGTTCAGAGGTTACTACTTCCCTTTGCAGGCTACGAGTATAAATCCTCACCTCTTAGGCATTTCTATAACATTGTATCATGGAATTATAAGCCCTAGAATTCTAATAAAAATTCTACTCAAATAAATTAATTCAATTTGAAAAATGTAAAGCCCAACCATAGGATAGTTTGGGATGCTTACTAGGCTTCCTAGTATCTTATTTTTTATTTTTTTCAGATATTGAAGAAGGCAAGTATTGATCTTGAATTAGATGATACCTTGAAGGCATGGAATACTGAGTTCATGAAGATCAAATATCTACATGGTAAATATAAATGGTGATACAAGTCCAAGGTTAAAGAAGTTATAGCCTTAGAGGATTAGTTAGCCGAGTGCAGGACTGAACAATGGCTACTTCCCTTTCATTTCAGTGTCAGGAGGTTGATAGGACTCGGGATGAGCTAGTGGATGCTCGAGCTAAAATAGATTAGACTATGAAGACCTTAAAAGCCGCCAATACTAAGATACAGATTTTAGAGGCAGAGAATAAGGCATTACTAGCACAGATCTTGGAGAAATAGAATATAAAATTTGACTCCAACTTGAAGATTATATAGAGCTTCAAAAATTCCATGGCCTTCAAGAGTATAATTCAGAATCGAGTTCAGGAAACTCATGATCATATCTATGATATTAAGGTGAAGGATCTAGAATGTCAGCTTCTTGAAGATGGTTTTCTTCATGGTTTTCTGAAAGGGACCGTCTGGTTCCTTGCAAGACAGGTGCAGATATTGAAGGCCTTTCAACAAGTCAAGTTTCTGAAGATTCATCTCTAGTGGATGATGCTGAGAGAGCTTCTTCCTCTTTTTCTAGTGATAATAGTGAAGATGTGGATGTTATTTAATTATATTTATATTTGTATTTCAATTTGAGATCTTCTTAGTAGATGACATATGATCATGTTTATGTATGTGTCATAATGCTTTAAAATTTTATTTTAGAATAAAGTGGTTGATGTTTAAACTGATTTAGGCTATATATCAGAAAGTTATTTAGTGATGTTAGCCTGTATATTTTAAGAGAAAATCTAGCAAGAATTTTCAACCTATCTGAGCTTGTTTGTCTAAGTTCGCTCAATGACATTAACCTGTGTGGAGTAGGCATGAAGTTTTGACCTATCCGAAGTTGTTTGTCAGAGTCTTCACTCGATGATGTTAACCTATATGGAGTAGGTACGAAGTTTTGACCTATTCAAGATTGTTTGTTAGAGTCTTTGCTCGATGACATTAACCTATGTAGAGTATGTGCAAAGTTTTGACCTATCCGAGGTTATTTGTTAGAGTCTTCGCTTGATGACATTAACCTGTGTGGAGCAGGTCTAATCAAAACCACTTAGGATCGATTTTTCTTTCTTCTTATTACAATTATTTTGTTTTATTATTATTTTTCAAACAAAAATATGAAACATCAAAATATAGAGTTCAATTCGAATGTTACATAGTAAATTCATTGATAATATCTTCGTAGGTTCTCTGCATTCCAAGTGCGCGGAAGAGTTTTTCCCTCTGAATCTTTGAGTTTGAAAGTTCCTGGTTTAATCACAACAACCACCACATAAGGTCTTTCCCAAAGAGGTGAAAGTTTGTTACATTGTGGTTCTTTTCTCATAGATACTAAACTTCATAGAACTAGATCTCCAACGTTGATAGGTCTGGGCTTCACTCTTTGATTGAAGTGACGTATGATCCGTTAATGATAAGTAATATTTTTTTATTGAAGATGCTTCCCTTATTTCAGGCAATAAATCCAAATGATATAGGAGTTTTTCTTCATTATTTGTTGCATCAAAAATTTGGATCTTAAGACTAGGGATGCCGATGTCATCTAAAGTAATCGCCTCCATCCCAAAACATAAATTATAATGTTTCTCACCAGTTGGTGTTCTTGTAGTTGTTCGGTAAGCCCATAATACATTAGGGAGTTCATCCACCCATTGCCCCCTAGCCTTATCCAAACGTGTCTTCAAGACTTTTAGAATTGTTCGATTCATGACCTCAATTTGACCATTTGTTTGGGGGTGTGCTACAGCTGTGTGAACCAATTGAATGAATAAATCTTTGTAGAAGGATGTAAATTATTTTCTCATAAATTGAGTCTCGTTATCTATTATAATTTTAGCTAGAATTCCAAAATGACAAATAATATTTTTTTTCAAACAAATTATTTAGCATTGGCTTCTGTGATTTTTGCTAATGGTTTTGCCTCAACCTATTTAACGAAATAATCTATTGCCATAATGATGAATTTTTGTTGTCCAGTTGCAATAAGGAGTGGTCCCATAATATCTATTCCATATTGAGCGTAAAGCAATACGTAACTGAACGTAAGTTCGATCAGTGGAATGCGGTTGAGATTAGAATGCATCTAACAATTGTTACACTTTTTTATAAAATCTAATGCATCACTTTTTATTGTAGGCCAGTAAAACCCTTGTCTCAGGATTTTGTGGGCAAGTGCTCTGCCCCCCAAGTGTTCTCCACAAATGCCTGAATGAACTTCTCGAAGTGCATACTCTGCTTTGGATGGTGGCAGATATTTGAGATATGGTCATGTGAATGATCTATTGTATAATTCATCACCGATAATGCTAAAGTTTGTGGCTTATCGTCAAATATGGATGATGACAACTGGATCTTCTGGTAGAGCTCCATCACGTAAAAAGGCGAATATCAGTTCTATCCAAGAAACTTTCCTTGATTCATCAATGGACTGTATTTCCCAAAGTCCTTGTATGCTGGAAAAATGAATGTCTTCTACATACTTTCTCTTGTAAATATCAGAAGATGTTGAAGTAGCAAGCTTTGAAAAAGCATCAGCTCTAGAATTTTGATTTCTTAGAATGTGAATGATTTGATATTTACTTATTCAAGATAGAAGAGATTTCACTATATGAAAGTATTATGTTAGATGATAATTATGAGTGTTGAAATCCCCTTCAACTTGGGAAACTACAAGTTGCAAATCAGTGTAAATTATAAGATTTTGAACTTCATAATAAATAGCCATTTTAGCCCTACTACTAAGGCTTTGTATTCTACAACATTATTTGTAGCCAAAAACTTTAAACGTAGTTCATATTCAAAGACATCTTGTTGAGGAGAAATGAGTAGAATTCCTGCTCTAGCACCAGAGTTTCTAGATGCTCCATCAAAAAATAAAGTCCAATGTTGCGATATTGAATGATAAGAATTTATTTCAATAGAATCCGGGATGGTGCATTCAACAACAAAATCTGCTAATACCTAAGATTTGATATTTGGCCTAGGAAAAAAGTGAATATCAAATTCTCCCAATTTAACTGAAAATTTAACTAATATGTCAGAAGATTCTAGGTTTTAGAGGATAGTTTTGAGTGAAAGTTGTGTATAAATTTCGATAGAGTGAGCTTAAAAATATGTGCGTAGCTTTCTTTCCGAGAACACCAATGCTAAAGCAATTTTATCTACTAAAGGATAATGTCCTTCTACTTCAGATAGAATTTTACTAATGTAATAAATTGGTTGTTGCCCCTCATCCTCCTCACAAACCAATATTGAGCTTATTGCATGATGCGAGATAACGATATATAAATAAAGCATTTCTCCTGGGATTAGCTTTGATAATAATGGTGGTGAGGACAAATATTTTTTGATTTGCTCGAATACAGTTTGACATTCATCAGTCCATTGAAAACCATTATTTCGAGCACTCTTGAGTATTCTAAAGAACGGTAAGTATTAATCTCCCATTCGGGCTAGGAATCGTGATAAGGACACTATCCTGCTGTTTAAGCATTGTACCTCCTTTATGCTCTTTGGGGGCACCATATCTTGTATAGCCTTTATCTTTTCCAGGTTAGCCTCGATCCCTCGATGAGTGACCATAAATCCTAAAAATTTTCTAGATGTAACTCCGAAAGCACATATAGAGAGAGTTAAAAATATATTATATTGTCAAAGAAGCTTGAAACATTGATCAAGATCATTGAGGTGTTTTATCCTTTCAGTACTTTTAACTAACATATCATCCACATACACTTACATAGTATGACCAAGAAGAGTTTTGAAAACTTTATTCATTAGGCGTTGATACGTGACTCCTACATTTTTCAATCCAAATGGCATTACTCAATAACAATACAACTCTTTATTAGTCTGAAAAGTAGTGTCTTCTTCATCATCTAGATTCATCTTTATTTGATTATATCCATAGTAAGCATCCATAAAACTAAGCATTTGATGACCTGAAGTGACCAACTGGTATATGCACAGAAGAGGAAAATTGTCTTTTAGGTAAGCATTATTAAGATCAGTGTAGTCAACGCACATTCTCCATGCCCCTTTAGTCTTTTTCACCAAGACAATGTTTGCTAACCAAATAGGATAATGCACTTCTAGTATGAATCCTGCGTCTAAAAGCTTATCAACTTCCTGTTCAATTGCTTGTAGATGATCTAGAACAAAGTTTCTTTTCTTCTGAATGATGGGCTTAAATGCTGAGTTAATTTTGAGGGAATGAGATATTACCCCAGGATCAATTCCTAGCATATCTCTTGGACTCTAGGCAAAAATATTCTGGTTTTGGTGCAAAAAATTAATGTACTCCTTTCTTTCATCCTCAGAGAGCAATGAACCTTCTTGCAATATTTTTGAAATATATTCTTCTGATAAAGGGATGCTGATCAACTCTTCAAATGGTGACACTCTCTGGAGTATTTCTTCATCTCTTAAATCAAAATTTTTGAAGCTTAATGTTATTGAGGGCTGTGGTCGGGCCTACCTCAAGTAATAGGTTTGTGCTATCTGTTGATTACCACGAACCTCTCCTATTCCATTAGAGGTTGGAAATTTTATTTTCAGATGAGGTATGGAAGCGATAGTGCTAAAAATTGATTGCAAGGGTCTTCAAAAGATAGCATTATAGGTTGATTCTAATTTAATTATCATAAATTGAATCAAATGTGTGGCTTGTTTAGGAAATTCCCCAAGAGTAATAGGGAGTGTTATTATTCCTTATACCCTTACTGGTCGATTATCAAAGCCATATAACGGCCCAGCAGTTGGTTAGAGTTTTTCTTTTACAAGACCCAATTTTAAGAATATCGAGTAGAATAATACATCAACAGAGCTACCATTGTCAACCAAAATTCTCTATTACTTGATAACAATATAACCCTATTAGTCTAGAAAGTAGTGTCTTCTTCATCATCTGGATTCATCTTTATTTGATTATATCCATAGTAAGCATCCATAAAACTAAGCATTTGATGACCTGAAGTGGCGTCGACTAACTGGTATATGTGCGGAAGAGGAAAATTGTCCTTTAGGCAAGCTTTATTAAGATTAGTGTAGTCAACGCACATTCTCCATGCCCCACTAATCTTTTTCACCAAGACAACATTTGCTAACCAAATAGGATAATGCACTTCTAGTATGAATCCTGCGTCCAAAAGCTTATCAACTTCCTGTTCAATTATTTGTAGATGATCTAGAGCGAAGTTTCTTTTCTTCTGAATGATGGGCTTAAATGCTGAGTTAATTTTGAGGGAATGAGATATTACCCCAGGATCAATTCCTAGCATATCTCTTGGACTCCAGGCAAAAATATCCTGGTTTTGGTGCAAAAAATTAATGTACTCTTTTCTTTCATCCTCAGAGAGCAATGAACCTTCTTGCACTATTTTTGAAAGATATTCTTCTGATAAAGGGATGTTGATCAACTCTTCAACTGGTGATGCTCTCTGGAGTATTTCTTCATCTCTTAAATCAACATTTTTGAAGCATCCTGTTATTGAGGGCTGTGGTCAGGCCTGCCTCAAGTAATAGGTTTGTGCTATCTGTTGGTTGCCACGAACCTCTCCTATTCCATTAGAGGTTGGAAATTTTATTTTCATATGAGGTATGGAAGCGATAGTGCCAAAAATTGATTGCAAGGGTCTTCCAAAGATAGCATTATAGGTTGAGTCTAATTTAACTATCATAAATTGAATCAAATGTGTGGCTTGTTTAGGAAATTCCCAAAGAGTAATCGGGAGTGTTATTATTCCTTATACCCTTACTGCTCTATGGTCAAAGCCATATAATGGCCTAGTAGCTGGTTAGAGTTTTTCTTTTACAAGACCTAATTTTAAGAATATCGAGTAGAATAATACATCAACAGAGCTACCATTGTCAACCAAAATTCTCTTAACATTATAGCAAGGATCTCCAATCCCCGCATTGATAACTAAGCGATCTTGATGTGGAGTTTGTATCCCTTCGAAGTCAAAATGATCAAATACGATAGACTGATCAATTCGTAACCTCTTCATTCTAGGCTCTTTTGGTGTAATGAGTAGAACTTGATAAGAAAATTATGGTCCATCAATGATAGTTCAATTTCTCCGTCTATTTATCGATCTTCTTGCGGTTGTCTTGGTTGGCTGAGATTGGTTTTACCCTCTCACATGATTATTATTATTATTTCTTTCTTGATTCTGAACAAACTGTCGAAGGTAGCCATGCTATAATAACTTTTCAATTTCTTCCTTTAGATGTCTATAAGCCTAAGTAGTATGTTTGTATCCTCGATGAAAATAACAATACTGATCCTGATTTTTAATGTTTGGCCTTAGGGGATTAGACCATTTGATATTATTTTTATTCTGAATAGCCATTAAAATGTTCGTGCGAGAGACATTTAATGGTCTATATTCTTTTTGCTGGTGAGGCTCATGCGATGATTGGGCAGACTTAAGAGGCAGGCTCTGAAACTTTCGACAATCATGCTTTTTTATTGAGATGCTTGAAGACTATCATTTGCATCTCCTTTATTCTTTTTAGAAGAATGTTCGAATTACTTCTTATGGGCATTGATGGCCTCATCTTCCATGATCTGTACCTATACTCTTCGTATGAGGTCTCCATAAGAAGGAACAGTTTCTCTCATCAATGATGAGTAGAAAGGTTCAGGCCTTAGGCCTCCTAGAAAAATACCTCATAATAATTCAGGGTCTACTCCTAGAATTTGGCGAGCTTCACTCGAGAATCTTTGAAAATACTTTTTTAGTGTTTCTCCTTCATTTTGATGTATTCTAAAAAGGTGAAATGGATCTTTAATGGTTCATCGATTTAAAATGAATTATTTGACAAAGAGTTTGGCCAAATGAGAGAAGTTAAGAATGCTCCCTTGAGGGAGGGAATAGTACCATGTACCAGCTTGTCCTTTGAGAGTAACCACAAAAACTTGAAAGAGTAAAGCATCAGAGGCTTGTTGGATGTGCATAATAGTCCTATAATGACTAATGTGCTCATAAGGATCAGAACTCCCATTGCAAGGCTCCATGTTAGGTAGTTTAAACCCCATCGGGATGGGTTGCTGAAGAACTGAATCATGCAAAGGAGAAGATTCTTGAATGCTCCGATGAGGAATGAATTGTCTATCACTTTGAGGAAATTCTTCTCAGACTAGATGCCGCAACTCATTTCTAATGGATTCACAGGATGTTCCTATAAAAAGGGGCCGATTCAACCCCAGTAAAGAGGCGGGGGGATTGTAGGTTGGTTGGACGACATAAGAATGGTGAGTTGAACTAGCAGTATCATCAATATCCATATTAGAATGATGTTCATAGAGAGTTTTTGCATGATCATGAGGGGGTTCTTCATTAGTTTCCCTAATAAAATCAACTCCATCTTGTTGTCGATATCATTGATTTACACCAAGTTGTGGTGCCCTTCTCAGTTGTCCAGCTCCTAGTAAATGCTAAAGGATTTGAGCCTATTGTTCCTCCATTCTTCTCATATGCTCCTCAAAGGTACAAAGTGTTTCACCTAGTTGTGGTTTTGATCTTGTTGGGAAACATGGTTGTCTGTCATAATGAAGTAATGGGAATCAGTTTCCCACAGATGGAGCCAAATTATTGTGTGCTAGAAAACTTATAGCGGTAGAATAAAATTTCACGCCTTAGCTTCATTAGGAAATCCAGCACGCACACAGATAGTTGAAAAGAGAATAAGAAACTTCAGAATTTTTACGTGAAAAAATCCTAGGAAGAGGGTAAAAACCATAGGGCCTAGCCCAATAAAGATGCTTCATTATACATATTCTTTGGAGTACAGAGTTTAAGTCTTCCCGATAGTGGGATTACAAAATTGCATGTAAGAAATCCTGATAATGGGAATTCTAGAATCAAGTTACAATAGCTATGCAGTGGTAGTTGGACTGTAACGGTTGTTGGCGGCAGTCAGCGACGATAATTGACGGCGATCGATGACAACAATGGTGATGAGGAACTTCAAACTTCTAGCTCTCTCCCAGCATTCTCCCAACTTCGCCTCTAGCTCCTTCCCCCCTTCATGATAAAAATGGAGTCTTATTTATAGGATTCTGAGAGGGCATTTTGGTCATTGTAGTCAAAATCTCAAAACACTCCGTCATATGGTGTATATCAATTCATTTGATCATAGATAGTTTTTTGGTGATTTGACCATTCAAATGATCTTCAATTTGAGTGATCTTAGACTCGTTGGATTTGTCTTGTCAAGCAACTCGATTTGACTATAAGCACGTCAAATTTGGAAGTCAATTGATCATCGAATTAGTGTCTCAAAGTTTTCATATGTAGCTTCCTGGCTTGATTTGACCCGATTCTAGTATTATTGGACTCATCTCATTGAGTCGATTAATATGATTGAATATATGCTTTAACTTGAAATCTATGCTTGATTTATAAATTTTATAGGGATATATAAACTATAATCACATGTAAATCTAATAACTCACAACAACCACCATGAGGAAAAAACTGACAGTAACTTAATAATTAAAATTTATATTTGAGAGGAGCTCAACCTTCTAGTTTCAATATTTAATTTGAAAAATAACAAAAAAAATGAATGATCAAGCTGAACAAAGTGATCGACATTATCAAGCTTATTACTTATGAAAATGCGAAGGAAATAAACAACCAATGCATTCATCTTTAGTTGACAATGATGAACTCAACTTTGAGGGCCAAGTTGTTGCTTCCTCTAAAACTACAAATTAGATTCTTGTAACTTAATCAAGTAGAATCAGAGAATTCCTGATGTAGAAGAGATGAGCAAGAGGGATGAGCCACCTCACTGAGTTTTGTGGCAGGAACAAAATGAAGAAGAGCTACCCAACAATGTTGGAAGCACAACAACTGTGAAGAGCTATGATGGGAGGATCATGGGATGAAAGGTTCACCAGATGAGAATATGATGAGGGTTTAAAGGAGAAGTGGATTTGAAAAGACAGTGATAAAGATAGAAAAGCAAATATTAGAGTTAGAGTTTAGATGTTAAATATATCATTTTAATAGTTTTATATGGTATGTATGTAATTCTTTCTAAAATAAAAAAGCTTCTTTCGTGCTCACATGCTCTCTATCTCTCTCTCTCTCTTTATTATGTAAGAGATATATATATATATATATATATATATATATATATATATATATATATATATATATATATATATATATATATATATATATATATATATATATATATATATATATATATATATATATATATATATATATATATATATATATATTTCTAAAATTAATATATAGTTCTAATAAGCTAACCAAAAAATAATCTTCAGTTACACTTCAAAGCAACATAAAGATGTTTGGCTATTATAAACTAGTCCAAATATAAGAGGGACTAGCCATATTTGGCTTTTGAAATTGAGTTAAGGTGATAAGTCTAGTCATGTTCCAAAGCCTAGTAAGCTTTAATGTATGGCCAAAATTTAAGAAAGATCAAGTAGTTATAAATGTTGTGATAGCTAGAATATTATGTAGTATCAAAATGCTTAGGCTAGTCTAGGCTCTTAACCAATTGATATAGAACATGCCTTATATGAATATTAAATTAATTAAATATTAACTTCTTCATAATAATACTTAAAAATAAAAGAGAGAAATGCATATCTAAGAGAAAAATAAAGATAATGCCAATCCAAAATGGTTATTAATAGGGACTAAAATTACATAGAAGCTATCTCCTTAGACTAAGCATGCAATATTTCAATGAATAAAAAAGAGTACACAAATATATTTTAATATAATTATGAAAAATATCACACAATTATAGAATAACTAGAGCTAAAATCATAAAATAAATAATCATACATCATATAAACTATAGATCAAACCAAATAAAAAAATCTTAAGATGTGGAAAAGATATACCTAAAATATTTGGTATTTAATGACAACATCTCACTACTAGGGCATTAACACCCATCTTCCCCAAGATTTTTCAAATCATCATGATAAAGAAAAAAAATTATTTAATCTCACTCATCTGTATTACTCATCAAAGAAACAAGCAAATTTTTTTATCTAGAAACATGCCTTGTATGGGAGATGGCCACTAAATATAAATGGCACCAATGACTATAAAAAAATACATGATATGAGGCTAAAGTTCTTCATGAAAAATTACAAAAAAATAATCTAAATATTTATATCCAAAGATTATAATTTTTCAATATGATGCAATTTGATTTAGCTTGACTTTTAAACTAGAGATTTGTATAGTATCTTCTTAGATTTCCAACAAGCCTAAAGTCACCCAAAATAGTGCATTAAACTAAAAGATATGGTCAAAATACTAAAATTGTGCAAGATGAGATAAGACTAAAAAACTATTGAACTATGATAAAGCAATTTTTAAAAACTACTTAAAATTATGATAAAATATTATTTAAGTAGATTAATTTAAGATTTCACTCATGTAGAATATATTTTGAGTGAGCACGACTACAAGTATAAATTAGGTTAATCTGGCGAAAGTCCTTGACATTAAAGGTGCCCCACATTGTGCTTACAATTATTTTTCGACCAATGTCATATATTGAATAAATTTTTGAGTAATTTTACATTTTTAGCATATAGGATATAACTAATAATAGTTAGAGAAATCATTTATAAATTAAATATATCCTTGAGTGGAAAGAATTGAGAAAAACCTCATATATCAGAATGCGCTAATCCAAGTGATTTAGAAGCACAAGTTGTTGAAATAAAAAAAATGAAGGATATGACTCTTTGGTAGTTATCATGAATAATATTTAATAAATATTTTTTTAAATGCATAAGTAGAAAAATTATATTAATAATAAAGACAAAATAGAGCTACTCGGATGTTCAAGATAGTGATGCCACACCATTGATGCAACTTTATAAGATAAAAGAGCTTAAATTCATTCAGTTGGAAATGGAGCTGTAATGGGGTGCAACCTTTATAAAAGTACCAATCCTCAATTTTAAAGCTAAAAATAATGAAAGAAATTAAGCAATGATTGTCAATGAAAACTTATTAATTATAAAAATATTATGAGGGAGATTTTACACAATGAGCATGTTAATTTTGAAGCTTACAAGATGGAGTGGGAAGAATGAATTGATTAGTTTTAACAAAATGTAGGGGTTGACCATTGTCAAGAAAAACTTGGTCAATTTGTATACAAGGTCAAGATTGCAAAAGCTAATTCAAGTTGGCAGTGAAGTGAGACATTGCTTTTAAATCTAAATACCAATTTAAAATGGCTAGCTATAAAGTTGTGAACAAGGCATGTGATGAAATAAAGGAGAGGTATAACTTTGATTTGATCTATGATAGTAGTAGTATGCCAAGTAAACACCTTTACCATATAATTGGCACTCAAGATAAGCACTCTAATTGTGACATCTCTTACCTAGTTGTTTAGTTGAAGTGTCACCGTTCATTCCTTAATGATAGCTATAGAAACATCCTTAAACAAAGAAAAGAGGAAGCAATCTACCACTACCACACGTTGAAGAGAAAGCAACAAAGATTTAGATGAACTATATGGAGTCAATAGCAATGTATTCACAATTTAATTCTTCTACAATGTTGTCTTCTTCATTAAATAATAGCAAATAATGATCATTAAACTTGATCAAAATGAGAGTAGTATGAATAGTAACTTTGAACGCCTAGTAAGTTGGTGGGGGACTATTTATAATGTATAATAAAATTTTCTTAGTATCATAAATAGATCGATAGTAGTTTTTTTTTTTATCATCTTTGGCTTTGAATTCTAAGATATATTTTTGCACGGCTTGATTTTTCATAAATGGGTTTTGTATCTCATTATTTTTAATTGAATAACCCATTGCCAATTAATCAATTGAAGAATTTTTCAATGGTGATTCAAGCATCAATATTGAACTCAAGATTTAATACATAACAATGGTGACTACAATTGTGAAGAATATAGCATTAAAACTTTTGGATTTATTAGCATCAATGGATTATAATCAAGATTAGCAGATACTTGGCTGATGCCAAAGATAATTTGCTTGGGTGGGCAACTCATAGAGCCATGAACATATCCATTGAAAGCCATTTGCTTCGAATAATTTATAATTTAATACCTCCTAATAGGGTAAGGTTCAACCAAGAGTGGAATGTAAATAATGTTTTAAATATTTAATAGGATGATGATGCTACTCATTTTGAGAATAATAATTATGAGCAAATTGTAGGGATGCATGGATGAGATGAGCAAATTAACTATAATAAATCAAAGATTAGAATAGAAGTTCTAAGCAAGCAAAGAACAAAGAATGAAATAATAAAAATTTAAAATGATGAAACACAAGAATTTGCCTTGATGTTACAACTCTAGTATCATAATAAATTACATAATTGATGCAATGAACATATAAAAAGTAACCATAAGATATAAAAAAGAAGAAGTTTTTCATGCTTTTAGTACTTTAAATTAAAAACTAAAATTTCTAACATATAGTTAAACATAAAATATATACAAAGATTAATACACCTTTAATTAGTTAGAAGTGGCAATTTTTGTCTTACAACTACATCTAGGAATTGAATAAGTTGTCGGCAGTAAACGATAAAGATTAGTATATAGGGTTTTGTGGTGTGATGTAAATGAGATAAATGATTTCCTTGTATGGCTGGTTGTTGCTCCTATCTAAGAGCAGGAATGCTAGCCGTAGAACAATTATCAAATAAAATATTAATATGCCATTCGTGTGAGATTTGACAAATGAATAGACTAGTCAAAATATTCATCTCTACTTCATGTCATTTATCAATTGGTTGGTAAGGCATTTTGTATTTTTTTAAAAATTTTTTTTGAAAAAACCTAACTTTGATTAATCAAGATCGAAAGATCTTAACAATTTCAAATTTTTTTTATTAACTGAATTAACTAAAATAAAAAAAGGCACTTACGTACCACTGAATTTCTATATATTTATATATTTAATACTTAAATATTTCTACTATTTTAACACTTTGGTATTTGAATCACATTAAAATTTATACATAAATGGTGTATTTTTTTTACATAAGTTATATATTAGTGTTATTTTTATTTAGATATTAGTGTGTTATAAAGGTGAAATTAAAAATTTAGGCATTAGATAGTTGTATGAATGTAAATACCTCTCAAAATATATTAGATAATGCTACTCCATGAATGAATAAAGTAATTTAAAGAGTATTAAAATAAGTGAGATAAAATAAATGAATATTTTATATTTTTTCTTTTACTTTTTAATCATTTTATTATTTCATACTAATTGAGATAATATGACATCTATGGAACATTTATTTGACAAATTAGACATATAAACATTAATAAAAATAAAAGATCATCATAAGTAGTCGTACACTTAAGTGTTGGAAAGATAATATATGTAAACATTAAAAGATGAAAGTTGTGCATGAGAAATAATATTTTTATTAATAAAAGAAAACTCATTTTCAACTTCAATTCATCATCAATAACATCCTTATATTTTTTTCAGTAATATATGTCATCATAATAAAAAATTATAATAAAATTATATAAGGCGAGCAAGATGTGTTTGGTGGGAGCAACAACTTAGATAATCATTTGAATATGGATAGACTTGAGTGGCCTATAAGAATAATTAGAATCATAGATAACATTGACTAATCACCTGGCATAAATATCATTTAATGGATTTTTTTTTTCATGATTTGAATTAGAGTTAGTTCATAACAATCTATATCTTCCACATGATTCCCACATCCTTATGTATGTGTTTATTTCAGACAAGGTTTCTTAAGGCATGATTAAGAGCGTAAGAAAGCGGCTGAAATGAGAAAGATGGGTTACAAGTAAGTGACGAGGTAAACCTTACAAGTGTTATGAGAACATGCAACTATACGTCCATGATTGATGTTGGCTCTTGGGGCACACAATATATGCAAGCAAGTGTAAAGAAGAGGAGCTCTAGATTTGAAAAAGAAAAAAAAAAAAGAGGAGCTCTAGATTTAGCAACTTCAACAACTTTGATGTGATCAATGGAGTGAAAGTGGAAGGAGGGGATGAAAGAAAAGAAATATTGACATCTCCATCTTCTTATTCTTCATAATCTTAGTGCAATTAGGTAAACTCTAAATCCTAGGTGTAGTTAACTTTTTTAGTAATTTAGTTATATTGTTTGAAGATAAATTAAGGTGATATTAAGTGGCTTATTGAGAATTAAATTCAGGGGAAGCTTGAGCTAATAAACCCTAACCCAAGATTTCTACCTCTACAGTTTTGAAGAAATATTAGATGTTGTAATTTGAATTACATTGATTTGCACTTATTTATTTATTTATTTTATTACTATTTTTTAATTCATTGTTACTTTACCGACTTTTTTTACTTACATTACTTTATGGAGTCATGAGAAATATAATGATACAAATCTTGCTTAAATATAAAATATTTTAAAAAAATGTATAGAAGAGCTTTTAATTCAAGGAGCATATGAATACATATATCCTAATATAATAGGTTGACATAATATCCTAATAATATAAGTAAGAGTTCATAATAAAATGTATATGTCGTAAAGAACACTTTAGGATAATGATGATGATGATGCCCTAAATCACATAATTATTTCGTTATTTATATTAATGCCCGTTCCTATAAGATGTTAAAGATCCATTAATTAATAGAACTAATCTAACATCAAGAACTGATGTCCATTAGTAAGAAAGATTAATGTGACAATTACTACATAGCTCTAATTCACTTATTCTATAGCTTCATTATCTTCCAATCTTCAATGACACTAAAGATGACATTCATAATCCTCTGAATCTCCAAGTTATTTTGGATTCCCAATAGGAAAGTTGACAGAGAGTTTCTTTGAGATTTTGAAAGATGATTTTATCAGGAGCCTTTGCTTGCTAAAATTAAAATATCTCAATATTAATAATTTATAAATGTTACTCGTTATGTGTCAGATATTGATAATTTTTGATGTATGGATAAATTTTGAAGATTGAGCATGTGATCCTTATCAATATATTTATGATCTAAAAAATTATTTCATCTTTGATAGATAAGTACACTCTTTGATGATAAAAATAAGCTTAAGAATATTGCTTTTATAGCTCTCACTAATGACATTTTCAAAACACAATTTACACACGCACAAATATATTAAACATCTATTCCCAATTAAATTGATAAAATATAAGGATTGAAAAATTGACAGAGTTAAGCAAGCCAAATAAAGAAGAGCATTAATATAAAAGAGAAAGCCACCAACAAAATCAAAGGATAAAAATTAGAATAAAAAGGAGAGTTAAATCACTCTATGATTCAATAAAGATAAAATATAAAATAATGCCATATAACCTATTAATTTCAGAGTCCCAAACTTCACAACAAACCACTTAATTTTAAGGATGCTAAGTTGCTTGATTAAAAAAAGATTAAAAAAAGATTAAAAAAAGATTTTTTTAAAAAAAGATAAACTTTTGGCTTGCTCAAGCCTAGCCAGCCGAGCCAATGACGGGTAGTTAGGTGAGGATCTGGTTGCGCCTATGAGATTATTTATAAAAAAAAATTCAAAATAATTCTAATATTTACGAATTTTGCCATCCACCTCCTCCCTCCAACTACCACGTGATGTAATCAAGCTCACCAACCCCCGAATTGCCGACTCCTCTCTTCTACTTCCCTTATAAAAAATCTGCATTCTTCTCCTACCGATCTTTCTCAGGGCAAAAACCTCCCCAATCTTTCTCCCTCTCTCCCAATCCCCAATTGGGAAAATAAGAAATCTAGAGAGAAACGTGAAGGAGAAACGAGAAAATGGCTCTCGTAAGTGGTTCCGCCCTTTCCATGAACCCCCTCAAGAAACCCTACCAACTTTCCTCAGCCGCCTCAACCGCTGGCTCCGGTAAAGTAAAACAACCGGCTATCCTACCATCCAAGTATATTTCATCCACCCAATCTATCTCCGCCGTTCACGCGGCGGAGCCAGCCAAGAACCCTGTCTTCGCCGAGAAGCCCGGGCTGGCGACGAGGCCTGGGAAGTGGGCGCCGAACAGCTGGACATCTAAGAAGGCGCTGCAACTTCCGGAGTATCCTAAAAAGGAAGAGCTGGACTCGGTACTCCACACTATCGAGAATTTCCCACCGATCGTGTTCGCTGGCGAGGCCCGACATCTGGAGGAACGCCTCGGCGATGCTGCCCTCGGCAAGGCCTTCCTCCTCCAGGGCGGTGATTGCGCTGAGAGCTTCAAGGAGTTCAACGCCAATAACATCAGGGATACCTTCCGCATCCTCCTTCAGATGGGCGTCGTCCTCATGTTCGGCGGCCAGGTGCCGGTCATCAAGGTAAAATTATTCCCTATGCAAAACCATAGATCTGGATCTGGATGCGTCTCCCGCTCCTTTATACCGTCCGATCTATTGGGGACCAGTTCTAACCGCTGGATATGTGGATTAGGTTGGGAGGATGGCGGGGCAGTTCGCCAAGCCGAGGTCAGAACCGTTCGAAGAGAAGGACGGGGTCAAGCTGCCCAGCTACAGGGGGGATAACATTAACGGCGACGCGTTTGATGAGAAATCCAGGATTCCAGATCCCCAGAGGATGATCAGGGCCTACTGCCAATCAGCGGCCACCCTCAATCTTCTTCGTGCCTTCGCCACCGGCGGTTACGCAGCGATGCAACGCGTTACTCAATGGAATCTGGACTTCACCGAGCACAGCGAGCAAGGGGACAGGTACAATCTAAACCCTCGCTATCAATCTCCATTTCGGCGTTTCCCTCGCTCCTTTCTCTCCCATTTATTATTCGTAGTAATTCCCTTATTTCTCGAATCAGATTATTTTTCTGTCGGTGCATCGGCAGATCGTTTTTTCTTCCAATCATGTTTGTTTTTACCATTTGTGATAAAATTGGGTACATGTATCTTGTCTTCATGGTGCTTGATGATTTTTCTGAACCAGGTACTTGGAACTCGCCCACCGAGTGGACGAGGCGCTGGGCTTCATGGCAGCCGCCGGTCTGACAGTAGATCACCCAATTATGCAGACGACCGACTTCTGGACTTCGCACGAGTGTCTCTTACTTCCCTACGAACAGGCACTTACCCGGGAGGACTCGACGTCAGGGCTCTACTATGACTGCTCCGCCCACATGCTGTGGGCCGGCGAGCGTACCCGGCAGCTTGATGGTGCCCACGTCGAGTTCCTCCGTGGCGTCGCTAACCCCCTAGGAATCAAAGTCAGCGATAAGATGAACCCTAGCGATCTCGTCAAGCTCATTGAGATCCTAAACCCGCGAAACAAGCCCGGTAGGATCACCGTAATTACGAGGATGGGTGCGGAGAACATGAGGGTGAAGCTGCCACATCTCATCAGGGCCGTCCGCTCCGCCGGTCAGATTGTGACTTGGGTTAGTGATCCCATGCACGGGAACACCATCAAGGCCCCCTGCGGCCTCAAAACTCGCCCATTTGATGCCATTCGGGTAAGTCAACTGAACCTTTGATTCTTCAAGTTGCAACATGAGTCGTTGAATGAGCAAGTCTTGCTGTTGGAAAAATTTTTTTAAAAAAACTTTGAATCATATCATGATAAATTTTCTATATCTTAGTTTTTAACTTATTTTAAGATTGATATAATTTAATTTTTAATTAATTATTTATATATTATATTCATATTAAATAAATATAATAATTTTGAGATTCAACATAATTATAATTTGATGGAGATATTCTTTTTTTTCATGTTGATTTATGTATTTTGGTCAATGTCAACTACAATTTGATTTTTATTTTCGTTGGAATCAATATTTTCATCAAGCATTTTTTTAATAGATATTTGAGCGGATTTAGGCATCCCCACGTAGTGACATAAAAGACTTATTATATATTTCATCGAATTTAATTATATATATATATATATATATATATATATATATATATATATATATATATATATATATATATATATATATAATATTGAATTCGAGATTTTCTAGTCTCTTAATTGATAGTTTAAACTATGTGTTTTTTAACCCTCTCAAGCATGATAGATCAAGCATAAGGCTCATAAGACTCACAAATCATACAAATCACTCTTATGCAAATCCTTTTGATACCATTGGTTAGGAAGTGTGAATTAAAGAGGAATCTAATTTAGACATCATACGCCATTGTTCAAATATGATTTCAATTAGGTGTATACGTTTGGTTGATTTGGATAGATTGGATGATAAATTTTTAAAATCAATTGGTTTTGGATTCCTAAAAATATTAAATCAAACTGACCAAATAAAATGTAAAACCAAATAAATCGAATAATAATTTGATTCAGTTATTTTGATTTGGTTTTGGATAAACAGAAGTTTGCTATATTTAAAAATTATTTGTATAATATTTTATTGTATAATGAACAAGCAATAGTAATTTATATTTATAATTCTTATTATAAGTCTATAATATATAAATTAATAATATCATATATCATATAATTATTTTGATTTATTTATTTCCATCTAAAATTTTATTTAACAAATCGGTCCAAAAATTAAAAACCAAAGTTTTCGTTAATTAAAACCAAAATCCAAATTATTAAGTTCGAAATTAAACTAAATTACTCAAAAATTTTAGTTCAATTTGATTTTTTGATTAAAATTAAATAATGCACACCCCTAATTTCAATGCAAATGTTTGAGCATATCACAAAGTTGGATCCATATTTTAAAATTAATATACTTTTTAACTACCTATTTAATCTAAATTCTCACATATTTTCACCGATCATCGTTATTAACTTTATACGATTTATTGATTTGTGATATATTTTCTCCTTAATTGTTTTCTGATATTCGTTTCTACTTACATTAATTATGCATACTTCATCTCTCATAAGTCTCCAAATTATTGAAATTTATCAGGTTTTGTTGGCTTATTAACATCCGTCACTAGATGTCATCTTATTGGCAGATATTTAATGAATTCTGATAATAAATGGTTTTCGTTCGGGTATCTCAGGCGGAGGTGCGGGCCTTCTTCGACGTGCACGAGCAAGAAGGGAGCCACCCCGGCGGCGTGCACTTGGAGATGACGGGGCAGAACGTGACGGAGTGCATCGGGGGGTCGAGAACCGTCACTTTCGACGACCTGAGCTCGAGGTACCACACCCACTGCGACCCGAGGCTCAACGCCTCCCAGTCCCTTGAGCTCGCCTTCATCATCGCCGAGCGCCTCCGGAAGCGCAGGATCAATTCGAACCAGGCCGTTCCTTCTTCCTCCGCTTCCTCCTCCTCCTTTCTCGGATTATGAGCAGTGGGACCCGCCTTCCCTACTTTGCATCAAGGTAGGTGGTGGTGGTGGTGGTGGTGGTGGTGGTGGTGAGTAGTTGAGTTGAGCTGTGATGAGTCTATTTGTAGGCCCGTTTGTTTTGAAGACGTGTTTAATGTTAGATAATTGACGCATTTCTGCTCACCTATATTAATTATTCGGAATGGTATAAGATTTATATGATTATGGAATTGCTGTTTCCTCTGAGTCTACTGTTTTGGTTTATATGTGAGTATACATTTTCTTTGTGAAGGGGAATGAAATTGAGATGTTTGGGTTGCTGAAGCATGGGCTGACAATGTTGATTTGTAATTATATCTAGTTTAAAATTTTAAAAAATAAGATCAATTATATATATATATATATATATATCAATGTTGAATTTATGTATTTTTATTAATTGAAATTTTTATAATTTTTTTAAATGAGGTGTTTTAATGTAAATATAATTCTAATTAGTAAGAAATGCATAAACAAGTAAAAAAATTAAAATAATTGATAAAATAATTTTAAAAATCAAAGTGCATTTTAAAAATTATTTAGGAACAATATTTTAAAACAAGTGATAATAATAATTATTAAGCAATAAGAGTGATATTGAGTTTGAGCAAACTTGAATTTGAAGATATCAATATTCCACATGAGCGAAATTTAAGTTTGGATAAAAGTGATCAATTTTAAGCTGTGGTTATTTAGTTACTTGAAAAAAAAATGCAATATAAAGTTAATATAATATATTTAGAACTTTAGGTTATTTGGTTGAAAAGTTTTCAAATATTTGTGTTTATTTTTTTATAGAATGAATGTGAAAGCATTTCAATGATGATGATGGCGGGAAGGGTGAGCAGAAAGTGGGAAGCTAGCCTAGTGATGGATGGCGATACGGGCAAGGGCGGTCTTGACTAGAATATGTATTTGATACCCAAAAGCAATTTCCAATACATCATAAATCACTCTTCCAAAGTATTTCAAATGCACCACAAATATATTGTGTATTTATTTGACAGTAGTCCGAACACACAAAATCTTAAAACTCGTTGCATTTACTTTACTTTACACTCTTAATTTACTCAATCAAATAGCCCCTAAGCTTTAAACTAATTCAATAAAAGTATAGTAATTTATTAAATTTTTTTAATTATTTTTATATAAAATATTTAAGATTTTATTTATAAATAAATTGTGTTAGCACACAAATATATTCATATTTCATGTATTAAATTGAATTGAGTTGAATTAAACTAAATTTGGTTAAAGTATTCTTAAGTCGAGAGTATATTGATTTTAGACATAAGTATGAATACACATATAAAATGCATATAAATCAAAGTTTGGATCATTTTTAGTTTAATTTTATAAAATTGAATATATGTATTGCCTCAAGATTCGACCTTGTTCAATAGATTTTAATATAATATATCATTCAACTCCATATTTTTTAAAATCAAAATTTATTAGGTCCAAAAATATTGGAAAAAAAAACATCCATGCTCATAATTTTAACTCTTTGATTGATGTGAAAATTATAAAAAATTTGAAAAGTCATAACATTTTTTTAGTAGTTTAAAAACACAAACACTAAGTTTGAATCAACGAAAATAGGTCTGGCACTAAAATATTTGCAAGAGGATTGTCGAAGCAGCCACTTGCAATGACTGACCACAGGAGTGGTCATGTGTGTGTGTGTGCGAGCCACCATGAGTGCATAGGTGAGTGTGGGCGTGATCGTCGCACCTTGTCATAGGAGTGCATGCGCGTGCAAGCATGATTGTGTGCCTCTATGGGTGCGCAAGCATGATCAGGTGCACGTGTGAGCCCCTCCGTGAGTGTGCAGCTGTGTAAGTGTGATTGCGCACTCTACCTTGGGCGTACAAGCACACCTGAGTGTGATGATGGGCAAACGTGCACGCAACCATGGGAGCACAAATGTGTGAGCATACTCTCAAACACATGTGTGTGCAAGATAGTGACATCCCATGTGCCAGGCACGCGCATGCGAGCAGCTATGAGCCAAGGGGGCAAGCCTGTAGACTACCACGTGCGCACAGGTGTGCACACGCGCGGAAACTACAGTACTGTTAGTTCCTTGTTATTTTAGAATACAAAAATGCTCTTTTTTTATAAAATTCTAAAAGATTTCTCTTTTTTTATTTAAATAGAATTTGCAAAGTTATGTTAATTTTTAATATAATTTAAGGAGTTTAAATTTTCTTTTTATTGTGAAATTTAAAAAAAAATTATTTTATCATTATTATTTAATATTTATTTTTTAAAAAGAATTTGAGAAGTCAATTTTCACTTATAAATATCCTCTAAGGGGATGATAAAAATTCACATTCTTTTATTTTTCTTTTGCTTTCCTCAATTGAATTATATAAGTAATAGCAGGCTCTAGTTATCCTCTATATTGAGGCTCGAAACGAACATGGTTCAGCAACTCGTATTCCGCATTTAAGCTCCGTTGTGATTTTGGGATCTTCTCTTCTTCTCCAAATCATAGTTTCCTCCACTTATCTATATAAACAGTGTGTAATTTCACCCTCATAGACTCCATCACTTATCTATGTTGAGAGTTGAAACTGACATGGTAGGCGACACGTATCCTATATTCAAGCTCCAATGTGATTCTAGGCTCTTCTCTTATTCTCCAAGTCTTAGTTTCCTTCAGTAACATATATAAACAATACATAATTCTTCCCTCGTAGGCTCAAATCCTTATCTTTGTTGAGGCTTAAAAATGACTTAGTTAAACATCACGTATCCTATATTTAAACTCCAATGTGACACTTGGTTTTTTTTTATAGAGATGTTTATAGCTATCATGGGTAGGGAGAGAGTAAAATCTTTTTATAGGCTCAAATGCATCTCTTATATCTGTTAATGCTTTTGCTCCCCAGCATAAAATATATATAATTTTTATCTTTTAAAGTTTTTGCCCCGTAAAGATGATATAAATTTTTAAGTGAAAATTTTATATCTTTTTTAGGCTTATGACAAAAGAATTTTGATGTATGCATATCTTCTGAGGGGTTTTTTTTTTTTTTTTACTTTTAAAATTTTGTATGTACTTATATCTTTTAATACTTTCACCTTCTAAAGATTTTGATGTATCTACACCTTGTAAAGCTTTTAGCTTTTGAAAATTTTCATATCTATATACCTTTTGAGGCATTCATCTTTTAAGATTTTTGATGTATTGATACATTCTAAGGTTTTTACCTTTTGAGATTTTTCATATACCTGAAATTTTTTAAACTTTTATCTTTTGAGATTTTTAATAAGCAGAGACTATATCAACCACTACATAGCATGCATCAAGACCAATGAGATGTCTATAACTAGTGATGAAGCCATCAATGGAGACCTCAAAACTCACATAAAATCCCTCAAAAGATTCATCATCCTTAATGCAAGAATATGCTATATAAGAACATGAATTTCTTTATAACAATTCAACTTGAAATGCAAATATCCAGCTATAATTTTCATCAAAATAACAAAAATTACAATCACACATTGCTTCCTTGATCTCCGCAACTTCATATGCGTAAGTGATAGGTCATACATATTCTCTAAATTATTGTTAATATGCTTTTGAGAGATATCAAGATTTTTTCTTAAAAATTTTATAATTTGTTAAAGCCACCTAAGAGATTGTTACTTATTTGTTTCCTGCTACAAGAAACAAATGTATTAACTCTAACTTTCTAACCTCAAATGATTGTTCATCTTTACACAACATTGAAGAATAACCTCCGTGTGAACAAATAGCTATCACTCTTATTCTATTACTAGCTTGGATCTTAACTCCAAAATTATTCATAATGAAATTTGTTCGTAATGCTTGTTTGAAACTAAGAGCATCCTGGTAATAATATCATTATAAATGAAATCTATGTTAAATTTCTATAATTTTTTACTACTACCCAATATCCACTAAACTTACATGTTATAGACAAATACTCATCTAAGTCAATCATTATATCCATTCCTAAAATCAAATCACATATGCTCTATATAACAAAAAATGAAAGTATTCATATTAATATTTAAATGCTCCGATATGCAATTATAGAAATTTATTTAAGTTCAATTTATCTAAACATGTAGAGGAAGAAATAGAGCACACATGCTCAGCTGGCAATAAAATAGATTAAAACTTTCTACGTCCACTCGCAAAATGAAACCTTTAGCTGACAATTATCCAGCAAAAAAATAGAAAGAAAAATCAAAATGTTTTAGAAAGAAATAATCCAAGAAAAGAAAATTATGGCTTAGTACTTGAATCAAAAGGGCGAGCAATCGGGCAATGTTAGCGAGCTATGGGCCAGTGCGATCGATTGGGTAGTGCAAATAGAAACCGAGTAAAAAAGCAACAATTTCCGATTAAGTGATGAAGAAGAAGATGATATGCTTCACTCTTTCCCGCACGATAAGCAGACGACGAGATGTAATTGAAGAGTGTGCTATGCTTCACTCGTTCACGCGTGATTTTTAGTGAAGAGAATAAACAGAAGATTAACGGAGTGCTATTTGAGTAACTATTAAAGAAAAATAGTGCTATTCATGTAAATAATGGGTTTTGACTGTTGAATAGGTAAATGGCTTAATTTGGTGTGCTATGTAAAAACCCCAACATAAATTACAAAAAACTGCAATTATTGCTGAGAAATTTACTTCTAAATTAAAGACTAAATAATTAAAAAATCAAAATTAAATTTTTATAAAGCTATTATTATGACAGCGATTTTATTTGACTCAAAATGTTCAGCAATAAAAAAAAATCAAAATATTAAAATGGATACATAAAAAAATAAAAAATAATTATCTAAGATAAATTATTAAAATAACATCTAAAAAATCAATTAAAAAATAAATCTAAACGAATTTGAAATACAGAAGTTTAAAAAATCCATTAATTTAAAAAAAAAAATTAACTTAGAAAACATAAAAGAATGACTACTCGATTTTTCTACATTTTGTTTCAATGTAAACAAAGGGCCACAGTATATATTCAAAACTTAAGAATGACAGCAACGTTCAACTACAACGGCTAGCGCCGCATGACTACAAACGAAAGGTCTCTATGTCTCAAGTTTAGTCCAACTCCAAGTATACACGCTAAAATCATTCAAGGGGCTTCACCAACTTATAACCCCGTCGTCGTAAATGACCACAAAATATTATAATTGTAAAAACTCAGTATTTAAACAAAAGCCGTTTGAACTTAAATATCAACTTTGAATTATTGAGAACTGTGCAATGCATCTTTTGTTATCATATATAAATATATTTATATATAGAAATTGTGTGGAATGTATGTAAACCTTGCTTTTGTTATCATATATCTGCAGTTTTGAGCTGTTGACAGAAACAAACCAGACTGCAGCAAATTTTATGAAGTCGATAGATCAAAAAACATATAAGATGGCATATAATCAGGATTAAAAAAAATGAAACAAGACCCAAAAATCATTAAATCCATCTCAATTATACTCTTAACTACTGTTCAGTATTTGATGTGTTTTGATAAAACTTCACAAAGTTCAACATGAAATAAATTTAGCCCACAGAAATACACTCATCTTCAATTAAGTTGATTAAAATATAGTACTCTTTTCAGGCGTAAGGTCTGTAGCGAAAGGGCCTCCTGAACCTGGGAAACTTCCTGGAAAGAAGATAGCGCCAGTGAAAAAAAACCGTCGATTAATTATTAATAGCACAAAATAAACAAAAGGAAACAAAACAAGTTCAAATAAATGTGAACAAAAAATGGGATCACCATATCCTGATCAAATTTTTGTTAAAAAAAAATATATATATTTCAAATGCATTAGCTCTATTTTCGGATGAGTGTAATATTATTCATGTATTATACTCATATCCAAGTAAATACAATGGCTTCAACATGCATCTTAATCAATATTATGTCAGATTATTTGGATATAATATAATTTTTTTTTTCAATGAATATTGAGCATACTAACCCGTATCCATATGGAGAATAAAAATATGACGGCACGTATGGCCTCCTGACCCTATATCCGAAGTAAGGATTGAAACGCCTTCGGCGAGTTTGCTTGAATCCAGGAACATTGGTCCTCTTCGGTAACACCTGCACAAAATAGAACTTTTCTATGAGTTAAATTATGGGGCAATTTTTTTGTATGAACAATAATTATATGCCCATTTGAAATAATAAGGGATTTTACAAATCAACCACCTAATATATATGTATTTATAATTTACTCATATTTCTTATTTTTTTATACTATCTGATTCATGTATTTGTATGTCATGATCAAATCGTTTGGAATTTTGCAAAATAAAAATATGGGTTGGACGTTTGTCATGAATTTCAATATTTGAATATTGATTAGAAAAAATTAAGATCGAAAATGATTAATTTATAAATATAGAAGAATAAGATGATTGTGTTGATAAAAGCCTCTGAATAATACATATATATTTAGGAGAAGAACCAAAAATATGCACCTTCAGCTGGCGACCATGCAATTCAGATTCATTCAAATTGAGAGCTTCTTGAATAGCCTCCAATTCGACAAATTCAACGTAAGCAAAACCTTTTGGTTGACCAAATTTATCCGTCAGAATGGTGACCCTATTCACAGTTCCACAGGAATGAAAGTGTTGCTGAACCTCCTCAGGTGTGCATGAATAATCAACCTGCAATGTTTTCATGCACTGTTTCTATAAGCCAGACTACAAAAAATAGGTACCAAAGATAAGGATGTTCATGGGCCAGTTTCACGAAAAATGAAGCTCAATGTTACTAGATTTAAAAAAGAAAAAAATAAACAAATGAATGAAATTTTAAAATTAATATCATAGCAGCATATAGAACTAGTAGCAAGGTTATAAGACATGAACATATTTAACTAATCATCACCACTAGTCTTATCTCAACGGTTGTCAACTAACTAATGCAAACCTTTAATTACAATCATCCATTTTCTTTTATTACTTCTTTCGAGAAAATAAGATAATCGACCAATTAGGCTGTAATTGAGCCGAGCCGAGTACTTATCCGATTGGACTTGGCTTAAATAAATTAAAAATTGTTCATATTTGGTTTAAGTTCGAGCCGAGCTTTTGTATAAATGTTCAAATTTGGTTTGCTTAATTTTATTTATGTTCAAGTTTGATTTGTACTTGGCTTGTTTGAAATAATCGAACGAATATGTAATTGAGTTAATTAACAAATTTTAAATGAGTACTTAAGTTTTAATTAATTTTTTGCTATAGTTACCCTCTTAAATCTCATACAAATTTCCCTCACAATACAAAATCTAGATTCTTAAAAAAAATTAAATCATGAAAAATTTAATAAGGTTGAAGGTTGTACTTATCATTGTAAACAACTCTGAACATCCATAAAATAAATAATAATAATAATAACCAAGCATGCAAAAAGAAAATGTGATTTGGGAAAAAAATAACATGCAAAAGGGGGGAAAGAGTGACGCTGCTAATCAAAATACTAAATTGTTTTTCTTGAATATAATTTATAAGTTTAGATTAATAAATTTAGAAATGGAAAAGAAATGCAAGCGGTTTAGGCAAACAGCACTCCTACAAAAGATTGTTTCTTGGTACTTCAGAGTTGCCGCAAAAAATAGAATGCCAAATAATAATAAAATTATTTCTATCACAGATCCATAATGAAAAACAAATATATCAAGCAAAATTTTAATGGTAAAAGATAAAATAGAAGTGGAATGCCAGAAAATTCAAGCAAGCGATCAAGGACCTCTCACCAACTGTTGGAAAATTTTCATGATCAGAAGCAATCCACTCCATCATGAATGGTCAGCTTGCAGCTCTCACAGTTCTTCATGAGCCATAATAAAGTTCAATCACGCCAAGAGAACAAAACTTCGGGCTTCCTGCAGCACCCACTAATTCATGGATGCATGCAGTTTCAGGATGCTTTTCATTTTCTATAGGCTTATCATCTAGATACATGCATTTTTTTTAACAACTATACTTTTGTGAAGCAGGAAGAATTGCCAGTTTATGTTTTTTTTCTCTTTTTTTTACTTAGAACTTTTTTTTTCTTTTCAATTCTCCCACTCTTCAATTCACATAGAAACAAAGAATTTTTTGCTACTTTCTCTTACGCTCACTATTTTCCACACATTTGTCCCATTTTTTTCTCCTTTTCCTTTTTTTCTTCTTTTTTTTCCGTTTTGAGTCTAAAGCACCCTATGCAAGCAGTTTTTTTTTTTTACATTAATTGGCTAAGATCTTATTCTAAGCTAAAGCATCCTGGCATCTGAAGAATAACACATCAGAGAACTCCAACATTGAAGAGTTGCCCTGCCATCAGGAGACATGAGGTAAAAGCTTGAGTTCATCTGAAGACATGGCAATTTAAAAAAAAAAAACCATAAATCGCGTGAATGGATCCATGAGAAAGCCACTCAAAAACTATTTTGCTTTCAGGAAAATTGTCGATATGTCTTAATACTCAGTAAAAGGGCGGGTAAATAAATTGCAGGGGGTAACAATAAATCATGTAGTTTGTTCACCAATCTAATAGAAAAGTGAGGAATTTATCCACATCATGGGGCGGCCAATAAAAGTCAATAATAAACAATGGAATTTGCATCGAGGAAGAATTTCAACAAGTATAAATTCAATTTTCTAATACATGGATATGGCCAACTTAGCCAGAAAAATTCACCTACTGCACCTCATCCTTTTTATCTTCGTAAAGCACATATACTGCAGAAGGTACATTCTATCTAAAAACAAAAAATATTCCATATGCTAATCAGAAATTCAAGAGAAATCTCCTATCATGCCAGCCAATTACACAATGAGGTGCTCGGAAAGAATAAATAAAACAGGAATCTGAAATTATGCTGAGCCAGTAAAGAATAAAAATAGAACAATTGTATTTCAACATATCTTGATGAAAAGTTAACGATTATGAGTTTCAAAGCCATTGAAATTACTTTTTTTGTTCAATGCATGAATAAGCAAAGAAAGCATATATTTCCCTCATCTCGAAGTAAAGATGATGGGTTTGAAACCAATCCTGACCAAACTTTTTGTCAGAATATCCTAACCCAATTATTTTCAAATAAGTATCATCCCATTGCTATTTGCCACCCAATTTCAACCCTGAAATTTAAAAACAGTATAAGCTCCATATAGAAGCACGTGCTGGGCATTGTTTAGATAGTTATTGAAATTACTTCAATTTTTTTTTTTTTTTGGCATTTCAATTGTAAATTCACACATCTATGGACTCTCCGCATATCCTTGTGTATGGAAAACAATAATCAAAGCAATTCTTAAGTTCAACAAGGTAGTATATCCATAAATGATACCTTTTGAACACAGAAACTATACCAATATAACATGTTCGACATTCATTGTGCTAGCACCAGGCCAAAGTAACTCAAAAAAAGTCAAAAAGTTTTTGGTGTGTACATCCATAAGCATCTTGATTGATTGATAAGAATCTTTAAAAATTATTGTCAAGGTCTCGATGTCAAATCCCATTAAATTTCAATAAATCCCCATTACTGGAAAAAAAAAAAAGATATATTGTTGGATTTAAATTTATCTGTATGTTGACATCAAAACTTAATTGAGAGACTTGACTAGAAAAGTAGGGAAAATGTGTGTGCACGCGAGAGAGAGAGAGAGAGAGAGAGAGATGGAGAAGTAGAAAGCATAATTTAATTTATCTATACATCATCGATGGTGGGAGATACAAATGAGCACATGCCCGCCCACCCCTCCCTGCCCACACACACACTAACACTAAAGTTCAAAACACCAAAACAAGCTACAAATGACAGACACAAACATTCCCACATTTCTATCGCATTAGATAGCATTTCATTTCTATTAGTTTCTACAACAAAGCATAGGTCCTTTATGGCCTCTTCTGAGTGCAGGCCCCAACCGTTTGTATGTCATTCTTATTATATTGTGGTGGTTTCCAATCTTGATTATCTTTTTCCCTGTAGCATAGGTCCTTTATGGCTTCTTTTGAGTGTAGGCCCCAACCATTATTGCGGTTGTTTCCACTTTTGCGTAAGTATCTTTCTCCATGTGTAGCAAAGGTCCTTTATGGCTTCTTCTGAGTGCAGGCCCCAACCGTTATATTGTAATGGGTTCCACTTAGAGTGACCCAATTAGTAGATGCGGGCCCTTATAAGATGTTTAAGATAATAAGAAAGGTTCTGATAAAGTTTAAATTGAAGTGTTAATAAAGATAGGGTAATAATTAGGGTAGATTGGCCAACATAAGGCAGCCACCAATCAAAATTCTAGAACCTTAACTTCTAACACTTAGAACTCCCTCTCTAAAAATCCAAATTACATGAAATAAAAAGCAAATTGTAGATTGGAAAATTTATTTGTAATCTGAAATTTTTCATGAAGTTTGAATAAGTCTTAAGTATTTTTTTAGGATTTTCTATCAAGACTAATTACAGAGAAAATAGACAAGCCAACTCTCTAATTTCACATTTATGATGAATTGAACTTTCGAAAACACTGAAATAAAAACCCAAACAACACATGAAAATTAAAGAAAAATTGTGTTGAAAATATTTTGGAAAAATTTCACACAATTTGGAGGAGTTTAAGTACACCAAATATTAACCACAACAAAACCTAATCAGTTTTGCCCAAGCATAGCCGGCCACTTCAAACACTTAAACAACCACTTTCTATGGAGAGAATTTATTGAAATAATTTTCTAACATTAGAGAGAATTCCAACTACACAACACAAACAAAAATTCATAGAAAATATCTAGAGATAGAATTAGGAACACCGGCCAAAGCAACCTATGCAAAAAAAGATCATCTAATCCTTCCTTTCCTTAAGTTCCTTAAGTTGGTCGACCACCAATCCTTCACCAATGAAGCATCTTCTACCAAATTTAATTCAAAATGACTTTAAAAACTTCATTCCATAAAAAATAAGTGTTTATACAGATTACAATATTTCAAACTCAAATATTGGAGAGAAATGAGAGTGGGGGTCAACCAAACAACATCCTAACCACACCCTCTCACTAGCTGTCGGCCCCTCCTTAAATATAATTAATTATGATTAATAATTACAATTATGCCCTTCTTACAATAAATATGACACTATACTATACAATTAAATATGAATTATATGAAACAACGCACAATTATATGACATATATAGACTACAGTCACTATACAACATAAACAATTAATCTTCCAATGCTTTAATCTCTACTTTCATGATCTTCTTGCTCCTTGTAATCGGATCATCGAATTTTGTCTTCAAATTTCATACCATAGCTCTTGCTATGGGATCATATGCTTGTACTACACCATTTACCCTAAGCTTTAAAGAATTCTTCTATGAAAAGTTAAAGTTCAAGTAGTTAGCTGCAAGCTCAGGTGTTAGCTTCTCCAAATCATCTTTAGTCATCCAGGTCACATCTATATGTAGCTTGGCTCTCCATCTCACTAAGAACTTATAATCTCCACTAAAATTTGCCTAATTTACGATGATGTGAACCACCTCAAAGAATGAATGCTAATTTGTACCTGCAAAGAATAATTTTATTTTCCCATAAAAAATTCACCTTCTATATTTAAAGGTTTGTTAACTCCTTTAAAGGATATTAAATTTTTCACATTAAAAATTGAACTAATAAATAAGTGTTTTGACAATTCAAGAACATATGCATTTGTGTTGATTTTTCCTAATATCTTAAATGGCTCAAATGCCCTAGCTTGCAATCTACTAAATTGAGTTAATGGATATCTCTTAGAATAAATTCTAATTAACACATGATCCCCCACATTGAATTCTTTAAAAATTTTATTCTTGTTCTTAATTTCAGCATATTTTGCATTAGTAACTTCTAATTGTTATTTTACATTTTCATGAAAACTTTAAAAATCCTTTGCAAATATAAATAGACTCAAAAAATGCATGTGAAGAGATACTAACAAGATGAATGGGTTTCCTAGGATTGCAGACATAAAATATCTCAAAAGATGTCTCATTTATAGCCTTAAAGACAATACTATTATATGCAAATTCAATTGCAGGAATATATAGGTCACAATTTCCTAGACTTCTACCCACTAAACTTCTTAAAAGATTTTTAATGTCCTATTCACTACATCAATTTGTCGATCAATAAGGGGTGAAAGGCTGAAGAGAACTCAAGTGTTGTGTCATAAGCTCCCACAATATTTTACAAAAATAAGATATAAACTTTAAATCTCTATAAGAAACAATTATAGAAGGGAGTCAATGCAATCTAAGAATCTCCTTTAAAAATAACCTTACTATATGAGATGTATCATTAGATTTTGAGCAAAGTATGAAAAGAGTCATCTTGGAGAAACAGTCTACCACAATAAATACACCATCATGTCATCTAAATGTCCTAGAAAACCCAATATAAAATTCATGAAAATATTATCCCATGGTCAGAATGGTACAAATAAAGCAAAATAATTCTCTACTTTCTCCTTAGTGCTTTTGGCTTTCCTAAAAGTAAAACATTGAGTTACCACTTTTTCAACATCTCTCTTCAATGATAATCAATAAAATCTATACTCTAGTAGGTGTATTACTATTAGCTTTCTAAAATATCATGTTACTCATGAATGCAACTCAACGATAAGAAATGTCTGCATAAAATTCATAAGAATGTATAATCTCTTCTCTTCGTAAAAATATTCATCAATCACTGCATAATCGTCACTTAAACTAATTCATAAAAAATCCTTTTGAATATGCTCTAGATATATCAAATGGAAATCTAGGCATATGTGATAATCATCCTTTAGTCTCTCAAATCCTAAAATTTAAAATTCTAAAAAAGTGATTACCAAAGTGACTATAGAAAGTGCATCTATAGGCTTGTTCTTTATCACAAGCCTAGGTTGAAGAACAAATGAAAAGTCCTAAAGGTTTTATACCCATTTTACATGCTTATAATTCAACTTTCTTTGATTATTGATAAATTTTAAAGCATGATGATCCTTGTTAAGAATGAGCACTCTATGCAATAGATAATGCTTTTATTGTTTCATAATCTGAACAATGGCATAAAATTCTTTATCATACATAGAGTGCATTTGTTGTGCATCATTCAACTTTTTACTATAAAAGGTTACAAGATGGTTATCTTGACTAAATTCACTTTCAATTCTAACACTAGAAGCATCACAAGTGATCTCGAATATCTTATTAAAATCTAAAAATTTAAAAATTGTGAAGTCATAAAAACTTTAATTTGTTCAATGACATTCTATACACATGTAGTTCAAACAAACTTATTCTTATTCAAACTATCTGTGATTAGAGCTACTATCGTGTTAAAGTTTTTAATAACCTCCTATAAAAAATAGCTAAGCCATGAAAACTACGGGCATCAGTGAAATTCTTTGGAATTGGCCAATTTAATATTGCTTGAATTTTTGCAAGGTCTACCTTCAATTCATTTGTTGTTACTATAAATCTAAGACAATGTCTGGCTGATAAAAGAAGTCTTTCTTAAGATTGATATAAAGCATAATCTCTTTTAATTTGACCTAGATGATCTTAAGTGATTTAGGTGCTCCCTCTCACTAGGACTAAAGGTAAAAAATATTATCAAAACAAGCAACTAGAAATTTCCCAATAAATGGCTTGAGGAATGTATTCATCAATCTCATGAATGTGCTATGTACATTAGATAATTTAAAAAACACATAACTTGCTATTCATGTAGCTCATCAAGATTTTAAAGTTATCTTTCACTCATCACATAATTTAATCCTGATCTGATGGTACCCATTTTTAAGATCTATTTTAAATAAGTTATTATAATTTCATGATCTAATATTTCATCATATCTAAAGATTAAAAGCATATACTTAATGGTGATTTTACTGACTGTTCTACTGTTTATACACATTCTCTAAAAATCATTTTTCTTTAATGTCGTCAATGCTGAAATTGCACAAAAACTTAAGCTCTCCTAAATGAATCATTTCCTTAGCAATTCATATATTTGTCTCTTAAACTCAGCATGTTCAATGGGGTTCATCCTATAGTGACAAATTTGATAATTGAGATATTCACATGCCGAATATCTTTCATGGTTGGTAAAAGGTCATTTGGTTATAAGTCTTTAAACTTAGATAAGAGAGGAGAAGCAATGTCAGGACTATGATAATCAAGTAGCTCCTCTACAATTTCACTCACATGAAGTAGGATGGATGATGTGGGGATATGAAAACTCTCTAAACATGATATTGAATCATACATTTTCTACTCTTAGATCTGTAAGTTAGCCTTATGTGGAGAAGTTGGGGTATGCTTATTTGTTGGCTTTACAAAGAATAACTTTAGTCTTTTCATTATTCTTGAATACATATGCATTCTCCCGATCATAATGAGTCACATTTAAATCATAAATCCTAGGTTTATTTAACAAGATATGTGATATGTCCATAAGTAAAACATCTCACCAAATGTGATCTTCATAACTACCTATCTTTTATGGGCATAAGGTGCTAGGCAAGGTGTGATTGACCCAACTCATATGTAAAGAATCGAGATGAATTTTTGGCTTAAGGTTCATTGTAGAAAGAGTGTATACAAATGACATTTATGACTACCCCCATCTATCACTAACTTGCACCTTATCTCCTTACAAATCATATACATGGTAAGGTTACACCTCTGATCTTCATCCCTAGCTACTGGAATCTCACTTGATCTCCCACATGGTTTAAGTCCTAATCAGAAAGAGAGATATCATCATAAATCTTCTCAGCTATGTTATGTACTCCCTCTTCTTCTTCATGGCTCTGCTCTAAGAATATGATTTTTGTCATACATTGATTTTCCATGTCACTTCTTATGGAAAGCGAAGCGCACTACTTTCCTAAGTTTAGATGATGAATTAGAGACATTCTTATTAAGTTAGGTACTAAAAGATGAAGGTTCAGTTCTAGCAATAAACCTCTAGCTATGATAGGAGGAATCTAAACTCATGGATTTAAATGAAGAGGCTGCTTTCTATGCTTTTCAAAGAGTAAAGCACAATGAAAAGTACCCTTAAGAGTTTGTGGACCATGTAACTCACGATTAGGGTCAATGACAGACTTATTGGCTAACTATCACTCATGATCAGTGCAATTGGTTCTAGCTATCAAATCTTCAAATGTGTTCATGTATTCCACAACTAGTATGTTGCCCAGCCTAAGAGTCATCTACTATTTATGCAATTTACATCTCTTTCATCTCAACCCAAGTAAGGATGTGTCTACCTAGCCTACCTTAATCAAGATGTTGTTCCAATAGATTTTGGGATAGCTTACAAATTTCATTTTGACAAAAGTGATCCTTTAATAATCATTCATCTAATACCAATCAAAAAACTCATCCATCCGGGTAAGTCAATCTAAGAATCTATTGGGATGATGGACTCCATCATATGTAGAAGCCTCAACCTTAGTCTTCTTAATGGGCTCTTTCAAAGCCTCAAGGATTTTATGATAGTCATTCCTAATTGGATCCCACAAGGGATGTCTCCTAAGGTATACGTGTTCCATATGATTTTCTATGAGCTTTTCTCCTAAGGTCCACCTCAACATGATTTTGTGTTGTAAGTGGATTTTGTGCCCCAATATTCATATTTTGAAATTGGGTGGTTAGATTCATCACTATATCTTGGATTTTGTTGAAGTTCTCCTAAGTTTGTAAGGTAAGTTCTTCTACTCTTCGATTCAAGTTATTCATTTGATCTTAGCAAGCAGATTTAGGAGGCATGTTGACACAATTAAAGATACAATAAAAAAATTATTTAGAATTTTTCATTTTTAAAATATGCAATAATGCTACTATTTTTTATGACAAAATAGATGCAAATGACACACAAAATGATAAATAAAGCCTTTACAAAATATAAACAACAATAAAAATAAACTAGCACAAAATAAGTGAAATAAAACTAGCATAAAAGCCTAAGTTGTCCAATATAAAGATATTATGTTAATTTAAATCAATGTGAGGGTTTTAAATGATTTAGTGGATCACTCCCTCACTTAGTTGGGTGTCACTCAAGTCAAATTGGGTTAGCATAGGCATAAGAAAAGTGGTTTAAGTTAATTTAAATAGAGTCAACTATTGACACTAGGACCTAGGTTCATAAACTTGACTTAAAAATACAATTTACCACTTGATTTTGCAATAAAGGATAAAATACCATGAAAAGAAAATTAACAAATCCAAAGTATATAAAAAACCTTAATGGAAAGCAATGTAACTACTTCTGTTAAAATTGGATGCACCTATAATAATCTTACTTTTTGACCTAGTAAGACTTACATATTTATTATGCGTTCACTAATTTTCTAAGAATTTTGAGTATTTTATGTCTGGTTCATTCACAGATTTTCATAATTTTGATTTAGACAATTTTAACATGTTGAAATTTATCTTATTGTATTTAATTAATTTGTCTAAATGTTTTGTCTAATTCACAAACCATTTCCATTACATTATAGGACACTCTTGACTTTATTTTAGGCATATTTTTACTTATTTTTAAGAGCATCATAAGTAAGAAAACAAAAAAAAATTTTAATAGATTTTCTTCCTTAAGAAATTAGTACATCATGTAAAAGTGAGTTTTCTAAAATTGTTTGGTGTTCGTTTTGAAAATCGTTTACACCATGTTCTAAACATGATGTTTTATTTGTTGACTATATTTCATAATTGTTAGAATTTTGTATTTCAATATATAAGAGAATTTATATAAATATATATATATATATATATATATATATATATATATATATATATATATATATATATATATATATATATATATAATTATAATTATATTTTTTATAATTATAAATATAAATCCATTATAAATATCTTCCTCAGCTTTACCATTTTCACATCCCAACTCATGAACAATTCTTAGAGAGGTAAAGAGAGAAAAGGAAAGGAAGAGAAAAGAGAGCACATTTCAAGTCTTAGAGTCGATTTCATCCCTCAGGCTAATTGGGAAAATTATCTACCTCAAAGTAGGTTGTTGTTTCCCCACTTCATATTTCAATTTCATCGCTTGTAAGTGTATTTTTAGTATTTTATTTAGAAGATTTCGTTCAAACTTAGATCTACGAATATTTACAATCTTTTTACTGTGTAACTTTAATATGTTGTAAAATGAAACTTTGCACCGAGTATTTTTATATTGTAAAGCATTTTGTATATTTTAATGAGTATATTAAATCTAATAAAATTTGTTATTTAGCAAGAAAAGTTTCAAAATATTATTGTGAATATTACATATAAATGATTTTATAAATTGTGGCTATTGATATATGTATATTAATTTACATGTAAATTACTACAATTAGTTATAGCTACTAACATTTATAAGTGACTGTTGATGTATGTATACTAATTTACATGCAAATTTCTACAACATGTGTAATGATATTTATATAAGCTAACACTGATGATATTTTATGTTTGTGTCAAAGTATATGTGAAAAAAGGACAAATGTGGGGAAATGCAAGTGACAGGATCATTGTATTTTATGTGTATTCAAGTGAAATTATAGGTGTTTATTCACCTATATAATTATTTATCTATGCATTTTATGTGCCTAAACTGATGTGAACAAGTGGAAGTACAAATATAAGAGGCAAAGAAGAAATATGAGCTAGTGGATGTAAAGTATAAAGAACAAAGAAAAAGCTACAAAATATTCTAAATAAAAAATAAATTATTATTTCATATTAGTTTACTTTTTTTAATGTCATGTTACTTACACTATTGCTTACGATATGTCTATATTGACACTAATTCTTATACTGACATTGTACTTGACTAACATAACATGTGACCTGTTGAGATGTTATATTAGTTTGTTTAAAGCATAGTTTATTATTTATTATATGATATTTTAACATCCTCCTTTGTATATTGAAAATTATAGTAAATTTTGAGTAACCGATTGAGCTGTGATTGCTCACACTTGTTTTATTCATGTGTTATTTCAAGAAATGATAAAACTAACGTTGGGTAGAAACTATTAATTACTATTGAGAGTCTAACCTTAAGTATGATGCTACTTTAATCTATTGTTTTGACGGTCATTGTGATATACATGTTTTATTAGTGGAAGAATTATATTATGATTATTATATATATCTCTTTAATTGTCTAGTTGTTATATGATCTAAGTAAATGTTACTAATTTTATTCTATGATATTTTAATAATAGTAGTAGCTCTGTATTTGTGAAATTGGAGAAAAAATCCTTCCAAATAGATCTTAAGATATTTAATCAATTATTACGATCTCAACAAGACGTGACCCACCTTAATATCACGGTTTTATATTGGGTAGGATTGTGACAATCAACTACACCTTTGCAAACATCATCACAAACAATATAGTTCCTTTGCTAATCACCTTCCAATTCATTCCATTAAACATATGCTCTGATACCAAACTTAATGTGGGAGTGGATGGGCCATTTGGGAGGACCCGATTGGAGGATAGGGGCTCTCCAAAGATGTTTTCGAGAGCAGGGAAAGCCTGGTAAGGTTAATTTGGACTGATAATAAAAAAGGGGTAATGTTTACCATAAAACAGATAAACAACTAGAATTCTATAACCCCGACTTCTAACACTTAAACTTCCTCTGCAAAAGTTTAAATTACATGAAACAAAAGGCAAATTGTAGATTGGGAAGTATGTTGTAACCTAAAAAATTTCATGGATTTTGGAGGGATCTAAATAGTATTAAGATTTTCTCCTAAGACTAGTTAGAAAGAAACCAAGTCTGACTCTTTGATTTCACACTTATGGTGGATTGATCTGCAAAAAATTGAAATCAAATCTAAAACAACACATTGAAATTGAAGACATGTTTTGACAATATCTCTGAAAAATTTCACAAAATTTGAAGGAATTTAAGTATATCAAACATTAATCACAACAGAACCTAATCAGTTCAACCCTAGGCTTGGCCGACCACTTCAAACACTTAAAAAAATCACTTTTTTGTAGAGTATTTATGAAAACAATTTTCCAGCATTAAAGACGACTTCAACTACACACAACAACAAAGATTCACAAAAAATATCAAAAGATAAAATTAGGACTACTCGCTAAAGTAGTTTATACAAGAAAGATTATCAAATTCTTCCTTGAGTTGGTCGGGCACCAAGTCTTCACCAAAGTAGATTCTTCCAAATTTGATTCACAACGATATAAAAAACTTCATTCCACAGAAAATCACTATTTTATACAGGTTATAACATTTCAAACTAAAATATTGGAGGGAAAAGCTAAGAGTGTGGGTTGGCCAACCAACTTCCCTAACCACTCCCTATTATTAGCCATCGACCCCTCACATATAATTAAGTATGATTAATTAAATTAACCATAATTAAAATTATGCCATGGTACACAATTAAGCATGAATTATATGAAACAATGCACAGTTACATGATATATATAGACTACATTCACCATATAACATAAACATTTAATCCTCAATGCTCCAAGCTCTAATTCCTCTCATGATCTTCTTGCTCCTTGTAATGGATCATCCAATTTTTCCTAGAAATTTCTTGCTTTAGCTCTTGTCAAGGGACCTTTTGCTTGTGCTACACAAATGTGTGTGTATGTAGATTTCCCTCTTTGATGTCAGAGCCATTAGCAGCTAAATTAGCTAGAAGAACTCTATAACTCAATTTATTTAACAAAAAATAATTAATGGCTTCTGCATTAAAGTATGAGTAAAGTAGGATTTGGCTGTGTTTGTTGGCTAAATATGTCCTTGACTGCAATCAACTATGAATGAAAACTTTGATTGTTATATACTATTGTGTATATTATGTAAATGAATGGTTCAATTTTTCATGATAGTAGTAAGGCCCACTAAGTATGTGCGTGAAAGGACAATAAGCCCTATATCATTGATATGAAACAATTATTTATCATTAACACAATGGTATATGGCTTTTAATTTAACAATTAATTAGTTTTGTTGAATTATTCATATATAGAATTCTGTCCATACTTCTTATGGCTTCTAACCCTCACAGTTTGTCCAATAATAAGATTATCAAAAAAACAACCTCAATAAAGAATGTCAATATTAAAAATGCTAAATATCCCATGAATGAAGAAAAATTAAAAAAGCTGACTATATCTAAGGTTGAGAAATCTATTATTTATAAAAATAGGTACTTTTAACTTTAAGAAAAAAATATCCATAAAAATCTTAGAATAATCAATTACAATAAACAGCAAAAAAAAATTATCTCATTACTCATAGAAGATGAATTGGAAACTTATCTACAAAACTATAAATAGATCTGCATAGAACTAATCCAAATAGCTTTCAAGCATTTTAACTCTTAAAAGTTTAAATGTGTTTATCTTAGCCTGTCTTAGGAATGAAATTCATCTTAACTTAGCACAATCATTAATAAAGGTCGTGAAAACTAGCTTACGTCATGGTTCAATTTATTTTGATGCTTTTTTTCTAATCTAAGTGTATCATTAACTGATATTAGTCTTTATGAAGCTCAAAAATTCTTTATTCAGTTATATGGGTATGATTTCATCCTAGGATCTGAAACGATAGCTTTATAATGAATTCATTTCAATATAATGAATACTTGTGTCAAAAAATTAAATGTATAGTTCAAGCAGTAAACCGCACTGCATTGATAAAACCAGTCTTTTAGCCTCATATATAGCAACTAATAGAGTCATTATGTGAAATAAAATAACATTCCCTAAATCTTGGACAATTCCTAGTGCCATAATCCCTAATAAGATCTAACTCTAAGCCTTGTTTAAATTTGTGCAACCCACTTCAAAGTATTTTTATTCTTTTTTTTTTTTATGAAAAATTCGTAATGAGGCTTACACCTCATTGATGCAATGTAAGGCTTACGCTTCACATGATCTGAGTCTCGCCTCAAGGCATGCCTTGCTTCAATTTTGTGAGGCATACGCTTTAGATCTAAGTTTTTTTTTCAAATAAAATAAGTTTTAATTACTAAATAATACATATGCTTTAACACACATGTAGCCCTTTGATATTGAATAATTGAAAGGAAAGAGAAAAAACTTATTATAATAGACTCATTTTGAATTATTATTATATTAATTATTAGTTTGATATCTTATGTTATTTTGATATTTATTAAACACTTTTTACTTTGTTATTTGATATCAAGATATTAATATGTTACTTGTTACATTACATAATTTATTACTTCTTACTATATTAGAAAGTTAATATATTATATTTTAATTGGTTAGAATATTATTATATTATTTTTTATACTTTGATGTATGTACAATACTTATTACTTTGCGCAATTTGTTGGTTCTGAGGGTTATATATTAAAATGCTTTGAGACTTATGTCTCACCTCATGAACGAAAAATGCTTCAATACTTAATTACATAATTTTAAACTTTGACTCTAATGGGTCAATTACCCTTTCAAGGTAATTCAACTTACAAAGATACTCCAAAAAAAATCTACCCAATACAACAAAAGATAGAAAAACAATTATCCTCCAATCAACTCTTGCACAACTCCATTATATTCCAAAGCTAGTTTTAATTTTAATGCAGACTAACTAAAGAGAATTCGTAAAATCATTTAATAAAAGACTAGTTGCAACCTGGATATGAGGATTTTAGAAATTGGTATAGGAGTCATATTTCTAATGAAAAGCAAAAAAATTGATCAGATCAATAATTCAAAGAAATAAGAGCTAGGAATGTGAAAGACAGCAATTATCTCTTTTGAAAAATGATTTATAGAATATTTTAGTAAAAATATTGAAGCTCGATTATGATGATTTCTACAAAGTAAAAATCTCTACTGGGATAGTAGAGTCAATACATATCCTCCTTCAATCTCCATGACAACAAAGAGAAATAATAAATCTAACTTAGAAGTTATGGCTATTGAAAAATAGTTTCAAAAGCCACAACACTAAAAGACTTTTCAACTATTATAAAAGTTAAATTATACAAATACTAAGTTACTTACATTTAGATTCTATCTACTCATTTATTTAAATTAGTAAAAAATAAAAATGAAATCATTTCCCTTATAAGGCAAATTTTATTGAAAAGGAAAAAAGAGGAATTGAACAATAGTAATCTCACGCCCACGCCATTCAGTCGCCACCTAGAGTTCTCTTCAATTTAGGACATCACCGAAAGACTATAAAGATACATTATCTAAATTAAAAAAACAAAGATTTCTACATTAGACTAATAAAATTCCACTAACATTGAAGCAAACTTCAAAGATCTAGGCATGATCAACTTCAAGAGCAATTTCGATCTGTAGACGAATAACCTTCACTTGAGGTCCACCAAAACACAAGGATCTTCATGAAAAATATCTAAACAACTTAAATTATGAAACTAGACAACCCAAGAGATATTATTACTCTTGACCAAACCCCATGGATATTCTATATGAAGATTATGATAAATTTCAATTTGACTATAATCCTTCCCACATCGACAAATGGTCAACAGATGGTTGCACATAGAGGCAAATTCAAAATATAATCCATGGAATGTTTATTTATGCTTCAATAGCCAAAGATCGTAAACATTTCGATTCTCAAATTGTTCATATACGTTTCATCACCACTTTGTGGGAAATCGTTAGGTATGAAGATGTCAGATACCTACGACTCGATTGGTGAAATAGTCTCTCTCCAAAAAGTGATTTTTTTTTACCCACGCACTAAGAAAAGATTTTGTTGTGAATGGACAAGATATTGAGGAATTGTCCATATGTAAGATCATAATTATTGATACGGGTCTTTTCCACATCAAAGGGGAATTTTTTATTACAATAGAACCAGAAGTGATGTGGATCATTCAAGAATCGAAACATTGAAATTACAAGTACTTTAAAAGAGTAGTCAGATAACTATCTCAAGACCAATACGACAAGAATTACTATACAAAACAAATTAGAAGATGTGTCTCAACAGAATAATAAAACAATATATAAATTAATTGTTAATGTATTAAAATACTTCACTGGTTTAACCTCTAATCTAGGAGAACAAATTAGGTCAACTTTACAAAAAAAAATATGTTCTCCATCACTGACACATTTTTGACAATAGGAAGATGTTTTCCTTTTGTAGGATAAAAGCTTTAGGTGATACCAATAACATTCCTTAGAAATAAAAATTTATAGGACTACCATATTTAATTCCAGAAAGAGTCAAGATAATTATTAGATTTCTACAAAAATAATTCACAACAACAACAAGCCTTTATCCCACTATATGGAGTCATCACATGAATCCTTCTACGTTATGTCCTATTAAGTGTCAAATTATCATTTAATTTTAATAAAATAAGGTCATCTTTTATACTTTCTAACCAAGTCTTTTTAGGTCAACCTCTACCTTTCTCAACAAAAGTTGAATCTAATATATCTGCTCTCCTAAGAATGTCATTGAATGGCCAACATTTTATGTGACCAAACCATCTGAGGAGACTCTCTCTAATCTTATATGCCACTAGAGCTACTCCAACCTTTTCACATGTATATTCATTTCACATTTTGCCTCTAAGAGCAAAGGAAGTCATCCGCCTAAGCATCCTCATCAATGCAACACTTAATTTTGTGCTTCTCTTTTACTGGACAACATTATATGCCAAAAAGCATTACAGGTCTCACCGCCATCTCATAAAATTTTTCTTTAGCCTTAAGTGGTACTTTCATGACACAACAGACCAATGCATTCCTCCACTTCAACCATCTAACTTGAAATCTACTAATAACATCCCCATCTATTTCACAATCACTTTGAACAGTAGACTTGAGATACCTAAAACATTCACTCTTCTTAATAACTTGATCACCTATTTTCACAATCCCACCACTAGATCTTCTACAACTAAAATTACACTCCATATATTTGATTTTAGATCTACTCAAATAAAAGCCTTTAGACTCAAATGTTGACCTCCATAATTCAAATTTCTCTTGAACTCCCTCTCTAGTCTTATCAACAAGCAGAATATCATCAGCAAAAAGTATACACTAAGGTACATACTCCTGTAAATGTCTAGTAAGAATAGCCATAACTAAAGAAAAAATATATGAGTTTAAAGCAAATCCTTCAAGTAATCCAACTAAAATAAAAAAAATGCTTAGTCAATCCTCCTTATGTTTGAACACAAGTGATAGCTCTAGCATACATGTTCTTATTGACTTGAACATAAGCAATACTAACATCTTTCTTTTCTAAAACTCTCCAAAGCACATCTCTTGAAACTTTATCATATGCTTTTTTCTAAATCAACAAATATCATATGAAGATCCACCTTAGTCTCTCAATGCTTCTCCATCAAACATCTCAACAAATGTATAGCATCCATAGTAGTCCTACCTAGCATGAAACCAATATGATTTTGAGAAATTTTTGTATCATTTCATAATCTATACTTAATTATTCTCTCTCATAATTTTATTGTATGGCACATTAACTTAATTCCTCTATATTTACACACTCTTGTGCATTACCCTTATTCTTAAAAATAAAAATCAATAAATTCTTTCTCCACTCATCTAGCATCTTTTTATCTTTAAAATAATATTTTAAAAATTAGTAAGCCAAGAAATTTCTTAATATCCTAAGCATTACCACACTTTTCTTAAAATATCATCAGGTCCTACTGCTTTTCTGGACTTTATTTTCTTTAAAGTCTCTCTGACTTTGATTTTACTAATATGACAACAACAACAACAACAACAACAAGCCTTTATCCCACTAAGTGGGGTCGGTTACATGAATCCTTCATCTCCATTGTGTCCTATTATGTGTCAAATTCTCATTTAATTCAAGTATAGTAAGGTCATTTTTTTATACATCTTAACCAAGTCTTTTTAGGTCTACCTCTACCTTTCTTAACATAAGCCAAATCTAATGCATCTACTCTCCCAACGGATCATGGACGAGATCTTTATGTGGCCAAACCATCTAAGGCGACTCTCTAATTTTATCGTATAAACTCCAACTTTTCCAACTACTAATTTATTTTATCTCTAAGAGTAAAGTCACTCATCCACGAGCATCCGCATCTGTAACACTTAACTTAGTCTTATGCTTCTCTTTTATTGGTCACATTACGCACTATAAGCCATTCAGTCTTATCACCATCTTATAAAATTTTTCTTAAATTTAAGTGAAACTTTTCTATCACACAACAGGCCAAATGCATTCCTCCACTTCAACCATTCAACTTGAATTCTACTAATAACATCTCCATCTATTTCACCATCATTTTGAAAAATAGGGCCTAAATATATGAATCGCTCACTCTTATTAATGACTTGTTCACCTAATGTCACAACACTACTGCTAGAACTTCTACAACTAAAATTACACTCCGTATATTCAGTTTTAGATCTACTTAAATGAAAACCTTTAGACTCTAATATTGATCTCCATAATTCAAGTTTCTCTTGTACTCCCTCTCTAGTCTTATCAACAAGAAGAATGTCATCAGCAAAAAGCCAACACCAAGTTATATCTTCCTGTAAATGTCTAGTAAGAACATCCATAACTAAAGCAAAAAGATAAGAGCTTAAAGCTGATCCTTGATGTAATCCAACTGAAATAGGAAAATATTTTGTCAAATCTCCTTGTGTTTGGACACAAGTAACGCTCTAGTATGCATATCCTTAATTACTTGAATATAACCAATATTAACTCCTTTCTGTTCTAGAACTCTCCAAAGAACATCTCTTGAAACTTTATCATAAGCTTTCTCTAAATCAATAAATATCATATGTAGATCCTCCTTACTTTCTCTATACTTCTCCATCAAATCTCTTAACAAATGTATAGCATCTATAGTAGATCTACCTAGCATGAAACCAAACTGATTGTAAGAAACTTTTGTATCACATCGTAACATATGCTCAATTACTATCTCCCATAATTTTAATGTATGACACATTAACTTAATTCCTCTATAATTTTTGCACTCTTTGTCTTAAATATCTTAAATATAACAAACTATATTTCCACTCATCGGCATCTTTTAATCTTTAAAATAACATTAAAAGATTTGTAAGCCAAGAAATTCCTTGATCTCCTAAACATTTTCACACTTCTATTGGAATATCATCGGTCCTCTTGTTTTCCACATTTTATTTTCTTTAAAGCTTCTCTAACTTCAGATTTACTAATACGACAATAAAAATAAAATTCTCTATTTATGTTTAGGGTATTAAGGTTGCTAAAATCAATTGTACTTTCAGATCCTTCATTGAAAAGTTTATCAAAATACCTCATCCACCTATTTTCAATATCCTTTTTAAGAAAAGCACATTTTATATTAATTTTTCACTTACCCAGGTCTTTACTTCTCTATCTCTTTAGTTATCACTTATCACATCTTTCACTTTAAGATCTAATCCCATTGTATAAATCACTAAAAGTAAATTTTTTTCATCGTATATTCTTCTTAGAATCTCTATCATTTTATATCTTTCCTTCTCGAAGTTTTACATCTAAAACAAGTTTTATAACAATCTTCTTATTTCTTATCTTTTCTTACACGACTCCACCATAACTATTTTATTAAAAGAAATTTTTTTTTTAATTCTCCAAGCATATTTTAGATTTAATTTCACTCTTCTTATTTCATAACATTAGTTTCCTTATGAACATCTCATATTCTAAGCTCTTATAGCTTGTTTTTAAAAATATTTTTATTTGTGTTATTTAAATGTCCCCATCTAATCCTAGGACAATAATTTGATTTATTTTTTCCCTTACAATCTTTCATCTTAAAATCTAAAACTAACAATCGATGTTGGGTACTTAAACTTTCACTTAGAATGACCTAACAATTTTTACAATCTAAACGATCTATTTTTCTTATCGAAAATAATTAATGTGTTTTCTTGATCAATTTTATAAGTAATAATATGTTCATCTTTTTCTTAAATAAGTGTATTACAACTAAAATCATAAGTGAAAATCTAATATAGTCTCTTATCTTCATTAGTCACTCCAAATTCATAATCACCATAAATACTTTTAAAATCTTCTACCACTCTACCAATATGTCTATTTAAATCTCCTCCAATAAATACTTTTCTTAAAGAGATATCTTTTGTATTAATCCCTCTAATTCATTCCAAAAATTTTCTTTTGAGCTTACATCCAAACCTACTTGAGTAGCATAAACACTTATAACATTGATAGTCTTAGTATCAACAATAATCTTTAAAGCTATAATTCTATCTCCATATATTAATATTTATAACATTATCCTTAAACTTTTTTATCTATAATATCATTTCTAATTCGACTTCTACCTGAAAACAAAGTTTAAAACTTAAACTATCAATCTTCTCCCCTTTAGTTTTATTTGAACATATAAAATATTTATCATGAATATAATATCTACTAATTCCATTAATTTACCTGTAAGAGTACCTATATTCCAAGATCCTAATCTAATTCTAGTTTTATGGACTAACTTCTTTGCTCGCATCCGTCCATAATGTGGGAACATTTGCTTATTTAACACACGCGGTGCAATTTCACCTGATTTTCTTCATTCAGCCATCGGCTTCCAAGGGACGTAGCTTTAACACAATGATCTAAAGGATTCATGTCATGATTATTTCGACAAGTTTTCGCGCTACTTAACGCAACCCTCCACTTTTCACATCTGGACTTGGGACCGGCAAAGATAGGTTTTACTAATATGATGATAAAAAAAATTTATTACATTTAAGGTACTAAAGTCGTTAAAGGCAATCATATTCTCAGAACCTTCCTTATGAAAATATATTCATATGGGTTAAAAAATGTTTGTCTTCAAAAAGAACTAGCCTTATGCAATGATATCAAACTGAGATATTAGCTTAAAAAAAGGAAAACTAATTGAGAGAAAACAATTAGGAGCATTCTGCGAGCAATTCGCCTTTGATATTACAAACTCCATTTTTACATGAAATCATGCCAATTAGAAAAATGAATCAAAGAAGATTCATTCACAAAATTTCAGGAAAAATCTTATTATCAAATCTATTGCTAATCCAAAGAAATTAATAATATGGAATTTTTACATACATAACACCTAAAAAACCTTTATTTCTATATTTCACAGCCAAAACATATTATTTACTAATATAGTACCTCAAAATACTACTGTTGCTCAAAACTAGCACTCCATCATCCATTTCAGCCATCCATTTCTTCTCTGCTAGAAGCTACGCGGGATTAAGAAACCTCGTTGCTTCGAGCTACAAGACAATCTCGTCTCCAGTGGATTCCAACGAACAATCTCCTCATCGGAGGATTCAAGAGATATTTTCACCTTATATTCTCTCTGGTTCCAAAGACTCAACAAGAGGTTCAAATTTTTATAAGCTTCAGCCAAAAAATTTCAAACCATAATATTTATCATGATAAATTATAACAATTAATAAAAGTATATATAATTCATTTACATAATAGATTAGAACTATCTCATACCAAAGTCAACCAATTCCATCATCAAACCTATGAAAAAACGAAAATAAACAATTACATATATTCCTATCTAACTAATAATTACATCTCACAAGCACTAAAAAATCAACAAGACCTAGCTATTAATCAAATCCGTATAAATCACACAAATGACAGAACTCATTTCCCTCTCTTCCATAAAACATTTCACCCTTCTCCTTCTAACTCACTGTAGAACAATCGGTGGAAATAGCTACTTGATCTCATTACCCTCCACTTTACAGAACTCTAGCTCCAATAGCTTCCTATTGCATCCGACGGCGCACTTGATCTTCATCAGAGACAGAAGAAAGGTTGTCGAAGCTGAATTTAGGTTTGCTCTCTAGCACATAGATTGTCATCTTCGGCTTCGTTTATCATCAGTTTGATAAGCAGCGGTGAACGGCCATGGTAGCCGACTAAAAGTAGCAGTAGCTCCGACGATATTTGTCTCGGCTCCAACAAAGCCATCATATCCATGAGCTTCAATGGACAAAGGGGGACGAGTAGAGATATTTGGAAAAGAAGCAAGCTTCATTGAGAACGTAGAAACCTAGGATAATATGTTTACGAAGGAGAGAGAAAGTCTAAAAGTACTTCCTTTAAAATACTTCTCGTTGGCAAGGAGATTGTCCTACAGCTCAACTTGAGAGAGCGAGATTGGGAAGGTGAGGTCACTCGTTCCGGCGTGACTTCTAGCAAAGAAGAGATGGAATAGCCGAAATAGATGACTAAGTGCTAATTCTGAGCAAGACTAATATTTTGAGGTGTTATATTAGTAAATAATATATTTTGAGTGTGGAATATGTAAATAAAGATGTTTTATGTGCTATATATGTAAACCCCCTTATAATAAATCAACTTAATAAAATCAATTAAAAAATCATCTTCTTAATTCCTTAAAAAAGTTAATATTTAAAAATATTAAAAATTAAAATATGAAAAAATTCAAGAAAAAGTAAGTTTAATTTTGAAGAGTTGTCTCAAAGAAATTGGAATGATAACCAACCCTACATCATTCTGGAATTAAACACTCATTGCTCCTCTCTTTCTTATATAGGCAACATTAACTAGAAAAATATTCCTATGAAGGGTTGACATTATCAAATGAAAATAAAAATAGAATCTATGACTTACATAAGGTCTTATTCAAAAATCATACTTCCATTAAGTCACACAACAATTTATGTTTTAAATGTTACATAAAAAAATGATGTAAACCTATATTAGTAATAAACTATAAACACTTAACCAAGTATTAAAATGGATTAAATATCTTACCCTAAATAAGAAGGATCTTCTTATCATTTATCCAAAGCTATAATAATTTTAAAATTTGATCTCAAATTAAGATATTGCATAATCCAAATTAAAGAATAAAATCACTATAAAACAATATTTATAATTATACTCAGTAACTACAAATAAAACATAGTATCTTTTGGGTTAAAAAATGTCAAGTAAATTTCAAAATATTATGAATAAAATCTTCATTCCATACTCACGATTTATTATATTTTAAATTGATGATGTATTATTACTTTCTTATAATATTGCCGATCATTATAAACATTTAGAAACTTTTAAATATCTAGTAAGAAAAAATGGCCTTGTAACTCTAGCTCAAAAGTTGAAACTATTTTAAGCTTAAATTAATTTTTTAGGCCATAATATTATCAATGCTACTATCACTCCAATTAATAGAAGCATCAAATTTGTATCTAAATTTCAGAATAAAATATCTAATATCACCCAATTAGAAAGATTTTTCAGATCATTGAAATATGTTACTAACTTTTACAAGGAATTAGCAATTGATGTGGCAATCCTATATGCCCCAAAAAGAACTTGTCCCTTTGGACTATGATTTATACCTAAGCTGTTAAAAAAATAAAACAAACAATTAAAAATTTACCCTATTTGAATCTCGTATACCTAGATAGTTTTAAAATAATTGAATAAATGCATCAAATATAGGTTATGGCAGCAACCAAAAAAAATCCTACAACTCCCGACCAACTTTTTCTATATACTTCTGGAAAGTGGAACACTACTCAACAAAAACACTCAACAATCAAGAAGTAAATGTTATTTATTGTAAAATACATTTCATATTTTCAAGAAGATCTATAAAATAAGAAATTCTTATTGCAAATAAATTGTAGTGCAATAAAATCGATATTGTTTAAAGATGTAAAGCATCTTTCACCATAAATCTTTGTTAGATGGCAATCCTAATGATCGCTTAGGAAAAACAACTAGTCTCAGATATTTAAGATTTTCTTCATGAGGCAGATGAAAAAAAAATTACATAACTAGATTTCTCCTAACAATTATATTAGGGCTTAATTAGATATTGAAAAAAGTTACTTGACCAATCTCTGTCACTTAAGATTTTAGAAGTTTGTTCTTCAAATATTTAAAGGAACTTAACCAAACCAAATTTCGATCTTTATGGAGCAATACAGAAAGGCTAATTTTTTTAAATTTGACTTAATTTTTTTGGTTAAATATCCTTATTAGATAAAACTAGGTTTGAATATTTGAATAGGATTAACATGATCTCAAGAAATTATTAAAGCTAATCTAAACTTTGGTGTGATGCATGCTATCCTATTTGTTATAAATAATAATCAATTCTTATTATTGATCATTGAACAATAATGCTGAAATTGATTAGTTGTGAGCACAATCGAATATTCTTTAGATCCAAATTGTATAAGTGGTGATCAATCCAAACTATATAAAGTTATTTCTCTTTCACCTTCTATGAAGTTGAAGTAGAGAAGTATCACAAGGGAATCGATTGGAAAGACCATATAGTATGTGTGTGAGTAGGTATGATTAATAACAACAATCGATCAATATTACTAGAACATAGAGTGATACCTAGATAATAATATTAAGTATCTCAAATTTATAATATAGAAAATGAGATAAAGAGAAAGATATAACTTCTAGAGTTAGGGGTAGTTCAAATTGAAAAGTGTAATAAGAATTACATAGAATTATTGAGAAGTTATATTAATTGCAACTAGGCTAATTATATTGCATGAATCAAGTGTTCTGTGGACAAGAAAGCATTAAGAACCTTCAATGTCGATGAAATGGATCTATAGTAAAAACGTAAATGATTGATTGGCAAATAGTCGTATTAGAGGTACTACGATAGTAGTAACTATTATTGATATGGTTGTGGAAAATCATCAAAAAGAGTAGAACAATTAAGGGGGTAGACAAAACTAAAGCCAAAAGATTAAGGAGAAGGGGTAGACTAAATTGTAATATGAATATAATTTGTGCACAAAGATTTGTGAGAATAAGATTGTAGACCTCATACAACACTCAATAAAAATAAAAAAATGTGGATTCATGAAGCTGACCATGTATAACTGAGAAAAGTAAAATGTACTAAAAAGGTATAGCACCAAGGGATCAAATTGAGTCTAATACACTGTAAAATGGACACGCATCAATCTTGAAGATTAAGTTTATGAGTAAGGGACACTGCCAATATATTGTAAATATTTTCACTTTTGATGAGGGATTATGTTCACTCTCATGTGTATCTTAACCATTTTGCCCTTACTTAAGAGTTCTTATCATGTTATTGATCAAGAACCCAATCAATCACATGAAGCCCACATGCAAGACATATGAAGATGGGTGTAGTATATTCCAAATGCAGAGATTTCAAAAATTCTTTGAAAAGTCACCCTACATGTCATCTCTGTGCATTCTAAATTTAGCCAATATTAGCTATATTCTAAATTCATCATAAACAACTACCCTTGCCATTGCCTATCAGCAGAGACATGCAATATAAAATTCCATTGAATTTCAAAATTGCCCTATTAGTCATGTTTTGTATTCCATCAATCAATTTTGGCCAAATTCCAAATATATCACAAACAACAACCCTTGTCGCCATTGCCAATTACTACTACCACTAGCCACTGTCGCCACTTGCCATCCACTGACAGTGTCAATGCCACCATTTTCCCTCACAAGCTGACGTCAACCACCATCATCATCAAATTTTATATTAATTTTGTTTTACTTCAAACAAAACACAAAAAACGTAATATCTTGTATTTAATTACACTAAACCAAACAACTCTAAAAAATTTCAAATGCAATGCATTCCTTTTACTTTGCATTCTTTTCAACAAATCAAATGGCCCTAAAGTTTTTGCTATGACATGATAGGATATCAATGCGAACTACAAATGGTAAGACTACTCAAACCGACTCTAATACTACTTGTTCGAAGAGTGAAACATCACCTATCCTATCAACCACTCTGACAAGTTAAAACACCAACTAAATATTTTATGACATCCAAAATGTTTAATTTCATAAAAAAAATGTAGGCACAAATGGTGCTTTGTGAATGTTTCATCTCAAGAAATCAATACCATACACATCTTAAGGTATTTACTAACAACACTTGTATGTTTTTCTTATTTGACAATTGGTGTAGATTTATGTTAAATGACATCATCTATCAAAATCACCCTACTTCGTGTCCTTTTTCATTTTGCATGTTTTCTCTTAAATTTCATAGCCATAACCCAACAATTTAGGTTCAATTTTATAAATTCACCATTCATTCATGTTTATAATGTTATTTTGCGACCATAAGGTATAGAGTTTTGGTTAGCAACTTCTAACATGGCATTTGCATATTTATAACTAATCTATTTATGTTTTGTGATCATCATCATCATCAATATTAAATAAACCTACTTGGAATTAGTTATGAACCCTCCTCCATAGAGTTCTTTTGGGTGCTAAAAGAGATTTCAACTCTATATAAGACTTTTTGCGCAACATCTAATAATATATCTTTGGTTAACTAATTTAAGTCATATTCTTATTATAGAAAATCTATCAATTCTACATATTCATATTGACCTCTCCTCCGTTCTAATTGTCTAAACTCTTAAATTATTTTTCACTATCATATCTTCAATAAGTGGTATTGGCATCACAAATTCAACTTAAAATTCTCATTCTATAGCACCTAACTTAGTCATCAATTAATCTTTTATTATCAAACAATCGAATTCATATCACACAGAGGGCTAATTTGTAGCCTTCTAAAACTTAAAATCTCTTATCACATATTTTTGTTGTACTTCTTTGATTTAACTATCAACTGCAACTCTTTATATCACACCTATATTCAAATTCTTTTGAATAACATGTAAACAATGAAACTTAAGCAACACTTAATCTTCTAGAATAATGCACCTATAATCATGAATTTCAATTCATTAAAATTGGATATCTTACATTCTAAATTTGCTATACTAATCATTAGCCTCTTATCTTCTAAAACTTAAAATCTCTTATCACATATTTCTATTGTACTTCTACGATTTAACTATCAGCTGCAACTCTTTATATCACACCTATATCTTTTGAATAACATGTAAACAATGAAACTTAAGCAACACTTAAATCTTCCAGCATAATGCACTTATAATCATGAATTTCAAATTCATTAAAATTGGATATCTTACATTCTAAATTTGATACCCACAACCAAGTGTTTATGCTTCTCATGCAAACAATAAAAGTAAATGCAATTAAATATTGCGAGATATTTACAAGAAAAAAATAATTAAGTTAAATATTAATTTACTAATCCAATTACAATTTGATCCAATTTCAAAAAAAACTGTTACATCACCCATAAGCATCTTATAAAGTTTTCACAGAACATTTCCAAATCTTAATAGGTATGCATCTTCTTCTCAGTTAATAAAGCTTTACTTTTTTCAATAAGTCTAGATCATATTTGATAATCCTTTTCATTTTCTCATTATAAATAAATTTTCCATTAAAACTCACATTCAACAAAATCTAAAATAAACTTCCTATACTTTTCCAATATTCTCAGCATAAAATAAGATCCTATTTTCTCCTTCTCAGCATGAATGATCCAAGCTAGATAATTTTCTTGCCTTAGTGATTTCTCTCTTATAATATGTAGCATAATATACATGCAGCAAGAGTTGTAACTAAGATTACTAATCCAATAACATTATGTGAATCCTTGTTAACATCCTACAAATCACATTTTCTTGCATGTTTAGTTGATTTCTGGATGCATAATAAAATGCAATATTATACTTTTATGCTCATAAGTAGTTAAATATTTTTTTTTAATTTATTTAAGAATCTACTATAAATATAAAGAATTGTTGGCGAATCCCAATTCTTGTATAGTTTGCCTTGGTGAGTCATTAAGCTAACAGTTATGGCATAGATCTTGCAGAGGTTTTAATATATTGTATATGTCAATATATTAGTTATGAAAAGATTTCCTCATTCTAATTCCATTTGTAGTATCTTTATTGAGAATGGACAATATTTGAAAATGAAAGCCTCAAGTATCTTGCGCACCATTTCACACTATTGTTTACAATTGTTGCTTTTCAATTAAGTGACAAGTAAACAAGTGTCACATGTGACCCACATTTCCAAACCTTTGCTGGATATTGAATGCATCAATCCACTCACACTAGTGTCAAGGTTCACAATCATACAAATATTTTTAAATTAAATGGGTAAGCAGGTGCATATAGAACAAACAATAGATAAATAAAATCCTGTAATTAGCTCACTAGTAAAAATTTTCACGTCAGACTTCAATTCAACTGAATTGCATTCACCTTTCAATGCAGTTAAGATAGCATTTCACCATTCCTATTTTATGGTATAAATTGGATATGCCAGATGGCAGCTGACATGATATTCTTAGAGCTAAGAACATTAATGAGCTCAGGAGCCATGTCCTCAAGGAGTTCTGATGTTGACTGGTAAAAAAATAAATAAAATATATAAAAATATTCAAGTTACCAGTCTTCCTCCACGGAGACACACGAACTTCCCATGACCTCCACTCGCATCAACTCCCAGCCCACAACATATTCCCAAAATGACAATATCCTCTTCATTCTCGTAAGAATTTAAGCTGATATTCTCCCTAAGTCTTCGTTTTCAACTCTTCTAGCATGAGTGATACACCACCTAAATGTCTGTTGAGTTATCCTCTCCGTTTCGTACCCTAGTCCACAACGAAGTCACCTCCTTTGGCACTCGACTTCACCTTCATCTCAACTCCATCCACATCTCTAGCCGAAGCCATTTCATCCCTCTACTCTCCAAATAGCCATCGCAATTTCACCCTATCCCGCCTTCCTCATCTTATGCAACTGAGCCTCCCGAGCTTTAACCCAGTTCATCTCCTCTATTTTATGTGAAATCAAGCCTACTCCACTACATAGCCCAGTTATCCTCTTCCTCCTCTAACCAAAACTAAGCCTGCTGCAACTATCTTCTAGGCCGTCAATACCAAATGCAACCCCCTTTCTATCTCTATCCTACTCTCTCCCCCACTTTCTCTCTAGAAAATCACAAGTATAAAAGAGAGAGAGAGAGAGAGAGAGAGTTCTCTCCCTCTCTCTATTGTGTGTTCTTATGCCACTTAAAATTAAAGTCAACTATCTTCTCACTTAATGTTTAAAAAGGCATTCGAAGCGCCTCAAACTGAAGCGCATGAAGAGCAAGCCTCACTCGATTCAGTGAGGCATACATCTCGAAGCTAAATGCCTCGAGGCGCTTTGAGACAGTGTCTCACTTTTTTAAAAAAAATTATAATTATAATTATTTTTATAATATTAATTTAATTTATAAATTATAATACCTATTTATTTATTTATCTCACTATCTTAACGAGTTAGAATTCTTAATTTTGAGCGATCTACCTCTCTCAAATTATGCAAGTCAGTGTTAACTTTTCTTTTCCAACCAACACAGGCCAAAATCTCTAGGCAATAATATGTCTCTAAGAAGCACGAGCTAAATTAATGCTTCTACCATATTTTTAATCTATTATTTTATGTAAATTTATTGCCAACTGTTATAAAGAATAAGAAAAAAACTATAATAGTTTAATAAGATTTTGAATATGATGAAATATATTCTGAAGATGATAGTTACACAAAATATTTTTTCTAAAAATGATAAAGTAGTTTGTAATTTGTAATTTGTTGTAAATCTTGATTCTCATAATACATTTAAATTTTAAGCAAATGCTTACATGAAATCTTATTTTAATTTTTGTTTTATATTAACATTTGATATTATGATTTGTAATTTGTATCTTTATAATAATGAACACGGTAAATATATTGATAGTTTATTACTTTTTTAAATTATTTTTTTATTCTATGAATTTTTTATTTTTTAGTTTCAAGGCTTACATCTCGATCCGCCTCGAGACTTATGCCTCGCCGCGTTATGACAAAATGCCTCAGTTACAGATTTCTGCTTTTTAAATATATATATACATATATATACATATATAAAGAATGTGATTAACAGGAGGAATGATGGTAGACCAGCATGAAAACTAATGAGGTACGCAACTAAATTTGAATGGAAAAAGGTTGTGCTCACCTTATGAGCCATGTGTCCATGTTGTTCCAAAAGGTAACCAAGAGTTCTAATAAACTTTAAAAAAATACTTAAAAAATAAGAAATACCTAATGGCAAGTTGGATAAATAGCCTAGACTACACTAGCACACTTAGTCAAAAATGGTAGTCCTGTAGTAGTTTACATATTTCATAGGTCATTTACATAGGGATTCATATGTATGAAAAATATCATTCATAGGCAACTTACAGCTCATTCACCAATTTTATGGATCCATAAGTGTACGAAAAATACATATTTTCCATGGCTAAAAGCTCACACAAAGTGAATCATGCAGGGGATTGGGGGAATTACAATTTCAAGTAAGATTACCCAGCCATCTAACATCAATCTGATCTCTATTCCAAAGATAAAATGAGAAAGCACCAAAGTATGCGCTCATAGTATTTCACGAGTTTCATCCTTAGTCATTTCTACCCCAAAAAGCAATTCTGGAATTCTTATCATGAGGAACTCACCACACAATCACAGGCTAAATACCCCATTAAATCAAGGAAGACAAAATTCCTTCCATATATCAAATATAATTGCAGTAGAATTCTTACCATGAGGTAGTCACCACACAATTGCAGGCTGAATGATTCCCTCATCAAACAGAGGAAGCAAAAATTCATTGTAATAGAGCTGCATAATCATTATAGCCCAAGCACATGCTCCAAACAGTATATAGCAAAGAATATCTAATTTAAATTACATGTGCAAAAAAATATATAAGATGGTCGCCTAACTAAACTACCAATAGTACAAAATATCCTTCAGTACTAGCTAAAAAGTTCCAATAAAAATGTATAATTTTGTCTGCCTTAGGTGATAGAGATGCTTGTATTAGCCACCTAAAATGGAAAAGTATGCATGTCTTGAAAACAAATTGTACTGAAAATATTCACAAACTTATCTTATTAAGTTTTATGGTACGGAGCTAATGGAAGAATCAGACATACATTACCAACAAAAACTGATCGACAATCCACCTCCTCCCTACTTGTTTGGGGTGCCGCAACATTTGCAGGATCTATTAACATGATTCAAAAGAAAAAGTTGGTCAAAATTCCAGAATAAAATTATGAGGAGAAAACAAGAGGATGCATTCAAATTCTGCTGTATTTGAAAATGTGCATCTAACATAAACAAAATGGTGAACATAATATAATAATAGCAACAATGACCAAAATACAAAGAGCAATTGCAAGATTGTAAAACAACTAAAATGAGTTTCAACAAAGACATTAACGAGGACAAGTGCTTAGAAAAGGTAAAATTTTAAAAATAGTGAAAGGTTAGAATTGAACAGAAAACATGTTCTTATTGTCAAGTCCTCAACATAGAGACATTTTTTATTATTTTATTAGTCATTTAAAAAGATCTGAATATGATTTGATTTCTACTCTACCACAATGTTTACCAATATTTGAATTGGTTAGACAGTCATCTAAAAATGTTTGTAGCATCTCTGCTTCCCCAGGGATCGCAGCTTCAAGCAAATCCACAAAACTTGCAATTTGACACTGATAACGAGCTGAATATCTCAGACATCAGACCAGAACAAAACATGTAAGAGGTATACTTCTCCGTAATAGTCTCTTAGGTATAAAATACCCTAGATAATCACCCCTTAACTTATAAACCTCCCAAATTTTGAAATCCAGAAGTTCCAGGTCAAAAATCATAAAATTTTCTACAACTAGAAGAATAATCAAGCATCTATGAAAAAAGTGCATAAAGCATGCTAAGCAAAGCAGAAGCATGCAAAACAACAGCTAGAATTAAGAAAGTATAATGAGCAATGAAAACTAACAAGATGACCATCAAGTTTACCTAAAAACTAAAAATGAGACTAATTCACCAGGACTGTAAGGACCCCATTTTTGTTCAAAATATCTAAACATGCAAGTTGTAACTCAATGAAATTCATTGTGCCTAAATGGTGCCAATGATTCGGAAGAGCTGAGGCTGACCATGTCATCCAAGACTCGGTGATTAATGTGGTCCTGAGACCCCCATGTTTCCAAGCCTCAATGAGTCACCCTCAACCTCATTGTATGTCCAACAACCCGTAGAATCAAGAACAACTATATCCCATACACAACCTTTGGAACATAGCATTATCCTTGAAATTGAAATGAGCAATGATCTGCGCTACACCTACAGCAACCCCATAGACATGGTTGGTATAGGATAGGTCACTCCTTATAACTTCCTACCTTAAAAAGATAGTGAGTTATAACTCCCTACCAAGGGGCAACATGAAAGCACTGCCAATATACTAGGTGAAACCATATAAAACAACAATAAAAACAACAAGCCTTTATCTCACTATGTGAGGTCGGCTACATAAATCCTTTTTGTCCATTGTGTTCTATTAAATGTCAAATTGTCATTTAATTTTAATAAACTAAGGTCATTTTATATACATCTTAACCAAGTCGTTTTAAGTACCTCTGTCTTTCTTAACATAAGCCACATCTAATACATCTACTTTTCTAACAGGGTCATCAGACGGCTGATGCATTATGTGGCCAAACCATCTAAAGACAACTCTATTTAATCTTCTGAATCACGGGAGCTACTCCAACCTTATCACATATATATTCATTTCACATTTTATCTCTAAGAATAAAGCCACTCCTCCACCTGAGCATCATCATCTCTGCAACACCTAACTTAATTTTATGCTTCTCTTTTGCTGGCCAACATGCGCCATAATCCATTGCAGGTCTTACTACCATCTTATAAAATATGTACTTAATACTAAGCGGTACTTTTCTATCACACAACAGGCCAAATGCATTCCTCCACTTCAACCATCCAACTTGAATTCTACTTATAACATCCCATCTATTTCACCATCATTTTGACAAATAGACCTAAGATATCTGAAACGTTCAATCTTTTTAATGACTTGATCACCCAATGAGCATATTGTCTATGTCTTAAAATTTGTTTCATTATTTTGTGCTTAGGAATTTTTGCTTATGTATGTCATGGTGGAACATACAAGCTCTAGTCATGATTATAATGGCGTAATTTTATGATAAACAACTCAATCAAAAGGCTTTGGGCATAATTGTTCCTTCTTCATGGTGTTATTTAGCGACAATATCATTAGATCATCGGACACCATGTCATAAGCTGACTAGCATAAAACATTTCAAAGTGATCATAAAGGTTTACTAAATATGACTTTAGCTCTTTGTAAACTAAAAGTATCTTAAATTTGTCATCTTCGAAAAACCGTTGGAGAAATTGGATGAATTATTGCTTGCTTTTAAATGATAAAACTTCAATTAAATATTTTTTAAATTTATAATTTTTCTTGAATTTTTATATTTTATCAAAATTTAAATTAAAAATAATTTGCACTAGAATTTGGGATATTTTAATCATAAAATTCCATCCAATTTAGATTTTTTGTCAAAGCGAACACCATTGATATATTTGAATGATTTCATTTTTTTTACTTTAGATTTTATCAACTATAATTGCTTAATAGTGGAGAATTAAATCCATAGTTTTACATATGATTTGAACCTATTTAAAAATTTGTCATAAAACATTATCAACTCTATCTCAATATAAGAGATCGAATCAAGTCTATAATTTGCATATAATTTAAATTTGCCTTGAAAATTTATTATGTTATAGGTCTTGTTAACTCCACTTGTATACATGCTATCAAAGTCTTACATTTTTTTATAAATAAATTTCCTCTATAAAAATGCCTTTAAGGACTCATACAAATGTGTGTGTGTGTGTGTGTGTGTGTGTATATATATATATATATATAATTTCTTCATTTATTTATTTTATAAGATGAAATTGTCGGTTCATTTTCATAAAAGGATTGGTAAGTTCAATTTTACATATTCAAGTTATGTTCACTATGTTCTAATAATTTGAGTGCAAGGAGGTTAGATTCATCATTGGAGAGGGACCTTTCAATTTCCTTATAGGTTCCATCTGTTATATACATTCATACTCATTGACAAGCTACTCAATTCCCTATAAATCCTTCGCATTCAATCTTGTGCTCTATTTCGGTTCCCTTATTTTGCACATTCATTCTTATGTACCATCATTTTCGTTCAATATTATTTTAAAATTTTTCATTTAGTTCATTTTTATGTGGTAGTAATGAACATAAGATTCAATTTAGATTAGCTATACCTAGGCCCAATAAATTTAAAGTTTGACAACCTCCCAACGTCACCATGCATAAGAGGCTTCTACAAAATTGTTCAGCCTTCCCACCACAGTTTAAAAAAGTCTATATGGTCAAATGTTAACACCACAATCAAGGATCTTCAAGCTTACCGCACTAAAAAAAGCATGTATAGGCCCTCATACATGAGCACAAGAATTTTCCTGGCATATTGGAACTAAGCATACAAGTAATTTCTTCTTTTAGATTTTTCATTGTATTGAAACAACTCGTACAAATACTTGGTGGCATGATGTGCTTGCATGGAAGAACTAACTACATCATAGAGCAAAGATTTCGCCAAAGTTTAGTGTCAAACGAGAATGGCAAAGTGGTTTGGATTGATTGTCAGCAACAGAGAGAAAAAGAGCTTGACGAAAGAAGGAACTCAATAATGTTTGAGGAACTACAAACAAACATTTTCCTCCAAGCCCTATACTTATTTTTATTAATCACCTTTACAATCATCAATACAACCAAGTCCATCCAAATTATCACCAAAATCTTATTTTCTAAACCTCGCAAAGCCAGAGGGACAAGCACATTCTCCCATTCGCCCATTTACTTTCATCTTGCTCCTCTTCCTCTCGAACATCATCAAGAACTTTTTTGAATATTACCTCAAACTTTAGACATTTTCGAAGTGCATCAAGTGGCTCCAAATCAGGCTTTTATATTTTAAGTAATTTGAACAAATCATGAAACAAACCCACAATTTAAGATCAAACCTCTTTGTCATTTCATCTTTATGTACATACTATAGAAGAGTTATCTTCCCTATATCATCAAGACTAGCTATAGATAGCAAAGAGATGTTGATGTACAGAGTCACATCATTAATATGAATTTGATGTTCATATGATGGCTTCCTCAACCATTGTATAATAAACTCCTTGCCTCGACCAATATGATCATTTTCAAGCAAGGGATCTTGTTTGATGTTTTGAAATAGCTCCTACATTGTGCCCTTTTTTTATGTTGCTATAAGTTTTTTGCCTCATATACCCAAACTCATCGAGCACATCACCTACCTCATCAATGGCATCTCATAACTGACATTACCATCAATTAAGAGCTGAGTTTGGTCTCTAATCTGTGCTTAGCTGAAGCCAAAAAGACAGCATGGATTTAGGGAATCTTATACCACATTTCTTCTCATTCTCACACCACAATCTTGTCGATGCCTTCATCTACAACTCCTTGTCGTGACCGAAACATAAAAGGAACGATCGGAGGAAAGATGGGAGAGGCATTAGTAGGAGTGGAGTTGAGGGGATTGCATGTTGGATAAGAGAGAACAAAGGACAAGAAGCTGCCACTAATCCAGTTGATACCTTCGTAGCAAGTCCTCGCCCCACCATCACCTTCGCACACCACTGATCTCATTAGCGTCTTCCATAGTAAGCTCCCATTCCAACTTCCTCACTCATTACTGCCAAAGGATTCGAGTTGGAGTTCAAGAGGACATAATGAAAGATGGAGAATTAGGTCATAAGGGAAATGGATGCTGAGAGAGAGAACGAGTTGAGTGACACACATGAGATAGAGAAACAAAGGAGGTGAGGGCTTGTATCTTTGGAGTAGCACACAAGATAGAGGCCAGAAAAAGTCATAGGCTTTTTTTCTGATGTGAAATCTGTACAATTGGAGCAAGATAGATAACTTTTGTGCAGAACTGTTAGTAATATAAGGGCATCATAGATAGGCAATACTAGCCAAGATTTGGCAAGGATTTCGATAAGATTTAATCATTTTATTTTTTTTCACTTTTAATAATAATATTATTATTGACATCTTATTAATTTTATATTTTAAATTTTGGGTGTAAAGATCCCTTCTCAACAATTCTCATTATTTCCTCAATTCGATTTTACATCATTGCCTCACGCATGGATGAAATTTTCATCTTTTCCTTATGTTACTAGCTATATAATATAGGAAGCCTTTATGAATAATTTCAACATTTCAGATAAATCACCACAATTCGATTCACATATGGGCAATGTTTCAACAAATGTGATTGCAATCTAGGACATTTGAACCTAATTTGCATGATATTACACCTGTCATTTGTTGTTTTCATCGGGTGACAATTTGGTGGTACAAGAAGCCTTCTTCGATTGATCAATTTCAACATATTGGATGGGTTAGCAAAGTCCATTTGCAAAATAGGTAATGTTTGAGCTATTTTGTTTGCAATTGAAACAATTCAAACCCAACTTATGTGATCTCATGTATGTTGTCCATCATCTTCAATATTAAGGGTGTAAATGAGCCAAGCTTGAGCGAGCCGAACCCTTGTTTGTGTTCGGCTTGCGTTCGAAATGGCTCAAAATTTCATTGTGTTAAATCGAATTGTTGAAATGGCTCAATCTGATAATCAGAAAATTCGTAAAGGGAGGATTGACAATATTTTTAACAAAAATTTTAACCACTAAACCATACTTATAGTTGCGATATATATATGTATTTGTATACATATATATATATATATATATATATATATATATATATATATATATATATATATATATATATATATATATATATATATAATATAATTTTTTATTTCGAGCTAAATCGAGTTGAACACGATCGAACAAAAGATTGTTCATATTTGGCTCGTTTATAAATCGAGCTTGAAATGTTTTGTTCATGTTCGGCTTACTTAGTTAACAAACGAGCCAAACACAAACTACTTAACGAGCCGAACATGAATTCACGAATAACAAACTTTTTTGACAGCCCTATTCAATATGTTCAACTAAATTAATCGCAAAGACCACTTTCTTAATAATTTCAACAATCGCATACATTAACTAAACCGTTTTTCACAAAATAGGAAATGGTTAGATGATTTTGACTTTTGAGATTGACTTCAAGCAAGACTTACATGACATCACGTCTATTCATTATTCTTTTCATCATATGTTGTTGAATTGACCATAAGGGCCATTCCTTGATAATTTCAATGTTCTACACACATCCGCACAATTTATTTTATAAACAAACACTATTTTGAATGATATCCATTATGTTTGATGCATTTTAAATCAAATTTTTGCAATGTGTCTATTCATGTTTGGCATTATGTTCGAACAGAACATTTATAGAAAATGAGTGGAGATCAACAAACATTGATGGTATCATTGTTGTAATTTAAAGATTTGGGAGTTATGCAAATATCAAAATTAGAATATAAATATATAAGAATTACATAATTTGTATGTAAAATTCCCCAACATTAAATCATTAGGCTTTCACTATCTACATGTGTGAGTTCAACCTTGGATTTTCCCTAACTCTTAATGTTCAAAACCCCATATTTCAAACTTTCCCTATCTGCATGGTCTCAAATTCCATTGATGGGCCTTCTCTAACTATCATAGATGTATGTCCTACAACTAGGCTTTACCTTCTTGTATGCTTGTAAAACCTATCTTTAAACCTTCCCAGAATTGAAGACAAAATATTAGGCCAACTTTTTGGCAATGATGAAAACTTATGGCCCCTTTAAACCTTCCTCCATGATGTAAACCCTACATTTAAAATAAACTCACATGAACAAACTAACCACCAAGTCTCCTAAATTTGGAGATGCTTGGAATAAATTAGTCCACTACATCAATTGAGATGTTGAAGAGAAGCATCAAGTTTACAAGTCAAGCCCAAATGGTTTTGTGTTAATCAAACAACCCTCAAAACAATCAATGGATGTCAACTCAACACTCATCAAAGTAAACTTCATTCAACCTATGTCAAAGGCACCTCTTAAAGTAGCATGAACTTTAGCATGGAACTCGAGTAAAATTCAAAGATCCCTTCCAAAGGTAACCAATGGACACACAATAAATTCCTCTATCATATGGTTTAATCGCCTCAGGAGCTAGGAATCAATCCTAAAAAGATGATTACATCACCAAATGTCTGATATAGACTATACCATACAATAAAGAGTGCCCCAAAACTAAAAATTCACCCAAAACAAGTGGGTTATCTGACCATTCCCTAGGTAATTTGAAGTACACTCTTAAATGATTGAATTGGTCACCTCCTTCCTCTCAGACATCATTGATTATATATAATACCTTTGGGCCATGATCATTCATGTTAAGTCACTTCAATATGAATCAACAATGCTATGCCTATAAGCCATCATCAATCATATTTAAAAACTGTAAACCACAAGCAAACATGTTGTGTGCCTTTGAAGCGTATTCAGACCAAAGAAAATTCCTACCTTCAGCATAAAATGATGACCTTCGGCAAATAATCACCCTGATCTGCTAAGATACCTGAGAGAAGAAAACTCACGATAGCTAACCAGGCTCCTTAGAAGAACATGCATAAAGCCCTTTGGTAGATTAGGCCCACTAGGCCTTCCCAAGATAATGAAAATATGATATTACAATTAAATTGACCACCAATTCTCCTTAAATACCTTCTATAATAACTATTGCCCTGAGGTGCTTATGATATCTTAAATCAAAAGCATTCTCCATCTACATCCAGGAATGTAAAAGACCATGTGAGTGTAAGAAATTTAAGTCAGCGGCCCTTTTAAAGCTCACACATGTTCCTAAAACTAACAACTTCAAGAGGAAATATTTGACACAATCAAAAATTTAAGAAAACTTGAATCAAAAAAGGTAAAATCATACAACAAAATACAAAGTGGTTCTAGCAAAGTATCACATGCACTACAATAAAGTCGGATAATTTCGAGCATATGATTATTGTTATGGTCAACATAGACTACAAATAAAACTTCCATTCTATCATAAATTAAGAATCTCCTTACTAAAAAAAGGAAGTAAAGCTAGTAGAGTGTAAAAAAGTTTGGAAACTCTCGGATGTTGGTTTGACTGTAAAGATATATCAATAATTAACTCCACAGTTGATTCTTTATCTAAGCTATAATCATGGAGTTGTCAGATGCCTCTAAGTATTCAAAGGTGATTATAAAGCACATTGAACTCCTTGGGCATAAGTAGCGAAGATTGAAAAAGAAAATATTGTGGAAGTGATTATTGATAACCACTCAAGTTATTTTTTATCAATACTCAATAGGTATGTGTTATTACAAATGTTCTTTTTTTTGTAAATGTGCTTTTTATTATATTAATAATTCACTCAAGTAATTATACTCTATTTAAGCATCTATATCATCACTTAGTATCCGCTACTCTTTTATCAACCTTAAGTTTGCATTGCTTTTTTAATGTGATGTGTTATTCAATGACCAAAACTTTATTGATTCATCAATTCACTTGTAGAAAATACAATTTCTTAGAAGTTATTTGTGCAAAAGTTAGAATTGATGCCACAATTTTTTATGCATCAACCTTGAGGCTATTAATAGAGCCCTTCCTAGCATCAATTCACTTGTAGAAAATACATTTTCTTAGAAGTTATTTGTGCAAAGTTAGAATTGATGCCACAATTTTTTATTCATCAACCTTGAGGCTATTAATAGAGCCCTTCCTAGCATCTTTATTTTTTGTTCCATTAAAATTAACTTCCAATTACAAAGTAAGAACCCCTAGTATCTAAAATTTATTAAAAAAAATTCATGAGTACTAACCGAAAAATAAAATAGATGACAATTATTATGTTAAATTTTAGTTTAAAATCGTAACATCAAAGTTAATTGTCATTTAATTTAGAATAATACTACACATAATAATTCTTGAAGCTCTACTCCGTTATTCCACAATATAATTTTCATCGATATTTATGTAGTGTATGAATAGAATCAATTTCATGTGTATAGCATTCTAAGCACCTATAAAGAAACTAATGAAGATAATTATCTCTTGTTACTTCTTCCATGTCATCATCATCCTTTGTTACTAGCTCTCCTTGGCGTGCATTCAGCGGAATGAAGAGTTGTTTTGGGTGAGTAGAAAAATAGAAATAGAATGGTGTTATTTGCAATAGTTGGCTTAATGTGGATTGTTGTGGTGGCATAACTAATTCCATGAAGCAACATAGTGCAACAACTCCATATAATGTACTCTCGATTGGGATCTATGGTAGAGTATAGCAATCTCCTGGTGAATTGCAACCTACCTTAAATGACAGCCCTTGTTGCAATTATTATCATTTGTGGCTAATTGTCATTGTTGTGCATGTGGCAAAATGAAAAGTTGTTATAGGTAAGTTGAATGAGAAGCATGATGAGGATGCTAATGATGGTTGGTCTAACACAAATTGTTATGGTGGAATGAATGATGAACTAATATGGTATAGCAAACACATATGATGTATTGTCAATCAAGACCTGTGGTAGAGTAAGGTAGTCTCCTTCATTTGCATTGCAACCTAAGGTCACTATTGATAGAGGTTCAAAGATTGGGTTGAGTTTTGAACCTGACGGTCCGAGATCAATAGAAGCTAGTGGTGTTGTTATTTCGCCTTCCTACATTGTAGTGGTCTCATCAGCAATAAAATCCTTAAATATGTATCATGTGTCATATTTTAATGGCAAATAGAACTAATCTCATCAATTATAAGTCACATTTTATTTGCATCCTAACCATACTACTAAAGAAGGCTTGCACAACTCCTCCATTTGTATGAAATAGTCTTGTTGTAGTTCATGTGTTTATTTATTAGTAGTAATTTGATTTAATGACTATATTGATTGCAATCTCAATATGCATAACAAAAGCCACGGAAAAGTGCCCTAGGGCAATAGGTATTTGGTGTGGTTGACTCAATTCTATAGAAAGTAGAGAGAAGCCAAGCATTTGTATCACCATAGACAATGAGCAATCACATGATCATTGTCATCAAATACCTACATTGATTCCACAACATACACATGCCTCTGTTCTCATAGCTCTATGCATAATTGATGATGCTCACATCAATCCATATTTGTATTTCATTTCCATATATGCATTTGTATAGTTTAATGGGTTCAATATCAACCTAGGATTGTCCTCCAAATTGGCACATTATTAGATAGGTGGTATTCAACCAGTTTCAAACTTTCTATCATATAATGAAGACTCTTAAACACAAAATATCAAAACAATATATATATATGCGAGTGTGGATCCAAGGTAACCTTAAGTTTTATAGAAATAATATATAGTAAAATCAATTATAAAAATAGTAAATTTCCTAACTAAATCTAACAATATGCCTAGTTATTATAGCATCCATTTCACCCACTCAATAAAATTTCATGTTATTAATTGGCACTTCACTTACTCTATCTTCATTCCAACTTTGTTTTTGCATTACCTATTTAGCTATCATCAAAGTGCAATGTGCAATGTGCTTCACAGCATGAAATGAATTAAACTGTATCCAAGTGGATTTTCAGCTTAGATCATTCAAATCTGGAACATGTGTGGTCATTCATCCAACATGGCACTTTCCTAAATCTTTCTTCATTCTACCTACATTATTTACTATATAATTAGTTATCATCAAAGTGCAATGTGTTTCGCAACATAAAATGAATTCAATACTAGTAGCCAAATGACTTTCCAATTAGATTTAATTCCCCAACATGTTGTCATTCCCATGCCCAAACCAGCAATAAGTGCAAACATCTAGTCATGTTCACTCTTGTTGGTTTGGTTGACTCTCTTTAACTCCTTGTAAGGATGTTCCACCTAGTGATCAAAAGGAAAATGAACAAAAAATTTCTAATAATGGTAGGTAATACAAATGAATTTTAGAGCTTGACATATTAGGCATGAGAAAACAACCTATGCTGAAAAGGATGGGTGCGGGTTGCTCAGACATGTCTAATTAATTACACATTCATCAAATCTAAAAAAGAGTTTCAAATAGAGAAGTCCATCATAGCCTGAAAATACCCCTCCCATAATTCATTGAACTCCGATTCAGTAATGGTAAAAGCAAATCCAAACAGATCATGTTGGCATCAATACCAATTATAGTTAGAAGCTGCCCTGATACTTGGCTAGGAGAAATAAGCTGCTTAAGCTTAATACAAGTTGGTAATGCACTAATGCATGCAACTAATAATGGAAGGCCCAAAACTCTAGAACATGGTTTTAAAAAGGTGAAGAAAATTTTGTCATAATTAAATGGATTGTACCCAGCATTGCTAATTTAATAACTTAGATAAAAGGATGCAATGGTCCATATGACTCACCTCAATCACAAAAAAATGTCATTATAGCATTCTCCTAGCAACTCAAGTTTTTATGTATGAAACCTAGACATTAAACCTCACCTCAATACAACTAATAATTTATTTAAGTTACATATCAATCAGTTCTTGGAAACATGGAATAATGAAACGACATAAAATTTGAGTAATAATGGTAATGACCTAGGTGGAATATAGGGTGAAGGCTTGAAGTTTTCTGTGCACCTCCCAGATGCTTTTTTTTTTTGGCATACATATGCCAACCATAAAGACCGAATGAGTGACTATGTTGAATACACTCAATCAGCAATCAAGCTTTAAACTTTTCAATATTAAACATTATTTATGGTAGATCACATTAATATCACACTGTAGCTCAAACTTTGTTTTAAAATGCAAATCAATATGAGATAAAGATAAAAGTACTACTTTCTCTTGCAAAATGAGATTATCTGATGGATGGTCAAAAACTAGCATGCATCTCAATCTTGTGTAGTTCAGCACACTTAAATGCATTCATTATTTGCAAACACTTTATTACTCATCTTAACTTTTCCTAATGCATAATCTCATTCAGCTAATGCACTTCTTTCTCTAAATAATCTAAACCGAGCACAATCTCAATTTCGTATCATCATAACCATCAATATATTGATTACCTCTATATAATATATGGTATCCTCATGAGGTTCATTAGTTAATAATATAGGGGAACATTAGAGGTCAAATCACATGTATTTTCATCCAAGTGCATGGTTTCATTGTGCTCTAAATGTGGTCTTGATGCTTCAAATTGATTTGCAAAGGTTCATATTGTTTTACAAATAAAGGTTGGGGTAAATGCAACTTATCGATATAAAAGTTAAAGATAAAAAGACAATGATGATTCTGCACACTAGCCTACAATGAGAACTAATATAATGGTGAATGCTCTGATGCTACCAGTCTGTTGTTGTGTGAATAAATGATTGACATCATCCAGTCTACACCAATCATTTGACAGCATAATAGATTATGATTGATACAACTTCACATAAATTATGAAAGTTTGGAAATAAGCCTATGACAACTTCACATACTTCATTATTAGCTATATGTATAGTCATGAATCAAGCACTAATAAGTAAATGACATATGAGGTTCACATCATCCTTCATGCTCTTGAGGTTTAAAGCTTATATGTCACTTTAACCTGGATAGTAGTATATTTAAGAGTAAATTGATGGATCTATTACTATCTCCAAAATAAGATGGTGTGAAAGCTTCCATAACTCGCAATTAAAACATTAACCTTGTATTATTATTCATTTCCCATAATTCTTGGTTGACTTTCTACAAATTAATAATGAAAAAAAAAAAAAGTTTGCAATCTCTTACATGCTAGATAATATAGAAAGCGATGGACAACGATTAGTTTCACAAAGTTCAGATTTATCCATAACTTATCTGTGAGCTTAGGGAATGAAATTGTAAATCTTTAGGTGTTATGAAACTTTGATTGGAATGCATTGAGGAAGATTAAGTCCTTAGAATTTTGATCTCAAGGCATGAAGAAGTTTGCAAATAAAAGAAAAGCAGATGTGTAGAAGACTAAGGAGAACAAATGAAAATAGATTATAAAATTGGAGATGGGCCTCTCCATAGATGTGTAAGAGTTGGCAGTTTGGAGTTGTGGAGAGTGGTGGAAGAATTGGTTGAACTTTGTATAAATAGACATCACAAACAACATTCATCCAAGGCCAAATCAAAATAAAAGTTGGATCCAAATTTTTATAAAGTTAGAAATATGGTATTAAGTTGCTCTGACTAAACAGAAGGTTCAAAAGTCGCAAAAATTGATTGTCCAAAAAATTTGTCAAGATAAAAGGCTATTTTAGAGAAAGGTAGTCTTATTAAGTGATAAGTTATTTAAGGTCTGTTTGGGACAACTATAGCTTTTTGAAAAGTTGGTTGTAAAACTGTTGTGGAGAAAATAACTTTTTAAAAAACTGTTGTGTGGATTACAAATATTTTTATTTTGAAAAAAATTCTTACAGCCATTCATACTAACTTATTTCACGAACGGTTTTACTCTAAAGCGGTAAAAAGCTATTAGTCAAATATTGTTGTAGTTGTTTTATGGCCACTTTCTGAAAAGTAAAGTAATCAGAAAGTTGTCTCAAACTCACCCTTAGTAAAAGCACAAAGGAAGATTAAATTGTTTGAACTTATATGTAACTAACTAGGGTTCCTACGCCAAAAAATATATTTGATTCTTATAGAATTATCAAGACTAATTAGAAAGGAAACCAAAATTACAATTAAATAAAAGAATAAAAAATTGTTTCTTTTAAGTTGACGGGACCTTCAAAAATAAAAGCTATTCTAAAGAAGCAAAAAAGCATGGTGCTTCACATAGACAAGTCACTAAAGGTGCGTTTAGTGGCATTGCGATGTAGCCGATTACCACAGCCTGATCTTATTTGAGAACCTTGTTCGCTATATGTTTTGAAGAATCTGCGGCCAGAAAATTATATTTTCAAACCTAACCTGGCTCCCTGCAGTGATGACCAAAAAGTGCAATTTGACTTTTTGAAAAAAAAAAAATTTTGAAGGCTCCACCGCAGCTTCTTAAACAACAAATTCTTCTACAGCACCTCCTTCACTATTTTTTCAGAAGGCTGCAGCTGTCCCAAATAGACCCTAATTTGACAAAATGAATTAGAAATTTTGTGACTTTTTGGTTCATATAATGTGTAACTAGGAATCCAAAACATAAATTTCAATTGAATAGTGTAATCACCGAAGTGAATGCTACATGCGAACGATTCATACATGAAATTTGTGCTCCCTGTAGTGATGACCAAAAAGTGCAATTTGACTTTTTGAAAAAAAAAAAATTTTGAAGGCTCCACCGCAGCTTCTTAAACAACAAATTCTTCTACAGCACCTCCTTCACTATTTTTTTTTGAGAGAAGCGTCCCAAATAGACCTAATTTGACAAAATGAATTAGAAATTTTGTGACTTTTTGGTTCATATAATGTGTAACTAGGAATCCAAAACATAAATTTCAATTGAATAGTGTAATCACCGAAGTGAATGTTACATGCGAACGATTCATACATGAAATTTGTGCTTAAAAATATTTTGTTGATTTAATTGTCATATCAAAAAATAGATTGCATCAATATGCTCATCTCATTAAAATGATTTAAATAAACATGATCGCATGAAAAATAATTTTAATTTTACATAAAAATTGAGCCTGAATATTTCATATATGAAAGTTACCTTTGAATATTTTTTTTTAAAAGAAGCGTCGTATTAACAAATAGATTGTGCCTATGCATCCAACCCATCAAAATGATTTAAATAAGCCTAACGGCATAAAAGATGCAAAATAAATAAATCTTGATGATATATGATAAAATATAAGAAATCATGGGAGCTTGCACCCATGGGACATCTCGATCTCCCAAAATTAAAATAAAACCTAAATCGACTTCACCAGCTAGCTGAGAAGCAACTTTAGGATCTTATTTTATCTATCTTTGAGACTCCATGTATCCCAATGATCTTTTCATGAAACTCATAAAGAGCAACAAGAAATGAATCACACCACAAGATTACAAATATTTTTTCAAAAACCTAAACCTAATGTCGCCCTCACACTAAGGGTTGTAAGTTCAGCGCAACAGACCTCTACCATTAAGGGACACAAGTCCCAACCCTCAAATAACATCAATATTATAGTTAATTCAAACTTAATTAATATATTCAACTTGAGCCGTTTTACCTATAGTGTGAAGTCGTAGAAGGCATTGTTGGGCCTTCCTCTGACCAAGAGCTATGTTCAAATCATAGGACCTTTAATATCACAATGATAATTAGTAAAACAATAAGCCCAAGCAATAGATCTTTAGAACCCAAAACATGACATTTACCAAGATATTTGGCTTTATTTTTATATAAGGTCATCAAAACAATTTCAACTGAATATTCAAATCCAAGCTACCTCACCAATAAGGAAAGGGTATTAGACCCACTATTACGCCTCTCTATTATTAAGAGATGTAAATTCCAACCCTCAATGGAAACAAATATGATAATTTATTTGGGCTCCATTAACAAACATTTTGCTATCTTTAGGTTGGGTCATTGCCCCATAAGTCTCACATATATCTTTAGGCTAGACAATAACCCTATATATCTTGCGTACACTCTTGAGCTAGGCAATAACACCATAAGTCTCACATGCATCTATGGGATGAGATATAACCTCATAAATCCCACTTTTTAAAGTCAATTTATATCCAAAGTAGTAAGCCTTGACCTTCTAGATGCTGAAATTCATCTACCTCGATAAATCCTACATACATTAAGGTAGACACCACTTTACTCTTTGCTTAATGCTATCTTTGAAATGAGTTAACTTAGTTTAACTTAGCTCTCTACTGAAGGCATCATGTAGATACGACAATCAAGCATTGATCATGAGACACTAACCTCTACAATAACAAATGTATCCTTGAGAACCAAGCTACACAACAAAAAATTCTAAAAAGTTTATTTCCATCCCACTCAAAATTCTACAAATAATCCACAAAACAAATTAGGAATGATCAAAGCTTTTCTCCTAGCCTTCAATTTTCCACTTAAAAGAGAGAAAAACTATCATGCAGGAGGCATAAGTAGGGTCGCAATTGAGAATTACAAACCCTACAAAGAGGCTCTAGTCTTCCTCTAAAAATAAAGATGACTATTCTCATTAATCAAATTGGATTTAAGCAATTTCTGAGATTCATAACTCCTATAGTAAGGGCCAGATATTCCTCTAAAAGTAAGATCAATTGTCCTCATTAGATGGCCAAGATGTGATAACGGGTGTCTAAGGTTCAAAATCTATGCAACAAAGCTCTAGTTTTCATCTAAAAATAAGATTGGTTGTCCTTATTTGGACAAATGAAATCTGAGGAGAGATGTCTAAAGTACAAAATCCCTATGATAAAGCTCTAATATCTCACCTAAAATAGAGTTAATTGCTTTCTTTTGAACGTATTAGCCCCAAGGATAGAGTGTTTGATGTTCATAATTCATGTGATAAAGCTTAAATCTTCCAATACAAATGAAGTTGATTATCGATGTTTGGACCGATTAGAATTGAGAAGTTGTGTTTGAGGTTCATAATCTTTATGTTGAAGCTACAATCTTCCTCTAAAAATGGGGTTGGACGTCTTCGTTTGAATGAATGAGATCCTAGGAGAGTGTCCAAAGTTCACCCGAAAACGACAGTGAAAGAAGATACCTTCAAAAACAACCTAATGATTCGATCAAGAACCTATTTTTTTATTATTTTGAATTATTTTCTTCCAATCTCTTGCTTTCATCATCAAATCTTTAAGATATATGACCTTACATATTTTTATACTCCTCTAAAAACCTTTGTGAAGAATTCTCATTATGATTTTTAGAACTTACTAAAAAATTATGATATTTTTGAATTTGATGAATTTCTACAAAATTTTCTAAAATTCTTCGTGCATACTCCTGATACCATGTGTTGCTATCATGATTTCCTTCACACTAAAATGTTCATATTTTGTAGGTTAGAAAATTCAATAACATTGTAAAATTCACACTCTTGCTCATGAAAAACTTAAAAAAAGATTCTCAGACTTATTCACTTATTAAATCAACTGAATTTTTTTGTGGTGCTCCACTTGATCTGAAGATTATTTAAAAAAAATTAATATTTTTTGCAAAGTAGTTTTTCTAAAAAAAATTAAAAGTGATTATCGGTCAAGAATTACAACACTGCAATATCATTGTAAAGAATTTGTAGCTTCTAGTTCGTTACAATTATTTTGAATCAATGAAAATTATGAATATTATCTTTTCCTTGCCTCTTAAAAAGCCTCAGGGTGAAAGTAAGAGCATGTTGCTTTCATCTTTCGTTTAACCACCTTTGATTATGCATCTTACAAAAAAATAGTCTAATAGAATAGATGATGATGATGTTATTTCATCCTCTATCACCATAGTTGTCTAGGAAGCACCTCATAGAAAGCTTTGTCTTCGCAATAATTTGAACATTATGTAGAAAACTCTTAGTATATTAAGAATATGATTTGCCGAGAAAAAGGATGGTCCATTTTCTAAAGTTGAACAATATCTCAAATAATGCTAAACTTTTAAAAGAGGGGATTTGCTGCTCCATAGCCTCATAGGATACCTCTTGAGATCTTTAAGTGCTGATCAAATATGGATAATTACCTATGACCATCAAACTCCAGTATGACAGCAATTAATGTCTTCAAACATGCCCCTTAGAGAAGACGAAGCCCTTGAGATGACTCTAGAGCTATATCAAACACACAAGCTTTGTTATGCTAACAAATTTCTAGTTTTATCAAAGTAAGCTATTGAAAATGATAACTAAAAGTAGGTAGCTAGCGGCACTACCTGCAACCAAAATTGAACAAATTTGATCTATCGATTAATGAATTTCGTAATTTATAAGCCCTTTCTTATGCATTATGATAATAAGCCTCTCTCTAAAGACACTTCAATGAGAACTCTGTCTAGCACTATATGCTTCTCGAGACTTCTGAATCAACATGTCATAATATCTTTAGATAAATGGAGACTATGTACCTTATGAGATTTTTAGATAAGTAAAAATCTTATCTATTACTTTCCCTCTTGAAGATTTTCTGATAAGAATCATATCCAACACTAAGTGCCCTTCGATGCTTGTGCATTCCAAAGATTTTTACTTAACTTCTTCTAGTTTAATCAAACTGCCAAAACTATCAATTTTAGTAATCATGAAAAGGGTTATGAGAATTTCCAAAAAGAACTAGGTATTTATTAGGTTGTAAGCACAGGATGTCACACCATGAACTTACACTATGACAGGAGAGGTAAAGAGAAATCCAACAAAGAATTTTGACCTATCCTAGATTGCACATCAAAGAATTACTCGATGACTTTAACTTATGATGAAAGAGTTTGAATTAAGCCCTTTAGAATCGATACACCATTATTGGAATACCATAGTTATCTCTTGTTTCCAGAATCAAAGATAAATAAAATCTATCTTTAAAGCATTATTACCCTTTCAAGTCATGACTATAACCATGCATACAGAGTAAAAGTCCAGCTAAAGACTACATATGGAGTTTAGATAACTTGAAATTTTTTGTGAAATTACTCATACATAAGGAGATTTTGAAATATAATTTCCAAAGATAATTCCATAGACATTTAGAAAGATAATGGAAAGAAGCTGCCTAACTACAATCAAGCTCAAAAAGTTAATGTAAACATCATTTCAAGGGAAGAGTTGCCCCAATCTTGATACTTTCCCACATAATTGATATATCAATGAATGAAGAAAATGAGTTGTCCAACTACAATCATGAATGATGATGTGAACATCCATCCATTCAAGACTGTAATCAAGGTTACCTCATAATCTTGACTTCTTATAAATTTGACACAATGATGGATAATGAAGGAGTTGCCCAACTATAATTGTGCTAAGGATGTTGCAACCAAGCACCAAACCTAGAATCATTTCTCATTTATAATGTCACATTTACAAGTTGGAACATTCCAAATGGTAGAGATTTTATCGTCTTAGCATTGAATAAAAATCACCCACGCACACACAAATATAATAAAAGTAGCTCATAAGAGATAAGATTTTTTTATATGGAAAATCCAAGAAAGGGAAATACCACAAGGCCTTACTCACTCAAAATGAATCTACTAATGTAAGCCATTTGTTATAAAAAATGATGCACTTCCCTATTACTAAAGTAGGCTTTAATATAATGTAGTGAATATAAATTATGAAAGATTGTTTCAATGCAAGTAAGAGGAGCATTGATCCATCAAAGTTGTTATCAGAAGCAATTAGTGGTCTTCTTAGTCATTCTCCATTTAGCAGAGAAAACTAACCACCTAGAAGAAATGTATCGACCTTTGTGGCAACAACTTGCATCGAAATTGTTGGCAACGAAGATGTCATCCTTAGTGTTGATGACAAAAGTTGACCTTGTTAGCAATAGTGGACACCTAGGTTTTTGACAATAGTGAGCATCAACATTGGGGGTAACAACGAGTGTGTTGACGTTGGTATCAATAGAGGGCATCCATGTTGGAGTCAACAACAAGTGTTGATGCTCTTTGAGATAATAAGCATCAACCTAATTAGCGACGAAGGGAGTTAGGGTTGTGTTGCAATCATCAACTTGGTGGCAACAATAAGTGACAACCTTATTAACAATAATGGATGTCAGGATTATTGATGAAGATAAGCATTAGCCTCGGTAATAATGGCATGTATAAACCCAATGACAATAGGTATCAACATTGGTATTGCCTATAAGTATCAACTTTGTTAGCCAAGAGTAGCATTACCCAAATGGGGCCAATGTTGGCATCGATGGCAGGCGTTAACCTTATTGGCTACAACAAATGTCAAGGCTTAGCATTGATGAAAGGCCCCTAACTTTGGTGCCAACAAGCATCAACATTAGAGTCGATGATAGGTGTCAAATCACTTTGGAGACAGCATGCATCAAGATTATTAGCAACAGTGGACTTTAACCTTAATAGTTATGGTGAACATCGATGTTGGCATCAATAACAAGAGTTGGCATTAACATCTATGACAAGTGTCAATGTGGGCATTGATAACAATCGTTGACCTTGTTAGTCATGGAAAGTGTTGACCATATTAGCATTAGCAACCATCAAAATTATTGAAGATTGCGAAGTTTAACCTTGATGACAAAGGCAAGCATTAGTACAAGTGCCAAAGGCGTCCAGTGACCTTAATGACAACAAGAAGCATCCGGATGATTGATGATGGAAAATGTCAACCTTAATGGCAATGACGAGCATATAAGTTGGTGTTGACGACGGATTAATATTGATGTTGAAAAATATTGGCCTTATTAATGAATGCAGACGTTGACATTAAAGTCAATAACAAGCATTGACGTTATTGGTGATGGTAAGCATCAAACATGTTGACAACAACAGATGCCTTATTGACAACATCGAGCATCAACCTTAATGATAATGAAAAGCATTGACATTAGTACTGAAGATAGGAATCAACCTTATTGGAGACTTCAATCATCATGGTTGCTGACAATAGTAAGCATCAGTCTTGTTGGGAATGATAAGTGTTAATGTTGATGTCAATGATAAGTACCAATCTTGTTTGCAATGTCGATGGTCGACAATGGTGTTCATGACAAGCATTAATGTTATTGTCAAATGATGGGTATTGGCCTTGTTGGAAATAATAAGCACTGAGTAATAACAAGCAATCTCTAGATTCTCACCTATGGAATCCTTCTTATGGACTCCTCTAGCCTTGTTCTCACTGTGTAAAAAAAAGCCAATTTATAGATGTTTGTATGGGACATATTAATAACTTCCATCAAAAATCAAAACACCCTATAGGATGATCATAATTAACCCCCATTAAATATACAATAGGTTTTCAACATCTTAATCTGTTAATGATATTGAAATTCAATGATTTCAACCAATTGAGATGCTCATTTCAACTATAAGCATGCAAAATTCAAGAAATGATTGATCCCTCAAATGGTCTCATGAAATTTCTAACTATATTTCTAAGTGTTTTGTTTAGGTTCAATTGGACTTGGGTCAAGATATTCTTAATATTGTTGAATTTATCTCATTCAATGACTTATCAAGTATTACTTGTGTGTTCATCATGTTTGCTCCTAATTAGTACTTCTTTATAGAAGTGAATTATTTTTCCTAACATCAACACCCTCTGTTTATGAGAGTTATCTTTAGCACATTTTTTTGTCATAGATGCAATGAAAAAATCTACAGAAAACTAGATTTATTGCCTTCAATTGCTTGATGACAAATCTACTCACATAATAAAGCCTAACAAACCCTAGAGAATAAACAAAATATGAACAATTATGTGAGCATGTATTCAATGACAATCCATACAAGTTTGTTTTGTTAAGTGTCATTACAATTAATGTAATGTGGTTGTGTTTGCTTATAGCTAACTTGAACCTCATGTAAAAATCCACAAGTGTAAACGGAGGTTCATGGCGATTAATGGGAAAATTAATTAAGATTCAGTTCAAGATATTTAGGCATTGTGTTAAAATGAACTCAATCACATAACCTAAGCCGAGATTATGCAATACATAATAATATAGATTTTGTAATATTACAAAAGTACGCATGATGGAATAATGGACCCTTTGTTGCTACAAATGCTATTTTGGAAAAAATGAAGAATATTTTGGTAAGAATGGAGCAGATAATAAGAGAGAGAGAGAGAGAGAGAGAGAGAGAGAGAGAGAGATTAAGTCACCATAATTGCTTGTCTTTTGTGGGTTGGAATATCTCAAGATATGTTTGATATAATTACCTTTCATGGAAAGAGGGTTTAGAACAATTTTGTGACTATGTGATGGGATTTGAAGCAATGTGGTGTTGGCATCAAATTAGTGATGAATTCTTTTCATTACACATGTTTGGACGAGTATATTGAAGATCAAAGAGTTTCATAACAAAATTGAAGTTTGGATTATTACTATCTAACAACTATTATATGTTTAGTTCAGTATTAAGATGATCTGGCATTTAAATGTAGACCAAAAAATAAAATAAAATTGTCATTATATAATTATTGTTTAAATAGCTGCATCCTAAAGAGGCATCATCTCCTAATAACATAACTTTATCTGATTATATCATTCTAATGTTCTCAAAACAAAGAGTCCATTGTCAATTAACTTCCACACATTATATTCATTCAAAAGTGGAATGAAGTATAAATATTAATGACATGGCTCATTAAATGTGAAATCAAATTTCACATGTTTTTACTTTTTATCAAACTTTGATAGCCATCAAATTTAAATTATTTCACACTTAAAATTCAAAATCAATTGCTAGATAATCAATTAAAATTATTTATCTTCCAAACCTATCATTCCATCTTAGCCAATTAAAGGGAAGAAAATCCATCGGTATGGGTATGCACTAGTCGGTTTGAATTGAAAAATCGAACGGAATCAGCAATATTTGTTCGATTTGGTTTGGTTTTCAAACTAACCGTTCAATTTTTAGTTGTAAATACTAAGCTATTTGATTTTTAGTTTTTAGTTTTTGGTTTGATCTTTAAAAAGTGGAGGGTTGCGATAGGCAGTCGACAACCAGCGTAAAACTTATCGAAATAATCATGATGTGACCCGCTAAAACATTGTGTTAACGCTAGGGCGTCCCCTGGAAATGACGCGTTATATACAATCTGATAAAGTATGCAGCGGCCGCATCGACTCAGTGCAATGTTAAATAAGCGGTTCACATTATGGATGGATGGGTAAAGAAGTTAGTCCAAAACTAAATTAGGAACTTGGAATATAGGTACTTTACGTAAACTAATGAAATTAATATATATTATCCATTGAAAGATAAATATTTTATATGTTCAAGAAACTAAATGGGTTTGGGAGAAAGCAGAGATTGATAGTTTAGATTTTAAACTTTAGTATTCAAGAAGTCAATTAGAAATAACGTATGATGATTAGATAAAAGTTTGAAAGATAATGTTATAAATATTAATAGATGCGAGCAATTATAGCTTTAAACATTATTATCGATACTAAGATTATCAATGTTATAAGTGTTTATGCCAAGTAGGTTTACGCAAGTTCAAAAGAAAAATTTTGAATGAATTAGAGGATTAACACAAGATAATCAAGAAAAGTATTTATCTAGGATATTTAAATGAATATGTTAGTAAAGTAGTAGAAGATTTTAAAAATATTTATGGTGGTTATGAATTTGGACTGACTAATAAAGAATGTAGGACTATATTAAATTTTGCTTTAGCCTATGATTTTGTATTTGCTAATACTTTATTTAAGAAAAAAGATGAGCATATTATTACTTATAAAAATGGATTGAGTAAAACACAGATTGATTATTTTCTGATAAGAAAAATATATTGTTTAGATTATAAAAATTGAAAGGTCATTCCAAATGAAAATTTAAATACCTAACATCGATTATTAGTCTTAGATTTTAAGATGAAAGATTGGAAGATAAAAAATGAATCAAATTATTGTCCTAGGATTAGATAGGGACACTTAAAAAATACTAATAAAAATATTTTAAGAAAGAAACCACAGAGAATTTGAGATGTCATAAAAGATAATTTATGTTATGGATAAAGTAACAAGTTGCTAAAAATGTGCATGGAGAATCAAAAAAAACTTCTTTTAATAAAAATAGTTGGTGGTGGAGTTAGAATGTGCAAGAAAATATAAAAAATAAGAAATGTTGTTATAAAATTTGATTTAGATGTAAAAACTCAGAGAATTGAAAAAAATATAAAGCGGCATGTAGAGATTTTAAGAAAACTATATATGATGCAAAAAATTTAGCTTTTAGTGAATTATACAATGATACCAGATTGAAAATGTATAAGTAACCAAAGAGATATGATAAGTAAAGATCTCAAAATGAGAGTATTAAAAGATGAAAATCAGTAAAGCTTTTTTTAGAAAGGATATTAAGAATAGATGAAGTATTTTGATAAACTTTTCAAGGCTGATCCGAAAATACGATTAATTTTAAGAACCTTAATATCCCAAACAAAAATAGAGAATTTTATTCAGATCGTCAGTATTAGTAACTGGGTTAGAGTTTTAAAAAAATGAAATGTGAAAAAACAAGAACTGACGATATTCCAATAAGTGTGAAAATGTTTAGCAGATCAAGGATTTTCTTATAAATCTTTTAATGTTATTTTAAAGACTAAAAAAGATGTCGATGAGTGGAGAAAGAGTTTGTTGGTTCTATATTTAAAATAAAAGGTGATGCACAAGAGTGTGCAAATTATAGAGAATTAAGTTAATGTGTTATAAATAAAAATTATGGGAGAGAGTAATCGAAAGCATAAGTTACGATGTGATACAAAAGTTAATCGCTTTCATATTAGGTAGATCTACTATGAATGTTATACATTTGTTAAGAGGTTTGATGGAGAAGTATAGAGAAAGCAAGGAGGGTTACATATGATATTTATTGATTTAGAGAAAGCTTATGATAAAGTTTCAAGAGATGTTCTTTGGAGAGTTCTAGAAAAGAAAGGAGTTAATATTGGTTATATTCAAGTCATTAAGGATATGTATACTGATATTACTTGTGTCCAAACACAAGGAGGATTGATAAAATATTTTCCTATTTCAATTGGATTACATCAAGGATCGACTTTAAGCCCTTATCTTTTGCTTTAGTTATGGATGTTCTTACAAGGCGTACAGTGAAGATGTACCTTGGTATATGCTTTTTGCTAATGACATGCTTCTTGTTGATAAGATTAGAGAGGGAGTCCAAGAGAAACTTGAATTATGGAGGTCAACCTTAGAATCTAAAGGTTTTCGTTTAAGTTGATCTAAAACAGAATATATTGAGTGTAATTTTAGTTGTATAAGTTATAGTGGTAGTGTTGTGACATTAGGTGAACAAGTCATTAAAAAGAGTGATTGATATTTAGCTCACTGCTCAAAATGATGATGAAATAGATGGAGATGTTATTAGTAGAATTGGATGGTTGAAGGTTATGATGATCTCGACTATTGTATAATAGAAAAGCACCGCTTAAACTTAAGAAAAATTTTATAAGATAGTGGTAAGACTAATGATTTATGGTACATATAAAAAGAAGTAAGAAGTGAGACGAAGTGTTGAGATGAGGATGCTCGTGGATGAGTGGCTTTACTCTTAGAGATAAAATGCAAATGTGTATGTTAGATAGTTTTTATAGACCAAGATTTGAGAGAGATTAATATAGAAGAGAGCAGGTGGAATTAAGATGTATGTATAAAATTACAGATACTTGAATTAAATGAGAGACACAATTGATATTTGATTCATTTAAGTGGGATAAAGGTTGTTGTTGTTGTTGTTTGATCTTTAAAAAAAAGATCGATTAAATCAAATAAATCAAAATAATTAAAAAATTAAATATGAATATATAATTTTAATTGTAAATGCTAAGGTATTGTATAAATTAATAGATTTCTATTTGTCTAAGAAATATTTAATGTATCAAATTTATTAAATTGTGTTTTAATTAATTAGTTTATAAAAAAATTAAAAACTTATTTTTTATATGTTATTCGATTTAACCAAAAAATGATCCGAATAAACCGAATTATAATTCGGTTTGGTTGGTTGAGTTTATACATTGTTTGGGCAATTCGGTTATTTTAAGTTATTCAGTTTGATTTTTTCAGTTTAATAAAAAAGTTTGCAAAACCAATAAAATCAACTAAGTGCACACCCTATCAACGAGTAGAAGCATCTCAATATTTGCATCTTCTCCAAAGTTCCTTGTAAGAGAAAAATATAGTGAAATGCTAGCGCCGTTGTGGACGTAGGCAAGATGTTGAATCACAAAAATTTTCTTGTATTTTCTTTCTACGTGTGTGAGATTGTATTTTCTACTTCTCTCCCTCTCTTTCTCCTCTCTTAATCTCCCACCAACTAGTATGACAGCAAGATTTCTCTTAAAAGAGAAAGAGATGGTTAACGAGAGAAAGGTCTGAATCGATAACTTAGATGGTAAGAACTTCGATATTGGAAAATATAGATAGAAGACTACTATACTAGAAGAAGTAATATAAACTTATTCAAAGTCAGAAGCCAAAAAAATTGAAAGTTGCTAAACCATAAGGCATTAAGTGTGATTCGCCTAACGTTGACAAGAAATGTTACTTTCAACATTATCAAGAAGAACACGACAGTCGATTTGATGAAAGCTCTATTCAATATATATGAGAAGCTATCAGCATTAAATAAAGTATTTTTATGTGTCATTTCTTTAATTTAAAAATAGTATAAGGTGCATTTGTTGCTAACAACACAATAAGTTCATTGTGATTATGATTCAATCAAGCTCCACAGGTATCACGTTCGATGATGAGATCAATGCACTAATCTTGTTGTCGTACCTACCGAAGAGTTGGTCTATAACGGTTATTGTAGTGAAGTAGTTCATCAGATAGCACCAAATCAAAATTGAATGATGTTCAAAAATTAATTCTATGTGAGGACATTCATGAAAGATAGCATGAAGAATGCTCTATCTCAAGCTCTACTCTAAGCATCAAAAGTAGAGGGAGAAGTCAGCAAAATACATAATCAAGAAAGGCCAAAGTCCAGGAGCAAGCCCAAGAGCCACAAGGACCTTGTTTATAGAACTATCAGAAGAATGGACATTTCTTCGATCAATACAAAGCACCGAAGAATAAAAAAATGCAATAAGAGGATAAATCAACAAATACAGTAACTAAAGAAGTCTATAAAGCATTAATCTATTTATTGAGAGCCATATTGAGTCTTAGATCCTTGAATAAGTATGTTGTTTTATTATACCCCTTGTTGTGAGTTGCTAAATAATTATGCTGCAAAAAAAAGTTGACAAAATCTATCTTGCGATTGATGAGCCGCTAGAGATCATCGAGAAGAGAGAAGTCCAAATTAAAATTGGAAATGAAATAAAATGGGTCTTATAGGAGGTAAGACATATCTCATGCCTCAAAAAAAAAAAACTTGATATCAATGAACTAGATTGACAACTGTGAAGGCATCACAATGTTTGGTAGTGAATCCTGGAAGATATTAAAGGAAACATTAGTCATGGCTAAAGTCAAGAAGGTTGCAACATTATACATTACCTCAAAAGTTAAAAATTTAGTTGCAATTACTGATAGTGGGAGCTTAGAATTATAGCTTCAAAGACTTAACCGCATAAAAGAAAAGAAAACGAAAATCATGGCATCAAAGAAGAAGCTTTCAAATTTAAAATTTGTAAACTTAAAGATGTACAAAAATTATCTTCTTAGCAAACAGAGAAAAGTAAATTTTCTGAAAATTTAAAGACCTCTAAATCTGAGATGCTTGAATTAGTACACTTTGATGTCAGGGGAGTAGTTCCGATTCGATCCCTTAGTGGCTATTTGTACTACGTCACATTTATAGATGACTCAATAAAGAAAGTATGAATTTATTTTTTGAAAAATAAATATGATATGTTTGCTACCTTCAAAAAATAGAAGGCAAAAATAGAGACTCGGGCAAGGCTGAAAATCAAGTACTTGGAATTCGATAATAGTGATGAGTACGATAACAATGAATTCAAGGCTAACTGCTTGGAATACGGAATTCGTATGCTGAAAATTATTTCATGAACACTATAACAGAATGGTATTGCTGAAAGAATGAATAGAACCACGAACAAGAATGAGAAAAGCTTGAGATTGCACTCTTACTTACCCAAGATATTTTGGGCAGATATAGTCAATAAAGAAATCTACTTAATAAATAGAGGATTGTTTATATCATTAGATTTTAAAATCCTTGAAAAACAGTGCAAGTGAAAAAGATATATGACTTTCATATTTAAAAATTTTTGTTGTGTTCTTACGTGCACATTAATTATGAATCTAAGAATAAACTTGATATAAAATTAAAGAATCGTTACTTCATTGACTATAATTCAAGCTATTTTGATTGCCGGTTTTGGGATAACCAAAATATAAAAATCATAAAAATCAAAGATGTGACATTTGAGGAACACGGGCTATGGAAAGATAAATCAAAAATAACTGAGAAGCATAAAGAAGCATAAAAAAGTCATCATTGATGATATTAGTGTTGATAATAATGATAAAATCCCAAAAAGTCCTAGAATTAATATAGATGACTTGAGTAGATCTACTAGATAGTCTAGGTCCATGAAAAGTATTCGTCATCTTTATATTATCTACCATTGATAGATAATAGAGAGTAGAGCACTACCTAAAAGCATTGCAGGAGAAGATTCAATCTAGTGGAAATAAGCCATGAAAAAAAATATATGAACTCTCTGTAAAATAACAGAGATCTATCACCTAAAGGCAAAAAAGTGTTGTAGAATAAGTTGGTATACAGAGTAAAAGAAGAGTCTGATAAGAGTAAAAAATATAAGACCATATTGGTGGTTAAAACATTTCAGCAGCTATATGGAACTAATTACACATAGATAATCTCATCAGTCATAAAGATGGCCACCATCAGGATAGTCTTGAGTATTACTGCGACTAATGACTTATCTCTGAAACAACTAAATACGAAGATCATCTTACTTCATGGAGATCTCATAGACGAAATATATAAGGTCATTATTTCAAAAAAAGAAAATTTAATGTACAAGCTAAAAAAAACTTGTATGAGCTTAAGCAACAACCAATACAATGATACAAAAAGTTTGAAAACTCTCTATGTAATAATTAGTTTATTAGATGTAAGATGGATCACTGCTGCTTTATCAAGAGGTTCGATAAGTCCTACATTATTGTGTTGTTTTATGTTGAAGATATGCCGGTTACAGAAGGAAGAATAACAGAATTCAATAAATTAAAAAAATAACTATCAAATGAGTTTGGAATGAAAGACTTAGGAGCAGCAAAAGCGATCCTTTATATGAGGATTACTCGAGATAATTCCAAAGAGACTTTAGAGTTGTTCCCAAGGAAATACATCTAGAAGGTGTGAATCAATTCAGTGTTTTGAATGTGAAATCAAGAAAGACTCCTTTAAGTAGTCATTTCAGGCTATTAAAAAGCAGTCGCTAGTCTGATGAAGAGCGATGGCGCATAAAGAATGTACCATATGTGTTTGCACTCGGCAATTTAATGTATATTATGGTGTGTACCAAACTAGACATGACTCATGAAGTGGGACTTGTGAGCAAGATTATGTCTGACTCGAGAAAGGAACATTAAAAAACTGTGAAGTGAATCTTAACATACTTGAAAGTTACTACAAATACAATTATTTATTTCAAAATAAACAAATTAGTCTTACAAGGATATTCAAAAGCAAACTTAAGAGGAGATTTATGATCTTAAGAGCACATCAAATTATATATTCATGTTTGGAGGAACGATAGTCAACTGGATATCAAGACTACACAAGAGTGTATCACTATTCACCACTGAAGCAGAGTATATGATAGTGTCAAAAGCAAGTAAGAAGATGATTTAGTTAAAAAAATTTCTAATAAAATTAAAAAAAAGCAAGCTGACAACACTCTCTTCAATAAAAGTCAAATCATCATCCATCGAATAAAGAATTCAATTTTTCATACAAGGACAAAAAAAATATAGTTGTGATATCATCACATCAGATGATTGATTGATGATGGAACTATACGGTTCAAAAAGATATATGAAACAAAGAATCCAACATACATGATGACCAAAATAATAACTATCTCAAAATTTAGGTTATACATGACCTCCATTGGCCTTCATAGATCATGATAATTGAAGTGTCGTACAAGAAGAATTGATGAATCCATATGGAGAAGTACATCGAGGAATGTATTCAAGCATAATAACTAATGTAATAAAAAACAATTGGCTCCAAGTAGGAGATTATTAAATGTGAAGTTAAATTTCACATATTTTTTCTTTTTATCAAAATTTGGTAGCTATCAAATTTGAATTGTATCACACAATTAGTGACTTGGTAGTCAATTAAAATTATTTCTCCTCAAAACATATCTCTCCATCTTAATTTATAAAAGGAGAGTAGATCTATGAATAGAGTCATCTCAATATTTTAATTTTTCGCCTAAGCTCCTTATAAGAGAAAAATATAATGAGATACTAGTGTGACTATGAACATAGGCAAACATCGAACTACATAAATCTTCTTGTGCTTTCTTTTTATCTGTGAGATTATGATTTCCACTTCTCCCCTTCTCTTCTCCTCTCTTAATCTCCCAACATGACTAACAAAAAAGAAATGAAGCTTGTCAGTAAAGCGTAATAAAAGAAAAGAAAAACAAACAAGGAGACAACCTTGAGCAGCTCCCATCTCCCTCTCGACCTTGGCCTGCATTTCACGGAGGGCGGCAGCTTCTTCCTCCATCTCCTTCAGACGCTTCTTCATCTCGTCGAGTTCCTGCAACTCCAAGAATAGCAAGGCAACGAATTCATTGCAATCATCAGCCTCGAATTAGGGATTGAGAAAATCTAGGGTAAGATTTATATCAGGAAAGCAAGTATGTCAGGAACCTTGAGCGCGTCGGCGTCGGCCCTTGCCATTTCGACGTCGGCATTCAAGGCCCCAATGTCGCCCTCCATCTCCACCACGTCGGGGATCTCACCACCATACACCTCGTGCTCATCTTCGTCCATCTGTAAGGTTCTGCTGAGATTACAATACCGCGCTAGTATTCGCTTTACAAATGTATGGAAAGCTAAATTTTTAAAATAGACAGCACTATTTATAAATTAATTATTAGAATATTATTTTTAAAAATTATGAATAACTACGGTCGCCCCTTAAATGACGGATTGGCTCACCGTATCTTTTGTTCCTTATGTGGACTAGGATTTCTAAATTGTGATTGTGAAACTCCCATCCTCATTTAACTTCTCAGGCGGTCCTACCCTCCTAAAATCCACTCACACACCTCACATCAAGGTGCCAGCCATCTCATTTTCGAAGATCAGTTATTTATGATGATGAGGAGCGGTTGATATTTTTTTGGAAAATTTACATACATATATGAAATTCTTATTTTACATTCAAATTTGAATATTTACAAAACTAGCATTTTTACTATGCAGAAAAAAGTGCATTTCACTTGAAAAAAATAATCAAGGTGATATTTTTGATGTAATAATAAAGATTTAAGTGTTATTTAAGTAAATATTCAAGTTTGTGTGTGAAATATGTAAATACATAAGAATTGCATGGTATGTATGTAAATCTCCCTTTTTTTTTTCTTTTATTTCAGTTAGCCCGAGATATCTTTCTTTGTAGCAAAATATTTGTTGAGTTTATTTGTGTTTACTTTATGAAGTAAGCACACTTGGATGTTTGAGTTTTTAGCTAAATGCCCCCCATCATTTTGCATGAATGAAAATGTCTCTTTTGTTGAGTTATATATCTTGTTGTTGCAAATGTGGTATCATTATTTTCTCTTTTTTTTTAAACGAGTGAGATTTAAAGGCTGTTTGGTTGCAAGATTTGAGCAAGATTTAAGATGAATTTAACTTAAATCCAAACAAATGATTTTTTTTTTTGGACAAGTTAAATCCGAGGTATTGTGTAATCCACTAGAGCTATTTTCTCATGGTTAAATCTGGATCTATTAAAATCCTGTTGGTAACGGATTAACGGGATTTAGACATGCCACCACGACCATGATTTTGACTGCTGAAATCCCATCAATTCATTCTCTTTTGTGACTTATTATTTTTATTTTGATTTATTTTTAATTTAACTTAAAACTATTTAGATGATGATTAATTAATATATCATTTTAAATCAATTAGAATTTGTTGAAATTAGATGTAAATGATATAGACTTAATAATTTATGATTAATTAATAGATTTTTAATTACTAATTAAGTGGTATATTATATTATAATCATTATATTTTAATTAATAGTAGGCATAAAATTTGAGTATTTTCTCGTACTTTTAAACCCTTAAATTCGATAGAATTAAGATGAGTCTTTAAAAAAGGTGCAATATTTCAAGTTATTGTTGACTTGCATCTTAGACTTTTACAACAAGTCATCTAACATACCTCAATAATGTTATAAGATTTAGTTTCAATGATGTTATTTTTTGATAGGCATCTAAGTATTAATGAACATTTTATGCTTGCTTACATGAGTGGAAAAATCGTCCTGTACAACTTCCACTACATATTAATTTGAACGATTTAAAGCACAAGATTTTGAAGTTTTTACAATTCGATCTGAATAATTACATAATAAATCTAACATGTTTCCCCTTTGGCATGGATTTTATAGCATCTCACATAGCATATGATAAAAGTTTGTGATGTTAAATTAAATGAGACTATTCATCATATATGGGAACTTTACGTAGAAGTGGAACATTATGAAAATAAATGCACAACTATAGACACTTCCCTAATGCACAATAATATTTCATCATATTATGACCAAGACTTCACTTCCCCTCCACCAACTAGGATGCAATAAAGAAATGAGACCCTTGTTTCACGATTAGTAACTATTTCTTCTAAATTAGTTATATCTTTGGGTCTTATCCGTGTGTGTGTGTGTGTGTGTGTGTGTGTGTGTGTGTGTGTGTGTGTGTGTGTCATTATTGAGATTAAGTTTGAATGTGTGAATCCACAATGAACATTGATTTTTCCTCATTGTAAATTTTAATGCAACTAATGTGGACTACAAAACAATGGACAATGATTCATCTAATGAATATGAAGATAGTGGCGATGAGGATGGCTCCTTATCTATACAAGGTAGGTTGGGTGGCAAAATTGCAGGTTATGATCTCATCACAAATTACTCATTTAGAAATGCAAAATAGGAAGCTCAGATGATTTCCAACAATTATTACATTTGAAGTTATGAAACGATAAGATAATGGGATGAGAAGAATGTGATGGGCCATCTAAGAACACCATGTCCTCACATGATGTAGATATGTCAAACGAACTAACTGAGGGTATGTGCTTTCCAAGCAAGAAAGATCTCTAGTTTGTAGTGAGCGGTTGGTCGATTAGCAATAATGTAAAGTATCAAACAAAAATCTCAAACCAAAAGAACATCACAGTTACTTGCGCACAATATAGAAAAATATCTAGACCTTGTCAATGGCATTCGCATGCTAATAGTTGCAAATGCTTGGGAAGTGCATGGAGCATATCATCTATGGGCATCAACCACAAATGTATAAATTCATTGTTTATCAGTGACCATTGTCAATGCACCTCCAAATTTATTAGTTACTTTATATTGCTTGTAATAGACAACAAATAGACTTAAAGTTAGGGGTTGTTTGGTTGAAAAAAGGAATGATGTAAAAGAAAAAAGGATTACTTTACGCTTATTTGGTTGAGAGTTTTTTAATTCATGACTTTACTTTTTTTTGGTTAAAAAAATGTAATGTAAAGTATTTTGAAGGTTTTGAGATGATGATGGCGGTGGCGGCGGCGCGCGTGCTATGGTGGCGAACGATGGTACTTAGATTATTAATGTATTTGGAATTCGCCCAAATTGGGTGAATTCCAAATACACCAAAAATGACCTATGTAATGTATTTGGAATACATTCCATTACCTTAAAAATTTACTGTACTTCAAGCCAAACACTAAAAAGTTAAAATCTCTGCATTTACTTTACTTTGCACTCCAAATTCTTCCAACCAAACAACCCCTTAGGGAAAATTATTAGGTGAATGGAAGTAAGATTTAATGTAAAAATTTCTTATATGAAAGTTTGGGATGAAAGACCAAAATCTATTAAAGCCATATTTAATGGTTAGAAGAAATCTTATCTATCACTCCACCGGTTTATAAAAGTTATGCTTTGTGATGCAAGGAACAACTTATAGAATCCAATCCATAGCCTCCCATCATTTAAGAGAATTTTTTGGGCATTTAGACCATTAAGTTCAGAGCAGCAATCTTGTAACCCCGTGCAAAGCTTAGATGACACTTTCTTGTTTGGTAAGTATCATAGGACCTTACTCACTACTTTCTCCATAGATGCCAATAATGGCTTATTCCCACTTGCATTTGCAATCGTAGAGTCAGAATCCAATGAGTCATGAGTTTGGTTTCTCATTTGCCTTCACGAAATGATCCCATATGTTTCTTCAAAGAGTGATTTGCGTATAATTCTGGACGAACATGCAAGCTTGGTGAATGGGTGCAAGGATATATCCTTGTGGGCTGCTTATTATGACTATTTAAGGCATTTGGGAGAAAATTAAAAAAAAACCACCAAAAAATAGGAATAGGTCATGTTGATTTTCTATATCAGAAGATGTATATGAATAGTAGTATGAATGATAGTCAGGCTTTCAATAGATACACGAATGACATTCAGGCTTTCAATAGATACATGACCTACATAAAAATGCTAAAGTGGAGGCTTACCAGTGGTTAGTGGATCATGATTTCATCAAGTGGTTATTAGTACATGATGGTGGGATGGGAAATGGGATAATGACAACAAACATCTGAGTGTTTTAATAGAGTATTGAAGTATGCAAGAGGGTTACCAATTCAAACTCTCATTATTGGCATTTATTACAACACTTTGGCTCTATTCATTAAGAGAGTTGCCAGCATTACTCATCAGGAAAAAGCAAATGAGTCTATTTTTCCACATCAAATACAAAGTTTGTTAAATCAATATGAATGGGAAGCAAGACACTTTCCTATGCCAATCAAGATAAATGTTAGGGAGAGCTCCAAGTATTTGACATGTCATATCGATCCTTTAGAGTTGAACTCATTGATGGAGCTTGCAGGTGTAGTTGCAGTCTAACTGAAATATAATATATGTAGTGTCATCATACACTTATTGCACTAAGATATAGAAGATTGAATCACTTAACATACGTTTCAAAGTACTGCAGATTATAACTCTATAAGCAGACTTATACATCTGAATTTCATGTCATACCAGATTGTACTAAATGGCCATGTTATAAAGCTGGATTATATGTGTTATTACCAGCAAGTTACAAAAGAAGATTATGGACACCACATGTTAATAGGTATAAAAATACTCTGGATGAAACTAGTAGTCACAATAATCATTCTTGTGGCTTATGCAAAATAGTTGATCATAATCGATTTCATGTCCTTACAACACTAATAGTAGGAAGTATTTTTAGCATATTAACTCGTCATCACTTATGCATGTTTGATTAGTTTGCTTAAATTTAAAAAACCTAAAGCTTTTTGATACTTGGTTGTGCAAGTGTGATGGTCGAGGAAACTACAAGGATATATAAACGTCGTGTATGAGGCATGCCAAGGATGATAATGCTACCTACAATCCTCCACCACAAGAGGTCCACCCTACTATTGCCTTCTTGCGGGTCAACATAGAACCGCACACCTTGATGTGGTGTAATTTTTAGAATTATATTATTTGATTTTTAACATCTAGTATCATGCCCTACATAACAATATGTTGTTGACCTATAACTTCATACCAAGATGTGATAAAGCAAAATTAACAAAGGCGACAAGCGCATATTATGTCATATGCATCCCAATTATCGTTGAAATAAATTGAATGACTGAACAAAAAGAAGTTACATGTTAACATTGCAAAGTTTGAGGCAAGTTCACTTCGATGAGCATCGACGTAGCCTAAATAACATCCGTTTGTAAAACAAATTGCTCAGGCATATTCGAAACATTAAAAATACCTAACATAAATATCTACCTTGCATAAAGTGACACACAAATGTGAACACATACAATCATTTATGTATGTGAGGAGGTGGCATGTGAATCGAGACACCTAATTTTTTTTATAAAAAAATGAGGGACAAAAGAAAAGAAAAGAACATAAAGTTAAAAAAAGTTAATAGTTATTGTCATTGCAAATTAAATAAATTGAGTGAGCTAGAATAATACTAAATAAGTTAAGTAAATACATTATATGTGTGTGTATATATATATGCTAAAAAAAAATCTCTCTATAAAATCAAACGAGCAACGCATATATTGTTAACTCCAATTTTAAATGGGTTTTTGGGCCAAGGCAAACTTTCAAAATATCTAAAAATGGACATAGTTAATGTTATCATATTTAAAGATTTAAACCTATGTGAAATAAAACCAAAAGGAGAATATCAACGGTTTTTGGGCGCGAATGCAGCTAGGGCATCCGCCGGTGAATGCCTCCTTTGTCCTCCTCTTCCTCTTCTTGTTTCCCTTCTTAGCCGTGGTTCTTCTCTTACTTCTTCCTTCTCCCCTCCCTCCTTCCCCATCTTGACCTTCGGCTCTTAGCCGGAGGTCAGATTTTTTTGTCCCTTATTATGGCCTCTGATTGCCATCAGTTGAATGCATCCTTTCCCCCGCTTTCAGCTACCCCCTCCTCATCCCTGACGTTGGATAGGTCCTCACTAACCCCAAATAATCCTTGTAACTGGAGAGATTTGCTTTTAGCTCAAAACGATAAAATAAGGCTTTTTCCTTATCCTTTATCCCCCCTGAATCCGCAGAGGTCTCTTATTCTGAGGATGAACTCACCGAAGGTCAGAAAGAATGAAATCTTTCTCTCGTTGGTCACGCTATCAGGAAGGGCTCATTCTACAACTTCCTTTTGGTTTCCGTTAAGAATAAATGGAAATTCAAAGGAACTCTAGATTTGCCTACCCTTGAAGGGGATTTCTTCCTCTTCAAGTTCACGTGCCAAGAGGATTATAGCTTAGTGTGGGATAATGGGTCATGCTTCCTCAACGGTCAACCCTTTGTTTTTCAGAAGTGGACATGGAATTTCAGGCCTTCTAAGGAACAAATTTTTGAGTTTCCTCTTTGGATCAAGTTGCCAAACTTCCCACTCTGCTGTTGGAATGAAATGGGATTCTCCAAGATTGCTAGAAGGATTGGGATCCCTCTTGCAGTGGATAATCTGACTGTCATAAAAGCCAGAAACACCTTTGCCCGCATTTGTGTTCAGATCAATATTTATTCCACTCTTCCGGATTCGATTCTAATTAAAATGAATGGGATGAAATTCAATCAAGCAATAGTCTATGACTGGAAGCCTTCGGTATGTTCGAAATGTAACACTTTTTCGCATGATAATAAATCTTGTCCTCATCAACATACCTCCCGTGCTCAAAACCCACCCTCTCGGGCACAAAATGTGAAGCTGGAGCACCCCCCCCCCCCCCCCACCCTCCCCACCCCACTGGTGTTATGTACAGAAACCTGCAATATGAGGATCGAAAAATATTCTCTTATTTTATCTTCCAACCCCCTCCATAGACGATTTAAGGTTAATGGATGGCCTTGACAAAGCCTCCCTTCTCCCCCAAAATCCCCTAACAGCTGATCTTAACCAGCCGCCAATCCTCTCTCCCCAATCAGAAGACCCCCCGGAGCAAGAAGTAGACACTGCTATCATTGAGGAGCAAACTGTATTTGATCCTCTCTTAGATACTCATAGTGGTTCTAATGTCCCTGGAGTTATTACTCGCTCGACTGCTATCTCTCCATCTCGAGCAGAATTTCAGAAGGCTAAGGAGAAAATTCCTCATACATCTGGGAAAACTACACTAGATGGAGATGTTATCAAATCAACTCCCAATGTGACCCCCTCTACCAATAAAGGTAAGCAAAAAAAGGGCAAGAAGCCCTCCATTTCCTCTTCTCAATGAACCTACCAGCTTTGGGAATTTGAAATGTCCATGGCCTCTCAGATGAAGGCAGAAGTCTTGATTGTTTGAGATTAATTAAGGAATTTTGACTTGATCTGCTTTGTCTCCTCGAGACTAAGATAAACCCTGATACAATCAATCTTCTCTCCCCCCATCATAAGTTCACTTTCTTGACTTCTGAATCTGGCTGCTCTAATTTAGATGTAGTTGTTGATGGCCGTATTTGGATCAAATGGTGTTCAAATCATCTATACTCTAAACTTCTTGATAAATCCCCTCAGTATATCCATGGCTCTATCTCTATTGGTGGTGCTGATATTTTCCTAATGACTTGCATTTACGCAGACAATGATGCTCATTCCAGATTAGCTCTATGAAACTCCTTGAGAGAATTGGCTAAGGGAATCTCTGTGCCATGGGTCCTTATGGGAGATTTTAATTGTTGTCTCTCTAGCTCTAAAAAATCAGGCGGCAACCCTATTTCTCTTAACAACACATTGGAGTTTAAGGATTGCCTTAATGATTGTGAACTTATGGACCTTTCTAGTACAGAACTCTTCTATACTAGGACCAATCAACAGATAAGTAACCCTATCTCCTCTAAGCTGGATAGGGTGCTTTGCAATTCCCACTGGCTTGAGCTTTTTCCCCTCTGCTTCTATAAAGCTCCCCCTCCCTTATCCTCTGATCACTCCCCCTTAGTTACTCTCCTCCAACACCCCTATAAATTCTCTCATCGGTTTATGTTCTGTAATTACTAGTCCTATGCCCCGGAGTTTCTGAAGGTCACTAAAGAAGCTTGGGAGGTATTTGTTCATGGGGACCCTCTCTTCGTTTTCTCTAAGAAGCTTTCTAAAGTTAAACTAGCATTCAAGGGAATTCTGAGGAATTCCTCTCCCCTGATGCTTCAAATCGAGCAAGTTGAGAGTGATCAACTGGAGATTCTGTCTAAGCTTGATAGGGATCCATGAAATTCTCTATTAATTCTAGATGCAAAGGACATCAAAGATAGATACTTGAAACTGATTCATATGTAGAGCACATGGGTCAAGTAGCGTGCTAAGGCTCACTGGCTCACTCATTCAGATGATGACCTTAAATTTCTCTATAGCTCCATAAAAGAAATGAAGAATGCTAATCCAATTAGGGAGCTGCATACGGAGAAGGGTTTGATCAATGATAAAGACTCTATAGCCAAGGAGATCTATAAGTATCACTCCTCCCTTTTTAATTGTTGTAACACCAATTCCTTCAATCTTCAGGATTTTCCTTTGGGAAATACACTCTCTCCTGAGATTGTTGTGGAGTTGGAGGCTGATATTAGTGATCAAGAGATCCTCTCTGCATTAAATGGTATCAGTGAGAACAAGTCCCCTAGTCTTGATGATTTTAATTTGGGAAATCACTGGAAAACAATTTTTAAAGGCAGCACATTATTTCTTCAAAACCCAGAAGTTGCCAAGTTGCTTTAAGCATGCTCTGATATCTTTAATACCCAAGGTGAAGCACTCCAACACTATCTCTGACTACCGTCCAATCTCTCTTTGCAACATATTTTATAAGGTGCTTGCAAAGGTTCTAGCAAGCAGGCTTAAGAAGACCCTTCCTGCTCTAATCAACCTTGCCCAATCTGCATTCATATCGGGTAGGGATATAGCAGATAATCTGGCTATGGCTCATGAGATTTGTAATGATTTTTCTCCTTCTCTTCACTAAGGAATGTTTCTTGCTAAATTTGATTTAAGAAAGGCATTTGACATGATCAATAGGGACTCTCTAATCCACAAGCTCTCTGCTAAGGGGATCCCTCCACGTTTTATTAAATGAGTGAAGGCTTGCATACTAGATGTTCCTTTCTCTGTGGTGCTTAATGGAAAAATTAATGGATTCTTTTCTTCTTTGAATGGTCTTCGACAGGGGTGTCTTCTTTCTCCATTCCTATTTACCTTTGTTATGGACACCTTTTCTTGCCTAATTGAAAGAGAGATGAATCTATCTCGGTACAATCCCTTCTCTGTCGGCTTCTATAGCATCTCTCATCTCCTTTTTGCAGATGATCTATTGGTTATGGGGGCTGCTAACAGCTCTTCATTGGAATCCCTTAAGATTTGCCTTAAGCACTTAAATACATATCTTGGGCTGGAAGTTAACTCTGCTAAGTCTCTCATCTGTTTTTATAAAGGAACCAAAAGAGTGGGTGATCTGATCAACATTTTAAGCATCAAACAAGGCTCTTTTCCTATCAATTACCTTGGTCTCCCTTTGGCTCCAGGTCCCATCAAGATGGCTCACTTTAATGGCCTCTTTGATAAACTCTAGGGGTGGATGAAAGGCTGGAAATGTAAATTTCTATCTCTTGGGGAAGATTTCAACTCATCAGATCTTCAGTTAATAACTTGTTCTCTTATTGGTTTAGATCTATTGTCATCCCTAAAGGCATTATAAAATGTATTAGCTCCTTCACATCCAACTTCTTCTATCACAATGGGGATAGTAAGAAGTTGTATATTATCCCTTGGGATAGGACCACCCTTCCTAGAGATAAGGGGGGCACAAGTCTCCTATCTGCTGCCTCACTCAACTCTTTATGCAAAGTTAAAACTCTTTGGAAAACTCTTTACAAAAGTACCGCCTATGCAAAATGGTGTGAGCTAAAGTATGGATCGATTTGGACAACTTCCCTCTATAGGGCGTCTCCTCTATGGAAAGAACTAAAGTCTTATGCTATTAGATATAGGGACAAGCTTCAGCTTCACATTAGAAATGACAGTAAGCTTGTCACACCCCAGATGACCCCCTTATACTAGGGTCAGTCTGAAGTGTAACAGAATAAGATGACTCGATTGGACACAGATTCCACCGACACGTTCCATTCAACATATCTAATTTGGCTAGAAATACAATTTCACCGCTTCTTAAATATTTACTCAACTTCACTGCACTAATCAAAGAAGACACGGTATTCTTATCACAAGAAAAAGAAAATGATTTTTCACCAGGCATGCAAAATTTCACTCTCCTCTTCTAGCATTCAATTGTTGCAAAATATTTGATCAACCAATCCATACCTAGTATAACATCAAAATGTCTGATTGGTAAGATAATTAGTTATGTAAGAAAGTGTTTATCTTGAATGTTAATGTCAACAACACATTTCCTATTTGTATTCAAACTATCACCAGAAGGCATTACCACGTTCAATACAGGTATGAAATAAATAGTATCAACTGGTAAACTAGTGGAAAAGGAATCAAAAATGAATGAATGCGAAGCGCTGGAATCAAACAGAATTGAACCCAAATGATCTGAAATTTTAAGCATACCTGACACCACTTCATTTGATTCCTTCGCTTCTTGCGGAGTGATAGCAAAAACTCTGGCTTTTACTGGAGGGTTGGTTTTACATTCTGAAGTTTCTTCTTTTTTTTGAATTGAAGGTCTTCCCAAAAATTGTGTGTTACCTGGCTTCCTGGCTTCCAAAAATTTTCTTTGTTGACCCTGTCCCTGATAATTGTATGATTTTATGTCCTTCTTCTTCTCCATTGGGCAGTCTAGTGCACGATGTCCAATCTGACCACATCTGTAGCATCTCCCTGATCCAGCCATACATTGACCAAAATATCGCTTTCCACACTTATCACAAATAGGTTTCTCCAATTGAATTTATTTCTGTCTATCATCAAACTTAGTTTTCTTGCTCGGGAAATCTGGCCTTCTTTCAAAGCTTTTGCGTTTGCTTGCCTATAAATCCCACTGTTGCTTGAAAAAATTTAACTCATTTTTTATTCTCCTGGCCCTTTCAACTAACACCGAGAACTCACTAATATCAAAGGGAGCTAATGCCAACCTTAATTGATCTCTGAGGCCTCACAGAAATCTATGACATTTCTCTTCATCGATATAATGTGGAGCATATCAGAAAGAGAAGTGAACTTCGGCTTCATATTGCATTATCATTTTGAGCCTTGAGTTAGATTGAAAATTTGTCTTGTAAAGCCGGTCACGATGGAGGAATGAATCAATCTTTGAATACTTTGACAAACTCATCCCATTTGATCTGAGTAATGGGTATCATTTCAAATCTTTCCTATGTTGAGCCACCACCTTTCGCCTCCCCTTCTAACAAAAGTAGACTACTCTTACGCTTTTGGGCAAATCATCCCATCCGAATTTTTCCAATTTTAAGCGACCAATCTTCCACTATAGGATCAGGCTCCCTTGAATCTTGGTGGTTTGAGCGTTGAAATATCCTCAAATGTTGGTCCACTTCGAACCATACTGATCTGCCTGCCAGATTTTTCCATAGATGCTAGCTTATCAACAACTTGGGAAATCAACTGAACTACCCCTTGTAATTGATCAGATCTACCTTCACCACTTGCTCAGGTTGTATTTCACTCTGTTAGAATTATCTTGAGTGCTGTGGTTTGCATTTAGTCTAGAGGACTGACCCTCTAACCTTTCTGGCATTTCTTCAGGCAAATTAATCTGAAAGTATAAAAAGTATTTATATGATACATATTTATTAAATATCATACATGCATGAAATTAAATATCATACATGCATAAAATTAAGAACATATGGATTCCTAACCCAACATTAATCATCTTATAGCTCTGTATTGATCAATTCAACACTTATTCTAAATCCAAATCATGCTTCCATTATTATCAATCTTTTTGCTCGTTTCAACGGCTCGACTTTCTTTCGTCACACCCCAGATGACCCCTTTTGTAGGTCACCAAGTGTAATGAGAATAGGATGACTCGATTGGACAATTCCACCACACATTCTAACCGCTTCTAACGAAAGCAAGTGAAAGGTGTATCTAATCAAATCATCACTAAACTATTTGCAATTCATATACTACTTAACTTAATTCATATCACAATTACTGGAAGCATGAAATCTTTAAGTTTGTAAATAAATACAGAGCAACTAAAGACATTTAATTTGTACGTACCCAAAAAGCCTTTAAGCTTCCCAAAACTATACAATTCAACAAAACAGACTAGCTTCTACCCAGCTCGTCTTTTCCTGAAATTTTCAACGGTAGCATCATAAGCTAAAAGCTTAGTGAGACAAGAATGCTAAAGTAGCTCGATACGAAAACAATCGTGCATGTACATGTAAATTTATAAAGTCGGTAAAATAGGTAAAGATGCGAATGTAACAATGCAATCAACAATATAGGTCGTAAATGTAACAATATAATAATATGCTGCAGGTAATAAGATGTAGGTTCATCAGTATCTGGATCGCAATTTTCATTAAATCATTTCGCTCGGTTCTATATCAAATCATTTTCTAGAAATGTCATTTATAATTGCAGGTTTTGACTTTCATTCATAAGTCACACCGCCGCCTAAAGTCAAGGTAAGGCGGGCGAACCATACTTTACATACCTACCAGACCAGTTGACAAATTAACGCAACCTCAAAATCAGTGGGATACTAAGATCCCCTAATCACGGCTCATCTCGTCAGAACTTTTGCCTATCTGCGCAGATTCTTGTAACATAGCCTTCCTATCACAATTTTCCTGACATTTCCCTATTTATAACATTACTGCATTTAACATGTTGTCAAATATTTCTATATGTACAATGAAATCATATGCTATGAGCTAACTGTCTTATAATCATTATAAATCAGTAATCTATACTAGGTCAAGTAATCAACATTTGTATTTGCATACAATGACGTAAAATCGATTAATCGAGAGATAGAAAGTCGCCGTGATCGTCGGTATTATTACGACTTAAAGCACCGATGTAGAATTTCAAGTTGGAGAATTTGTATTTTTGAAAGTCAAACCTATGAAAGGAATTAGTAGATTTGGTCACGGAGGAAAATTGAGCCCTAGGTACATAGGACCTTTTGAAATCACTAAAAGGATCGACAATATGGCTTACAGGCTTGCCTTACCCATTGACTTGGCAGACATTCACAACGTCTTTCATATTTCAATGTTGAGAAAATGGATCACAGATGCAGAGCAGAAGATTCCATATACCAAGTTTGAAATACAACCATATTTGACTTATGCATTGGAGCCAGAAAAAATTTTAGAATTTGATGTGAAGAGATTACGAAATAGACAAATTTCCTATGTTAAAATTAAATGGAAGCTGCACCAATCAAAGAAGCTACTTGGGAGGTTGAACAAGAGATGAGACAAGTTTCCTTCTGTTTGAATGATTGAAGAAATTCGACTAAATTTTTGTTTAAGAGGGGAAATTGTAATACCTAATTAGTTTATTCTTAAATTATTCTAATTATTATTTTAGCTAATTAACCGTTATCAGAAGCGATTATTGTAGACCTAAGCATGCGTTTCGGATTAAAGTACGCGACGCGTATGGATCGATCGAAGGTAAATTCATTTCCTTTCCTTCTCCGATCGAGACCGCTCTCCTTCGCCGGCATTGACGATTTCCTTTCCTTTCCTTCCGCCGGCTTTACGGACCGCCCTGACAGTAACCAGAACCGCCACTTCCTTCCTCGGCGGCCGGCCATGAACCGCAGATCCCCGTCGCTTTCTTGAACCGCATCCCGCATCGCTTCATTGGAACCGCCAGATCCACGCCGGCCATTTGGAAACGCCGCACCCGTGAGTCCCGTGAACTGACGGGTTGGGAAATCCCGTAAGTGGCTCGGTTCGGGATTTCCTGTTCCTGGCCGATCGGGGAAACTTAGGGGAATTTTGTAAGTTGCTAATTTTCTTTCCCTATCCCTTTTTCTTTCAGCTAGCAGCCTTCCTTGGTGTTGAAATACGTGAAATGCATGATTGAGAAATTCTGAAATCGATCTTGGCTGCTAGGTGAGTTATAGAATTATTGAATGGGGATTTAGGATTGACAGTGTTTGTTAATTTTAATTTGTTGATTGAAGCAGGTAATTAATATTGGCGTTAAGAGTCGTACGCCAGTAAGCTTATGAGGAGATATCAATTTCAGATAAGATTGCAAGATTGCAGGTTAAGTTAATTATGAGTTTCATATATTAGAAGTATTGAGAAGAGTTATTTCATTATAGGGTTAGAGAATCAAGGAGCACATCACACGACGAATTGACACTAAGGTGAGACATAATTGCTAATTTAAATTCAGTTTCTATTCTTATGTATGCCATTGTTTCTACCACTTTGTAAAACGAATGACATATAGATTTTATCATGCAAAATACAAATGTTTATTACTGAGATAGTACATCGATTTATAAGGATTATAAGACAGTTAGCTCATAGCATATGATTTCATTGGACATATAGAAATGTTTGACAACATGTTAAATGCAGTAATGTGATAAATAGAAAAATATCAAGAAAATTGTGATAGGAAGGCTATGAATGAATCCAGATAGTAAAAGTTCGAGAGATGTGATTAGGGGATCTTAGTATCCCCACTGCATTTTGAGGTTGGGGTCGTTAGGCTGTCCAACTGGTGTCAGGGGGTTGTTAGGTATGTAGAGTATGGTTCTAGCCCCTTACCTTTTTAGGCGATACCCTTATGAATGAAAGTCAAAACCTATGCAATTATAAATGACATTTCTAGAAAATGATTTGATATAGAACTGAGAACTGAAATGATTTAATGAAAATTACTGATCCTTGACAGATACAGTATGAACCTACAGCTTATTACCTGCAGCATATTGTTATATTGTTACATTTCTATAGACCACAAAGATATTGTTGGTTGCATTATTACATTCTCGCAAAGATGTTTACCTACAGTTTTACCAGCTTTATAAATTTACATGTACATGCACGATTGTTTCTACTGTCTTGTACTGAGCTTACTTTAGCATTCTTGTCTCACTAAGCTTTTAGCTTATGATGCTACCGTTGAAAATTTCAGGAAAAGATGATGGGTGTAGTTGGTTGTGTTGAATTGTATAATTTTGGGAAGGCTTTGCGTACAAATTAAATGTCTTTAGTTGTCAGATTTATTTACAAACTTAAAGATTTCATGCTTAGTAATTGTGATATGAATTAAGTTAAGTAGTATATGAATTGCAAATAGTTTAGTGATGATTTGATTAGATACACCTTTCACTTGCTCGTTTCGCAGTAGCAGAGTTTTAAAGGGTAGACCCTACAATGAGGAATTTGATGCAATCTAATATCTCAAGGGTTTCATTCCACCTTCCTTCAAGAGTTTAGATGGTAGTGGAAACCCGAGGCAACATATTGCACACTTCAGGGTTAGTTGTTGCAACGCCGGTGGCAGCGATGCTTTATTATTTTTCCTCTTCATCGGTAGTTTAGTGGGAATAACATTTGACTGGTACGCTAAACTTCCTAATAGTTCAGTGAAGATATTTGCTAAGTTGGAGCAACTCTTTATCAAGAGATTTGCTGGAGCTCAGCAAAGTATTACTATTGGCGATATCATTGTAGCACAACAACACCCAGGTAAGTCCCTTATTGATTACATTCTCAGATGACATAACCTGAGAATGAAATACGAACCATAGTTGTCTAAATAATATGCCATGAAAATTCTTCTAAAGAATATACATGGTCCGGTCGCCTTCATACTTAAGGGCTTCACCATCAAAACCTTTGAGAAGTTAATCAACAAGACGACTAGTTTATAAGGAGAGGCCAAACAGTTGCCTTTTCACGACCAGTTGCCCAAATCAAAGTCGCAGATGGTATATGAGAAGATGCTCGGGGCAATGACAGTAGTGGATAAGGGGAAGCAACCAGCTAGAGATCAGTCTGAGAGACCACGACCTCAACAACCTTTGCTTCCACCTCCTCTACCACCGAGGTAGCCCACAGTAGTCTCCATAGCACTCCGGCTCACATCCAATGCGGTACATGTACATGTACAGTGGTCCACCTCTTTTGGATAAACTCAATAAACCTTATTCATTTAAGAGGGAGGTAATCAGGAAGATCTTTAAGAATCTCTTAAAGAAGCCTAATTTTTAGCTACCTAAGCCTAGGAGACCGAAGGAAGTGGGCAAAAGCCATGATCCTAACTTTTGTCCCTACCACCGTATGCTAGGTCATGTTTTGGAGGATTGTTTTACATTTAAGTACTGGCTTGAACATAGCTTCAAGACCGGTTCTGTAGTTATCCCAAAGGAATATCTTGTGGAACAACCATCCAATTTCATTAGGGTAATCCTTGGGGATACTTGTGATCCTTTCAAAATTAAAGAAGGTTGGGATATCTCCTTATCCAAAACCTCTAAAAAGATTATTCATAAGATCAAGAAAATTTTCTTGCAGGTGCATGAGTCAGCTCAAACCTCCAACATCAAGGAATGTTTGCAAGTTACTAATGCCAACTCAAGGAAGAGGCGGAGCGGCCGGCAGTAGTAGCGGCGGCATGTGTCGGCCCGGATAGCGCAACCATGAGTCCATCGTCCTACCATTGCTACCACATCAACGACTTCATCAACTTCAACTAGTTTTTCTTCTTCTACTAGTAGAACTCTTGTATCGGTGGATATGGGCATCAAATCCCTTATCCCACTTACTTTACTTGAATTCTACTTTGTACCTCATATAAAATCTAAGAAATTAAAGAATAAAACTAGCTTGAATTACATCTGTGTCACTTCTGATGGGTTGTCTGAATCTATTCCTAATAACTCTTCAAGTTGAAACAACAACTATAACAATTTCGATCTTCCTCTTTTTGGTTCAGAGTTAGACTTTCTTACTCTGAATACTATGAGTTTGCCTCTTGAGATAGACTTGGAATCATTTAATTCTAAGGGTCCCATAGGAGAAGCTGTAGGTGAGCCTGATGTGTAGGTAGAACCTTCCATTACCCTGCCATAAGAGATCATCAAAGTAAACCTCCATAGTGGCAAGGTTCTACCTCCTAGGGCAGCACCTCAAGATAGAGGAAAATAAGTCATTGGTTCAGAGGATCGAGAAGCCCCTCCATAGGATGTTCCACCCTTGGATATATTTGTGGAGGATCAGCCTAAGGTGGACTACAATGTCCTCTCTTATCTAAAAAAGTTGACATCTAAGCTAAGCATATAATATGCCCTTGTCTTATCCAAACATATGTGGGAATCATTAATCAGGGCTCTCCTTGTTCCTGAGTTATGTTTAGCGTAGCTGACCGCTATTAGTGAGGAGGCTCATTACACAGAAGAAGCCCAGGGATCACTTTCACAGATGAAGACCTTCTTCTAGGGGCTTGGAGCACAACCATCCCCTCTACATCACAGTTGACATGGGTAGATTCAAACTTGCTAAAGTTCTCATCAATCCAGGTGCATCGGTGAACATTATGAGTCTAAAGACCATTGCCTATTTGAGGATCGACATCTCCACACTCTGAGGAGATCATATGATGTTAAGAGGGTTCAATGAACAATGTAAGCGGGCTTTAGGTTCTATAGTATTACCTTTGGCGATAAGTGACTGAAAGACTGAAGCCAAGTTTTACAACATTGATTCGAATACTTTGTTCATCGCTTTGCTCGGTAGGCCCTGAATACATCAGAATAAGATAATTTCATCCTTCCTCCATTAGCACATCAAGTTCAGAAAGGATGGGATTGAATATTGTGTCAAAGGAGATGAAAAGCCATTTTCAGTTAGAGAGGTTGAAATATATGAAGATGTGACCTACTATCTTCCTCAAAACATCCTTTATCGTGAACTTGGAGAAAACTCAAATTCAAAATAAAAAGAAAATGAAGAAAAAGTAAAGGCAAGAGAAAGAGAAAAGAAAAATGAAAATTTAAGTGAACAAGAAAGGGGAATTGAAGAAGAAATAGATCTGCATATCACATTCTACCCATAATTCATTCCTTCATATGAACATGTGGGTTGGATGACTCAACCTCCACAAGGCATAGACAGAGGTAGAAAGAAAAGTAGTTCTAGAGGTGGAAAACCCCACTGTTGTATGAGGTTCGGTTCATAGTACCCTACTATTCACATGGGGAATCTAGTTGGAAGGAGCTAAGTGATTACTATACTAGCTAACCCCTCTCAGTGGGTTTCATTGAAGGTGACACTCGAGCCAGACATCGACGAATACCGAGCCTCCAAACAAAGCAAAGTATTCGAATCATATGCATGTAAAACTATCATACAACAGTTGAGAACCTTAGCTTTAACCTCACTTTTACCTCAAAATGTTAAAGGTTTGGTAATTAATGAAGCTCCTAAGTCTTCCAGTGATATGAAGCTGAAGAGATTCTTTTTAGGATCATCCTCCTTAAGTCCTGAAGTTGATGTAGAACTTGAGGAGAATTCATGCAAATAATTAATGAAATTATCATTTGACTTTTACTTGCCTTGTATTTTTAATCTTATACAGAAAGGTTTGATTCCTCATACATGGTCCAAGCACAGATCAGAGTACTTTGAAAAGCTACGGAATAATACAAGTAGGGAAGCACAATCAAGAGCAAGACTAGGATTTGGTATAGTGGGTCGATGATGGATGATTCTTGCTTATTGTAATCATTTAGAGTTTGATAGGTTCTTTTCACATAACACTAACTCTTATGAGAATGTAAGTTTAGAGATCTCAGATGATCGAGATGATCTCTGAATCAAAGATGCACCACCATAATTTGAAGAGGAGATCCATTCAACAATCAACAAGCTTAAAGAAATCAAGATAAGAAAATCCACTTGACACATACATTGTTGAATGAAGAAGAAATGACTTAGTTAGGCTATTGACTAAGTTTAAGGACTGTTTTGCATGGAGTTATGAAGAGAGGCTTAGATTATCTCCTAATGTAGCAGTCCACAAGCTAGTAATAGATCCTAACACTAACCCTATTAAGTAAGCTCCTAGACGCATGTGATTAGAAATCGAATAACAGGTCATATCTGAATTCAAGAAACTGATCGATGCTGGTTTCATCAGGGAAGAAAAATACCCTACTTGGTTAGCCAGTGTCATCTCATTTAAGAAGAAGAATGTCCAAATTCGTATTTGCGTCAATTTCAAAGACTTAAATAAGGCATATCCTAAGGATGAGTTTCCTCTTCCTATACCAGAATTAATGGTGGACATCACCCCATCTCAAATAATTTTCTCTTTCATTGATGGGTCATCTAGTTATAACCAAATCAAGATGTCTCCTGAAGATGAAAGAAATACAACTTTCTGAACCCCGATCGGAATCTTTTGTTATAGGGTCATACCTTTCGGCCTTAAAAATGCTAGTGCTACATACCAACGGGCCATGACTCAGATTTTCAACGAACTCATCCATCATCAGGTTGAGTGCTATGCTGATGATATAGTAGTCAAGAGTAGAGAAAATGAAGACCATCTCTTTGACTTGAGAGTAGTTTTTGAACGGTTAAGATAATATAATCTCAAAATGAATCCCCTGAAGTGTGCATTCAAAGTTGTTTCAAGAAAATTCCTTGGGTTTGTTCTTCGATACCGGGAAATAGAAATAGATCAAGAAAAGATTAAATCTATCTTAGAAATGCCACCTCCTAAGAGTTTAACTCAACTCAGATCTTTCCAAGGATGACTGGCATATATATGATGCTTTATTTCCAATCTATCAGAGAGATGCAATCCATTCTCAGCACTTGTCAAAAAGGATGCCAAGTTCAAGTGTCAACATGCCTTTGAAGACATCAAGTAGTATTTGGTGAAACCGCCAGTTCTAGTAGCCACTATCCTACACTCATCTCACCTTGCATTGGATGAATCTCTACTCTATTGGCCCAATCCAATGAAGGAAGAAGAAAAGTGCTCTCTCGGTCATCGATTCTCGAGTATCCACCTATTGAGAAATATTGCCTAGCTTTGATCTTGCATCTGAAGCTATGACATTATATGATTTCTCATAGTGAACTTAATCTCGCCAATCCATGCAATATATCTCTGTGCTATGGGCCGGTTGCACGGTCCATGATTCTCTCATAGTTTGATATCACATTGCCTCCATGTAAAAGGATAAGCACTAGCATTTCTTAATGCACTTTTTTTTGATTCTCCAGTGATCTCCTAATGAAAAAATCATGAACTTATGGGAGGTTAACAACCGCTGATGGAAGATGTATTTTGATGGTGAAGCTTTTTTTCATAAAGGGGAAGCACCACGATCTACTTTTCTAGGAAAGGCAAGGGTAGGAATAGTTCTCCTAACTCCAGATCGTGATGTGATGAGATTCTTATACTATCTTTCTAACCCCTGCACCAACAACGAAGCCGAGTATGAGTCTTTGATTGCTGGTCTGGAGTTAGCCCTCACAATTAGTGTCAAGAGCATCAAGATCTTTGGGGATTCTCAGTTGGTCATCAACCTGATTGTTGGGTCCTACAAGGTTCTCAAACCCAAGCTTCATCATTATCACGAGTATACCAAGAAGTTGTTGGCCCAAATCCTTGAATTCACCATCTATAAGATTCTTCGAGCAGAGAACCCAGTAGCAGATGCTTTGGCCAAACTTACTAAGTAATTGGCATGTCCAGAAGATGAGTCCATTTCAATAGGGGTCCAATATAGACAAGTCCTATCCTTTATTGATGCTGAACTAATCGAGAGACTTTTTCTTGAAGGGGAGGTTGCCATTGTCTATAAGGACAAGGAGCCAAATTTGAGACAACCATTCATAGACTATTTGAACACCGGTAAACTACCTCAAGAAAAGTCACAAGCCCATCAGGTGAAATAGAGGGCTCTCTCCTATGCTCTCGTTGATAACACCCTGTACCGTCGATCCTTTGACAAGATGTGGTTACATTGTTTAGATAAACACGGAGCATGTGGCATTATAACCGAGGTACATTCAGGTCTATGCAGAGCATATTAATCCGGTCCAAAGATGAAGATGAATATCAATAGACTAGGATATTACTCGCTTTCGATTATTATAGACTGCATGGATGTAGCTAGGAGATGCCATCAGTGTCAGGTGCACGGTGTGGTCCTCAACCAACCACCCAACATTCTACACCCTACATTGGCTTCATGGCGATTTGAGTGTTGGGAACCGACATTGTGGGTCGATCGATCCTCCTTCTTAGGGTCAGGTTCAATGCTACTTTTCCAAGTGGGCTAATCCCACTTAGAAGTCACTCGATGTGCTTTTTCAAGAACCATATTGTATATAGGTTCGGGGTGCCTCGACGAATTATATTCGATAATGGTATTGCATTCAAAAGCACCAAGATCAACAACATCGCCAGAAGACACGGTATAGATTTGAGATACTCCACCATCTACTACCCAGAGCAAATGACTTTGTAGAAGCATTCAACAAAAATCTCATCTAAATACTAAAGAAAATTCTTGATGATAAGAAGTGGTAGTGGAATGAGCAGTTGGTTGAAGCCTTGTGGGCCTACTGCACCATATACCAAACTCCAACTTAATCTATTCTATTTTTCTTAGTGTGTGGGTTCGAAGCCGTTCTACTTTTAGATGTTTAACTCCCGTCACTAAGGATATAATTGGGTAGTATGATCACTACAGAGCAGAATGCAAAGTTGCGGTTAGAAGAGCTCGAAGGTTTGGAGGAGAGTCGCCTACGGGCATGCTAGAATCTTGAGTTGTACAACGATATAATGATTCAATCTCATAATAAGCTGGTCCGCCCTAGGCCTTTTCGAGTAGGAGAACTTGTGTCAATCCTAAAAAGACCAGTTATTTCCCATCCAAAGATGGGAGGTAAGTTTGAACCCACTTGGGAAGGTTCCTATGCCACAGAAAGGGTCTACTAAGGAGGATCTTATCAGCTTATTGATTATAAAGGGGAACACCTGATATTTCCAATTAATGAGCTCTATTTGAAGAAATATTACCCATAAAAATTATTTTTGAAAATAATTCTATCAATTAACAAAAATTTGATTTCATTTTATCAAAATCTTCTCTTCTCTAGAAGAGTGTTTGCTTGTCTTGTGAATCCATCATGACATGTCTAGGGTAGGTGTAAGAGTCCCCCAACAACATCCTATCCCTCTTTCATAATACAAACACAATCAATCACAATCTTCCAGCGCTATTAGAATAGGAGTGAGAGAACCTAAGAGGTATCCTATTTTGATTAGCACAACTAAGTTAGGTGTAAGAAAACTTAAGCAACATCCTTTCTTAGTGGGATTTCTTGGTTTCCATTCGTGACACCATTTCATCAAATCCCCAAGAGTATTCTAGGATAAGTGTGAGAAAATTTAAGAGGCGTCCTATTCCTTCTAACATATGCACAAAAACAAAGATATATCTTTTATCTCGAGCTATTTTGATGTGGAGCAAGCCTCCTGTGTCACTCACTCATTAGCAGCTCTAGGTCGGGTTTACATGCTACCTCGCTAGTATCACCCCAATGGTCACTTGTTTGGAAGATGTGAGTCCTAGCACTTTCCGCTTAACTTGACCATTACAAACCAACGAGTGTCTTTTTAGTATGGTAGACTTTATTGTCCAACCAGTAAGCTACCTTATGTTGATTTTATTTAAGAGGATGTGAGTCCCCAATATTTCTTCTTGAACTAATCATCACGATCTAACTAGGTCGAGTATATTTGAGGCCTAGGATAAGTTCCTAACCTTTCTTCATGACTCACATCGGATGGCACATGTTGAGTCGAAGATAAACTATCCTAGTAATCAATTATGCTATAGGAGGATGTGAGTCTCTGAGCTTTCTTCCTAGGTTGATTGTTGCAAACTGATAGACACCTTAGGTTGGTTAATGTTCTCTATGCTGACAGTGACTCACTCAGTGGATACACCACTCTTGGTAAATGTGAGTCTTCATGCTTTCTCCTTGAGTTGACCATCAAATACTTATTGGATATATGACTAGCCATATCATCTTCTCCAAGGATTTTGGATTAAGCCCTTAGCGGCCCCTCTCCCTGCAGGCACTCTATTTGGATCACGTCCTTTACAACCTCATTTAGACACTACCCGGGTTACTCTTGGATTTGACAGTCACCCTTTCCTAGTAACCACCCTGTGGTTAGAGAATTTGTTCAGCAGATGTGCAAATTCTCCATTGGTTCAGTAAATCTGAGATAGGTTTAGGCTAATATATGCTTATTCTTAGTTTGATCCCTCGCAAACTAATATGGTCCACATTAGAACAAACTAAACAAACAAACAAATTAATTTGCGTATGGATTACGAATTCAAGCCCCCAAATGGCCCCTTTCCCCAAGCAGACATCATATATTTAAGGCAGTATCAACATAACTCCCTATAGTAATTGTCTGACTACCTGAGTTGAGATAAATCCCCAGGTCGATACTCATTCCGTAGTCACTCTTAGGTCAGGTTCAATCTATTTTTCTATAAGCAGGTTACCCTGTCAGTCATTTCGCTTTGGAAGATATAAGTATATGACGCATTCTTTCTAGCATAACTATCGCAAACCGACGGGCAACCCTGGGTTGGGTTTGATTTGTTGCCCAAAGAAATTGATCACCCTAGTGATCTTTTGTAGTGGAAGATATGAGTCCCCGAGTTTTCTTCCCTTAAATTGATCATTGCAAACAGAAAGGCACTCCTTTGGTCAGATAGTTCTCCCATCGGCCGGGAAACTACTCCCTTTGGTTTTGTAAATCTGAGATAGGTCTAGGCTGATATAAGCTCCACCTCAGTGTGATCCATCATAAACCAATAGAATCCATCAAAATAAACTAAGAAATGAAATTAATCTTTGATTATCGTTGAGCTGATTTAAGTCCCCAGTATTCACTCAATAATGTCAACAGGTCGTTGATTTGTTAGCAAGTCACCCAATGATTTCTTATTTCTAGAAGATGTGAGTCCCTGCGCTTTCTTCTTAAGACTTGACCATTGCAAATCGAAAGACATTCCCCTTGGTTGGATAGTCCTACCTGGTGGTTTGTAGACTACTCAATTTTAATTGGTAAATTTGAATTAGGTTTAGGCCTCTATGGCCCCTACTTAGTGCAGTCCATTACAAACCAATGGGATCCATCAAGATAAATCTAAAAATGAAATTAATCTTGACTATCTTTGAGTTGATCTAAGTCCCCTAGTGGAATTCACTCAATAGTGCCCTGGTTAGTTCTCTGTTGCCTTTCCCATGATCACGTCCTTACTTTGGAGGATGTAAGTCTACTATGCTTTCTTCCTAGTACTGCACACCGAAAGACACCCCTTTGATTGGCTGGTCCTACTATGTGTTTAGTAGACTACCCATTTGGATTGATAAATCTGAGTTAGGTCTAGGCCTCTATGGCTCCTACTCAGTGTGGTCCATCCCAAACCTATATGGTCCATTTCAAAATCCAAAATCTAAAAATTTGAGACAAATAAACAAAAATAATCAATCAATCCAAATCAAAATATTTTGCTTCTCCTCAGTAAGATGCAAATCTTTCTATTTCCCCAACAGATCTAGAATTCTAATCCCTCAATGGAGTTCACAAATTTTCTTCACTTTGCGGATGACTTGAACTTGCCTCCCTAGTGGAGAGTTCACTTTTTATCCCCGGTGAAGTCAAAAAAAATATAATTAAACAAACAACAAATTGAAATAAATTCAACCTTCTTCCCCAATGAAACTTAATTAAACAAATCAAATTTCTTCCCAGTGAGACTCAAATCAAATCAAACCTTTCATCCCCTTGTGGATGACTTGAACTTGCTTCCCTAGTAGAAGGTTCACATACTCTATCCCTAGTGGATTTCTCCCTCTCTTCTGTCCTTGACATAAGTAGAGTCACATTGCATTAATCTCTGGATTCTACACCTTAGGTTAGAAGTAGATCGTCTCTATTAGTACTTGTTGTTGATCGTTTCGGTCAACACCAATGCATGCAGTGTTTCTTGTTAGTCACACCACACCTATTGGGTGCCCTTTGTTGACCTCATTTTTAGGATGAGCTCTCAACCCCTTTATCTTTGACATTGGACTCCTCTCAGACTTTAAGAGATCCTTAGTCTTAAGACACATCTAGTGATTAGGTAGACACTCAACCTAGCCCTAGAGACTTAGAAGAGTTAGCCATAGGAATAAAGCATGCCTTAGGAGTGTTAGGAAAATTTGCCTACCCTATAGCTTCAACCACATTCCTTACTTCCTCCCTTCAAGTCAAAAATCCAAATCAAATCAACATCAAACCTAAATCAATTCCAGCTTAATTGATTTTCTCTGAACTCAAGTCAATGCCAAATGATTGAAGCCCATGATTGAAACTTATGATTGAAGCCCATAATTGAAATTCCAAATCTTTTCTAAGTTTCTTAATTCCTTCTTAAGGACTTAGCCTAAATCAAATCCAATCAATTCAAACTCATGAAATTTTCTTATAACTCATTTATATTCTCATTTATATTCACATATATAAATGAAATATAAATTCAAATCAATCAAACTAAACCCAAAATCCAAATCCAAAATCTTTCCTAAGTCCCTTAATTACTTCTTTAAGGACTTAGCCTAAATCAAATTTAAATCACTTCAAATCCATAAAATTTTCTCATAACTCATTTATATTCTCATTTATATTCACATATATAAATGAAATATAAATTCAAATATTAAAACCAAGTCCAAAAATCAAAGTCAAAATTCAATCAAAATCCAACTTAAGCCTTTCAAGTCAAAATCTTGAACTTAGCCAAATCAATTTAAAATAAAGCCAAACCCTTGATTTTTCTTTATGATTCAATCAATCCTTCAATCATGAATCCAAATATAAACATAAACTTCAATCATCAAATCAAACTTAAGTCAAACTCATGTTCACCCCTTTCAACTTGAAATTGTCAAATGAATCAAAACCCATTTGATTTTAAATCTCTTGCAAATAGATTTATATTTCAATCATAAGTCCATATATGAGTTCAATCAAACTCAAATCAAGCTTTGACTAATTTGACCTAGGCTCAAACTTAGACCTAAAGAAAGTACTCTTATGAGCCAAATTCTAATCCTGACTAAATTGGATTGAACTAAGCCCACCTAAGCCTCTCATAACGATCAACAATCATCATGAGATGATCAATCACTCAAATTGGGTCAAACCAAGTCAAATATAAGGGTTGACCAAGTCAACACTTAGCCAAAATGAAATCCAACATAGCCAAAATTCACCATAGGCCAAATTAATTGAAACACTTGATCTAAGTTCATTCATGACCAATGTTTGAAGTTGACCAAGTCAATATTTGAGCCTAACCTATCCCAATTGGCCACTTGACCCAACTTGACCCAACTTGACCTAAAAAGTCAAAATATGTCAAAACTTGATCTAAGCCAAATTGATTGAAACTAATGGGTCAAGTTCATTCGAAAATGATTGTTGAACTTGACCAAAGCCTCAATTGACCATCTAGACCCAACCTAGCCCAATTGACCTTGAGCATAACTTGACCTAAAATGTCAAAATGAGCCAAATTCAAGCTTAACTAAAATTGATTGGAAATAAAGATAACAATCCATTTCATATGACCAACCAAACATGAACCAACCCATGACCTAACCCAAATAAGTCAAATGGGTCAAATTGGTCAACTCGACCCATTTGACCCAAATGAACTAAATTGAACCAAATTCAAATATAAATCAAATTGAATCAAACCAAACCCACCAAAATATTTCAAATAGTCATATGAACTTGACCCAACCCTTAGTTTGACTCAATTTGACCAATTGGTCAACTTGACCCAAGTTGACCCATTTTGACCTAAATGGGTCAACATTAGTCAAATCATATCAAACTAACTCAAAATTCCTTGAAATTTGGACCAACCCATTTTTCAAACATACCAAACATGACCAAACTGAAATCAAGGTCAAATGACTATTTTACCTCTAGGCCATAGGGTAACCCAAAATCAAAATCACTTGGAATTTGGTCAATTCCTTTTCATGGACACTTGGCATCCTCTTAGTGGACCAAATAGTCACTAATGGACCTAGTGCACATGACCTAATGGGTTTGGATCATCCAAACACAACCTAAACCCAAAACTGACCACCTCCTTTGAAATTGGCCACATGGAATCCTCCATCCACTTGATTTAAGTACATGGACACCTCATCCAATCCTCTAGCCAAAAATGAATTCAAAGACACCTCTAATAGCCTAACAAACCCATTTCATGAGCTCAATTGGATCAAAATGGCAAGCACCTTCACGGTCGTCTGATCCTTCAAGGGGGAGATATACTCCCCCTAATTCAATTCAATATTCACTCTCTCATACTCATTTGAGCTAAGGGAAGCCAGAGGAGTCATTGCTAAGTGATCCAAAGCTTCCTAGAGCCCATTTGAATTTCCCATTTTTGGATTTCTCTAAACCAAAAATAGGGGAGCTCCACTCAAAATTAAACTTACTCCACACTCCAAATTAACCCAATTCCCTTTGCAAGCACCCTCAAGGACTCGATCGAACTCACCCAACCTTCACACAAGTTCCTAAGGCAAGGGAAGAGTCACCTTGATCAAGACCGAGCTCAAGTCAAGGAGGAGTTGGACCATAGGAGGATCTACCTAATCCTAGAGCCTCAAGCTCTCAGCAAAGCTTCGTCTCCACTAGATGAAGCTTCTACAAGGGAATCGAGCACCGTGATCACCTCCGGCGAGGATAGCCATTAAACTAAGCTTAAATTCAATGTGGTTTGGTCCTTTGTGAAGTTAAGTGTCATTCTATGAAATTCTAGCCGTTTAATGTGATCCCCTTTCCCTCTAGATGGTCTGGGTTGAGTTTCAATCCAATCCAAGCTCAATCGAGCTCGGATCTTCTCCTAGAAGATGGATGGTGTCCATTCCTCACATGGAAGAACAAGGAAGGATCATGGGCCGTCCATCCGTGCGTTTGGATGGATGTCCATGATTAAAACACGTAGCATCCATGTTTTAACCCATTTGATCCGTGACTTTAACCTCAACCATCCAATCCTGTGCGCCACATTTTAATGCTACAATGTGACTACTTTAATATCCAATCCCATCATGCCATGTGGAAAGCGCATGTCGCATCACCGGCCCACGTGGCACCGACGGGATTAAATATTTAATTAGGCTATTAAATGTTCTAATTAATTATGGAAACTTTATAAATTCAAATTTAATCCTAGAAAAATCAGAAAAATATGAAATAAATTGCATTAGATAGATAATTGAATATAAAATATTATAAAAATGATTTTAATAAATTTTGAATAGTGCTTTTCTTTAACTTTGGGTTTTATTGGGAATATTATTTTGCTATTTACCCTATAATTACTTCAGTGATTAATCCCGAACTTCTTGTGCTTAATTAGTGGGATGACTCCTGCCTCCCCTAATTTTCTTGGGATTTATTGGTAGCTTAATTAGGAGAATTGCTAGTTAATTCCTTAATCACTCTCTTAATGTAATTAAGCTTAATTAAGGGTATAATTAGTGGTTTAACCCTTTGATTGAGTTAATTAAGTTTTGATTAAGTGAATATGAGGTTTAGGGAATAAGTTTGGGATGCTTTCCTTAAGATATTTCCTAAACCCCCTTTTCCTTCTTAATTTAACCTTAATTAAGAGTTAATTTACTAATTACCCATTAATTAATTTCATAAAATTCTAAAACTCTCCATAACTCAATTAATCTATCTTGGGTAGAGTCTTAGGTGTTCAAGTGCCTTAGTACATTAAGAAAATCAAAATCTAACTCACATGTGTGAGAGGGGTTATGAAAGTACTTAAGTTAAACCCCTTAGTTTAATTAATCATTAATCATGAGCCAATTGCATTAGGCCTTTTTCTTTCCTAGGTGCATTGCTGATTTAAATTCCTTTTGTAATTTTATGTCATCTCATTGGCTCATAATTATTTGATTAAGTATGCTAAGATGGTGTAGGTAAAGGGATAATTAACACACTTAATTCATACCTTAACCTAACCAAAGATTAAAATTGATCTAATCACTTAAAAATTAAACTAAAATAACAAACATATATGGGAATGGGTAAGGAACAGCAAAGTCACCTCACGTTTCTCAAACTAAATCAAACTCAAAATAAAATCAAACCTTTCTTAAAAATAACTTAATTTGCTTTAAACTTTCTTATTTCATAAGATTGTCTTTAGAAATTAATTATGGTGAATATTTTTACATGATTTCATCACTTGAGTTCTTTTCTAACATGCTAAATGTACATGTAATCTGAGTTTCATGCATTTATACTTTTCAAAAATCAAAATTAAAAATGAAATATTTTCTTTATGTTAAATTGTATATTTTGGCTAAAGTAAAAATATGAATGGCTATTATTACTAATAAATCCAAAATTATTTTCAAAATCTATAAATAAAATCCCTACAATTGAAAGTGTGTTACTTATAATTATTTATAAGCTTGCATGTGGATATAAGTATGAAGATGTGCATAGTGTGATTTTCCTCCTCTTTTCTTTTAGCATAATTTTGGATAGGATTTGACAAAGTGTATAGTTCATTTGAAAAGAACATAACAGTTGCCTAATCCCATTCTTATCCATTTCTATGTTATTACCAAAGAAGGATAGCTACACTTGTACATATAAATTGCATAAATAAAATAAATCAACCAACACAAACTTTTTGCATCTTTCTTTTCCCCTCATTTCTTTTGTACATATGCTTGTATTTAAGGAAAGTGATATATTAGTCTGGACAACCCAGGGGTTGCGAGGCTTTAAGTAGCCCTAAGTAGGTCTTGTATTTTATACACCTAGTGCTAACAATAGCATCGTACTCACTTATGTCTTTCATACATACATGTGTGCATGTGAAAAATGGATAAGAAAATCTCTTTTTTATTTAATAAAAATCATGCATCATAAAGCATTCAAATTTTCTTAAGTAATTAACTTAGCATTCATCATAAAGTATGCTAAACATTTTCATTTGTATGTATAGATATGCTAAGGATTCATTCATATACATGTTGTACATGTTGGGAAAAAAAATGAAGTGATGTGTGTTTTGTGATCTTAATTTACTTTACTTAATCTTAAAATGACTCTCTTTTTTCCTGTATTTATTTAGGGAAAATCTAAACTTAGGATTAATTAAAACACAGAATAAAATATTCACTAAACAAAATCAAATATGAATCCACTTTAGAAAGTATATAAAGTAGGGAAGGAAAGAAAAGTTCTCTTCTCTTTTCCCTCTCTTTAAAACTTAGCAATTAATTATAGGATTCACTTAAACCAAACCAAAAATATGAAATAAAATCAACCCAAATAAATTAAATGACTTAAATGAAACCACCCATCTAAGTTGAACATCTTCACACTTAGAAACTCTAAACCTTAGAGCCATAGCTAAGCATACCACATAAACATGTTAAAAGCACACACATTAGACTAAGTCACAACTTCTAGCTTTAGGTTAGGACAGTGCATAGTTTGATGTTTACTTTTATTTTGTGATATTTTGTTTTAGTCTGGATGTTCGGGTGAATCTGCTTAAACTGAATGGTAGGACGATCTAGTCTAATCATTATTTTATGTAGGAGATTGTGCTTAAGGGGCGTTGTAATAAAAATAAATAAATATTTTTGTTGTGTAGGTGCTTATACCTCTAAGCATAATCTAATAGATCAGATGGACTTAGTTACCTATATGTGGGGAGCTAAGTCCAATATACATGCTTGAGACTTGTATGGTTTATTTAGCTAATCTCTATTTTGCAGGTGTCAGTTAGATTTACTTTTCCTTTTCATGTATCTTTGTAATTAGGATTTTGAAATGATTGTTATGGGGGATTAAGATGATTATTGGTCATAAGATTATATCTTATATACCATGTGAAGCCTTTGGAGCAACCACCTTTCAACCATCCAAAAGAATGAACTAAAAGAAGAAAGAAGAAATGAAGAAATGAAGACCCACATAACATGAATTTCCTTATTTGATTGTAAATTAATTCATTTGTAATCCATGTTGTATAAGGGTAGAGCTCGGCTACCCAATTTATTTTTGGGTTTGTGCGGTGGTGCCCGACCATAAATGGTCTTTTATTCTTTTGCATTAGTTTTATAAAATATTTGATTTTTTGTTTAGCTTGTGCATTAAATGACATATTTTTTTAGTTTCTTTCTTGCTTGATGTATGACCTGGATGATGATTAGGCTCTTAGAAAAAAATAAATCTTCTATTAAATTAATCAACTCAAAATTAAAATAAATAACTAATAACCTCATTTAAAGCTTAAGTTAAAAATCAAGATAAAAGAATTAGCAACCATTTAGCTAGATGATTATTTCTTTTATAACATCATGCATAAAATCATATTATTATACTCTTGATTGGAGGACTTCTACCTTTGCTAGAGAACTTGGCTTGACCTTTGAGAGCTATGTGGAAACACATCTCCCCCTTCTCGCTGATTTTTGCCCATAATCTTACTTCTCATGCATTGGGCATATGGATTCTATAAGCCTGAGTCAAATGATTGTCCAAAAATAAAAATAACATGTAATATGTTTTGTATTAGATCTAGGTCATTTTTCATGCTCTTACATAATCTAGTCTCTTAGGGAGTGAGTTTAAGGACTTAGTCTCTTTCTAAATAAATAACAATCTTGCTATCTTGCATAAGCATATGATTGGCCTACACGAATTTAAAACCGTAGGAGGAATTAGTTGGCGGCCACCCCTAGTCGGTTGTAAGTCCAAGCAGTTGGGTGATTTGTCCTCTCTGGTGGAGGTAAACCAAATACTCATTTTCTCCTTAGATTTAGTTGTGCTTTTGGCCCTCGCCAAAGCTCCCTAGATTTAGGTTATGGGATTGTTTCTCTCTTCTATGGGTCATAAGCATAAATCCTCATCTCTTAGGCATTTCCATAACCGTGTATTGTGAAATTATAAGCCCTAAATTTCTAATAAAAATTCAACTCAAATGATTAATTCAATTTCAAAATTGTAAAGCCCAACCATAGATTAGTTTGAGATGCTACTAAGCTTCTTAGTATCTTCAGCATCCCCTACCCATTTCCATTTGGCTTCGATAAGAACTCCTTCCTCTTGGTCGATCTCACTTGATTTTCTAAAAATAAACTAATCGATTGATAGTCTCACCTATTGAAATCTTTGGAGACAACGATCATTTATCTTGATCGAGAGTATTCCTAAGGAATCACCTTCCTTAGGATGTAATTAACTATGGGGGCTTGCCCCTGTAGGGAACTTAATGAACCCGGTTTAAAATAAATCTTACTTTACTTTTTCATATAAAGTAGGGGAATAATCTCTGGTGCATATGCAGACCTATTGTCCTTAGGAGTATTTATTGAGATAATTAGGTCCATTGTAGGGTGTTGACTTTTATCTTTCGAGAAAATACACATCTCCTTAATGTCATACCCAATCACCTTCAATAAAAATATATGCGGATCTTCGTGGTGTCAAAAATGCATAAAAAGGAGAAGTATATTTCTATCTTCATTTTATCACGCATAGAGTGAAGATGGAAGTATACATTTTCTCTTTAGAAATTTATATGTAAAAATTTCACCACAATACTCAAATAATTAATTTTGCATTTAAGGATGTCTAATTTAAAAAATTGTCCTTTATGGATTGCTACCCACGTAGAGTATGGTGCCATATAGGCAAAACCTAATTATTTGTTAATTAAGTTTATATATGTAATAATAATTAATAAAATGTATAACTTAAATTTTATGATGATATAATTAACTCGGGTAATTAATGAATCTAAATAATAGTGTTAATTTAGGTCAACAGAATGATTTCAATCCTATCCCGAATTTGGCACAACCTTAATATTTATGATTTGAACTATCTTTTTTATTAGATAGGCCAAAAGTTTCACTTGGATCCAACTCGTCTTCAACCCAATTGATTCATACATGTCATAATTAATCTTTTTAAATTGATATTTCTATTTAAATTCATGTCAAATTTAGGTTAAATTTGCTTTTGCGAATCAATCTTGAAATTGTGAAGTCAATTTGAACTTAAATTAAAAAAATTATGTATCGGATTTTAGACTCAAATCTTGACTTGGAAGGTTGATTGTTCACCTTAAAACCAATTTTTTTTAGGTCATCTATGTAAGATTGTCACGTCAAATAAATTATTGACACCCAATTTAGGATCTTTAATAACATTTGAAATACTTTTTCGGTAATTTTACACGCACAAATATATATATATATATATAGACACCACCCAAAATATCAAAATAAACTCAAAGAAAACATCTTTCCTGTTAGAAGCCCTAGCCACATTAATGATTTGTCGATCTTATCACCCATATCATCAGTCAGCACCTGCTCTCTGCTCGGTTGGTGAGCAAGTGAGCCTCCGGACGAATTGAATCCTCTCAGGCGGCGCTATACCAGGTGTGGAAAGTAAGTAATTGGGGACGCGCGTGTGAAATGATGAATGTGGCTGATCTGAGATTATAATGATATCCTCATCCACAAGATGAATGAGGTATTGGGTGGATACTCATTGCAAAAAAAAAAAAAAAAAAAAATCATCGCTACCATCTACTTGTGTGTTTGCCTTCTTGCATGCCTACCTATAAGTTTATCACTAGTCCCATCATTAGTGAATTCAAAGACATCATCATTGCTTGCACGCTCACTGCCTAGCCTACCTGCCACCGGTTTCATTAACAACACTGTCAGAGACATTATCTTTGCTTGTCTGGAAGATTGCCACCTCACAGGCCAGTTATCGGTTTAGTTACCCCCATCATCGGAGACATCGCCATTGCTTGCTTGCGAGGTTGCTGCCCCACCAGCCTAACTGCAAGGTCACACATGCTCCAGCCGATAAATTCCCTCGCCCAAGAACTTCAATGAGTTTCCGATGCATCCAACTAACTCCCTTAGTAGACTATTGTTTTACATTAATAACAAAGTTTAACTATGAAATATTTAAGTGGGAAATTCCCCTAACTTTTATTTTTTATTATTATAAATTATATTTATATTTATATTTTATTTATATTTTAATATAAAATAGTATTATATTTTATATTGCTACATTTTATGTTTAGCAATATGATATTATCCTTATCCCACATTCTTGTCTCCCATGCTCAAGCTTTGCATCATTCTCCATTATTGTATTAGCCATTAGAACTTATTAAGCCACCATAAAGGTGAACATCAGATCCTCAAAGCTAGCAAGGAGCTTGGGTTAGCTGGTTAAATATTGCAAAAGAGGTAAGCGCTCCTAGCCGCAATCGGCTTCCACAATGCCATAATATATCATTGGCTACTCATCGTTATGTGCCTTCTATAAGATCGATGATTACCACAAATTGGAACTACTGTCAATTGTTTTTCGTTCTTAGCCTACTTTAATATTTGTGATTGTCATAAATGTGAAACTGTTAATAATTGAACTTCATTATTGGTCTATTATGTTAGCATATTATGAATATCTAGGATCACCATGATGATGGGCTTTCATTAGTTGATCAACACCACTATATTGCTCCAAAATAAGATTCACATGTTGACCTCCATATATGTGTCATTAGTCAAGTCAAGCTCATGAATTAATTGATGGAGGTGAGAGTCATCAACTTAAAATGCTGGATGTCATCGAAAATGATCGAAATGACCTCCGATCGATGAGCATTTGTCATCATCACGTCGAAATTTGGTCAAGATATAAATATTGCATAATATAGTGATCAACCCATCAAGCGGTATCGATATGTGTCGCATGCTCGGTCGGAAAGCTGCGACGCAAGCCGAACAACCTCCGTTTATGAAATTGAGCACGTCGTTAGTTTTGAAACATCGAAAACTATCAAATGAGACTGTTCGGGCTCAATTTAGACAAGTCTGGGCAAATGTCGAATGATTTGAAGTGACAGTGCATAAATCGAGGATGAAATGCATTGGACGTCGCCAAAATCAATCCAAATGACCTGCAATCGATGAATGGACTTTGCCATTGCGTTCAGAACATCGAAACTGGTCAGAATATAAATATTGCACAACTTGTTGATCAATCGATCAAGCGATCGAATCGTCAACGCGCTTGCACGATATTGAGGTCGGGAGGCGTCAACGCAAGTTAAACGACTTCCATTCGTGAAATTGATTACACCGTTAGTTTCGAAACATCGAAATCTATCAAATAAGACTGTTTGCACTCAATTTAGATAAGTTTACACGAATGTCGAGCGGTTGAAAGCGGTGGCCACATTTGAGTTGAATGATCGATTTGATCTTGAAACGGTCTCCGTTAAAGCATTCTAGTTGCGTTGAACAACGAAATAACTTGAATATATATATATATATCAATTCTATTTTGAAGTGGACGTAGAATTTACATTAAAGTCAAATAAGTAACTTATATTTAATCCTAAGCCCTAAGTGAACCGGACCGGCTTAACCCACGCACGCAGGAGAGGAAACCAAGCCCTCCTTCACGCGCGACCTGCTCCTCTTCATGCGCGCGATCCCCCGGTTCCCTCTCCTTCTTCGATTCTCCCTCGACGCCTCTCCACGATTCGAACGGCTTAGGGTCCGACAACCGTTCCCTCCCGAAGACGGTTCCTTACCCGTTCCCACTTCCCTCATTCGTCCAGGGATCTCAACAGAAGCATTCCAATTTTTTTCCACTCGCTCCTCCAAACGGAAGAAAAGCAAAAAAAGACAGAAGTACAACCATTTTTATAAGCTCCATATTTTTGGGATTCCAGACAGACAACCTTTCTCCAGTCCTGTCAGACACACTACTCAGGTAGTAAAACAAAATGCTGATAGATTTCTTCTTCCTTTCTCTATTTTCCAAAACTTTCCCCTTCTGCTAATCCTTACATGTCTCCGCTGATTTATATCAAGCCTCTCAAAGTTTTCATCTTTATCATTTCTCCAAATCCTATCACTTCTCCTTTGAAATGTGTACGAAAAGGCGGGAATCAACACATGATATAGATAGAGATGGGTCCTCCGCATTCTTCCATTGTTGAAGAAAGTGATGGTAGCTTATGCTTCTCTGATGCAGAAGATGAACCATGGCATTCATCGTCTGCTTCAAAATATTATGAGCAACGGTCTTCTTGTGCTTCCTTTCATCATCTAAGTGGAGTTGTAGAGTTGCGCAGAAACTATTGCATATCAGATTCCTCAATGGAGGTTGATTGGGAGAGTGTAATTTCAGTGGTTGAAGAAAGTGTTAAAAAATCTGAAAGAGATTGCTAGATCTGTCATCTCAGTTTGGAGATCTGTAGTCTGGAAACAGGCGGTCCGATCAACTTGGGTTTCTCTTGCAAGGATGATCTAGCTTCTGCACACAAGCAAGGTGCAGAGACTTGGCTTAAGATCAAAGGAAATCAGACGTGTGAAATTTGTGACTCGACAGCTAAAAATATGTTTGGAAATAGAGAGGCTGAGTTTGTTGAGCACCCAAATGAAACAAGCGGCAGCACAACATCTGCAACACTGCCACCGCCGCCGCAAGCTGAAACAAGTCGACTTTTCTGGCAAGGGCATAACTTCTTAAACTTCCTTCTGGCTTGCATGGTTTTCATATTTATTATTTCCTACTTCGTTGGGCCGCAATCTCCTTCGCCGCAACCGAAGGAGAACTCCATCATGAGGCAGGTTCTTCTTTCGGTTTCCGGCGCCACCCTCCCTGCATTGCATTTCCAATTTTTGTTTCGCCGCAACCAGAGAAGAACACCGTCATGAGATGGGTTTTTCTTTCGGTTTCTGACGTCACCCTCCTTGCATCACCTTTTAATTTTTCTTGTATGGAGAAGAAACTTGTCATGAGGGTTCTTCTTTCGGTTTGGCGTCGTCTCCATTTCCGTCCTTCGACCCTTCTCTTGGCCGTGAGGAGGAACAGATCATGAAGCGGGTTCTTCTCTTGATTTTGTATGCTTAACCTGTTCCTTCTAGTCATTAATTGTAAAAATGAGTCGAATATGTTGGATGTGTAAATGTGGATATATACCGCTTTGTGTTTCTTTGTGGTGCTTTGGTATGACGAGATGAAAAAAATCATTTGCGATATGTCAAGACAACTCTACGTGAGGCGTCTGAGTAAGACATCCAGTTAAATGTCCCCAGATGAAATGTTGTTGAAAATTTATCTAATTTCTAGACTTAGAAAAAAAATAGAATGAATACACATGCATTGTATTTATTTCAATAAGTTTCAAGAAGCTAATGCATTAGGGCATTAGTAATGAAGATATTTGTGATCATGAGCGTGCTCCTTCGTGAGGCGTCAGAAAGTCAAAATACTCGATCTGACCTCCGGGGATGGTTGTCAAAATTGGGTTAAATATTTTGAATTAGGAAAAATGAGAGAGTAAAATGAACTGACTTAAGAACGCTAAGTAAGAAAACTCACAGCTAAATCTAAACTAAAAGCATCAAACAAGAAAAAAAGAGGGAAAGTAAAATGACATACAATAAACACAAAAGTAAAACAAAAAAAAAGAGGGAAAGCATTTATAAAACTTATTTAAGTAAGTTAAAAGTCTTCCCGAAGTACGAATTAAAATCCTTTCCCCTCTTTCTCGAGTACTCTAAACTCAAGCAAGTGCTCTCTCTTAGGCTTATTTAGAGGGATTTGAGGAAATAATGAGTGAGTTCTCTTTTTTTGTAAATTTCTAAAAATTAAACAAGCTTTAATTAAAACTTGGAGGGGCTAATATTAAACTCACAAGTTTTAAACTAAGCAAAGTTTCTTCTCTCTAAATTCAAACTTTTAATTTGAAAATTATAATGAAAAAATGTATTCTAAATAAGGAAATTGTTTGTGTTGATTTTGAAGAATAAAGATGGGTGGGCAAATAATAATATATTTTAGTAGATAAAATCAAAATCAAGTGCATAGATTATGACACTTTTGCAAATGAACATAAGAGGCGTTAATTAAAGGCATCTTCGCACTCGCATGGATCGACGGAATGTTTAAATTCATGTCGAGGATCGTGAGTTCTTCTGGTTTAGTCTTGGGAGATTAGGTTAACAAAAATCTATTATAAAATTTCAAATTAATGAAATATCTAGAAGCGATTGTCGGGTGATAGATCTAATCGCTTTAGCGGCTAGCAGAGTGACAAGATCTAAAGCTCTTAAACATATTCAAATTAATCAATTTTTCAAATCAAATTAAGTAGCAATTTGAAACTACTTAAATGAAATTCTACCATTAAAAGCTTAAAGCAAAACTCAATTTATCCATCTTCTGCAATTGTTTGTCGGGGGTGACAAGTTGAGAAAACTCTAGCTTCATAAAGCGATGTCAAAGTATTTTCTTATGTTCACTTTTAATCAATCTTTTGCTGTGGGGCGTGGCGTGTCCCGGCCTGCTTTGTGAGAACTTATGAAGCGATTATGACAAAGTTATCGATGGATCTTTGGCCTCAGACTCCATTATATTACGATCACGAGTGGCAGTATGCTCGATGACTACTGCTGAGTTATGATCGTATGATATACGTAAGATGCCACAACGGTACTTAGGCATTTCCTTGAACAAAACTCTACAAGGATTTCTTGGACAATGTAACTCATATGTTATTGATAAGGATTATTCGGTTAGGTTGAGTCACTACTCCTCACTAAGTAGGTAGGGGACGGCAGGGATGATGGAATATGGGATTTAGATGGGGCACATCATCATTCCCCCAACCATACGGTTTAAGCTGAAATGATGAATTTTATAATCTTAATTCCTAAAACTTCATATGTTGCTACTATACGCTACGCATTACGCGACTTAGTGATTATTTTTAATCGAAAGTTCTCTCTCACTTATTGGGATGGGTAATTAACTATAGGGGCTTGCGCCTATAGGAAACTTGGAATTAGATCTAAAATTCTCACCAAATGAGGACGAAATCTCTGGGTAGTGTCTTATCTACTATTCCATCTGTCTTCTGAAAATTATACTGACGCATAAATCACTCTCTTCAATTCAAATTTGTCGAGAGGTCGGTGACGAATTTTTGGAGCCCACATCACATAAGGAGTAAAATTAAAGGTTGTGAGTCAGAGAGTTGGGAACAAAAATAATTATTTTAAAAAATAAACACCTAGAAATTCTATCAAATAATTTTTTTAATAAATTAGAAATAAAAAACCAAATTAACAAACTTATTTTATGCTCACATGAACATATATTTTAAAAATAAAAAGAAAAGTGTAGTCAAATTAGTTGTTAGATTTTAAGAGAATTTACATACATAGCACATAAGAGGCTAGAATTTACATATTCAACATCTAGACTTTTATTATTTACATAATAACATCTAAAATATCAAATTAAAATAAAAAATAACACTCCATTTAAAATATCCTCAATCTATCACAATTCCACCTGTCGTGTCTCCCTTTACCACTAGTCTCCATTACCACCGTTCCTCGCTAGTCTCGTAATGGGCTAGTAACCAAGTAAAACATCAACTACTTTTGATCACCACAAACATAGCATTGGCTCCGAATCAGTAGAATTGTTGTCTTCTCGTTATTACAAATAACAGCTATACTACCGGCTACTTCAAACAACACTAGTAACATAATTCAACATATTTAATTATTCTTGTATTTGTGTAGCTGCAGTTATATATATATGTGTAATTTTTTTAACTAAAATTGATTCTAGTTGAACAATGGGCCAAAAAAATTTAAACTAAGACATGAACTGTAATTTGACCCAAGAACAAAATTTGATTAGTTTTCACACCAAGTTTAAGACTATTTCGGAAGAATTGATCAATTTTAGACCTATGGGTATGTGCAAGAAATGCTCACGTAAAGGGTAGGCAGCTATCGACACTCAAGGAAGAAACATGAAATAAATCAAATTTCAGTTAAAAAAAGCAAAAGATGAGTCCACTCCATTCTTTCAATAAAGATCAATACAATAAGTTAATGATGATATTATCTAATCACTTAAGATCAATACATCGTTTGTCATTTGTGTCTCATAATCACATGTCAGAAATATTTGGCTAAATTTTTATATTAAGCCTAATTAAAATTTTAATTAGCTAAATAATCATAAAAAATAAAAATTTAAAATAGGCGTAGTGGCGTTGAGCAGGCGACACGTGACATTGATGCCGGTAGTTCGTAGGCGAAAAAAAAAAAAATAAATTTGGTTGATCTCTTTTGCCATGTCGGACTCATTGCAGAATCAGTGGCTTAGTATCGTTGGAACATAATAAAATTAAAATTCTATGAGCGCTAGAATAATTTTTTTAGAAAATCGTGGAAAATTTTTTATGTTTAACGACGTTCATAAATTCGACGTCGGATGAGCGTCTGAGCAAATCTGGTATGCCAAAATTTTCAAATATGATTTTCGGCGTTTGTAAAAGCTTCGAACTTACCAGTGGAATGAGATTTTTGTCGCATGAAAGTGAGAAATTTTATGTTTCCAACGATCCAAGATCACTCGATTAGGCAGGATGAGTCCGAAATCTGGCAAATACTTGGCGAGGCTCGCCTTGTCGCCGGTTAAAATGGATTAATGACGATGTGGATCTGTCGACAAGTCACCGTTGTTGACGACTATATTTTAAATTTTTATTTTTCGCACTTATTTAATTAATTAAAGTTTTAATTAGGCTTACTATAAAAATTTAGCCAATATTTTTTATTTAATTCATTATTATATTTGGGGACGACATCAGCTTTCAACACATACTAGGCATTATTATTTTTTAACTTTAGTTGATTACTGCTTAAGTTTTACACGGGTATACTTATTTAAACACAAATCTAATGCAACAATTATTATTCCAAAAATCTTTAAGCATGATTCATACTCAATTCTTTTATAAATCAAAAAGGAACCTAATTTCACCCAATTCTTTGATGGTCGAGGGGCTTAACACCAATTTTTTCATGTAGAAAGACCATAACAAAACCCTATTATTGAACAAAAAAAATCAACTTCTATTGAATGTTGTTTGCATCTTGTATTTTCAATCGCACATCCCTATCCATTTCTAGAATGAGTGCATCTTCATTGCTACATTCTTAAGAAAATAAAGCACCTTTATCTATACTTAATCACAATTTGCCAAACATTTCTTCTAACTTTGAACCTCAGTCCTATCAACAAGCTGTCAAGATACCTCAATGGCCAAGAAAGGCAAACTAAATGCATTAGAGCTTAACAAAACCTGGCTTGTTACCCCTTTACCACTTAGAAAACATGCTAGACGACGCAAATGGACCTATAAAACTAAATATAATTTGGATGGATCAATCAATAAACATAAAGCTAACCTCATTTCAAAAGTATACAATCAACAAGATTGTGTTCATTTTAATGAGACCTTTTCTATGATTACTAAAATGGTAACTATCAAAAAGATACTTGCTTTGGTAGCTAGCCGAAATTGGTCCTCAGCTTAATTAAATATTAATAATGTATTTCTTCATGGAGATTTATTAGAAGACATTTATATGGAATTACCTCAGATATATACCATTAAAGGGGAGTACTACAAATCAGATCAAAGAATCATTTGCCAGTTACAAAAAAATTATATACAGATTAAAACAAGCTTTCAAACAATGATATTTCAAACCTTCACAATCTCTCATTTCATTTTGCTTTAATCAATCTAAGTCTAGTTATTCATTATTTACAAAAGACAATGGCTAGAATTTTATAGCTCTTTTAGTTTATGTAGATCATATCCTTATTTCTGTAGCTACAATTATGTGTTTATATGTATGTGTGTGATTGTTAGATATAGTGGTGATTTCCTAATAATATATATTTTACTGTTTTCCATTTTCAATCTGCTTTCAAGTCTTAGTTTCATCCCTTTACAGGTCAAGAAATCCCAATACCCATGTTGCATCAGTCGGGCGGATAGAGACGGACAACTTCGTTGATGAAAAAATTCAAAATTTTCTTAAAGATACCCTTCCTCCATTTTATAACTTCTCTGCCCTCTCTGAAATGATGATTTCTATATCCCTTGTATCCTTTTTTTATTACATTCCCCAACTTCATAAATTTTTTTGTTAGTTGTTGTAAGATCTCTTGCAAGTCGTCTAGGCTTCGGTCATCAATTTTGACAGAACCTTAATGATAGCTAGCTTCAATACCGTTAGCATTTGCTTGGACATGAGCTATGAATAGCAAATTATGAACCTTTACCCACGTCTCTTGCAGTTGGTGGGCGGTCGTGAATCCCGGCGAGTTCAAATCCCAGGAGGCCTTTATCTAAGATGAGAAAAGTAAGTGGGGATCCGACACGTGTGAGTGATGAATGTGACGCTAGGCTCTCGTGGGATTAGTCACAACGACACCCCCACTCACAAGATGGGTGGGGTGTTAGGTGGATATCCATTGCAAAAAAAAAAAAAATTACGAACCTTTATCGATAGATCTCCTCCTAGTCCTTTAATTTGTCTTAGTATGACCGATGGAGGTGGAGACAGAGACGGGTGGCGGAGGGCCATGACAAAGACTAGCGACTAAGGGCGATGAGGCAGGTGGCATTGTAAATGGTGTGAGGGTATTTTAAAAGGATTGATATTTTTGATGTTATTTATATGTAAAAAAAATTTAACTATTGTATATTCAAATTTTACTATTTTTTCTTGTGAATGTAAATCTCTCTTAATTTAATTTGGGATGTCAACAGTATTTATAAAATAATATTGGCATGTTTTATATTATAAATATTCGGTTCAATGCAATATTTTGCCCATTAAATCTATTATAAGATTAGCCCTTATTAGTATACTTAAAAATGAGCCAAGATCATGAGTGAATAACTTTATGTTTATGCCCCCCTTGGACACTAAAGCCTGATAGAAAGGAGTTATAATATAACAAAATTGAGAAAAGAAATGCTTCACCATCGATAGAATATTATGTTGCTTACAGATAAGTAAAATAATAAAGGAGATGAAAGTGATGATGATATATTAGAATTATCCAATTAAAGGTGTGTTTAAGATAATTTTTTGGATATTTTATTTTATAGAAAGTAACTAGAATGCAACAATAATTGTGTTTGGTTACTCATTTTTTGGTTGTTTTTTAAAAGATTTTATGGTGAAAGGCTATTTTTGAGAATTAGAGTCGTTAAAGTGTGGTGGCTATCAAAAAGTTGCTATTTGAATTTTTCAACAAAAAAAAAAATTGTTACACGAAATAGTTTTACAACTAACTTTTTAAAAAACTACAACTGTCTTAAACAGACTTTAAGTTACAATGCAATAATAAAAGAAGATGAGAGCAAAACCGTTATGATTTTAGATATACAAATGGAATACTCCATATTATCTAAATGATGCATTATTTTGAGTGATAAGTTCATGCCACCAAATTAGAATATATAAAATTAATTTTAAAATATTAAATAAAAATAAAATTGAAATAAACAAATGATATTTTTAATCATACGATATTACAACATTGTAATGTCAAAATTAGGGTTTTGTACTAGTTAGTTTGAACTAAAAAATCAAACCTAACTGACATTATTTTGTTAGTTTGCTTCAGTTTGTAAACTCGGAGTTCAATTTTCAATTGTGAATACTAGCTATTTGATATTTGATATTTTATTCAATTCTTAAAAAAATATCAGTTAAATCAAATAAACCTAAATAATTAAAGAAATTAAATATAAATATATAATTTTGATTATAAATGCTAAGACATTTATATAAATTGATAAATTTCTATTTATTTAAGAAATATTTAATATATCGAACTCAATAGATTATGTTTTAATTAATTAGTTTATCAAAAAAAATTATATAATATTCAGTTTAACCAAAAATTAAACTGAATAAATCAAATTATAGTTCAGTTCAATTTTATACATTATTTGGATAGTTTGACTGTTTTAAATTATTCTATTTAATAAAAAAAGGTCAAAAAAATAAAATAAAATCAGCAAAATTGATTGAATCAACCGAATGCATATCTTAATCAAAATCCAATATTGTGTTTAGAAACATGGCCCATGGTTTAAGTGTAATGTAAAAAAAATGTTATAAATGGTCGAGAGAGGCTTGCCACATATAGGAAAAGATGGGATTATCCACTTTAACCTAGTTCAATAATAAAAAGAAAAAGTTACTTGGAATTAAAATGTTTTTAATTTGGAATCATATGGATACCACACAGATCTTAGGGGATTTTTATTAGAATGACCGAATACGACATCTAAGGAATGATGTACTATCTTGAAAGATAGAAACATCATCCTAAGATAGAATCAACCACCTAATAAGGACTCCTAACTCAGATGAGTCTGCATATATATCAGAGATCTTCCCCCCACATTACATGGATGAGTAAAGTGGGGTTTGTTTTATGTCGAGTTCTTTAGTTCCCTATAGAAGCAAACTCTCATAGTTAATTATAACTTACGAAATGGGAATTCCTTAAGACACTTTCTATTAAAGTAGTCAATTAGTATATTTAAAGATTTCAAAGGGAGGTAATTAAAGAATTGATAATTTTGAAAAGCAATCAAAAAGAGCTTAAGTAAGAAGAGTTCTTAGCAGATTTTGAAGGGAGAATAATAAGCACACATGATATTATGAAGCCTACTGAGTGCTTCAATCTACTCTATAGTGAGTCTTTACATTTTTGAAAGAGAGAAAATTATTTATTTGAGTTAAAATTTTATTAGAATGTTATACCATAGATTCCAACAACACAAGATTATGAAAATGCCTAAGATGTGAGAACTTATACTCGTAGCTCGAGGGAAACAAGCAGCCTTTGAACCAATATCTAAGGTGCTCCAGCACAAGCTAAGAGCTCGACCTAATTCTACTCGGGAAAGTGGGATATATTGGTTCATCTCCACTAGTGAAAGTGAACCCATCCTAACTCTTCTAGACTTACAATCGCCTGGAGTCACTACTAGCTAAGACTTCATATGATTTCAAAATCATGTGAATTAGTCATATGTTAATGCAAGATAGTTGGACTATTATTAATTAAGAAGAAATCTAAAATCCTAAACTCACTCCCTAAGAGATTATATCATGTTTGACATGAAAACATGACTTAAGCTAATGCAATAAAATTTACATATTTTATTTCATTTTGACTCATTATTTTGGACTAAAGCTCGGGATAATTTATGCCTAAATCAGTCTCTTAAGCATAATCCCCTACAAAAATATCATTAGGCTATGTTGACCTCACTTTTGGAGTGAGAATTAACCTTTCTCATCTTAGACTTAGGAACCTTCTAGACAGTTATATTTTCTTAGTTCTACGACACTTCTAGTGATTAAGGAAACACTAAACCTAATCTTAGAGACTTGGTGAATATAACCCTAAGCCAAAAGTAAGAAAAAAAAAAAACCCTAAGCCAAAAGTTTTTCTTAGGAAAAATAGGTTTTACCTATCCTAAGGCCTAAACCAAGACTCATGCCCATCAACTCATCTAAACTTAAGCTCTGTGATTAGAGCTAAACCAACTCAGACCTATTCAATTAATCTTCATTGAATTTGGTTTTTAATCCAAGCTCTAAGCCAAATTAACCTAGACCTTAACCCAAGTTAATCCACCACAATCCTATAACTCCATTCAAAGGCAATCAAGTAAACTAAATCTGACTTAATTTTTTCAACCTCTTCAATTATTTATTAAATCATTTAAAGCCATGCCAATACTTGCAATCAAGTCAATCGAACTAAAAAAAATCGACCAACCCAAGTTAGCCCATTTGACCTAATGAGTTTAAATGAGCCAAAACCTAATTGAGCCCAAATCAATTGCGATCAAAGCCTCTAATCAACTCTAAATTCATCATTGAACCCCTCTCAACACATAATTCACACCAACTCAACCAAATTGTTTCACTTTACCTATTGAGACCTAAATGATCAATTTGATTCAAACTTCAATCCAACCCAAATTAGATTAAATCAATTCATCTAATTCCTTTCATAATGATTGTTGATCATCTTTGATCACTCAACTGCAATCAATTGAGTCAAATAAAGCCAATTTGATCACTTAACTCAAGTTGACCCAATTGACCTAAAGGGCCAAATTGGGCCAAATCTCATTTAAATCCAAAATGATTGCAACCAATACCTCTAATCACTCATAAATTGATTCTTGAACACCCTATAATCATCAATTGAAGCCAATTTGACTAAGCCAACCCAATTGACCTACTTAGCCCAAATTGACCTAAAAAATCAAATTAGATCAAAACTCATTCTGATCTAAATTAATTCAAACCAAAACTTACAATCATTCCCAAATGATCAATCAAACATAGACCAACCCTTCATTCAACCAAGTTTAACCAATTTGACCAAATCGATCAAGTTGACTCATTTGGCCTAAATGAACCCATATGAACCAAACCCAAATCCACTCCAAATTGAGTCAAATAAATTGCACAAATGCATTCCAAATGACCAATTGAACTCACTCAAATCATTGGTTTGACCCAATTTGGTCAAATTGGTCAACTTAACCCAATTGAACAAATTTGACCCATATGGGTCAAATTGAGTCAAACCTTACTAAACCAAGCCCAAACCCAACCAAACTTGACGTGACATTGGGTCACCATGGGCTTGCCCAAGTGGGCCCAACCAATTGAACCAAGCGACCCAAATGGGTTCCCATTTGGGTGGGTTATCCACCCCTTTACCCCACAGTTACCACCATTAGCTCTTCTTGCACAAGAGGACCACTAACCCAACCTAATCCAAGGTTATTGGGCTTAGCCTTTGGCCATGATAGGATGAGTTCACCCATGACAATCCATTGATCCACCTAAGGGAGGCTGTACACCCCATGCTAGATCACTACACTCCCTCGATATAATTAAATATATCTTGAATACATGCACTTAGACTTTATGATAATGATAATGCCCAGTATAAGCACAATCTAGCTTTGAATGATTCTTTTTCAAAAATAAAAATCTATGTAATCTTGTGATAATTATGGGCTCAATTGATTAACTCATCAAAAATAAGTTATGAATCTTTAAGTGAAGAAATACCTCGCCAATAAATTAGGAATGTTTGAATACCTCCATTAGATATGGCATCAATGAAATCCTTTAAAAATTGATTTAGATGATAATATTAAGATTCAATATCATACTTTTAATATCATATTTTAATTCATTTAATATTAAGAATGATATGAAAAGCTTATATTAATGCTCTTTCAAATTTAAACATCATTCTTATAAACATAATTTAAAGTTACTTTATTAGTTTATCAACTTTAAGTGGCACTTATTTGATTCCATTTTAAATTTATATGCATAAGTATTCTTAATATTTTTATTTAAAAATTTTAAAAGTTATTGAGTAAATTTGAGATGTTTTATATTAATTTTTTTTAAAAAAATTTAGGTTTGTATCAATTTAAACTATTGCTAAATTCCAATGATTTAAAATGTTGTAAATAAAAAAAGTTGTGAGAAAATTATAGTGACATTAGGTGTTGCAAATTTTAACAAATTTGAGCTTGTATTGATTAAAATTTTGTAATTCTGTATGTAGCAATGATTCAATCACTATTAGTTGTACTCGCAAAATTAGTTATTTTGACTTATAATGGCTAAAATAACTACAATAGTTACAGTTCATTTGGTCAATGATCTCAAAATAGATGCAAAGCCTTCTCTTACAAAATATTTGTAATGGTTTAAAATACCATAAAGATTATTTATTAAGTAGACCTTATTTTGAATTTTTTTTATCAAATTATCAATAATATTTAAGAAACTCTTAATTTTTATTGAATATTATTACTTCATTGATAGTTGAAATTTTAATTTGGTGTGGCAAATGTATTACAAACAATAGACAGTTACTTGTAATTTAACTATCTTTTTTTATTGTTAGTTTATTCTGATAGTTTATATGTATCATCACACTCTAACAATAAAATTAGCTATCAACTTTATTGAAAATTGCTAGCAAAGTAAATAATATTCAATAATTGTCACATTTGCTAAGCCAATTTCTTGTCTTCTTAAACATGGCATAATAAAATCACAATATTTATTGAAAAAAAAATATGATATTTTAGCTATGATTTCATCTCTAAGATATGTGATATATTGAAAAAAATATATGATATTTTAGATACGATTTTTTAGAAGTTTTGAAATATTTTTTTATCAAAATAAGAAAAATAAAACTTTGACCCAATTATATTATTAAATTTATTTTAAAAGTAATATAGAATATAGTTAATCAATTGAAATTAATATTTTAAACGAAATATAATGAATAATAATTTTTTCTTAATTAAAATATAATTATAATATCTTGACTTTAATTTTTAAAGGCGGGTCAATTTTTTCAAACACTCAATATAATGAAGCATCTATTTTATCATAATTAATATTTAATACCTCTCGGTTATGTTTTCTTAAAGGAAAATCAAGTTGTTTTTGATTTCATGGAATTTGTTTGCAGATTGCCATTAAAAGCACCATTAACCATTACAATAGCGAAAAGCTCCAACCCAAGCCCAACTATAATTATATGGCATTGTGTGACAAAAGATAAAATTTTTAAAATAAGTATTAAATAATAATTAATTAATATATTAAGTATGATAAAAATAAAATTTAAATATAGGTACAATCGCCCCATAAGTGGACGACTGGCCGGCCACCTCACCGCCGAGGTGGCATGGGTCTAGTTGCCCATTCTTATGACTATATACTGGTCGTCGATAATCTACCGACGGCCTTAAATGAAGCCGTCGATCGATTATCGGCATCGGATCAGATACCAGCGATTATCTCGACGTTCGACCGAGTTTTTTCGACATCCCGACATCCCTCGACCCCGCAACCTCCGGTTTTTCGGCATCCCGCCATCCGACCGCCAATCTCTCTCGCTTTTCCTGATTTTCATACTTTTCCTTCTAAAATTTTTGTGTGTAGGGTCTGCAAAATATTTGGATTAGTTAATTTATTTGCTCTTATTTTTCTTTCTTGAATTGTTAGCCTTATAAATAGCTGAGCAAAATGTACACTCCGATTGAACTTTTTTTTAACTAATTATAAATGAATTTTTAGGTTTTGTTAGAAATTTGGTTGCTGAGCATATAGTAGAATGAGTCAGGAGCTTGTTTCCTTAATTCTCTTCTACGACGGTCAACTGATAATTGATGATCAATTCATTCAGTTATTGGCAAAATCCCATGCGAGTTTCGCGTCATGCAAGCTTAGGAGATTTAAAACAGAAAGTGCTCAGATCTCTGGGTTATGACGTTGATAACTTCGCAGTGGAGATTACATGTCATTTCAGAAGCGCATATACTTCTATCGTCAACATCCATCGACAAAAGTAGTTACTTGGGAGCCATACGACATTCGATTAGAGGTCGCCTCGATATTTGCTGCAGTCTGCACAGCTAGTGCCTTTGATCGGTTGGAAGAGGGAGTGTCACCGAGAGTCCCGCGGTTTGGTCACTTACCCGACCGATGTTCCTGATGGATCTCGTTTTAAAGAGTTGATGGTAGGGAGATAAGTCTGGGCACCATCCAGACATCGCTGGGAGGCGGAAATCTCATTCTGCAAGAGAGAACTGATTACACCCCCTGTAGCATATGTCGGTTTAGGTCGCGAGCATTGCTTGTAGCTTACCCATCCACCCCAGAGCACCCTGCGAGCGGAGAGATAACGCTACAAAAAATTTACTTACATCAGTATCTGATTTTCATAGTAATATTTTAAACCGGTATGGAGCATATCTTTGCGATAGAGGACCTCTTTCGGCCTTTCTTTGGATGTTCAGACACATACATAATTTAAATAAATAAGTAAAGCGATGTTACGATCCGAGCTCGGACTCACATCACTCAGCCGTGACGTGCAGTATATGTCACATGACTACAATTCTACTCTAACTACATAGGAGGCAGACATGGGTGCGGGGCTATCCACTTATACTGATTCAGGACCATCTTCTTTTCCAGAGAGCTCCCAGTCTTAGTACTATACAGACATTGCACCATAACAAGATTGGGTATCTCTACGAGACTCGCAACCAGAGATGAGGTCAGATGTTGCAAGCCAGACTCAGGGACCACATGATTCCCATCACCACGTCTGCCACACCGAGCACTATACTCTAGGTAGTCTGACTTATAAACGCCGCTTCGACGATATTGTATAGAGCTGTATTTATTTTGTACAGCTGTTGCTATATATTCTTATTGTTCACTTTTACCTGCATCTGTACTTGAGTTTATTTTTTGCTTGTGAATGACATTTTTTTGTATCATCAGATTAGTAGTACATCTGTATTTGTTTGATCTTAGTTATTTACATTTCTTTCACTCATTTTGCATTACGGTAAAAAAGATAACTTATTTTTAAAAAAAAACCAGACAATTAATTTATAAGACGATCTTTTAGAGTCGGTCGCCTAATGCCGAAAGTCCGCAATGACTATTATCTAATAACCGACCTAAAGTATAATAGCGATCGACCTATGCCACCTCGACGGTGAGGTATCACCGCAACTTACGAGACGACACCTATTAAATTTTTTTATCAATAATATATTAATTATTATTTAATACTTATTTTAAAAATTTTGTCCAAAAACAAAATGGTTTAGCCTGTTCCAATTGTCAGCGTTTGCACGGGTCAAGGGGCTCTTCTTCGTCCACGGATAAAGTATCTTGAAGGCGGTAACCGCACAGCTCGTCTCGGATGTCTCAGCCAAGTTAATAACGCGCCATCCTCGCGTGGAAGCAACGCATCCTTTCATGGACGTTCAAGCCTTCTAATTAACGGTATTTTTTCTTCTCGATTCGATACACGGATTCTCTACTCAGTACCATCGTCGCCGCATGGAGCAAACGCTTCAGCCGCGAGATCGGCGGCCGGATGCTCTTGGACACCTCTGCGTCCTACCAGATGAGCTGATATGCGCCATTCTCGAGCACCTATCGTCTTCTGATCTCGGTCGGCTCTCTTGCGTCAGCAGGTATTCGTCTCCTTCTATATCATTGTTTTCTCTCTTTTTCTCGTACTTGCTAGAAGTTCAACCGCTGGCTGTGTGATTTCGTTAGCGTTAAATCATATTCATGCTTGGGAATTGGGATATAGTTTGGCGTAGAAGGCGTCGCAAGGAACAAGTTGAAGCAGAATTGATTCTCCTTTTTTTTTTATTCCGATGATAATTCCCGATAAATGTCATCACTCAAAAGTTGTCCTCTTCAACGATTTTGATTACACATGTAAGCGAGGTTCCACTTTAGTTACAGGACAGGATAGTTAACACGCCTAATGAAAGTAATTACCGCTGCTAATACATGCATACAAGATAACATAAAAGCGAGACTTTTAAGACCTTACAATAACAAACGGAGAGGATTAAGAATAGAAGTCCTGTGAGGTGCATCAGTTTTCTCTTACTTCGGAAGAATTCAACTCGAGTTTGGCGAGCTGGGTTGAACTGTCATTTGGTGGACGATAGGAGTAAATGCCCACAAAGTTGAATGTAGGCAAGATGATTATATCAGGAAGAAGAGCGACTATAAGCATCGTTCTATATGCGTGATTGTGATCGGTAATAGGAAAGTGGTCAAGCTTCTAGTGTTTCAATTTTGACTAGGTACCTATAGGAAAATGTTTCTTACAAAGTTGAGCATTGACAAAGTCACCAACATTAAAAATTTTCTGTCAGCAATATCGATCTACTTGCTTCTTCTACTTCAGATAGTATAAGTTAATTTGTTTTTTGACGTCAGAGAGAATATCATTAAAGTGCGTAGCCATTGATTCAGTTGGTTTGGTTTTTGGTTTAGGATTGATGGTGAGATCAATAGTGTGGTTACAACTTACAAGTTAGGTAGCTTAATATTGAATGTACTCTGTCCTGTGCAGTGATTAACCATGGAATTGTAAACAAATTTGGGTTGTCCCAAAACTTCATCATGTTGTTTCGGGTGATCTCCAACATGACAACATAGCATATTGCTTAATATCAGGTTGATGAGCACCGGATTTGTCAGTCCGTTTGAGGATGGTAAGCTAATATCAAACGACTTTAGGTTTGAAGGTATTTTTTGTAGCTCATGCTAGAAGCAACTAACAAATTTCATGTCACAGTTTGCTCTTAAACTAAGAGGTAATCCATGCAGTCACATAATTTCTTTAAAAGAAAGAGGCGAACAAAATTGATTTTATCAAAAGTCTTATCGTATGTTACAAATTTATCATCTTAGAGAAACAATCTATGACCATAAAATCGATGCCAAGCTTAATTTATTGTAGTTTAAAACAAAAGCAATAATAAGGTCCTTTAAATGGAATCTAGCATTAGTAATGGAGCATATAAACTTGTGTTTGATGTTGTTACTTTGAAAGTTTGGCATATATGAACATAGTTTGACATGCTTATAAACATTCCTTCAAAGTTTTGACAATAATATAACTCTTTTGTCTCTTCTATGAATCGCATGTCCTCTAACATTTATTTCCTTGATTAATTGTGTTAGAAGCATGGTTTAAAAATGTATATGAAGTGCATGCTCAGAAGCACACCTAAACATGAGGTGCTCAAAAATCACATTGAGAGATGCATTTTTATGGTTTATGCTTTTTTTGTTTGAGGCTATGCATCAAGTTTATATATAATAATAAAAAATCTTTTGTCGTATGATATAAACCTAATTTAACTTATATTTTCAATATTTTTTAAAATTTTAAATTAGAATTGTGAGAGTTGAGCAAGAGAGAAGGGGAGAAGGATGGCTGCCTGCATGCGGGGAGTAGTAAGTGATCGAGGAGTCTAGGAACAGCTGCATGCATTGAGGAGGGTTGTTTGCATGCGAGAAGGGTTTCTGCATGCAAGAGGGTCTGCAATTGTGTGAGGGTTGCCTGTGTTCTTAGTGCATTTGATTGAGTTAGTAAGACACTTTTTTTTCTCCATAAAAAATTTTTTTTTTAGTATTTTGTTTTTTTAATAAATATTCTTAAATTTTTTCTTCAACATATTTTATCTGCATTTTTAAATCTAATTTTTAGTTTTCTTTTAAATATTTTGTTAATATTGTTTTTACATATTTTAAATATTTTTTAATGTACTACTATTTTTTAAAGTAAGTGTTTATCTTGAATATTTCACACTTTCACTTCAGACTAAGATTTAAAATTGAGATTTATTTTATTTTATTTTTTTTGTTGTGTAATTTTGTAGCTTATGATTATGAACTATGTTAATATGTTGATGGTTTACAACATATTTATGAATTATTTTTAATTTTATGAGTTTTTTTATTTGAGGCTTTCTTCACACCTCACAACGGAAATATGCTTTATTTCTTGATTTCAAAATAGGTGGATGAGGTATTTTGATAAACTTTTCAATGAAGAATCTGAAAATACGATTGATTATAGCAAGCTTAATACCCTAAACAAACATAGAGAATTTTGTTTTTATCGTCGTATTAGTAAATATGAAGTTAGAGAAGCTTTAAAGAAAATGAAATGTGAAAAAACAGTGGGATTTGATGATATTCCAATAGAAGTGTGTAAATTTTTAGGAGATCAAGGAATTTCTTGGCTTACAAATCTTTTTAATGTTATTTTAAAGATCAAAAGGATGTTAGATGAGTGGAGAAAGAGTTTGTTGGTTCCTATATTTAAGAATAAAGGTGATGCACAAGAGTGCAATTATAGAGGAATTAAGTGTGTCATACATTAAAATTATGGGAGAGTAATTGAGCATAGGTTACGATGTGATACAAAAGTTTCTCACAAGTTTGGTTTCATGACAGGTAGATCTACTATGGATGCTATACATTTGTTAAGAGGTTTGATGGAGAAGTATAGAGAAAGCATGGAGGATCTACATATGATATTTATTGATTTAGATAAAGCTTATGATAAAGCTTCAAGAGATGTTCTTTGCAGAGTTCTAGAAAAGAAAGGAGTTAATATTGGTTATATTCAAGTCATTAAGGATATGTATAGTAGAGCTGTTGTTTGTGCCCAAACACAAGGAGGATTGACAAAATATTTTCCTATGTTAGTTGGATTACATCAAGGATCAGCTTTAAGCCCTTATCTTTTTTCTTTAGTTATGGATGTTCTTATGAGGCATTTACAGGAAGATGTACCTTGGTGTATGCTTTTTGCTGATGACATTCTTCTTGTTGATAAGTAGAGAGGGAGTCCCAGAGAAACTTGAATTATGGAGGTCAACCTTAGAGTCTAAAGGTTTTCGTTTAAGTAGATCTAGAACTGAATATATTGAGTGTAATTTTAGTTGTAAAAGTTATAGTGGTAGTATTGTGACATTAGGTGAACAAGTCATTAAAAGAGTGAGCGATTCAGATATTTAGTCTCCATTATTCAAAATGATGGTGAAATAGATGAAGATGTTATTAGTGGAATTCAAGTTGGATGGTTGAAGTGGAGGAATGCATCTGGCCTCTTATGTGATTAAAAAGTACCGCTTAAACTTAAGGAAAAATTTTATAAGATGGTGGTAAGACCTACAATGATTTATGGTGCAGAATGTTGGCCAATAAAAGAGAAGCATGAGACTAAGTTAAGTGTTGCAGAGATGAGGATGCTCAGGTGGACGAGTGACTTTACTCTTAAAGATAAAATGCGAAATGAGTATGTTCGGAAAAAAGTTGGAGTAGTTCTAGTAGTAGATAAGATTAGAGAGAGTCGCCTTAGACCACATAAGTCACCGTCCAAATGATTTAGGAGAGTAGATGCATTAGATTTGCCATATGTTAAGAAATGTAGAGTAGATCTAAAAGACATGGTTAAGATGTATAAAAAATGATCTTAGTATACTTGAATTAAATGAGAATTTGACAATAACAAATGGAGACTAAAGGATTCATAAATAACTTAGTGGGATAAAGGCTTATTGTTGTTGAAACCTTATTTGGGATTGAATTATTTTGTATACATAGTTGATTTCATTCGGAAAAGAACCTCGCTAAATGGAATAAAACATTGGATGGAGCATTTTACTCCATATGGACCATTGTTAAACTTTGGAGTAGAAATTCTAATTTTTGCTAGTTCAGTTATCTTTATATATATATTACCTTTATATGGCTTACTTAGCGCCTGAGTGCATTAGCCACTCTATTTGATGTGTTAACATGAAGCTAACCTCTTGTAGCATTATCCATTTGATATACACCATGCTAAAATTCTGAGAACGTAATTAGATAGATTGATGAATGAATAATACAAACGTTTGATGTTATCTATAGTGTCTCTATTATTTACGAGCTTAGATTGTATAGAATTCTTGTTCATAAGTAGACCATTTTTGATGTGTAAAACTAATTTTTCTGAGAAAATTTAATTGCTTTTCTTTTTAGAGATAATAGAACAACTACTCCCATTGCATATGCATTAATTTTTACCTAGAAGAGGTTTTTTTTAGAGTCGGAATTGCTAAGACTAGTTGCAAACACAAGTTTTGATTAATGTTGCTTAAACTTTGATGTTGTTTCTTGCTTTAAGAGAAATGTTTTTGTTTCAAACATTATGGTTCACATGGAATTCACAGTTGAAATGACGATAAAGATTAGCTAATCTGTAAAAGCTTCATATATCTGAAATAGAAGTAGAGATTGACCAAGACTGGATTGCTTCTACTTTCCTTCAATCATCTTGAAGGTTTTTAATGCTAATAATAAATCTCAAAAGCTTGAAATTTGCTTCTATAACTCATATTTTTTTGAGACGGGGTAATAAATTTTTACACAACGTTGCAAAATCAGCTTTAGATGTTGTAAGTGCTCGACCATGGAATTGTTGAAAATCATAGTATAATCAAAATATAGAACATACAAATTATCAAGAAATGATTTTACTACCTCATTCATGAAGCGCATAAATGTACTAGTTGCATTGCAGAGGGCCAGAGGCTGAATGACATAACCTGTCACTTGTATAGCTCTTCATGAGTTTTAAAGGATATCTTTCAGTCGTCACTAACTTTATATTCATTATTGATGATATTTACTATACAAATCTTGCTTATAAAAAATTATGGTGTCTTCTAGTTTATCTAGAATATCTTCTAACAATGGCATGAGAAATTTGTATTTGATTATGATCTTATTAATAGCATGACTATCAATACATATTTATTAGTTTCTATCTTTTTTTGGAACCAAAATATGGGCACTGTGCATGACTCAGTCTATGCTCAATGAGTTGTTTCTTCCAGAGTTCATCAACCATGTCCTACAAAATTTTATACTTGGGACTCATTTTAAAATGTGATAGGTTTGGCAAAGTCATCCTAGATACTAAATTAATTTGGTGTTGGATGGAACATAGCAATGCAAATTGTTCTGCTAATTCCTATATAGCAATATCTATGAGCTGCTCCAATAACAATTTTACATAATTTGGAATGCTACAAGGTAATGAATTCTATTCAGCTAATAGTATAGCAAACACCCTTGATGTTTCTTTTTATGTGACAAGTAGCTTTTGACTTATGACACGTGAGAAAGCAACACTATCCATCATTGTGCTTTTTTTAGAATTGATGGTGTTGGCAACAACCGTATTTCTGATGCAAGAATAAAATTTCCTTTTCGGATTCAGCTAATCGTGTAAGAATGTGGATCTTTAGTAGTCTTCAATGTATAATCTTAACTACATTATTAGATATGATGTTTTCTGTGCGGACACTTTCTCTACTTGTCCTCAAACTTGTCTAAGAGTCATGCATCTGGTTATGAAAATTGCTTGTCATTGTGAATCCACTGGTTATCTAGGAGCAAGCAAAACTTTCTCAGAGTCAAGACATGAATTCTCTTTCATCACCTTCCACATCTTCAACTTCATCATTTGCCAGTGGTGGGAATTGTTGGAATTTACCCTACTATTCATCCATAATTGTAGTTGCTATTGATTTGGACATTTATTTGAGCTATGGGGTTGCTAAAAACAACAAAAGCACTTAGAGGGACCTGATTTATGGTAAAATTTTTCTTAAGAAAATTTTAGTTTTGTTTGAGCTTTGGGATCTTGCTGCTTATTGGATGGGAATTCAGTTGGACTTGAATGGGGCTCATTTTGTTGGGTTTTGACAATCCTTTAGCAATTTTGGTTTTCTCACTGAATTTTGCTTAATAAAAAGCTTCTAGTAGACTTCTTGATTACAATATTAATGAACTGTTCATTGGTGTTTTCATTGGCAGTACTTCATATTGTTCAATTGATTTATTAATTTTGATAGGCACCAATTGTTTATTTTCATATTTTACATTTATTTTTTTAGTTTACTCATTAGGCTTTATTGATTACAATATGTATGATTTCCTCAACTTCACATCTATGATTAGATTGACTGCCTTTTTACGACCATGGTCATATTTAAGGGTTTTTATGAGAAGTTCATGTTCATAATAAAAAAATGGATTCAATTTTCATATGCTTATCTTCAAATTCATGAACTTCTACTAGAAGTTTAGGTTCACATCCAATAATAGACTCAATTTTTATCGAGAGTTTAGATTCACAATCCAGATTTGCTTCAAGTTGTAATTTTGATTCAGGTATGATTATATGTTCCATTTGAATTAGAAGTTTGATTCCTAATCAAGGTTTAGATTTAAACTCAATTTCAATTTAAAATGGGTCATCAATTCTTGTTCATATGTAGATTCAAGTTATGTGCTAATGTAAGTGACGGTGGTGATCAAAACGATCTTTGCAGAGAGGGTGAAGGTGATTACTTGTATTTTTGTGAGGAAGTTAGATGATCCATTGATGTTTGTTGTGGTTAATTGGATTTTGGGTTTGTTGGGTTTTGAATTGAGGTTGAAAGGCGAGGTTTTGAAAAGGTTTCTGTGTGGTGTGGAGAGAGAGAGAGGTGGTCAGGTTTGGATGCCTTTGGAGGGTAGTCAAACACTAGAAACTAGGATTTATGTTATATTGGGATCGGTTATGGAGTATTATGGTTTGTTCATATGGCATAGTCGATGGCTAAGATGAGGAGTGGAGGGGTTGGCTGAGAACTTTATGAGGGGTTTAGGATTAGTAGGGAGTGAAGTTTGGCCAGGTGTGTATGAGGGAGGGAGAGATAATTCAATATATAGCATAAATTGATAACTAAAGAACTCACAAAAGATCTCCATCAAGAGGAATTCGCTAATTGCCACTTCAATTGCTTTAAGTGACCAAACTTTAATATTTCATTTCATTCATTTAGTGTTACTTGAGAAGTGCATAAGTTATAGCTACAAAAAAAAAAAAACATAATATATATAAATAAACATATAACAATTAGTACATGAGTCAATCAAGCCAACTATGAAAAGATCGGTAACATTCATATTTGTAATTTTTATATTCCTTGGAAGAAAGGGCCAACCATACAAGTTTGACAAGTACTTTAAAGCTTCTTATTAACATTTGAGTAGGCCCCTACCAAGCTATTTTGAAAGGAAAATCACTATATTTTAGCACATGTTGAATTCCATCAAGGGGAGGGTCAGCCATACATGAAACTAAACTGTATACTTTGTTGTGAAGGATGAGGGTGATGATCTTCAAGTTTGAGGCAAGGCTTTTACTTGGGATTTTGTAACAGGCTATGCATATGCTTAGGTTGTGCTACGTCAATAGATACAAATTCAAATTGCAAAACATCCAAATAATCCAATTGTAATAGGAAGTCTTCATCATATTCTTTTTTAAAAGGATATTCATTAATTATAGTTTCTTCAACAATATCATATTTATTCATGCATAATATTTTAGTCTATTTGTCTAAGAGTCTTTTGAGCAAAAAAAAAATAATGATTTTTCTCTATTGACTTTAATTACAAGCATGTTAGTCCTAATATAACATTCATAAAATGCTTTAACATTCAAATTTCCTGTAAAATCCTTGTATAGTATTTTTGGTGTATTGTAGCTCAATACATTTCTAATCTCTTTCTTAATACTTTTGATAAAATAAATAATCATTCCAAAATAGTCTTAAGGTAGATATTTATCTACAGGACTCAAACTTATCACAATATTATACCCATTATATTAACCTGTATTTATAATGCTTAATCAATCAATGTAGGTTTAGTTTTATTCATAGTGCATTGCCAAAATGATTGAATATGATCGAGTTGTTTTGATTTAACACTTTGAAGTCTTTCAAAATTAAATAATTGGAATTTTAGTAGGGGGATTTACATACATACCACTCAAAATATATTATTTACCTATCTAATACCTAAAACTTTAATATTACATATATGTCACTCAAAAGCCTCTAATACATCTACTCTACCACTCCCCTTAACTCCGTCAATCTTGTGTTTCTCGTGGCTAAAAATAATCGCCAGCTTCTTTCAACTGAGAATAGTCGTCGGGATCTATTTTCGACGACTTCCAAAGTTAATGAAGACATTGCCTTCCAGTTGCTCAGTTTGCTTGTTTAGGATAGGCTTCATGGATACAACTTGCAATGAGAATTGAAATTTAAAAAGAATTTTAGCAATAACGTGGAGAAATGAGGAGAGTGAACTTTGTATAAATCTGGTTTGTAATATTGCTGGTGTGAGTGAAGCTGATTCTTCCATCTAGTACTGCAAATTTTAGATCTTGAGTGTGCGGACACCGACTAACGTTGTAGAGTTAGGATGGCGATCCAGGTGGTCGTCAGCATGGAAGTGCTGTATTGAAGTTGGGATTGCTTTGGCAGAGGAATAGCTTTAGGGTGAGGATTATGTGATGATTATTAGTTCCAAATCATAGAATTGTCACCGATGGTGCCACCACTCCCCACTACGTCAAGGTAGGCTACGGTAGAGGAACTATTTGATGTTGTTGATTCATGAGAAGTTGTGCTATGTGTGTCAGCATCATTCCCCATTGTAACTACAGTTCAACCCGTGAAGGTGCTGATGTGGAACCTAAAGATCTAGCTGAAAATCACACCACTAATTTGGTCGCTTGCCTGCACTGACACTCTGACTTAGAGGGTGATGATATCGATGAATCATTGGTGGCTGCTTGACTGCATCAATCCTGGATCTTGAGCAGATTGGTTGCACGACACGCCAAGGAAACAATAACAAATATCAAGCAAATTTTGTTGTTGGACACACTACAAGGAAAATATATTTATTAAGGCAAATTTTGCTGGTAGAGTTTGTCTTCTTGAAGTACAGGCATATTTGTCTTCAGTTAAGGGTCTAAGGTTACTAATGCAACCTAAAATGAGATGCACAATAAAAACATTAAAAAAGATCAGAATTTGAGGTTATCAACTCTTTACTTTAACAAAAAAATAGTCATTTTAAATGTAAAACTAGCAAACACATTTCTTTCTTTTTAAGCAATAATTTAATAGTACTAAAATAGATATATATCAACTAATGGAAGAGCTAGTGATTGGCTCTTTGAAGTAGTAATCAATGCTTGTGAAGCACTCGAAAAACACCTCCAACTAGCACATACACAAGAGTCCAACCAGTACATACCCAAGAGCCGAAGAAAATTGGAATTATATTGCAATTCTCAATGTTCTATTGATTTTTATACTCCTTAGCATTTCTATGTATGGCTCATTGAAGACTTGATATAAGAAATTCTTCATAATCTTCTAACATATAGTCAAAAACTGCAGGTTTAAATTCTTCAACATTTAAATTATATGAATCAATATTTAGTTTCATAATTTTCATACATAAAATCATAAAAAAACCAATAGGTGACAAAGACCATGCTTACAACAATCAATAGCTGTACATTATTGCAATTGACAACTTATAAGGCTTTTCAGGATTGTAGCAAGTATTGACTTTTAAATATCATAAAATATGGATTAAAATTTGATTAATAATGCATAACTTTTAATACAAAGAATTATTTTTTTAAAATTATATATTGCATGCCCTTTTTTTAAATAATATATTGAATATCTGATTTCGTTGTTATTTAGCATTTATTTATGAAAAACACAACATATAATTAATTATAACATAAAATAATGCACTTAAAATTAAAGTTTTATTTTATTTAAACACACATAATGGTCATCATACTATCATCATGACATATAATTTATTTTTTGGAATTGATACATATTTTAATGTTAGTGGGACTGATGATGCAGATAACATATGTATGATAATTATTCATAATTATTTTTTTATATTTATAACTTTTCAATGAAATCATTTTATTATAATGTTCAAAAGTTTAAAAAATAAGTTATAAAATAATAATTAAAATTGAAACATAAACACCAAAACTACCAAAATTAAAATTTTTTCTTGATGATCAAAACTGAAATTGAACCTTGAAAGCTTTGATTTTTTTTGGCAGAAAGTACAATAATTATACCTAGATATACTTGATTATTAACTGAACAATTCGTTAGAGTGAAGTTTTTTTTTTCCTTTTTTTCTTTTAAGACTGAGCAGACTGATGTAGAATTCCTCTCTCATGATTCCTGTGACTATTCTTGGTAGCTTTTGCATCGACTCTTTGTTTTGTGCTTTTTGGAGGCTTCAATGACCTGAAACCTTCCACAATCCTTTCATTTAGCGGTAGATTATTCAAATACTTCTGAAGTTTAGTTTGCTCTAACAATTGGTTCTATGTTGTTTTGGATTTTGTGATGGAATTGGTATCTTGCCTCTACCATTGTCTATTTTAGTTGGTTTTGCAATTATTTTGTAGGTTCCACGACTAGTCTTTATAGGATTCTTGGATATCTATTTTTCTCGTGCAACTTTAATGGGAAGTATGCTCAATATATAGAGAAATTCAAGGAATTTATTTTTATAAGTAAGTTTTTTGCATGCAAAAACTTTTTTTTTTTTACGTTGAATTAGGCTCCTTCTGGACATGCTATCTTTGTACTTTTGATATTGAACTCCTCATTAAACTTGAAGGTTTCTGTGAGATGCTATGTTCTTATAGAAGGGTGAGGCTTTTTTTAATTGTTTTGGTGATTTCTTTTCATTTATTTTATCTTATATTTTGTTATTGGATTGATTTTTTGATTGTTTTTATCCTAACATGATATAATTTGTGTTTCAAGGTGAGTGTTATTGTCAGCTGAATATTATTTTCATGGTTTTGAATTTTTGAGGTTCAAATTTCTTGTAGAAGCCCTTGGAATTTTCATCTATATTGATTTAATTATTTATTATTTTTATTTAAAGTAGCGATTAACTGTTGAACATTGAGAATTTGTGACCTGTAAATTCTGTGAGTTTGTTGCATGATTTTTTGTTTATTATAATATAACTGTGTAAAAACTTTAGACCCTAAAGCCTCTTGCAACAATATTTATCTTCAAAAAGCATTGTGGTTCACTGGTGTGTGATGCCTGTGGCATTGTTGCCAATGATAAGTGAAATAGCTAGTAAATTCCAACTATGGGAGTGGAGTTTTTCAGATTAGAATCTAAGAACCATGTGGCTTATGTTCTTTTCGATGCATTAAGTTTAGTGGTTGTAGTGAGAAGGGAAAACTTTGGTATTTGCAATAGCATCTACTAGATGGGACGTACTTTTGTTAAGCTTACTTCGTTTTGGAAGCCATGACTTCAAACCATATCTGTATCCTGGCTTAGATTATCTATCATGTAAATAAGGAATTATTAACAGTTGGCATAAATATATTGCTGCTTTAATTGAAACTTTTCATAACAGTTGTATCATAAGAAACTGAAACTAGATTTTCCTGTTTTGTAAAATTATTTTATACGTATAATTTTATGCTTGGTTGTCCTTCTTGTTTATCTAGTTGAATTTTGATGACAGTACCTCTAATGTTTACTTCAACTGTTTCAGTGTTCTTTATATATTGTGCAATGAAGAGCCACTTTGGATGAATTTATGTCTTAGAGATGGGGGTCAGTTCGAATATAAAGGTTCTTGGAGGAGGACAACCTTATATCGGTATGTACTTGTTTCACTTAAATGGAATTGGAACCGTGTAATTATTTTCAAGTTCAAATTATGATGTACCTCTAAATTCTGTTCATTCTATTAGCATTATGTGAAGACCGTCCTTCAAATCATTGACTGATATGTTTTACATTGTGATTTTTTTATTATTTTAAAAATCTTAAATAATACGGTTTGCCCAGGCAAAATCCGTGCATCAAGATTGGCGAGTGTCAAAGACAGCCTCTTCACTTTGATGGTATAAGGTTTTCTATGTCCATCCCTTTTTTGTTTCATATTATCCCTATGTGCTTTTGTGAACTAACCATGAGGATATTTTTCTACCTTGCTTCTATCAGGTTTCAGCTCATTGTTCCTTTGCAGAAGGTGGTATCGGTGCTTTACTACATTGGATAGATTTACTTCAGATAATGAAGATCTGGAAAGAATGAACAACCAATCATTAGAAGCATTTAACTATACAATTGATGAGAAGAAACCGGTACAGATATTGAGTTGCTTTTAAACACTTTCAAACATTTAGGGATGCGCTCTTTTTAATGATGGCTCATAACTGCATACTGCAAAGTAAATGCTTCCTATTTGTACAGTTAATGCTGCGTGCATCAAATGGTTATCCTGATTAATTTATCTTTTTCATACTTTGTTTGGAGGAACTGATATGTCTAACAAAATGTCCCTAAATTGTCTTGGAGTGGTTTAGCAAGGACGCAGCCCCGCAATTTTCTTCTCTTACTGCTATCAGGTTTTACTGTGGATGATTTCAATATGTTTTTTCAGGAAAATGTGTTCTTCTAGGGTCATTACAAATTGTGTTTTCTCTTTATTCTTCACTAGGATATGCGTGCATTAGTATATGCTGCCTGAGAGGCAGTACCTAGTACTATCATAAATCTGAGTGTCACATTCTACAAATCCTTGTATTGTTCTTCAGGAATTTAGTTTATTGCCTAAAGAACTTGTTGCTGTGTTGTATTTTCTGATGTTGTTTTCTTAAGACCCATTTTATTATCATAGGGGTCATTTGGGATCACTTTTCTTTTGTATTTTCTATTTTCTAATTTATTTTATTTATGTTTTGATTCAAAATAAAATATATTTAGTGGTAATAGTTGTTTTTAAAAATACTCAAAACATCTAAAAGTTGTTTTGAGTAATTTTAAAAATAGTATTATTTATTTTTTAAAATAAAAAATAAAAAATTTTAAAAAATATGTTTTTTCTTCAACTTGTTTTTTCCGATGTTATTGGTCACCCTCTTGGTGTCAGTTATTTGGCGTGTAGTTTTAATATTAACCTTCCTCTTCAAGCATTTCTTCAGATTCTTTCAGTAGTTTTAATAGACAATGATATTTACGCTTGTTTTATAGGTCTTGCTCACTGAAGTGGCTAACACTTGGCCAGCAAGACATAAGTGGACAGTGGATCAGTTATTGTCAAATTATGGGGATGTCACTTTCAGGATATCTCAAAGAAGCTCTAAGAAAATTACTATGAAGCTCATGGATTATGTTTCATACATGAAATGCCAGCATGATGAAGATCCCCTTTATATTTTTGATGATAAGGTGACTAAATATTTTTCACATTCACTTTGAATGGTTTCTAAAAATTGTTTGAAATATCTAAATTGGTATTATTGCAGTTTGGAGAAGCTGCACCAGCTTTATTACAAGATTATTGTATGCCAAGTCTGTTTCAAGAAGACTTTTTTGATGTACTGGATTATGATCAGCGACCCCCTTTCAGGTGGTTAATAATTGGACCAGAGAGATCTGGTGCATCTTGGCATGTTGATCCAGGTTTGACGAGTGCTTGGAACACCCTTTTGTGTGGGAGGAAAAGGTAGACTTTTTGATCAGAAGGTTTTATTCATGAATACAAATTATGATTGCAACCTTACTCAAAAACTGTCTTACATGCACGTTCCGTTGATATTAAAAGGGTTATAATTTGTCAACTAGTGCCTACTAGTTTATTAAGAGATGTTGCCTTCAATTTTTTAAATCTGGTTGTTATGAAATAAATTATTCCCTAAAAAGTATCAGCGCTTCCCATATTTGGTGTTGAGAGGAGAATTTTCCCTTTTTTAAGCATATTGTATTATGCATCTATCTTTATTGATGACCTGATATAACGATGTACCGATTAATTGCAAAGTTATTGTTTATTTGTTGATGTTGCATGGCGTTCTTGCTTGTCGAGTAAACAGTTTACAAGAGTAGAAGAGTAATGCTATTGATTATTTTATAGGTGGGCACTTTATCCTCCTGGTAGAGTACCTGTAGGTGTTACAGTGCATGTTAATGAGGATGATGGTGATGTGAATATTGAGAGTCCATCATCATTGCAGGTAAATGGTCATTGATTTGTTTGCAATATAATTAATGCAAATCTAAGAAACTGTTGTGTATTATTTGTGCAGTGGTGGCTTGATGTGTACCCTCTTCTTACTGACCGAGATAAGCCATTGGAGTGTACCCAGTTGCCAGGAGAGACAATATTTGTTCCAAGTGGATGGTGGCATTGTGTGTTAAATTTAGATACAACAATTGCTGTTACACAAAATTTTGTAAACACATCAAATTTTGAATTTGTGTGCCTGGATATGGCTCCTGGACATGTTCATAAAGGAGCTTGTCGTGCTGGATTATTAGCTGTTCAAGATGGTTTTGAAATGAATTTATTGAATTATCCTGACATATCACGGAGAGAGAAAAGGCTCAAAATCTCGGAACCATTTAAAGAGCAGCATGGACATTATAACGGCTGGAATTCTGTCAGCAGTAGTTCAGATGCTTTCAAGAATTGTAATCAAGAATTTTCTTATGATATAGACTTCTTGTCTATGTATTTGGATAAGGAAATAGATCATTATAATACAATTTGTAGCCCAAGCAACATTTTAGGAGAAAGGGAGATGAGGGCGTGGTTCCACAAACTCTGGATTTTAAAACCAGCGATGAGAAAATTGACATGGAAGGTATGCTGAACATTTTTTTTAAAGGATTTTTTAAAATGAAAGATAGCCTTGATTTAAGGTCTTGCTATCATAATTTCTAGAAGGATCTTAGTTTATGAATCACTGTAGTTGTTCTATTCAACCTTGTTTTTTAAGGGTGCTTGCTTAGCCTTGAATGTGGAAAAATGGTCAGCTTGCCTGATGGAGATTTGTATTCATCACAATTTGCCGTTACCGACAGATGATGAGAAGTTTCCTGTTGGTACAGGCAGTAATCCTGTAAGCATATTCTATCTCATTATTATTGGCATTGTTTTATAACAAAGCCTGTTTTTTTTTTTAATTTTTTTTTTTAATTTTTTTATTTGGAATCATTTGGATGCACTGTTTTAGTTTTTTTTTTATTCAGTGATTCAACCAGCAACTTGCGAAGACCAATTCTTTCAAATTGGTCTGAATGGAGACACAGGGTTTACTAAATCCGGGATTTAAGGAAAAATGTAGACTTTAGCTTATAAAAATCCAATGCTATATTGAACACACTTCTATGTTGTGGCATGCATCTAGAAGTGTAAGTGAGCCGAGTCATATTGCGTGTTGGCATGCGCTTGTGAGCTCGGCTTGTCAAACCACAAGCTTGAGCTTGAACTCGGATTATAGCTCGTCAGATGATCGAGCTCGAGCATAAAGTTCGCCCGGCTTAGCTTTGAGTACTCCTCAAGCTACTCAAATATATTATATGCTATGTAACCCTATCCTATCTACTAGGTCCATGTGTAATCCAAGCTCTACGTCTCTACCTTATCCTTTGTCCTTGTTTCTCAGCTCACCCAACAACTCTGTCTCTCTCTCTCTCTCTCTCTCTGTGAGAGGGAGGGTGAGTTGAGAAATAGGGATGGAGGCAGAGGCGAAGACATAGACAAAGACAAAGTTGGGCTTGTGTATAACATATTTAAGTAGCTTCACGAGTACTCAGGCCGAGTTGGGCGAAACTCGAGCTCAAGCTTGTGATTCGACAAGTTGAGCTTATAAGATCATTAACGAGTCAAGCTTGAGATAGTTCGCGAGCGGCTCAGCTTACTTATACCCATGGACACATGACACATCCTTATTTTGAGGGTGACCATATAAGTGTTTTTGATATATTGGTTTTTTTTGAGCTAAGATTAATCTTATATTTGTCATTCTTGACAAACTATTGTAATCAATGAATGAATTTTTTGCTTCTCAGGTGGTAAATTTAATTTGAATATTTTTTAATTTTTTATTTTTTTTGATTTCATTAGAATTTTAGTTCAAAATGATTTACATTAAAAATTAGGTAATTTTGATTATAGTATTCTCTTCATTTATGATTTTCTATCAACATGATTATTATCAGTGTGATTTTTATAATTAAACTTGTTATGAACCATGTCAATGTTATCTGATTATTTGCAGAAGATTGGGTTCATGAGTGTTGATCAACAATGAGTATTTGTTTGAATATTACTGAATTTATTTAGACATTCATCACATTGTAGGCTTATTGACTCTATCTTTGTGAATAAAGGATTGAGTTTGTAGATTGAATACATTATTGGGCTTTTCAAATGTAACAATACTAGAATCGTCAATTTTTCTTAGATGAAGTTTTATTATGAAAGGTTGCAAAGGTTGTATGCATGCCTAAAATTGAAATAACTTAGTGAAATCAACGAATGTTCAATTCCCCATTTATAATATTATCAATTTATTTGATTAGACCGAGAGCATGAATGTAGATCATTTTCTATTTGTAATTTGGCTGAAGTTTGTTACTCAAATGTTACCTAAAGTGTTAGTATCATCAATTTCAGTCCTTGTGAGGAGGAGGATTGAATTGGCCAAGTGGGATTTATGATCTCACTCTATAGGTAGGGGGTTCCGTTCAAGAGCATGCAAATCTATTAATAAATTTAATTTTGAAAGAGAGATTTCAAATAGTTGCACATCTTTTAGAGCATTTGCATGCTTCTTGAGGTGAGTTATATTTTTTAGCATACACAACATTCTAAGCATTATATTAATGTTTAGCACGTTTGTCAGAGTACACAGATTTGTTTGATGTTTTTGCAGATTTTTAGTGCATTTGCAATATGAACTTGCACAATTTCGAGTTTGTAATGCACAAGCACAATTTTTGGTATTTTTGTATGATTTTTAGTGCATCTATATAACGCAGTTACACGCTTTTCATGATACTTGCATGATTTTTTAGGCATATATGAATCAAAGATTGATTTGAAATATACATATAAGACTTAAAAATATCTAAATTTTGTTGTTTGTATGAATATTTTATCATTTTTGGATGTGTGTAGATATTCATTTTTGTTGTTCATCTTCTTATATATTTTGTGTGTGGTGTTTGACATGACTTAGAATCTTGTCACATGTATTGAGATGTCATCTTTTATTTTCATATGCATTGAATTTTTTTGTGTTGGGCCCCATAATACATTAAATTTGTTCTTATAAATATGAGTGAGGCGGAGTTGTTGAAGATGATGGATGATGGAGAGGGGTATCTTTGGTAGTTAGTCTCTACAAGGAAGAGGAAAGGAAGATAAAGAGTGTTTAGACAAAGAGTTCGACATTGGTGAAGATCAGAGGGGTCGAATGACAATGGATTTCTAGAGAGAGGACCAAGAGATGGAGGGAGAGGGTTGGAGGTTTGCAATAAAAGGTTGAAGAATGAGGGAGAAATGGGCCAATGCTGAGCCTTTAAACTTAGGGATTTTTTTTTAATATTTTTAATTTGTTTGAAATGTTGAAGGGGCGAGACGGAACGTGCAACTATGTAAACAATGAGCAGTGAGATTCACGAGTATGGGTGATGCAAGGTTTTAAAGTTTGATTTTGATTTTTTGATTTTATTTGATTTGAGCTTTTTTAAAGTGAGAATAAAACAAAGGATAAAATAATCCGTGAATTAATTTGCACAATTTCTCGTTTCCCATGCACCGTGGATTGTAGATCGTTCTCTTGCGCATGGGCAAATCTTGCAAATTTTCTCGTGTTATTACCCCACTAATATGAGTATCTTTTCTGGGTATTTTCAATAGTTTGGACGCGTTGACACAATTTGTTTTGCATGACAAGTGATGTTTGGATATTTTTGATATGGTCGTAGCGTTTTGAACCAAATTTGTGGGACATGATGATCATTGTTTGCCATTTTGTCATGTTAGATCAGGTTGGATTGTAGAGCAAGTATCGAGGTCAACAAACATTTTTCTATCATTCATTATACCTTTATAAATTATATGTTTAATTTTAAGTATATTTTTTTAATAAATATCACTGATCATTCAGGAAAAGCAACTGATCTCAGTTATCTAAGATATCAGGAGTTTCTTCTTCATGATGTAGATTAAAAAAATTTACTTCACTAGATTTCTCCTAACATTTATATTTGTGTTTATTTAAATCTAAGTCCTATTTCGTACGGACACAAGTATCCATAGTTAATTACCTCTCTTATCGCAGTAGGAGAACATTCTCAATTATGGTTGGATGTAAATGTTAGTCTCTAGCGCGAGTTAGTGCTTAATGACATTGTGTGGATAACTATTTGGGATACGTGAAAGTAGTCCCGATCAAGATCTCATAGTTTCATCGTCCTGAGACTATTGTTGTTCATAGTCTACCAACATTAGAAGTTTATTAGCTGTAATGTTCAAGGAATCTAGTTAGCAACTATGAGTTGTCTCATCCCGGGAATCCCAAATAGATCAGGATCGATGTGCATAAGTGTTCATTAGGTTGTTTGGGCTGGACTTAATTTATAAGTTTGTCTGGTAATAAGGTTTATGACCTTGTCTTTTAGACAAGGTGACCTGAGAATTTTATAATTTAGATGGGTTTTGCTACCATTGGTATGTCCTATTGGCAAGACTTACAACCATTGGAAAGTCTTAATTGAGAGTGAGGTCTGCCTGGCGAGCCTAGTTTGGGATTATTTCATCTATGGGAAGGCTTGAGATGTGAGTGAAGTTTGCCTTATAAATGTAGGTTGGACTTACATTCATTATAATGTCGTTGTTGGCAAGTGGGGTCTTCTGCATGCAAGATAAATTTATTAGGTTGGTGTAAGGAGAAAAATCCACCATGCAGTACGAGGCATAATTTATAACATTGTCTAAGTATGCACTTTAGTTAATCTTCGCTGCAAAAGAAAAGTGCTATTGGTTGCTATTTGGGTTAAAAGATTTGATTAGCCAGCCATTGGTGCCTTTGGGGATTGATGATTATTCAGTATTAGTTGAGAGAGCAAGAAGGGTGGGAAGTTGATTTGTAAATTACTTAAAGCAAGAAGAGTGAATATGATGGTGATCATGTGGCTCAATTAGAGGGATCTAATGTGAAAAAGCCTACATTCAATTTTGGTGATTTTAGTAGTGTCATGGCTCGTACCATAAAATCCTATTCTAAATGTGGGAAGCAACATAAGGGTGAATGCTTGTTAGGCTCTAACACATGCTACTGGTGTCATTAGCCTGGTTATATAGCTAGATACTATCCTACACTTGGCTAGAAGATTTCTAAGAAACAAAAACAATGTGGAACTTAGTTGATGATAGAATCGAGTGCTTCAACTCTAAATCAGGGTCAACCAAAACAAAATGTTCGACCAAGAGTTTATGCTCTCACTCAACAAGAGCTTGAAGAACCTATTGAAGTATATCATGATATTGAAAATGCTTGATGTAGTGTCATGGTTATTTTTTTGGTCTATTTTTGTTCTAGTAGTTTGATATATATATACTGGACATTGATTTATATTTGATTTTGCAGCTTCTGTGATTTATGATATAAGGTAGCAACCCTTAACCTTATTAATTGAGGATAGTATGACAAATGATTTATGTTGGAAAAAATTATTACGTTATGATTAGTAAATTTCAATGATGAAATTTTTATAAGTGGGAAAGATTGTGAAATCCCGTGGTTTAAGAAAAAAGGGGGATAGTTGAATAGATGCTTGTTAGTTCAAGCATATTAGAGCGAGACGAGGATTTTTTCCCATCATGTTTTTAAGTAAGAAAAAAGAGAGAGTTGAAAAGGAGTGAGTGACAATTGAGAAAAGAGAGACGCGATAATTTTGATGAGTGGATTATAATTAATAAATATCATTGAAAGCTGATTTGCCATTTCAAACAATACAAAAGATCTTTAAAGAAAATCTCCTTCAAAACAATTTATGAAAAGAAAATTTTAAAGAAATTTACTTGGATTTTTATTTTAACCCATTTCACATTTTATTATTTTATGTGGATTCAACCACCACATTTTGAATTTTAAATGCAAAATTTCAAACATGGAGTTTCTAGAAGAAAATTAAAATAAAATAAAAAAAGATGAAATCATAAAATTAAATTTAATGAAGTTCTTCTTTCTTGAATTTTCGGCTTTACCAGATTCAGAAATGCCTGAGCTCTAATTTGTTGATCCTCACGATGTTCTACATCAACTCCCCTGCTCAATTGAACTCCTCCCGTAGAGTTGAAATCTAAAGTCTTCTACTAATCATGAGGCTAAAGTCTCCAAATCACTACGTCAACCATGTATCTTCGGTGGCTTTATTCTTCCAACGAACTAAAACGCGATGTCGGATTAATGGGTGCTTCCTCGATAATATAGTCAATTTCAAAGGAAGAGGCTTCGAAGTACGCATTATATCTCCGCTAAAGAGTTAGACCGAACAAGTGGAGGTTTTCTAATTCTTTCATATGATAGAATATCTTCAATATTAATAACTGAATGAACATATCGCCAGACAAATCAAGGTGATAAGCATTAGTTCCAATTTTTTGAGAATTTTAAATGGACCACTTCGCATGTAATTTCTTATATCTAGTAGTTTGATAACGCCAGAATGCTAATCAATACATAATCACCTTCTTTATATTCTTTCGTCAATTATGATTTGCTTTAAGCATAATTATCATTACTTATAGTAATTTGCTTTCTTATATCTTCATGGGCTTTGAAAATCTTTAGCAAATGAGAATCTGCATCGAAAATACAATGAGATGGTAGGTTTGCTACATCTATTAGTGGATTTTGACCATGTACTATCTCAAATGGTGATTTTTTTGTAGTTAGATATAATACTATTATAAATTCGGAGGTAAATGTAAATCCCAATTTCCTAAACTTTTACCTACCAAACATCTAAGCAAATTTCCTGAGCATTAACTACTTGCTTCCATCTTTGTGGGTGAAAGCGAAGAGAATTTTAATTTGGTACCTAATAATTTCCATAATGTTTTCCAAAATATGACAAACTTAACATCTCGTAAACAATGGTTAAAGGGAGACCATGAGTCGCACTATTTCCTTAAAAATAATTTGGCTATATAAGATCATTTGTTTTGAACAAGGTAAGAAATGAGCCATTTTGAGAACCCATCCACTATAACAAAATACTATCATGTCCTCGAGTTGTCAGGTAATCCTAGAATAAAATCCATTGATCTTTCCAAACTATAGCGAATAAAGCGTGTATTATCACTTTGTTTGATAGTTGCTTACAAATTAAACATCGAGCTTAATTTTGAACATCTCGCTTTTAATGAAGGCCAATAAAATCTATTTTCTAATGAACATATGGCCTTTATCCTTTCCAAAATGACCCACAATCCAAAGACGTATTTCTGATAAGGAATTTTCAAGAGAAGATCGAGGAATGCATAATTATTTTCCTTTATATAAATATCCATTTTTATCAAGAATGTTCCTTGTAAAGTTATTGGTTTATCTGGTGTTCAAGATAAATTAGGTGAAAGTCGACACAATATAATCATCTTTAATTCTATCAAATCGGGATTCTCAATTCTAAAGAGGAAATCATTAGTTTACTAGATAAAGCACCAACCGTTTATTCTCAATTCAGCTTATGCTTTAGAACAAAAGAGTAGTCTTGTAAAAATTCAACCCATTTTGCATACTATGACTTAATTTTCGTTGAGTATTAATGAATTTTAAGGCATGGTGATCAATTAGATTAATTATAGAAACCCTATCAGAGGATATTGTTAATATATCCATTTAAGATGATTGATTTCATCACCGAATTCCAGATTCTCGACTTCTTCACTTCAGCTTTTAAAAATCGGCTGGGATCGCGTAGTGATAAGAACTTTAATCTAAGGCCTGCTGAAGTCCAACAAAATTTATCTAATTTTAAGATATCTATCGGAGCAACAATGTACTAAAATTCTTAATAAATCTGATAAAAGTGGCTAAACCATGAAAGCTTCTAACTTCAAGAAAACTTTTAGGATGACCAATCTAAGATTGCTTTCACTTTAGAAGGATCGTAAGTTAAGTTGGATATAATAAAGCTAAAAGATTACCTCATTTTGCAAAAGAAACACTTTTTTAAATTAATGTATAATTTCTCTTGTCTAAGTACTCAAAGACTTTGTAGATGTTCATTTTCACTTGGACTAAAAATCGAATATCATCAAAATACACCACCAAAAATTTACCTATATATGGTTTAAGAATAAAGATTTCATTAATTGTCTGGAGCATTTGAAAGTCAAAGGCAATGACAATTCATTCATAAAGTCCATAAAGTCTTAAAAGTCTTCCACTCATCTCTCGATCTAATAATTTGATGATATCCACTTTTAGATCAATCTTTGAAAAAAATTTGCTCATGAGATTAAATCTAACATATCATCTAATCGGGAATAGAAACTTATATTTGATAGTAATTTTATTTATTGCTCATTATCAACACACATTCGCCATGTTCCATCTTTCTTTGAGTTAATAATCTTTGGACGCATAAGACTCTCTTGAATAAAACCCTTTCTTAATAATTCCTCAACTTGTCTTTAATCTCAACATTTCTAGGGTTCATCCTATAATGTGGAAGATTAGGAAGTTGAGAACCGTAAGAACTCAATATGTTGAATGTCTCAGAGGAGCTCATCGTGAAGCTCATCGCAATATCATTAAAATCGAAAAAGAAGAGAGACCACGCAGTATGTGAGTCTCATTAAGTCTAGTATGACTTATTTTACATGTAATATGTGAAGAAGAAATGGATCAGCTAAACCTATTATTTCTATCTTTGGGGTCAAAGGAGAAAGAGAGTGTTTTAAAAAAGATCGAGTGATATGTAACAAGAGGATTTTCTATGATAATTGAAGTTTAGCATTTTCTTCAATAGGCTTTGCAAGGTTGTTTTGTGTGGTGTTATGGAGTTTTTTTTTTTCACGCTTTATTGGGTAGAGTTTAATACCTTATTATTATGTTTAAAAACATAAGTATTTTCCTACCATGTTGAATAACATTCATATCATATAGCCATCCTAAGAGAATATGAGCAATATCCATGAGAGAACATCACACCAAATTTGATCCTCATAGCTTTCTATTTTAATAGAACTAAACAGATTGATGATGGAAAGAGATGTATGATTTACCCAACCATGAAATGGTGGGGTGAGGTTTAGATTTTAGGTTGGCTCGAGTTAAGGTATGTGTTGAAATGACATTCATAAAGACTCCTCCATCTATAACTAACTTACATCTCTTTTCATTACACAAAACATACATGCTAAAATGTTCTTTCTCCTCCAATCTTCATTTTTTATTACGGAGCATCTCATCACATTAACATGAGGTCATCGCTAATTCCAATTCATCGATAATGGGGTGTCATCATAAACTTCTTAGATTATCATTTATTGGATTTTCAACTTCTTCTAAAAAATAAGATTTGAGCTTTCTGATTTTGATATGACCTTTTTATGACATTTAAAACATATTACTTAATGTTCTTAGAGCTCCCTTCAATTGAAGTTTTAGGCAAAGGGATGGGCCATTTGGATAGTCAAGCTAGATCTATGGGATGAAATGGACTTGACTTTTAATTTTAGAGAGGAGGTGGATTTTTTTGTTGTTCAACCAATAACGCATAATGTAATGCTCTAAAGATTGGCCAAATAATTCAACTTCATTTCTAATGTCTAAGTCCAATAACAAATTTATCAACACAATCAAGACAATCAGAAACTAGATCTTCAAAAGTGTTCAAGTATTCATAAAGATAATTACCTTGTCTCAAAGTTAATAATTGATGTAGTTTTCTTATGATGCAAGATTTCGCTTCTTAACATTTCTTTCATTTCTATCCAAGTGAAATTTGTCCTTCCTAATCTTTTTAGCTAAAGTATTTGTCCAATAAATTTTAGCATGCCCTATCAATTTCATTTTAGCAAAAGTAACCCTTTGGTAATCATCCATTTTATACCAATCAAAGAAGTCATCCATTTGAACTAACCAATCGAGAAATTTATTTGGATCATGTATACCATCATAAGGCTTCTACTTTAACTATTCGAGATGGATCATTAGAGTTCTATAGTCTTTAAATAATTTTCTCCCTTCCACCATTTCTAGAATTGATTGTCTTCTAAGTTTGATTTTCTATGGTTTGGATATGAATCTTCTTCATCTATCCATATCAGAGTAGTATTTGAGGAGGAGTTGAATTTATTATTTTGTAGATGCACTAAAGAGTTTGTTTTGTTGTTTAAGTTCTCAGATTTGATTCTTACTTTCTTCTATTTGTTGAGTTTTAATTCATTGTCTTGGATCCTAAGATTTAAGATCAACTAATCTATTCAAATTTTCAACTTGATCTTGAGAGATAGATTTTGGTGATGAGATTTTTTTTTTTTTGAAAGAAGAAAAAAAAGATATATGAAAAGGGACCAATGAAAAAAAAATGGAAAAAATAATATAATATAATTGTGCAATCAAAGCAAAATTTTAAGTTAAGAACTTCCAGGTGAGGAGTACAAGACCACTTAAATCCCAAGCTCTCCTGCAGTTTAGGTCTTTTGACAAAAGTTCTATTTACCCAAAATCACTAAGTTTAACACACTTATATTATTACGATATTTTTTTTATATATATTTTTAATGCAATGAAATAAAATGCTCAAATTTATCGCTCTTTTTTCTTTTAAGAAAAGTTATCATCATAAGTTAATCAAAGAAACTTAAAATTAACCATAAACAATAACAAAGATAATAAAGCAAGTAATTATATTTTAATTTGCACTAATGGAGGTTGCTTTTTAGTGATGAACTACCTCACCGTACTTCTTAATTTTTTTTTCTCTTTTTTTTAGAGGGAGGGAGAGACGTCGACAATTGGAAAATGGCTAAAATATATAATGAAATTTTACTAATTGACGCTATCACCATAAACCAGAAAGCAATATATATCTTTCCAACTTAATACGCTTTTAAACTATCACATAAAAGAAAATTAATTAACCTCACAAGTCAAGAAAACTCACAGTTTGAAGACAGTCCAACACTGAGTCTCTTTGTTAAGAAACTTTTGACCAAATTTGTTCCTTCGCTCATACCAAATTTGATGGAGCTTCTTTGAGATTGAGAACGTGATTGGAGGTGAAGGAAGAAGATATGTTGGATAACTTCTCCCACCAAGGATTGCAAGATTTGGCCACCAAGCTCTCAAACCACAAGAATAACTCAAAATTTGTAATTGCCAAAAGATCTCCTTCATTCTAATAAGAGGCTATTTATACCATTACAAGCATCTTTCAAAAGAAAATAATTCAAAACATGGAGGAAGGTGTACATTAATGTGAAGTATTAAATCGCTTCATTATTTTATGCCATCCACCCATTTCATATTATTTTATGTGAATTCAACCATCTCACATGTCGCTTTGAATTTTAAATGCAAAATTTCAAAATTTTAGAAGAAAATTAAAATTACATAAATAGAAAGATGAAATCATAAAATGCCTTAATTAAGTCTTCTTCTTCTTGAATTTTCTTGGGCTTTAGCTTGAGATCTTGTAAATGGGCCTTGAGCTTAATTTATTGATCCTTATGATGTTCTACATCAGTAGCATGTTCGTCCACGCCATACTGAGTTGAGTAGCCATCGCTTGGCTGTGAGGAGCATATGTTCGGGCCAATTAGTGGAGGAAAGGAAGAGGTAGGGTTCTTTTTATTTGTTTTGAATATTATATATATATATATATATGCGTGCGTGCATGTTGTGAAGAAATTTTTAATGAAGAAAGAAAATTTATCTTATTTTATTTATGAAAATAAGTATATTCAAATCCTAGGTTACAAAATAATTAATAAAATGTTTCTAACTTTTAAAATGTGAGAATGAAATTTAGATTTTTGTACAAAAATATAAATTATACATATAATTTTAATTTTTTAAAGGACGATATTGATATGCTCAAAAAATATGTATGTTCATTTTTGAAGAAAAATTAGGAGTTATTTTTATTTAGAAAGAATGTTAAAAATGTTAAATTTATAATATCAAAATTTAAGAATATTTATATGTATAAAAAGAGAGAAAACAATTGGTAAAATTTTCTAATGTATTATATATAAAATTTAATATTTGCAAAGTTTAAAGATAATGCATTCAATTAATAGAGTAAGGACTAAATTTAAAATGCTATGTATATTTATAGGTCTAGGTGAAAGAGAAATATGATTATAAGATAAAATTTTAGAAGTTTATTAATATGAATATTGATATTTATTTACCTTTAAATATTTATCCATAGTAATAGTGCACTGTTTCCATTAGATTGAGATCTTAAATCATGAATTAATTGAGGCATTATAGTCATTATCTAGGTCAAGGCATGGGTGTTTATAGTAAAATTAGGTTGTATCTTTCCCCCACCACATTCCCATTTTCCACCTTAGGAATATCCATACGCCTAAAATATATAAAATGATATTCTCTAATTATAATTATCCTTTAACTCAAATCTCAAAAGTTTTCTTACGATTATTTATCATAGTTATTCTAATGGCTCTTGCACTAAAATCCTTTTTACTTAATTAAATCAATCTCTTGCTCTAGTATCACTTTTGTTACGACTCGACCTGGGGCTTGGAATTTTCAAGACAGGAACAAACAGTCGGATGATGAAATTTTTATTTTTAAACTTTTCTTAATCTCAATATAAATTTAAATCTAACAACTACCACTAAAGTGAATGTGTTGTAAATTTACTCTAAGTTAATGTTAGAAATACCCATCTCTCATAGCACCATGCCAATGATAAATGATCTCTCCGCTTTCGCTCATTTTAACTCAAATTTTATTCTGAAAATGTTAGATCGAAAATATAATAAATTATCCACAGTCATTGAATGCTCATACTATGAACTACAGTAACATAATGAAAATAAAATAATATGCATGTCAGTTAAATAATATAAATCAGTATACGATCAAATGATTGTTTATGTCCAATTATGATTCTTTTAAAAAGATTTAGCACATTTATCGTACAAAATAATATCTTATCTTTTCTATATCGTTTACATTCGTTACAAGAGCTACTATTTAAAGTTCCACTATTTCAGGTGCTTTAATATCAATAATCTTTTTTATATACATGCACAAGTATTATAGTGCCTCCAACTAATACTATAATATGCTGAAACTCCACTAGTCAATATGTACGTGCAAGCATTCTATATAATTTATGGTATTCATACGTTTTCATCTCATTCAACAATTATTTATTATATAATGCATAAATTTAAAAAAATTAAACATAATAAATAATTTAAACATTCATTTCAATATGACCAATATCAAAAGAATAGATAAGCTATGATAGAATCTCACATTTTAAATTAAATAATATCTATCACTATTCATGCAGTTAGTTTAGAAGAAACAAAGATGTTACCATAATTTAGAAGAGTACTCACCTTCTCCACTAAAGTTTTCCATTGTTACTTAATCATTAGAATATCGTCTCCTCTAATCCTTTACTTATAACAAATACTTAATTATAAATTCAATAATCATATTAATAAACTTCTAAAATTTTATCTTATAATAATATCTCTTTTACCTAGACCTATAAATATACATGCCATTTTAATATTAGTCCTTACTCTGTTAATTGAATAAATTATCTTTGAACTTTACAAATATTAAATTTTATTATATCATAAATTAAAAAATTTTAACCATTGCTTTCTCTCTTTCTATACATTTAAATATTCTTAAAATTTGATATTATAAATTTAATATTTTTAAGATTCTTTCTAAATAAAAATATACCCTAATGTTTTTTCATAAATGAACATACACATATTTTGATCATATCAATATCTTCTTTTAAAGATATTAAAATTATATATGTATAATTTATATTTATGCACAAAAATCTAAATTTTATTTTCACATTTTAAAAGTTAGAAACATTTTATTAATTATTTTGTAACCTAGGATTTAAGTATACTTATTTCCATAAAAAAATAAAATAAAATTTATTTCATTAAAATTTTTTCACAACACTCATGTATATAAATAAATAAAAGAAATAAATAAAACTCTACACTTATATTATCATGCCTCACTACAATATCGTACAACACATCAAAGCAAGACGTAACAGAGAATTGCAAACAAATACAAAAGTTGTGCATATAATTTGATTTCAAACAAACTTGTAACCATTGATATTTGTAAAATGAATAATTTATGGTGTTACCATTTAATATCATAAACAAATAACAATGCAAGAAAGAAGAAGGTTATTTTCTATTTTAGAATTGCAAATCTTATCTAATCGATGAATTTCCCTCATAAAATGGGCCGCCCAAAATCTTTTTCATATATATATATATATTAAGCCGTTGGGGAGACAGAACTTGGTAGAAAGAAGTTCGCCAAGTATAAGTTCTGCTAAACCTATGATTCTGTTTAGAAAACTCAGATCCAGTACGCAGGTAGGTAAAAGATTAAAATGTCCTTATGTGTTGAATGTTATGAAATAGAGTGCAGAAAAATAAGGTAACTGATTTTCAAATATAAGCATAAGTCCACTAAATTACATTAAAAGATTATATATCAAATAATAAATAACACTAATATTAAAATTATAAGTACAACAACTAGTGTGATCAAAATATTCAGCTTGTAATCCTATTGATCAAATCTATTAAAATTTTTTTTCTCTAATGCTACCCTCTAAGCATGATCATTGTCTGAAGTGTCATCATCGTATTCATCAATCCATCTAAAATAGTTGCAATCACAACTTGTTTTATTTGTAGGACACCTGTAAAATCTTCTCCTATAATTTCCTTCTCTACGAGAAGTGAATACATAAGATTGCACTACCTAATGATACTGGAGGTAGTTGAGATCCTTGAACTCATATTTCCTGAGATAAATTTATATTAGCATTAAAAATATAAATATGTCAATGATAACATTGCAAAATAATTTGACAACGATAAGTAGACAGCTGTATGTGAAAATTATGAAATAAGAAGTACAACAAAGATATGTAGTTCCAATGGGCACGTAGATGTCAACATATAGAGTTCAAATTACTATTTAAAAATAAGAGTTTCATAAGCCAATTAGAAATGCTCATTACTTCCTAATTAATAAGTAAAGCATTTATAATTTGCTCTCGTAATTATTTCATCTCCTCAGCTCCTTCTCCAACTTGTATCTCAAACTCTATTGTGTGTTGACGGGTTTCTATCATCGATTGGCCTAATCGATATTCAAATGCTTCAGGTGGCACAAACGATTTATCTTCATCTACAATATTGAATTCAATTTTATGGTGTGACGGGTGACAACATATATAGTAGTTATGTAAAGCCATTGTAGCCGTAACTATTTTAACCTGCTTCTTGAATGAGTATGCAGGCATGTCTCGTAGAATAACCCATTTCTTCTTCCATACTCCGAAAGCTCGCTCAATCACACCACGCAATGATGATTATCATTTATTAAATAATTCTTTCCTTCCCTAATAATTTGGTTGCTCCTTTCAAAATCAGAGATATGATATTTTGTTTCTAGAAAAGGCTTCAGGAACCCTCGTTGCATTGGATAACCAGCATTAACAAGATAATATTTTCCTATTTGAATTTGTAATGATGAGCTATAATACTATTTATTTTAAGAAATAAATTACTCAAATCAATAATACCTGGAGGAGACATTGGAAAATTATTTTCTTTATGTCATGTGACAATCTTGAATATGTGATTAACATGTGCACTTCCTTCCCATCTAGCCATTAGAAAATTAAAACACATTGAAATCGCATATTGTCATTATGTTCTGGGTAGGTGAGCCACATCAATCAATATATGTGACCTTATCAGTAGAAAGAACATGAGCATTAACATGTGTCCTGTCAATTGGTCCAATGTAATCCTACATCATAGTTTGATACATAATTATGTGACAATAAAAAAAGAAGCATTGAGAATAAACTTAACAATGATGTTCACTTTGAAATATGAAATATATCGACAATCTTGTGAAATCTCATTATCTTCTTATTGTTTTAGATGAGTGTTGAAATCGCTCGCCAGTCGTTCTGATTGATTCGTTATGTGATAATATATATATTGTGTTAGGGCCAACATTTCACGAGTTGTAGTTCATGAAAATTTTCTAGCTCTTGCAAGAGATCAGTAAAAATTGTTTGTGGCATACGAAATATATTATGAAATCTACTTTGGTGTTCTGTGAGCAACTCATTAATCCATTTTTCTCCAATAAATTTTGAAGTCATACACGGAGTTTTGCAAATATAAGATTCATAATATTTATTTACTAAGCATACAACAACAACAATAGTAGTCATAGATTGATCTTCATCATCACTTTCCATAACTACAACCAATGAAAAAAATATAATCATTATTATAATCTTTCATGAAAATTTACGGAGCAATACATCATTGTAAATGTGTTAGCCATTACAGCTGTAGCTACTAATCAAAATTCACATAGCAAAATATCATATATTAAAGACAACCATGCTACTATCAATTTCTAAAAAAGTTTAGGAGATAACAGATACAAATACATCATATAGGAAAGGCAAACTAGCTACTACTAATTTCTAAAGAAGTTTAAGACATAACAGATACTTAAACATCATATATCAAAGGTAACCTGGCTAAACATCGCATTTTTCAAAATAGTAGCGAAGAAAATGAACTCTTCGTTCAGCTGCCATTGCCATTAAGATCTTTCGCTTGTTAAAATCTTCAAGCAACCTCGTTGAGTGCATATAAAGTGGAATATCTTCGAAAACTTCAGTAATTTGATCTAAAATAATGATCGTCGCATGGACGGTCGCAATTGTCTTATTCGCTTCAAGTCATGCCGCATGTAAGAACTAATGGATATGATTTCGGAGGAATCCATCACCTCCTTTCTTTTTTCGACCCCAGGTCCTAAAGTCGGTGGATGCCCAAGATGACTAGATTCAAGAGGGAATGTGCATAATAATTCATGGATTGAATCATTTGAACCAGACCTTTGCTCAGAGTTACTATGTGCTTGCACATTGTCATCAATTTCTTGATTTGGTGTCCATGAATGTTATAATGAGTGACTTTACACTTAGAAATAAAATGCAAAACAAATATATGCAACAACTAATCTCTCGGGAAGGTAGCAATGTAGCAATCGTAAACGGAAGACGGGATATACACATACTGAAGCTCGCGAAGGGACTTGTTAAGAAAGACAAGGGTTACCTTGACGATGTATGAAGCCGGAGATAGACGAGGGTGAAACCGGAGGAGCGAAGCGGAAGTCGGAAATAAACGAGGGTTCCAGATGCTCAAATCCAGTCGATGCCTACAGTTCTATGCTAGCAAAGAGCACAAAGAGATCAAGAAGACGGGTGAGATCAACATGAGTAAATTTCAGAAAAATCCTCGCTTCAAAAAGATGTTTTGAGGGCACGAGGAGAACAGTCCTTCGGCATGGGATGTCTCTGAATGTTAAAATGTGCAGGGGTAATTTAGGAAAAAAAATTTTATGATTGCGGGCTACGAAAGGAAGGATCGAGTCGCAGCTTTGCGGCAGCTACGGCTCAAAATCTCGAATTTCGGCTTTCTAAAGCGAAACCAAACGGGCGTGCGGCACGGCGTAAACCGCACCGCGTAAAGGCAGCCCTCCCAAAGGAGCCCTATATTGACTTGACTTTTCTTCGTAGAATCGCTTATTACAAGCTTAACAAAAGTCTTGACTCTCCTAATAGTGTGAAATCAAACGATAAAGTTAAATTTCTAATTTAATTTCCAAATAAATTTTTATCAATTTGCTAAAATTAAATTCAATTATCTCATTTTAATATTTATTTAAGAATTACCTGATGAGTTGACAGTCATCGCAAGATCTACCTTCCCAACCTTTGATTTTAGTGTTTTAATCTAGTTTAGTTGTGAAAATAACAAAATCGAAATATTAACTATGAAATTTAAATTTATTTAAAATCAATTTCTTTAATTATTATACTATATATATAATTATTAATTTCTCTTTTTTACATATCATATATATAATTCGAACTATTAGCAAGAAAAAAAATATAGATTTAACTTAAAACATTTAATTCAATTTTCTTAAGCTAACAAATTTATTAAATCACAATTTGATCATAATTTATTATATAATTATGTATACATAATTTGACTTTAAGACATAAATAAAAACTAACTTAAATTCTTCTATAAAATAATTAAAATCTTGCTTTAATAATCATATTAATTATTTTAAACTAACTAACATATAACGATCTCCTAATTTATATGATATTAATATACAATTATATATAATGTACCACTTAACAAAATATTAACTCAAAATATGAAATTTTAATTTATTTAGGTTATTTAACCTTCAATTTCCCTATCAATATTATATATCTCATCATATATGTAATTTATTTTTTAAGTTTTAGTTACTCTTTTCACTCCTACAGTCAACACTTCACAACCGCACCATCAGCTACCTCAAGTCGAAGCCCAAAGAATGAGAAACAACACCCTTGGTCTCGCTTCATGTCGTCGAATCACCTTAACTTGTAGCCAAGCCATCTCCAATGCTCAACGAGCAATGGCGACCAACCTTAGCTTGTTGATTGTTTCTCCCTACCTCGCTATCCACACGCACAAGCCTCCTTTTCACGTCTCTTGCTTGATATGAATGAACATGGATGAGAGATGGGGATTGTGAAGAGATGGAAGGAAAATTGGAATTTAAAGAATTATGATTTATTTAATAATTTTTTTTGTAATTTATCATTAACCAATGCATGTCGCCTAAAGTGGCATCGACATTACCCTACAGTGCCAAGCTGGGAGAATTATAGGGGCAAATAAAAATTTATTTATTTATCATAATTAATTTTAAATTATAATTAAGATTTTAAATACAATTTAAATACTAATAATATATATTATTTTACTTGATTTGTTGTATTGCATGGAAACACACACTCACACACATACATACTATGTCAAAGCAAATAAATAAAACCATATCTCTTCCTTTTCCTCTATTGATTGGCTCGAACACATGCTCCTCACAACCGAACGATGGTTGTCTGGCTTAGCATGGCATGGACAAATATGTCTAATGCTGGATGTCTCCACTCTCACGCTCACTTGATGCCGATGCTATTGATGCCATATCTCTTCCTTGCTCTCAGTTCAAAGTTGGCATGCAGTCTTTGATCTTTGCCTCCCCCCTCTTTCGTTTTCTCTCAATAAGTTGATGAGGAAAAATCCTAATCTCGCTCTAAGAAGCTAAATCGACTAGCTTCAACTTAGTTGAGTTATCACTGGTCGGTTCAAATATCCCTTTTTTAAACCACGAGATTCCACAAGAGCTTTCATACTTTGTTTTTAGGATACGTTCTAGATCCCTAAGATAAGCCAATAGTAGTTCCTCTCAAAGTTTATTTTATATAATGGCCGTATTACACAACTTGCTATTAAAGTTCATTTGTTGAGATGTTGAGTTTGGATTGTTCTAATTATATATAGGCTACCATGAGTTCTCTTCAAATTTACTTATTAATGAGAAGATCATGTTTGATGCCACATCAGATCGAGTTTCTCTAGCCTAAATGGATCTTAAACATGGCCTTAAAATCTTGAGATCATGCCAGAGGGAGCTTTCTTGAGCACAACTCGAACTTCTTGATATTTCTACTGATTTGAGAGATTAGCAACAAAGAAGGTGAGATATTTTAGAGAGATCTATAATGAGACATGCTAATGCTGCTATACAAGTGGAATGTTTACAAATGGATGCTCAAGTATCTGAATTTAAGCAGGTGCTTTTTTCATTGGCCAGTGATCATGAAGTAGCTTACTTGTATCTTCAGCTTATACAGGAAAGACAAGCAATTTTAGCTTATCGGTCCCATACTTCCATTGTTCATATTTGAGAGATCCAATCTTACTATTTGTAATTAGATTTTTATTCGATGATTATTTTCTTATCAATTCATATGTTCTTCACATGAATTTTATGACTAGAGATTCCAACTGGTATGATGATCTTTTCTTTTCTTTTCTTTGTTAACTTGCTTTTATTTATCCTCCTCAGATTCGTGAGTGAATATATTATTAATTCAAATCTCAATTGGATGTAATATTTTGATTCGACCTTTAGGCTTATTGAATCGAAAATTTAGTTTTTAGATTTGGTCCCTTTTGAACTTTCTTGAATCCAAATTTCACATTTTAGCTCAACCTCCAAAATTTGTTGAGTAAACGCCTTTGTTCGACCTTTCTAGGTTTGTGAACTGATAAATTTTTAGCTCAACACTTTTAGGGTTTGCTGAGCTTATACAATTATATGTCAACTCAATTTTTAAAGCCTTTAGAGAAGACAAAGTAGTTTCACCCTTTTGGGTTTATAAGCTTATATAAATACTGACCTTATTTTACAGCTTATTAAATTTGTATTTGATTATTCATACTCATTTAATTAAGCTTTTGGAGTTTAATAATTAAGTGCTGGATTGACTCTTTTAAGCTTATTGAACCACACTTAGACATTTGAGCTTAGTCTTGTAGACTTGTCGAACTTATACTACTGATCCGACCTTTACGACTATTGAATCAATGAGATTTTTTTCTTTCTTTCGTTAAGTAGAACTCCTCTTGGATTGGTTGAAGAAGATGGGAAGAATTCTTGCTTTGTAAGAAATATAAAATTACCCTCTGCTTGATAGAGGTCTTCTTTTCTTTTAGATGAAGATATTTTACTTCTTTGAGCTTAAGTAGCGACAATGATTTATTATTGTAAGTAATTATTTTAATAATAATTTTGAAGTCAATCTGACTTCTTGTGTTTGGTAAGCATAACACATTTGTTAACTATACATAATATTTTTTGAGGTATTGTCTATTTATAAGGGGCATAGGCCTGAAATCTTTTGTATCAATGAGTTAATAAGGTCTCCCTTCGAATACATTTTCAATAATATAATGTTCTTCTTAAATTGGGTCAAATTTTTCACCAATTCAATGAAGAGGAATTATAGGATTTTTACGTATCAACACTAATTCACTTTCCTTAAAGCTTCTTAGGCGAAGCATATGCTCATAGTTCGAATCATGATTGTTCTATATATTTTTGGGTTTTGTTGAGCTTGGAGTCGAACTTCATCTAAAGTTTCAAATTCTTCAAGTCGTATACAAATATTCTCTTCTATTGTTAGTTCATTTTGGACTGTAATACGAAGTGAAGGTAATTCTTCTCTTTGTGAGGCTTCTCCATTATCATAACTTGTATTTTGAGCTTCGTCTTGAGGTGATACTTTGCACTACTTAATGTTTATGCTTTTCCCCAAACTTCGTGATAATATTTTTTTTTTTTGCTCGTTTTGATTTAGAGTTTGTCTTGGCAGTTCATCATGCTTGCTCTTTGTATCTTGGTTTGAGCGTAATGAGATAGCATTCACTATTTATTTATTAGGGTGTACCAAGATACTATCAAGTAGAATGTGTTCATCATTTTGATAGCTCTTCTTTACCCAGTCTTTCAAAATAAAGCAGTCCTCAATCGGGTAATTGATAACCCGATGGTATGGATAGTATTCTAGATCATCAACTTTATCCACTTGATCAGGTCTACGTGATTTCAGCAATTGTAAGGCCAACTCAAGGGCATACTTAAAAATCATGGCAATACATTCTCTTTTGATTGAATACTGCTTATTTATTTTTCTTTAAGAGTAAGGGTCTTTTCTCCTCTACTGGCTTTGTCGTTTGTCGTGAGGTCTACACCATTTTATTTCTTATCAATTGTGAATATGAACATTGTGTTCACATCATTGTTCTTTGAATCATAAGATTTTGATTGTTTTCTTTTCATAAAAGGATTGTTGGTCATATTTAGCCAGGTATAGTCACCCTATTTCTACCAGTTGCTTAATAGTTTATGAGGCAAAGATTGCTTTGACTATTTTGCTAAAAAGGTCTTCAACTTGGGACTTGATAAGCACATCAGCTTTTTAATGCATACTTTGTGTAGCTTTTCCTAAAAACTCTTGTTTTTGTTTGATACTATTGGCAAATTAGGTGAAGCAACCTAAATGCCTTTAGTTTTAGCTATTGGATTAGCAGCCTCTAGAGAATTTCTCGGAGGCATTTGCTGAGTTGTTTCTATTAAGCTTAGCTGGCCAAATAATTTTTTCATTAGAGCATTCATCTCATTGAGATGATGGTTGAGTTGGCTGATTTCTTTATCTTTTTTTTTTTATTGTTGAGAATTCATTTTCCATTTTAATTTTACTATAGCATCAGCCACTTTTTCAGCTTCCTCGAGCTCCTCTCAGGTCTTCCTCCAGGCACATGGTGACTCTGACCTTCCTAGTGATGCTCCTCATCTCGGAGTTCCGATGCTATGAATAGGTGTGTTAGGAATTTGATCCACCATACGAATAACTTCAATTTCCATGCGGTCGCCATCTTCATCATCTTTGAAGCCAAGACTTTATTGTTCTTCATTAAATGGAGACTATTCATTTCTATAAAAGAATTGATTATTGGCTTCATTAGTCATTGACTTTCCATCTTAGTCGCCATTTCTAGTTGATGTTAGGAGAATCAGCCCTTTCTTCATTCGATTGTATTTGCTCATGCTGAGTTCCTTCATCTTTTAAAATTTGGGGCTCTTTAGAGACCCAAATTGATCGGGACTTTCTAGTAATGGTTTTATGAGAACACATCTTAGATGTCACACCTTGATGTTCATTATAAGAATTGGAACGCGCTTGTTGATATTATTTCCTTTATAATGGTTGTAGGGATCTTCATACTACTAGCCACTTAATGTTTTCATATTGGAGGGCTTATTGTCGATGCTCACCGAATGCTAAACCATTGGGTCTTGAGCTTTACTTGAATCGTGTATGGTATTTCCCTACACTTTTATCTTTTTTAGGAGGAACATCAATTGGCTTGGTGACCTATTTCACTAGTTTCTTAATCCTTATTTGAAGATTTTTGTTTTAACAACCTTCAAAACCCTGCAAATTTTAAAGGAAACAATCTCTTGCTTTCTTAGTTGTTTTTTTGGAATAGGCCTCATAGGCTTGTTTCAGAAAGATTTCTTCATAATCTCATTAGAATTATTTCATTTTAGCCACTTCAGTAACTCAACATCCTTTAGTGGACAATAAAATGAGTCTATAATGACACATTTTAGCTTGTGCTCGCAAGCTCTCTTTTCAATAGTAGGCACCATTGGAGTTGGTATTGACAACATGTCAAAGATAGAGTTGTCTTTAGAACTTATCCTCATTTCCATCTTGGGAAGAGCCGTAGGAATTTGTTACTTTGGTTCATTAGGAATGATCACATTCGGTCTTTCTCTTGGCAGCTTCTTGGGTGCTCTTGACACTGTAGTGCACTTAGTGGTGGTTCACCTGGTTGATACATCATTGGTTATAGGTTTGGCAGGAATCATATGTACAACTTCAGAAATTGCTCTAAATTGGAGGGTAGCTCTAACAAAATCAACATTGATCATAGTTGAGGAAATCTAATAGTAGATCCCTCACCTAATTTAACAGTCATCATATTCTTCAATTTTTCCATTTGATCTTCATGCTTAAAAGAGAAATTCAAAAGTTAGAGTTGATTTTAAAACCCAAAATTTTGAGATAGAAATAACTTAATATATTAGTGGGCATCATATAGCTGATCCCTTTGTTATAGATACATCATTTGTCATATTTTAAATACTTAACCAGAGATTTTGGAGAAGAAATTTTAATTTTTTCAACCAAAGATAGAGAGATAAGTATTCCATAGTGGAGTCGCTAGAAATATGATCACTCAGGAAAAACAATCGATCTTTATTATCGAAGATTTTAGGAGTTTGTTTTTCATGTGGTAGATTAAAAAAAATCATTTAACCAAATTTCATCTTATATTTATATTATGGTTTATTTAGACATGGGTCCTACTTCTTATGGACACAAGCATCCATAGGTGATTACTCCTCTGATTGTAGCAGGAGAGCACTCTCGATTAAGGTTGGATGTAAATATTAGTCTCAGGTATGAGTCGATACTTAATGACTTGTGTGGATGACTATTTGGGATATGTGAAAGTAGTCTTAATCAAGATTTCATAGTTCCATTGTCCCAGAACTACCGTTGTTCCTAGTCTAGCAAAATCAAAGTGTTATAAGCCATATTAGCAACTAGGGGTTGCCTCATCCCAGGAATCCCAAGTGACCAGGGTTGAAGTGCATAAGTGTTTAATGGGTTGTTTGGGCTGGACTTAATTTATAGGTTTGTCTAGTAATTTGGGTTTATGATCTTGTCTTTTAGGCCAGGTGATATGCCCCTGTTGTTGGGACTTACAACCATCGGAAAACCTTAGGTGAGAGTGAGGTATGCCTTGCAGGCCTAGGTTGAGATTATTACATTCATGGGAAGATTTGCCTTGTAAATAAAAGTTGGGCTTACATCCATTGGAATGTTGTTGTTGGCAAGTGGGGTTTGTCTTACGAACAAAGATGCTTACATCCATTGAAATGTCTATGTTGGCAAGTGGGGTCCGTCTTGTGAATATATGTTGGGCTTACATCTATTGAAATGCCTATGATGGCAAGTGCGGTCTACCTTGTGAACATAAGTTTGGCTTACATCTATTGGAATGTCTGTATCAGTTTAAATCTTATTTTATAAGTAAGACTAGCTTTAGATTTGTTGAAATTGTGTTAATTTTCATAGAATGTTGGATTGCATTTGGGACTTTGACACATTGTGTTTGATCAATCGAGCAATCAATAGTTGTTTGTGATTGTATTCATGTGGGCATTCTTATCCCTAAAATTTAAATTTTTTACACTTTTATGGATTTTATGAAACTCCTTGTGTGAGTAATATAATTCCAAAATTGTCAATGTGCTTGAATTCATCAGGAGTATTAATGATTTAGGTTTGGATGTCTATTTGCAGTCTTAATTAAATTGCATTTGGTTATACTTAATAGTCCAATATTTAATAATTTTTTGGTTTTGTTGAAAAAAATTAATTACGTTTTGTGTAATTCATGCGAGATAGCTCGTGTGACTGCTTAGTTGACCTCCTTCACGCCTCACCGATCCTCTCTATTGGCACTCTTAATCTCTCTCCATCTCTCCTTTTGGCTCTCCCTTTCTCGAGCGTACGTCTCTCTTCCTCAATCTCGCGTGTCTCCCCAAGTAGCTGAACGATCGACATTTTAAAGGTGGTTGAACTCCCAATTGCTCGCTAAGTGGGAGATTGTGTAGGTCATGAGACATGGGTCGAGCTCGTGCGAGGCTCATAACGTGCCTAGGGTCGCGATATATGTCGGAAGTAAGTTGCAGCGGTGTTGCATGTGTGGATATCTGGGGGTTTGTGTGTGTCATGGGATGTGGCTTAGGAGGTTTGACTTTCCCTCTCTTTCTTTCTTTTTTATTTTTTTTGTTTGCAAACAATCACGCTAATCATTTTTTTTATACAATCATTCCATAATTTATTTTTCTTATTATTTGACACATCCATTTTACTATCCTCATCTCTATCATGCTTTATTTAAATATCAATGATTTTTTATCACTCAAGATTTAGGTTCATGCAATATCATTAGTTTAATTATAGTTTTATAAAATTTATTTTTAAATCTCTATGATATTCTCATATTATATAATTTTTATGAGGCAATTATCTATTTTAACCGTCCAACCCTTAGCTGTAGAGTTTATATCTTATCTATATCTCTATTCTTTTATATATTAGATCTAAGATATTTAAATCTCATATTTAGGTATAACCTTATTTTCTAATAATATTGATTTGTAATTGTTCATATTATAATCACTAAAATTATATATCATATACTTTATAATACTAATTCTAGATTTTCCTACCTTTTAAATATTTTCTTATTATAATTTTTTGTTCTCTTCAATATATGTCTTACAATTAGAATTATATCATCCGCAAAAGGTATACACTAAGATACCTCATTTTAAACATCCTTTTTTTGTCTTCTCTTTGTCCAATATAAGGTGATTTGAACTTAATGACGATTCTTGATATAAATCTGATGTAATTGAAAACTCTTGGTCACAAACAATTGCCTGATTTTTAATTTCATAAGTTTCAAAATGTACAAGAGTATGATTTACTTCACAATGCTCTCTTGGGTCTTTGTCACGCAACACCATGATCTCTTTATTGTCAAAATGAAGTTTCATTTTGTCACTATCATCTGTTGTCATGATTCTTTATAGAGTCCTTATGGTGAACTTGTAGCCTTTATTTGGACCAAAGTAAGGATAGAGGGCATAACCATTGCCTAGAAGGTGGAGTAGAAGGGTGTGAGAACTGGAGAAGGAGAGAGAAGATAGGGATGGAGAGAGATGATGGAGCAAAGGTTGTTTGGTGGCAATTGCTATATCTTGGAGGAGGGAGTTGTCACCTTTATTTGGGATGAGAGAGTCAGCCCTACTACATATTCATGTTGTGATTGAAGTTAAGAGGTGGGGAGAGAGGGAGTAGGGAGGAGGAAAGTTCTCAGGATGGGCATGGAGAAAGGAGACTTCAAAATGAAGTGAAGAAGAATAAAGTTGGGGATACTCTGTCATATCTTAGCAGTAAAAGTTGATGAGGACCCACAAGCAATGTTTTGAGAATTGGTGGATCTGTAATACTTGTTGGATCTCTAAGCTAAGTCTTTAGAGCTTTTAGGCTAGAATTTAAGATGACTTGAACCTCAGGAACCTGCAAGTACCAAGTTATTTATTTATTGCAACAATCCTCTAGTTTTTATAGTACAATTTATTCGATATATTCTTTAACTGTGAATATAGCCTAATTTCAGAGTCATGTGCTACCACTATTTCTTTGGAATAGAGAGAATATCTGGCAAGTATGCTAACTATAAAATCATTCTTCTAGAATTTGAATTGTTTACTCGTGCAGTAATAAAACAGAACCCAAAAGAAAATCATCAAGATATCAGGAATATAAAGAAGGGAAGATCCCTCCAGAATTTGTTCACTTCAATATATATTTCTGTAAGGCATGCATGACGCACACAAGCTGATGCAATTCTGAACTTTCACAATGGACTCACAACTGTGGCGGTAATATCCAACATGAATTTTGCTCATGCCCGAACAACACCAGGCTAGTAATATATGCTAAAAATATAAATATTTTCAAGTAACAAACAACCAAGCTCAATAAGATCAAGATGTTATAGGTGAAAGAGTTAGATTAAAATAATCATCAAAGCAGCTGCACTAGTATTAAGAGCAAGCCAATAGAAATAGGAAAATGGGGATATAAATAGGCCTCGAGATCCAAAGTTCATTTGGAGTTATGTCGTCGGTATCAGACTCGGCCAAGATAGTATTTCCAAGAACGAGGAATATAGGCAGCAGGTGCAATCACAAATGATGTCTAATTTCATTACAATTACTCCAAAAGTCTGTTTCGATGGAAGAAAAAATAACCTTGACATCAGATTTTCGGATGACAAAACTCATCTCATGGTTTCCCCAGATGATTGCCATTGTTTCGAGGAATGCTTACCAAAGTTGAGTAGCAGTGTGAATTACGTAGTAGAGATGATAACTCATGAAAATTGCTTGACAATTAATCTTAAAAATCTATCTAATCTTTTGAAGGTGAGGAAGCCTGTAGTGATTGCTGAGGAAAAATATCTCAAAACTTCTGCCATCCAAAGATGTTAGGGAGTTCATTTTTCATGAGGTAGGCTGATTTTTAATCAACCAGATTTCCCTTAAACTTATATTAGGGTTTATTTAAATATGAGTTCTACTTCTTATGAACGCAAGCATTCATAGTTAATTACTCCTCTTACCATAGTAGAAGAGCACTCTCGATTAAAGTTGAAAATAAACATTAATCTCTAGTTTAAATCGATGTTTAGTGGTGTGTTCTGAATGACTGTCTAAAAAAAGTAGCCCCCATCAAGATCCCATGGTTCCGTCATCCTGAGATTGCCATTATTTCTAGTCTGCTGACATTAGAAAGCTACTAGCAGTAATGTCCACAAAACTTGATTAGCAGTCATGAGTTGCATCACCCAGAAATCCCAAGTAGACTAGAGTTGTTGCGCTGGTGTTATTATGTAAGTGTTTGTTAAATTATTTAATTCAAACTTAATATGTAAGTTTGTTCGGTCATTTAGTCCTATGACTTAGTCCTTTGAATAAAAATGATTTGAGAAATTTCTCAATTTAGATAAGGTCATTAAGTGAAGTTTGCATTGCAGATATAAACTGTGTTTACATCTGTTGAACTGTCAGATGAGTTGAGCTTACATCTATTGGAAAGTTGTGTTTATGTGATTGAAGTTTGCCTTGTAGACATACATTAGGCTTATATCCATTGGAATGCCAGTGTTAAATATATGATTTACTTTTTTATGCATATAGGTTGGACTTAATGTGAAGTCCATATTGAAGATATTAATTAGACTTATATCTATTTGAAGTCACTTTGCAATATTGAATGGACTTATATCGGTTGGAAGGCCATTTAAGTGTAGGGTCTGTTGCAGACGATGACTGACCTTTCATCCTTTGAAATGCCAATTTTGGAGTCGCCTTGTGAACTATAATCAAGCTTACATTCATTAGAATGTTTGATATAAAGTTGTCTGATTTGCAGACAAAGAGTGGGTTTACATCCATTAGAATGCCGTGTGTTTATATGATTGAGGTTTGTCTTGTAAACAATATTGGGATTACATTAGAAAGACATTTTAAATGTGATTGAAGTCTACATTGTAGACATACGTTGGGCTTATATCCTTTGGAATATTGTATTGTGTTGGGTATTCCTTGCAGACGATGATTGGACTTACATTGTTCGGAATGCCAAATTTATGTGATTGAAGTTTCCGTTGTAGACATACAATGAGATTACATCCATTGAAGTGGCATTTTGAGTGATGTTTGCCTTGCAAACATAGGTTGGACTTATATATGTTAGAAAACTAATGTTTAATGTGTGGCATTTGCCTTGCAGACAATGACTGGGCTTACATCCTTTGGAATGCTAAAGTTTTTGAGTTTGTCTTGCGAACTATGATCAGGTTTACATCCATTAGAAAGCCGATTTTGAAGTCCGCCTTGCGAACTATGATCAAGCTTACATTCTTTGGAATTCTTATGTTAAATATAATTCATTTTTATGAATATATGCTGATCCTTTGGAATGGCAAGTGTTTATATTAAGTGAGATCTGCCTTGCAAATATGCATTGGGCTTACATTTATTAGAATGTCATAATTTAAGTGTGATTGAGGCCTGCTTTGCAAACATACATTAAACTTACATCTATTGAAAAAGTCTAATTTTATATGATGTTTGCCTCTCAACATAGGTTGGTCTTATGGCAATTAGAAAGCCAAAATTTAATGTGAATTTTATTTTATAATCACAAGTTAATCTTACATTTATTAGAATGTTTGGGCTAAATGTGGATTCCATCTTACAGGCAACGACAGGTCTTTTGTTCATTGGGATATCGAGTTAAGTTGCCTTAAATTCACTAGAAGGCCGTTTATTAAACGTGAAGTCCACCTAATGGACAATTGATAAGGATTAATATGAAATATTCCTTGCAAATATGGATTGGACTTACATCCGTTGGAAGGCCTAATGGATTGAACTTACATCCATTGGAAAGCTGAATTTATAAATGAAGTTTGTCTTATAGTTGTTTAGATTTAGATTAGACTTATGTTTATTTGAAATCTCATTTTAAGTATTGAAGTCTGTCTTGCAAACATGACAAGACTTTGGCTTATATCCATTGGAATGTCAGATTGATTTTGTGATCACTTCATAATCAAAATAACTTAATATTATTAGGTTATTTGATTCTTTTTAGAAAATGATCGAGTTGTAATTTAGAACATTCAACATATTATATTCGGTCAATTGAATGATCAACACTTATTGAGCTTCATTGAATAATTTACGTTCATTGACTCCATAGGATTTATCTCATGACTGAATTGATTTAAATTTGACACTGTGTTTAAATTCATTTAGATTGCGAATTAGTTAGATTAAAATTTTCAACTTAGATCTTGTTATTTTAATGTTAAAGTAATAGAGGTTGAACAATTGCTTGTAATTTTATTCAAATCATTGGAAATTATAGGCTATTTTTATTTAATACTTCAAGGTATGACCATTTTTTATTTTGATATTAATTTTGTATGAAATTTTAAATCCAATAATTTTCTCAAAATTTTGACAGCATACCTGCATAACAGTGCTTTGATTTTGTGAAATTTAGCGCGATTGACGCTCTTATCTCTTACTCCGAATCCAAGATCGATGGAGGGAGGTGATCGTCTCTTGCCAGACCCAAGATGGACGGCAGAGGTCTTCGTAAATTTCTGGGCCAGACCCAAAATCGATGGATACGGGTCATCAATTAAACCCGTGACTAATTAATTTAAAGTATTTTAATTTTGAATTTATTAATTTTAATTTCGACAGAATGGCTGCTTAGTAGTGCTAAAATTTTGTGAATCAGCACACTCACGCTCTTCTCCCTTGCTTCGGACTCGAGATCAATGGATGGAGGTATATTCCATCTCGCATCGAACTCAAAATTGATGATGGAGGCCTTTAATTTGACCTGTAGAGTAAGAAATTGATAGTAATAAATTTTGTTTTGAAAGTTACCTAAAATTGGAACTTTAAAAGCCCTTTTCTCCTCAGGTGGATGAAAATGCCCTCACTTAAATTCATACAAGGTTTAAGAGGGAGGGGAGATATGGGGATTTGGATCCTATTTCATGTGAAATATCCAAAAGGAGGCTCGGCTTCGGTTAAGCCCAATTTCACGTGAGACAAGGGAGTGTTAGCTTCGACTGGCCGGTTTCTTCATGGACGAGTGCGACGTCGGCTAGGGCTGGTTGAGCAGCCAAGGCTGTGGTTTCACATGTGTGAGGTAGGTTTCACATGTGTGTCTCTCCTGGCCGGCCCTCTCCTCCTCTTATAGCCGACCGACTCCCAACCGTTCTTACTTTTACTTTATGCGATTTTGTTGACGGGAAGATGGTTGCTAGGATTCAAATTATTATTTTTTTCATCTTCTCTTTTTTATTTTTCAGCTGTTAACATGTAGATCTAATCCTAAGCAGGCTAAATTAACTGGATGTTGAATCCATGATATATTGCTTCAAAATCAAATTAAATTTGAACGACATAGTATAAAATTCTAATGAAATCATATATTAATTAAAAAGTGTAATTTGAAAACATTAGATTAGGAGTGTGTTAAACCACCTTGTTTTCATGTAAACTATGAGACCAACAGTGCATAGGTATTGTTAAAGAGTGCTTATAATGAACCTAAGTGAGGCAATGCCATAATATTGGAGACTCAGGTAGGCATTGACTTAATGCGCCTGACATTGAGTTGAGTGCAGTACCTCTCATTGGAGAGATGGATCTAATATTTCAAAATCAAATGAGTTTTTTTTATATGATGATAGTTTGACATCAGATAAAGCAGAAAGAGGCACTAGGAATTGGAGAAATAAGAATGTGCACTAAATAATATAAATTGTAGGTGCAAGAGTTTAATTTTTTGAAGTCTATCTTCAGCACAGTAGCAGTCATTGGAGGCATGGACCTAATACTTCAAAACCAAAAGATTAGTTTATTTTAGATGATGATAATTTGACATCAGATAAAGTAGAAAGTGGTTTTAAAAGTTGGAGAAATAATAATTTCCACTAAATATGATAAATTGTTGGTGCAAGAGTTTAATGTTTTGTAGTAAGTTTTGAGGATGAAAAAAATAAGTTTATGACAGTGTAAGATGACATATAAGGCTAATACTGTAGCTGGACATACACTTCTGAAAATTCTTTCAGGATTCCTAGCACCAATGTTTACATCAGGTGCTATTATAACTATCATTACTCTAATCCCATTCAGTATCTTCATTGCACTAATTGGACTAGAAATTGTTGTTTCATTTATCCAAGTTTATGTATTCTGTATCCTAACAGCATCATACCTAAAAGATGCAATTGATCTACACTAAGAAATAGGAAATTTTTTCCCCTTTGACAATAACAACTTCTACTATTTCCCTCTTTCTTGTTCCCCGGAGTCTTGAAATCAGAGGATATTTTGGCTTTGATAGGAAAAGAAAGAGTTGAGTTTCATGGTGAAAACATCGATCTTACAAATCACACATCGAGGACAGAGGTTCGATTCCTCTCATTCATATAGCGAAGAATTTTGTATTAGTCAAAGTACTCATGGATTGATGAACATGTAAAATACTTGAATACTACTGAACATTAGATTATCCCTAGTTAATGCAGGTCATAAACATATGTATTTAATATTTACATTAATTAGAAAAAGTGTTTTGGGCAAAGATAATTTATGTAACAAGATTTTGGAATTTGAAATTCAATGAAACTTGACAAATTATTATTTTGCTTCGTATTTTTAATGCAATGATATTATTTTGTAATCTTCAAAATGACTCTTCATAATTAAAATTGTTATATTAAATGGATAGCTATTTTTATTTTATCTTCTTACTTTTTTTGGCGAGTGCTTTTCATAAAGAACATTGGGCAAGTATATATTTTTCAGGATGCATAGTGCTTTTGATTGCATTGGGAGTAAAAGAAGCTTTTTAAGAGTTGGAATAGTCTGCCATTGCATAATAGAACTGATACACAATTGCTTGCCCTGGTATTTAAGAATTTCTGCTATGCTAGCTTGTACGTACTCTTCAGTATTTTAGACATCAGTTTTACCCAGAAATCAGAGTCTTACTACTTACTAGATTTCTTGGTCTTCAATGCCTCATGAAGAATATTATTTGTAGCTTTTATTCTGTAGATTTACCAACTTACGTAGTTCATTTGTCCAGGTATTTCTTGTTTCTGACAACGTGATAAAAATTTTTGTTGAGGGAGGTCTGGGCACTACTGTTCATTGCCTTGGTACAGAGGTATGTTCTCCCTTCAATGAAGCTTTCTTCTCCGCTCTTTCTTTGAGTTTATCTTGTACAAATGGTGCTTTTTTCATATCTGCAGCTTCAGTTCTACAGTCTGCTTGACAAATGGAAATCACCTTTGATGAATCATGTTCCGGATATCATCGCAAGTGGATTTGTGGTTGCTGATGGTTCTGGTTGTTATAGAACATTTTCATGGGATGGAAGAGGAGTTCCTGACATTATTGCTAACAATAGCCTTGTTATTAGAAACAACACTGCAGATGGGTTTACTTTTGGAATATGGAGCAAGATGCAGTTCGAGTTGGATAACCATGGAGTTAATATGTGCTCCAGGATATGGCCTTTTATGGTATATAAACGATGCAAAGGAGATATTTTTGCTAATTTGTGAGTGTAGTTATTTGAAAAGTAAAAAATTGTGTTTGTAATTTGAATAGTCTTAGCTTTCCGATCAGTCTGAATCGTATTTTCGTAACTTCATATATGTCTATAAGTGCTCTTATAAAGCTAATTGACATAATTCTATTTCATTTGCAGGAGAGAATTGCTGTCCAAAAATGAAGCATTCCATCTAGCTTCATTTCTAGGTGAACAACTCCGTCATCTTCACCTTTTACCATTACCAAACATTAAAACTGATGTCAAGGAGATATCTGCTGGGGGAAACATTCAAGAAGATTATGTTGGACTTTACAAGTTACCTGCACAGACTCATCTAATGGATGTATATTGTAAAGATTTTGATACGTTACGAAAATGGGAACTTGTGATTGCAGCATTGGATAGAAGGAAGAATAACATAAAGAGTCAATTAGCTCAATGGTGTGTCTCTCACCGGGTGTTTAACATTTTAGAGTTGTTTATAGCAGACTCTTTTCCTTTTTTTACCCTTGTGCCTTTGAAAACTGTGATGATCTTGCTATTTTGATGTGATATCTATTCTCATTATTCTCATGCATGTTTACTTTAATGCCCATATGGCAGGGAAAATAATTTTGATCTTATGTCTTGAACTTTTAAACCTTTTATTTTTTTTCCAGAGGTAAGATGACTCTGTGCGGTTAGCTTGTAAAATGATAAGATTCAAACGTTTGTCTTACTAGGTAACTAGGTTTCTGATCCAAGATACAGCTTATGCTTCAAAATGAATCTAATTTTATGTTTAATTTGATGCATTCATGCCTTGCAAGTGCATCTATGTGGAGAGCATGAGCAATGACAATACCATAAATGGAAGTTTGATCCTATTCCTTTGGAAGACTTTGTATGCTTTTGATCCTATGCATTGAACCTTTGTAACTTTTTTTTCCCCAAGGTAAGATGATTTTGTGCGGTTAGCTTGTAAAATAATAAGATGCAACGTATTTGTGTTACTAGTTTCCTACTCTGCAGATAACAGCATATGCTTCAAACTAAATCCATTTTGTAAAATTTGATGCATTCATGTTTGCAAGTTCATCTATATGGTGTGCATAAGCAGAAACAATATGATAAATGAGGGTTTGATCCTATTCCGTTGTAAGAATTCATATGCTAATTTCTCTAAATACACAATGCCATGAAGCTTTTATAGATGGAATGACGACAGTAAAATGTGTCCAACTCTTATTAATACGTTTACCAGTAATATTTCTTTTCTGTTCAGGGGTTATCCTATTCCAGGATTTTTGATAAATGACGTTGAAAAGTATATACCGCATGATCTTTCAAGTTTGCTCGACTTAAGAACGGTAAGTTTCTCAGTTTATTTTCCTTCCACATAATAATATATGATCATTGATCAAAGTTAGCCTAACATTCCACCTTCATGCCATAGGGTGATGGCGGATCCCTTAAGTGTATTACTCCAACTTGGATACATTCAGATTTTATGGATGATAATATTCATATGAAGCAATGTTGTCCTTCTGGCTGTTTTAATGAGTGCTCTTCACGTACAAGTTTGAGAGTTAACGGTTCACATGATGCTTGCGGTCAAGGTGGTGCAGGTTTGACAATGAATGGAGCCGATGATGCTTGTGATGGAAAAGATGTGGTTGTGATGGTTAATAGTACTTTGCATGCTTATAATGGAGTGGAAAATTTGAAGCGATGGTCACCTTCTCACATTCTTGATTTCAGTGGTCTATCAATAGGTTTGTCGCTCTTTGCTACCTTTTCTCATTGTTACTTTATTCTGAATTGCATGGGTAAGAGTTGCAAAAATTGTGATGAACATGATGTGATATGAACTTAATATGCACAAATCACCATATCAATTACTAGTTGTAAATTATGGCTAGGCATATATATATAGATAATTAATATAGCTGTGAATATTTAGTATTTGGGCATATAGTTGATTACTTTTCTATTAGGATAGATTTGATTGAGAAAATTACTCGATTATTGTTTTCAATGATACCTGTTCTTTACATATTGAGTGGAACTTGTCGGCTCCAGAAATTCACACCCGTCCTTTCAACGAAGAGAGTTTAGATCTGTGTCAGTCAAATATTTAGAAGATACTACCCAAAGATTTTGTTTTATATTTGTGAGAACTTTAGATCAAGTTTCAGGTTTCCTATAGCACATGCACTTTTAGCTAATTACCGCTCCCAGTGGCGAGAGAGAACTTTTGATTAAGGATAGTCGTTAGGTTGCTAAATATTTAGTGTATAGTAGCAATATATTAGATTTAAAATTTGAGAAATTCATCATCATCAACTTAATGCATATGGTTTGGGAAATGATGATGTGCTCGATTAAGATCCCATGGTCTTGTAATCTCGGGTTGTCATGGTCCCTAGTCTACTTAGTTAGATGAGGTAGTCGACTCAACCTAACCTAAGGATCTTTATCGGCAGACATGCGCTGCTTCTTTCAAGGAGACTTTATAGATCTGGGGTGGATGTTTATCAGATCGGACAATTTTAAGTCCATCTTAGTTAATAAAGGGCTTATTGCTCTATTGGATTTATTATGTAGTTCACAACTTAAAGAGCAAAGCTAACCGTAATTTAATGATATCATTTAGCGGAAAATCATCTGATTTGATGGCTTAGTCATAACGACAATTTATATAGTACCCTTTAGCAGCGAAGTTATGCAAACAGAGGATACGAGTTACATCCTTACTGATATGAGATTATTTGAGATTGAGCATAACTATACACATGATTTAACATTGATTCTTTTGTGAATTAAAATTTTCTTAAATTTTCACCCTCGACAAACAAGTGTGGAATGTGGATGAGATGAATTTTACTTTAAGTGTTAGAATGATGAATTCTATTTGTATATTATGAATTTAGTAACTAGTTTTTATTAAGATTTGATTTAGATCAACTTATAGAATTTAAGCACATTTTGATGATAATATTCTCTTTGGTTAAGATGTTTATTCAGCACGGACATCATCGTTGTGTGAATAATTTGAGCATTCACATTATAATTTAAGAATTTTATTTGGAAATTAAATCTCTTTGGTTAAAATTTTTAATAAACACGGTCATCATCAAGATGTGAATCATTTGAAAATTCACACTATCTTTTGAGATTTTTTTTAAAGATTTAACCTCTCCGAATGAGTTTCGCTATCAATGTGGCCATTATTGAGGTGTGAATTACTTAAATATTCATACTATGATTTGATAATTTTTAGTTTGAAATTGAACCCCTCCAGTTTAAATCTTCAATCAATGTGGCTATCATCAGGGTATAGATCTTGTCAACTTTTCTTATTTAATAATAGTTGATCAAGTTTATAATTTATATATAGTTTAAATTCATTAAGAGATCGATCACATCACATATTTTGTTAACTCTATTACAAACAAAGAGGATCGAGTCCGTGGTTAAAATTAGTGATCATAATTTCAAGTGTGAAACATGAAGTTTGTAATTTTAAATGTGAAATTTCTTGATTAAGATCTTTGATGGTCATATGCAAATATAAAAAAAAAAGAATTTTCACTTTATAAGGGACCATTCACTGTTGTGATTTGTCCTATCAACTCCAGTCCTCTAAGGACGAGGATAGAAATGATTAAATTGAGTTACCCACTTAAAAGTGTGCATATGTATCAATCTTTAAAAATTAGATTTATGAGAGATGTGTATATTTTCACAGCAATTATCAATTTGTAAAATATTTGCATATTTTTTAGAGTGAAGGCAATTTAAGTTAATTTTATATTTAGATCATGTAGCATCTTCAGATAGGATTATAAACGAGTTAAGCTAAGATCGAGCCATTCTTGGCTTGGGCTTGATTAATTTATCGAGTTCGAGCTCAAGCTCGAGCTTTATTTTACGAGTTTGAGCCGGCTTGTGAGCTGGCTTATTTAGTATGAAAGAGATAAAATAATTATGATTCAAATAATTATTATAATAAAAAAGATAAAAATTTAAAAATTAAAAGTAAAATAATAATAAATTACTTGATATAAGAGAATGAGATATGATTTTCAAATATTTTTAACAATTGTATACTTAAATTATTAAATTTTAAGTATATTTTATATTAATATTTATTAAATAAGCTAGCTCACGAGCTAATGAGTCAAGTCGGAGCTGGCTTGAGCTTGACTTGTTAGCTCATCGAGCCATTTATTGAGCCAAGCTTCAGCTGGCTCACGAGACGGCTTGACTCACTTACACCTCTATCTTCAAACATTGAATTTAGAAGCTTAACACGTGTCAGGGCACATGTGAGCTATTCAGGCTTTCTTGCACGCTTTTTAAGGTGAATCTCATAACCTTTCAAGGAGCTAATTTTGTTTGTGAACTCACCTCATGATACATGTAAGAGCTTCACCTTGGGTTGGTCGAATTTTGAGGCATTAAGGTTGCATGTCAAATTAGTGTGCACAAGATTTTAATTCTTTAGTCATCTGAATGGACTTTGACGCAATGAATCTGAACATGAGATTACTTCATAATACTTGCAAGATTTTAATCTTTTGTTCTGTCTGCACACATGTTGATGCAATTAATTTGAATTTCAAATCACTTTATAATATGTGTGCCAAATTTGTTTAGTTATTTGCATAGATTTCAAGATATTATACTTGCAAGAACAACTACGTAGTACAAGCAATATTTTATTTTAAAGCCTAATGCTTTTTGTCCGCTTGTACATATGTGTTGCAGATCGGCGGTGTTTATAGAAATTCTCTTCCATGTTCTTATTTCTTAAAAGCATCGAGATTCATCTTTAGATGATTTAAATATTGTTCGGTGGGCTCCAAGAGGCATCTTTCTCTGACTATAAATAGAAGAGTTATTCAATTCATTTTCATTTAAGTTTTATTCAGTTCCTTTGAATGTTCTGAAAATTCTAAGCACGAGGAGGTTCTATTTGTTGCTTGGAGAATTTTTTTCTTAAAGTTTTCTTCAAATCTCATTTAAGTTCTTTTTAACAATTTTGTTTTCATTTCAAGTCTTTATAATTTCAAATTCAATCTTGTATTTTTTATTTAATTTTCAATTTTAAGTTTCTTAGTCATTTTATTTCTTCCTATTTGAGTCCTCTGTCAACCTGAATTTTAGCAGTCTTTCTACATCATCTCCGCATAAGGAGCTACATCGAGAGTCTGGGCTTGCCCATTTTGCTAAGAAAGACATACATGATCGATGTCTTAAGTCATTGTGGTAGTAATAGTCAAAATCCACTTTGCCAAAAAAGACGTACATGGATTACGTGCACAAAAACTAGTAAAATATAATTTTCATAGCTGTACTAAGAAAAGTGCATACAAGGCTCACCCGTTGCATCGCGAGCAACACCTGTGAGTTTTCATTGCCACGCTAAAAAATGCATGCACAGGTTTCGATCGTCGTGCCAAATGTCCATACGAGATTGTAGGTGCATTTTTGAGTTGCGTGACATGATAAAATGAGGCTGTGGGGAAATCGATGGATTAACAAAAATTTTTTGTAAGATTAAAATGCATAATGAATGATTTGTTTTGTTCGTTATCTCTCTTTTTATTTAAAAAAAAGATTGGGAATTAGAAAGAGATTGAGAGAGACTCTCTCTGAATGTTTAGAGAGAAAAAAGGAGGAATTTTAGAGAGATGGGGAGCTATAGTTAGGTGGGTTTGTAAAAACATAAGAGAGGTGAGGGTTGACGACTTGCGTGTAGAATAGGAAAGAGACGGGGGTTTGGTTTGGTTTTGCTGAGAGTGGAAAGCCAACGGGAGAGATGTGAGAGTTGGAGGGAGGCTAACAAGTATGGGGTTTGGTGGCCGGATAAGAGAGGCAAAGTGAGGAATTTGGGTAGAGAAGTTGAAGGAGAAGGAGAGGGAGAGATGTAGCCTGTTACTCGAGAGAGGCAAAGGAGATGAGTAGAGGTCATAAACTGGAGCGGGCAATAAGAATTAGGAGGAAAATGCGTGAATAGAAGTTCAATTGTGCTCGTAATGAGGGAGATGAGTTCGGGATGGGGGCTGCATGTGCTACTTTTTGAGAATATGAGGGAGAGAGTCAGAGTTCGTCTATGGAGCGGAATGGGCAGGTGCTTAAACGAGAGAGAGTAAGGGATCATGTCTGAGAGAAAAATGTAGAGGGATGAAGTCATTTGCGTGCAAGGAGGCATGAATGGTTGTAGGAGTTATTTAATTAGTTTTTTTTTTAATCTGAAAATCTCACGTGAAGAGGCATGGGTGGAATTGGCGTGGACAACAATCTCCTAGGATTGGAATGAGAAAGGCCGCATGTAGATATATATATATATATATATATATATATATATATATATATTCGTTCCTTATGAGGTTAATTTTGACTTCGTTTTGAGCTTGCATGCTAGAATACCGAGATAAAAAAAATGAGATGTAGGCATAATTTAGTATGAATAAGTTTTGGTCCCTTTCTTTTGAATTAAAATCATAATAGTAATATTAATATTAATTTTAATTTTGATATTAATAGTAATATTAATATATAAACATTAAAAATCATTTTAATTTACATTAAAAATAAATAATTTATCCATATGTATTTTTTTGCATATTATCATTTCTTATGTATTTCAGTTTGTGTTGTCTCAAAATGTGTATCAATGTTTCGAAATGTGTGTGAATTTTGAAAAATTTATTTGTGTGGTAATTTTGGATAGTATGGGCGTTTACTTTAGGTAATTTTGGTATTTCGGATGCATAGACGATGTTCATTTTGTGATTGGAAATCATTCAAGTAGCTTTGACGACTATCGGAGCAACTTCAATTCAAATCGCATGACACTCATTTTTAGTCTGTCGATTTCTCCAAATGCAATCAAATTGAATGTGAAAGGCTCTTCTTTCATAGGCTTGACATTTTGAATGCATCTGAACGATTTATTTTATGACTGAGTATCGTTTTGGCAGCTTTGACGATGATTGTGGTGAAACTTGGACCTAATTCGCATGCATCATTGTACTTCGTCACATTTGATAAGATTGATCATGGGAAAATTTTTTATCTAAATACTTTAGGAGCTCTTGAATGTGTTTGGTGAAGTTTGTTTCACAAACGAACTGTGTTTGGATGATTTCAATGATTTCAAATCAAGTTGGGCTTGATTCATGCATTATTCCATCCTTTCGATCATCGTCTCTCATTAGATTGACTGGGAGGGGCCTCATCTTCGATAATTTTGATGCTTCAAACATTTTGGTATAGTTTATTTTGAGAGAGGAGTAATGATTGAGTGACTTTTTGCTATAATTTAAGCATTTTGATCTAAAGTCCTTCACACTACTCTTGCTGATGTGGTATATGCAACAAGGTTGTGAAAATCAGACCGAACATAGAACTGGAAGAGGGAGAGGTTCAAGGTTCGACGGTTCAACTGGGGTTGAATTGGATGACGTAATAAATATTAAAATGATTAAATATATATAAATGATACAATAATTTAAATATATGATAAATATATAATAAAAAAATATAAATACATAAATAATATTACTAGTAATTATAAATTTACATATTCATATAAAGCTCATTAAGATATAATTATCTGTTTGTTATAAATTTAGATGAGTGTATTAAATATATCAAATAATTTATTATATAAGTTTATAAAAATTAGTATAAAATATAAAAAATATATAATTTAAAAAAATTATTGTTTGTATTAAAAATATATAATTTAAAATATAAAAATTATTTTAAAAACTTTATAAAATATATCTAACATAAAATATAATATGTTAATATTATTATAAAAATATATTTTGTAATAAAAATATAAAATTTTAAATATAAAAATTATTTTTAAAAACTTAATAAATATAGTTACATTAAAAATATAGTATATAAAATATTATTATAAAAATATATTTTTTAAATAACTTTTTTATGTTATAAAATATAATTTGTAATAAGAGCATAAAGTTAAAAATTCAAATGTTATTTTTATGTTCTTATTTCTTAATGTCCTTTACTATTCTCAAAATTGAAACATAGTTGCATTCTTTATTCTTACTCTTTAGTCTCACATCATAAAGAGGAATAGATGTTGTATTCTTTATATACAAAAAAAGAGCTCTAAAGGGTAATCTTATAAACTACTTGAGTGGTTGCATGATGATTATATTATAAATTAATTTAATTACATTCATGTTAATAAAATATGATTTTAAAAATTTATAAAAATTATTATAAAAATAATTAAATTTAAATAGTTAAAAATTACCATTAAAACTTAATAGAAATTTAATTAAAAATTTTAATTATTGGTTAAATAATATAAAATAGTGATTAGGGTGGAATTTATTGAACCGGCCGGTTTCTTAAAACCGGGACCGATTCGCCGGTTCAACGGTCAAAACGGCGGTTCTCCCCGATTTACTCTTATTCAATTCGAATCCTGTTTTTCCGGGTAATCGGACCGGCCTTATGACCGGTTCAAAACCGGTCTGATTTTCACAGCACTGATATGCAAAAGTCAACAAAACTCTCTAGTGGAGGGAAAACAATTTGAACTGCTCTTTTTGGAATGGATTTGAGCCCTAAGTGTTCCTCTCTTATCCTTAAGATTCTTTGAGATAATCCGATTAATATTTCATGAGGTTTCTTTAAGTATCTACTGAACAATTGTTTGTCTTTTGAGGATTTTATATTTAAAAGATTCCTTGAGAGAATCTATGAAAATTCCATGAGGATTCAAACTTATAAGAATCTAGTTTGAGTGAATCCTTCGCTTGACCGCTAGAATCTGCAATGTTTGCATCTACTCTAATTGCCCGTTCATGCTTTGATCCGACAAATCCTACTAGCTCAACATGAGCTTTGATCCACTAATCCTACTAGCTCAACACCTGCCTATCTTGCTTGTGTGCTTATTCCACTCACTTCTACGTTGATTTTACTTGCTTAAACACCAATCATGCTAGCTCACTCTCATGTTGATTCTCACTTGCTTGCTCGCATGCTGATTTCATTGATTCTAGCACATTATAGCTAGTTTATAAATATTTGCATGCTCGATCGTTACTTCTAACGCCTTAACCTAAAATTTATGTCATTGTTGACTATTGGATCTTTGCATTCTTTGGTTTTGGTTGGACGTTTTTGCTATTTGTTGCACTTACATAAGACTCACGATATCATGTCAATTATAATAATAGCAATTTCAGAACTTTTTAGCGAATGAATCATAGGTAAAAATTTCTCTTTGGGAATTTTAATTTTAATTATTTATCATAAGAAAAGAATTGGCATCCCACTACTAAATTTCTAAAATTTGCTAAATGGTGGAAGAAAGTTGCATGAGTTATGACATGAATTTTAGGATCTATTGATTATATGATTATTCTCAAAGCTATATAAGATTGCCATAGATATGTGAAAACATTTTTAAAATGTTCATAATTAAGATTATGTGCCTATATATTTTTAATTATAATATTAGACTTGCTAGTTAGGCTCAAGGAGACCTCTTAATTCATGATTGTTATTTTGGACTTTTAAAATTTATAGAATGATTTAGTTAATATGATATACTAAAACACTATCTAAATCTTTTTTTGGCAAAGCAAAAGAGAGCAAATTTTAATGAAATTTTGTCTTGAATTTGAGGCTACTCACTACAATTCAATGTACTTTTCTTATTTGGATGTGTTTTAGAGAATAATTTTGTAAAGACCAATGTTCACAAACCATTCTTAAATAGTATAAAGTGAATGAGAATGTAGTTGCATATGCAATGTAATCGGTACAATACTTCAATTGAAAGGCTTCAGACATTTTGTGGACATCTTTGCAAAAAAATTTTGTAATTATTGTAAGAAGCTATGGCGCATGATTAAGGGATGTTGCTCTTGTCCTCAGAATTGGCAATTAAAGTCTGAACAAGCAGTCATTGTTGATTAGGCTGTTGGTTATGTAGCTATGTACAAATCAAATGTTACTCTCAAGATGGTTTAACATATGATAATTAAAGCCATATTATCCTTTGGGCTACAATGTACAAATGCACTATCTCCATCTTAGCTCATGTATTCTGAAGTATTCAATCATATAGGGCAGGTATCTCATTTATTCTTCATAATGTTTGACTATGTCATGGATCTATTCTGATTGCTAATGGTAGTTAATTATCTATTAAAGTTATTAAATATATTAATTCTTCTATGAAATATGTTCTCTTATTTCCTAAGCTTTCTACGAATCTTATTTTAGTAGGAAAACTGATTGATAATAAGTACGATGTCTGAATTTATCAGAATGATTGTATTGTATAGGATTAGGCGAGGAGAAAATACTCGTGAATAGTTGGATGACTATTTTCCTTGCATGCTATAATTTTGAGGTTCTGTCATTATCTTGTACTATAGCAAATCAACATAGTGATATATAACATAAATGATTGGTTCATTTAAACTCTATTATTTTATCTATTGTAATAAATTTTAGTTTATTAGGCAAGAAAGATCAATTTTTTTTCCATCTTTTATTTAATTGTTCAACGTGCAAAATGGGAAAAAGCAAGAGTTTTCATTAAAAACTATTTTGACTTGATGTATGAGCTACCACTCCATTTACATCTCATGCAAAAATATTCATTGAAGATTATAATAAGTATAACTGGTTTATTTTCTTTGTTAAAAATCTAAAATATTCATTATTTTTCATGAGGTTATTGCTTATGTGAAAACACAATTTTTTTTACAATGAAGTACTAAGTTTGACTCGAGTGAATATGTAACTTAACTTTCACAACTTTCTTCAAAACAAGAGAATTATTTTTAAGTGATCATGCCTTTATACACCTCAATAAAATGATATTGCTGATAAAAAAATTGTCATCCCTTAAATGTTGTTCAAACTTTATTGCTAGAATCTTCAGTTCCACTTAAATTCTGGGTTGAAGCTTTGAGTGTAATAGTCTATCCAATTATTAGATTAACCTCTCATATCATGCGGCATTTTCTTATTATCATCTCGTTTAGAAGCATCCTAACTATCATGATTTGCATGCTTTTGTTTATGATTATTTTATTTATATATTGGCTCAGGAGCGTCATAAACTATCAACTCAATTTATTACTAAATGTGCTTTTATGGGCTATAAGACTTCTCACAAAGGCTATGTTTGTTATGATCCAGGCTGCAAATGACTTCAAATCTCTTGCCTTATTGTATTATTTGAACATCATTTTTTATTCTCTATTCAACTTGAGCTTTTATTAAACAGCTAAGTTATTCCTAATTTTGTTGAATTAAATTTCAGTCTCGAAAGATTCAAACTTGAGTTTGTGTATGAAAGAAAATGCATAACTTTATCACTTCTTTTGCCAAATCCATCACTGGAGCCTTTGCAATTGAGATTATTAATTGGAATTTTATTACTACTTCTAGATTATCTTCCAAAATTTCTCATCCTCTAAATAGGCATGACTTTCACATGACATTGGCCTTGATTCCGATTCATTCATGTTAATTCAGAGGCTAGTAAATATGATTGTTGGAAAGAGATTATGATTAAAGAACTTTGAGATCTTGAGGATAATCATATGTGGAGATTATTTTAGGTCCTTCAAATATTAAAGCTATAATCTGAAAATGGCTTTACTCGATCAAAATTTTCTTTGATGGTATCCTATTCTTGGTAATAAATAAGATTATGGGATATATTATAGAAAAATTTTTACTTGTGTAGCGAAAGTGACTACAATTTGAAGAATTATCTTGATTGTTAATTCATAAGAAGCTACATAATTAAATGAATGTTAAAAATGCTTTTCTTCGTGGCAAACCTATGGAAGAAATTTACATGGCTCTTTCACTTAGTTTTTTTTTCTCTCTTATAGAAATATATGTACTAAACGTTTCTTATATAAATTTTGATCAACACTACTTTATTTCTATTTTAAAGAAAGCGATTATGATTCCTCATTATTTCTCTATAAGACATAGTGTTGTTCTTCTTTTGATTTATGTTTTGAAGTTTTTATCATTAGGACAAATTTGGCTATAATTTGTCATCTACAATATGTTCAACCGATCAGGTCACCTTTTATATGAGAAATTTGGGTGATTTTATTTCTTAGGATTAGAGGTTCACATTACTTAGGTGCTTTCCTAAATTAACATATGTTAGACTGGTACGTAACATCTAATTATTTTGGTTGGCCTTAAATACTGCATTTTCAAATATCCATTAGAAGTAAGCACAAAGTATTACAGTGATGAAGGTGATCTTCTCCAGGATTCTATTGCATTTAGACAATTGGTAGGCATCTTTACTATTAGACAATTACTTGATTGGATATTTCCTTTGTAGTTCACCAAGTAAGTCAATTTATGCAAAATCTTTGTCACTTATATTTGGCTATCATTTAATTACTCGATATGTTATTGGGACATCAAGCCATTATTTTTTTGTTCCACTCGATTCTCTTCATCTTATTGGATATAATGGTATGGATTGGGCCGAGTTTCCTAATACTTGATAGTCGGTCATAGGTCGGTATATGTTTCTTTGTTATTCTTTAGTCTCATGGAAGACTAAAAAATAACCTTTTGTGCTTGAATCATCTATTGAAACTAAATATCATATAATATTTGTAGCATGTTAAAAGATTATCAAGCTTTGTGATCTATTTGAACTTGGCTTTCCTTCTCTATATGTAGACAATTCGAGTGACATCTAAATTATTGTCAATTTGGTTTATCATGAACGGACAAAATATAGCTAAGTTTGACCATCACTCCATTCGGGAAGTCTTTACTGCTCATATTATTTCTCTTCCTCTCACTCCGACAGACTTTCAGATTGCAGATATATACATATATGAAGGTGATGACACACCAAGGTCATCAGTTTTTTTTGTAGGTAGATTGCTACTTCTTGACAAACCAACGTCAAGTTGAGGAGGATTTCAATGTGATATGCATTAGGTATTGTATCAATTGATACTTGTAAATTATGGATGGAAATATGTCTATATAATTAGTACCTATAACTATGAATTTTTAGATTTTAGGGACATAGTTAATTACTTTCATATAAGGATAGATCTAATTGAGCAAATCACTCTATTATTGCCTTATATGATACATATTCTTCTTTATATAATGAGTAGAACTACCCAGGGGATGGCAAGCAACTTGAGCAGCTATTTTTGTCAATGTAAAATTGGTAGCATTGGAAAAATCTATTAATATGATTTTAAGTATAATATAAAGACTGCTCAAACTAATTTCTCAGTTTTCAATGTTAGTTTATTTCACCTTTCTTTTGTTATAAATTGATTGTACAGTCACCATGCTAATTTTTTTAGTATTTCAGTGGAAATATGTGCTTTATCATGCTCATTTCAGTGTTCTATGGTGTGCAAATTTCTTTTTCTCTGTCATGAACAGCTGAGTAAATTCTTAGTTTATTTCCTTTTTTTATAAATTTCAATGCATTTTGTGTTCATCAGATTTTGTTTGCATAAAAATAGTAAAAATTTTGCTACAATGCTATTTTTATCATTTTTTTGCATGATTTTTTTCCCTGAACGACATAAAATCCTAAGAGTTAATGCACTGCGATGGATCTTACATTACATTTTATTATAAACGCCACATTTTATAATTAGTATTTTCTCCTTGTGTTCTACAAAAATATTTAGGATTATCCAACCTTACTCTCATATTTTCTCCTCACCTCAATTTTAGCAACGTGGAATTGAACAGCTCAACATATTACTGTCAAAATTTACACATTATCATTACTTTGAAGCTTACCTTATTTTCACATATATTAGAAAGAGCTAACTCATTCTTTACTCTGTCATGGAAAAGATATGTAAAGGATGTGTCTTGTTTGTAACTTTTTTGTGATGTTTTCTGTCAAATACTACGTTCTACCAAATACCCATTACTTGACAATTCTTTTCTTAATTGGGAGAATCCTAGATTAAGTGAATGATTGTGTTTGGACTATATGCTTTTGTTGTGATGTGTGCTCTGTGACTTCATCATTTATGTTTGCTTTTATAGCAGAACCATTATAGAACCACAGAGTTTGTTGTTGGCTTGATAATGGCCATAATATTTAGTAGCTTGCAGCAAACTTAAGCTAATCAAATCATGACACCATACTTGATGTCCTTGAGCATGATTATTTCTAAATCAGAATTTTATGGAAGAAATTATTTTTTAGGTAAGTATAATGATCAAAATAATGAGTCATATAATAAATTGATTCAATATATTGATTGTTAATAGGAAAATAAATTATTGTGTTTTTTATTAACTTATAAAGGAGGTTATTCTTAGACGTACTTGAGAATTCAATAAGTAAATAACTAACTAGAATCATGTCCTTGATTATGAGGATATCTTCTACCATAGTTTTCTATCATTATTAGGAGTCAACTAACACCTACTAAATTCTTCAATATTTCCCTTGTCACAGGATGACCCTTATTCAGGGTGTCGAAGTGTAATAGAATAGGATGACTCGATTAAACCAGATTACAGCGTTCCAACCTGTCTTCTTGAGCAACGAAGTGAAATGTGTATCTAATCAAATCATCCAAATATTCAATTCATATCTTAATTAATTAAATATCGATTAGCGTAAATCTTTAAGTTTGTAAATAAATCTGAGCTATTAAAGGCATCGATTAAAATTTTGCGTGCCCAAAAGCCTTTAATCTTTAAGCTGTAATCAAAGCAGTCCCAAACTACATCGTCTTTTCGCGAAATTTTCAGCGGTAGCGTAAAATTTACTTTGTGAGAAAGAATCTTAAAGTAATTTCGGTCTGAGCGGTAGAACGGTCGATGTATACGTATAAATTTACAAAATTGGTAAGCTGTCTTTGCGGTATGATATAATTGAAACGATATCTTTGTAGGTCTTTGCGAAATGTATGATATAAGCGAATGATATGTTGTAGGTTCATCTTGTATCGATGTCGAGGCGATGATTTTCATTAAAATCATTTCATTATATCAAATCATTTTAGAAATGTCGTTTATAATTCATGGGTTTTGACTTTACATGGGGTCGTGTCGGCTAAAAGGCGAAGGTAAAGGCGGTAGAACCATCTCTTACCTGCTGACACCAGGTTAGACGACTAACGACTCCAAATATAAAATGTCGAGTCGAGATGAATCTTAACACCGTCAGAGCTTTCTTTTATCGTGCGGATTTATAACGTGTATCATGATTTTCGCGACGTTTCACATTTATCACATTCACGTTACAACGTATTTTAAAACGTTTATCTTGCGATGAAATCGTAGGCGAACTTTATAATCGATGTCATCTGAGGTCAGTAATAAGCGTCGTTTGTATTTCGTTGATATGAAATATCATATGTCTTTCATCTGATTTATCTGAAGTGATAAAGCGATGGCATACATAGGAATGGCGAATTTCATTATGATTATGTCACGCCGATTAATACAGGTCGGTCGTGATGTCTCGATTCTCGTCTACCTATAATGAAATAACTCTTAAATACTTGGCATGAAACTCATAATTAACGGTAGTATTACGGGTTAAGCGTAATCTTACGAAATTGATATCTCGATAAGAACTGCTGAGTCATTTCGTAATCTGCTGATATTAATTCATAACTGATCAAATAAAATTAGAACAATGTCGATCCACAAACCCGTTCAATAATTACGCCTCATTAGAAAAATAGTTGAACTCCAGATCCGCATTTCAACTAAGGAAGGCTGCGGTGAAAGAAAAGGGATAGGGAAAGAAAATTAGCTACAAAATTCCCAGTTTTCCCGTCGGCCGAGCAATCCGACAGGCCGTCGGTTCCGCGGTTCAGGCGAGTAACTACATTTCCGTCGGTTCCACGGGACTTCTGATGTGGCGGTTTCAGCGGACGGCGTAGCGGTCCGGCGGTAAAGCGATTTCCGCACTTCGAGCGTCGTAGTCTATACGGGGCGCACTCCTTCGGCCGTCTGGAAGGGGGCGGACTCGTCGTCGTCAGGGCGGCCGTCGAAGCAGAGAGCGGAAATCCGTCGATCTGAAGCAGAAGGGGAAAGGAGGAATCCGATCGTGAAATGAGCGAGCAGTATGGAAGGAACGAAATAAGTGAGCAGATTGATCCAATATCACAGCGTCGAAGGCTTTAATCCATCTTGCATGCTTTTAGATGTTATAGTAATTCTTCTGATGCAAAATTAATTAGATTAAATAATATTGAATTAATTGGATATTACAATTTCCCCAAAAAATTTAGTCTCGAAATTTCTTACGAATCATTCAAAGGAAGGAAACTCTGCGCCGTCTTTTGTTCAACCTCCCAGTAAAACTTTGATTGGTGCATGCTTTTAATTTTAACGTAGGAAATTTATCATTTAGTAATCTCTTGTCAAATTTTAAAATCTTTTACGGCTCCGTCGTAAATTGAATCACGGTTGTATTTGAAACTTTGTATATGGAATCTTACTGCTGCATCGTGATCCATTTTCTCGACATTGAAATGTGATAGGCGTTGTGAATGTGCCGATTGATGGGTAAGCAGTCGTAAAGCCGTATTCGATCCTTTCGATGATTTCAAAGGTCGCATGTATGCGGGGCTCGATTCGTCAGGTGACCAAATCTTAATTCCTTTCATGGGTTTGACTTTCTAAATTCTCCGACTTGAAATTACATATTTCGGTCTTTAACGTATACTTACTGGCGGCGATCGCGACGACTTTGATCATATCTGATTAATCGATTTTCTTTGTAGGCATCAACCGACTCACGGGCCTGCATTTGTCTTTCTCCGACTGACTTAATGGAGTTACACAGACCACAATCTTTCATACGGGCCGTCGAATCTTAGATTGATACATTTATTGTAAAGCGGAATTCGATCGTGGAATATGATCTTCCGTTCATCCGAAATCCCAGAGCAGCGTAGTCTCGAATAATCTTGAACGGGTATTCTTTCGATTGTCCATCTGCGGATGAAAAGGCTTAAATGCTTGTACTCCCTCTCAATTCCTTTATGTCACGAAAGTAAATCTACCATCTGTCGAGACGATCACTTTTGTGCACAAGTCTTACAATTTCTTTAACATATAATCTGACAATTTATGAATCATACGTTTCGGGTAAGAAATGGCGGCAATTATCCACATCCAGCAGAATCTTATCCGCGGCCTTTCATCTGAAATCATAACAAAATCTATTTGCAATTTCTTCCACTTTTCGGTATATGTAATGGTATAACATGGCGGTCTTTTGACTTTCGAACTTTAATCGACAAACGACATTTAGAGATATTATTTATTCTTCTTCATACGCACCAAAATGTTGCTTTTAAATCTTTATATATTTTTGAACTACCGGATGAATAGTATATCCGATGAGCTTCGCGTAAAATTTCTTGTCTATCAGCATCAAGTGCCGTAATTGTATTCTTAGAATAACACCTGCATTCTGATAAAATTAACTACATTGTCTGGATTTGTTGATGAATTCGATATCCGCGATCAGGTTTATCACTTTGATTATCAAATAAAGTTGATTCTTGTCGATTGAGATAAATCGTATCAGAATTTTTTTAACTTGGAAGCCTCTAATTCTCGATTCGATTTTGAGTAATAATCCAGTGCATTCCGTGACTACGACTTAATGCATCGTACCATTACTTTCGCACAATCTTGAATATAAATCATAATCTTTAATAAACTCAAGTCTTCTGTCTTGATTCTTTTTGTAAAGATATATTTAAGACTCGATGATCGATAAAAATTTCATCTCACTCATATAAGTAATGTCTCCAAATTTTAAAAAAAATCACATTCTAATCATCGTGCGGGATAATTTCTTTCGTGAGGTTTTAATTGTCGAGCGTAAGCAATTACTTTATTCTGCATTAAAACACAAGCCTTTTAAAGATCACTAAATATTTGGAATCCTCGATTCGATAGAATAAAAAGCGGGGCGTGAATCTTTTTTGATTCTTGAAAATTCTTCGCATTTATGTCGTGGAATTTGATATCCTTTCTCGATAAATTAGATAGAGGCGTTCTGATATGAGAAAATCTCGACAAACTTGTAATAACCTAAGCGAAAACTACGAACTTACGTAACATTCTTTGGTCGGACCATTCTAAAATTCTTTTACTTTTTGAGGATCAGTCTCGCCCTGATAATGTGACCGCAGAAATCGGTATCATCCAAAATTCACATTTTGAAAATTTGGCGTATAATTGATTTTGTCTTATGATAACAATTCTCGGATGATTTGCATCTTTGTCGGTTTAGAATAAATAAGAATATCATCAATAAAGATGATAATGCTCCATGAGGCTTGAAAACCACGATTCATTAAGTCAAGCTGCGGGAGCGTTAGTTAAACCAAATGGCATAACGAAATTCATAGTGTACGCGGTTCCAAAATTTGTTTTAAAATATCGATCTTTAACTTTAACGCGATGATATCAGGATCTCAAATCAATTGGAAAATATGGTGGCTCCTCCGTGATCAAATAAATCATCAATCCCGGTAGTGGATACTTGTTCTTGATTGTCTTTATTTAACTTCCTATGTCAATAATCGCGCGTAGATCCTTTTTTAACAATATCTTGGTGCTCGCGGTGAGTTCTTTGGTAGAATAAATCCTGTCGATTCACGCAATTGGCCATCTACAATTGGAGATCCGTAGGAGATTTATGTATAGAAGTTGTACGGTTGTACATCAATCCAACTTACTTCGTGTTGGTGGCAACCAGTAATTCCTCCGAACACGTGAAATTCAAACAAGCGGAATGTTTTTATTTCTCCTTATTCAACACATCTAATTTGGTAGAAATACAATTTCGCTTCTTAAATATTTACTCAACTTTGCATTGTCGAAGAGAGCGGCATTCTTATCACAAGAAAAATAAAATGATTTTTCACCGGCATGCAAAATTTCACTCCTCTTAAAGATTCAATTGTTGCAAAATATTTGATCAACCAATCCATATCTAGTATAACGTCAAAATGTCTGATTGGTAAAATAATTAGTTCTGTAGGAAAGTGTTTATCTTGAATGTTAATGTCGACAACCATTTTATTTGTATTTTATCAGGAAGCGTGTCACACTCAATCGTGTGAAATAAATAATAACAATGGTAAAGCGGTGGAAAAGGAATCGAAATAAGCGAATCTGAAGCAGATCAACAGGCGAACCGAATGATCACGAAATTTTAAGCATACGACAACCGTTTGATTCCCGCGCTTTGCGGTGATAAAAACTTCGCTTGGAGGGTTGGTTTTTAGTTAAAGTTTCTCATTTTCTTGAATTGAAGGTTTCAAAATTGTGTGTTATCGGCTTCACGGCTTAAAACTTTCTTTGTTGACCCGTCCGCGATAATTGTATGATTTTATATCCTTCTTCCGATGGGCGATCGGTTGCGATCATCGACCGTCGTCGTAACATTTCGATCGTAGGATATTGACCAAATGTCGCTTTCACACTTATCACAAATAGTTTCTCCGAATTTATTTACGTCGTGTCTTAAATTCTTCTTAGAAATCGACCTTCTTTCAAAGCTTCTTTGCGTTTCTTTGCTGTAAATCAATTCTTGGAAAAAAATTCAACTCATTTTCAATTCTCTTTCAATACGAGAACTCTGATATCGAATGGTCTTATGCGTCTTAATTGATCTCGGAGCGCCGAAGAAATCATGACATTTCGCCGTATGCTTGATATAATGTGGGCGTATCCCAGAAAGAGAGGGAATTCGACTTCATCTTGCATTATAGTTTTGATCGCGAGTTAGATTGAAAAATTTGTCTTGTAAAGCAGTCGGTGATGGAGGAATAAACCAATCTTTGAATACTTTAACTCATCCCATTTGATCGAGTAATGGGTATCATTTCAAATCTTTTCCTGTGTTGAGCACGCCACCACCTTTCGCCTCCCCTTGTCTGAAAGTAGTCGATCTTCTCTTACGTTTTCAGGCAAATCATTCCATCCAAAATTTTTCCAATTTTAAGCGACCGATCTTTGCTATGGGATCAGCTCCGCGAATCTTTGTGGTTTGAGCGTTTGAAATATCGCCAAATGTTGATCCACTTCGACCAAACTCGGATCACGTCTTGCCGATTTTTCCATGATCTTGTTATCAACAACCCGGGAAATCAAGTGACTACCCCTGATTCATTCTCTACCTTCACCCTTTCAGGTTGTATTTCACTCGTTAGAATTATCTCCGATGGAGTTCGAGTCATTTAGTCTTGGGTGAAATCCTTTCGGTATTTCTTGAGCAAATTAATCTGTAATTATAAAATTATTTATTTGATACATATTTATTAATATCATCGTATGCATGAAATTAAAAGAACATGGATTCTGCAAAATTAATCGTCTTATAAATTTCTGTATTGGAACACTTATTCTAAATCGAAATCGTGCTTCAATTCTTCATTAATCTTTTTGCTCATTCTTTGCTCTACGAGACCACTTTTATGCACCCCGGATATCATTAAGGGTCGATCGAGTCATAACGAATAGGATATTCGATTAGACATTCCACCAACACGTTCGTGTTATTGCGAACGTGAAATGAAATGTGTATCAATCAAATCATGAAATATTTACTTCATATAATTAATTCATATCACAATTGCTCGAAATCTTTTCGTTTGTAAATAAATCTGAACTAAAACGTTAGTATTAAAATTTTATGCATCTGCTTTAATCTTCCCTCAAAATTGTACAAATCAACAAAAGCGATCTTAAACTTACTGCATTTCGTCTTTTCCGCGAAATTTTCAACGGTAGCATGAAATTTAAAGTTTTGTGTGAGACAATCTTAAAAGCTGATCTCTGAGCGGCGAATCGCGCATTAATACGTATAAATTTACAAAGCTGTCTTTGCGATGTAACAACGTGACAATATGTTGTAGGTCAGAAATGTAATATACGATATGTTGTAGGTTAAATCGTATCGATGTCGAGGAGCGATGATTTTTAAAATCATTTCATTCTATATCAAATCATTTTAGAAATGTCATTTATAATTCATGCGGTTTGACTTTCATACATAAGGTCGTCCACTTTACGTCGACTAAAAAAAATGAAGGTAGGCGGTAGGAGCAATCTCTACTACTTAATAGCCACGACAGGTTGGACAAACGACTCAACCTCAAAATGTCGAGTCGGGGATACTTAAGATCCTCGGCTTCATCTCGCTTTTCTTTATCTGCAGATTTCTATAACATACTCCATCACAATTTTCGACATTTCCGTTTATCATGCATTTCCGTGTTTTAAAATATTTCATATCTTGCGATGAAATCGTATCTTTACGGTTGATAATCATGTAAATCGATATCATGGAAGGTCAGTAATAGCGTTGTATTTCGTTGATATAATGAAATATCATATGTTCATCAATTTATAAGTGGTAAAGCGATGCGTATTAGGAATGAAGCGAATTCTACGATTATTACTCGCCGATTATACAGGTCTTATGTGATGTCTTCGATTCCTCGCCAACCTATAATAAAATAACTCTTCTAAATACTTGTCATGAAACTCATAACGGTAGTATTACAGGGTTAAAGCTGTAATCTTACCGAATTGATATCTCCTCATGTACTTGGGTATGACTCCAAAGTAATCTACTAACGCCAATAATTAATTACTGATCAAACTAAAATTAACAATGTCAATCCAAACTCCGTTCAATAATTACTCTCACTGCGTAAAACTCGATCCGCATTTCAACCGAAAGGTACCGAAAAAAAGGGATAGGAAAAAAATTACTCTTTTTCCCTGGTGGAGTGGGGCGGGCGTTGGTTTCGGGGCAGATTTCTGTTCTGACTGATATGGCGGTTTCCAGCAACCAGTAAATCCAGCGCGATTTCCACCTTCGAGCGCCTTGATCTACATACGCACTCTGTCCGTCCGAGGAAGGACGGCTTCGTCGCTTCTGTGTGAGCGCCGCGCAGCGATCATCTCGGCCGAGGGAAAAGGAGGAGGCGAATCATCAAAATGGAAAAGAGCTATGAAGAAATAAGTGAAACGTCGATCCAAATGCAGCGTCGAAGGCTTTAATCCGCCATTGTATGCTTAGCACGATCTTACAGAATTGCTGATAACGACAAAATTAATTAGCCAATTAGGAAATAAGCTATTGAATTAATTGGATATTACATAAGCTGTGGAGTGTATACATTTATGACCTCTAGCTTGTTGCATAGACAAGAAAACAAGAGCTGCCTTGGTGCTTTGGTAAAGTATTTGTCACTTGTTCTAATTAGGAACATGAGAAGTAATAGTTTTCTTGAAAAACATAACATTTTGTATGAAATGACAAACCACTTCATTGTTTTTGGTACGTTCCTAAAAATAAAGGTTCTAGCAATATAAAGACGATATGATTGTCACAAAATAGTCATAGAGTAATTAATGTGAAAACTAAACTCTCCTAAAATGTTAAGCCCATATCATTTGCATACAAAATGTGTTATAGTTTACCATTCAGCTTCAACACTTGATCTGGCTATAATTGTGTGTTCCTTGCTTTTTCAAGAGATTAAATTTTCTCCAACAAAGATGCAATATCCAAAGTTTGACTTTCTATTTCTGATGGTGCCAACATAATTAGAGCATTGGAGGATGGTTAATGTTTAGATGCTTGATTTAATATATAAAGAAATTTTTTTTTTGTGACGTTTTTATATGTCTACAGATCTGAATGACAATTTCTCAGTGCTTTTTCTTTAGATTTTACATGTGCTAAACTCACCAACAGAGAATGAGATGTTTGGTCTGGTAATAGTTTGTCAAATAAGTTTAGCAACTAACTTATGATATTAAGATTAATCATTAAAAGATACATCATCATTAGTCATGGTTTGATTATCTATAGGTGTATTAGTAGGTTACAATCATGGAAAACCGTTTCTTCAAGTAGGTTAGTAGCATATTTTCTTTGAGAGGAAGATATTTCCTTCTATTATAGAAAAACTCAATGCCAAGGAAGTACTCAAGTCATCCCAGATCTTTCATGACAATAATTTTATGAATGGTGTTTTACCTTATAGATATCGTGATGGTCACTTATTGTGCATAAGATGTTTTCAACATAAATAAGTATATGTATTCTTTAGAAGTATATTTGATGGAAATAAAGTGATGCGTAATGCTGCTCAAAGATCAATCTAATCTAAAACATTACATCATTTGTTAAATCAGGTGTGTGGACTTTGTTTGAAGTTATAAATGACTTTCTTGAGAAGACGTACAGTTCTTCCCCTTAGTAACATAACCTGTGAGGTTGCTCCATATAAATAGTTTGCTAGCTTCTTACAAGTCATCATAAAGGAGTGTATGACTAACATCCAATTGTAGCATAAACTAACTTTGATTGATGACCAAAAACGTTAGAATTCAAATAAAGTTAAAGAACACCAATAATAAGAAAAGTGCCAAAATAATCAACCCATGGATTTTGGGTAAACCATTTGAAAATTAATTAAGCATTGTAGTGATCATTCATCCCATCTAGATGAAAATTTATATTGAAGAACCATCAATAGGCAATAGGTTTGATCATAAGAGTGGGGCATTCTTATCCCATGTATGACGACTGAGAAGAGCATCTACTTTGATTTATATGACTTGTTTTCATTAAAAATGTTATAGTACATCTTGATATATCTTGAAAATAGTTACAGATGTTAGAGTTTAGACAAAATTTTGAGAAAAATTAGATAGTTGATCAAATGGATAAGACTAAATGGGGTGAACAGTATGTGCCTTTCTACCTACCTAAAGGGCAATAAGAAGTCATAGGTCAATTGTCTTATCAGTCAGTAGATGCCTTGTTGATTCTGATGATGTGATGGGAAATGTTGTCAATGGTGGAGGTCTAGGATGAAGAGAATATACCTATAAAGGTGTAGAGCTAGGAAGATGATCTAGTGGTGAGGAGGGCTCAAAATCAGAGGATAAAGAAAATAATGACATTGGTAAAAGTATATAGTCATTTGGTAAGTGGATTATAATTTTGATAATCTTTTTGAGTATGAGATTAACTTAAAATGTTGCATAAAAAAACAAAATAAGAGGTGTCTGGTGAGTGAAATGCATGAATAAAATATGTACAACCAAAAGCTTGTGGGGTAAGAGGAAAAGGTGGTTGATCATAATAAATAATAGAGATGAGTGTGTTATTGTTTAGCTAAGATAGCTGGCAATTAAGATACTGTTCCCCAAAAACTAACAAAAAACATTCAATTGAATCATCAATTTTTTGGCAATGTTAAAAAGGTGAAGAATTTTGCATTCAACAATATTATTCTATTAAGAGTTATAAAGACATGCATTCTAATGAATAATATCATTAACAGAATAAAATGTTTAAAAGTGAGATTATAGGAATTCTAAAGCAATAGTAGTATATACTGCTTTGAAGAAAGCACAATTTGGCTTCTATCTCTTGATAAAAAATAGAAAAGCTTGAAAAATCTAGAGTACTAAACCCATATGGGTTGCAAAAATTGTCAATGGAAGTTATAAAAAAAGTGGAGGCCTTGATGTACTGATCAAGTTAGGACCTAAAATGTCTGAGTATATGAGTGAAATGACATATGATGGTGTTTACTCAGAGCACATATATGATAGTCAAATTGTAGTATAGTGAAGTACTAGAAACAAATTCTTAAAGTCTGCCGGGAGGAGGATTACCTAGTTGACAATGCAATGAGATTGAGTAATGATTGATGAAAGAGTGAGTGCATTAGTAATATACCCCTCCAACTTCAATATCACCAGAGAATGAGAGTCATACTACAAAGATATACAATATAAGAGATATAATAAAATACAATGAAGTAATTGTAAGCTCTAAATTATTATAAAGATAATAATAATTTTATCATAATTAATATGCATATATATTATAAAATAAATATAAGGATAAAATATCATGGGTTATTTATCATTACTTGTAGCAATCATGACATGGTAAAATTATTTTCATTTAAAATGTTTGGATTCAGAATTGCAAATTTTACACTCAGGTTTTTATTGTTTTGAATGCCTCAGGGGCTAAATTAAATAAAGTCATCAACATAGAAGTTGTGAAAATTTTTGTTAACTTTCCAAAATGTATTGTGAACTTAGGATTTAATTAACAAATAAGAAAGTTATGATCAAAATACTAAGATGTAGTAAACATCATCCAAATGCAGAATTATAAATATTGCTTTTGGTTTTTTTGTATTTTGAAGAATTTAAAGATTGAATTAAATAAAGTTTTCAACATAAAAGTTGTGAAAATTTTTGTTAGCTTTCTAGTACGTATATGAACTTAAATTTTGGATAAAAAAATGACAAATAATGATCAAAATACTGAGTGGTGGTCAATATGTCCGAATTTATAAATTTGATTTATTTTTAAGTATGATTATGTAAGTTTAATGGTGATTAAAATGGATAATAAAAATTAAATATAAATAATATTAATTATATGAATTAATATAATATAATGATTTAATATTATAATTAATATATGATTTATTAAAAGAAAGTATGGCATGAAGTATGGAGAAAACAAGGGTGAATATGATAGGCTAGTTTGGGTGACAAGAGAATAAATTAGGGGAAATTGACTGACTTTGGGAAGCTTATTCCTTCGGAAAACACTAAGGAAAAATATAAGTGAGTGCTGGAGAGGAGAGGAGAAGGAGAAAAACAAGGCTAAGGTTCTATTTAGTAAGCTTGTGAAGGCAATTTTCTTAGAGATTTTATTCATCAAAAGGTAGGATACTAATCTTTTATCTTAGAATCCATTAAATAGTTTTCTTTCATGATGTTTAAGAGATGATTTGTGATAGAAAGCAAATTCTTATGAGGATTTTAGTCATGCTTAATAGAGATTATTTTTGTTAATGAAAATAATTTTCACATGATGAACTAGTTACATTTTTTTACATGTAGTTTTATGTTAACTATTTATAGCATGCTAATTTTTCTTTGACATTTGATTTAGTTCATGTCATATTTTATCATTAGTATAATGAACCTTACATGATTGGTAAGCAAATGATGATTTATGATATAAATATATGAAAATATTTTGGGTGTTATATGAGTATCATGTATTATATTGAGCTAGTCATAAATATGTAAATCATTTGATGTTTTATGTCCATGGCATATTGATGCTTTATGAAACCCTAATCTAATTTATAATATATTTCAATATTTTAATGATGTAGCTTTCATAGTCAGCAACTAGTTTATGATTTATATTGCACATACATAAATAAATTCATGATATTATGTAACTATGTAAAGTAAATTCCTTCTTGATTGAATTTTTTATATGCTTGTATTATATTTTTAGTAATATGTAAATTTATATGAATTATTTATGATGTGATCATTAATTTAGATACATAATTTTAAGAAGAAAGTAAAAGGGCATTTAATATATGCTTAAATTATGACTTGCTATTTTATGTAAAGAATAGCATGCATTATACATATATACATATATTTAATAAATGATAAATCATGCAAAGGATTGAAATGCATGCGTATAATGAAAAGATGGCTAAATGAACGATTCATAGTTGGGTGAATCCAAAGATTATCCTTGTAGGGGGACAAACTAACAAGCTGGTCTAAATGAATGAAAGAGAACAGACAGAGTGTTCTCTATATGATATAAATGAGAATAAATGAATATACATGAGTTTGGGTAATGTATATAAATGATATAAGGTGAATATGATGCCTACGAGCAATATGGGGATGATTTTATTCATGATGAAGAAGACCTACTGTGCAATTACAGCTTTAATGTTTACATAATACAATATAAATCCAACCATTAATTAAAAAATAAGAATATTTATATGCATGTTATGATATCAATTATAAAAAAGTTTAATGTATCATTTCAATATGTAATATTAGTGAATCAAGAATATGCATTAAGCTTATGAATAAAAATGATAATATTTTTCACGCATTTCATGATGTGCAAACTGATTTTAAAAGATTGATAAGTATTATTCCTTTTAATTATAAATATAGCAAGTATTCATATCCTATGTCTTTTATTATGATGAATTCTTTGATAAGGTTTGCGTAGCTACAAGTATTAATCATTTCAGGTAAAAGAAAGGAGCAGATAAAATAAATGTATGTTCTTATGAATAATATAAGTTATGCTGAATATATATTCTTATGTAAAAATAATGACGATATGATCACATATATGTAAGATTGTGTAGCCCTTTTCATGTTCTGATCTTATGAATTGTGTTATTGAAAGACTTAAGTTTTTATTTGATATACTTATGGATTTAGAATGATTATGTATAATGAATTGATGATTCTGGATTTTGGAGGGATAAATAATTTTTATTTTTCTGGGTTCAAATGATGTTATGAATATTTAAAATATGATGTAAATGAATATCATCTTCCTCAAATTTCTCCACCTTAACTCTTATAATGTAATAAGGTTTCGATTATATGGCTTGGGGTATAACAGTAAGAACAATGAATATATAATAAATTTAGAAGAAATTGTGCGACATAAAACATCATAGCAAGAGAGTTGGTGAAGTCATATTGCTTTTTTTAGAGATGAGAGAGGGGGGTCTATTGATCACAAGCATGAGAGGAAGGGATATCATATGGAGAGAGGAGAAAAAGTTGCAATTACCTATCATGCAAGAAGGTGCACTTGAATCTAAAACTCAAGAGATATCTAAGGAGATAACAGTAACTAATTGAGATGAGGAAATAATAGAAATGCTTAAGTATTTTGAATAAAGTGATAATATTCCTCTTGAGAAATCATGACAAACCAAAGGAAGCAATAGTAGTAAAATAGCCATTTGTAGGTGTATATGTTTAGAAGGAATGTTAGTAGGTGAATGATCAAATTTGGTCCATCATATCTCTAAAGATGATCATTGTGATCACTTCGACAATGAAGAGGAAAGGACTTCTTCCACAACCAACTCCAACATTTGCGTACCCTCCACAACCACAACTACTATGGTGCCTAGTAGTGAGGAATGTTTGATTAAAGGATGATGGAGAGAGTGAGATGATATTTGGTTATGTGAATAACTTGTGAGAGAGCGGTTGCAAGATTGTGCATTATGGAATCAACCATCAATTGAGATTAGACGTGTTGATGGGATGGATGAAGGCTAGAGAGAAAATTTAGCAACTATGAATTCCTTATTTTGTTATTATTTGTAATATCCAATTAGTGAAGAGGGGGGAAATTGTAATATTCAATTAATTATTTCCTAATTAATTTTTGTTTAAAATTATAATCTTGTAGCATTAGGGGTTGTAGCATGCATCGGATTAAAGCTTCGACGTGTATGGTTGGATCCCTCCGCGACTTCTATTTCATTTCCTTCCACCGCTCACCCGGTGCTTCGCTGCGGTTCCTTCCTCGGCCCGGCGGACCACTCCGTGACGAACGCATGAACGCCGCTTCCTTCCCTCGGCGTCGGCTTCGTTCTCCCTCGGCGTCGGCTTCGGCAAGGAGTGCCGCCTCCGTGGTGCGGTGCGCGTGCTTTGGAAACCGGTCGGCCTTTGCTAGATCTCGCCTTCCCCTTTGGCCGTCGACTTCAGGAGCCGTAACCTCAACCGCCTGGAATCGACGTCTGGCGCGGATCCGCGGGGAAGTGAATCGATCAGAGGAGGCGATTTAAAAGGAATTTGGGTACGTTATGCAATCCATTTTCTAAGTAATTGACTTGGGTTGTGGGGAGGAAATATGCAAAATGTGTGTGTCGTAGTATGAATGCGTTAATTTTTCAAACAAGGAATCTTATTACCTTTATGTTAATTTAAATGGTGTATTGACATTAGGAGATTACCGAGTCTCAGGTATTTGAAAACATGAGGAGATATCAACGTAAGATTGGGTTAATTATGAGTTTCATTTATGAATTTCATGTATTAGAAATATTTAGAAGAGTTATTTCATAATAGGTTGTGTACTGGGATGAATCGAGGGGAATCACGACGACTTAACGAGGTGAGACATACTTTTGTAAATTCGGTTTCTTATGTATGCCATTGTTTTCGACTTGTATAAATTGTATGAATGTGTGATAGTTACGTATGTTGAATGCATATATAAATGTTGATTCTTGGCCTTTGCATGATTAATGATTCTGATGATTACTGGCCTAGTTCGATTGATTTCATTGAATATAGAAAGGTTTGAAACGTTAAATGCGTAATGTGATAAGAAATGTCGAAAAATTGTGATAGGAAGGCATATTACGAATCTGCAGGCGGAGTTCGACGAGATGAGCCGTGATTAGGGGATCTTAGTATCCCCGACTCTGGTATTTTGAGGTTGGGGTCGTTAAATTTGTCCACGGTGTCCAATTAGGTATGTAGAGTATGATTTTCTACCGCCATACTTTTAGTGACGGTGTGGCCTTTTATATGAAGTCAAAACGATTATAAATGACATTTCTAGAAAATGATTTGATATTGAATGATTTAATGAAAATTACGCTCCGACATTGACATTGATCTGATATGAACCCGTATTATTCGATTATATTATTACATCTCTACAAAGACCTCCGTATATTGTTGATTCGTTGTTACATTCAGATAGTTTACCTACAGTTTTATCAGCTTTGTAAATTTACATATGCGCGATTGTTCTTGTCTTGTCGAAACTACTTTAAGATGCTTGTCTTGGCTTTTAAACTTTTTATCTGGTTGAAAATTTCGGAAGAAAAGGCAATTTGGGTAGAAAGTAGTCTTTTTGTTGAATTGTATAGTTTTGGGAAGCTTAAAGAACTTTTAGTGCGTCTGAATTAAATGTCTTTTTCTTTCGTATTTATTCTACAAAAGATTTGCTTGGTAATTGTGATATGAATTAAGTTAAGTAGTATATGAATTGAAATAGTTTAGTGATGATTTGATTAGATACCTTTCACTTTTTCGTTCGAAGCGAGTTGGAGCACGGTGGAATCTGTCGTCAATCGAAATCCTATTATACACTTCTGCAATAAAGGTAGAGGGGTCATGCAGGGGTGTAATGACGAAAAGATGGTATCGAAATAAGGTTGAGAACGATGAAGCGATAGTAGGAAGCATGATTTGGACTTAGGGATAAGTGTTGAATTGATCAATACAGAGCTATAGGACGATTAATTTTGGGTTAGGAATCCATATGTTCTTAATTTCATGAATGTATGATATCTAATAAATATGTATCATATAAATACTTTTTATAATTATAGATTAATTTGCCTAAAGAAATGCCAGAAAGGTTAGAGGGTATCCTACAGGATCTAAACCTGACACTCGAAGATAATTAACGAGGTGAAATACTGACAGAGCAAGTGGTGAAGGTAGATCGATGAATTGCAGTAGTTGATTGATTTCTAGGTTGTTGATAATTTGCTATGGAAAATCACTGGCCAGGACAGTCGAGTATGGTTTGAAGTGGACCAACATTTGAGATATTTCAAACATTCAAACCAAAGCATTCAAGGGAGCCGGTGATCCTATGGTGGGAAGATTGACTTAAAATTGGAAAAATTCTGGATGTAATGATTTGCCCTGAAAACAGAAGAGTGGCTACTTTTGTAGAAGGGAGGCGAAGGTGGTGGCGAGCTCAACATAGGGAAAGATTTGAAATGATACCCATTACTCGATCAAATGGGATGAGTTTGTCAAAGTATTCAAAGATTGGTTTATTCTATCGTGACTTGCTTTCAAGACAAATTTTTCAATCCCAACTTCAAGGCTCAAAACGATGCGATATGAAGCGAGTTACTCTCTAGATATACATTATATCGATGCGAAGAAATGTCAGATTTCATCGAGATCAATTGATCGCATTACTTTGATATCAGTGAGTTCGGTGTTAGTTGAAAAGGAAGAATTGAAAATGAGTTGAATTTTTCCAAAACAACGATTGGGATTCTGGTGACAAGAAACTTTGAAAAAGGCCGATTTGCCTAGAGAAATTTAAGTTTGATGATAAACAAATTCAGTTGGAGAAACCTATTTGTGATAAGTGTGAGAAAAGACATTTTTATATATACGATCGAGATCTTCTACGGTAATTGAGATTGGGGATTACCAGCCGATGGAGAAGAAGAAAGACATAAAATCATACAATTATCGGGGGCAGTCAAAATAAAATTTTGGAAGCCGTAACACACAATTTTGGGAAACCAATTCAAGAAAAGGAGAAACTTGAGCGAAAAACCAACCCTCCAGGTAAAAGCAAGAGTTTTCTATCACTCGCAAGAAGCAAAGAATCAAATGAAGTGGTGTCGTATGCTTAAAATTTGGATCATTTAGGTTGATTCGTTTGATTAGGTGCCATTCGTTCATTCCTTTTCCCTTACCGGTTGATACTATTTATTTCATACATGTATTGAATGTGGTCATGATTGTTTGACAAATTTTATTACGTACTACTATGACCCTCCACTTTTGCATCGGGACTTGGGGCCTGATGGTTGATAGAAAAGTTCCACTTAAACTTAAGGAAAATTTTATAAGATGGTGGTAAGACTGATGACTTATAGTGCGAATGTTGGCCAATAAAGAGAAGCATAAGGCCAAGTTAAGTGTTACTGAGATGAGGATGCTTAGGTGGATGAGTGGCTTTACTCTTAGAGATAGAATGCAAAATGAGTATGTTAGGAAAAAGTTGGAGTAGCTCAGGTGGTAGATAAGATTAGGGAGAGTCGCTTAGATGGTTTGGCCACTTAAAGCGGCGTCCATGACCAGGAGAGTAGATGCATTAGATTTTATATGTTAAGAAAGGTAGAGGTAGACCTAAAAAGACTTGGTTAAGATGTATAAAAATGATCTTAGTATCTTGAATTAGATGAGAATTTGACACATAATGGGACTGATGGAGCGAAGGATTCATGTAAAAGACCCTAGTGGGATTAAGGCTTGTTGTTGTTGTTGTTGTTGTTGTTGTATGTATTGAATGTGGTAATGCCTTCTAGTGATAGTTTGAATACAAATAGGAAATGTGTTGTTGGCATTAACATTCAAGATAAGTTTCTACGACTAATTATCTTACCAATCGACATTTTTGGCGTTATCTTGGTATGGATTGGTTGATCAATATTTCAATTGAATCTTTGGAAGAGGAGAGTGAAATTTTGCATGCACGGTGAAAATCATTTTATTTTTCTTGTGATAAGAATGTCGTTTCTTCTTTGATTAGTGCAGTGAAGTTGAGTAAATATTTAAGAAGCGGTGAAATGGTATTTCTAGCCAAATTAGATGTGTTGAATAAGGAGGTGGTTGAACTGAAAAACATTCCAGTTGTTTCGGAATTTCCTGATGTGTTTCCGGAGGAATTACCAGGGTTGCCACCAACTCGAGAAGTAGAGTTTGGGATTGATGTACAACCAGTACTTACATACATAAATCTCTACGGATGGCTCCAAGAATTGCGAGGAATTGAAGTGCGATTGCGAAATTGACAGAAAGGATTTATTCAACAACTCACCTGAGTGCATATTTGTTAAGAAAAGGATGATTACATCACGATTATGAGGAGTTAAATAAAGTGACAATCAAAAACAAGTATCCACTTCAGAAATTGATGATTTGATCAATTGGAGGAGCCAGTATTTTAAATTGATTTGAGATCGGATATCATCAAGATCTTGATATTGTTAAAACTTTTGGAACCGGTATGGACATTATGAATTCCTTGTTATCATTTGGTTTAACTAATACTGCGGCTTTATGGGCTTAATGAATCGTGTTTTTGGCCTTGGTGGGTTTGTTATCATCTTTATTGATGATATTTTGATTTATTAAAGCGATGAAGAACGTATCATCGTCGAGTTGTTTTAGAATTGTTAAGACAAAATCGATTATATGCAAATTTTCAAAATGTGAATTTTGGATGCGTAGCGTCGCATTTAGTCACGTGCTCGGCGAAGAGTTTGTTGATCCTCAAAAAGTCAAAGCAATTTTAGAATGGTCCGCACCAAAGAATGTTACTGAAGTTCGTAGTTTTAGCGTTATTCGGAAGTTTGTCAAGAGATTTTCTCGTATTATATGTATCTAATTTATTGAGAAAGGATATCAAATTCGATAGACTGAATGTGGCGAGTTTTCAATTGAAAAGCATTTGACCAAGCTTTTATTTATTCCAGGCGAGGATTCCAAATATTTAGTGATGCATCTTTAAAGGCTTGGGTTGTGTTTAATGCGAGCAGAGTAATGCTTATCTTGAGACAATTAAAGCCTCACGAAAGAAATTATCCCGTGCATGATCTAGAGTTAGCAGCTGTGGTTTTTGCTCTTAAAATTTGGAGACATTACTTGTATGGAGTGAAATGCGAAATTTTTACTGATCATCAGAGTCTTAAGTATATCTTTACACAAAAAGAATTGAATCTAAGACAAAGAAGCTTGAGTTTATTAAAGTATGATTTAGATATTCGATTATTGTCAGAGCTAATGTTGGTGGCGACATTAAGTCCATGAAGTAAATGCCAGTTGGGTTATTACTCAAAGTCGAGTTGATTAGAATTAGAGGCTTCTGGTTGGAAGTTAGAAAATTGATGTCTTGGACATTTATCTCGATTGATAGTCGTCCTTTATTTGTGATCAAAGCGCAACTAGATCGTGGATATCAATTCATTTGAACAAATCAGATTAGTCGAATTTTGATGATCAGAGGGTATTATCCGGAAGAATTCACAATTATGGGTACTTGGTGATGCGGTGTTGAGACAAGAAATTTTACAGGAGGCTCATCAGGCGGGATATACTATTCATCCAGGTAGTTCAAAAATGTATAAAGATTTAAAAATAACATTTTGGTGGTGGGTATCGAAAGACATACGAATATGTACCAAATGTCGCTGTCAGTTGTTAAAGGCGAGCATCGAAGTGGATTATTTACGGTCATTACCTATCAGTGGAAGTGGGAAAGAATTGCTATGGATTTTGTTATGGGATTTTCTCAGTTGTGATAGTATATGTCGTTGGATAGATTGACCAAGTCATTTCATTTTACCCAAAAGACATTATTGATAAATTGTCCGATTATATGTTAAAGAAATTGTAAGGCTTGGTGTACCAAAAGTGATCGCTCGGCAGATGGTAGATTTACTTTTATGGAAAGGAATTGAGAGAGCTTGAGCACTTAAGTACGACTTTTCATCCATGGTGATGGGTCGAAAACAATTCAAGTCTGAAGATTTGTTGAGGTATGTGTTTTAGATTTTGAGGTAGGCAGGAAGATCATATTCTATGATTGAGTTTGCTTATAATAATACCAATTGAAAACCGTATGAAGCATTGTATGGTCGAAAGTGTAGAACTCCATTAAGTTGGATCGAAGTGGGAGAAAACATTTGTGGTCAGAGTTGGTTGATCAATTACGAGAAAATCGATTAATCAAAGATAGATTGAAAGGCTCGGGATCGTGAAGCGACTTAAAGCATGAAAAAATTTCAAGTTGGAGAATTTGTATTTTTGAAAGTCAAACCATGAAAGGAATTAGTAGATTTGGTCGGAGGTAAATTGAGCAGTACATGGGGACCTTTTGAAATCATTGAAAAGATCGGCTATCTTACAGGCTTGCCTTGCATTATTGAGACATTCACGTCTTTCACATTTCAATGTTGAGAAAATGGATCATGAGATCTGAGCAAGATTTCATATACCAAGTTTGAAATACAACCATTTGACTTATGCATTGGGCCAGGAAAAGATTTTAGAATTTGATGTGAAGAGATTACGAAATAGACAAATTTCCTATGTTAAAATTAAATGGAAGCACAGACCAATCAAAGAAGCTACTTGGGATTGAACAGAGATGAGGCAGTTTCCTTCCTGTTTGAATGAGTCAAGAAATTTAGGAGGCAATTTTTTTGTTAAGAGGGGAAATTGTAATATCCAATTAGTTAAGGGGAATTGTAATATCCAATTAATTATTTCTAATTAATTTTGTTTAAAAACCCGTCGTTCTTGTAGCATTAGGGGATCATACGCATCGGATTAAACCGACGCGTGTATGGTTGGATCCCTCCGACTTCTATTTCATTTCCTTCCCTACCGGCCTCGGTCCTTCCATTGCGAGTTCGTTCCACCGACTTCGGCGTGCTCGGATGAAACCGAGCCGCTTCCTTCTTCCCCGGCGTCGGTCGGCCGTTCTCCACCGGCGTCGGCCGGTGAGTGCCGCCTCAGGTGGCGGTATGGCGTGCCGATTCGCGGAAACCGGCGGCCTCGCTGGACGCCGATCTGCCGCCGCCCGCAGCAGCCGCCCGTCGACCGAGCCGTAACCCTCGCCAACCGCTTGGAATCGCAGGTGGCCAGATCCATGCGGGGAGTTCGTGAATCGATCGCATACGAGGCGATTTAAAGGAATTTGGTGCGTTATGCAATCCATTTTCTAAGTAATTGACTTGGGTTGTGGGAGGAAATATGCAAAATGTGTGTGTATTAGTATGAAATCGTTAATTTTTCAAACAATCTTATTACCTTTATGTTAATTTAATCGGGATGTATTGGCGTTAGGAGATTACCGGTCGCTTTAGTATTGAAAACATGAGGAGATATCAATTTGGTAAGATTGAGTTAATTATGAGTTTCATTTATGAATTTCATGTATTAGAAATATTTAGAAGAGTTATTTCATAATAGGTTGTGTACTCGAGGATGAATCGAGGAGCACATCACGACATTGACTTAGACACTGAGGTGAGATATACTTGCTAATGTAAATTCAGTTTAGCATTATGTATCTACGTATAAATTGTATGAACGGAATGATGGTTACGTGTTGATATATATAAATGTTGATTCTGCACTGCATTAATGATTCTGATGATGAAAGTAGGATTAATTTCATTGGCATATAGAAAGGTTTGAAACATGTTAAATGCATAATGTGATAACGAGAAATGTCAGAAAAATTGTGATAGGAAGGCTATATTACAGAATCTATGAGATAGAAAAGTTCACGAGATGAGTGATTAGAGATTTTAGTATCCCTCAGCATTTTGAGGTTAGTCGTTAAATTTGTCAAATTTGGTGTCGGTATTAGGTATGTAAGTATGGTTCTGCGCTACCTACTGTTTTAAAGCCGGCGGGCGGGGTGACCTTTTATATGAAGTCAAACCTATCAATTATAAATGACATTTTAGAAAATGATTTGATATAGAATGAATGATTTAATGAAAATTACTCTCGACATTGGCATTGTCTGATATGAACCTCAATATTATTATATTATTTACATCTCTACTGCCTATTGTTGATTGCGTTATTACATTCTTGCGGTTAGTTCTACAGTTTACCGACTTTGTAAATTTACATATACATTCGCGATTTCTTTCATCTTTGTTTACTTTAGCGTCTTTCTCAAAGCTTTTTTTTATGATCTTCTGGATTGAAAATTTCGGGAAAAGGCAATTTGGGTAGAAGCTAGTCTTTTTGTTGAATTGTATAGTTTTGGGAAGAGGATTTTGGATCGTAAATTAAATGTCTTTAGTTCTTCGTATTTATTCCTTAAAGATTTCTTAATTGTGATATGAATTAAGTTAAGTAGTATATGAATTACAAATAGTTTAGTGATGATTTGATTAGATACACCTTTCACTTGCTGGATTCTGCGACGTTGGAGCGTGTGTGGAATCGTATCCTAATCGTATCCACATACCTGATTGATTCCTAGAATAAAGGTAGGGGGTTATCTGGGGTGTGACATTATTGGCCTTGGAATTAATAGTACAAGGTTTATAATAAATAACTCATCTTACTAGACTCGCTTGGTGTTTTAATAATCCTAAATGGTGATCATTCTATCAAGAGAGGCCATAGTACAAAGTATAAACTTTGATGATGTTTTTTTATATGAAAGTTAAACAAAGGTAATCCCACACAACTTTGATAGTCTCATGAACAATGTAGTGGAGCAATAGAAGGATCGAGTCTATTTGGTAGCTAGTACAACCAACATAATTAGATGATGTCATCATGAGTTAAAGGGGGTACATCAATTGAGATTGTTTATCATAGGAACAAACAAGAAACTAAATTATATGTAACCTCAAGAGATACTTGATAAACATTGAATTTAATAGATATAGCGATGGTGGAGAGCTTCACTTCATGTATATGAGATTAAGAGGTCATGATATTGTGTAAGATAAAGATTAAGTGAAGAAAAGAGTTCAACTCATCAACAACAAAATGTTGAAAAGCAAAGAAGAACAAAAGAGTAGTGAGCCTCATGGGAAGGTAGCAAGTAAGAGCATGTCAGTGCAAGCAAAAACAAGATTAGTGAGTCTGATGGTTAGTCCTATTAGTTGTGTCATGCAATGAGTATAAATGAGGCAACAATGATGCAATCATTCGAGGGAGGTATTGGTTGTTAGTGATTGCAATCGAGGCTTTGGATGGTATAACAAGATGCAAGCACTTGGGGTAGGCATGAGACACGAGTGAAGCATTGGGATAGATATGTATAAGAAACATTAGAACGATTGCAGGCTGAGTTTGATATAAGTGCAAGCGATGATTGGAGTGAACATGATAAAAGTCTGAGTGGTTTTACTACAGGAAGTGGTCAATCATAATGATGTGAGGTCGTGTGTAGATGATGATTGATTGCAAAATTCAAGAGAGATGGATAAATTATAAAGATCACATGTGGGGAGTGGAGTAGCGATGATGATGTGTGCAGAGGATGAGCGAGTATGTTACATGAGATTAGGAGGATGGTTAAGGTTTTTCTACTTTGATACCTTATTTAAAGTAAAATAAATTTTTGTCTTACTAACTTGTAAAAGGGCTAATAAATAGACTTTTAAGAAACTAAAAATAAATAACCAGAATTATATCCTCAATTCTGAGATTATATACTGCTATAATCTCGTAAAATTACTAGAAGTCTATTTACACCAACTAAATAAACCAATAATGATTATTTCTAAAGAAGATGCATGAAGGTACAAACTTTAAATTCATATGAGATGTCTATTTGGAGAGTGAAAAATGATATTACAATGATTTGACGAATAAATCTTTTTGACAAAATTTTGAAGGTTAAGTGGATGATAATTGATTGGAGAAAAAAATATTTTGATGCAAATCTTTAAGTAGAAATACTATATTCAAAGATGTGATAATTTTAGAGAACTTAAATTTTTAAGCCATTCAATGAAATCATGAGAGTAAAAAATATAAACTTGAAAAAATTGCATTGGTATCAGATAATTATTTTAGTTTCATGCTAGGAATATCGGTCATGAAAGTTATTTTTATTAGCATAACTAACAGGAAAGTATAAGAATTAGAGAAACAATCTTTATTTATCTCGAAAAAGCATATAATCGAGTGCTAAGATAATTTATTTGGATTGAATCAAGAAAAGTATATGCAAGTTAAAGATAATGTTGAAACTATTAAAGATATGTATGGCTGGGCATTACCTAGTATTATTAATACATGCAAAGTGGCTAAGGAGTTTCCATTTATAAAAATATCATATGGATGCCATTGAATCCATATTTTTATAGTAGTTATTAAGTTTCTTATGAAGAGTATTCAAAAAATAAGATACTTTGGTTTATACTTGCAGAAGCGGCACAGTTTTAACCATTGTTACTCAAATAAGTGGAAAGCTAGAGCAATGAAAAAAAGATTTATAATAGGTCCCTTAAGTGGAAAATTGATTATTAGATAATATGTAATTTTAGTGTGTTAATATTAACAATCATCAAAAAAATATTATTAAAAGACAAATGATATGTAAGTGTGATATGTTTAAGTATTCATTGATTTATAAGGCAAAAGTATGATAGGTGGTTAAAATGGATTATGCAAGAAAAGAATATTATAGAGACTTGAGGTAGACTTTGTAAAACTTCAATTAGGCTTGCAATGTTGTGTGGAATCTAAGTATTAAATTGTAAAATAAATCATTGATAGAAAATTTTGTATAGTGAAAATAAGAATATTAAGATAGATACAACAACAACAAGCCTTTATCCCACCAGGTGGGGTTGGCTATATGAATCATTCTTCTCCATCGTGTCTTATTATGTGTCAAATTCTTATTTAATTCAAGCATATTAAGGACTTTTTTTATACATCTTAACCAAGTCTTTTTAGGTCTACCTCTACCTTTCTTAACATAAGTCAAATCTAATACATCTACTCTCTTAACCGGGTCATTGGACGATTGCTTTATATGGCCAAACCATCTAGGCTCTCTCTAATCTTATCTTATTTGGAGCTTCTAACTTTTTCCTAAGCATATGATTTGCATTTTATCTCTAAGAGTAAAGCCACTCATCCACCACGAGCATCCTCATCTCGAACACTTAAGTCTTATGCTTCTCTTTATTATTATTAACATTCATAAATCATTGCAGGTCTTAATACCATCTTATAAAAATTTTCTTTAAGTTTAAGCAGTACTTTTCCATCACACAACAAGCAAGATGCATTCCTCTACTTCAATGATCCAACTTGAATTCTACTAATAACATCTCCATCTATTTCACCATCATTTTAAACAAGAGAGCCTAGATATCTGAATCCTTCACTCTTTTTAATAACTTATTCACCCAATATCACAACACTATTACTAGAACTTCTACAATTAAAATTACACTCTATATATTCAGTTTTAGATCTACTTAAACGAAAACCTTTAGACTCTAAGGTTGACCTCCATAATTCAAGTTTCTCTTGTACTCCCACTCTTGTCTTATCAACAAGAAAAATGTCATCAGCAAAAAGCATACACCAAGGTACATCTTCCTGTAAATGCCTAGTAAGAACATCATAATTAAAGCGAAAAGATAAGGGCTTAAAGCCGATCCTTGATGTAATCCAACTGAAATAGGAAAATATTTTGTTAATCCTCCTTGTGTTTGGACTCAAGTAAGAGCTCTAGTATACATATCCTTAATGACTCGAATATAATCAATATTAACTCCTTTCTTTTCTAGAACTCTCCGGAGAACATCTCTTGAAATTTTATCATAAGCTTTCTCTAAATCAACAAATATCATATGTAGATCCTCTTTACTTTCTCTATACTTCTCCATCAAACCTCTTAACAAATGTATAACATTCATAGTAGATCTACCTGACATGAAACCAAACTGATTTTGAGAAACTTTTGTATCGCATCGTAACTTATGCATAATTACTCTCTCCCATAATTTTAATGTATGACACATTAACTTAATTCATCTAGAATTAGCACACTCTTGTGCATCACCTTTATTCTTAAACATATGAACCAACAAACTCTTTCTCCACTCGTCTGACATCTTTTTAGTCTTTAAAATAATATTAAAAAGATTTGTAAGCCAAGAAATTTCTTGCTAAACATTTTCACACTTCTATTGGAATATCATCAGGTCCTACTGTTTTTTCATACTTCATTTTCTTTAAAGCTTCTTTAACTTCAAATTTACTAATACGACGATAAAAATAAAATTCTCTATTTTGTTTAGGGTATTAAGGTTATTAAAATCATTTTCAGGGAGCCAAAGAAATGTCTCCACCTGCTGCCAACAGTCTTTCTTCAGAACAAGGTGATACAGCTAAATCAGAGTCACATATGAAAATAGTAGCACATTGTATTGTCAGATCTTTCATTGAAAGTTTATCAAAATATCTCATCCGCCTATTTTCAATATTTTTTTCTAAAAAAAGCATTTTATGATTTTCATCCTTAATATACCTCACTTGAACTAGATCTTTACTTCTCATTTCTCTTTGATTGGCTAACTTATAGATATATGTTTCACCTTCTATGGTATCTAATATATTGTATAAATCACTAAAAGTTAAATTTTTGCATTATATATTACTCTCTTAGAATCTCTATTGACCATTTTAGATTTTTCTCAATTCTTCGAGTTTTTACATCTAAATCAAGTTTTATAATAATGTTTCTTACTTATTATATTTTCTTGCACATTCATCATATATTTTATTAAAGAACTTTTCTTTTGATTCTCCAAGTACCTTTTGCTTACTTAATTTCATTTATTACTTCTTCCCATAACAACTTTCTTATGGTTCCCAAATTCCCAAGATCTTGTAACTTGCTCTTAAAATATTTTTTATTAGTATTTTTAAATGTCTCCATCTAATCCTAGGACAATAATTTAATTTATTTTTCATCTTCCAATTTTTCATCTTAAAATCTAAAATTAACAGTCGATATTGGGCACTTAAACTTTCACTCGGAATGACCTTACAATCTTTGCAATCTAAATGATCTATTTTTTTATCAGAAAATAATCAATTTGTGTTTTATTAGATCCATTTTATAAGTAATAATATGCTCAACTCTTTTCTTAAATAAAGTATTAGAAACTATAAAATCATAAAAAGCAATCTAATATCGTCACTTCTTCTTAGTCACAAATTCAGCTATGAATCTTTAAAATCTTATATCACTCTACCAACATGTCCATTTAAATCTCCTCTAATAAATACTTTTCCTTCAAGATGTATCTTTTGTATTAATCCATCTAATTCATTCCAAAATTTTCTTTTGAGCCTACATCCAAACTTATTTGAGGATCATAAATACTTATAACATTGATAATCTTAGTATCAATAATAATCTTTAAAGTTACAATTCTATCTTTAATTTATATTAATATTTATAACATTATCCTTCAAACATTTATCTATAATCACACCCATTTCTAATTTGACTTCTACCTGAATACTAAAGTTTAAAACCTAAACTATCAATCTGGCCTCTCCCAACCCATTTAGTTTTGAATACATAAAATATTTATCTTTCATGAACCATAATATCTATTAATTCAATTAATTTACCTATAAGAGTATATATTTCAAGTTCCCAACCTAATTCTAGTTTCTGGAATTTAACTTCTTTTCCCATCCGTAATGGGAACCCCTTATTTAACAGGTGAGTCAACTTGTATACTTTCTGTATTACAACGCTGCGCTTTCAGGGGGCTACACATTTCAATATTTTAAAGGATTCATGTCAAGATTATTTTTAAAAGTTTTATGCTAACTGTTGACTGCCTATCATAACCCTCTACTTTTCACATTCGAGACTTAGAATCCGACAAAAGCAGTGTTAACATGAAGTAGAATCTATTGAAGTAGACTTAAGGGATTTAGACATATATTAGAGGGTGGCAAGAGTAGAATCTATTGAAGATATGATAACATGAAGTAGACTTAAGGGATTTAGACATATAATAAAGGTTAGAAAAAGTAATCATTAGCTAATATAGAATGTTAAAAGATTAGGAATGCGATTTTTTTTAACCTATTATATCATGGATAGAATTTATTGCATATAATTATATTTAACACCACATATATTACCCAACAAAAAATAAATGTAAACGTGGTTTCATATAGAAAATGGTTGGGATTAGGCAACTCATGATTATGAAGGATGATTATACGATGAATTGCACTAATATTAATCAAGAATCAAGAAAAACATAATGCTTAGATATTCACTATATATATATTTTTTTCATGCTATGGTTACTGTTATGCGTAATACTAATCATATTCTATATGTTTAGGGGATCCATTGAATGACTTGATTCCAATATACTTGGATGTTTTCCGTGGAGAAATGCGCCTCATGAAAAGACTTTTGGAAAGTTACAATCTTCCTCTTATTGCCAAAAAGTCGAATGATGATGGGCTTTCTTCTGGACTAACAGAAAATGACAAGTTTAACAGGCTTTCATACCGTGCAATGTAAGTTACAATGCAACCTGGTATTATTTCCATATGCCTTTCTTCTGTGTTGAATCTGACACTTGGGTTTCCGATATTATTCTAAATATTCCTTTCTCCTGATAGTTTTTTTGGTTGGCTTCTGTGATTCTATATTATACTTTAAGAACAAAATAAATCTCAATATGATCTCTTAACTATTTGCCTGCAACCAATTTAGTATCAGAGTATCACATTTCTTCAATTTAATCTTACTCAGAGTATATAAAATAGATCCAAAACGATCATTTATATAGAGATAGTGATACAAAATTGATCCTATTTTAGTCTCTCAACTATACAAAATTGATCCCAGTTTAGCACTTGAGGAATCATATTGGATCAATTTTATATAATCAGGGACAAAATTGGTCACTTGCAAATAGTCGGGGGATCATTTTGATATTTAACCCTATACTTTAACTGGCTTAAGAAAACCCTTCATTTATGTCAGCATTTATTCATATTTACAGGTGCTATTGTATTTTACACAAAGAGAACGTCCTTGGAGCCATTTTCAGTTTGTGGAAGGAACTGAGAACGGCCAAATCATGGGAAGAAGTGGAAGAGGCTGTGTGGGGAGAATTGAATAACTACCAACACACCGACCTATGATCCAAACGTTTATGAAAATTTTCATTTCAATTAGTTTTTTCAAAATTCTGAACTCTGTGTCAATTTATACTACTTTCTTCTTCATTTTCCATTCTTTCTGTAATCTGAATAGTTCTAAGTACATTTAAGATATGTTTTCCCATTGAATCCTTGACCTAATAAATCTCTTATCTTCAAATTCTATGTTGGTTTTGAGGTTTTTTTTTCTTTTTGAATGCTCTTTGATATAGTTTATTCTGTTTCTGTTTCTGCTTCTGCTCTAGGAATCTACTGTGCATTATATTGTTATTGTCATCATTTTCAATCACATATCATTTATTTAATAGCATTTAATATATAATAAAAATATCCTAAAATTATAAGCTTATAAATTAGTAAAATGCCTGTGCAATAAAATTTTTTGTCCTAATAATGCTTATCACTGTCACTATTGGATGCTTCATCACTTCAGCACTAATAGCAGAAAAGGGTTTTTACATCTAAGCAGCCAAAAATGATATTCTTCTTGTTATTTAAATCGACATTTTTATTATTATTATTATGATAAATTTGAACTAAATTAATCATAATTATTTATGTTACATCCTAAAAGTGGACACCTTAAAGTTGCTTTTGGTGTTCATGAAGGCATAAACAATTGCTAGAAAAATATTTTATGTTATATATTTTTGAAGTCCACAAAATATTCTTTTTTTTACCAAATCTGTTCATGCCTATGCAAGCACAATAATTATGATGTACGGATGCAGATATATGAGTATAATTATAATATGATATTGAATATGATTATTGTTATTGATAAATATCACACACGCACGTAGGATTAGATATAAAATTGTAATATCTATATTTATATTAGTGAACCTTATTAAAAAAAGAGGCACAGTAGACTAATAGTAGGGTCTTTAGCTTCGACATTGTAATCTCTCTAGCTTTAGTGGGATCACCTTTGATCAAATAAACATTGTTATATCTATTATCCATCGTGACCTAGATTCAGCTGGCGTAAATAAAAATAGAGATAGTGATGCATAAAGGCTTTTAAATAGGTTATATAAGTGTGCGTTTGGTGTGGCGGTCGAGATATTATATTGCACAACAGTGTCGTTTAGGACACTGCAATCCACCTATATTTTGAAAATTTTATTGCCAGAAAATTGTATTTTCCAACCTTATCTAGCTTCCTACGATAGCGGCTATAAAATTATAGTTTGACTTTTTAAAAATAAAAAAAATGTATTTGTCTCACATTAGTTTTCTAAATAGTAGATTCTTCTGTAGAATCTTCACTATTATTTTTTCAGATAACCACAACTATCCAAAACAGACCTTAATTTGTAAAAGTTCATGTGATCATAGAACAATTACAAGGGATCAAATAAGATCATAAGAGATATGAACATGGTCAATTTTCATCATTTTTAGGCCATATTTTCATTTTGGCTAAATTTTGTTTATTTGTGCTATAAATTATATTATTAGATTTTACCTTTGTTGAGCTTATTTTTGAATAAGGTTAATATCAATTTGAAATCAGTAATTAGGAATTCCTATTCTTAAATAGGAATCTCCTAATTTAATACTTAGGACACCTCACCTAGTGTCCTAGAAAATCTTTATGAGTTTATTCTAACCTATTTGGTATAAGTAGAATCAATCCAAATTTTTAATTTGGATTAACTCAAAAAAATCAAATTAAAACCAAATTAAAATGAATGAAAGAATTCAAATCCATTCCATTTGAATCAAATTGATCATTTAAACTCATTTGGAATCATACCTAGCTCATTTAAGCTAAATGGGTTAAAATGAAATTAAATTTTAAATCAACTCATATTAAATAGTTTAATCAAATCATACTGTAATTAACCATCAATTGCATTATGGTTTAAAGAATAAACTTAAAAAATTCAAAGGAAGAAGAAAAATCAAAACATTTCTCTTCTCATGCAACCTTACACACTCCCTCTCTTCCCACACCTTGGCCGGCCTTGCCAGTGGCCGGAGTTCGGCCATCAAAATTCCTCCTTATAGAGCTTTTTGGCCAAGCATGGAAAGTTGGGTAGGGGAGACTATTACCTCCCCATTTTCATTTCAAAAGCATCGCCAAGGCAAGTGATGAAGTTCCCAACCATACTCTGACCCCCTCGCCGCTGACACGCCAGTGAACGGACGAAGGCCGAACGACCTCTAATGCTGAAATCCCAATGAGTGGATCTCATCCTGAATTGAAGGCACCAATATGTTCCAAAGCTCAAGGGGAGCTCGAACGAAACCTCACCGACCCTCCTCGCCGCCAGCAAGCTGGAAAACGACCAACACCACCTCAAATCGAGCGTGCGTTGGTCTAAGGAGCAATCGACGGGGAGCCAAGTCACCAAACTTTGTGCAAACATTCGTTGGGTCAAGGCGAAGCTAATGGGATCGGTCTCACCATCGGCGATCGCCAGAATTCGGGTATGCATTTTCTCCCTCGCTCTTAACCGTCAGTTTTGGAGCTTTGTGAAGAAAGTTGGATCATCAAATAGATACAACCGTATGGATTGATCCTAATTAGATAACTGATCGATTTGGGATCAAAATCAGGGATTGATTCGTCGACGACTGCCGACAATTGGCAAAAAATCACAGACAATGTCCGTTTCTCACCGGCGAGCTTCGGGATTTAATCCCGACCATCCAATCCTTATCTTAGGATCAGATGGCTTTGATCTAGGCGGACCATTGGATTAAACCCTTTAGGTACCCCGCGGGTTGATGCGGCACCACATGGGATTCGCGTGGACCATTGACGCGGCGCCACGCAGACAAACACGCCACGTAGGCTCATGCCACGTGGCCCGCCACGCCGCGTGGGACCGCCACTTAAAAATCATTAAAAGTTGTTATTTAACGGATTAAATAATTAAGGAAAATACAAAAAATTTCAAAAAATTATAGAAAATCAAATATAAATCATAAAATTACAAATAAAAGCTCTATGGATTCATCTTGATGAGAGGAATTCATAGAAATTAAAATCCCCAATTTTATTGGGTATTTTCCTCTTAATTTAGGTTTAATTGAAAAACATAGTTACTCTCAAATTAATAATCCAATTAATTTGAAACTTTGGAAAAATGAAATTAAGCATAAAACATACCTTAGGTAAATTTTTGGGGATTTAAGTCTCTGAATTCAAGAGAAAATGAAATTTCATATGCTTAACCTTTAAATTAATTAAATTAATTAACCCTTAATGAAATAATTAGAAATGTTAATCTAAGAATCTTAAATCAACATAATGAATATTAATGAACATCAGAACACTAATTAAATTTAATTAAACCTATCTGAACCTAATAAATCATTAATTAACTTAATTAGGTAATTAAATGAATTAAATAATTCAATTAAATAACCTGAAGTTAATTAAATAATAGTAAATCAACCAGTTAATCAAAAATTATAAATAAATGCTCATTGGAAAGGTATTTCAGTGAAGAATAAGTGAAAAATAAAATCCCTTAATGAATCTTGATAAATTAGGCTTAATTTAGGTTTTAATGAAACAATTAAAACCTTAATTACATTCTAATTACATCTCTAATCAAGGCTGAAACTTTAAGGATATAAAATTGGCATATAACCCTACTTGTAAGAAAAATTTCAAGTCTAATTGATCTCTGGATTAGGAGTTGTTAAATTTCCAAATCCTTAGGTCAATATTAATCAAATATTTGGTTAAAGAAATTAATTAACCTATTAAATAAAGTTGTAATTTAAACCAATCTCCATCAAACATCAGAAAACTATTAAGAAACTTATCTAAATATCCTAAGTCAATTAAAGTGAACAAATTCAATCTTAAGTTAATGAAATAAAACATAGGTTAATAAAATTATTAATTAACTTAAACCTTAACCTTTGAATTAATAAAATTTAATGAAACCACTCATCTCTAATGAATTTAAGAATGAGTCTAAAACTTAGGTTAATTAAATCAAATCAAATAATTAACCTAAGTACTTTAGGTTAAGCCTAATCTATGAGCAAACTTAAGGTACTAATTCATATTAATGAACTTAAACCTTAAGCTTACAAATCCATGATTTAATAACTTAAATTAAATTGAATGAAATCAAACTTTAATCTAAACTCTTTAAATTAACATGAATCAAATCAAATGAAACCCACATAGCTTAATTCAAAATGAAACAAATCAAACAAATTAAATCAAACAAAGCAATTCAAACAAATGAAATAACATAAATCAAATCCAAACATAAATAACATCAAAAGGATTAATTAAGATATTTAGGGATCTTATTTAGACTTTTGGAAACCTCATTAGGATTTAGGATGTGGAATAAAGTGAGTTTCAACTAAAAATGAAATTCATTCTATTTCTTATTCTTGAAAACTTAAATATTACCTTAATCAAATAAAATGAACATAAAAAAGGGAAATTAAACCACAAAACTATTTGAATTGAAACCAACTAGTGGTAAAAATTAAACAAATTCAAACTTTGAATTGAAACTTGAACTAAAAAGGCCTAGCAAAGACTTACTACACAAGCCCAACTTCTACACACACTAGATTACTTAGATCACGGACTCTAGATCTAGGTTAGATCGTTCTATGATTTTCTTTTAATCTCCTGTGATATGTTGTGTTGTGCATCACATGTCTGTGTAGTGTGTTGCTTTAGACTGGATGCCTAGGCTTGTTTGCTCGTTAGACTGGATATTGGGGTGTTCTTTTTAAATTTAACACTATTTTCAGCAGGAGACTGTGTTAAAGAAATCGCTGTAACAAATAAATCATAAAATTATTGTTTGCTTGCATGTGCTGAAAATCTCTTAACATAGTCCATATGATAGGTGGGCTTGGCAAGCAACTAATGCTAAGCCCATATATTTATGAAATATAAATATTTTATGTGTTGTGTGTATTTGCTAACATCTGTTTGCAGGGTTTAGGATTTCTTTTGAATTTTAAATAGAAATTTGAGCTTAAAATTAGGTTAGGATCTATGAGGTCTAGGATTAGCAGGAGCTGACCCTACCAGGAGATGGTGCAGTGGTTCCCTATGGAGCTCGATGGATGTCCCTAAAGAAGGAGACTTTCCTGGAAAGAAGACCCATGATCCGTGTAGTTCTGGGTTGTATAAGGCGAACTTCCTCATTTTTCTTTCTTAGGATGTACAAGTGCCATGCATCGGCATTTTTCTTATATAATTTAATTTGGCTTGATTTATTTTGGGTGTGCAATAGAAACAACATATTTTTCTAGGTTTCTTTCTGTGTTATGTTTGTGTTGTGAGGAATGCCTGGGCGTAGGCTCAAAGGATAAACTAAATTTTCTACCCAACTAAATCAATCGAAACATAAAAAAATAAATACAACTCATAATCTTCATATAAATGCCTAGGCATTAAAGCAAGATAAAATATGTAACAACCCCTTAGCTGGATGTTTTAACATCATTCATAAATTATATTATTTCACTTTTGATTAATGAAGAACTTCCATCATTGCCAGAGAACCTGTGCTTGACCTTTGAGAGCCTACGATGGAAGTACACCTTCTTCTATTCTGATTTGGCCCATAACCTTTTTCTAATTGCATGCATTAGGCATAAATTGCATTCCTATGGCCTAAAATGAATCTTGAGTAAAAATCATAAAATTTGAAAAATATGCATTAGTTAGATGCATCTTCATACCCTACATGGTCTTAGGGATTAGGAAGTGAGTCTAGGTTCATAGTCTTCTTTCCTAAAAATGCAACAGCCCAACCATCTTGCATTCATGTGACTTAACTTCATGAATTTAAAATGTGCATAGGTGGTGTTAGCTGGCAGCCTTCTCCAGGCAGGTTGTAAGTTCAGAAGAGTCAGAGATAGGCTAGTTTCCTCAAGTAAGGAGAATGACCAATGATTCCCAATGATAGAACTAGGTCAAGCATCTGACATATGTCAGAAGCACCTGTAGACTAGGTTCTGAAGCATCTTTTTAGGAATAAGTCTTCAACCCTAGGCATTTCTGCAGCATTGTGCTACTAGAATCTAAGTCTTAGATTTCTAAGAAAATGACAACACAAAATCTAAAATTAAATCTCAAATTTGAAGCCTTTTCATAGGATAGTTGAAATATCTACTAGATATCCCAATATCAATAGGCATTTTCTACTTTTTCTCATTTGACTCTTGAAAATAACTCTCTCCAATTTGGACCTCTCCCAATTGAATTTCTAAAAAAATCAATCCTTTGAAAGCTACCTTAGCAGTCCTTAGGAATAAGCACTTATTTCTTTAATCAAGAGTATTCTTAGGAAGAGACCCTTCCTAAGATGTAATTAACTATAGAGGCTTGTCTTTATCGGGAATCATGATCCTAGGATAAAATAAACCCTATCCTACTTTACCATGTAGTTAAGGGAAAATACTCTGGTACACGAAAGACCCATTAGCCTTATGAGTCTTTTCTTGAAATGATCAAATCCATTATAGGAGAGCATGTTTATCTTTCGAGATAATATATTTATTCCTTAATATCGTATTTGATCATCTAAATAAAATATTCCTAAACTCTATGTGGTGTCATTTCTTTTCTCTATTCCAGAGAAAACACCAACATATTTTTTGGCGACTCCACTAGGGAATGGTTCCTCTCTCCATCTTTACAAATAGGTGTTTATTTGGCGTGTACTAGTGCCACTCCAGTCAAGGCTGTGGATACCTCTCCATTTCATTCTTGGTTGAGCCTATCCAACATCTTGAATATAGGTTCTAGAACTCTTCGTTTGTCACAGTTAAACGATTGGGTCCTAGAACAAAATCTCGAAATAAAAAAGAGGTGAGAGAAATAAATAAAAATTAAGTCATTTCTATTATGATCTAAATTTGGTCAAGATGGATTTGAAACCATTCCAATGTGGAAAAGAAATGTTAAATTTAAAAAAGTATGAAAAGTACTTCAAAATTTGAAAAGCAAATCTGAAAAAATAAACTCATAGTTAAACTTATCCTTGATCTTACTTTGGCTTTGTACTAAAGTTAAAGAGAATCAGGACAGGTTCCTTGAATGGATACCCTTTGTTCTACTACATTCAAAGGTGTCAAAACACCTAAGGATGTAAATTGAAATGAAGGAGTTCCTTCAAATCCTAAGAAATTTAAATCAAAAGGAGGCATAGTTATGCCTATTGCTGCTTTATCACTATGATTGAAGCTTGAATTGCATTTAAAGAAGACTCAATTTAAAAGAAAATAAAAAAGGGATAAAAAAAATTTATCCCAAAAGAATGCCTTATTAACCTTAGGCTAAGGTTGATTAAGGAACTAAATGTAAATCTTCTATCCTTATAAAAGAAATTTTTTTATATAAATGCAAACCAGCTTTAATCTTAATTCATTTCCACAAGTCCACTAGAATATTGGAAAATCAATTGTTCAAGCTGATTGGCCAAATCTAAGGAGTGACTTGGAGGTAACCCTCTTTTAGACCTTTTCAAAACCTTAAATTCTTAAGAGCTTAGAAGAGAGTCAAAAGAGAAAGATGACATGACATAAAAAAAAAGTGATAGGATTTACTTTTGCTCCTAATCAATAGAAGAAAATAGAGGGCAGCGAAAGAGAATTCTAATTCTCCTGATAAAGTTGAAATGAATAAAATCTAAACCAATAAATTTAAATCAACTTCCTTAATAAGAGTTTCATCTCATTAAATGAAATGATATTTCATGAATGGCTTTAATTAATTTTAAGGCTAAATCCTGCAAAGAAAATAAATGAAGAGTTTAATCCTTCTAACGAAATCATGACCTTAGGATTGGGTCCTAAGGGTGATATTTCTATCTCTCAGGGTAAAAATATGAAACTTTTATCTCTGGTTAGTTGATAGATAAATCACTTAGGACTTTATTAATCCAAATGAATGAAGAAAGCCTTAGTTTTCTCTGTTCAGAGACTAAGCCGTTATATGCTTGCAATACAAAGTGAATCTAAGGAGAATCCTTTGCAATGTCTTATGACCCACTTATGTCTTAATGTCAAGTATGGTGGTCAAAGATTCCATTGCAAGTTGATATTACCATTAATCTTATATGTGATATAAAAGAATGCAAGTCAAAACTTGACTTTCTAATAGCACATCATTTACCCTAGAGGGTCCTCTTTTAAATGATGATCCTCTAAATGAATAGATCATGAGGTCTATTGATCTATTGAAGATAGAGTTAGACCTACCTTCCCTTCATATCAAAAGGAAAATTCTTGAAATAAAATTTAAAATGGTAGAGTTATACCACCTCAAATGACATTAAAAAGAAATGGCAAATAAGTCATCTTCAAAATGTGATGTTTTTCCCATCTTAGAGAAGTTGCTTGAAAAACCAAACATCATAATGCTCTATTAAAAACAAAATAAAATATGAAATAAAATAAAAAAATGAAAAAATAAATGAAAGCAAAGCAAGGTATTACATAATCATGTAATTTGCCTTACTTAACTATAAGAAACTTCCTGATGTGGCATTCCACTATAAAGAAGTTATATGGTTATCTTCTATGATGAAGATAGACTACTAAGAACTTATCAACATCTTAGTCGATGTGGTAAATCCCAAAAAAAAAAAAAAAATCTCCAAACCACTTGTTGATCCAGGTGCATCGGTGATGCAGGGCATCATCGTCACCATCGTCGATGCCATCATCATAAAGCTTAAATCCATGATTGGGGCTTTTGTTATAATTTAAGTTATATATTATTAGGCTTTTATATTTTGTATATGTCTTGAGCTTATATGTATTGGGCTATTCTTATGTCATGGCCCATGAGTCATTGTAGTATGTATGACATTTTGGGTAGGTATGGAATGAGTGGTAGGTTTGATAATGGTGGTGAGTTTTGTAGTAGGTGGTGGTAGGTATAGTTATGATGGTGTTAGGTTTGAGTTTGGAGTTAGGTTTGAGTATTCTTAACTCTCTCTTTCAATCTTATAAATAGGGAGGCCCTTGTAATGCTTGGCACTTGGATTTGGAATAAAAGTTATTTTCTTAAATTTCTTTTACTATTCTTTTATGTGCTTTCCTCTTGAGTGACGGACTACTTGAGTATGTGAGCTCACAACCCTTAAAGAAGGACTTCTAATGAAGGAACGTGATCTCCACAATGATGAACTATTTGTAGAGGTTGACTTTAACTTTTCCTCACTTCGCTGCTGGTTATTTTAAATCTGCTACAGGTTAGATCATTCATAATATTTCAGTTATTTCTTTGCACTTATAAGATTCAGATCTCTAGTGTGGTTAAAATAACTTTAATAAAAAAAATTCAACTTCACTAAATTCATAATATTGTGAATGTGCTCAATAGTAGTGTGCATTTATCATTACTCTTTTGTGAGGATTTAAGAATTATCAGTGTAATAAATATCATATCATAAAAGGCACCCTTGTCCTACATCATATTTGGTATCAGAGTAAGTATATTTCTTTGGGAATATCTTGTTTAGTATTGAGTTTTATTTTTGCATTAGAGTAATCATGTAATTCATTGTTAAAAAATCATACAAAATTTTTATCTAATTAGGGAATTTACTTACTTTTTTTAAATCGTGTCTTTGATTTCATTACATTGCATATTTTTTTAAAAAAAAATTAATTAAATATTTGCTTATATTAAAATTTTAAAAGAATATCATCATGTCAACTCGTGGTCTTAGATATCAAGATCAATTGTTAGATGAAAACATGATTCCTATGAATTTTACTAGAAAAATAGAAAAGCTTACCCTTTATAACAAACCTATAATGAATTCCAAAAAAGATTTGAAGCCTTAGAACAAAAGTTGGTAGGCTTACACACACAGAAACTAACCCAATCCTAGAACACCAACTTGAAGAGGGGGAAGGTCATCCTGTCGATCCCGTTCCTCTTCCTCTCCCGCCTCATCCACATTCTCCTATTAGACCCCGTTATCACCCTAGGAATAACTTTAATGAATATCTCGAGTTTGATGAGGAACTTTCTCACCCACCTCATCGAATAGGAAGACAATTAAGACGAGATGAAGGTTATGCTCATCGAACTCCTTATGAGCATTATTCTTGACATTATGAAGAGCCATTATCTAGTTGTCGCATACACTTAGAGAACCTGATGATGATGTTATTCGTTGGGTTTTGATCCACCTACTTTTGATGGTCGACTTGATCCTAAAATTTTCTTAGATTGGTTAGTAGATATGGACCAATATTTTGATTAGATGCCCATATCAAAAGAAAGACAAGTTCATTTTGCGAGCATGAAACTAACTAGCCATGGTAAGACTTATTAGATTAATCTCACACAAAAATTTTAACGATTAGGACAACCACCTATTGCTTCTTGGGATGAGATGAAAGAAATTTTAATGCAAAAATATGTACCATTAAATTTTCATGATCAATGTATGGATGAAATGCTACGCTTAAACAAGGATCTTTAACTGTTGTTGAGTATATGACACGATTTGATGAATTGATGACCCGTTGTGATGTTAGTGAGGATCACCGCAGGACAATCTCTAGATTTAGATATGGGTTACGAACTGATATTCGTAATGAAATGATAACCCAATAAATTTATTCTCTTGAGAATGCATTTTGAGTGGCGACTCAAATTGAATAATATTTTAGATCACAACCTTATAAGCGATTCACAACTTCATCTGAAAATAACTCTCAATCTCGTGTTACTCCTTCTACTTTAGCAATTCCTAAAGGACTTAATGAAACAAAAGGAAAAGCTTTAGTGGGAACATCTGGTTCTAACACTTCTAGCATTACTTATTTTACATGTGATAAAATTGGTCATTATGCAAGTACTTGTCCTCGTTGAAACTTACACTTAGATTATGAAAATAAGGATCAACAAAATGAAAATAATGATAATCAGATTGCAGTTGACCCTTGTGAAGAAGATAATGATGCAGAAGAATAATTAGATGAGTCTCATATAGCTATTATGCGTTATATGTTAACTACCCCATGAGCTAATATTGATTGGATACACACATTAATTTTTCACGCTTATTTTAAGAGTGGTGAAAAGATGTGTAAATTAATCATTGATAGTGGCAGCTGCATGAATGTTATTGCTACTCTTTTGTTGAAGCTCACCAGAGAGACCCAAAGCCTTATAAGGTTGCTTGGGTAGATAAGACATCTATCTCTATATCTCAACGTTATCTTGTACCCATTCAATTAAGAGAATATAGTGATAAAATTTGGTGTGATGTTCTTCTGATGGATGTTGCTCATATACTTTTAGGTAGACGTTGGCTTTTTGATATGGATGTCACAAATTATGGGTGATCTAACACATATGCTTTTAATTTTCAAGATAAGAGAATTGTCTTAAATCTAGCTAAGCCTAAAGAGGTCACTCCCATAGAAAAACAATTCCTACATATTATTAATAAACATCAATTTCAACAAGAGATTAATGAAAATATCATTTTTGTATTAGTTGTCCTAACCTTTGAAAATCAACCTTGTGTTAAATCATTCTCATCTGAAGTACATGAACTTTTATTGAAATATCAAGTTATTTATCCTGAAGAACTTCCTAGTGAGCTTCCCCCATTAAGAAGTATCCAACATGCCATAGAGCTAGTTCCTGGACTCCCAAATTTGCCACATTATCGTATGAACCCCAATGAACTTGCAGAGCTAAAATGACAAGTTGATGATTTATTAGCAAAAAGATTTATCAGTGAATGTTTATCTCCATACGCAGTGCCTACTCTTCTTACCCCAAAGAAAGATGGTACTTGGCATATGTGTGTAGATAGTCGTGATATAAATAAAATCACTGTTAAGTATAGGTTCCCCATACCTAGACTTGATGACATGTTAGATATGATGGTTGGATCAATAGTTTTCTCTAAAATTGATCTTAAAAGTGGATACCATCAAATTGTATGAGAAGATGATGAATGGAAAACAAAGATTCAAGACAAAAGATGGTTTGTTGTATGAATGGCTAGTAATGTCTTTTGGATTGACTAATGCTCCAAGTACATTTAGTGATGACTCATATCTTACGATCGTTCATTGGAAAATTTTTAGTTGTGTACTTTGATGATATTTTAATTTTTAGTCAAACTAAGAACGACCATGAGAATCATTTACGATAACTCTTTGAAGTGCTTCGTAAAGAAAGATTATATGTTCACTTAAAAAAATACTTATTTATGATGTCTTCAGTAATCTTCTTAGGATTCATTATTTCTCGTGATGGCATCTTCGCTGATCCCAAAAAAATTAGGGTTATTCAAGAGTGGCCTACCTCAACTACAATTCATGATGTACGTAGTTTTCATGGGTTAATCATATTTTATCGAAGGTTTATTCTTGGATTTAGCACTATTATGGTCCCAATAACTCAATGTCTTAAAAAAGGAGACTTTGTTTGGACAAAGACAGCTGTTGATGCCTTCTCTAAAATTAAAAAACTTTTAACAAGTCCACTGATATTGAAATTGCCAAATTTTGATAAAATATTTAAGGTATCATGTGATGCTTTTAGAGTTGGTATTGGAGGTGTTCTTAAATAAGAATGTCATCCTATTGCTTTCTTTAGTGAAAAATTAAATGAAGCACGTCAACGATATTCCACATACGATCGTGAGCTGTATGTTGTCATCCAAACTTTACGTTATTGGTGACATTATCTTCTTTCATGAGAATTTATACTTTATTCGATCAGTGCCAAATATCTAAACACCCAAAAGAAACTTAGTTCTCGTCATGCAAAATAGGTTCAATTTCTTCAAGAATATACATTTGTTCTTAAACATAAATCTGGTGCCAAAAATAAAGTAGCAGATGCCTTAAGTAGAATATGTACATTATTAAATACCACGAGTGTGAAGGCTACTAGATTTGAAAAGGTTAAAGATGATTATCCTAACTGTAAAGATTTTCAATAAATTTTTGAATCTTTGAACTTTAATGTTTCAATTAATAGTCTAGATTATCAAATACGAGACGACTATCTCTTTCGTGGGACACAACTATGTATCCCAGATTCATCACTTCAAAATTTTCTTGTTGAGAAAATTCATTCAGAAGGTATGTCTGGTCATTTTGGTCGTGATAAGACAATACCTATGATGGAGGATAGGTTATTTGGGCCTAGTCTTAAGAAAGATGTTGCTCGTACCATTGCCCAATGTCATACTTGCCAAGTAGCAAAAAGTGGGAAACAAAATTATGGTCTATACACACCACTCCCAATTCCCCACAAACTATGGGAAGATCTTAGTATGGATTTCATCTTAGGATTACCTTACACTGTACAATGTTTTGACTCTATCCTAGTAGTTGTTGATCGATTTTCTAAAATAGCACACTTAATTTTTATGTTATAAGATATAAGATGCATCACATATAGCGACAATTTTCTTTCATGAGATAGTTCGCTTACATGGATTTCCTAAGACAATCGTGTTTGATCATGATGTAAGGTTTATGAGCTATTTTTGGAAAACTTGATGGAAAAAGTTTGACACAAAACTCTTATTTTCTATAGCTTACCACCCTCAAACAGATGGACAAACTAAAGTTATTAATAGAAGCTTAGGAAATTTACTTAGGTGTCTCGTGATCGATCATACTACTAGTTGGGACCTAGTTCTTCCTATTGCAGAGTTTGCTTATAGCAGTTCAATTAACAGGTCAATCAGTATGAGTCCTTTTTATATTATAACTGGTTATTATCCAAGAAAACCAATTGATCTTGTTGAATTTCTTGTAACATATAGGTCTAGTGCATTTGCATCTTCATTTGCACAAAGCATGCGTGATTTACATCGTGAAATTCAACAAAAAAAAGTTACTCTGAGTTATGATAAATATAAATATAATATTGATGCACATAGATGATATGTAAAATTTAATGAGGGATATTTGGTTCTTATTAAAGTTAGACCTAAGAGATTTCCAACTAGAACTTTTAAGAAATTAACTCTCAAGAGATCTGGTCCTTATAAAGTTGTAAGGAAGATAAATGATAATGCTTATAAAATAGATCTTCCAATGAATGCTGGGATTTCTCCAATATTCAATGTATCAAATTTAACATTGTACTATGGACAAGCCATGGATAACACTATTCTCTCTACAAATAGTACTGATATGCAGGTTCATACTTCATCACCAACTCCTATACCATCTCGTCACTTAAGATTACATCGTCTAGATCAAATTTTTGAAGACCAGATTATCATCACAACTGATGGAGACACTCAAAGGTTTCTCATTCATTGGAAAGGTCTTTCTCCACTTGAAGATTCATGGCTTATATTTGATGAGTTACATCAACTAGACTCACAATTATTACAAGAGTACTTGGATTTTCATTCTCTAAAGGAGAATCCTTTAAAGCCGGTGAGTGCTGATGCAGGGCATCATCGTCACCGTCGTCGATGTCATCATCATAAAGCTTAAATCCATGATTGGGGCTTTTGTTATAATTTAAGTTAGATATTATTGGGCTTTTATATTTTGTATATGTCTTGAGCTTATATGTATTGGGTTATTCTTATATCATGACCCATGAGTCATTGTAGTAGGTATGATATTTTGGGTATGTATGAAATGAGTGGTAGGTTTGCTAATGGTGGTAGGTATAGTTATGATGGTGTTAGGTTTAAGTTTGGAGTTAGGTTTGAGTATTCTTAACTCTCTCTTTCAATCCTATAAATAGGTAGGCTCTTGTAATGCTTGGCACTTAGATTTGGAATAAAAGTTATCTTCTTAAATTTCTTTTACTATTCTTCTGTGTGCTTCCCTCTTGAGTGACGGACTACTTGAGTGTGTGAGCTCACAACCCTTAGAGAATGAATTCTAATGAAGGAACATGATCTCCACAATGATGAACTATTTGTAGAGGTCGACTTCAACTTTTTATCGCTTCGTTGCTGGTTATTTTAAATCTGCTACAGGTTAGATCATTCATAACTTTTCAGTTATTTCTTTGCACTTATAAGTTTCAGATCTCTAGTGTGGTTAACATAAATTTAATCAAAAAAATTTCAACTTCACTAAATTCATAATATTGTGAATGTGCTCAATAGTAGTGTGTATTTATCATTACTCTTTTGTGAGGATTTAAGAATTATTGGTGTAATAAACATCATATCATAAAAGGCACCCTTGTCCTACATCAATCGGTCAGCATCAAATATAAACATGATAGTGAATTTATATAGGCCCAATTCTAATCAAGCTTTGATAATATGGTGCCATCTAAATTTAATCAAATAAAGAAAGTAGTTTTCAGTTTCATGAAATTCAATCTTGAATAGGCAACCTAGAAAAAGAACTTAATTTCAATAACATTGTTGATTGAAGATAAAAATTCAAACATAAAAAGAGCAACTTAGGAATTCATGAAACATCTTTAATATTCTTGGATGATCATATCCAGCCCAAATAAGAAAAAAGAAGGGAATCAAATGAAAATAAAAGGAAGAAAAATATTGATTATGGAAGAATGTTCATATTCATCATAAAGTGTTGAGTCTTTAGGAATATCATTCAGCTACTCCTAAATGACCTCACTAAATATTTGATTCCAATAGACAATTCTGATTTCAGAAGTGTAAAGTTTTCAAGGAAGTCATTATGCCAATCTTAAATGAATCACTCCACTAAATAATTTTGAATTCAGAAGTGTAACATCTTTAGAAAGTCATTTTTACCAATCTTAAATGGCTTTACTAGATTTGTTATTCCATGAAAAGATGAAAAATAAATTGAAATGTTGGATCATATTATATGATCAATCAAACAAGGACTTTAATCATATCAGAAAGTAAATAAAAAAAATGTTGTATTTGGACAAAAAGTCAAATACACCAAATTTCCTAGTAAATCATTTAGTGATCATTTCATAAAGAGTGAAATGTTATGGAAATGAGTCAAATACATCTATCTTCTTAGTGAATCTTGTAACCAGGAAAATTACCAAGTGTAATCTTTCATAAAGAAATGAAATCAGAATATTACCAAAAGAAAGAAAGAAAGAAAAGTAAAAGGATGGATGGACTATATCCAAGAGCAAAAGGATGAAGTCTAAAATTTCTAAGCATGTGGACATTTTTGACTTTAAACTTCTCCACATCAAAATAAAGTGGTAGCGTTAGAAGTCAAAATTTTTCCCTAGCTAAATAAAAATAATTAGATATCTCATGCTTTGTCATTTTAGCCTTTGCCATGATTGGGTGAGCTCACTTGGCAGGTTAAATAAAAAGATAGTGGATCTCCTTGTTTAGGAGTCCATATCTTTTGAATGGCAAAGATTCTATTATTGTGTATACTCTGATTCCATTACAAATGAAATGAAAATACCCAATGTAAATGGACATTTTAACTTCAAACTTCTCCACATCAAAATAAAGTGGTAGGGTTAGAAGTCAAAAATTGTCCCTAAGTAAACAAAAATAATCAGATATCTCATGCTTTATCATTTTAGCCTTTGCAGTGATTGGGTGAGCTCACTTGGCAAGTTAAATAAAAAGATAGTGGATCCTCTTTTCCAGGGGTCCATATCCTTTGTATGGCAAAGGTCTTATTGAGTATACTATGATTCTATTACAAGTGGCCTATAACCATAAAAAAGATAAGCTATGGAATTATAGAGCCATTGCAAGTTAAAAAGTTTAAGTAGTCAGGGTCCTGACTTTCTTTTCAAGAGGTACTCTAGCACATTGCATGAATGTTGTTTAGATGTGTCTGGAGATTTATATAGCCTTCAAGTTTGGGATGCACCATTAGAATTTGAAGAAAAATCCAATTCCACAATTGACAAGTTAATATCAATGATTTAACTCTTTAATGAGTTAGCTATCGATGATTTGATCAAGCTATCTTTTGGGTTTAAAGACTACTTTATCTAGAAATAAATTGAAATGAGCTCCAGATGTAGCGATCTATAAACTTAAGCTTGATGCCCATTGACCTCATTTTTAAGATGAGCTCTCAACCCCTCCTTCTTAGACATAAGACTTCTCTTAGACTTTAGGAGTTCCTTAGTCTTAAGACACATCTAGTGATTAGGTGGACACTCAACCAGAGATACTTAGAAGTTAGTAGCATAGGTGTCACGGGGTGTTAGGAAAATTTTTCTACCCTATAGCTTGAACCACATTCCTCACTTCCTTCATCCAAGTCAAACTCCAAATCAATCCTAATTGATTTTCTCAAACTCCAAATCAATCTTATTTGATTTTCTCCAAACTCAAATCAATTCTACATGATTGAAACCCATGATTGAAATTCCAAGTTCAAAATATTTTCTTAAGTCCTTAATTCCCTCTTAAGGACTTAGCCTAAATCATCTTCAAATTAATTCAAACTCATGAGATTTTCTCACAACTCATTTATATTCTCATTTATATTCACATATATAAATGAAATATAAACTCAAATCAATCAAACTAAACTCAAAATTCAAGGACAATTCACAAATCTTTCCTAAGTCACCTTAATTTTCTCTTAAGGACTTAGCCTAGATCATATTCAAATCACCCCAAATCCTTGAATTTTCTCACAACCCATTTATATTCTCATTTATATTCACATATATGAATGAAATATAAATTCAAACAACCAAAACCAACTCTAAAAATCAAACTCAAATTCATTCAAAATCCAACCTAAGCTTTTCTAGTCAAATTTTTGAACTTAGCCAAATCAAGTTCAAATCAAGCCAAACTCTTGATTTTCCTTCATGATTCAATCAATCCTTCAATCATGAATTCAAATATAAATACAAACTTCAATCACTTAACCAAAACTCAATTCAAAAATCAAGCCAAAATCTATTTCATGTTCACCTTTTGAACTTAAAATTGTCAAATGAATCAAAACCGAATTGACTTCAAACTACTTGCAAATGGATTTATATTTCAATCATAAGTCCATATACAAGTTTTATCAAACTCAAATCAAGCTTTGACCAAGACATTTGACCCACTTAGGCTCACTTGACCCAAAGTGACCTAAAGTATCCCTTATGAGCCAAATTCTAATCCTAATCAAATTTGATTGAACTAAGCCCATCTATGTCTCTCATCATGATCAACAATCATCATGGGATTATCAATCAATCAAATTAGGTCAAACCAAATCAAACCTAAGGGTTGACCAAGTCAACACTTAGCCAAAATGAAACCTAACATAACCAATATCCACCATAGGAAAAATTGATTGAAACCATTAATCTAAGTTCATTCATGATCAATATTTGAACTTGGCTAAGTCAACATTTGAGTCCAACCTAGCCCAATTGGTCACTTGACCCAAGTTGACCCAACTTGATCTAAAAAGTTAAAATATGTGAAAACTTGATTAAGCTAAATTGATTGAAACCAATGGGTCATGTTCATTCCAAATCACTTGTTGAACTTAAACCAAAGCCTCAATTGGCCAACTAGACCAAACCTAGCCCAATTGACCTTGAACTCAACTTGACTTAAAGGGTCATATTGAGCCAAATTCAAACTTAACCAAAATTGATTAGAAACAAATATACCAATTCACTTCATATGACTAACCAAACTTAAACTTACCCATGACCTAGCTCAAATAGGTCAAATGGGTCAATTTGGTCAACTTTACCCATTTGACCTAAATGAAGTCATATGAACCAAATTCAAATCTAAACCAAATTGAATCAAACTAGAGCCACCAAAATATTTCAGATGGTCATATGAACTTGACCCAACCCTTAGTTTGACCCAATTTGACCAATTGGTCAACTTGACCCAAGTTGACCCATTTTGACCTAAATGGGTCAACATGAGCCAAACCATATCAAATGAACTCCAAATCCAATGAAACTTGGCCAAACCTATTTTCTCAACATACCAAACATACCCAAATTCAAAAATCAGCCAAATGACCATTTTACTCCTAAGACATAGGGTAACTTTTGACCAATTCCACTTAGAATTTGGTCAAATCCTCTTCATACCTACTTGATACTCTTCTAATAGATCAAGAGAACACCAGGGATGGTAGTGCACCCAACCCAATGAGTTTGGGTTAGCCCAACTTGACCCAATGGCCAAACCGACCATGTGCATGGAAATGGCCATAATGGAATCTTCCTTACACTAAAATGGAGCATATGGGGGAGTTTATCATTCCACTCCCTAGCCTAAAATAAACTCAAGGATAGCTCTAATAGCTCAAACAACCCACTGAATCAAGGCAATTGGATCAAAATGGTAAGCTTATGCTCGGCCATCCGATTTCCAAAGGGGGAGATATACTCCCCTAATTCATTTGAATCTTCATAGAGCCATAGTCGATTGAGTGAGAGGGAGTCATAGGAGCCATTTGCAAGTGATCCTAACCTTCCTAGAGGGAGATTCAATTTCCATCTTCTCATTTTCCTTAAGTAAAAATAGGGGCGCTCGATTGAATTTCCAACTTTCTCCACACTCAAACTCCACTCAATTCCTTCTTCAAGCTTCAACAGTGGACCAAGTCGAGTGCACCCATACTCTTTCCCAAGCTTCAAAGGTAGAGGAGTGCCTAGAAAAGCTCAAAGGAGGAGTTGGCCTCTAGAAGAATCCATTCAATTTTCAATCCTCAAACTCTCAGCAAAGCTTCATCTCAACTAAAGGAAGCATCTCCAAGGGAATCGAGCACTGGTGATCACCTCCGGCGAGATTAACCATTAAATCAAGCTTAATTCCATTGTGTGTTGGTCCTTTGTGAAAAAAATCTTCACCCCATGAAAATCTAGTCATTGGATGTAATCTTCTATGCATGTTGATGGTGTGGGTAAAATTTGGGATTAATATGAGCTCAATCGAGCTCGGATCACCCCTAGAACATGGACAACCTCCATTGTTCACAAGGGAGAATAGGGACGAATCTCTGGTCATCCATCCGCCCATTTTGGATGGACGGCCGAGATTAAAATGCTCGATATATTCATTTTTAATCCTCTGATCCGTGGCTTTAATCTCAGCCATTCAATCCTTGATCGGACGGCTGAGGAGAAAGCGTGTAGCACCATCGCCACACGGCGCTACGATGCGACGTTTTAAAAAACCAATCAGGAGGCAACGCGCGTAAAGCACATGCCGCGTCAGCAGCATGCATGGCATGGTTGGATTAGGGATTTAAATAATTCTAATTAATTACCTAAACTTCTAAAATTCATATATCAACATAGAAAAATAAAAAAAATATGAAATAAATTGCATTGGATATATAGTTTGATCTGGAATTTTATAAAATTAATTTTAATTGATTTTGAATAGTACCTTTCTCTAATTTTGGGTTTTATTGGGAATGTTAATTTGCTAATTACCCTTTAATTAATCCACTAATTATTCCCAAACTTCTTGAGTGTATTTTAGGGGATGATTTTTGTCTCCCCTAATTTTCTTGGGATTTATTGGTGGCTTAATTGGAGAAATTGCTAATTCATTTTCTAATTATCCCTTTAATGTAATTAAGGTTAATTAAGGGTTTGATTTGTGATTTAATCCTTTATTGAAGTTGATTAAGGATTGTTTCAGTGAATAGGAGGTTTAGGGAATAATTTTGGGGTATTTCCCCTAATCTATTTCTTAAACCCCCTTTTTCTTCCTTAATCCATCCTTAATTAAGGGTTAATTCACTAATTATCCCATTAATTAATTTCACAAAATTCTAAAACTTTCTAGAACTTAATTAATCTATCTTAGATAGATACTTAGGTGTTCAAGAGCCTAAGTATAATTAAAAAAATCAAAATTCAACTCATATGTGTGAGGAGTGTTTAGAAATTACTTAAGTTAAATCTCTTAGCTTAATTAATCATTAATCATGAGTCAAATTGCATTAGGCCATTTTATTCCTAGGTGAATTGCAAATTTAAATTCCTTATGAGGTTTTATGTTATCTCATTAGCTCATAATTATTTGGTTAACTATGCTAAGGTGGTGTAGGTAAGGGGTAATTAACATGCTTAATTCATACCTTAACCTAATCAAAATATAAAATGAATCTAATCATCTAAAAATTGAAAAAAAATATCAAACACATGTGAGAATAGGTTAGGATCAACAAACTCACCTCACATTTTTCAAATTAAATCAAACTCAAGATCAAATAAAAATCACATTAAATAAACTTTGATTTGCTTTAAGTTTTCTTATTTCATAAGATTATCTTTAGGAATTAATTAAGGTGAATGTGTTTACATACTTTCATTACTTTAGTTCTTTCTCAACATGCTAAATATGTGTGTCATATGATTTCATACACACATGCTTTTCAAAAATCACATTTAAAATGAAAATGTTTCCTTTATGTCAAATTGCATGTTTTGACTAAAGTAAGAATATGAGTGGCTATTATCACTATTTAATCTAAATTATTCTCAAAATATATGAATCAATTATCAAAACTAAAAGTGTATTACTTATATCTTACTTATAAGCTTGCATGTGAGTAAAATATAAGGATGTGCTTAGTGTAGTTTTCTTTCTCCTCTCTTTTGGTATAATTTTGAATAGGATTTGCCAAAGTGTATGGTTCATTTGAAAAGAACCCAACACTTGCCTAATTTAATCTCCTATTCATTCATATGCTATTACTTAAGAAGGATACTTACACTTGTCATATAAATTGCATAAATAAAAATAAATCAATCAACACAAACTTTTGCATTCTTTCTTTTCCATTCATTTTTTTTGTACACATATTTATATTTAAGGAAAGTGGTATATTAGTTTGAACAGCCCCAGGATTGCAAGGCTTTAAGTAGTCCCAAGTAGGTCTTGTACCTTACACCCCTAGTGCTAACAACGGCATCGTACTCACTTATGCCTTTAATACACTCATATGTGCATGTGAAAATTGGATAAGAAACCCTTTTGCTACTTAATAAAAATCATGCATCATAAACATTCAAATTTTCTTAAGTAACTTACTTAGCATGCATCATAAAGTGTGTTAAACATTCCCATTTTGTGTGTATAGATATGCTTAGGATTTATTCATATGCATGTTATACATGTTAGGAAAGAAGTGAGGTGATGTGTGTTTTGTGAATTTAATTCACTTTATTTAATTTTAAAATGCCTTTCTTTTGAATAAGTTTGTTTAGAGTTCATCTAAATTTAGGATTAATTAAAATACATAATAAAATATTCATTAAATAAAACTAAAACATGAATCCACTTTAAAAATTACTTAGGTTAGGGAAGGAAAGAGAAGTTCTCTTCTCTTTCCCTCCCTTTAGAACTTAGTAATTAATTGTAGGATTCACTTGAACCTAATCAAAACACAAAATAAAATCAACCAAAAATAATTAAACCACTTAAATGAAACCCTCCTCTAAGTTGAACATTCTTCACACTTAGAAAATTTTAACTTAAAGCCATAGCTAAGCATACGACATAAACCTTAAAAGCACACACATTAGGCTAAGTCACGACTTCTAGATTTAGGTTAGGATGGTGCATGATTTGATATTTACTTTCATTTTGTGATGTAATATTTTAGACTGAATGTTAGGGTGCATATGCGTAGACTGAATGATAGAGGGATCTTAGTCTAACCATTGTCTTATGCAAGGGATTGTGCTTAAGGGGTGTTGTAATAAATAAAAATATAAATATTTTTATTATGCATGTGCTTATACTCCTAAGTATAATCCAATAGGTCAGGTGGACATAGTCACCCATGTGTGGGGTGATAAGTCCAATATACATGTTTGAGATTTGTATGGTTTATTTTAGTTTATCTTTATTTTGCAGGTGTTAGTTAGATTTCTATTTTTCCCTTTTCATGTAATTTTTGTAATTAGGATTTTAGAGTGATTGTTATGAGGATTAGGATGAGCATTAGTTATAAGACTTTATCTTATGTACCATGTGAAGCCTTTGGAGCATCCAACTTCCAATCATCCAAAAGAAAGAACCAAAGAAGAAAGAAGAGAAGAAGAAAAAAAGAAGAAAAGAAGAAATGAAGAATGAAGCTTGAAGACCCTCATAACAATGAATTCCTTTACTTAATTGTACTTAATTCATTTGTAATCAGGGTTGTATAAGAGTAGGCTCGGCTACCCAATTTATTTTTGAGTTTGTGCGGTGGTGCCCCACCACAATGACCTCTTATTCTTTTGTGATTAGCTTTATAAATTGATTGATGATTTGTTTAGCTTGTGCATTAAGTTGCATCCTTTTCCTAGTTTATTCTTTATTTTATGTATGGCCTGGATGACGATTAGGCTCTTAGAGAAAAATAAATCTTCTACCAAATTTAACAATTCAAAATTAAAATAAAGAACTCATAACCTCACTTGAAGCCTAAGTTAAAAATCAAGATAAAAGAATTAGCAACCCCTTAGCTGGATGAGTATTTTTTTATAACATCATGCACAAAAGCATCTTGTTTCACTCTTGATTGGAGGGCTTCCACCTTTGCTAGAGAAACTTGGCTTGACCTTTGAGAGCCATGGTGGAAACACACCTCCTCCCTTCCCACTGATTTTGGCCAATAATCTTACTTCTCATGCATTAGGCATATGAATCCTATTAACCTCAGTCAAAATAATTGTCCAAAAATGAAAATAAAATGTAATATGAATTGCATTAGATCTAGGTCGTTACTCATGCTCGTACATGATCTAGTCTCTTAAGGAGTAAGTTTAAGGACTTAGTCTCTTCTTAAATAAATAATAACCAAGCTATCTTGCATAAAGCATATGACTTGCCTACATGAATTTAAAATCGTATGAGGTGTTAGTTGGAGGCCATCCCCAGGTGGTTGTATGTCCAAGCAATCGGGTGATTTTTCCTCTCTTGTGGAGGCAAACCGAATACCCATTTTTTGCGTTAGATTTAGGTTGTGCTTTTGGACATCGCCAAAGCTCCCTGTATTTAGGTTCTGAGATTGCTTCTCCCCTTTTACGGGCCATAAGCATAAATCCTTAGCTCTTAGGCATTTCCATAATCTTGTGTTGTAGAATCATAAGCCCTAAATTTCTAATGAAAAATTCAACTCAAACAAATTAAATCAAATTCAAAAATGTAAAGCCCAATTATAGGATAGTTTGAGATGCTCGCTAGGTTTCCTAGCATCGTGAACATCTCTTACTTATTTTCATTTGGTTTCGATAATAACTCCTCTTTGATCAATCTCATTTGATCTTCAAAAATGAACTAATCGATTGATAGTCCTACCTTATTGAAATCTTTAGAGACAACGATCATTTACCTTAAATGAGATCCTAAGGAATCCTCATTCCTTAGGATGTAATTAATTATGGGGGTTTTCCCCTGTAGAGAACTTAACGAACCCAGTTTATAATAAACCCTGCTTTATTTTTTCATATAAAGTAGGGGAAGAATCTTTGGTACACCTCGAAGACCCAACATCCTTAAGAGTCCTTATTTTGGTGATTAGGTCTATTGTAGGGTGGTGATTTCTATCTTTTGAGATAATACACATCTCTTCAATGTCATACCAGATCACCCTAATAAGTACATCTGTGGATTTGCATGGCGTCCGACCAAGGCAGTTATATTCTTATTCTCATTTTATCTTCTTTCCACCCACAGAAGGAGGATAGATGAAGACATTGAATATTAATTTCCACCACAATGCCATTTCAATAAACTAAGTCCCTTGACGATTGTGGTCAAATTCCAAAAAAAAAGAGTAGATTTTGCTAAAATTAAAAGCCAAAAAATGATGGCTCTATATAAGAAGAAAACATTCTTCTTGGTTAGCTAACATCATTATATGACCCACATCTTGGGACTAGGGCAGAATCTTTACCTTGAAAATGGGTTCATATTACTTATATTTCATTTCAAAATCAAAAAGACTTTCATGCCTAAAATTATCCTTCTTAAGGATAACTTGTCTGAAAATTGTCAAATAAAATAATTATAGAAAAGAAGAATTGAAAGCATATGATATGACATTTAGAATACTTACAAGAATGTTATGCTATAGAGTCATATCATTCAATATCAAAATATTGGGGAAATTTAGCAAAAAGGTCATGATCAAGATTTCTTATAATCCCACTTTCAATTAGGCAAAGGGTTATATTAAAAATCTTGCCAAAGAAGAAAAGAAAAGAAAAGAAACTTCAATATGATTTGAAGAACAACCATATTACTATATATAGTCTTGAAATTTACTTTTGAAGTAATTTCAAAGACCTTGTAGTAAAACGTAGAAGGATAAAAAATGCAAAAGATAAGAAATTAATCAAAGACATTTATGAAATTTCATTTCATAAAACCTTCAAAAGAACAATAAATCAATTAAAGAAATTCAAATTCAAACTTATCATGAGAATCTTAATTTCTCTAATAAGTCCTTTCAATTCCCTTATTGATTAAGGATAAAAAAAATTTGTGTCTCCATGAGAATCCAAAAGATTATCTTGATTCTCATTCATTTTAGAAAGCTTTAAAGGAATCTCTTGATCTTTATTGAATCCAAGAGAAGGCCTTATAAGCTATTGATTCATGTCAACAAAGCAAAAATGATATACATGTCCAAATAAAAAGAAAATGAAATTTCATTTAAGAAGTACTGGTTGACTTTGGTTCTTACTGCCTAAAGAACTACACAGTCATATGCAAGCTCAAAGAGGTAGATTTCTCAGGTTAGTACCCTATGATGTCTTGCCTTCAATGAAATAGACATCTAGCATGGTTCAGTGTAACTTTGAGATAAAAAGAAGAAAGAAAGAAAAATGATGAACTTCTATGCTCATGACATAGTAAAGTATTGGGTCCAAAATATACCCAAGTTTTCCTTCAAAAATAAATTCCAACTCTTTGAAACCTTCTTCACTAAACTTCTTCATGTGTAAGGAGTATTAGTGAAATCAAGGAATGGATGAAAACCTTCCATCACCCTTTCATCAAGTTAGAGTAATCAAGTAAGGTTTAAGTCCATGAGACTCTTGCTTATTAGTCAAAACTTTTGGGGATTAGGAATAAGTCACTTGACCCCTTTTCCTCATCCATATCACCTATAGGTTAGGAGAAAACCCTTTGTGGCACCTTTTCTATACATGACTTGAGATGGGAGAAAGTCCTCTATGGAACTTTTCTCATGTCCTTTTGGATTTGGAGTAAGCCTTCGTGCACCATTCCTATGAAAAAACTATCTTTGTAGGTTTGGAGCAAGCCCTTCGTGGCACCATTCCTACTTTTGTGTACATGATTGGATCAAGCCATTAAGGCCTCTTTCATGTTACACGGGCAAGTTAGATTGGATTAAGACTTTATGACCCCTTTTTAATAGCCAAAAGGATAAAAGTTCTCAGTTAGCATTCTTTCTAATCACCTAGGAGTAAGTCCCCAGTCGGCATCATACTTTTGTGTACATGATTGGATCAGACCATCAAGGCATCTTTCATGTTACACAGGTAAGTTAGATTGGATCAAGTCTTTATAAACTTTTTTAAATAGTCAGAAAGATATAAGTCCCTTAGTCGGCATTTTTTCTAATCATATAGGAGTAAGTCCCTCAGTCGGTATTCTACCTAAGAGTAAGTCCCCAGTTGGCTTCCTATTCAAAGAATTAAGAAATGGAATCAAGCTAATGAAGGCCCCATTTCTTTGGACTACTTAAACAGGATTAAGTCCATGTGATCCTTGTTTAGTAGTCAAAGTGTTGCAGATTAAGATCAAGCATTTCAAGCCTCTTCTCCCCGGCATAACTTTTGAGGATTGGATCATGTCTTTAAAGACCCCTCTCCTCTCTTCAGCTAACTAGGATGGATCATGCCCTTAACAGCCCCATCTTATTAGCTAAACACATGGATTACCACTATTCTCAAGTAAAAGTAAGTCCCCTGAAGGCATCTTCCTTGAGCATAGTGATTGCATTAGGATTAGAACATTCTTTGGGTCTACTCCTAATAACATTCATCTTCATCCTAGAACTTAATGAAAGTTAAGTTTCTAAGAATAAATCACACTCCAAAGCAAATATAGGTATACATATACCTATCTTTCATAATCAAAATCAAAACAAAATTCTAAATAAAAAATCAAAATTATGAATTGGAACTCCAAGTTTATGCTTGTATGTTGATCAATCCGGTCAACACCAATATGTGCAGTGTATTTTAATTAATCCACTACACATATTGGGGGTACATTTATTGACGTCATTTTTGAATAAGGTTAACATCAATTTGAAATCAGTAATTAGGAATTTCTATTCTCAAATAAGAATCTCCTAATTCAATGCTTAGGACACCTCACCTAGTGTCTTTGTTGATCTCTCTTTTGGAGTGAGCTCTCAACCCCATCCTCTTAGACTTAGGAATCTTCTAGAAACTAAGATTTTTTTAGTCATAAGACATATCTAGTGATTAGGTGAACGCTTAAACTAAGCCTATAGACATAAAAGTGTTAATCATAAGATTAGGTTATGCCTTAGGGCTTAAGGAAATTACCTATCATATAGCCTAAACCCAATCTAGATACACTTTCTCAAATCAAACATAGATTCAAATCTCAAACCAAATCTCAAATTCAAATTTAAATCCTAAATCTAATTTCAAATTTGACTCCAAATGATTGAAACCCAAAATCAAATTCAAATCCTAAGACCCTTCCTAAGCCATATAAATCACATTCATAAGCTTAGCTAAAACTCCCTTTAGATCAAATCAAACTCAATTGATCTCTTTATAAATCAATTATTCCTTCATTTATATTCATAAATATAAATGAAATCCATATTCAAATGACCAAAACTATATCGAAAATCAAATCCAAACTCAATCTACGCCCTTTAAGCCAATTCTTTGGACTTAGCCAAATTCTATCCAAATCAAGTCAAAACTAATGGATTTTCTCTCTAATCAATCATTCATTCGATCATTTATCCAAATATAAATAAAACCTACAATCATCAAACCAAATTCAAGTCAACCCAAGTCAAGCCTAACTTAGCCCTTTTAACTTAAAACTTTCAATTGAGCCAAAACCTATTGGACTCTAAATTGATTGACGTTGGATTTATATTTCAATCCAGGGCTCATATATAAGTTCAACTAAACTCGAATCAAACCAAAGCCAAACCAATTGACCCAATTAGTCCACTTGACCCAAAGTGACCTAAAGGACCCATTTGAGCCAACTTCCAATCCAACCCTAATTGGATTGAACAAAGCTCACCAAAACCTTCCACCGTGATTGTTGATCACCCTAGGATGACCAATTACAATCAATTGGGTCAAACCAAGTCAGCTTAGTCATTTGATCAAGTCAACATTTGGCCCAAATAAACCAAAATTAGCCAAAACTCATCCTACATCAAATTGATTGAAACCAATTATTTGAATTGACCCAAAATTAATATTTAAATATGACTTGACCTCCAATTGAGCCAAATCAAGCCCAATTGGCCATTTGATCCAAGTTGACCCAAATTGGCCTAAAGAACCAAATTAGGTCAAATCATGATCTAACCCAAATTGATTGTAATCGATGCCTCAAGTTCATTCCAAATTGATTATTGAACTTGACCAAAGCCATAATTAAACCCAATTTGATCAATCGAGCCCAATTGAACCATTAAGCCCAAATAAGCCTAAAGGGTCAATTTGGCCTAAATCCAAATTAAATCCAAATTGATTGAAACCAAAGAACAAATTCATCTTCAATAAGCCAATTGAACTTGAATCAACCCATAACCCAAGCCAATTTGGCCATTTTTGGTCAAATTGGTCAACTTGACCCATTTGACCCATATGATTCCAAATGAGCCCAAATCAATATTTAGCCAAATTAAATCAAGTTAATCATACCAAAACTCTTCAAATTATCATTTGATCCTAACTTAAGCCTTCGTTTGATCCAATATGACCAATTGGTCAACCTAACTCGATATGACCCAAGATGGCCCATATAACCCAAATTGAGTCAAATCCCTTGAAACCAAATCATGACCCATTGGGGGATGATCAAATCTGACCCAAACCCATTTGGGATCAACCTAAAATTAACCCAACTCAATTAAATCTTTCATGGATCCTCCCCCACATAGGATTTCACCCAACCACATTTAATTCTCCCCATCACATGCATTTAACTCCTTCCTAACATTTGCATTCAATAGAGCTGATCATATGACAGTAAGAGAGGACTTTAGAGAAAAAAATTCAAAATCCTCAATCAATCTATCATCCATCCCAACCACCCCAAGCATGATGACAACACTTTGGAGCTAAAAAATTCAAAAAAGAATGAATTTTTGGCCACTATAAAAGGAGAAGGAAATGAGGCTTCATTCTTCTTCTTCCTACCACTATTTAGCTCCCAAGAGCTCCCCAAAGTTAAAAAGGAACCCATCCCCCACCTATTTGAGCCATTTTTGAGCTCAAAAAACACAGATAGAAGTTTTCCGGTGAGACAACGATGAATATTGGAGAAGACGGTGTTTCAAAGGGAGGCAAATGTTAAAAATCATTCCAAAGCTTCCTCATATACCTAGGAGTTTGCTCGGATCTTCATTGCTGCCAGAAACCATCCTTGACGAGGTAAATTTTGCCAAACTTTAGCCGACCTTAAGATTTCTCGTATTTTGTGTTAATTTTCTTGCGATTTTAAGAATTTCCCTTAGATAAATCTCACATTTTCTATTTAATTTGATCCCAATATGAAGTATAATTTTTTCAGAGAAAATCGACGTGAAAATGAGCTCAATCGGACCTCATTTCATATTTTTTTACATTTTTTCCATTGGTTTATTGTCGTGAGCGACCTGTCGATCCGGTGGATCGAATGACTTCGGTGATGTCGGACCGAGTCCATCGACCCTGGAACCTCGATCCGCTCTTTGATCCCGCGGATTGAATGTAGAGCTTTTGATCCGTGATCGGACGGTCCGGATCGAACCACGTGTCATTTTCCCAGATCCCACATTTTCCTCTCACGCCGTGGTAAGGGTCCAACATGCATGCGTCTTTGCCTCTTACGCGCCCGTCATGCGCAGTGTTGTAGAGCGCCGTAGGGTTAAGTGAGAAAATGCTTATTTTCTGATTTTAAAAATTATTTAAGTGTCTTGAAATTTTGAAAATTCATAAAAAATAAAATACTTAGCAAAAAGTACAAATAAGGGCTTGTTGGATTCGCCTTTTTGAGAGGAATCCAAAGAACCAAAAATTTCTAATTTTCACTAAATGGTTTGAGCTTAATTTAGGTTTTAGTAAAAATAAAGTTTTATTAATTACTCTAAAAATATAAGTCAGATTGAGTTGAAATTTTTAGGGATTAAAATAAAAGTTAAAACACACATACCACAAAAATCTCAAGTGAAAAAGACTTCTGAATTGGGAGGAATTAAATTTTGAAGTTCAGATTATCCGTTTTAATAAAAATAAATCAAATAAAAATCCAGAAATTTACAAAAAAATCTTCAAAATGGCTTAAATCACTTCAGTTGACATCTAGGACTCTTAAGAAAATAATTTGATTTTTTGAATCCTAATGAATCCCAAACAAACACTTAAGATTAAAGTTTAATCAATTAATGAATTAATTAAAATATAATCTAAAAATAATTTAAATACCTAAATGATTTGTAATCAAACCTTAACTCAGAAAAGTATCATGTATCCCTCAAATGAAATTGAATTTAAACATAATTGAACCTAATTGAGTTAATGAAATTCGATTAAATGATTAGATTTTTTTAAGTAAACTCATAATTAAATAAATCAATGAAACTTTAATGTAAAATTAAACTAATCTTGTTACACCAACATCAAGTATTGAATCTTAATTATATGAAGCTACTTAACAAATTAAAATAAATTAAATATTAATTAATCATTAAATAAACTAAAAATTAAATTGATTAATAAACCAATTCAACATAATCATTTGATATTAATCAAATTAAACTAAATAAAGTTAAAGTAAACTTAATTAACATATGATTAAATCACATTCATTTGGAATAAGATAATTAATTAGCCATTAATACATAAACCTAATAACTAAATCAAACATGAATGAAATCTAATGAACATAATAAATGTGGAAAAAAATCAAACCTAACTATGACTATGAATAATCAAGTTTAACTGAAAAAAAATAAACAATTAAATCACTTAATCTAATCAAATGATAATAACAATAATCCTTTAATCAAATCAAACTTAAGTAAAACACTTAACTAAATCAAATCACTCACATTAAGTCATTAATTAAACAAATCTTTAATTAATCGATAATTCAAAATTCAATTATCCCCTTCAAACTTAATTAATTAAATATCTAATTAATACAAACTTAATGAATTAATCCATCATCTTAATGAACCGAATTGATTTAAAAAAATCACATTAAAATTAATTCTTAAATCAAACTCAAATTAAATCTTTAATTACTCCACTAATTAATTTAATTACACATCTTAAAATAAACCAATTAAGTTAATTAAATTAATCATATTAAATTTAAACTTAATCAAACATAAATACAATTAAATACTAATCAAAACCTAAATTAAGCATAAATCATTAAATCATTAATTACATTTTTAATCTGAATAAATATAAAATCAAATTAAAAATTTAATGAATCTTTATTTAATTTAATAATTAACATAAGTATACTTCTTAATTAAACTAATTACATAATCACATTGAACCTAAGCAAACCTATAGACTAATAAAGCTAATCAAATCAAATTAAATCAAAGTAAATTTAATTAAGAAAGACTCTCATCAATTTAATATGTAATCAAATCAAATTTCATTCAACCTACTTAAATAAGATAAATTAATTAACTATCCAATGTATGAAATCAAAATACCAACTAAACTTTGATAAACATGACATATGGATGAGATTAATAATAAAATCCTAATTATAAAGAATCAAACTCAATTAAAATCAAAATAAAATTTCAATTAATCTAATTTGATCAAATTATAAATAAATGAACCATAATCAAATCAAATAAACATAAAGTTAAGTCACATAACCATAATCAAAGAAAAGAATTAGATATTAATTTAAAAGAATATTGAATTATCAAGATTTACTTAAATTAAATCATCTAATCTAAAATTAATCGATCAAAAACATACGGATTTAAACAAACTTAAACTTCATTAGAGATCAAGGATATTGAATTATCAAGATTTAATTAAACTATAACATCTAATCTAAAATTAATTAATCAAAAACCCATGAATTTAAACAAACTTAAACTTCATTAGATATTAAGGATATTGATTTATCAAGATGTAATTAAACCAAAATATCTAATCCAAAATCAATCAATCAAATACTTAAACAAACTCAAATTCTAAACTCTCAAATAAAATAAATCAATTCAGAATTCAAATTGAATCACAAATTCAAATGGGCTAATTAAGATACTTGGGACCGTGGTTAGACTCTTTAAAAGTTAGGATGTAGAGCAGGTGAGTTACTCAAAATGGAATTCATTCTACTCTTTATTCTTGAAAACCTAAACATCATTTTAACCAAATAAAAGTGAAATAAAATGAAAAATAAATCATTAAATCATTTAAATTGAAATCACCAAAAGTAAAATTTAAATAAATTCAAACTTTTGAAACTTAAACTAGAAACTAGTAAAGTCTTGTCACACAAGCCTTAAACACACACATTAGAATACTAAGTCACAACTTCTAGTGCTAAGTTAGGGCGTTGTATGTATGATGTTATGTTTTGTTTTATGATGTAATAGTTTAGACTGGATGTTAGGGTGTATGCCTCGTAGACTGGATGGTAGGACGTGATTAACCTAATCATATTTTCTACAAAGGGTTGTGCTTAAGGGGTTGCTGTAATAAAAATATAAATGCATTTGTTGTGCAGGTTGCTTAGCCCCTAAGCATAACTCATGTTAGGACAGATGGGTTTGGTTACCCATGTATGGGGTGCTAAGTCCAAATTATTTATATAACTACTTAAGTTGTATGATGTGTTTAGCTAACATTTATTTTGCAAGTATAGCTAGATTTACTTTTCTTATTTTTAATGTAATTTTATATTAGGAATTAGAATGAGTGTTATGAGAGATTAGGATGAGCAGTGTCCAGAAAGCTTAATCCCTAGGGTGCCCTATGATGCCTTTGGAGCAAATCAAATCAAAAAGAAGAGAAGGAAGGAATGAAGAAAAGAAGACCCCTATAGCATGTATTATTTTTGTAATCCAGGTTGTATAATGGTAAAGCTCGACTACCCATATTTTTCTTCTCTTTTCAGGGTGTACAATGGAACCTGACCGTAGTGGCCTTTTATTCTTTTACGGTTGTCTATAAAATTATTTGATGTTGTGTTTAGATTGTGCACTAGAATTACATAATTTTCCTAATTTCTTCATAATTGATGTTTAAATGTGTGGCCTGGATGCAGTAGGCTCTTAGGATAAAATTAACTTTTCTACCCCAATTAATAACTCGTAATTAAAATTTAAAATAACTCATAACCTCACATAAAAGCTTAGAAATTAAATCAAGATAATAAATTTTTTAGCAACCCCTTAGCTGGATGAATGAATGTATAATATCATGCATGTCATATTCTTCCACTCTTGTAAAGAGGGGGCTTTCATCTGTGTCAGAGAATGAAGGCTTAACCTGTGAGAGTCTTTGATAGAAGAACACCCCTTTCTCTCTTGATTCGGCCCATAATTAATTTCTCATGCATTTAGGCATACAAAATCCCATAGTCTGTGTCAAAATAAAGAGTCCAAAAGAATCAAATAAATTTGATAAAATTTGCATTAGATTAAGTCATGGTTTCATACCACTCATGCTCTAGTCTCTTAAAGAGTGAGTTTAAGGACTTAGTTTTCTCTCTAAATAAATAATAGCCCAGCCATCTTGTAAAGCATAAGACTTGCTTACATGGATTTAAAGGATAGGAGGAGTTAGTTGGCTGCCACTCTAGACGATAATAAGTCCAACAGTCGGGTGGTTTATTCTCTCTTATTGAGGTACACCATATACCCATTTTTTCCTTAGATTTAGGTCATGCTTTGGCCCTCGCTAAAGCTCCCTAGATTTAGGATCTAAGGTTATTTTTTTCCTTTACGGGCTACAAGCATAAATCCTCACCTCTTAGGCATTTTCACAATCATATGTTGTGGAATTATAAGCCCTAGCGATCTAATAAAATGTCAACTTAAATAATTAACTCTCATCAATTTTAAAAATATAAAGCCCAATTATAGGGTAGATCAGAATGCTCACTAGGCTTCCCAGTATCATGAGCATTTCTCCCTTTGGATTCCAAAATAAGTCTTCTCCTTGATACATACCATTTGATTTTCTAAAATAGCCGATCCTTTAATAGTCTTAACCAAAATCTTTGGAGACCCTAATTGTCACTTTAATCGAGTATTCTTAAAGAATTCCCATTCCTTAATTATGCTATAGCTTGCCTCATAGGGAACTTAACGAATCACTTAAAATAAATCCTACTTTACTTTTCATGTAAAGTAGGGAAAGATCTCTAGTATATTCAAAGATCCATCATGCCCGCTAATCCCCGATCACATGGTGTCCCAAAAATAAACACCATAGTCCTAGAAAATCTTTATGAGTTTATTCTAACCTATTATAGGTAGAATCAATCCAAAATTTCAATTTGGATAAATCAAATTAAAACCAAATTAAAATGAATGAAAGAATCCAAACCCATTCCATTTGAATCAATTTGATCATTTGAACTCATTTGGAATCACACCTAACCCATTTAAGCTAAATGGGTTAAAAAATAAAATAAAATTTAAAATCAACTCATATTAAATGGTTTAATCAAATCATAATGCAATTAACCATCAATTGCATTATGTTTTAAAGAATAAACTTAAAAAATTCAAAGGAATAAGAAAAATCAAAACATTTCTCTTCCCATGCAACCTTACTCACTCCCTCTCTTCCCATGAGAAAGAAAACAAAGCCACCTCTTAAGAGGATGGTTGCCTTCAATGGTAGAGAAGGCAATTAAGACAAAGGTGCAAACCTCCAAGAGTTTGCCCTGATCTTAGCCAACCAAGGAAGAGAAAAAGAAAGAAGGGAAAGAGAAGAAGAGGAAGAGAAGATAAAGCTCTCTGTCATGGATATAAACTAAGCAAGGAAGCTCTCTATCTGTGGTGTGAACATTCCAATATATTCACAAGGCCAAGGGGAGTTGATCTGCTTGGTGGCCTCGCCATGGATGGCGGAATTGACCATCAAAATTCTCTTGAGCTTTCTTTACCAAGCATGGAAAGTGGGGTAGGGGAGACAATTACCTCACCATTTTCATTCCAAAAGCATCACCAAGGCAAGTGATGAAGTTCCAACTATGGATGGTCTCCGTTTCTCGCCGGCGAGCTTTGTGATTTAATCTCGACCGTCTGATCCTTCTCTTAGGATCGGACAGCTCTGATCTAGGCGGACCATTAGATTAAACCCTTTAGGGACCTCGCGGGCTGACGCGGCGCCACGCGGACAAACGTAATACTTAAAATCTCAATTACACCCTAATTACATTCTAATTAAGCTAAAATTTTATGGATATAAAATTGGCATATGACCCTACTTGACAGAAATATTTCAAGTCTGATTGATCTCTGGATTAGGAGTTATTAAATTTCCAAATCCTTAGCTCAATGTTAATCAAATATTGGGTTAAGAAAATTAATTAGCCTATTAAATAAAGTGGTAATTTAAACCAATCTCCATCAAACATCTAAAAACTATTAAGAAACTTATCTAAATATCCTAAGTCAATTAACGTGATTAAATTCAATCTTAAGTTAATGAAATAAAACTTTAGGTTAACAAAATTATTAATTAACTTAAACCTCAACCTTTGAATTAATAAAATTTAATGAAACCACTCATCTCTAATGAATTTAAGAATGAATCTAAAACTTAGGTTAATTAAATCAGATCAAATAATTAACCTAAGTACTTTAGGTTAAACCTAATCCATGAACAAACTTAAGGTACTAATTTTTATTAATGAACTTAAACCTTAAGCTTACAAATCCATGATTTAATAACTTAAATTAAATTGAATGAAATCAAACTTTAATCTAAACTCTTTAAATTAACATGAACCGAATTAAATGAAACCTACATAGCTTAATTCAAAATGAAATAAATCAAACAAAGCAATTCAAACAAATGAAATAACATAAATCAAATCCAAACATAAATAACATCAAAATTATTAATTAAGATACTTAAGGATCTTAGTTAGACTTTTGAAAATCTCATTAGGATTTAAGATATGGAATAAAATGAGTTTAACCTAAAAATGAAATTCATTCTATTTCTCATTCTTGAAAACTTATATATTACTTTAACCAAATAAAATGAGCATAAAAAAGGAAAATTAAACCACTAAACCATTTGAATTGAAACCAACCTATGATAAAAATTAAACAAATTCAAACATTGAATTGAAACTTGAACTAAAAAGGCTTAGCAAAGACTTACTACACAAGCCCAACTTCTACACACACTAGATTACTTAAGTCATAGACTCTAGATTAGGTTAGATTGTTCTATGCTTTTCTTTTAATCTCCTGTGATATATTGTGTTATGCTTCACATGTCTGTGTGGTGTGTTGCTTTAGATTGGATGCTCAGGCAAGTTTGCTCATTAGACTGGATGTTATGGTGTTCTTTCTAAATTTAACACTATTTTTTTACAGGAGACTGTGTTAAAGGGATCACTATAATAAATAAATCATAAAATTACTATTTGCTTGCAGGTGCTGAAAAATATCTTAACATAGTCCATAGGATAGGTGGGCTTGGCAAGCAACTAATGCTAAGTCCATATGTTTGTGAAATATAACTGTTTTGCGTGCTGTGTGTATTTTCTAACATTTATTTTGCATGGCTTATGATTTCTTTTGAATTTAAAATGTAAATATAAGCTTAGAATTAGGTTATGATCTATGGGGTCTAGGATTAGCAAGAGCTGACCCTACAAGGAGATGGTGCAGTGGCCTCCTGTGGAGCCCGATGAATTTCCCTGAAGAAGGAGACTTTCTTAGAAAGAAGACCCATATATCTAAACTTGTAATTCTAAGCCGAGTTGTAGAAGGACAAAACTCGGTTGCCCATTTTTCTTTCTTCTGGATGTAAGATTACATTTACATCGACTTTTCTCTTATATAATTTAATTTGGCTTGATTTATTTTGGGTGCGCAATCGAAACAATGTGCTTTTCTAGGTTTCTTTCAGTGTAATGTTTGTGCTGTGAGGAATGCCTGGACGTAGGCTTATAGGATAAACTAAATTTTCTACCCAACTAAATCAATCGAAACATAAAAATAAATACAAGTCATAATCTTTATATAAAAGTCTAGTCATTAAAGCAAGATAAAATATGTAACAACCCCTCAGCTGGATGTTTTAACATCATGCATAAATCATATTATCTCACTCTTGATTAATGAAGGACTTTCATCCTTGCCAGAGAACCTAGGCTTGACCTTTGAGACGCTATGATGGAAGTACACCTTCTTCTATTCTGATTTGGCCCATAATATTTTTCTAATTGCATACATTAGGCATAAATTGCATTCCTATGGCCTAAAATGAATCTTGAGTCAAAAATCATAAAAATCTAAAAAATATGCATTAGTTAAATGCATCTTCATACCCTACATGGGTTTAGGGATAAGGAAGTGAGTCTAGGTTCATAGGCATCTTTCCTAAAAATACAACAGCCCAGCCATCTTGCATTCATGTGACTTGACTTCATGAATTTAAAATGCGCATAGGTCGTGTTAGCTGACAGCCTTCTCCAGATAAGTTGTAAGTCCAGAAGAGTCAAAGATAGGCTAGTTCCCTCAAGTGAGGAGAATGGCCAATGATTCCCAAGGATAAAACTAAGTTGAGCATCTAACATGTGTTAGAAGCACCTGTAGACTAAGGTCTAAAGCATCCTTTTGGAAATAAGTCTTCAACCCTAGGCATTTCTACAGTCTTGTGCTGCAAGAATCTAAGTCCTAGATTTCTAAAAAAATGATAACACAAAATCTAAAATTAAATCCCAAATTTCAATCCCAATCATAGGATAGTTGAAATGTCTAATGGATATCCCAATATCAATAGACATTTCCAACTTTTTCCCATTTGACTCATGAAAATAACTCTCTCCAATTTGGACCTCTCCCAATTGAATTTCCAAAAAAAATCAATCCTTTGAAAGCCACCTTAGTAGTCTTTAGGAATAACCACTTATTTCTTTAATCGAGAGTATTCTTAGGAAGAGACCCTTTCTAAGATGTAATTAACTATAAAGGCTTGCCTTTATAGGGAACCATGATCCCAGGATAAAATAAATTACTTTTCATGTAGTTTAGGGAAAATACTCTGCAACACCCATTAGCCTTAGGAGTCTTTTATTGAAATGATTGAATCCATTACAGTAGAGCATGTTTATCTTTCGAGATAATATGTTTATTCCTTAATTCCATATTTATTCATCTAAATAAAATATTCCTAAACTCTATGCGGTGTCATTTCTTTTCTCTATTCCAGAAAAACACCAACAACCTTCTCTTAGATAAGTACATGTTTAAATTAAATACTTATTAGGCTTGGATTTTAACTTGTCTCAACAAAGTTATTTCTCTTCCCAACCATCAAATGGATTTAACATTAAATCTCATGAGGTATATTAACCTCCAACTTAGGATGCATTGGGCATGGCGATGGCAGTGCAGCATAGTGCCACACTGCACCACACTGTTGTTTGAGCATTGTGGTCCGCCCACATTTTGAATAATCTGTGGTTAGAAAGGTATATTTTCTAACCTAATCTAGCTCCCTATGGTGATGGCTAGAAAGTTATTGTTTGACTTTTTGAAAATAAAAAAAATATATTTGTAGGCATCACCACAACTTTTTAAACATCAGATTATTCTGCAGTACATCCACCACTATTTTTTCAGACAGTTACAACTATTCCAAACAGATCCTTAATCTAAAGAATGGACTGATAACATCTAGTTGTTTCTTTAAAGGTGGCTTGGCCCCACTTGATTTGAGTTAACTCAAGTTAAATCCAAGTTGACTTATAAGGTCCAATACCTCTTGATCTAACCACTTTAGTGTTGGCTAATTACCAATTAAGCTTGATTATGATGCCATGAGTTTAATAGATTGTTAGTAAGTGTTAGTCGATAATTACCCTAAGTTAACTTATGCTAGTTTATGTCAAACCTAATTTAATCTAAGTCAAACTCAACTTAATTAATGCATATTATAATCATTTGAGTGTTTATTTAAATTAATATTAGTTAGACAACTTGTGTTAAACTCTAAATTAAACTGAACACAAAGTTCAATTGGTTTAGTTGACCAAATTGTATTTGAGTTATGTAAAACCTCGATGGTTCCACTCCAAATTAACCTAATCTAGACCTAAATTAAACCTATTTAAACTCTAAAGTCCAATAGGTTGAATTAAAAAAAAAAGTTTAGTTAGTTTGACTTACTAAAGTTTGGATTGACCTAATTTTAACCTAGATGACTCAATTGCAAATTAAAATAGCTTATTGTCTTAGCCTTAAATACTATAAAATTGATTGAACCAAATTAAGTGTATGAGTTGCACCTAACCTAACATAAATCTAATCACTTAAATTAAATTAAATCCCTTCAAAGTAAAAGGTTAATCAACCCATTAATTAGCTTTATCAAGATTAAATCTAACATCTTGTTAATCCCATATATTTGATCAAGTCAAACCAAACCTCTAACCAAGAGCACTAAGTCAAATAAAGCCATACTTCCACCTAACCTTCAATTCCATCTAATTTAAGCTATCAAAAATCAATTGGCCCCATGCTTAATCTTCTTTCAATTTATCAAATTTATAAATAGCTTTGCCTTACCTAGATCTACCATGGACACAACTTAATTGATTCTAGGTCTACTAATCATGCTTATTAAAGTTTGAACTATTATGGTGTTAAGTAGATTTAACCCCAAGCTAATTGAAATGCATTTGGGTTTGTCATGTACCAAACAAGCTTCTCGGGCTCATATTTGAGTTTGTTTAAAATAACTAATCTTATGCAACCATTGATATATATATATATATATAATATTCTTCTAATGGATGATTCTAAATTGCCCAACCATGTGTAACAAGGCTTTTGAGATCCAAATAAATTCCAAACATTATTTTTAAAAATACTCAAAATAATTTTTAAATATTTTGAGTGTTTTTAAAAATAACAATTACAACCAATTATGTTTTAGTTTGAAGCAAAATATTAACAAAATAAAATAAAAATATAAAACAAAAATAAAAAATAAAAGTGATCCCAAACATCTCCTTAGTGCATTTTTATTTTTTTAAATAAATCAAATTATTTTTAAAAACATTTAAAATAAATTTTGAGGTTTTTGAGTGTTTTAAAACAACTATAACTATCAAAAATATTTTAACTTGAATAAAAACACAAACAAAATAGAATAAAAAAATAAAAATAAAAAATAAAAATAAAAGTATTTCAGTTTATGTTAAAGTCTAAATCTCTTCAATAATCAATTGAAATATATAATAAGGACCTCTTGATAGTTACTTCTCATTAATCCGTCATTATTTATGCATTATCCTTCTCTAATGCATGTTTATTTGTTATAAGATATCAATCTCTTTCAAATTATTTTATATTACAGCTTTCGGATGAACGTGTTGAGTTTTTGGAAGGGCTATAGTATTTTCTTATTGTTGAGTTTATTGAATTTATTTAAAATTTAGTAAGGAACTGCTTTGCTTTAATGGAATCATGCAAATATTACTTTTTTTATTATTTTGCTTTTAGTAAATGAAAATACAATAATTCTTAATATCATATTTTCTATCTTTTCCTTATGATTCCTGCATCCGTTGGTTATGTAGGAAACATATGAAGATAAAAATAAATTTATCTAGTCTGGATCTCATCATTATCAGAAGATTTAAGATTTATTGGAAGAGTTATTTGCAGAATTTTAGCCTTTAACGGGTGTTGAGAGAGAGAGAGAGAGAGAGCTTTATTTTCACTCAGATGTGATATGAGAAAATGATAATCCACTTTAGAATGAGTATTTATACTTAGTCATTTCATTTTATTTCAGCCTATCATCAAAATAAAATAAAATGTCCGGTCTCTACACATAATAATTTCATACAAAATTAATAAATTGCCTCAAAAGCCTAAAATTAATTAATTTTTATTTGATCACAAAATTAATAGGATTAAAAAAAGAAGATAATATATAATGTATAATTAAATTTATATATGAGCTCACATTCAAAATTCTCACCATATTCAGCTTTATTGCTAGTCAAATGAACTAATATTGAACTATTTTCTTTGAGCTTATTTTCTTAACAAATTGAGCAAAAATATAGCCATATATTTAATTGTGTTTATTTAATTATTTGGTTAAAAATATATAAATAAATAAAATGAATCTTTAAATAATATATTTTTAAGTGATTCTTGATGATTTGCTCATATATAAAATTTAAAAATCTATAATTTAAAGATATTTATAACGTAAGGGTATCCATGAAACATTATTAAATATTGTTAGATCTCCAATCAAACTATATGATATATATGTATCTAGCCATGTATTTTATTGATGAATCACAAAAGATTTAGAAGATAATGATAAATATTTGGAGAAATAATATTTTTTAATGTCCGTTGTAGTTATTTTAGATCTTTATTTGAAATTGAAATTTATTAGCTTCACATTTCTAATGATCTTCTTAATTGTTAAGCTAGATTATAATGTTCAAGTTGTCCTTTGGAAAAAAATCATGCTATGCATTACTAAATGTGCCTCTCATAGTTTCACAAGTGATATACCATATGAAAGGTGCTATCCAACATTAGTCCTCATTAATTTTTCATCTCAATTTAATTGTATTCTCGATTTTAAGGATTTTATTGTTCATTTGGATCTAAGTAATCATCAAAGGTTAATTTAAATGTTTATCTTGAAAAGGTTTGATTACGCGTAAATCATTTGTCAAAATTTATAATCATAGCTACACTAGAATCTGCTTTTAATGATAATTGTTGAGTTTTAGATGATTATAGGAGCTGGTTATCTACTAAAATTATTAATGTCTTAGTATGCGTAATAATCAAGTCAACTCAAAAAAAAAAATGCTAAAATACTATTGGTACTAATATCATATAATTCTTATATATTTATATATATAATACTTAAAATTTAATATTTATATAAATAATATCTTAATATTTAATATCACATCAAAAATATCACTATCTTTACTTTTTTGAAGTGAAATGCAACTTTTCACCCATAGGAAAAGTACTACATATATAAATATCAAAATTTATATGTTAGACATGTAAATACATAAGAATTGTTTGATATGTTTGTAAATCATCCTTTTTAGTTCTACTATTGTGTTCATTGTTAGATTTTTTATTTTTTTTTAATTTGTTCATTTAATTTCCTAGGAGTTACTTTAAAGCAAAAAATATCGGTGTAAAATTAGCAGATTATTTATTATGAAAGAAATAAAATAATTTTATTCAAAGATATTAGTATAATATAATAATAAAAAGAATGAGATATTTAAAAAATAATAATAAATTATTTAATATAAATTTTAAATATTTTAATAATTTATATCTAAATTATTGAATTCTAATATATTTTAAATATATATTATATTAATTTATTTAAATGAGCTGATTTATAAATTAACAAATCATCAGAACTACATAATGAGTTACTTATCTTAATTTAGTAGTCAATAATTTATTTTTAATTAAAAAATCTAAAATTTAAGTTTTATATATATATATATATATATATATATATATATATATATATAATTTTATGATTAAATTTATTCAAATGTTAAAAATCACTTACACATTATGTTAGTCTGAATGGTGATCAGCCCATTGGTCCTTCAAGAGGCCAGCTCTCGGCTCGGATGTCCGGAACCTCAGACTCCATCGAAATGAGGCGGCTCACCATTCATCACACAATCACTAATCCTACGGCTCTCTCTTCTCATATAGATAGCGCGCAAAGATCATAAACGGCGGACGTTTTCTGTTTCTCCGAACCCTAATCTGTGCGAGTGCGGCTTGTTCTCTCATTGAAGCCGCGGATCGCCGACTCCTTGAATTATTGAACCAAGATGAAGGTACTTTCTGCCTGTGCGAGCTCTAGAAACAAGGAGAAATAATCGTTTTTTGTTTCATTTTTGTCCATTGGCATTTTGGATTCTGTGTGGCGGTTGTGAACTCTTGTTGTTTTATTTGTTTCAGTTCAACATTGCGAATCCCACCACTGGATGCCAGAAAAAGCTCGAGATTGATGACGATCAGAAACTGTGAGCGTTTTTCTTAAACATAAACTTCTGCTACGTTGGTCGCATGTTTTGTGGATTAGTTGATGCTTTGTGTAAATGAGTTGCTGTGGTTTTTATGTGGTTCTTGAATTACTTTTATAACTAGAAGTTTCACTTCGTTTCTTAGGAGCTCTATTTTTCCTACAGGGAGCGAATTTTCTGCTTAAGTGCTTTTCTTGAATAATTCATTTGGGAGGACGGTCTGATAGGGTTTCATTCTATTTTTACTTGTTATGCTTGAGTGCCAAATGGCTAAATTAACACCCGCGGTTAAGCGTGCATGACTGGTCTTAAGCGCGATTAAGCTATGCCGTCCTTAACCTAGCTTCTCTCAATTAATATTTACCTACATATCTTTTTCATTTCATGATTCATAGAACCCAATCAAGCAACTTTTTTACCTCATCCCAGACTAGAGTTGCTTATTTTTTTTTTACCAACCAAACATCCTAACCCCGCTTAAAGGTTTAATTTTGCTTATCTTAGCTTAAGCCCGGACTAAACACAGCCTAGTATTCTGGGAGAAATAAGAATATCCAATTTCTTGTTAACATGTGTATGTGTGTCTTGTCGACCATAGAACCAATATCGAGTAAAATCCTGAGAGACAAATCGGAAGGAAAGTGAACTTTGTTTAAATACTGATTTCCATATTTATTTTTTCTATGAGATTTGTTTGTGTTGTACTTTCTTTACAGCACATCTCTTTTAAATGCCAATATACTTTGTCATCTATTTTTTTGTCACATGCTAACTCACTCTTTTATATAAGCCATTTAGTTTGATATGAGGAGAAATTAACATGTAGATTGTTATTTGGCATTTTTTACTTAACAGGTGCATTGATGGATGTTGATTTTACTTTTTAAGTGCAAGTTCATTCTGTTGTTTAGAGGGTTATTGCTTGGCATCTTGTTTTCATACTACGCATAAGAGAGGTCTGAGCATATAAAATGACAACAATATGTGCTTTCTTATGAACTTTTTGATCAATATGCATATTTCAATTTTTCCTGAAATTGTTTTTACCTGTGTTTTCTAACACTTTTTTTTTCTGATCATGCATTTTAGCTGTCTGAAAAATAGTAAAAAACTGTCCATTTGATTTGATATTTTTCAATTTTCGAGCATTCTTTAGTAGATTTTTCTTTTGCATTTACACTTACTGGTATCTTGATGGGTTTTGATTTAATGTTTAAGTGTTAGTACATTCACTGTTTAGAGAGTGTTTGTTTGGTATCCTTTGTTCATAATATGCATGCGTAGTGGAGTTTTGAACTTAGTTATAGATGTTTACACTATATGTTTTATTAAGAACTTTTTTTTTGCTAATATGCACAATTTAAATTTTCTCTAAACTTTATTGCTTCTGTATTTTTACGCTGTTTTTTTTGTCTGGTCGCACATTTTGTCTTATTGTTGATGTGGTATTGTGATTTTGTATGCCTACGGGTAATCATACTTTGATGGACAATAATTGGGGAAGTTCTGACCTAGTGACACTTTGTGTTCTAGTTGTCATTGACCTTTAGGCTTAGAGAGATCTAAACAAGTTATGAGGGCATTCCCAAATAATTTTTTAAAATGTCTGGTTGACAGTGATGTTCTTTTCACTGTATCACTTTGTTTTTAAGTCTCTTCCTTTGGGCCAACATAGGTCTCTTGATTCTCTTCGAACTCAAGCATATATTTCCCTTCTAGGCAGTGCATATTTTTGCATTGTTTCTTAAATATTTCTCTCTTTGCCCTCTTAACTTGCTTCTATGTCCTTATCTGTTAGCTCTCCAACGACCTTTTTTTTAGATCTTTTCTAAAGAATTAAGGTTTCAAGTGGTGAAAAAAATGTGAAATTGGCCTACTGTATAAATTTGGGTACCTTTTCTTTTTCTCCTAGGCGCAAGATGATTTTACTGATTGTTGTGAAGTGGAAGCCATCAAGATTGCTAAGGACGACAATTGGAAAGATGTTTGTATTCAAGGGGCGTGCAAATAAAAGTATACTGCCTTGAAGAGTGAACCTTAAATCTGCAGGAACAGTCTATATTGAGGAACAATACTTTATTTTGAAAAAAATGTTTTTTCTTTCAATTAACAATTCATTTATCTTTGTTTTTCAGTATATGAAGTCTTTTCTTAGGGCCTTTTTGGTTTTATCCATTTGAAATACATGCCTTTAAAAAATGCCATGTAAATGGGTATTCCAATTAGCTGGAATTGTTTGGTTGGATGTATTGTGTATGCATGAAAATTGTTTTGTCTGTTTGGTTTGCAATAAAATTTGAAGAATGATACTTCATTGAATGAGGTGATGAAATAGCTTTTGCTTCAAACTTCAAACAATATAACAGACAAAGGTTAAATTTCATTTAAAATGCTGCAACCAATTAATAAAATTGTGGAACAAGATCCTAAACCCTGAAAGGCCGACTTTGAGATAACAAACAATAAGGAATAGAAGAATTTCCCGTTGCAAATTAGTTCGAGAGACTTATAAATATCTCAAGTGAATAAAAATGGTTAATATTCAAAGGTGATGTATTTAACCAACTTCTATTTTTCCATTCTCAATCCTAATTTTATGGGCTCAAAATATATGCCAAGCTGAAAAAGAGTTGAGTGGGAATCAATGGAAAAGATATAAGCAATTGCATTGAAGGAATAACAAAATTGTGGTTGCAAAATAATGCAGTCTCTAATGCCTCTAATATGATATTTCATGGGTAAATTTAGTGTGTGGTGCATGGGGTAGGGTTGATATGTTTGTGGGCAAGGATGTTAAAGATTAGGTAGCAGAAGACTTTTTGCTAGGATGAAGTTGATGATGCATGATAGGTGTGGTGTTGTTGATGAGGTTGAGGACAATGACATACAGCTTTTGGGTTGCCATTTTTGGCGGTGATGGGGACAACAATATGTGGGAGTAGGCTGCTCGAGAGAATAGTTTTGTGTGCAACGATGCATTTGGATTTGGCCAATCTAGATAATATGGCATAGAAATCGAGGCTTTCTAATCCAAATTCTGTAAAAACTACTTTATATCTATTTTAATATATAACAGGCACCTAAAAAATCAAATCTCATGCATTTTTTTACTTTTACTTATAATACCTGCAACTAAACAACCTCTTAGTCAAATATTCATTTACTAAAACTTTCTAAGCGTCATCTTATTAAGATAAATAAGCAATATATCATTATATGTGATTCCATCTTATGATAAGATGAAATCTATATATTGTGTTTAATAACTGTGCAATTTAAATATTCTTTATTGTTGTTGCGTGCTAGAAAATCGATTCGTAGAGTAAAGTTTTAGCTTAAATTGTAATCCAACACACACGTATATTTAAAAGTGAAACAATAAAACTAATTTTACGTGAAAATTTGAAAAAGAGGAACCAAAGCTTCCACTATATCATTTGAGTAAAGATCTTCCGATCTGGATTACAATTATATATGAAAGGAACAACAGTATGTGCAATCGATTATAACGATGAGCCAGAATGATGGTGAAGCTGCGGGAAGCAATCGCAGGTAAATCGAGAACAATTCAGCGAAATCTGAGCAATCACAGCAGAGAAAACAATCAGTAGAAATCGAGGAAACAATCACCTGGTAGATGTGGAGATCAGTGATACGCGTCGAGAATAATCACGAACGAAGGAAACAATGTGCAGGTAAATCGAAACAATCGGTAGAAGTTCATGATGGAGGCAAGAGAGAGATTGATAGCGATCACAGCGGCGGCGCGGTGGACGACCGTCAGTGGCGGCGCGATCTTTGGAGGATCTTTACTTCTCTCTCTGCTTGCTCCCCATATATGAGAATGATGGTATTTATAGATTGGAGGAGTGCGTCTAGAAATACATGCAAAACCCGTCTCACTCCACTTTATCGGCCAAATGATCCCTTTGATCATTTGATGTATTTCAAATATTTGAATGCTCAAATGAAATCGAGATCTTGAGCTTAGATCCACGTCAGGCTCGATTTATATAAACATTCCATGTTTGAGAGCTTTTTAGGGGTTTAATTGATATCCCAAAGTTTCCAATGATATTTTAAGTTCTTGATTTCTTTTAACTTGGATCGGTTCTTTAACGCCTTGAAGACTTTTTGTAGTTCATATCAATTGTAAATGTGTATGTCTTTTTTTATTCGGTTGCTTATGTTTTGTTTGATTATTTGATCTTATCTGATACTATTATCATTTCTTATCTCAAGTTTGCAAAAAAAAAAAAAAAAAAAAACAAAAAAAACAAAAAAATTGTGTTCTATTTAGCTATCCAAGGTTTGGAATATCCTTGCGTCATCATGTTTTTTTTGTTTCCTTTGTGGGAAACTTGCCTCCTCCTTATCCATTTATAGGAGCAGGCTAAATAGAAATCTTTTGTCCTTCATTTCATTGGTTTTGGAGTAACCCTGTTTCTTTATTTCAAAGGAGCAGGATAGAATGAACTGAAATTTAAGTTTTGTTGACACTCCTGAATTGTTAATAAGGGACATTTACTTGTAGGTTGAACTTTCAAGGAGTCTATTACTGTTTTTATCCCGTCAATTAGAAGATTCAGCAATGCTTTTTGTTTGCAACTATTGTTTTTTTGGTTTATTAGAGACCTTAATGTAAAATTTTTACTACTTTGGATAGGCTATCTGATGTGGGTTTTGATGTTTTCGAAATTGATACTTGGATTAAGTTTTGGGTTAATGTTTGCTGTTGTGTTTTGGGTAATATTTATGGATGTTCATTTTGTGATTGGATTGGAAATTGTGTTTTGGAATCATCTGCAATGTACTTTCTTTGGAGGTAATTTGAGGTTGATTGGTTATGTCACTGGTTTCAGGTTTTGATGTTGATTTATGATCCAATAGATTAACATGGATGAGTATTAATGATAAATTATTCCACCTCTTTTGTGGCATGTAGTTAATGCTGGTGGAAGCATTTATGCAATTATCTTCTCTGTTTTGGAGCTTTCTTTTTAGCTGCAACTGAGTTTTGTTCAATCGATTCCTATGTTTGGGCAGTTGTCGTTTCACTTCCTGTAGCTACCATATCTGACTTATGTAGCAGAATTTGGTTCTAGCAGCTTTAATAGCTGTATGCTTAGGCATGGTTGTTTGGACTCATTCATTGCCTTTTATTTCATCATAGCCAATCTGATTCAGTGGCACTTCCGAATTCTTCATATTGTGACCTGCTTATATTTTGTGAAACTCTTCATATTGTGACCTACATATACTTGGGGATTTTATTTTTTTGGGTTATAAGATTTCTGAATAAAAAATCTACCTCAACATTTTTTTGAAAAAAAATAGTAATTTGACTTACGCTGTGAGTCTTATGCGGTTACGTCTCACATGATGTGAGGCCCAACTCAAGATGCGCCTTCTCTCACTTTTTTGTAAGGCGTGCACTTTTAGATTTATGTTTTTTTTTAAAAAAAAGTCAAAGATAAGTTTTAATAACTCAAATAACACATGCCTTAACATGCACATAGCCCATCTAGGGATAGGCATAACCCAAGTGCCTCTTCTCTCGTGCCCTCTCTGCTCCTCACACATAACGTTGGTCACTGTTGTCACCAATATTACTTGTGATGTTCTTACTTTGACATTGGATTGAAAAAAACTTGTTATGTTAAACTTGTTTTGAATTATTATGACATTAGTTCTTATTTTGATATCTCATGTTACTTTGATGTTTGTATAATACTTTTTGTTTCATAATTTGATGTGAAGATATTAATATGTAATGTGATAATTTGCACAAATTGTTACTTCCTATTATATTAGGATGTTAATTTGTTACATTTTAATGTGTCAATAGGTTATGTTATGTGATAATTTGCACAGTTTGTTACTTCCTATTATATTAAGATGTTAATTTGTTACATTTCAATGTGCCAATAGGTCAAGATATTAATATTACTATTACGTGCATAATATTTCTTACATCGCATAATTTATCGATTCTGAGTCTTAAGCCTTAAAGTGCTTTGAGGTTTATACCTCACCTCATGGATGAAAAATGCCTCAAGACCTAATTGCATAATTTTAAACTTTGCTTGTATGTGATATTTATAAATAGAAAGTCAGTGGCATGTATTGACTTTTGGCTTAGTAAATAATTCAGATTCTACTCAATTTTGGAGTGCTTGTTAGATGTTTAGTTTTTTTAAGTACAGCGCAACATTGACTACCAAATTCTAGGGATATTCATTTTTTTGTATTGCTGTGTGGCTTGCATTTTCATTAACTGGTGAATTTTTTATTTTTTTTCCTTCTAAATGATTTGTGATTTGTTTTGAGAGTGTTTGATTTTAGTGAAATCTATTACAACTAAGTTTCTACTAACAAGATGAATTACATTTGAGTTTTGGATTTTGTGATTTTAAATTTTTTGCTGATAGTTAAATTATCATTTGACACAGTTTTTATATTTGTAGGTTTTTCATAAAAAAATTTGTGAATATCTATTTAATTAGCATATTGAATTACAAATTTCTAATCAAAATTGTAGCTTTATCCATCACGCCATCAAGTTAATTTACCATACCTACATTGAATTGTTATCAACATTTATAGTTGCGTTATTGTGTCAACTAAAAGTTTGATATATTAAATTGAATGGGGTAGATTACTATTTTAGTTAAATATAATTTAAATTTCATGAGATTCAAAATTATATATATTTTTTTACGGAAGGTATATTTTGAAATTTTTTTAAGCAGATTAATAATTTAGAATATTTCTTTAAAAATTACTGTCTACTTGATTTTGAAAAAGTTTAAGTAGCTTAAATAAAATTAGTAGGATATGCTTAATTATTTTGAAGATGTGTTTCAAGTGAAACAAAATTAATATCGGCTTGCATGAGGCATACTTAAAAAAAGCATTATTTGACATTCAATGAATATAATAACTAATTGCTTAATCAATTTAAGATTTTTAAATGAAGTGATTATAATGTGTTTGAACATTGTGGTTATTAGTTACACAGTATTTACTTTGAGAACATTTTGTCACCATTGTTTGTTTCATTATAGGTTGGTTATAAATGAGATTTTTGGAATGATTCAAGTTACAATATATCAAAATATTATCTAGATTTTTGAATATTTAAGTATTGTAGAATCATTCTATTAGGGTTATCACAGTTATGATTCGTGTTCCTAAAGATAAAATCAATGCCATCTTCAATGAAGCTTGTTGTACACAGACTAATACAAGAACTGGATATAGTTGAATATGATCTTACTGATGAGATTTTAAGTCTTGAATATTCTTTTGAAAATATTTATTATATGCACAATATGATTTGCACTCACAATCAAAATTTATACATAATATTTTTGAGATTGCATTTGCATGTACAATAGATCATGTTTAAGAACCTATATTTATTTTAAACAAAATTCATAATCAGAGCTTGAAAGTAAAATTGAGCATGAGATCATGTTTGAACTGAAACTTCTAATAGAGATTGAGCTTCTATCTGAATGTAAAATTGAACTAATTATATCTGTTGTAGAGTCAATTGAGCAATTCAATATTGCAAGTATTAATGATTAATTGTTGACATTATTCTTAGGATGATTGATTTGATTATATTTATTGACTTTGGTTCTTAGTTTCTTTATGTTCCAATTCATAAAAGAATTTTATGGAGATAGTTAGATTGTTTTAATATTTTAAAGAATTTGTTAATGATAAATGCCTTGGCATAAAAGTTTAAACTTCATCGACTTGTTTAGTTTTGAATTTGCTCAACTCACCACAACTATATTTAAACTATTTGAATTATTATATTTTTTTTGAAGGAGATTATTTGTTCATATAGGCATTTCATATTTGCTTTCTTTGTTTAAAACTTTCTCATAATTTTTTCTCTAAGATTTTTAATTTTCAGGGTTTTATTAGATTTCCTTAGAACACATTATTATTTTGGCCATTCTATAAATTTTCGTATATTATAGTTGCCATTTGCTTTATTGCAGGGTTTACATGAAGTTCATATAAATTGAATACTAATTATGGAAATTCTAAGTCAAATATTGCAACATTAGATATGCCAAATTTGAATTGTTGATGAGATAATTGAGTCAAAAAAATTTTAAGCTCGTGTAGCACATTGAGATAGATGCTTGTTAATCAGAAAATCTAGTAAGGTTTGATAACACAGTCCAATCATCCATGTCTGATTTGACTTCATTTTATGAACCTGCTACAATGCTTAGATTCTTCTCCTTTTTCATCTCATCTCTATGAACTTGCTTTTAAATCTTATTAGGCAATTCTATATTTGTTGTTTTTCATGCTATACTTGAAGGTGAAATTGTGTCCAATACTATAGATTCTAGGGAGATGTCATGGATCTCTCTGTGATGATTCGTGAATCACTCTATAGAAGTATGACAGCTATGCCAACTAGTATAATCATGTATCTTGTATGCATATATTGAAAATCTTGGGAAGCTGTATAATCAAGTATCTTTCTTGAATAGTGTTGTGCATATTCAGAATGGTCAATGACCAACAATAAATAGAGATTCATTTGTGTTTTTTTTTCGGAGATGCTCATTAGGGATATGCATGTGGAAACACATTGCTTGTTATTTGTGCCAATTTTATTTGTTAAGATTTTTCATTGAGATGAGTGAAAAGTTAGAGCAATGGTGAAGGTATTTGGAAGATAAGTTGCGTAGGATTAATAAAACATAGTTTAAGTATGATATGCAACCTAAGTTGTATGAAATTAATAATTACCAATCAAAAATGGTTGAAGATGATATGTAGGTGTGACAGATTTACTTGGATCTGTTATATATTATAATAAGGATTTATCTTTTTGAGTGATGAATATGTGATTAAGATGAAAAATTGCATTAGATTGAATGTGGTAAAAGAAATTGGACGTACTTTTTTGTGTGTTAAGGTTTTAAACAATGAAAGTGTCATTGATAGCTACGTTAAATGTACCTAATAATGTTATGATGGTTGTGTGGTATTTAGATTGAATAGTGAAAAGTGATAAATTCAGAATGCTAGTAAATTAGTAGATCAGCATTTATGTCTGAATTTTTGTTTAAAATTACACAATATAAGACACATCTCAAGGTGTGCCTTAATGCCTTTTATGATTGTTCACTACAAGGCCCTTTTGTCTGAGGCTCACACCTCACAGTTCGTGAGACATGCCTCTCATCAGAAATGACAATGCGTGCATCTTATATTTAGAGTTTAGATTGTTTTTTAAAAAGTAAATAACAAATATATATATATATATATATATATATATATATATATATATATATATATATATATATATATATATATATATATATATATATATATATATATATATATATATATATATATATATATAAGTTAACTAAAATCTCATTTTTATTATTTTTTCTTTTCTATTTTGCTTGTTTCATCTATCTCACAGTTCAACTTTATTTGCTCGATCTTAAGTAGTGATGCACACGATTTAACATCCTCTTCTCCTTTATGTAGCATTGCTGTTGTCTTTTTTCTGCGAACGCCATTACCACATTCTTCCTCTGAACACTATTATCTTAGTTACCTCCTTGCCAAGCTTTCTTTATCTACAACAAGCATAACATCTCTTCCTCCATTACCTCCTTTCTCGTTGGTTAACGTCAGGCAAATTTTTTTCTCATGGACTTAAAATATTTGCATTGTTTATTCAAGGATTCTTACTTGTGAATATTTGTATGTTATGTTCTTATTTTGATTTGGAAGTGGGATATATAGACTTATTATGTTGTACTTGGGGGTGTGAGCCAATCTAGCTCCAACTTGACTCGTTATCAAGCTCGCGAATCGACTTTATTGAGTTTCTAGCCTCTATGTCCCAGCTTGAACTCCTATAACAACTTGTATAGTGTTCAAGCTTGAGTTCAATTGGCTCGGCCTGTTGGCTTGCTAGTCAGTATGGACTCCATTTTTTTTCTTTTTCATTAGATCTAAACAATTGAATTTTTGGTCACTATTCAAGATATATAAAAATAAATGTGACTTTATGGTGCCACAATTAATATTTTATTTTTCAAATATACTTAGCTTTTTTAGCTTTTTCAAAAAAAAACTTTTTACTAAATCGAAGGCTAGCATTTCGCAGCGAGCTTCCGTCTCAACTTTTCACCACTAATATGATGAGCTCCTGTTGCCTCCTTTTGTTGGTATTGCCAATGCCTTTTTTAGCGAGATCCTGCTTCCCATTACAACTTCCCTAAAGTGACTTCGATCAAGACCATCTCTAACGTACTCCTATTGCAACTTCTTGTTGTGACTTCACTTTTAGTCCTTGACTTCAAGCTTGCTATTATTTAGCATGTTGAGCTTGAGCATGCTACATGAGATCGACTTGAGCTTTAGCTCGTGTTCGGGCTTTGCCTATGTCGGATTAGTTGAGCTCAAGTTTAGTATGACTCAAATTTGACTTATTTACATCCCTATTTGAACTTATTTTGACTTATTATGATGTTACTTTGATATCTTATTTTTGATATTTGTATGACACTCCACACTTTGATATTAGTATGTTAATATGGTCTTTTTAATTCATACTTTTATGTTAGAATAATACTTTTTATATTGCATAATTTATTGATTTGAGGCTTGCACCTATCCTTATAGATAGAAAACGCTTTAATACTCAATTAAGGAATTTTAAATTTATATTTGGTATGTCCAATAATGTTACAAGAGGCTTAGGGTACGAAAGGAAAGGCAAATCAAATATATCATGAAATCATGGATTTAAGTAGTGTATAGAAAACTGCAAAGTGGATTTTAACAACTCAATCTTAACCATTAAGGATGATGCTAATCAGGACAATAATGAATGGATGATAATGAATTATAAAGCCAATATTAAATATTAAGGATAATGTTTATATGATGATTTTTTTTATCAAAATATTTTCTTTTTGTTGCAAGATCTCAGTTCATATACCACTTTTGATTTTTATCCCATGATCAAATTAATAGGACATTTTTCAGTATTTAGTTATTATGCATTTCTTACTTGTGCTTGTTATCATAGTCTTGAATAAAACGTGGGTGGTTTTTTTACAGTTTTTTTACTTCTAAATTTAAATATATATATTTGTTTTCCTCATAGGCAACTTGGTCGATTTTTTTTGGTTGTTTAAAAGTTATATTATTACTTAGGGGGGCATCTGGTTTTTTGAAATTAGGAATCATATTTTTGAAAATGATGAATTTACTAAATTCTGTTATTTGGTTGGATGTAAATATAAGCAAATATAAGTTTTATGTATTCAAAAGCCCTCAGGCTGATTTTATTTTCAGCTAAAAAATGAAATAAAATATTTATCAACGTTATAAAATATTAATTATTATTGTTTCATCTGGCTCACATATTTATAGATGTTACTTTTTTATTGATGCCCACTTGTGATAATTCTACAAGTTTGAGAGAACACTCAATCACTGCATTTATAATTGGGATTTTTTTCCTATTTGGTTTATGTTCTGAAAGTTTTTGTTTGCTTACTACCTGATATATTACTTTGTTTATCATGCAGTCGAGCTTTTTATGATAAGAGGATCTCACAGGAAGTCAGTGGAGATGCTCTTGGGGAGGCATGACACCTGAAATTAAACTGAAAGCCAAATTCTCATTCTAATTAATTTTCAATCTGGACTGATGGGAATTATTATTTTTAATTACCGTGCACTGTGGCAGGAATTTAAAGGTTATGTTTTTAAGATCATGGGAGGTTGCGACAAGCAGGGGTTCCCCATGAAGCAGGGTGTTCTGACTCCTGGACGTGTTCGCCTGCTGCTTAGCAGAGGTTTGAAATGTTCGCTTTCGATTCTCTCTCTCATGCGTGCATGCACACATACATATATATGCATGCATTTATGTATATATGTACAGAGATTATAAAAAAAGGCTAAGCCCCAGAAAACAGGCATCCATCCAATCCCCCAAAAATTCTAAAGCTCCTAAATAGCACTACATTATGTATAATTTCATTTCTTGCATGAGGCATTGAGGTGTTTTCTGTCAGTATTCTCACCCTTCTTGCTATTATGATTCCTTGTTTTTCATAATGGATGTTGCATTGATATTTTTGGCAGGAACTCCTTGTTTCCGTGGATATGGCAGGCGCAATGGAGAGCGGAGGAGGAAATCTGTTCGTGGTTGTATTGTGAGCCCTGACCTCTCTGTTCTTAACCTGGTTATTGTGAAGAAAGGTGAGAATGACCTTCCTGGGCTTACTGACATTGAGAAACCAAGGATGAGAGGACCAAAGAGGGCCTCTAAGATTCGAAAGCTTTTCAATCTGTCCAAGGAAGATGATGTCCGCAAGTATGTCAATACCTACAGACGGACCTTCACCACAAAGTCAGGTGCGTTTGATTTTTTTTAAGGGCCAATTTAATTTCTAGTCGATGAACTACACGTTTATAAATTTATAAAGTTCTGTAGGTCTCGTCTTTTAATTGAACGGAATTAAAAAGTAGCATTTAGTTTAGATTGTACGCTCATTTGACATATGATAGTTGAGTTTTGAAATGAAAGTGTTGCTTTATAAATCGTGCTTTTGTTCTTCTATGAAGGAAATGGGCCTTAATCTTTATCTCTTAAGGGTTTATTTGCTTCGCTAACATCTTCTAAGTTTTAGTTATCTCTTGTTTTTTTTAATTAAATTACACATCATGTCAGGTATGAAATTACTTGTTAAATTTAGAATGTTTTTTTTTTTTTTTGAAATTACACTTGCCTCCACTATTATTTGATATTACATTACATACCCATTAACCTAAACCTTCAAAAATGTGAGAAAAGTGCAATTAACCTTACTTTAAAAAACTAATTTTGCAGTAGACATTTAAATTTTGTTATATTAACATATTGATATTGAGATGTTAGTTATCTGATCGTTAAAATAAATGATAATACAAAGAGTTCATATTCATGTTTTGATCATTCTAGATAATATTATATTGTTTAATTTTGCATGATAACATTGAATCGAATATACATCGAACCAAACAAGCTATTCTTAACACCTAAATTTTCATATTTACTTAATTAACACTCAATTCTTAATTATTACATCAAAAGTAGCATCATCACTATTTTTTTAAAGTGAATTACACTTTTTTATGCATTGGAAAAGAAATATTTTTATAAATATCAAACTTTAGGTGTTAGATATGTAAATCTATAAGAATAATGTGTTATATAGGTAAATTTTTTATTTTAATATTATATCAAAAATAGTATTATCATTAATTTTTTAAAATGAAATGCACCATTTCATGCATAGGTAAAATGTTATATTTGTTAAAATCAAACTTAGGTGTTAGATATGTAAATGCAAAAGAAGTGTGTGCTATGCATGTAAAATTCGCTAAATCTTTTGTATTTTGTTTCTAATCTTTGCAGGTAAGAAGTGCAGCAAAGCGCCCAAAATCCAAAGACTAGTCACTCCTCTCACACTGCAGAGGAAGCGTGCTAGGATTGCTGAGAAGAAGAGGAGAATCGTTAAGGCCAAGTCTGAGGCAGCGGAGTACCAGAAGCTTCTTGCTAGCAGACTCAAGGAGCAGAGAGAGCGCAGGAGCGAGAGCTTAGCAAAGCGTAGGTCCAAGCTTTCTGCTGCATCCAAGCCGTCTGTTGCTGCCTAAGTCTGATTTTGATTGATGAGCGAAGTATTTATGTTTAAAGCAGGCGGTAATTTCTGTCTTGTTTTTTTTTTCTTTATTTAATAATTTGATGCTTATCATCTGATGGTTTTGATTCATTATCTTTCCTCTGATGCCTTTCTGCTACATTTGCTATTTGTTTCTTTAATTATATTTGAGTGATATATTTAATGAACTAAGTTTTTTATTATTTTATATGCTCTTAAAAAAATTCTATTTTAAAAACTCTTACATGGCTATATACTAAACGAAAAATAATATATTAGGAAAATAATCATGTTAATTGCCTTGCCGAAAAGGGAGGGAAATTTTAAAATTCTAATTTCACTTAATGGCCATTTCATTTAATGAAATAGGGAAAGTTAGAGCAATATGAATATAATATATTTAAAATATTCCAAAGTTACATATTTGAGTATAAAATAAATATAAAAGATTATTTTTTTAATATTTGCTTTGATGAAAAATTAATTTAGGATTATTTATAAATATAGCATAAAATTCTTATGTTTTTACATATTAAATTCCATCTTATATTTATATATTTAACACTTTTTTTAATATTATATTAAAAATATTATTATAATAAATTTTAAAGTAAAATGTGTATTTTCATACATAAAAAAAATATTATATATATATATATATATATTGAATTATAGATATTAAATATGAAAATATTTAAGATTTATATATTATTTATGTAAAATTTTTATAAATTTAAAATAAAATTTGTGATGATGGTGGTAAATGGTGGTTGGCATGATGGGCGAATCGGTGATTCATGATGACAATTAGTGGGATGTGGGTGTAAACAATTATAATTGTGGGTTATGAGCAGTTGTAATGGGTGTTATCATTATAATGATATTTAAAATAAATCAAATTTATATGACTTAATTAGATTGAAAATTATTGAAATTTTATATTATATTTCTTTTACTTCAAATCAAATACTAAAATTATCAAAACTCTTATTTTATATATATATATATATATATATATATATATATATATAATTGATTAATTTTTGGTGGAAAAATATTATTAAGATTTCATTTTAAATCAAATTACTCTTAGAATAGTAATATAAGCAGTGATATAATACGATTGTTTGAATGAGATTGCAGGTTGAACATCATTCATTGTTAAGTGTTACCGCCGTCTTCCAGCTTAGCGGCCAACCCTTGTAAACAAATAGAAGGTTAGTATTCATAATTTTTTTATTATATAAATTTGAATGTGATCATCAGCCCTCATAATGATGGCAGTTCTAAGTTCTAATAAAAATGAGATGAAAGAAGAAACCTATCATAAAATATGGATAAAGATTCGAGCATAATATTTAATATTTGATTCTTATTCAAATAAGATATGAACATCTATTTTTAAACTTAAAAATTGCAAAACTAGGTTTGAAGAAGGGTTGAGTGAAATCATGTTTTTGAAAATTAGATTGGACTGGCCGGTTTGTTCGTGAACTTGTCTCCTGGTCGTCTCGGTTCAAACTCAAAACCATCTATGCATAGAAAAGTTAAGAATCGGGGTTGAACAGGTGAACCGGTTTTCAAAGAGTTTAAAAATTAATTAAATTTAGATTTTTTTTTTAAATTGGATGGATAAAAATAAGAGATTTATAGTCTAAATAAATAAACTAATTAAAATAATATGTTCTAAAATTTAAATGTAGAAGTATATTTAAAATATTTAAGAATGAAAAGTTCTAAATTAGAATATTATATTTTGAATTGATACAAATATCATTATTATATCAATATTGTATTATTAAATTGTATTAAAATATTTTTTATTTTTATTACATCATCCAGTTTAATTTTAGTTAAATGATTCAGTCTTGAACCTCTCCTTCCTCCGATTTAATGTCTGATCCAAATTTCATAACATTGATAAAGATAGAAAGTCTTATAGAAATATCAAACCTCATTTTCATGCTAAAACAAGAATTCAAACAAACCTTAGTTTGAATATGTGATTAATGTTTAAATTAAATTTGAACGAAGCTAATTTATTCTTTTAAATTCATATATACACAAACATAATAATGTGGATACTTAAGTTATAGGAAATTGATATAAAGGCAACCATAGTGATATTTGACAAGAAGGAATTAAGAAAAAAAATGCCACCTTAAGTTTGAGTTTAGTTCAAATTAAATTTGAACATTGAATATGTCATTTGAACTTTATTTATTTTTAAACATAAGGTTCTCCTTTTAACTATGTTTTATTAGGACTTAATAATGTTGGGAGTTTAAGAGAGGAGAAAGAGAATGAGAGAAGTAAAGAGCATAATCTCACACACATAGAAAAAGAATACGAAAAGATTTACGTAGTTCAGCATCTTGTCTATATCCATGGCCACACTAGGATCTCACTATATTTCTCTCTTACAATGAGTTTAGAAGAAGATACAATTTTTGAGATGCCTCCTCCCATGAATTTCCTCCCTTTTTATAGGCTAAGATGAAGAGGTGGGATTAGAGGAGAAATAATTTTAATTGATCATCTAACCACTAATTTTGAATTTTAAGTGTGAAATAATTCAATTTTGGTGGCTACCTAACTTTGACAAAAAGAAAAATATGTGAAATTTGACTCCACATTTAACAATCTCCCGCTTGGAGTACAAAAATATATTATGTTTGAACACTTCTCTCAATATGCTCTGTCATGTTGATCCACAAATGTTCCTAGTGCGGCGCCTCCATCATCATGATTTATGGAGGCCAACTGAGGTAATGCATAACCTCAGTTTTGAGATGATCATCACGTTGGTCAATATATCTATAGGATTCTTTGTTCCATAAATCTTCTACAGTTGTAGAGTTTTATCATCATTAGTCCTCTGATGTGATGATATCGTAGTTGTATGTATTTTGTCTTTGCATGAAAAATTTGATTCTATGCTAGGTAGATGACGCTTTGACTGTTACTAAAGATGGGGCTACTAGTTTGCTATTTTCTAATTCTTATAAAAAATTCTTTAGTCATATCATCTCTTTGTTTGCTTTTGAAACTGTCATATACTCATCTTCAGTGGAGAATATCGAGACACTCTTCTACGGTCTAAACATCCAACTAATTGCAGTTCCTCCAAGAGTAAACACATAACCTGATGTGCTCTTGCGACCATCTAAATCTCCTCTTAGGTTAACATTTGAGTATTCCTGTAGAATTAGTTCATTATTTCTAAAGTAAAGAGTTATATTTGAAGTACATTTTAAGTATCTTAAGATCCACTTCATGGCTTCCCAATGCTCTGATATTGAGTTAAGCATAAATCTGCTCACAACTCCCACTACATGAGCTATATTTGGTTTGATACATACCATATCACATATTAAACTGCCAACTACAGAAGTATATGATACCTTCTCCATGCGCTCCTCTCGCTCTTTATTAAATTTTAGTGATTGCTCTTTAGATAGCATAAAATGACTACCCAAGGGAGTCTCTCTTGGCTTCACATTATGAATATTGAATCGATTGAGAACCTTCTAGATGTACTTCTCTTGGGATAACTCCAAAGTCCCATTAGATTTATCTTGAATAATCCTTATGTCAAGGATTTTCTTTGCAGCTCCCAAGTCTTTCATTTCAAACTCCTTTGATAGTTGCTTTTTTAACTTATTAATTTATGTTATGCTCGCTCTTGTAATCAACATATCATTAACACAAATCAACAAAATAATGTAAGACTTGTCTAACCTCTCTATGAAGCAATAATGATCCATCTCACATATAGTGACCTCATTCTTGCACATGAAGTTTTCAAATTTTTTCTATCATTGTCTTGGTGCCTGCTTCAACTCACATAAATTCTTTTGAAGCTTACACACTTAATTTCTTTTTCTGGAAAAACAAACCATTCTGGTTGTTCCATATAGATCTCTTTCTCAAGATTTCCATGAAGAAAACCAGTCTTCACATATAGCTATTCCAAATATAACTCTTCAGCTGCAATAATATTTAAGACCATTCTGATGGTAGTCATCTTTACCACTGGTGAGAACACCTTTATGTAATCGATCTTGCGTAGTTGCTAAAATCCTTTGACTCCCAATCTAGCCTTATATCTTTTACTTTCATCAGACTCTTCTTTCACTCTACACACCCACTTATTCTGCAATACTTTCTTGCCTTTGGGTAATAGGCCTAAGTTTTGTTCTTCTCTAGAGAGTTCATCTCTTCTTTCATGGCTTTCTCCCATTGGATTGATCACCTGCCTACAATGCTTCCAAGTAGTGCTATGGCTCCCCATTATCTGTCAATAATAAATAATTTAAAAATGGTGAATACATTTGCATGAGCTTGGATTGTCTAGTAGATCTCCTCAATGTCATAAGAGTAGATGACTCTTGAGCCTCTTATATAAGAGCTTTTATATCAATACTAAAATCTTTTGAATTTTTACCAGTATTTTCAATACTGATATCGTCAAGGATGACTTCTTTATGCTTCTCCTCTTGTTTCATAGCTATTTCTGATTTATCCTTATATAGCTTGAATTCATCAAATGTTATATCTTTGGATCTTATGATTTTTTTATTTTGGGCATCCCAAAATCAATAACTAAAATAGTTTGAGTCATATCCAATGAAGCAACACTTCTTTGCTTTTGCATCAAGCTTATCTTTGGATTCAGAATCAATGTGCACATATAAAATACAACCAAAAATTTTTAAGTGTGAAAGTCGTACCTCTTTTCTACTCCATTCTTCAATGGGGATTTTGAAATCAAATGGAACGGATGGTTCTTTATTGATTAAGTATGCTATTGTGTTGACTGCATCTGCCCAAAATGTCTTGGGCAAGCTAGAATGCAATATCATGGTCCTAGCACGCTCGTTCATAGTTCTGTTCATTCTTTCGGCAACACCATTTTGTTATGACGTTCCTGAAATAGTTTTTAACATAAGAATTTCGTGTTATGAGTAATAAGCCTTGAATTCATTGCTATCATACTCGCCACCATTATTGGATTTCAAACACTTGACTTTCAGTCCTGTTTGAGTTTCCACTTCTACCTTCTACTTGCTAAAAGTAACAAATACATCAGATTTATTTTTAAGAAATAAATTCATACCTTCCTTGTTGAGTTATTAATGAATGTGACGCAGTACATTGATCCACCAAGGGATCGAACTGAAGCTGGTCCCTAGACATCAGAGTGTACTAATTCAAGCTTCTCAGATTTAAAAGTTCTAGAGTTTTTCAAAAAACTGACCTTTTTCTGCTTGTCAAGAACATAATTCTCGTACAGCTCTAAGTTCACAGACTTTAGATCCGAAAGTTTTTTCTTTGATGTCATGATCTTCATTCCCTTCTTGCTCGTGTGTCTAAGTCTTTGATGCCATAATACTGAGCTCTGACTATCAGCAACGGCCACTGAGTCTTTATCTTCTGAGGTCATGTATAATGTTACTGTCTTCTTGTCCCTAGCCATGACTAATGTTCCTTTAAATACCTTCCATAATCCACCACCAAACACTGTGGTGTATCCACAATTATCGATTTGGATATCAAATTTCTCTTGAGGCCTTAAACATTTCTTACTTGAGTAAGACCCACTTTCCTCCATTTTTAGTTTTGATCTGAAATTCTCCTTTTCCGATAGTCTCCACCGGCTCATCATCCACAAAATAGACTTTATCAAATTTTCCCGTAGTATAATTATATAGTAATTTATGACAAGGGGTAGAATGGAGTGATGGCACCTAAGTCAAGAATGCAAGACTCAATGGAACTCTCAGCATAACATACTAGTGCTTCAGAGTAATCTTAAATTACCGAGTTTGTAGACTCCTCATCTTGTTGCCGATTCTTTCTCTTTTTAGGTGATTTGTACTGACTTGAGAAAGATATTTTTTTTATTATAATTCCAACAGACAATATCCTTACGATTCTTGGACTTGCCTCTGGACTTTGATCTTTCTTGATTCTGTCTTCTACTAGGGCTCCTCCCTCAACTCTCAATAATAAGAGTAGAATCTGAGATAGAACATTCTCTAGATTATCTTCTATGAATGTCCTCACTTAGAATCAGGTCTCGAACATCATTTAGCTTTAATTTGGTGTTATTCGATGAACTACTTACTGCAGTCACCGTTGTAGACCAACTCTCCGGCATGCATGACAACAAGATCAATGCTTTGATTTCATCATCGAATGCAATATCTACGGAGCTCAATTGAGTCATAATCACATTGAACTCGTTGATGTGGTTAGCAATAGATGCACCTTCTCCTATTTTTAAATTAAATAAATGACGTATTAAAAATACCTTATTTGATATTGATGACTTCTCATATATGTTGGATAGAGCTTTCATTAAATCAGCCATCGTCTTCTCCTTGATAATATTGAATGCAGCATTTCTCGTCAACGTTAAGCGAATCACACCTAGTGCCTGGCGATCTAGCAACTCTCACTCTTCTTGGGCAATCTTCTCTAGCTTCTAACCTAGAAGGGGTTCATGCAGCTTCTTCTATTTCAAATAGTCCTATATCTGCATCTTCTAGAAACCGAAGTCCTTGCCATCGAACTTATCAATTCGAACATTCCCCTCATTAGCCATCTCTTTCACTTTTTAGCAAGACCTTGCTCTGATACCAGTTGTTGGGAGTTTAAGAGAGGAGAAAGGGAGGGAGAGGAGTAAAGAGCATAATCTCTCTCACACACACAAAAAAGAACACAAGAAGATTTATGTGATTCGGTGTCTTACATAGGTCCATGACTGCACTAGGATCTCAATATATTTTTCTCTTAGAATGAGCTTAGGAGAAGATATAAATTTTGGGATGCCTCCTCCCATGGATTTTCTTCCCTTTTATAGGCTAAGATGAGTGGGGTAGGTTTGAAGGAGAAATAATTTTAATTGACCAATTAGCCACCAATTTTGAATTTTAAGTGTGAAACAATTCAATTTTGGTGGCTACCTAACTTTGAAAAAAAGAAAAAAGATGTGAAATTTGACTACACATTTAATTTGACTCCACATTTAACAAATAGTATTAGTGCTGGAAGAGCTGAAGGCTACATTTAGAAATATATCACTTTGAATTACTTTAGATCATATATGAACTTATTCAAACCTTGGTTGAACTTGGTTTAGAACACATTTAAATCTCATTTGAATCATATTCATAATTATTCATTTTTTTCAAATAAAGTTTGAACATAATGCGATAGAATTGAATGTTCTTTGTAGAATATAATCACAATAGCATCGTAAATATTTGAGACAATAGAGTTCAATTATAGAAAGTATCATATGATGTGAATAAGATTAACATGTGAAGCATCTAAGCATATAAGATTTGTCATGTTCGAGCCTTATTTAAACTCTATTTTAATGAGATTCGTACACTATTAAAATGAGGTTTGACCACACTCATAAACTAAAATGCCTACAATATCACAAAATAATTGATGATCTATATAATACTATTACTTAAAGGTACTAAACATATCTCATGATTTTGTTTACATTTACACAGAGAAGATTTAATGTACAAATATACATCATGAAATATCACAAAGTATTATAAATGCTAATAATCAACTTTGTACATGCGTGTGTACATCTGCTTTATTAATTGTGATTTATGCTTCAAATCTAATAGTTGATGCAATAATCAAACTTATATTAGATACTAAAATCAATATCTATTAGCCATCTATTCAATCATTGCTAATAGTGACAAAATTAGAATTTTAAAAGAGGGTGGTGTAATAAAAAATAATTAAAATATATTAAAATTAAAATTTAATTTTATAAATCAGAATAAATAAAAATATAAAAGATTATATAAGAAATAGCTAAAAATAACTTATAAATAAAGAAATTTTTTTTGTCTAGTCCTTATGCTCACATTTTAAATTGCATTTGACACTTCTTTTGCATCAAATTTATCAATTAATGATTCTATATCGAAATACACTACAATATTCTTTTTATTATGTATTATAACCGAGCTCACAAGAAACATCTTTCAATTTATCCAAAATTTTGTCATGATATTTTTCATTATACAAAATGCACATTTAGTTGTTATGGTCAAATGCAATATCATAATCAATCTAATCAATTGATAAATAAAATGATATATGATAGATTGTTTCCTAGCTAATATTTGACATAAATAAAAAATAATGGAGAGATTTTAAAAAAATATTTTAATGAGCTATAGCCATAAAATGCTTCAATTGAATTTTTAAGTGCACTGTTTTTATATTCGTGAAGTCTTCGGAATAAAATTTAACTACACGTTAACAAATATCATCAATTTTGAATTATCAATATTCATCTTGAAGATCTAATACTAAATTAAGAATCAATAATTTTGCAACAAAATCTTTAAATCTATTATTTATCTTTTAAAGTATATATCTAAGCTAACCATTAAAATGTTAATATTATAATAATATTTTACTTCGATAGTACTCTTTTTATGACATTAATGTCCTAGACCTCCAGAATAATAGGCATTTATATCTAGAATATACTTATCTCAATTTTCATATATTAATTTCATCCTCTTAAACAAATAATAGCACCTTATTTTGTTTAAATTTTGGAGAAGATATATGAAACTATTATATGCATGATAATTAATTTTATAATAATATAATATTAAATTACTAATAAAAATTTAACCCTCATAGACTATTATTTTGTGTATTTAGTAATGACCTATTTGCCATCTACTCCGATGTCATGGATTGGTAAATGTCATATCTCATTAAAGTTTATTGAAAAATGAGTAATAATTATTAATTTTAATGTTCTCTAAGCTTATTAGCTATATTCATCATTGAATATGAAGTATAAATTACTATTAAATTAAGAAAATACTATGTGAAATTAATGAGTTAAGTCCAAGAGAATTATAGGTTTTGTACTAATGAAAAGTTACTTGGAGGTGGATTTCTTTTTGAGCAATATAATATACCTTCATAAAATGATTAGTTTGGATATCTATATATAATGAATCAATTGAAATCAATTAGTTTAAGGAGCGTCAATAATTGATTTAACACGATAACTTGACACAATCTCAACTTAAAAAATTATTGATTTGTGTTGACATGATTAACTTTTTAGTTGAGTTTGAGTCAATGAGCCTAATACGTTTAATTTTTTAGGTTGACCCACCAACTCAAAATTAACCCACCCAATTTTGATCTGCAAACTCAAATTTGATTGATTTTGACTCATCAATTTGAGATTAACCTAAATTTGATCTGATTTGACCCGTGAAATTCAAATTTGACTCAATTTTTGCTTGATTTTGATCCAAATTTGATTTGAAAAACTTGATCAAACAATTCACTTGAGTTGTGTTTGGTCAAACGGGTTGGGTTTGAGTAGATGTTTTTGACTTGTTTAATAAAAATGTTTGTTCGGGTCATGCCTATTTAAGTTGGATCAAATTCAAGTCACACTCGAACCCAACTAATGTTTTTCCCCCTGTTTGTTCACCATACTTTCTTTCTTTTTAGACATCATAAAAATAACAATAGATTGTCATACTCATAATTATAATAACGCTTCTATATATAATTAAAAAATTGAAGTAATGTGTTACATTTATTAATAAAATAAGAGGGCAGTAGTGAGATCTCTCAACTTCAAAATTGAGGTTCCTTTTGTGGTAATTTGTGCTTTTCTACTTCTATTATTGAAAGCTGCTATTTCAATTATAGTTTTAATTTTGCTTTCTCATGCATGTATAAAAAGGATTATAACTATTTTAATGAGCTTGTTTGGGTTTTATGAAATTCTTTTCTATTAATGACACCATCATCATTTTAAAGTCTTCATCTTCTTCTTAGGCGACTTTTCACTTTTTCTAGTTGGTTTTGACTTTTTCCTAAGCTGTGGTAAGTGGACTCCAATCCTTTTCGTTCATCACCCCCTCCACCCTTCTCTTTATCCTATTTCTTGAATCTTCCTAAAACCCAACTCTCCAAAGAGATTTCATCTATTTTCTTTCCCCCTCATTAGATGGCTTAAACTTCAAATGATCATGCATGTGTTTACTCCCAAAATAACCTTGATACCCCTTAGTCCTTGCCCTTAAACCTCAATCCAACCATACCTCTATGCCTTCCCATCTTATCATGCTAAATTCTTATCCCCTATGCATTGGAAGTCTCTCCTTACCTCATAAATTCTCAAAATTAGTACAGTAAAATCTGTCTAAAGTGATATTGCTGGGACCAAAGGTAGGATATCACTTTAGACAGGTTATCACTTTAAGCAGGTACAGTACATACAATATCATATAGTTAGGACCAAGTCGTGTTTATCACTTTAGAAAGGATATCACTTTTGGACAGGTTTTACTGTAGCATCATCCTATCTTTTATGGAGAACATTCAAGCTATGGTCTCCTTTCTTTCCGTAAGAAGTTAACATTGTTGCATGCTAGAAAACCAGTTGCGGTAGAGTAAAAGTTTACGCCTTAGCTTCTTTGGGGAGTCCAGCACACACACAGGTATCTAAAGAGCGAATAATAAAACTGTAGAATTTTTATGTGGAAAACCTCAAAAAGAGGGAAAAACCGGGGCTAGATAAAAGCTTCCACTATGTATCTGTTTCAAAGTACAAGATCTTCCGATCGGGATTACAATTGTATGTGAGAAGTGGACAGATTCTAGTAATAAACATGTTGATGACAAAGTTGACGACGATGTTGACGACGAAGTTGACGTTGATGTCGACGATGAAGTTGACGACGAAGTTGACGACAATGTTGACGATGAAGTTGACGACGAAGTTGACAACGATGTTTTGACCGGCAACAATGGTCGACGACGGCGAGGATCAGCGATGGCGGCCGGCGGCGGTGATTGACGACCGTCGAGTGGCGGCACAATTGTGCTTGGAGGATCTTTAGAGCTCTCTCCTCTCTCTTTCTTGTCCTCCTTCTCCTTCACTTGGCCTCCTCCCATAAGGAATGAGTTTATTATAGGTGGAGAGTGGCATCTCTGTAAATACATGCAAAATCGAACCACTCTCCATCGACGGTTCATGATGATTCCCTTGATCATATGATGTATTTTGTGCATTTGAATGCTCAAATGAAGTTGGAATTATAAGATTTTTGGCTTGTTGGGGCGCTCGTGACGCCGATTTGACTATAAACACTTCATATTTGAGAGCTATTTAAGGATTTAAGCGATATCCCAAAGTTTTCAAGGATATTTTAAGAGCTTGATCTCGACCGGTTTCAACTTGGATCGACTTGCTTTTAACATCAATTCGTGCTTTAATAGTATTTTAAGTGTCATCATATCGGTTATTTTTTGGATGACATTATCTCAATCATCCAAAATATATGTAAAGTACATCAAAATAGCAAATTCTTCAAGCAATCTGCAGGTCCATTAACCACACATTTTGAGAGAGCAGTCTTCATGTAAGCACAAGATTATAACTACGGAAGCGGTCTGAGGGCATAATGCGTGTAGGTATCTTGTGAGTCTTGAATTCGATTCTGGGACCCATCCGGTGTGAAGCAGAACTCTCGGGGCAGCCGGTAGCTTAGCAACCTTTTATGAAGCGCTACTTGAGGCTTCAGCGTCTTGCATGAAGGGCCCATGGCGCGAACCGAACGCGATTGAACCCGACGGTGGTGTGTTCGCGTGGTAAAGCGGGCGTGGTACGTATCATGAAGCGGCGGATCTGTAGTCCCAGCGTTCTAATCAGAAGCGTAGCCATGAGGCTGGAAGCGAATTCGGTGGGTCGGCCTTGAGTCAGCCTTGTGGCTGTAGTGATAAGATTAGCGGGAGCTAAGCCGGGCCGCGGTTCGACTTCGATGGCCCGTGATTCTGACTCGATAGCCACTGCGGCTGAAGGCCGTGATTCTGTGCATGGCGGCTTTCGCGGCCGTGGAGCCCGCGTCTGCAGCTTGTAGCGTGATTGTAATGGCCAGCGGTAGTTCGCGACCAGTCGAATGATGATAGTTTAGCGGTTTCAGGTTTAAGGTTTTAGGCGATTTTATCCTTTTTATGAAGGGTCTATAAAAGGGCCAAGGAGAAGACACACCTCTCTTCTTCTTGAGAAAAGGTCGTTTGGCCAGTCAAGGCTTTGTAGTTCATCTGTGAGAGCTCAGTTTTCCTCGAAAGAGGTGTTGGCTATCTTGTCGGACCGCCGGGTTTGGAAGCGATGAGACCCATAGTTCATCTGGCCGAGCTCGATTTTCCCTCGAAAGAAGCGTTGGCCGTCGGACCGGCCGGGTTGGGCGATCCACCGGAGGCGGGGTTAGCGAAGATGCTTTCGGATGGTGGCCGATGACATTGGTCGGCGCAGTGACTGCCGAGGTGGTGGCGAGATAACGGTAATGATGATATGGCGGAAGATGCCGGCGATGGTCGGCGGTGTCAGTGGCAGTGGTAGGTAATGGCTATAGTGGTTGGCGGCAAGCAGAGGGAGTGGTTAATAGCTGGCAACCAGTGAAATCAAGATATAAACAGCAAAGTAGTAGCCATGAAGGAGAATTATGTAGTAATAGCGATAGCCTACAAGCGAGATAAGCGATTACCAGCGGTAGCCGGCAGCAGTAATCAGCAACAGTAAGCCGATAAGCTATAATCCAGCAGTAAACGAAAGTGTCAACCGGCCAGCAGCAATAGCATGATCGTAGCGTTAAATGTGAGCGATGAGCCAGCGGATGCCAGCGATTACCAGCGATAATTGATTGCGGTAACCGGCGATAGTAGTCAGCCAGCGGTACCACGGCAATAATCAGCAGTGGTAGCCGGATGATGGTTACGCAAACGGGGTGGTCGGCAGCCTAGCATAGTCGGCGATGTACTACCCTGCTCAGCGGATGATCGACAATGTGATGACCGGTGAAGATTACTGCGATGGTGATGCGATGGCGCGATGGTTCGGCTGTGGTCAGCGGCAACCAGCGGTATCGCCGGCAATGGCGTCGGTAGCGGTATGATGGGCGACAATGGTGATAACCGGAGATTGGCGATGGTGGCGGCTAAGTAAAGCGGCGATGGCACTGAGGTTAGCGGCAAAGCAGGGGTTCGGTAAGTAACAGCGGCGGCAATGGTCAGCGGACCGCATGGTCAGCAAGGATAGCCGGTAGCGTTTCTTGATAACCGGCGAAATTGCGATGATGGTAGCGGCGATGGTTAGCCGATGGGGTTGCCAGCGATGCTGGCAGCAGTATCAACAGCGTCAGCCCAGCGTTAATAGTCAACCGGATGCGCATATGTGATAACCGGCGGTGCGATGGCCAGCGCGTAGCCATTCTGAGGTTAGCGACCGGAGTTGTCAGTAACTGGCAACCGGCAGTAATCAACAGCAGCGGCCAGCGTCAGAATCAAGCCGGATGCCGCCAACAATGGTGATAGCCGCGAAGATTACGGCGATGTCTGAGGTGGCCATTCTGAGGTTAGCGACGGGGTTGTCAGCGATGGCATGTATGGTAGCGGCACTCAGCGTCGTTGAGGATTTTGACTATCTGAGGTTATTTGTCGAGTGTTTGCTTTCAATGATGTTAACGATGATGTTAACCTTTAATGGAAGAGGTTGAATTGAATCCGTGAGGATTTTGACCCATCAAGATTTTTGTCGAGTGTTACCCAATGGCGCTAACGTATGGAAGAGGTCGAATTGAATCCGAGGATTTTGACTATCGAGGTTGTTTGTCGTGCTACCCGATGGCGTTAACTGTATGGAAGAGGTCGTGGAAGTCCACCAAGGACCTTTGACTTATCCTAGGTTGTTTGTCGAGTCTTTGCTCGATGGCGTTAACTGGAAGAGGTCGTAGGAAGTCCACCGGACCTTTTGACCCATCTAGATTGTCGAGTCTTTGTTCGATGGCGTTAACTTTATGGAAGAGGTAAGGAAGTCCACCGACCTTTGATCCTAGGTTGTTTGTCAGAGTCTTTGCTCGATGACATTAACCTGTATTGAAGAGGTTGAATTGAATCCGCTGAGGATTTTTGACATATCCGAGGTTGTTTGTCAAAGTATTACTTGATGACGTCAACCTGTGTGGAAGGGGTCGTAGGAAGTCCACCAAGGACCTTTTGACCCATCCTAGGTTGTTTGTCAGAGTCTTTGCTCGATGATGTTAACCTGTATGGAAGAGGTTGAATTAAATCCGCTAAGGATTTTGACCCATCCAAGGTTGTTTGTCAGAGTGTTACCCAATGACGCTAACCTGTATGGAAGAGGTCGAATTGAATCCTCTGAGGATTTTTGACCTATCCGAGGTTGTTTGTCAGGGTGTTACCCGATGACGTTAACCTGTATGGAAGAGGTCGTGGGAAGTCCACCAAGGACCTTTTGACCTATCCTAGGTTGTTTGTCAGAGTCTTTGCTCGATGGCGTTAACGTATGGAAGAGGTCGGAAGTCCAAGGACCTTTGACATCTAGGTTGTTTGTCGAGTGTTACCCATGACATTAACCGTATGGAAGAGGTCAATTAAAACATTCGTTTGTGGTTGTAGCCAAAGTTGCTCCTTAACCTTGGTCTCATTTTCTCATGAGTATGAGTGGAAAAATATAATTTGCAAAGTTATATCTCTTCTCAATGTTGAAATATCCTCCAACTTTGACTTGTTTCTTGGGATGGTAATCGATTAGATGCTTAACATGGGTGATCTTCTGAGATTAAGAGTTGCCCCCCAATTTTCGACAGCATCTGAAGGAACTAAGTTTGATGAATCTTCATTCTTCGCTTGCGCTCCTTAAAAGCTTGAAATGCTACATCTTGATGGTGGTTTTGATCTTGTTGGGGAACTTAGTCGCCATACAAGATGATATAATAATCAGTTCCCAGATGGCGTCAATGCGTGCTAGAAAACCGATTGCGAGAGTAAAAGTTTACGCCTTTAACTTCTTTGGGAGTCCACACACAAGTATCAGAAGCGAATAATAAAAGCTGCGAATTTTTTACGTGGAAAACCTCAAAAGAGGAAAAACCACAGCTGTAAAAGCTTCCACTATGTATTTGTTTCAGAGTACAAGATCTTCCCGATACTGGGATTACAGAATTGTATGTGAGAAGTGGACAACGATTCTAATGTAATGTTGGCGACAAAGTTGTGGCGATAATCGGCGAGTTGGCGTTGATAATGGCAGCAGTTGGCGATAAGTTGGTTGACGACGAAGTTGGACGAAGTTGGCAACGATGGCCGGCAATAATGGTCGGCGAGGATCGGCCAGTGGCGGTGGCGGCGATGATTGGCGACCGTCAGTGGCACTGAGTCTTGGAGGATCTTTAGAGCTCTCTCCTCTCTCTTGCTTGCCCTCTTCTCCTTCACTTGGCCTCCCCTCATATGAGGAATGAGGGGCTATTTATAGATTGGAGGAGTGGCGTCTCTGTAAATACATGCAAAATCCAAACCACTTCTCTCCATCGGACGGTTCATGATGATTCCCTTGATCATATGATGTATTTTGTGCATTTGAATGCTCAAATGAAGTCGGAATTATAAGATTTTTGGCTTGTTGGAACCGGCACGTCGAGACGCTCGATTTGACTATAAACACTTCATATTTGAGAGCTATTTAGGGATTTAACTGATATCCCAAAGTTTTCAAGGATATTTTGAGAGCTTGATCTACCTTTCAACTGACTTGCTTAACATCAAGATTCGTGCTTCGACTAATAGTATTTTAAGTGTCATATCAAACATAAAAGCTCATATTTGAGAACTTTTCCTAGTTTGATTTGCTTCACATGATTACCCTTCTTTGCTCATTATTAAACATTATCAGAAAGCTCTAAAACCCTAGAAGTAATTTTAGAGTTCTACTTTATATATACCTATAATTATGCTTCTCAAATCAAGAAGATAATGATGCTATTAGTTTGGAGGCACTCGGTTCATCAGCAACAAGCTTTTTGTTTTCAAGAAATGGATTTAGGACTTCAAACCAATAAGAAATAACTCGCCAAATGCTTCTTTTAAGACTATTCTTTCCGTTGGTGTTCCTCATCTTCTCACTATATTAAAAGCCAATGGCTTGAATTGTCTATCTAACGATCATTAGCAAAATTCATATCATTGGCGAGGTTTATATGATATTTTGGTAAAGAAACCTTCTTCTCATCAGATGCTAAGGGCCTCGTTGGGATCAATTTTATTTTGTAATTTTATATCATTTTTAAAATATTTGTTTAGTGAATGTTTTAAGGGCTTGTTTGAGATTTTATGTTAATTTTAAAATATATTTATTTAATCTATTTTAGGGTTTTTTTTTAATTTTTAAAAATAAATTATATTATTTTTAAAAATACTCAAAATAATTTATTAATAATTTGATTTTTTTTTGAAAACAACTATTTTCATCAAATATATATTACTGTAAATTAAAATATAAATAAAATAATATAAAAAAAATAAAACCCAAAATAAAAAAGCAATCTCAAATGACTTTTAAGTGTTTTTATTTCTTTTATTTTAAAAATACTTATATATATTTTGAAAACACTCAAAATATTTTTTTGATATTTTGAGTATTTTAAAAATAATTATTATCACTAAATATGTATTATTTTAAATCAAAATAGAATTTTTTTTTTAAAAAGGTTGAATGATTCCAAACCACCAAGTCTTATATTTTCTAATTTGCAGGATATTGATAGGTGTAAATTCGTGTAGTTTAAAATAGTATTCATTTTGATATTCGGTGTATTTTGAAAATCACGGAAAACATTTTCTCTTTGACTTTAAGGCTTATTTAATAGTCCAATACGCTAAAGTTATATAAATCCTATAATCAAAGGCATGTATTTTCTTACTGGCGGTAATTAAGAAGGGGCATTTAATTACTTATCAGGTAATTTTTATATATTTATTTATTTTACAACTAAAATTTGATAACATGAATGTCACTTAAATTCTTATTATCGCATCAATAATAATAATAATATTATTATTATTATTATTATTATTATTATTATTATTTATTACACACTTAAATTATTATTATTATTATTTAAAAATGAATACTCTTTTTTACACACGAAAGATATTATAAATAAAAATTAGATATTAAATATATAAATACATATAAAATGTATATTATATAGGTAAATCTTCATATTAGAAAATCGAGCATTTTCAAATAAAGTACACAATTCTTATATATTTATATATCTATATATCTAATACTTAAAATTTAATATTTATATAAATAAATAGCACTATCACTAGGTTTTCTTAAAATTGTTTTGCTGTAAATTTTATAAATATATGAGTAGGGGTTATCGTCAATTACCGTGGACGGTGCATTCGGCGCTACATGATGCTAGTGGCAAGCTGACGGAATTTTCACTTTATACTAACTAGTGTATTTAAAATTTTATTCAAATCAAAAGACTTTCAAATACACTACAAATATCCATTCTAATGTATTTTAAATATATTAAAAATATTTTGTAATTTTATTTTGCACCATATCAAATATTTGAATAATTAAATTTCCTGCATTTGTTTTATTTTATACCTAAAATACATCCAAATAAATAGCCTCAAGTGAATTGTACCATTTCATGTAGAGGAATTATATTATATATATATATATATATATATATATATATATATATATATATATATATATATATATATATATATATATATATATATATATATATATATATATATATATATCAAATTTTAAGTATTAGATTGTAATGCAAAAAAAAAAAAAAAAAAGTGTTATGTATGTAACACTTCCTTAAAAAAGAAACATTTACAATTCTTATATACCTATATCTTGAACATCCAAAATTTTATATTTATATGTATAACACTTTCTTATACATATAAATATGTATTTATTTTTTAAAATAATCAATGATAATATTTTTTGATATGGTTTAAAAATTTAAATTTTATGTATATAAATATCAAAATTTAGATATTAGATATGTAAATATATAAAAATTATATAATATGTATATAAATCTTAAAAAAAATTTATTTGAAAAAAAAAAAACTGCCGATTAAATCTTAGATGAAACTTCAGAAATGATGAATTTAAAACGATTTTACTAATTGACAAATGTTCAAATCGAGGATGTTGTGTGCGTATAACATTTATATTATTTAGTTATTAAATTCATGTATTTGCACATATCATGTTTACATTATTGAAAATTTAATAAAAGCCAAAAAAATTTAAGTTAAATTTTAAATACTTAAATGATAATTTAAAAAATAGAAATATCAAGATGTTAGTTTAAAGTTTGGGGGGTGTTGATAGTAAGTCATGAAAAATGAATGCTGCAGTTTCAATATATAATTTTTATATTTATAACTGATTATCTATTTAAACAAATTTTAATATGCATGTGCATTATTAGCATTTTTTCAATAGTTTTTTTTATTTGGTAACATATTATCTAATTATATATATATTTTAATATGCATGTGCATTGTTAGCATTTTCTTATTAAGTATTATGCATCCCTTAACTGCTCAATTTAATGATTAAGCGCCCTAACAATTTTTAAATTATGGTCTATAATTTTTCAAATTTTTTTGATAGTTTTGCATACATAGTGCATAATTCTTATGCATTTACATATCTAGCACCTAAACTTATCTAATATTTTCACGTGCTTAAAAATATATTTTTTTATTTTAAAAAATTAAGTGATGGTGATATTTTTAATGTTATATTAAAAATTGAGATGTCATATATATAAAAATTAAAATTTAAATATTTGATATATAAATATATAAAAATTATGTGATATGTATATAAATCTCTCAAAAAATTTTTTTTTTGGCAGTTTCAATACAATATGAATTTTATTAAAATTTATTTTTAAAAATTTGAGTTGCATAATTTATAATTTATAGATCATCATTTTTAAAAAAATTATTTATGATTTATATTGAAAAACATAATTGACATAGGAGAACATCAAATATTAATTTTTTTTTCTTTCTTTCCAGTTTTGTGTGTGAGGTGAACGTTGATCGTAATATCATAATATAATAATGACCAACAAAATTGATTGATTGAAAACAAATTTCTAATTCAGTTAAATTTCTCAAATTGAAGTTTCCAGTTTTGCTCAACTCCAAATGAGTCATGTAGAATTTAATACAAATTATTACTTTTTAAAGTGACTAAAAGTCGAACACAAATTTAATTTTGTTTTATTTTTGAATATATTTTCATATATGATTTATCTATATACACGCACTTTTTTTTAATGAACTCAAGTTATCATTTAAATAATCAGTCAAAATCTTAATTTCAAGTCTGAAATGAAATTTAGAAGGGGGTTTATATGCACACCATAAAATTTTATGTCTATTTTTAGGGGGATTTACATATATAACACTCGAAAATTTATATGTTACATATTTAACACCTAAACTTATATTATACATGATATATCCCTCTAAAATTTATAAATCAAGCATGAATTTCAAGTTAAAGCATATATTTAATCAAATTAAACGACTCAGTAAAATGAGTCCAACAATACTAAAATCGGGTCAAATCGAGCTCAGATGAGCTCGAATCAAGCTCAAAAGTTACATATGAAACATAGAGACACTAATTGAATGGTCAAATGACTTTCAAATTTGAAGTGCTTATAGTCTAATCGAGCAACTTGACGAAATGAATTCAACGAGCCTAAGATCACTCAAATCGAATGTTATTTGAATGATTAAATCACAAAAAAACTATCTATGATCAAATAAATCAACACAAACCGTCCGATGTAGTGTTTTGAGATTTTGGCTACAATGAGCAAAATACCCCTCTTAGAATACTATAAATAGGACCTCATTCTTGTCATGAAGAAAGGAAGGAGCTAGAAGCGAACTTGAGAGAATGCTAAGAGAATTTAGAAGTTCGTTCATCATCATCAGTTGTCTCATCTGTCATTATATCACAACAACCGTTCTGACATTATCGTTGCATATTTGTAACATCTGAATTTTCATTATCAAGATTTCTCACATACAATCTTATAATCTCGTTGTTAGGAAGACTTAAACTCTGGACTCCAAAGCAGATATATAGTGGAGCATTTTTACTGGGCCAGACCCTGTGATTTTTTCCCCATCTTTCTAAGGTTTTTTCACAAAAAAATCCTGGAGTTTTTTGTTCCTTTTTCAACTATCTGCGTGCATGCTGGATTTCCCAACGAAGCTATGACATGAAGTTTTATTCTACTGCAACTATATTCTGGCATGTAATAGTTTGACGCCGTCTGTGAAAAATATTCTCTTTACATCTTCACGATAGTTGATAATCTGACTTCAAGTTAAAAGCAGCACCATCTATATGATGAAGAAATCCTACTTGGGAGTAACACATATGAAGAATGAAGAAACATCAAATGCTAATCCTTCAATTCTTATTAGAACCCGGGGGCAACCCTTAATCTTAAAAGATCATCCAAATTAATATTTTGAATATCTAATTGATTATTAGTTTAAGACACAAGTCAATGATGCAGAATAATTTCACAAAAAAGAGAGATAGTTTTGCAAATTATGATTCTTCTGTCATACTCATGAAAAAGACAAAGATCAATGAACAATTTTAGCTACAGCCTTAAACGAATATTTTGATTTGACATCTTCCACACAGGTTAACGTTATCGAGTAATACTCTAACAAATAATCTCAGAAGAATCAAAATGTTTAACCTTATCAACATAGATTAACATCATCGAGTAACACTTTGATAAAACAACCTTAGATGAGTGTTAAAACTATTGATTTCTTCCACACAAGTTAAATGTCATCGAGTAACACTCTGACAAACAACATCGGATAGGTCAAAAATCATTTATGGATTTCTCCCCTGGAAGGCACGCCCCTGAGGAAGCCTCGATAGGATGCTGGTAGTGGACAAGGTCCTTATTAGAAAGACTCCAAGAGAGCAAGTGGCTGATAGGGTCTCCACTCATAAAAAATCTCCAAAGGCAAAAGCTTCAGAAGGCAAATGCCTCAAAAGGTGCATGTATATCAAAAATCTTAGAAGGTAAAAGCCTCAGAAGGTATATGTACATTAAGAACCTCAGAAGGCAAATACCTCAGAAGGTACAAATACATCAAAAATCTCAGTAGATACAAGTTCATCAAAAATCTCAGAAAGGCTAAAGCCTCAGAAGGTACAAGTTCATCAAAAATCTTAGAAAGGCTAAAGCCTCAGAAGGTACAAGTATATTAAAAATCTCAGCAGGTAAAAGTCTCACAAGATACAGATACATCAAAAATCTCAGAAGGCAAAAGCCTCAAAAGGTATTGGTACATCAAAAATCTTAGTAGATAAAAGCCTCAGAAGGTATAGGTACATCAAAAATTTCAATAGACAAAAACCTCAAAAGGTACAGGTACATCAAAAATCTTAGTAGGAAAAATGCTCAAAATGTACAAATATATCAAAAACTTCAGTAGGCGAAAGCCTTAGAAGGTACAAGTACATCAAAATCTCAGAAGACAAAAGCCTTAGAAGGTACTGATACATCAAAAATCTCAGAAGGTAAGAGCCTCAGAAGATACATGTACATCAAAAATCTCAGAAGCCAAAACCCTCAAAAGGTACAGGTACCCCAACGGAGGAGAATAAACTCGTTATGATCTTTTAAGAGAAATATCCACTAAATTATTTGAAAAATGAAACCTCTCCTTGAAGATTATCAAAGTGTCACTATTGATAGTTGGCGTTACATCGTCGGATCTCGCCGTCTCGTGATGCTTCTACAACTCATCATTTTGTATCTTTAGATATTGAGATATCCGTTGAAGGATGCTCACCCATAAAGATATTATCTATTTTTCAAGCTTGGAATTACACTATAGATTTAATTCGGGATGCGCGCCACCTAACTAGGTCAGTTAGAAACCCTGAGATTATAGAGAATTGGAGCATACGAGGGGGGGCGGTACCATTATACAGATCAGTGGAGGTTACCAAAGAGAAGAAAGCAGAAGCACACTGGAGCCTAGATTCTGGATGCGCGCTGCCTAACCAAGTCAGTTGGAAATGGAGAACTGCCAGGGGAGATCGGCTGTTATATCTTGAGAAACTACTAAAAGAAAGTGTGAATTTTTCATTACCCCTTGGGAGATATTTATACTTGAAAAAGAGACTCTTCAAATTATTTAAAGAATTTTAAAAATAAAATAAAATAGAAAAATCATTCATCTTCTTTTAAAAAAAAAACTCTTCATATTCATATATATATATATATATATATATATATATATATATAATTTTTAATCTTCCTAAAAAAAGAGAAGAGAAAAAAAAACTCCACATTCCTCATTAAAAAAAAATACTCTTCACATTCCTCATTAAAAAAAAAAAACTCTTTTATATTCTTCATTAAAGAACAAAATCTTTTCATTTTCTTGTCCCCCCCTCCCCACCCCAATTTGGACTTTAAATAATTGCTTGATTTAAGTTTATTTGGACTTTCTCATTGAACTATATAAATATATATATATATATATATATATATATATATATATATATATATATATATATATATATATATATATATATATATATATCAAGTGTTTAGCATAATATTAATATGCTTTGAGATTTAAAAATTTGTATTAAGATTTATGTTTGATTAGATGAATTTCTAGTGAGAATTATTTTTTGACATCAAAATCTCTGAGTTCATAAATAATTTGAGCTATGAAATCTAAATCTTGAAAAAAAAAAAAAATACACAATTCCTCTTCAAATGTCAATGAAGACCTCTTCTTATGATCATAAACAAAGTGAATTTATCTTATAATAAAATTTCACTGTTAACTGACTTGGCATGTTGTTAAAAATAAAAATTCCTAAAATAATTAGCTTTAAATTTACTAAAATTGTTCATCATTATTTTTTAACGGCTCTATTGTGAGAAAAGTGTGCCAATATTTAGAATATGAAAAATGTATGGGTTAGGAAGAGAGGGGAGGATGGGATAGAGGGTCCAAATATGGCTAAGTTGAGATAAATTGGCATTAATTGTGTTCAAAAAATATCTATAGTATATTCTTGATAAATATGAATGCAATGATTCAAAATTTATGAAAGCAGTGAGGGATGAAATATATCATATTACCCATATCAACTAAAACTTTTGTAATATTTGTAGAAGGAGCTTAATTTTACTTGTGATAATAAGATAATATTGAAGTGATTAATACATCACATTGCATTCAAGTAAGATTTATAAACATACTATATAATTTTCATTTATTTATATATTTAATATTAAAAGTTTGATATTTATATTGCTAATATTTTGCATATACTTAAAAAAGCATATTCTGGTATTCTTTTATGTGATGTTAAATATATAAGCATTATATATGTGAATATCAAAGTTTAAGTGTAAAATATAAAAATGATATAGAACATCATGAAGATCAAGGAAATAAAGATCATGTGGGCAAGAAAATTAATTTAAAGGTTCAAATATTAGAGCTAAGGCTAAAGCCTAAGGAAGAGATCAAAGGATAGATCCTATTATAAGAGCGAAAGAAAAAGTCCAATAAAAAGCTCATAATATAGAACATTTCAATGAATTTTATATTTTTATTCATCATCTAGAAGCATGTATGACTGCCCATGCTATGATGGAGGCATTAAAAATGAGTAGTTGAAATATCTTTTTTATAAATAGCCAACCCCTCTTTTTCTCTCTCTCTCTCTATTTTTTTTTACATTTATCACTCCAAAAGTTCTAGCTCTAAAGTCTTATAATACTTATAAATATAGACTAAAATGCATTGTAATTTTAGTTATTAAATTAATTTTTTTAGTGAAGTTTTGCACATTTCTTAAGCTTAGTGCTTGATGGCACAATTTTGTCTTTTTTTGGTGAGATTAGATGGGCACCCTATGTTCTATTTTATATTTTCTTTTATTCGCTTAGTCTTTTGCTTTTAAGTTGCTTAAGAACACATTTGGGGTAAGTTTTTTTGCTTGTGATGCAGTTTGAACCGTACTATTAGTTGCATTTGAAAAACTATATTTGGCTACATTTTAAAAAATCTGTGGTGGAAAAGTTGTATTTTCTAATTTGACCTGGTAGAGCGCGGCAGCTACTAGAAAGCTGCGACCTAACTTTTAAAATAAAAATTGTAATACACATTGTAGCTTTTTATAAATAGCTTATGCTGTAGCTCTACCATGAAATTTTTATACTATTATAGCTATCCAAAATAGACCCTAAGTCTCTCTCCACATTCTTTAGCTTCTTCCAAGATTAGTCATCACCCATCTTAAACCTCACATCCATATCGAAGCTTTATCCAAAGCTCTTAGCTAAATTAGGAAAGAGTACGACCTAGTCTTATTCTGACCCATTAACACCCTTATAAACTCCACCAAATCTAATCAACTACCCCATATAATTAGTTTACAACTTAAGCTAACCATCAATAAATATTCTCAATCATTTACCCACCTAAAACATATTTCCTAAAGAGACCTTTTAAGTTAGCCCAAACTACTGAATTTGAGCTAGTCAAGAAAGTCATACTAAACCCCTTAGTATTTTACTAAAAACTCTAGATCTCATCTTTAAACATTAATCTAAAAATTCATAGCTTTTTTCTATCCCCTATTGTCACCAAAAGCATACCAACCACAACTAAAAAATATTTAAAAATTATGTGATATGTAATAAATGCCCCTAAATTGAAGCCTTATTAGTCATGAATACTAAACATGATGATTAATAATTGTAATGTTACTCTTATGATATTCTTAATACTTTGATGACTTTTTTGCCCCAAGTCTTATGGCGTGCTTTGTATTGAGGTTAGAGGCCTACATGGTAGCCTTGGACATATTGGTCCATATATCATCAACAAATCAATTTTTTTTAGATGAATGCATTTTTCTATTGAATGTTTAGAATGATGGGAATAATAATATAGGGATTGATCACCCTTATTCAAGTTTTTTAGTAGTTTCAAGCACTTAATGTGTTTAACATTTTAGATAATCATAAGGATCTTAGATTTATATTTATTCTATAAGGTGCAGATAGTTTGTTAATACTATTATTAGGAAAATTGAGATTGGTGAGAAGAATACCTATGAGTCTCTTATTTCACTTATGTCGTCTCATTGCAATTTCTCATTATTATGTTGTTGCGTGCTAGAAAATCAGTTGCGGTAGAGTAAAGTTTTCCAAACTACGTTAATAAAGTATGTAAGAGCAATAAAACTAATTTTTGGAAAACCTCAAAAGAGGGAAAAACCAGCCCAAAAAGCTTTCACTATGTATGCTTTTAGTACAAGATCTTCCGAGAATCGGGATTACAAAATTGTATATGAAATGGGCGATGATGTTGGACAAAGTTAATGACGCGTTGGACAAAGTTACGCCGATATTGACGATGTTGGCGTTGATGACCGACGATAGTGGTGGGTGATGAACAATGGTGACGGCGAGATCTGGCGGCGTGGCCGCGTGGTTGCGGTGACAACACGATTTGCCCGGAGGATCTTTAGAGCTCTCTCTCTCTCTTGGCCTCCCTTTCTTGGCCTCCCTCATGCGAATGAGGCTTTTATATGGAGAGTGGCGTCTGTAAATACATATGCAAAACCCGTCACCCACTTCATGGTTCAAAATGATCCCCTTGATCATATGATGTATTTCGTGCATTTGAATGCTCAAATGATGTAATTATGATATCTTGGGCTTGTTAGATTCGTCAAGACGCCGATTTGATTTCACTCTATGTTTAAAAGTCGATTGATAATAAACGCCGATCTCTTAGTCTTGATTTCGATTACTGCTTTTCAAGATTCGTCTCTTAGAGAATTTTCGCGTTATATCATATGTCATATTGGATGTAGGCCAATTGGCCGAAACAGATTAAGTATTTTGTGTATTATCTCGCATCTCTATTTTGTCTCATATCCTCTGTCTAATATTTTTTTAACAGGCCAAACTCTATTTTTCATCAACAAAGTAACTTGACTTGAAGGTTCACCTTTCCTTCATTCTCATTTTCTCTACGTGAATAAAGAAAAACTTACATTTCATCCTTTTAGTTTCTTCTCTGGGTCTAAATTACTCCCTTCATAATTTTCAAATATTAGTCAATTTTTTTGTTAATTTGTAAAATGAATCTAAAATGAATATCTCATCATTCTTATAGACCACACTTAAAAATGTTAAAACTTTTACAGAACTTAAAATAGTTTATTATTAAAGAAGCACATAATCCACCACCTATAAGTAATTGAATGAATAAATTTATTAAATGAATGATGAATTTAGAATTGTAGTAATTTTTACTTTTTATAATATTTTATAATTCCTTTGAGAGAAGAGACTGAAGTGCAATTGAATAAGAAAATAGTAGCAAAGGGCTCTTTTTTGTAGCTTGAAAATCAATATCAAACCAACTTTGTCATTAATCCTAAGTCCTCATTTTTGTATAAGTAGAGGATCATACTAAAGAGAGTTTAATCCTATGTATGTTTTACATGAATAAACCTCTTTAGTTCTAATTAAGGAGATCTAGATTTTATAGAGAAGTTTGTCTTCTCTTAAGTTTGGTTCTGCATTTTATCTGATGTAAAAGGAATCAGTAAAATGATTATCTTTATAGTTGTTTGGTTGAATTTACTTTTGTTTTTTTGTTTGGTTGAAAAATGTAATGTAAAAATCAAGATTTTGACATCTGGCGAGGCTGGCCACGGCACGGCGGCGGCGGCTATGGCGGCGGCGGCGGTGGCAGCGGCGGCATGTGGCCAGCCCATCACTATTGGCCGTTTGAAATTCGCCCCTGAATTCCAAATCCTAACTTTCTCAGTGTATTTAAATATCTTTGAAATTTTACTTTACAACCAAAATCAATGTTAAGCGTTGAAATGATTCTAAATCGCGAACCCAAATCATCAACAAAAAATGATCACGTAAGTCAAATTTATTCATTTGAATACTCTTGAGAAGAATAGCACTGTTTCAAATTATATGCCTTGATAGGTAGCCAATGATAGGCACCACCAATGCTTTTGGGCTAATAGTTGAGTCATAAATGCATTGATCACAACCACTTAGCATAATTAGGAGTTAGGAACAACTTCATAGATTGTGACTAATATGTTATATGGATACTCAAATTTAAGTGGCTCATCTAGTCTTTTTAGGATAACTTGATAATTGTGTTTGTGATAGTTCCATTTATTTAGGACGGCTAGGCTTGTCTATTCAAGCGTGAATCAATATTTGTTTTATGGTTTATTAGCTTATTTTTAAGCTATTTCACATATTATTTTTTGTTATCTTAATATTTTCATTAATCACATCAAAAGAAATCTTTTTATTTATTAATTTCTTGTGCTATCTACTTCTCAAATTTAGACACTAGTACCAGTGAAAACTTATATGACTATTCTAAAAATCACAATTTTAAAAATCATTTAATTTATTATTCTATTGTGTAAATTTAATGGTCTATTATGTTAACATGAACCTATTAAAATGATATAATAATAGTAATCAAAAGAATATATTACCAAAATAAAAATAAAAGATAGATGATGTATTTAATATATATACTCATTGATTCATAGGAGAAGCTCACCGTGAACTTACTAGAAGTTTTTTAAAAGATTTAATATATATATATACTACACAATTTTTATGTATTTGATATTTATATATCTAATATTTTATCTATATAAAAAAATATAATAATAGTAAAATTTTTAGTGTGATATTAAGGATTTGAATGATATATATAAATATTAAAATTTAAATATATAAAAAATATATAATATATAGGTATATAACGCCTTAATTTTAATATATATTAAAAATATTATAATAATTATTTTTAAAAAATAAAATATACTTTTTAAATATATAAAGTATGAAATTGTAAGTGTAAATATATAAAAGTTATGTGAAATATATGTAAATATCCCTTTGTACTTTAACGATAGATATTGGCGCAGATGATCAGTTACAGCTCAGCGCCAACACTAGACGTGGACGGTTGCGGCTCTTGCCTTCTCTCTCTGCTTCTCGTCGACCGCGAGGTCCGCTATGCCATAAAATTCTTCATTGCAATAGTTTTGGAAATAAAACCCCTTCATCCCTCCCTTTCCTCTAGTATCCGCCCATTTTCCCCTCCGAACCCTTCTTTTCCCCTTCTTCTGGCATCTTCCTTGCAACCACGGCGATGGCGGGAACCAGGGAAGAGTACGTTTACATGGCGAAGCTTGCAGAGCAGGCGGAAAGGTACGAAGAAATGGTTGAGTTCACGGAAAAGGTCGCGGCAGCCGCGGACAAGGAGGAGCTCACTGTGGAGGAGCGAAACCTACTTTCCGTAGCGTACAAAAACGTGATCGGTGCACGCCGAGCCTCTTGGAGGATCGTATCGTCCATCGAGCAGAAGGAGGAAAGCCGCGGTAATGAAGATCACGTCGCGATGATCAAGGAGTACAGGGGTAAGATCGAGACGGAGCTTAACGCAATATGCAACGGGATTCTTAAGCTACTCGACTCCCACCTCATCCCATCTGCCTCCGCCAGCGACTCCAGGGTCTTTTACCTCAAGATGAAAGGCGACTACCACCGCTACCTCGCCGAGTTTAAGACAGGATCTGAGCGCAAGGAAGCTGCCGAGAACACTCTTACATCCTACAAGTCTGCTCAGGTCGGTATCGGCTTCCCAGCTGTCCTCTGGTTATTAGCAGATCTGATATGTATTTCATATCGTGGGAATTGGATTTGTGCATATGTGGTGTTTCATTTTGTTATATTCTATGATTCGTCCTTGATATGATTTATATGGTTTGCTTTGCCGATTTGAGTTTGATTGGAATCTGATCTATAGGATATTGCCGTGGCGGACCTGGCTCCTACTCATCCGATTAGGTTGGGGCTTGCTCTTAACTTCTCAGTGTTCTACTATGAGATCTTGAATTCCCCTGATCGAGCGTGTACACTTGCGAAACAGGTACAATTTGCAAATTACGATGTATAATTGGACAGTAATTGCTTCATTTGTTTTCTGTTTTTGGAATTTGGATGAACTTTTTTTTTTTACTTTTCTTACTTGCATTCTTTTAGTTGTTGCTTTCTATTCCTGGAGTTTGAAATCAAAAAGACGTTTCTTCACATTAGGGAGCCGTTTGGATGCAAGTAGTAGTCCTAAGGCACTTATATATGAAAATTATTTGAAATTGCTAGCTCTGTTTCTGGTACGCTTGTTTCAGGATTTAAGATTTAAATGAATGTGAGATTTAATTAGGAATTTCAAAATGATGTTATGATGTGGCGTTAAGCCTGAAATAAAGAAATAGAACCAAAAGAAAAAAAAATACTGCATTAGAAATTAGAATAAATCAATGATAATAGCTGAGTATTCTTTCAAGAACATGATCAATATTACTCTCCGACTCTATTTGTCTTCTTTCCAGAGAATCATTTTAATAAATAATCAATATATTTGAAATATTCTTCTTAGGTTAAAACTTAAAACCAGTTACTTATAATAATAGCTTTGTAAAATTATTACTTTTGAGCGATTAATTATATACAGACACAAAGGGGTGGCATGTTTCCCATTTTCTCCATAGGACCATAAGCCTTCTATTATATTGGGATTAGATTATGAGAAGCTACAAGAAGAGTGCCCATCTCTTGTGCCTTTTGGATTTCTCTCTCTCCTAAAGTGTACGTTAAGGAGGAGGCCGCCACGTGTGAAGGGTAGGGGGAGGTCGTGTTATAAAGTTGTTAAATCACATTAAATCCAACTACCTATATTTCACGAGGGATAGAAAAGTGCGATTTAACAAGCTGTAAGGTTTGTTTTTCCCCAAAAATTGCTCGGTAGGATTTGAAACAAATCTTTACTAAATTTTTTTTTTGGAATGGGTATCCACCTAACACTCCACCCATCTCCTCACCCATCTTGTGGGTGGGGATATCATGTAATCTCTAACACCACATTCATCACCGTGTGTCACACTTACTCTACATTACGAGCAGGCCTCGCCTGGAGAGGGTCGACTGGTCAGGGGTTCGCGTGCTTAAAGCTATAAGAGACGGTGGGTAATCTTTACTAAATCAATGTTGAATCATGCAAGTAAACAACCCCTAAAGCTTAGGTGTCTCTTTTTTTTAATCTTAGTTTTGTTTGCGTAATTATTTAATAAGTATATCTTGTTGATGTGCCTTATATATATATTTCTGTCCTAAATTTTTTTCTTTTCTAATTTGGTTACATTTTACATTGAAAAGTATTCTTAAACTTGTTTTTTACTCTATTTGTTTCATTCTTTATAAGAATCAAAATTTCTATAAGACAAATTTTGCTTAGGTTTGCTTTTACCTGTCCAGTGCATTTAGCAATACTACATCTGTATTTTTCAATGTTAGTAGACATTTGCGTTATGTGGCTATGAACAAATAGCAAAAGCTGAATTTGAAGAAAGAATTATTATAAGCATGGGTTCAGAAAATAGCTTATTTATGCTGTTGCTCTTATTCTGCTTCTTCCATAGGTTAGAATATCTTACTTCGACTTAATGGGTGTCATTGTTTGACTGATCTATACTAGCTTTATTTGAACACAACATTACTAGCTTGTTGTCTTTCTGTCCTTTTTTCCTTTTAATGAAGAAGCTATTGCAATAATTGTTTGCTATTATCTATTTAATCACATCATCAACATTAGTTTTTACTAGTATGTTGGATTAACAGATGGAAAAATGATTATTTATCCGTGCTGCTATCACACTAATTGATTGAATAAAATTATTGTCATAAACTATAAGACTATTGCATTTAGTTAGACATCAAATTGTTGGAAAAAATTTCTTATTTACAGTATACAATCATTTGTTGGCATCCACTAGCTCAAGCTTTTGGAAGTATATGTGTTTTTCCTTTGTTATGCCACTCAAAGCTAGTATTCAATTTCTCTTTGGTAATTGCTTGGTAACATTTATGAATACCAGTATCAGTTAAAGTGTTAAACATATGAGTAGCTTTTGCGGAAGTCTAAATCAAGAGGATGGCAAAATGGAGGACAGGTTCTGAAACTAAAGTGCTACTTTACACTTAACTAACTTAGTAAACTCTGATTCAGCTCTTTTGCAATCTAGTTTGTTTTTGTTTCATTTCAAGGATGCTGAATCTTTCTTTCTTCTATTTTATTTGTTATTTAATTGTTCTCCAGAAAGTTTGCCGCTTTGTTTCAATTAGGTAGCGCTCTTTTCTGGCAACCAGTGCTGGTTTAATTGTATCATCTTTAGCATATCTGCTGATACCTTGCAATGTACTTTTTAGGCATTTGATGAAGCCATCGCCGAACTGGACACCCTTGGCGAAGAATCATACAAGGACAGCACCCTCATCATGCAGCTCCTTCGTGACAACCTCACACTCTGGACCTCAGATATGCAGGTAAACTTAATATCACCAGCCTTTGTCTTTTGACACACTATTGTCTATCAAAAATTATCTCTGGAAGTAATTCTCATGTCATTACTTGAAACAGGATGACGGTGCTGAGGAGGCCAAGGAAGCTCCCAATCGCGAGGAGCAGTAGCAGTAGCTGTCCGTCTGATTCAAGGCTATCTTCTAAATTTTTATCGATCCAAAGTTTGTGTTTGTTTAGTAGGGAGATGGATATCCTCGTGGTTTTTTGGGGGTTCCATTTCTCTTAAGGATTGTCCTGCTTTCAGTTCCTTCTTTTGTTGCTAAATTTCTCGTGTCTTCGGAATTCTTATGCATTCTCGTTTGCCCTCTCGGCTTTTATCTATTCCCTTCTTTTCATGGAACCGAACACTGATATATTTATATACCACTTTTTCTTAGTCTTCTGCTTCATTGAATGTCATGAATGCTCCATGAAAAATACTTCTGTTTCAGTTATTTCACCATGATAGATTCAGTTTTATAGTGAAAAAAAAAAATGCTATGCTGCCCAATCAATAACTTCAAAAAAAAAAAAATGAAAATTTGATAATCTTATGTCACTGTGTATTCAATTCTTTTATGCTAAACTCTGGATTTGGAGAATGAAGCATTTTTTTCCTGTAGAAAAATCTTTTATTTCTTACATTCTACAGGTTACTAGTGAGCATGGTTAATGGATCAGTTGTTTCACTTCTGCGATGGCGATTGTCGGAAGTGTGCTACCTTTTTAGCATAAATTGGGCCACGAGAATCTGTTGTCTGAATTTCTGTCGGTTCCGTTTTACTTCAACAATCGTGGTCTGATAGTGGGATGTCGTTTAAGTGGGCCATTTTCTCTGGCATAATGGGTGATTCGCCAATAGCCATGGATCACCATATCACATCATCCTTATGAGGGATGCCAATGAATGTTCTGCTAAATTAGAATCTGTTCTTGAGCAGTTGATTGATTTGTCCAGCAAACTTCCAACTTTTTTATAAATAAATGAATAATTTTGAATTATTTGATTTACTATATTTATTTTATGTTAATAAATAATATTATTTGAAATTAATAAATAAGTTTGTTAAGAATTAATTTTTGATCATGAAGAGCTTATTGTGACTTTATTTTTTATAATTATTTACTACTGCATCATATGGATGTTGAACTTACATTATTTACATTAGACTGGACTGCTGAGTTTTATTTCTTGAACTCGTAATTTATTATGCCAAAAGCTCAGCTTGATTGTTTTTATTATGTTAAATTGTAGTACAAACTGTTCTTTTAAAATTTAATAAGCATAAAATGAATCAAATTTGAATACCATCATAAAAATTAGAATCAATCTCGATTCAACTTTAATATGACACTTAAAATACTCTTAGTCAAAGCACGAATCTTAATGCTAAAAGCAAGTTGATCCGAAGTTAAAACTAGTCGAGATCAAACACTTAAAATATCCTTAGAAATTTTGGGATATCAATTAAATCTCTAAATAGCTCTCAAACATGAAGTGTTTATAGTCAAATCGAGCGTCTCGACGAGCCGGATTTGATGAGCCCAAGATCTCATAATTTTGACTTTATTTGAGCATTCAAATACTTAAAATACATCAAATGATCAAAAGAATCATTTTGAGCCGTCCGATGGAGAAGAGTGGTTCGGATTTTTCATGTATTCTGACGTACTCCACCTATAAATCATTTTTTTATGAGGGAGCGAGAGAGGAGAGCTATAAAGCAGATCCTCCAAGTATAATCAAGTCACTCGGATCCGCCACCGTTGGTTGTCAACCACCACGGGCCGCCGTGGCCGATCCTTCTGTCGTTGATCCCCGCCGCTCTCCATCATCTGCTACAACTAGCAATTGTTACCACTGAGCGTATTCATATACATTCTCATTCCTCTTGTAATCTCGTTATCGGGAAGATTTTGTACTCAAATACATAGTGGAAGATTTTTCGCCAATTGATTTTCCTCTTTTGAGATTTTTCAAGTAAAATTGAGTTTTCTTCACTCTTTAAATACCGTTGTGTCTGATTTCACAAACAAAGCTACTTTCACTCTACCCTGGTTTTCTAGCACACAACAGTTTCGTGTCAGAACTTATTATTTCATGTATGGCGACCAAGTTTCTCAACAAGATCAAACCACCATCGAGGTGGAGCATTTTCATTTAAAGATGGCGAAGAATGAAAATTCATCAAACTTCGTTCTTTCAGATTTTGTCGGAAACTGGGGGGCAACTCTTAATCTCAAAAGATTATCAAAATCAATATTCTGGATATCTAATTGATTATCAGTTAGAGAAGCAAGTCAATACCAATAAAAAAGATCAGGTTAAGCAACTTTGGCAACAACCACAAACGGATGTTTTGATTTCTCTTCCATACAGGATAACGCATCAAGATACTGACAAACAACCTGGGTCAAAAATTCTCGATTCAATTCGATCTCTTCCATACAGTTAACGTCATTGAGCAAAGACTCGATAAACTCCGGATAGATCAAAACTTCGACCTTTTCCATGCGTTAACGTCATCGAGCAAAGACTCTAACAAACAACCCGGATAGTCAAAATCCTCGCAATTCAATTCGACATCTTCCATACGGTTAACGCGTCGGACTGGCAAACAACCTAGGATAGGTCAAAAGGTCCTTGGTGGACTTCCCACGACCTTTTCCATACAGGTTAACGTCATCGGGTGACACTTTGACAAACAACCTTGGATAGGTCAAAAATCTTTAGCGGAATCAATTCAACCTCTTCCATACGAGTTGCCGTAACACCGACAAACAACCTCGATAGGTCAAAATCCTCATTGATTCATTCAACCTCTTCCACACAGGTTAACGTCATCGAGCAAAGACTCTCACAAATAATATATGATAGGTCAAAAGGTCTTTGGTAGACTTTTGGCTCTTCCACAGTTAGCGTTAACCTCAAACAACGGATGGGTCAAAATCCCAATGGATTCAATTCAACCTCTTCAGGTTGGCGTCATCGTAACACTCGACAAACAACCTATGATATGTCAAAATCATCACCGTTGATTCGCGCGCCGAATCGCCGACCATCTCCGGAATCGGCTCGCCATTACTCATCCGCCCCCGCTATCTCGCGCGATCCTCATCGCGTGGCGGTTAACCCGGATTGCGCGCTGCATCGTCGACTACCGTCTCTATTGCCATTGCTGGCCACCGCAATCGCAGATCAGGTCATCGCCATCGCTCTCGACATCTCTGGCGGTAACCTCATCGTCGTATCATCCCCGACTACTGGGCGGTTATTGCGCCGTCATTACCTGATTTATTCTGCTGACCACCACCACACATGGTGCCAACCGCATGCTGGTCGCCGTACTCATCGCCACATTATCATTATCTGGGCTATTATTTGGTCATCCGCATTACGGCCGCCGGTCATGCTGATTATTATCGTTGATTCTTCTTACCTACCCGTCTGCACCGCCATCGGTCACCCGGCCACTCGTTGCGGTCACCACCGCTGATATCGGTTACCACGCGCTGAATATCATCGGTCGCTTACCTATTCGCCGCCGACCATCTGCTTTCGTCGTGGTTACATCTCCGCCGTACTGGCGCTGGTCGCCACCATCACTCGGCATTTATTCTGCCGATTTCCTTATGCTGCCATTACCGGCTTGCATCCGTATTGACTACATCGCCGGCTGCTGATGCTGCGATATTTGGTCGCCATCATCTGGCTCACGCTGGCTGGCCGTTCCTGCATCGGCTTACCATTATTGCCATTGCCGGCTACCCGTCATTGCGCCATACCTCGCATCCGCTGCCGACAATCTCGCCGGTCGCGCTGCCACTATCACCGCTGTATTGCCGATCACCGTCGCCACCATGTGCTCGTTGTTATCAATTTCGCCGACCCGCTCACCGCATCATCACCGTCACCTCCATCATCATCGCCGCCATTATCCGTCATTCATGCCGGCTGCCGCTCGATCATCTCGTTATCCTGTCCTCAACTGGTCTTTCAGAAACGGCTTTACTTCGGAAAAACGAGGTCCCAGAGTGAAAAGTTAACCTCTTCGAGGGAAACCCTTCTTATCTGGGCTTGATCAACCGCTGGGTCCGACAGGAGGCTGACGCTCTTCGAGGAAAATCAGATGAATTCGTGCCCGGCCTCCCTCTTAAGAAGAAGAGGGACACTCAAGTATATGAAGAGTGTGCCTTCTCCTTTGGCCATAGGGGGGTTTTTATAGACCCCTATAGGGGCAAAAAGGTAAAAAATCAAAGAAAAATCGCGAAAATGGAAAAATGGACCAAACGGACAAAATGGATCGAATACCCTCATCGGTCTGGCGCTACATGGCAACCCACTTCAAGCCGAAGAGGCCGGCCGTTGCCCATTTCGCCCCCCACAGGCCGTACGACCTGTGTCGGTGGCCGACCACCTTCGGCCCGATCGCCTCACGCGACCAGCCACCTGACCCGCGTTCATCGCCCCTTCCCGCCGCTTCATCTCCCATGGCCGACCCGCCCGGCCCAGACGCTGACATATGGGCCTTGACATACAGGTCGGTAGCGTCTCACGGCATGGCCAATCTGGGATGGGTCCATAACTCAAAATCTTGCATATCCACATATCCACGACCACACACCCACTTTTGTGATTAATCTCTTTGCTTGAAAATCTGTTCTTTCAAAGTGTATGGTTAATAGACCCGCAAATTTCATTAAAGAATTTGTTACTTTCAAGTATTTGACATATATATTTTTGGATAATTGAGATAATGTCATCCAAAAATAGGGGGACAACTAATATGACACTTAAAATACTACTAATCGGCGAATCTTGATGCTAAAGCAAAAGAAGTTGAAGCTCGAGATCAAGCACTTAAAATATCCTTGGAAATTTTAGGATATCAGTTAAATCCATAAATAGCTCTCAAACATGGAGTGTTTATAGTCAAATCGAGCGTCTTGACGAGCCGGATCTAACGAGCCCAAGATCTCATAATTCGGACTTCATTTGAGTATTCAAATACTTAAAATACATCAAATGATCAAAGGAACATTTTGAGCCGTCTGATGGAGATGAGTCCGATTTTGTATTTCTGAGACGCCCTCCTCCAATTTATAAATAGCCTTTATTCTTCATGAGGCAAGCGGAGAGAGAGAGCTCTAAACAAGATTCTCCAAAGTCGAATCACTCACGATCACCATTGGTTGTCAACCAAGCCGATCATGCCGATCGCTGCCGCGATTCGTTGATCATTCTGATAAATCAAGAAATTGTTATCTCATGAGCTATATATTTATTTCATTTCATATTAATTCAGAATCCCGTTATCGGAAAATTTTACTCTAAAATAGATACATTAGAAGATTTTATTAGCCAGTGATTTTTCCTCTTTCGAGATTTTTCATATAAAAATTTTAGAGTTTTTTTATTCATTCTTTAAATATTTATGTATGTATTAGATTTTACAATTAAATTAAGACATAAATTTTTACTACACTGTAATTGATTTTTTATCGCACAACAAACTTGAAACAAGCTTTTAATAAATAAAGAAAGAACTGTTTCTTGCTCGGCCTAACCATCCGACGTATTGGTGGAAGCAGATAGAGATCACGTTACTCGGCAGTCCGAGATAAGGACCGGGGAGACGAAATCCCTCGGAATGTTAGTGGACTGTGGGCCCATCATCTCGTCACGCCACATGCCCCGCTACATTCGCTGTCGCACCCACCTGCATCAGGCATCACGAGGAAAAATATTCGGTGGGGGGTTGCACATGGTTTAACCAAAGCGAGAAGAAATGCTTGAAAAATAGTACTATGAAGATTTCGAATTCAGAAATTTGGTCTCAAGGATGGAGATCACCGCCATGAAATCCGGTGTGCCGGAAAGGCAAGAAAGACAGTATGCCAAGGTAATTGGCAAACTACAAACAAGACTGTCAAGAAATTCACCATTTTTGAATAGCTTATATTTGACCTATCAAAAATTTATTTTCAAGTCATTCGGCGAAATATAAATATATGTTTTGATTTTGATTTTTAAATGATTTGAAGACGAATAATTTTTTCTACAGAAAGTAATGAAAGACGTGTAAGAATGAAATGAACACAAAGAACGAATATAAACCTTTGTATTATTTGTGAAGATCTACAATAGATTTTGAAAGAATAAGAAAGTTTCGAGTCTTTTTCTGCCTAGATCTGTTTTATGCAAAAAGCAAAAGTAAAAAGGTCTAATGTCCCTTAATCCGTCGGGGTTCCCTCTATATAGGATCGAACTTTCATTGGCATTTCTTAATTGGTTACATTGGATGTAATTAATACAAAGAGAATTTGTATAGATAATTCTTTGAATAATATTATTAGTTATGTGATTGCATAAAACATTTCATGCATCAGTGGTGAGCGTCAGATAGCATATATATGGACGCGTGCACGCGGTGTGTCTGATGCATATAAAGATGATGAGAAATCTTTTTAAAAACATGTCATCTTTTTCTTGATTCCGATGAAGTAGAAACCAAAGAAACACATCAATGGTGCTTCTTTTTTCTATACTCTCATATTGTTTGGACATTTAATCTTATATTTTTTAAATTTTAGGCCATCGAGACTCACAATGGAGTCATTGTAAACAAATGATATGTGGGAGGTGGTGACCTCCTCTTTAATCTTCTATTATTTCTGTGATCATCAAACTGAGTGCCCCATTCAAAAAAATGAAATTGTTGTCATCAAAGTTCCTTTTATCATCACACCTTGTAGGATAACTTCTATCTTCAATCTAAAACTTGTTGAACTTTCTTTTTTAAGGGCACTATTGCTCCTTAACCTTCATCTCCAATGTACTAGGACATGAGTTATACTCTTCAACAAATATAAGGTTTTTAGCCACCTCCAATAACTTGACTAGCATCTTGGTGTTGCAAACCTAATGCATAGCAGAATGGACCGTCATAAAGGCCCTAATCCAATGCAACATGAGCCACCATGGGGTTAAAATCTTGTACTTCAAGCATCTCTCTTTAAAAGCAAGTAATGAAGCATCTCAGAGATTCATCAAGCTTTTGATGAATCCATAGCAAAACTTAAGGAATTTTGCTAGACTTTTGAGCACTAGCAAATTACATAATAAACATATGTATGAAATCAACAAAATAAGTGATAACCACTCACAGTGAGGTTATTGAACCAAGATAAGGCTGATTAGTTCAAAATCTTGAAGAGCAAATGTTATTTCAGTGCATCGTTGATCCTCAGAAGGTAAATAATAGACTCAATGGAAGCGACATGATCGTAAGGTATGATCTTTCTTTATGACTCAATAGATTACTTTCTTGGTGCTTTGGCCTCCATGATCTACTTAGAGAAAGCATTCTATAGTGTCTTCCTTCTTTGATATTCACCTCTTTTCCAATCATTACCTCTACTTTCCACCATATCGTTAGATGGAGAAGAATTTTCACTGTTAAGGTAGTAAGTGTCATCATCATCATCTTCCAACATGGATTGCAAAAATCTCCTTGCTCTCACTACTAGTAGATCATATCGTTTCACCACCAATTTGCTGTTATGTGGGATGCATAGTTAGTTACACAGTTATGTGGGACGTTCTATGTAGTAACAGTTGATTATGATTTATTATCTTTAGATTGGATATTCTTGAAATATTTTGAGTGAACAATGACCCTAGTCTTGAACCCAGTTGAAGGTGCTGATCTTTGTCTTAAAATTAGTCCAATGGGATGACCAAATCGGCTAAAAATAAGTAAAATTTGCGATGATTTTAAGGGCATTTAAATCATCCTATTTTTATCTCATTGGGCACCAAAGTTGGATGAAATACTCTAAAGTGAAGCATTCTAGGTTAGTTTAGAGGACCAAACTAGTCTCTTTCTCCAATCTTATATGGCTAAAGGATCACACACATGGTGTGACCTTGGGTAGGTAATGACTGCCTATTACCACAACCTTTATTATTAGATGGTAGTAGCATTAGTTTGCACTTGAGAACATTTCATGAAAATGACAGTCTATTATCATTATTTTTTAGAAGCTTAGAAATTAATCTAGAAATATTCTTAAAATTTTTTCAATTAAATTGATTCTCAGAATTTTAATTGTTCAACTTATGTTGAATATGTGATATTAAGAGTTTAAAAAATGTAGATTTTGTTTGTTGATCTGTTGATCTCATTTTTAAATTGAGCTCTTAACCCCTCCATCTTAGACATAGGACTCCTCTTAGACTTTAAGAGCTTCTTAGTCTTAAGACACATCTAGTGATTAGGTGGACACTCAACCTAGCCTTAGAGACTTAGAAGAGTTAGCCATGTGAATAGGTCATGCCTTGGGGTGTTAGGAAAATTTTCCCTACCCTTAAACCATTCCTCACTTTCCTTCCTTCAAGTCAAACTCCAAATCAATCTCATTTGATTTTCTCCAAACTCAAATCAACTCCATATGATTGAAATCTATGATTGAAACCTATGATCAAAATTCATGAAATTCCTAAGTCCAAATCTTTCTAAGTCCTTAATTTTCTATTAATGGACTTAGCCTAAATCATGATCAAAACCAAATCAAATCTTTAAGATTTTCTCATAATTCATTTGTATTCTCATTCACATATAAAAATAAATATAAATTCAAACCAATCAAACTAAACTCAAAATTCCAAATCAATTCACCAAATTTTTGTAAGTCCTTTAAGTTTCCCTTCATGGACTTAGCCTAAATCATGATCAAACTAATTCAAACTCATGGGATTTTCTCATAACTCACTTATATTCTCATTTATATTCATATAAATGAAATATAAATATAAATAAATCAAACCAAATTCAAAAAAAATTCAAACTCCAAACTCCATAATTTTCTAATTCCTTTAAATCCTTCTTAATGGACTTAGCCTAAATCATGACTAAACCACTTCAAACCCTTGAAATTTTCTCATGATCCATTTATATTCTCATTTATATTCACATATATAAATAAAATATAAATTCAAACAATCAAAACAAATTCCAAAAATCAAACTCAAATATATTCAAAATCTAATCTAAGCCTTTCAAGTCAAAATCTTGAACTTAGCCAAATTAATTTTAAATCAAGCCAAACTCTTGATTTTTTCTTCATGATTCAATCAACCCTACAATCATGAATTCAAATATAAATACAAACTTCAATCACTCAATCAAAAATCAACTCAAAAATCAAACGCTAAATCCTTTCATATTCTTCCTTTGAATATGAAATTGTCAAATGGATCAAAACCCATTTGACTTTAAACCACTTGCAAATGGATTTATATTTCAATCATAAGTCCATATACAAGTTCAATCCAGCTCAAATCAAGCTTTGACCAAGCCATTTGACCCACTTAGGCTCACTTGACCCAAAGTGACCTAAAGTACCCTTATGAGGAAAATTCTAATCCTAACCAAATTGGATTGAATCAAACTCACCTATGCCTCTCATCATGATCAACAATCATCATGGGATGATCAATAAATCAAATTGGGTCAAACCAAGTCAAACCTAAGGATTTACCAAGTCAACACTTAGCCCAAAATGAAGCCTAACATAGCCAAATTCCACCATAGGACAAATTGATTGAAACCAATGATCTGGGTTCATTCATGAACTATGTTTGAACTTGACTAAGTCAACATTTGAGCCTAACCTAACCCAATTGGCCACTTGACCCAAGTTGACCCAACTTGACCAAGAAAATCAAAATGTGTCAAAACTTGATCTAATCCAAATTGATTCAAACCAATGGGTCAAGTTCATTCCAAATCACTTGTTGAACTTGACCAAAGCCTCAATTGGCCAACTAGACCTAACCTAGCCCAATTGACCTTAGACCCAACTTGACCTAAAGGGGTCATGTTGAGCCAAATTTGAACATAGACAAAATTGATTGAAAACAAAGATACCAATCCACTCCATATGACTAACCAAACCTAAATCTACTCATGACCTAGCCCAAATAGGTCAAATGGGTCAAATAGGTCAACTTGACCCATTTGACCTAAATAAAGTCATATGAGCCAAATTCAAAACTATACCAAATTGAATCAAACCAAAGCCATCAAAATATTTCAAATGGTCATATGAACTTGGCCCAACCATCGGTTTGACCCAATTTAATCAATTTGTCAACTTGACCCAAGTTGACCCATTTTGACCTAAATGGGTCAACATGAGCCAAACCTTATCAAATGAATTCCAAATTTCATGAAACTTGGCCAAACCTAGTTTCTCCACATACCCAACATATCCAAATTGAAAAATCACCAAAATGACCATTCTACCCCTAGGCCATAGAACAAATTTTGGCCTAATCTATGAGTAATTTGGTCATATCCTCTTCATATCAACTTGATGCTTTCCTAATAGCTCAAGGGGACCTAATGAAGAGTGGTGCACCCCACCCAACTAAATGGGTTTGGGTCTGCCCAAATGGACCAAAGGCCAAACCCGACCCCATGGGTAAAATAGCTCATTCCAAATCCTTCTTCCACACAAATTCAAGCACATGGGAGGTTGGAAATCCACTCAAGGCCTCAAACTGACCATGTGCCAACTCAAAATAGATCAAACAACCTTCCCATTGTAGTCAATTGGATCAAAATGACTAAGAAGCTTGCGGTCGTTTGATCCTTCAAGGGGGAGATATACTCCCTCTAATTTAGTTCAAAACCACCATTCCACAATTTGATCAAGCCCTTGAGAGTGTTAGGAAAGATTAGAGAGCTTCCTAAGAATTCTAAGAGGGATTTGAATTTGAGATTTCTCGAGCACCGGTGATCACCTTTGGCGAGGTATGGAATTTTTCGACCACCTAGCATAGGAGGTGTTGGTCTTTTGTGGAAGGAATTTTTAAGTCATGCAAATTCCACCATTGGATGTGTTCCTTATTGTCTTTAGATGGTGTGGGTTAAGTTTTGTTTCAATCTGAGCTCAATCGAGCTTGGATCTTCTCCTAGATCATGGATGATATCTATTGATCCTAGAGGAAGAATTGGGGATATCTTGGCTGTCAATCTGCACATTTTTGATGGACAACCAAGATTATTCCCACATTTAGAAATTCATTTATCCCTTTAAAACCAGAGATCCGGTCAGATCTTTGATCTGTAGAGATCAAAGCTCGTCTGGTTACCATAGGATGTTTAAGTGGGATGCTCACTACACGACGTGTGTAAAGTGCGCTGACCGCCGCCGCCATGCGTTGCGTTGTGAGTTGAGGGTTAGTTAGGAGTCTTAATTAATTTTAATTAATCTCCAGATCTTCTAAAAATCATATCACCCTCAATAAAATTTAGAAAAATATGAAATAAATTTCTATGGAAAGATAATTCAACCTAGAATATTTTAAAAATAATTTCAATGGATTTTGATTTATGATTTTCTCTAATTTTATGTTTTATTAGTATTTTTTTTGGCTAATTACCTCTTAATTAAACCACTGATTAATCCCAAACTTCTTGGGTATATTTTAGGGGATGATCTCTACCTCCCCTAATTTTCAAGGGATTTATTGAAAGCCTAATTGGGAGAATTGCAAATATGATTCCTAATTACCCTTCTTATGTAATTAAGGATAATTAAGGTGTGATTAGTGATTTTAATCTATGATTAGAGTTGATTAAGGTCAAATCCAGTAGATAAGAGGTTTACAGAATAATTTTGGGGCATTTCTTTTAAGTTATTCCCTAAACCCCCTTTTCTTTCCTTAATATTCTCTTAATTAAAGGTTAATTCATTAATTATCTCCTTAATTAATTTCAAAAAATTCTAAAAAAACTTCCAGAACTTAATTAATCTATTTTGGGTAGATGTTTAGGTGTTTAATAACTGAAGTTTAATTAAGAAAATTAAAACCCAATTCATATGTATGAAGGGGTGTTTTGAAATTACTTAAGCTAAACCCCTTAGCTTAATTAACCATTAATCATGAGCCAAATTGCATTAGGACTTTTTCTTAATTAGGTGCATTACAAATTTAAATTCTTTGTGAGTTTTTATGTCATCTCATTGGCTCATAATTATTTGGTTAACTATGCTAAGGTGGTATAGGTAAGGGTTAAATAACTTATTTAATTCATACCTTAACCTAATTAATACATAAAAATGAATCTAATCATCTAAAAATTACAAAAATATCAAACACATGTGGAAATAAGTTAAGAACAATAAACTCAACTCACATTTTCAAAATTAAATCAAACTTAAAACTAAGCAAAAATCACATTGAATTCACTTTGATTTATTTTAAACTTTCTTATTCCATAAGAATGTCTTTAGGATTTAATTGAAGTGAATATATATACATGATTTGTGATTCTTTCCCCAACATATTAAATTTGTATGTCATTGGGTTTCATGCATTCATATTTTTTTATTTTAAATTTAAAAAAGAAATTGTTTACTTTATATCAAATTTGCATGTGTTGGCTAAAGTAGAAATATGAGTGTCTATTACCACTACTAAATTCAAATTATTTTCAAAATATATAAATCAATTATTAAATCTGAAAGTGTGCTACTTATATTTTAATTATAAGCTTGCATGTGAAGAATATATGGATGTGCTCAGCATAGGTTTCTTTTCTCTCTTATGTTAGTATAATTTTGAATAAGAATTTGGTGAGATGTATGGTTCATTTGAGAAGAATCCAACACTCACCTAATTTCATGTCCTATTAATTCCTATGCTATCACTTAAGAAGGGATGCTTGCACATATAAATTGCATAAACAAAATGAATCAATTAAAACAACTTTTGCATTCTTTCTTTCCATTCATTTCTTTTATACACATGTTTGTATTTAAAGAAAGTGGTATATTAGTTTAGACAACCCCGAGGTTGTGAGATTTTAAGTAGCCCTAAGTAGGTCTTGTAACTTATACCTCTGGTTAACAATGGCGCTGTACTCACTTATGTCTTTCTTACTTTCATATGTGTATGTGAAAATTGGATAAAGAAACCCTTTTCTACTTAAGAAAAATCATGCATATTAAACTTCCAAAATTTTCTAAATGGTTTACTTAGCATGCATCATAAAGTGTGTTAAATATCCTCATTTATATGTATAGATATACTTATGATTCATTCATATGTATGTTATATATGTTGGGAAAGAAATGAAGTAATGTGTGTTCTGTGAATTTAATTCATTTTATTTAATCTTAAAATATCTTTCTTGTTGAATAGATTTGTTTAGAGTTCATCTAAACTTAGGGTTAATTAAAAGATCTAATCAAAAAATTCACTGAACAAAACCAAAATATGAACCTACTTTACAAATTACTTAGGTTGGGGAAGGAAAGATAAGTTCTCTTCTCTTTCTTTATCTTTATAACTTAGTAATTAATTGTAGGATCCACTTGAATCAAATCAATATATGAAATAAAATCAATCTAAAATAATTAAACAATTTAAATGAAATCCTCCTCTAAGTTGAACATATTTTCACACTTAGAAAATTTGAACCTAAAGCCATAGCTAAGCATAGCACACAAACCTTCAAAGCACACACATTAGCCTAAGTCACCACTTCTATCTTTAGGTTAGGGAGATGCATGGTTTAATATTTTATTTTATTTTATGATATATGTTCTAGACCCGATGTTAGGGTGTATGCTCGTAGAATGAATGGTAGGACACTCTTAGTTTAACTATTCATTTCTGTAGGGGATTATGCTTAAGAAGCGCTATCATAAATAAAAATAAAAATACTTTTGCTTGTAGGTGCTTTATGCCCCTGAGCATAATCTGATAGGCCAGGTGGACTTAGTCACCCATGTATTGGGTGATAAGTTCAATATACATGCTTGAGATTTGTGTGGTTTGTTTTAGCTAATCTCTATTTTGCAAGTGTTAGTTAGATTTTCATTTTTTTCCTTCTCATATAAATTTAAGCAATTAAGATTTGGAATGATTGTTATGGGGATTAGGATGAGCATTGGTCATAAGATTTTATCTTATACATCATGTGAAGCCTTAGAGCATCTACCTTCCAACCATCCAAAAGAAGGAACCAAAGAAGAATGAAGAAAAGAAGAAGAAAGAAGAAAAAAAGAAAGAAGAAATAAAGCTTGAAGATCCCCCATAATAATGAATTTCTTGCTTAATTATAATTTAATTCATTGTAATCCAGGTTGTATAAGAGTAGAGCTCGGCTACCCACATTTGATATTTTCGGGTTTGTACGGTGGTGCCCGACCACAACGGCTTTTTATTCTTTTTGCGATTAACTTTATAAATTATTTGAGGATTTGTTTAGATTTTGCATTAAGTGGCATGCTTTTTCTAGTTTCTTCCTTGCTTTATGTATGATCTGGATATGGATTAGGCTCTTTAGAAAAAAAATAAATCTTTTACCTAACTTAACAACTCAAAATTAAAATAAAGAACTCATAACCTCACCTAAAGCTTAGGTTTAAAATCAAGATAAAAGAATTAGCAACCCCTTAGCTGGATGAGTATTTTTTTACAATATCATGCACAAATGCATCTTATTTCACTCTTGATTGGAGGGCTTACACCTTTTCTAGAGAAACTTGGCTTGACCTTTAACAGTCATGGTGAAAACTCACCTTCCCCCTTCTCACTAATTTTGGCCAATAACATTATTCTCATGCATTAGACATGTGAATCCTATTAGCCCGAGTCAAAATAATTATCCAAGAATAAAAATAAAAAACAAAATTTGAATTGCATTAGATTTAGATCATTTGATGCATGTCCTTACATGATTCAGTCTCTTTAGGGAGTGAGTTTAAGGACTTAGTCTCTTTCTAAATAAATAACAGCCTAACTATCTTGCATAAGCATAAAGACTTGCCTTCATATATTTAAAATTGTAGGAGGAGTTAGTTGGCGGCCACCCCCAGGTGGTTGTAAGTTCAAGTTGTCAGGTGGTTTGTCATCTCTTGTGGAGGCAAATAAATTACCCACTTTCACCTTAGATTTAGGTTATGCTTTCGGCCCTCGCTAAGACTCCCTAGATTTAGGTTCTGAGATTACTTCTCCCCTTTGTGGGCCATAAGCATAATTCTTCATCTCTTAGGCATTTCCTTAATCTTATGTTAAGGAATCATAAGTTCTAAATATCTAATGAAAAATTTAACTCAAACAAACTAAATTAATTTCAAAAATATAAAACCCAATTATAGGATAGTTTGAGATGCTTGCTAGGTTTTCTAGCATCATGGGCATCTCCTACTTATCCTCCATTTTGGCTTCAATAATAACTCCCTCTCTTTGATCAACCCCATTTGATCTTTAAAAAATAAACCAATCGATTGATAGTCCTTTCTTATTAAAATCTTTGAAGACAATGGCCATTTACCTTAATATAGAGTTTTCCTAAGGAATCTCTATTCCTTAGGATGTAATTTACTATGGAGGCTTGCCTATGTAGGGAACTTGACGAACCTGATTTAATATAAACTCTACTTTACTTTTCTATGTAAAGCAGGGAAAGAATCTCGAGTACATATGCAGACCCATCGTCCTTAGGAGTCTTTATTAAGGTGATTAGGTCCATTAAAGGGTAGTGATTTCTATCTTTCGAGATAGTACACTATTCCTTGATGATGTACTCGATCACCTGAATAAGCATATCTACGGATCTGCATGACCTCCTAAAAAGATGAATTTCAATATGCTTGCCTCTTTATTTCTAACCAATAGATTTGAAGGTGACTCCCTCATATATAGAAAATTTTCACCACAGATTTTTCTAGCGACTCCGCTGGGGATGATTCCTCTCTCCATCTTTGGTAAATGATCATTTTCTTTGAGTATCGATAGTGGATTTGTACTTTGGCATGAATCCAATACTATCTTTCTTTGTGTTGTTACTTAGCTTATTTCATTCTTAAGTTGAGTTAGCTAACATCTTTAGGTTTTAGGACCACATTTCTTGTTGGTCTTAAAACCCTCGTTGGGTTCTCCGATGGGTAAAAATGAAAAGATTTAAATAAAAAATATTTATAATTACCCTTTATCATTTTTATGATAAGGAAAGGTTCATTCTAAAATAATAAAGGCAAAATAAAATTTTCCATAAGAACTTTGCTTTTCAAAAAGCACCTTTTCAAAAATTCACTTAGTATTTTAATTTTATCACCTTCATTTAACAATTCTCATAATTGTTATATGTAGGAATTTTCAAAAATAAAACTAACAATCTTTTCCAAAAGCACAAATGAACATCTTCTTTCAATTCATTTTGATGAAGATTTTATTTTCAAAATAAAATGAATAATCATTTTCCCAAAAATCACAATAAAAAAAATTAAAATTTTCAAAAAGCATACACGAATCTTTCCATTCAATATATTCACACCTATTGAATGGAAGTTTTATTTTCAAATAAATCTAAATTTTTCAAAAGCACAAATGAACATCTTCCTTCAATCCATTTTGATGAAGATTTCATTTCCAAAATAAAATGATCAATCATCTTTCTAAAAATCAAAATCAAAAATAAAATTTTCAAAAAGCACACATGAACCTTTTCCATTCAATACACTCATACCTATTGAATGAAAGTTTCATTTTAAAATAAAATTAAATTTCTCAAAAGCACATATGAATATTCTCATTTAATATATTCAAATTTATTAAATGAAGATTTCATCCCCAATTAAAAATAAATATCATTTGGGAAATCCCACTTAAACATATCTAACATATGAATAAGTTGGACTTCCTCTCTTTCAAAAAGAAATAATCACACACAAAATAAAATTTCACATTTCAAAAATGAGATTGATCTCCATTATACATACCCAAATTTGTTGAATAAAAATCCTCTTTTAAAAATTAAAACTTAAGCAATCATACTTTCAAAATTCTAAACACATTTGGAACTTCATTTAGCATACCCAAATTTGTTAAGTGAAATCTCCAAATTCAAAATTCAAAATTATCAAACACATTTTGAAACTTCATTTAACATACCAAAATTTGTTAGGTGAAGTCTCCAAATTCAAAACCCAAAATCCAAAAATTTTCAAAACACATTTGGAACTTTGTTTAACATACCCAAATTTGTTAAATGATGTCTCCAAATTCAAAATCAAGAATTTTCAAAACACATTTTAGAACTTCATTTAGCATACTCAAATTTTCTAAGTGATGTCTCCAAACCCAAAATCAAAAATTTTCAAAAACACATTTTAGAACTTCATTTAGCATACTCAAATTTTCTAAGTGAAGTATCCAAACCTAAAATCAAAAATTTTCAAAATACATTTTGGAACTTCATTTAGCATACTCAAATTTGCTAAGTGAAGTCTCCAAATCCAAAATCCAAAATTTTTCAAAACACACTTTGGAACTTCATTTAGCATACCCAAATTTGCTAAGTGAAGTTTCCAAATCCAAAACTAAACATTTTCAAACACATCTTTGGAACTTTACCTAGCATATTTAAATTTGCTAAGTGAAGTCTCCAAAGTCAAAAGCAAAATTCTCAAACAAAATTGGAATTCCCTTCCTTAGCATACCAAATTTTTTAAGGAGAAGTTTCCATTTTTAAAGCCAAAACAAATAAAAATTTTTGAATACATCTTTTGGATTTTCATTTAGCATACTCAAATTTTCTAAGTAAAATTTTCATTTCACAAAATGAAATGGGACTTCATCTTTAACATACCAAATTTGCTAAAGTTAAGTCTCCACTTTCAAAACAAATCAAAACACAAATGAAACACTTAAGATTTCCTTAGCATACCTAAATTTGCTAAGGATCCTACCATTTTCAAAAATCAAAACATTAAAACAAAAATGAAACACTTAGGATTTCCTTAGCATATCTAATTTTTCTAAGGATCCTACTTTTTCAAAAATTGAAACATCAAAATAAAAATAAAACACTTAGGATTTCCTTAGCATATCTAAATTTTCTAAGGATCCTATTTTCAAAAATCAAGCAAAATACACTTGGGTTCTTCACTTAGTATACTTAAATTTGCTAAGTGGGAATTCCAATTTTCTAAAATCAAAACAAAAATTCACAAAAAGAAATAATCACTTTCTCAAACCACTTCACTTAGCATACCCAAATTTGCCAAGTAAGTGAAATTCCAAAATCACCAAACAAAAATAAAATCAATTTGACCCTTACTTTAACATACTCAAATTTGTTAAAGGAAAGGGTCCCCAAATCAAAACAAAAATTCAAATTCAAACAAACATGAATCTGTGGAAGCATCCTTATCAAAAATTTTGAATCCATATTTCATCATACCTAAACATTGAAGTTGGATTCATATTCAAAATTCCTTTTTCAATCAGTCTTCTCAAATCCATTTGAGCACCACTTAACACTTCTAAGTTGTTGGATGTGGGTTCAAATCTTCAAATTTAAAATTCAAAAAAACCTACAAAGATAGAAATCTAACACAAACTCATTTCTCATTGCAGATTCTTACAATCAGTATAGTAGTAGTTCAGTTTTTAATCTTCTGCAGTTGTTGAAATAGCTGGTGCACAGAAGTTCATTTTTACCTTCCCCCAAGGTATGGATCTGGCTTTAGATCAAGCCCACTTCCCTCGACTGGACCATACACATTTGATTCACTTTGGTAGGGGATTCGAGGGAGCCAGGATTACTTGTGAGGGCACTCCCCTCACTACAGTTAGTAGGACCACGGTGACCGGGCATAAGCTGATCATCAGTATTGACTTACCACAATTGCAGCTTCCACACTGGTGACTTCTTCCATTTCAGCTAGCTCTTCTATTTCTTCTACTAGTAGAACTCTTGTATTAGTAGATAAGGGCATCAAATCCCTTACTTTACTCACTTTACTTGATTTTTACTTTGTACCTCTAAATAATTCCAAGAAATTGAAGAATAAAGCTAGTTTGAATTACATCTGTGTCACTTTTGATGAGTTGTCTTCTTCTATTCATAATGATAACTCTTCAAGTCTAAATAACTGTAACAATTCTGATATTCCTCTCTCTAATTCAGAGTTGGACTTTCCAACTCTGAATACTATGGGTTCACCTCTTGAGATAGACTTGGAATCATTCGATTATGAGAGTCGCATAGGAGAGGCTGTAGGTGAGCTTGATGTGCAGGTAGAACCTTCCATTATTCTTCCACAAGAGATCACCGAAGTCAACCTCCATGGTGGGAAGGTTCTACCTCATAGGGCAGCACCTCAAGATAGAGGGAAACAAGTCATTGGTACTGAAGATCGAGAAGCCCTTCCACATGATGCTCCACCCTTGGATATGCTTATGGAAGACTAGCCGAAGGTGGACTACAATGTCCTTTCTCATCTAAAAAAGTTGCCATCTAAGTTAAGCATATACGTGCCCTTGTCTTATCCAAAGAGTTGAGAGAATTACTAATCAAGGCCCTTTTTAATCTTGAAATATGCTTAGCTCAGCTGACCGCTATATGTGAGGAAGTATATTATGCAAAAGAAGCCTAAGGGATCACCTTCACAGATGAAGACTTTCTTCTAGGGGACTTGGAGCATAACCGTCCCCTTTACATCACAGTAGACATGGACAGGTTCAGACTTGCCAGGGTTCTTGTGGATTCAGGTGCATCGGTGAACATTATGAGTCTAAAAACTCTTACCTATTTGAAGATTGACATCTCCACACTCCGAGGAGATAGGATGATGTTGAGAGGATTCAATGATCAAGGTGAGCCGGCTTTAGGTTCTATAGTGTTACCTTTGGAGATAGGTGACTGGAAGATTGAAGCCAAGTTTTATATCATTGATTCAAATACTTTGTTCACTTCTTTGCTTAGTGGGCTTTAGATACATCAGAATAAGATCATTCCATCCTCCCTTCATCAGTGCATCAAGTTCAGAAAAGAAAGGATTGAAAACCATGCCAATAGAGATGAAAAGCCATTTTCAGTTAGAGAGGTTGAGATTTATGAAGATGCGACCTACTATCTTTCTCAAAACACCCTTTCTCATGAACTTGGACAAAATTCAACTGCAAACACAAAAGAAAAAGAAAATGAAGCAAAAGAAAAGATAAAAAAAATGAAAAGAAAAATAAAAGTCCAAGTGAACAAGAAAGGGGAAATGAAGAAGAAATAGATCCATATATCACATTCCACCCACAGTTCATTCCATCATATGGATATGTGGGTAGGATGGCTAAACCTCCACCGAGGCGGGAGAGGCAATTCAGGTGGAGACCCCTAATTGGCCAAATAGGTCATATTCCAGTTCATAGGAGTACCTCTACTATTCACATAGACATGAAATCCAACTCGGAGGATGAGTCTAATGTGATTAATATACCAGCCAACCCCTCTTAGTGGGCTCTAGTAGAGGTGACTTTCGATCTAGATGATACGAAGACTAGACCTCCAAGTAAAGCAAAGTATTCAAATCTGGTCTATGTGAAACTATTAGGCAAAAATTGGGAACCTTAACTCTTACCTCACTTACATCTCAAAAAGTTGAAAGTTTAGTAGTTAAGAAAGTCCCTAAGTCTTCTAGTGACATGAAGTAGAAGAAGTTCATTTTAGGATCATCATCCTCAAGCCCTGAAGTTGATGTAGAGTTTGAGGAGGATACTTTTAAAGAATTAATGGAATTACCTTTTAACTTTTACTCACCTTGTGTTCAAAATCTTATACAGAAAGGTTTAGTTCCTCGCACATGGTCCAAGCATAGGTCAGAATACTTCGAAAAGCTATGGAATAATACAGGAAGGGAGACGCAATCAAGAGCAGGACTAGGATTCAGCACAGTGGGTCTAGTCAATGATGAAGATTATTGCCTAGTTGTTACCAACCATTTGGAGTATGATAGGTTCTTTTCACACATCGCCAACTCTTATGAGAATGTGTGTTTAATAACCTCAGACGATCAAGATGATCTCTAAGTTAAAGAGGCACCGCCAGAATTTGAAGAGGAGATTCATTCAATAATCGATAAGCTTAAAGAAATTAACCTCGGGATAGAAGAAAATTCACACTCGACATATATCAGTTCAGTGCTGATTAAAGAAGAAACCAATGACTTAGTTAGGCTATTGACTGAGTTTAAAGACCGCTTCATATAGAGTTATGAAGAAATGCCTGGATTATCTCTTGACGTAGTAATCCACAAGCTAACAATAGATCCTAATGCTACCCCTATTAAGTAAGCTCCTAGACGCATGGGATTAGAAATTGAACAACAGGTCATTTTTGAAGTCAAGAAACTGATTGATGCTGGTTTCAATAGGGAAGAAAAATATCCTACCTGGTTAGCTAGTGTCATCCCAATTAAGAAGAAGAATGACCAAATTCGCATTTGTGTCAATTTTATGGACTTAAATAAGGCATGCCTTGATGATGAGTTTCCTCTTCCTATACTAGAGTTAATGGTGGGCATTGTCTCATCTCATGCAGTTTTCTCTTTCATGGATGGGTCATCTGGCTATAACCAAATCAAGATGTCTCCTGAAGATGAAAGAAACACTACTTTTTGAACCTTGATCAGAATCTTCTGTTATAGGGTCATGTCTTTCGGCCTTAAAAATGCTGGTGTTATATATTAATGGGCCATGACTCAAATCTTCAATAAACTCATCCATTATTAGGTTGAGTTCTATGTTGATGATCTAATAGGCAAGAGCAGAGAAAAGGAAGCCCACCTCTTTGACTTGAGAGTAGTTTTCGAATAGTTAAGACAATATAACCAAAATGAATCCCCTGAAGTATGCATTCAGAGTAGCTTCAGGGAAATTTCTTGGGTTTATTGTTTGACACCGGGAATAGAAATAGATCCTAAAAATAGATCCCATGAAGTGTGCATTCAGAGTAGCTATGACATTACATGCTTTCTCATAAGGTGAACTTGATCTCTCGAACAAATCCACTATAGTATCTCATGACATGACCAACGCTATCTGGATGTTTGGCTCATTGGTCCATGATTCTCTCATAATTTGATATCACATTTGTACCCCTCCAAGCGATAAAAGAATAGACACTAGCAAATTTCTTAGGAGCACACTCACTTCCTGCTGATTCTCCGCTTAGTGCTGATCTCGCTGATGAACAAATCATGAACTTAGGGGAGGTGGACAATCGTCAATGGGAGAAGTATTTTGATGGTGCTGCTTCTTTTCTTAAAGGTGAAGCACCATGATCTATTCTCCTAGTAAAGGCAGGGGTAGGAATAATTCTCCTAACTCCAAACTGCGATGTGAGATTCTCATACTATCTTTCTAACCCCTGCACCAACAACGAAGCTGAGTATGAACTTTGATTACCGATTTAGAGTTAGCCATCACTATTAGTGTCAAGAGCATCAACATCTTTGGGGATTCTCTGTCGGTCATCAACTAGATTGCCGAGTCTTACCAGGTTATCAAACCCAAGCTTCATCATTACTACAAGTATACCATGAAGCTGTTGGCCCAGATTCCTGAAGTCACCATCTACAAGGTTCCTCGAGCAGAGAACGTAGTAGAAGATGCCTTGGCCAAACTTGCCAATAAATTGACATGTCCGGAAGATGGGTCCATTTCAATAAGGGTCCAAAATAGACAAGTCTTATCCCTAATTGATTCTGAACTCATCGAGAGACTTTCTCTTGAAAGGGAGGTTGCCGTTGCCAAAATGGAAAAAGAGCTAGATTGAAGGCAACTGTTCATAGATTATTTGAACACCGACAAACTACCTCAAGAAAAGTCACAAGCCCATCAAGTGAAACAGAGAGCTCTCTCTTATGCTCTTGTTCATGGCACCTTGTACCATTGGTCCTTTGACCAAATGTGGTTACATTATTTAGACATACATGAAGTTCATGGCATTGTAATTGAGGTACATTTAGGTCTATGCGGAGCACATCAATCTGGTACGAAGATGAAGATGAAGATCAAGTGACTAGGATACTACTAGCCTTCTATGATTATATACTGCATGGATGTAGCTAGGAGATGCCATCAGTGTCAGGTACACGGTGTGGTCCTCCACCAACCTCCCAATATTTTACACTCTATATTGGCCTCATGGCCATTTAAGTGTTGGGGTATTGACTTTGTAGGTTCGATCAATCCTCCTTCTTCCAAGGGGCATCATCTTAGCTGCCACCGACTACTTTTCCAAGTGATCGGAAGCCATCCTACTCAGAGAGGTCACAACTTAGTATGTGCTTCAATTTTTTAGGAACCATATTGTATATAGGTTTGGGGTGTCTCGATGAATTATATCTGATAATGGTACTATATTTAAAAGCACGAAGATCAATAGCTTCGCTAGAAGACACAGTACAGAGTGGAGATACTCCACCATCTACTACCCTAGAGCAAATGGCTTAGCGAAAGCATTTAGTAAAACTTTCATCCAGATATTGAAGAAGACTCTTGATGACAACAGATGACAGTGGAATGAATAGTTGGTTGATGCTTTGTGGGAATACTGCACCACATACCGAACTCCAACTTAGTCTATCTCATTTTCCTTAATTTATGGGTCTGAAGCTGTTATACCTTTAGAAGTTCAACTCCCATCACTAAGGATAGCATTGGGTAACAAGATCACTATAGAGTAGAATGCAAAGTTTTGGTTAGAAGAGCTCAAAGGTTTGGAGGAGAGTCGCCTACGGGCGTGCTAGAACCTCGAGTTGTACAAGACCAACATGATTCAAGCTCACAACAAGCTGGTCCGCCCTAGGTCTTTTCGAGTAGGAGAACTTGTGTTAGTCCTAAGGAGACTAATTTTTGCTCATTGAAAGATGTGAGGCAAGTTTGAACCCACTTGGGAAGACTCCTATGTCATAGAGAAGGCCTACCAAGGGGGATCTTATCAGCTTATTGATTGTAAAGAGGGACACCCGATGCTTCCAATTAATGGGCTCTATCTAAAGAAATATTATCCATAAAATAAATAATGTTTGAGAATAATCATTAATAAAAAGAATAAAATATGATTCTATTCATCAAATCTTCTCTTCTTTCGAAGTGTTGTTTACTTGTCTTGTGAATCCACCATATCTAGGGTAGGTGTAGAGTCCCCCAGTGGCATCCTGTCCCTCTTTCACAACACAAACACAATCTCCTGACACTTTTAGAATAGGTGTAAGAGAACCCGAGAGGCATCCTATTTCAATGAGCATAAATAAGTTAGGTGTGAGAGAACCTAAGTGACATCTTTTCTTAGTGGAATCCTTTTCCATCCATGGCATCATTCCATCAAACCCCTAGTGTGTTTAAGGTAGGTGTAAGAGTTCTCCAGAGGCATCTTATTCCTTTTAACATATGTACAAGAACAAATACAAATCTTTTATCTTGAGCTATTTTGATGTAGGACCAAGCCCCCTGTGGCACTCACTCATTAGTTGCTCTAGGTCAGGTCTATATGCAACCTCGCTAGTATGTCACCCCAATGGTCACTTATTGGAGGATTTGAGTCCTCGCACTTTCTTCCTAACATGATCATTGCAAACCAACGAGTGCCTTATTAGTATGGTAGTCCTCACTGCCCAGCTAGTAAGCTACCTCATGATTGACTTTGTTTAGAAAGATGTGAGTCCCCGTGCTTTCTTCTTGAACTAGCCATCATGCTCTAATTAGGTCGAGTATGTTTGAGGTTTAGGATAAGTCCCCCAGAGGCTTTTTTCCTCTTGACTACTTCTGAGCTGATCTAAGTCCTCCAGTGGCATTCACTCAGTAGTCGCCCTAGGTCAGATAGCACCTGTCGAGCCATATACAGACTATCCCAGCAGTCAGTTTTTCCATAGGAGGATATGAGTCTCCAAGCTTTCTTCCTAGGATGATTGTTGCAAACTTACGAGCACCTTAGGTTGGTTGATGTTCGCTATATTGATAGCGACTCATACAGTGAGTACACCACTGTTGACAGATATGAGTCCCCGTGCTTTCTCCTTAAGTTGGACACCAAATACCTACTAGATGTATGACTAGCCATGTCATCTTCTCCAGGGTATTGGATTAAGCCCTTACCGGCCCCATCTCAGGGGAGCACTCTATTTGGATCAAGTCTTTTGAGACTCCATTCAGACACTACCCGGGTTACTTTTAGATTGGACAGTCCCCCTTTCCTAGTAGCCACCCATTGTGGTTGGAGAATTTGTTCAATGGATGCGCAGATTCTCCCTTGGTTTAGTAAATCTGAGATTGGTCTAGGCTGATGTAAGCTCCTTCTCAGTTTCATCCCTTGCAAACTAACAGGGTCCACGATAAAACAAACTAAAATAAAAGAAATAAAATTAATTCACTTGTGTAGTAGGAATTCAAGCCCACAAAGGGCCCCTTTCCCAAGCAGGCATCCTATCTTTAAGGCAATTTCAGCAGAACTCCCTATAGGAATTTCCTGACTACCTGAGTTGAGATAATTCCCTGGGTTGGTACTCACTCTGTAGTCACCCCTAGGTCGGGTTCAATACATTTTGCCACAAGCAGGTTACCCCGCTAGTCATTCTGCTTTGAAAGATGTAAGCTTATGACACATTCTTTCTAGCCTGATTATCGCAAACTGACAGGCAGCCTTAGGTCAGGTTCGATTTGTTGCCCAAAGTTATCGATCATCCTAGTGGTCTTTTCTAGTGGAATATGTGAGTCCTCGAGATTTCTCCCCTTCAATTGATCATTGCAAACCGAAAGGAACTCCTTTGGTCAGATAGTTCTCACATCGGTCGGGAAGCTACTCCCTTTGGTTCAGTAAATAGGTTTAGGCTTCTATAAGATCCTTCTCAGTGTGATCCATTGCAAACCAACAAAATTCATCAAAATAAACTAAAAATGAAATTAATCCTTGACTATCCTTGAGCTGATTTAAGTCCCCTAGTGGTATTCACTCAATAGTCAGCCTCAGGTCAGGTTCGATTTGTTTCCCAAAGCAACTGATCACCCCAGTGATTCCTTGTTTCACTAAGATTTGAGTCCCCGCACTTTCTTCTTAAGACTTGACCATTGTAAACCAAAAGGCATCACCTCTTGGTTGGATAGTTCTACTCCTTTTTGGATTGGTAAAATCTGAGTTAAGTCTAGGCCTCTATGGCCCCTGCTAAGTGCAGTTCATCGTAAACCTATGGGATCCATCATAATCAAGATAAACAAATCTAAAAATAAAATTAATCTTGACTATCTTTGAGTTGATTTAAGTCCCCCAGTGGGATTCACTCAATAGTCAGCCCTAGGTTGGGTTCAATCTGTTGTCTTGCCAATAGATTGCTCCACCAACTGGTCCTTACTTTGGAGGATAAGTCTGCTATGCTTTCTTCCTAGTACAGTTGCTACATACCAAAAGGCATCCTTTTGGTTAGCTAGTCCTACTATATGCTTAGTAGACTACCTCTTTGGATTGGTAAATCTGAGTTAGGTCTTAGCCTCTATGGCTCCTACTCAGTGTAACCCATCGCAAAAAAACTGGGTTCATCTCAAAATTCAAACCTAACAAAATTAAAATAAATTCAACCCTCTTCCCCCAGTGAAACTTAAATCAAATCCTTTTCTCCTCGGTGAGATTCAAATCAAATCAAACCTCTCATCCCCTTGTGGATAAATTTGAACCTTCTTCCCTAGTGAAAGGTTCACACTCCATCCCTTAGTGGATTCTTCCCTCTCTCTTATGTCTTGGAACTAAGTAGAGCCACATTGAACTAAGCTCTAGATTCTTTCTACACCTTGGGTTAAGGATAGATTGTATCTATTAGTGCTTGTGACCTTTTGGTGTTCGGTCAACACCAATATATGCAGTGTTCCTTGTCAGTCACACCACACCTATTGGGCGCTCTTTGTTGATATCATTTTTAAAATGATCTCTCAAACCCTCCATCTTAGACATAGGACTCCTCTTAGACTTTAAGAGTTCCTTAGTCTTAAGACACATCTAGTGATTAGGTGGACACTCAACCTAGCCCTAGAGACTTAGAAGAGTTAGCCATAGGAATAAGTCATGCCTTAGGGGTGTTAGAAAAATTTTCCTACCCTTAGCTTAAACCATTCCTCACTTTCTTTCCTTCAAGTCAAACTCCAAATCAATCTTATTTGATTTTCTTCAAACTCAAATCAAATCCATATGATTGAAATCCATGATTGAAATCTATGATTAAAACCTATGATCAAAATCCATGAAATTTCTAAGTCCAAATCTTTCTAAGACCTTAATTTTCCATTAATGGACTTAGCCTAAATCATGATAAAAAATAAATCAAATCTTTAAGATTTTCTCATAATTCATTTATATTCGCATTCACATATATAAATGAAATATAAATTCAAACCAATCAAACTAAACTAAAAATTCCAACTCAATTCACCAAATTTTTCGATGTCCTTTAAGTTTTCCTTCAAGGACTTAGCCTAAATCATGATCAAACCAATTCAAAATCATGGGATTTTTTCATAACTCACTTATATTCTCATTTATATTCACATATATAAATGAAATATAAATATAAATCAATCAAACCAAATTAAAAAAAATTCAAACTCCAAATTCCAAAATTTTCCAAAGTCCTTTAAATCCTTCTTAATGGACTTAGCCTAAATCATGGTTAGACCACTTCAAACTCTTGAAATTTTCTCATGATCCATTTATATTCTCATTTATATTCACATATATAAATGAAATATAAATTCAAACAATCAAAATAAATCCCAAAAATCAAACTCAAATCTATTCAAAATCTAATTTAAGCCTTTCAAGTCAAAATCTTGAACTTAGCCAAATCAATTTCAAATCAAGCCAAACTCTTGATTTTTCTTCATCAATTCAATCTACAATCATGAATTTAAATATAAATACAAACTTCAATCACTCAATCAAAAATCAACTCAAAAATTAAACCTTAAATCCTTTCATATTCTTCCTTTAAATATGAAGTTGTCAAATTGATCAAAATCCATTTGACTTCAAACCACTTGCAAATGGATTTATATTTCAATCATAAGTCCATATACAAGTTCAATCAAGCTCAAATCAAGCTTTGACCAAGCCATTTGACCCACTTAGGCTCACTTGACCCAAAGTGACCTAAAGTACTCTTATGAGCCAAATTCTAATCCTAATCAAATTGGATTGAATCAAACTCACCTATGCCTCTCATCATGATTAACAATTACCATGGGATGACCAATCAATCAAATTGGGTCAAACCAAGTCAAACCTAAGGATTGACCAGGTCAACACTAAGCCCAAAATGAAACCTAACATTGCCAAATTCCACCATAGGCAAAATTGATTGAAACCAATGATCTAGGTTCATTCATGAACTATGTTTGAACTTGGCCAAGTCAACATTTGAGTCTAACCTAGCCTAATTGGCCACCCAACTTGACCTAAAAAGTTAAAATGTGTCAAAATTGATCTAATACAAATTGATTCATACCAATGGGTAAAATTCATTCCAAATCACTTGTTGAACTTGACCAAAGCCTCAATTGGCCAACTAGACCTAACCTAACCCAATTGACCTTAGACCCAACTTGACCTAAATGGGTCATGTTGAGCCAAATTTAAACATTGACAAAATTGATTGGAAACAAAGATACGAATCCACTCCATATGACTAACAAAACCTAAACCTACCCATGACCTAGCCTAAATAGGTCAAATGGGTCAAATAGGTCAAGTTGACTCATTTGACCTAAATGAAGTCATATGAGCCAAATTCAAAAATATACCAAATTGAATCAAACCAAAGACACCTAAACATTTCAAATGGTCATATGAACTTGACCCAACCCTTGGTTTGACCCAATTTGACCAATTGGTCAACCTGACCAAAGTTGACCCATTTTGACCTAAATGGGTGAACATGAGCAAAACCTTATCAAATGAATTCCAAATTTCATGAAACTTGGCCAATCCTAGTTTCTTTACATACCCAACATATCCAAAATTAAAAATTAGCAAAATGACCATTCTACCCCTAGGCCATAAAACAAATTTTGGCCTAATCCATGGGTAATTTGATCATACCCTCTTCATATCAACTTGATGCTTTCTTAATAGCTCAAGGGGACCAAATGAAGAGTGGTGCACCCAATCCAATGAATTTGGGTCAGCCCAAATAAGGCCAAACCTGACCCCATGGGTCAAATTGGCTCATTCCAAATCCTTCTTTCACTCAAATTCAAGCACATGGGATGTTGGCAATCCACTCAAAGCCTCAAACTGACCATGTGCCAACTAAAAATAGATCAAACAACCTTCCCACTGTGGTCAATTGGATCAAAATGATAAAGAAGTTTGCGGCCATCCGATCATTCAAGGGGAGATATACTCCCCCTAATTCAATTCAAAACCATCATTCCTCAATTCGATCAAGCGGTAGAGAGTGTTAGGAAAGATCAGAGTGCCTTCTTAAGCATTCTAAGAGGGATTTGAATTTGAGATTTCTCAGTTTTCTCCATTAAAAAATAGGGGAGCTCACTTCAACTTTGAACTTCTTCCTCACTCAATATTGCTTCAATTCCTCTTGCACACTTCCTCTAAGGACCAATCCAAGCACACTTAAGCATCCACTTGAGTTCCCATAATAAGGAGAGAAGCAATTGGATCAAAGATGTAAGAGACATCAAGTGGTGTTGGTCCATAGAGCAAATCACTCAACCCCAAGGCCTAAGAATTTCAACAGGGATTCATCTCCATTAGACGAAGCTACCTCATCGATCTCAAGCACCGGTGATCACCTCTGACGAGGTATGGAATTTTTCAACCACCTAGCATAAGAGGTGTTGGTATTTTAGGAAAGGAATTTTCTAGTCATGCAAATTTCACCATTGGATGTGTTCCTTATTGGCTTTAAATGGTGTGGGCTAAGTTTTGTTTCAATTTGAGCTCAATCAAGCTCTGATCTTTCCCTAGATCATGGACGATCTCTATTGATCCTAGGGAAGAACTGGGGTGATCTTGGCAGTCCATCCATGCATTATAGATGGACGGTCGAGATTATTCCCACTTTTAGAAATTCATTTATCCCTTTTAAAATTGAGGGGAGATCCGTGGTCGTTCGATCTTTGATCGGACGATAGAGATTAAAGCGCGTCTCGTTGTCATGCCGCCACCTAATGGGATGTTTAAGTGGGATGCTCACTATGCAATGCGTGTAAAGCGCACTGACCTCTACCGCCACGCATCCCGCTGTGAGCTGAGGGATTAGTTACGATTCTTAATTAATTCTAATTAATCTCCTGATCTTCTAAAAATCATATCCCTCTCAATAAAATTCAAAAAAATATGAAATAAATTTTTATGAAAAGCTAATTCAACCTATAATATTTTAAAAATAATTTCAATAGATTTTAAATTGTACTTTTCTCTAATTTTAAGTTTTATTAGGAATTTTATTTTGCTAATTATGTCTTAATTAAATCACTGATTAATCCCAAACTTCTTGGGTATATTTTAGGGGATGACCTCTGCCTACCCTAATTTTTTTTGGATTTATTGAAGGCCTAATTGGGAGAATTGAAAATATGATTCCTAATTATCCTTCTTATGTAATTAAGAATAATTAAGGTGTGATTAGTAGTTTTAATCCATGATTAGAGTTGATTATGATCAGATCTAGTAGATATGAGGTTTAAGGAATAATTTTAGGGCATTTCCCCTAAGATATTCCCTAAACCCCCCTTTTTCTTTCTTTAATCTTCTCTTAATTAAGAGTTAATTCATTAATTATCCCCTTAATTAATTTCTTAAAATTCTAAAAACTTTCAGAACTTAATTAATCTACTTTGAGTAAATGGTTAGTTGTTTAATAGCCTAAGTTCAATTAAGAAAATCAAAACCCAATTCATATGTATGAAGTGGTGTTTTGAAATTACTTAAGCTAAACCCCTAAGCTTAATTAATAATTAATCATGAGCCAATTGCACTAGGCATTTTTCTTAATTAGGTGCATTATAAATTTAAATTCCTTGTGAGTTTTTATGTCATCTCATTGACTCATAATTATTTATTTAACTATGCAAAGGTGGTGTAGGTAAGGGTTAAATAACTTGCTTAATTCATACCTTAACCTAATTAATACATAAAACTGAATCTAATCATCTTAAAATTAAACAAAAATATCAAACACATATGAGAATGGGTTAGGAACAACAAACTCAACTCACATTTTCAAAATTAAATCAAGCTTAAAACTAAACAAAAATCACATTGAATTCACTTTGATTTATTTTAAACTTTCTTATTCCATAAGAATGTCTTTAGGATTTAATTGAAGTGAATATATTTACATGATTTTATTGCTTTGATTCTTTCCCCAACATGTTAAATTTCTATGTCATGTGGTTTCATGCATTCATATTTTTCAAATTCAAATTTAAAAATGAAACTATTTACTTTATGTCAAATTTGCATGTGTTGGCTAAAGTAGAAATATGAGTGGCTATTATCACTACTAAATTAAAATTATTTTTAAAACATATAAATTAATTATCAAATCTGAAAGTGTGCTACTTATATTTTAATTATAAGCTTTCATGTGAAGAATATATGGATGTGCTTAGCATGGGTTTCCTTTCTCTCTTATGTTAGTAAAGTTTTGAATAGGAATTTGGTGAGATGTATGGTTCATTTGAGAAAAACCTAACACTCACATAATTCTATATCTTATTCGTTCCTATGCTATCACTTAAGAAGGGTTACTTATGCTTTCACATATAAATTGCATAAACAAAATGAATCAATTGATACAACTTTTGCTTTCTTTCTTTTCCATTCATTTCTTTTATACACATATTTGTATTTAAGGAAAGCGATATATTAGTCTGGACAACCCCAAGATTGCAAGGTCATAAGTAGGTCTTGTACCTTACACCTCTGGTTAACAATGACACTATACTCACTTATGCCTTTCTTACTTTCATATGTGTATGTGAAAATTGGATAAAGAAATCCTTTTCTACTTAAGAAAAATAATGCATATTAAACTTCAAAATTTTCCTAAATGGATTACTTAGTATGCATCATAAAGTGTGTTAAATATCCTCATTTGTATGTATAGATATGCTTAGGATTCATTCATATGCATGTTATATATGTTGGGAAAGAAATAAAGTAATGTGTGTTATGTGGATTTAATTCGATTTATTTAATCTTAAAATACCTTTCATGTTGAATATTATTTAGAGTTCATCTAAACTTAGGATTAATTAAAAGATCTAATCAAAACATTCACTAAATAAAACCAAAATGTGAACCTGCTTTAGAAATTACTTAGGTTAGGGAAGGAAAGAGAAGTTCTCTTCTCTTTCCCTCTCTTTATAACTTAGTAATTAATTGTAGGATCCACTTGAACTAAATAAAAATATAAAATAAAATCAACCTAAAATAATTAAACAACTTAAATGAAACCCTCCTCTAAGTTGAACATGTTTTCACACTTCAAAAATTTGATCCTAAAGCCATAGCTAAGCATACCACAGAAATCTTCAAAGCATACACATTAACCTAAGTCACCACTTCTAGCTTCTAGTTAGGGTAGTGCATGGTTTGATGTTTTATTTTATTTTATGATATATGTTTTAGATTGGATGTTAGGGTGTCTGCTCGTTGAATGAATGGTAGGACGCTCTTATTTAACTATTCTTTTCTGAAAGGGATTGTGCTTAAGGGGCGCTATCATAAATAAAAAATATAAATGATTTTGCTTGCAGGTGATTTATACCCCTAAGAATAATCTGATAGGCCAGGTGGACTTAGTCACCCATAAGTGGGTTGATAATTCGAATATACATGCTTGAGATTTGTGTAGTTTGTTTTAGCTAATCTCTGCTTTGCAGGTTTTAGTTAGATTTCCATTCTTTTCCTCTTTATGTAAATTTATGTAATTAGGATTTTGAAATGATTGTTATGGGACATAGGATGAGCATTGGTCATAAGATTTTATCTTATGCACAATGTGAAGCCTTGGAGTATCTACCTTCCAACCATCTAAAAAAGGAACCAAAGAAGAAAGAAGAAAAGGAGAAGAGGGAAGAAAAGAAGAAAGAAGAAATAATGCTTGAAGACCCCATAACAATAAATTCTTTGCTTAATTGTAATTTAATTCATTTGTAATCCGGATTGTATAAGGGTAGAGCTCGGCTACCCATATTTGATATTTTATTTGTGTGTGGTGACCACAACTTTTATTCTTTTTTTTGATTAGCTTTATAAATTGATTGAGAATTTGTTTAGCTTTTGCATTAAGTGGCATGATTTTCCTAGTTTCTTCCTTGCTTTATGTATGGCCTGGATGTGGATTAGGATCTTTAGAAAAAAAAATCTTTTACCCAACTTAACAACTCAAAATTAAAATAAAAAACTCATAAACTCTCCTAAAGCTTAGGTTTAAAATCAAGATAAAATAATTAGCAACCCTTTTGCTAGATGAGTATTTGTTTAACAATATCATACACAAATGCATCTTATTTCACTCTTGATTGGTGGGCTTCCACCATTGCCAGAAAAACTTGGCTTGATCTTTGAGAGCCATGATGGAAACTCACCACCTCCCTTCTCACTGAATTTGGCCAATAACTTTATTTCTCATTCATTAGGCATATGAATCCTATTAGCCTGAGTCAAAAATAATTGTCCAAGAATAAAAATAAAAAATAAAATTTGAATTGTATAAGATTTAGGTCATTTGAAGCATGTCCTTACATGATCCAGTCTTTTAGGGAGTGAGTTTAAGGACTTAGTCTCTTTCTAAATAAATAACAACCTAGCTATCTTGTATAAGCATAAAGACTTGTCTACATGTATTTAAAATGGTAGGAGGAGTTAGTTGGAGGCCACCCCCAGGCGGTTGTAAGTCTAAGTTGTCGGGTGATTTGTTCTCTCTTATGGAGGCAAACTAGTTACCCACTTTCGCCTTAGATTTAGGTTATGCTTTCTGCCCTCACCAAGGCTCCCTAGATTTAGGTTCTGAGGTTGCTTCTCCTTTTTGTGGGCCATAAGCAAAATTTCTTGCCTCTTAGGTATTTCCTTAATCTGGTGTTAAGGAATCATAAGTCTTAAATTTTTAATGAAAAATTCAACTCAAACAAACTAAATTAATTTCAAAAATATAAAATCCAACTATAGGATAGTTTGATATACTCGTTAGGTTTCTTAGCATTGTGGGCATCTCCAACTTATCTTCTATTTTGGCTTCAATAATAACTCCCTCTCTTTGATCAATCTCATTTGATCTTTCAAAAATAAACCAATCGATTGATAGTCCTTTCCTATTGAAATCTTTGAAGACAATGATCATTTACCTTAATCGAGAGTTATTCTAAGGAATCTCTATTCCTTAGGATGTAATTAACTATGGGGGCTTGCCCTTGTAGGGAACTTAACGAACCCAATTTAAAACAGACCCTGCTTTACTTTTCTATGTAAAGTAAGGGAAGAATTTCTAGTACATATGCAGACCCATTATCCTTAGGAGTCCTTATTGAAGTGATTAGGTCCATTAAAGGGTAGTGACTTCTGTCTTTTGAAATAATATACTATTCTTTAATGATATACTCGATCACCTGAATAAGCACATCTGTGGATCTGCGTGGCATCCTAAAAAGATGAATTTCAATATGCTTGTCTCTTCATTTCTAACCAACAGATTTGAAGGCGACTCCCTCCTATATAGAAAATTTTCACAACATGATCAGAGATGTCTCTTGCAATGGCCACCTTTGATGATGTTAAATTGATAGCTTAGGCTAGCCTAGTCTTAAGAGATTCTACAAAGCTATCTAAAAGTAGGATTGTTGGTTACATTTAAAAATAAAGGAGGACACAATTTGTGCCAGTAAATATTTCCATAAATATAAAAGAGTTTGATAAAATTATAAATATTCTTAAAAATATTTAAATGTGAAAGTTTATGGAATTTAAACATCTAAAATAAATATAAAATCATTTGATTTTTTAATTATTGTCTTGACTACTAATCTGTTGTTTTAAAGGTTCTTGAATCCATAACATCACCATCTTTTGGACATTAAATTACCCTATCTCTCTAATAGAGTGTGAATTATGTAAACTAGTCCAAGGTTATGGAGGTACCAAGTGGTCAAAAATATTTATTGATTTGATACTTAAATCACTATGGATAGATAAAAAAACTATTTATAATAAAATAAGTATGGAAAAATGTTAATTAATATGCTCTCAATGAAAAGGGTGTTATTATCTCTTAAACATTGCATAATCACTTATCTAATCAAGATTATAAGGTGTTCAATACATTGATCAAGATTTTAATCATTCCCACTTTAAAATAATATTAATCCATATAACTTATATTAAGAAAATTGATATCAAACATGCAAACAACACATAAAACCTTAAAGGCTAAATAATTAAAATAATTTTTGCTCAAAATTATCAAAAAATCACCATATATGAATCTCAACATCTATATTAATCTTTTTTATATTATTCTTAAATGTTGTACTTTAAAGCAAACCCAGTAGATCATTATTCTCAATGCACAACCCAATACATCCTTCTTCTCAATTAATGATTTAGTTGTACACTGAGTTGTATAAATCTTATTAACTCAATATACTACAGTCTAAATGCATAAATGTGTATATTAATTTTTTAATTATATTTATGGCATATAACATATGCATATCTTACCTAGTTCCATGCACCTCATCAATCATATTTTGGTCCCTTACTTGTAACACATCCAACTAGAGCTATAACTGATTCTTTAACTTCTAAAGTCTCATTTTAGCATAGAATGACACTTCATCTTCAAAATTTTTAATAAATGACTGGGAGGACTCTTGAAATTTGGTGTGTTGAGTTTTAACTAGTCCCTTCTAGTTGATTTCATGAGTGGGCTTAAAGTAAAAGAGACAAGCAATTTCAGGTGTAGCCTTGAGTAGAGAGGAAAGGTCATTGAAGCTTGATGAGGTGGGAAGGAGGAGAAATTTAAGAGAGAGAGAGAGAGAGAGAGAGAGGGATAGAGAGGCCAGTTATTCCTTTAGTAAGAGCTAGAGAGAGCAAAAATCTTGTAATAACAATGCTATTTTGATAGTGACTAGCTGTTTGGTGCTAGTTGTTTTGAAAATTACAATAGTTTAATTTTATGATTTTTTATCTCCATTGATTCTATCTTGAAATTTGCTTTATTATTTATGTGCAATTCATTTGGTTCGTAAAAATTGTTTAGGATGTGATGATGAAATAAAAGATTAGTGGTATTGAATTTGGTGACTAAAACTCTGTTAAGTTTACAACTAATAAATCAGTGGAGAGACTCTGTTAATTTTGTAATACTAAAGAGATAGAAGATGTCTTAATTCATTGCTTTATTAATCTTATTAAAATTTTGGTTTCTAAATTTTAGAGATTTCCTTCATGCAACCTCACAAAATAAAAGTTCACGAAGAATTGTCTATGGAATTCTTGGAAGGGTTCGCTTTCCTAGTGGTGAATTCTTGAATATTATAGGAAATAGTTATGTTAGTTTGAACTTTGGCTATTGTTGACCTCTATGCATGCTATATACGTAAATTCAAGCTCACAAGACAAATTCGAGGGGCTTAAGATGCAATATCGAGCAAATCGTAGCTGAAATATACTAGACGTCGCCAAAACTAATCAAAATGATCTCCGATCAACGAACAGACTTGTCATTGCATTCAGAATATCAAAATTGATTGAAATATACATATTGCACAATCCTATAGCCGACCAATCAAGAAGAAGAGCTGTTGATGAGCCTTTGCATATATTAGAGTCAGAAGGTTACGACAATGCTCAAACAACCTCCATTCACAAAATTGATCATGCCGTTAGCATCAAAACTTATCAAATGAGATTTTCTGTGCTCAATTTCGATGAGTCTACCCGAATATCGAGTGATCTAAAGCAATAATGTACATTTTTTATTGAAAGTGACCTAATTTATCATCGAATTGAACCAAACAATTCTGATTGTGAAACGGACTTCACCGTTGCATTCGAAACATCAAAATAACCTAAAATTGACATATATATTAGCTATATGATTATATCATCACAAAAATTTGAATTATAGTTAATTTTTATTTATAGAAACATAAGCTTTATAAATACCACTAATACCAAACCCTAACTCTCCAATTCATAAATTACCCCTACTCACACGCCACACAGGGATTCCTCTCGGTTGAAAGCCTCGAGCCCTCTTCCTCTCTCTCGATCAAAGGTCGAACCCCCGTCCTTACCTCATAGTCGCACACACTCCATCCATCTCTCCCTCTAGAGCCTAGACACCCCCTTCTCTCATCGATCCCCTCATCTCGTTGTCCCTAGCCGATGTCGAACGAGCTAAACTCCCATTCATCTGTCCCAAGCACTTGCACTCCTCCCTTGTTAGCTTTTCTCTGACACTTCCATCCCTTCTGATAGCAGTTGAACTCCCACTCCTTTATCCTACTCACTTTCTTGTTTCACCCCATGAGCAGAGTTTATTTGTCCCTTCCAGCCATAGAATCGACAACATACACTCTCTCCTTCCCTAACTAGTCCAACAAAACAACAGCCTCCACCTCTTTCGTCCAGTCGTCAGCCCAAGGTAAGGATATCTCTTCCTTTCTTTGCTACTTCCGGCAAGGTGAACAACCCCTCTGCCTCAATATTTCAAGCTCCTTTAACTTGATTTTAGCCAAAAAGGTATGTTATAGTGAATCTAAATGGTTGTAGGATTTTATATTGCTATCTCCATGCTATATACGATTAAATTTTGCTATGTTTCATTATTGAATGTCTATTCCATTTGATAAAATTGGAGAAAGTAATGACGCTTTGTTATTTGGCATGAGGTGGAGGGAAGAGACTTGGAGTTGTTTAGAATATATGCTTGCCATTATTGTTTGGCAAACCTAAGGAGTAGAAGATGATCAAAATGTTTGGATGGTCTTCCTTGTGCCATAGTTGTGCTTGTATTTTTACTATTAAGCTATTATTATATTCATAAGACTTGGGAAGAGTTGTAGTAGTTTGATGTGAAGAGGGTGGAGTGGTGCTTAGATTTTTTTTTTAGAAGATGTGATTGTCATTACTATCTGTTAGCTTAAAAAAATGGCTATGAAATGATGGATAAAGTAATGATAAGAGTGGTAGTGAGGTAAAACAATCACATTTAAATTTTAATCATTTCACCTTCATGTATATGTGAAGATTAAATTGTAATGGATGCCAAAATATTAAGTATCGTATACATCTTTCTTGACGTGATGAGAAAAGTTGTGTTTATTTGTAGGTATATAAGTACCCATACACCCCTTTCTTGGCGTGGCAGAAAAATCTGTGTTATATGCAGATATTTCAAAGACTCATACATCTTGGCATGGTGAGATGGCACATTCAGCCGTGATTTAAATCACCTATACACACCTTTCTTGGTGTGGTGGGAAGGCCCAGCATACCTGAAGTAGCCCCCTATGCGGGGACGATGTCGGGATGCTGTGAAATGCTACTGAATTCCACACCAACGGGAGGCCTAAATAGCTTAATATAAAATAAACTATAAATATAAAATTGATATTTAAATTGATATTATAAATATATAAGTACTCGTACACGCCTTTCTTGGTGTGGCGGAGAAATCTGTGTTTCATGCAGGTGCTTCAGAGACCCATATATATCTTTCTTGACATGGTGGGATAGCGCATTCGATCGTGGAATTTATACCACTCATACATACCTTTCTTAGAATTGTGGGCATGCTCAACATATCCGAAGTAGCCCCCTATGTGAGACAACACTGGGATGTTGCTGAAATTCTGCTAAAATTTTATCTAAATTCTACACTTATACCACACTTAAATAAGATAAATAATACTATTTAAAGTATCAAAGCTCAATAAATGTCTAATTGAATTTGAGATCACAAATGCAAATAAATTTTGTAGGAGACTTGGTGGCTTACAAATGAATTTGAATATTATATTTCAAATAAAGAAAGAAAAATTAAATTCAAATTCAATCATAGAATTTGAAGTGAATCTGAACAACATGAATTTAACCTTGCAATGTCCCACTTCAAGCTATTTTAAATGATAGATTTGATTGAATAATTGAAGACTTATAGTGAGATTTAAACATGACTTCTAAATTTATAAACCTAATGCAAATGAGTCTTATAAAAGAGGTTCATATTGTAGTTGACAGCTCACAAAATGAATATGAACATAGAGTTTAATGATCAAATAAAATTATGCTATAACTCACGTCAAATAAGTTAAAGAGAGTTGAAAGAATTTAAATAAACTTGCAAAGAATTTTATAATTTGACGATGAGTGTGTAAGTAACTCTCTACAACACATTGCCTTAAATGAATTGAAAGAGAGTTATTCTATATACACAAAGGATTAGTGATAGGCTTAAAAGTCACCCATTAAACACTAATGCAATCTAAATAAAAGCTATATCGAACTTGGAAAACTATTACTAAGCACATGAAGGCTTACATAATATTTAAGTATCTATCTATGAATGACCACATTGCTTGTTAATGGATAGAAGTTAAACTTTTCAATGGATAGTTCAATTGCCTTTTGATAATTGTTAGTGATCACCTTGTATACTTCATAAGGAGTTTGTTAAACTCAATTTGGATATCCTCAAAATTCATATGAATACTTGAACAAATTTAATTTCATATGCAATGCATCATACGACAAACTTATGATTGAATTGAAATGCTTTGAAATTCATATCAATTCATTGGTATCAAAGTATATGTATGTGCTTTAGAAATAATAAATTCTTTGAAAAACCTATGTAAGCACTTGAATTAAATTACCCGCATGGGCCCTGACACTATGCTAAATGCATGAATCTAGTATCTGAGGATGCTGTGTGGGTTGATTCCTGGTTGGGTCTGCGGATTGGGTCCAGGTAAATAAAGCTTAATAATATTATTATAACTTTCTCTACTTGAGAAAATCTTTGAGATGCTAATTCAGTCATATGATAGTAGGCTACTATCTCTTATTACCCTAGTGATCATTGAACTGATTGTAGATTTCAATTGGAGGGGGTTCAATCTTAAAATAAAATTATCAAATTGCAATATGAATATTCAAATCATTCACATCCCCAATGATGACTGAGTTGATTGAAGATATCAACCCGATAGGTCATTATTATCAAAATATCTAAGATATTTATATCCAATAATCTCAAATTCAAAATCCTCAAAAATATAAGTTTGGATTTGATCCTCTATTATTAAATTAATAGTCAACAATATCTAGAATAATAAACTAAATGATCAAATAAATTTATATTCCTCAATGATGGTTGAGTTAATTGAGGATATCAATCGGAGTGGTCATTATTATCAAAATATCTAAGATATCTATTTTCAATAATCTCAAAATATAAATTTAGATATGATTCTCTATTATTAAATTAATAGAGTCGACAGGATCTGGAATAACAAAATGAATGATCAATCATCGATGATGGCTATGTTGAATGAGGATTTCAACTGAAAGGGATACCACCATCCAAATGCATTTGCAATTTTGAATCAATTTAATTAAAATAAATTATTAATTTAAAGAGAAATTCTAATATGCTATTAAGTTATAAATGCCTAAATTAAATTCATAATATAAAAACTTAAAGCAAACTCCACTCAATCCATCTTTCATAATTGTTTATTGAAGGTGACAAATTAAGAAAACTCTAGCTCACAAAGGAGCCAGTGTTAAGTCAAGTACACAATTATGTTCACTCTTAATTAATATTGTGCTAATAAGGACATGGCTCGTGTCCTTTGTTCACGTGGTTTGGCTAGTAGGCTCTACATATGATGCGTTTATGACTAGAGCCTTACGACATGGTGGTTTAGTGCCAAATGAGACCATTATATTACAGTTATGACTATATCCTGTATGCTCCCCAATGGCTCCGTCATTTGAGTTGTAAATCATAGGATGCACTTTATAAGGCAAATAATTATTTGTTAGCTAAGGTGAACTAAAATTTATCTCTTTAGATAAACACCACCCCAGATCTATAAAGTTTTCATGGACAATGCAACCCATGGTTGCTGATAAGGATCCTTAGGCCAGGTTGGGTCGATTACCTCCTCTAACTAAGTAAACTAAAGAACACGATAACCCAGGATGATGGAGCCATGGGATCTTGATTAGGTGCATCATCATCCCTCTAACTATCCACTTTAAGTTAAAAGATGATGAATTTCATAAATCTAAATTCCAAAACTCTGCATACTGTTACTATACGCTATGCATTTAGCGATCTAATGATTATCCTTAATCGAAAGTTCTCTCTCAGCATTGGGAGGGGTAATTAACTATAGGTGCTTGCACTTATAGGAAATATAGAACTAGATCTAAAGTTCTCATAAAATGAGGGCAAAACTCTAGGTAATTTCTTATATATTGTTTCATCTATCTTCTAAAAATTTGACTGACATATAATCTATTCTCTTAATTGAGAGGTCAGTGGTAAATTTTTGAAGCCCACAGTCTTGATAAATCTGTTGAAGAGCCAGTCCCAAGTTCAGATGCAAAAAGTGGAGGGTTGCGATAGGCAGTCGACAGCGAGCATAAAACTTATCGAAATAATCATGATATGAATCCTTTAAATCATTATCTTAAAGTTAGGGCATCCCCCTTGGTAGCGGCTCATTATATGGCCTAAATATAGTGAAAAGTGTGCAAGGGCCGTTGCATCGGCCCCGGGTGTAGTGTTAAAGAAGCAAGGGTTCCCACATTATGGAAGGATGCGGGCAAAGAAGTTAGTCCATGAAATTATAATTAGAGTAGGAACTTAGAATATAAGTACTCTTACAGGTAAATTAATGAAATTAATCGATATTATGGTTGTTGACCTCACTTTTGGAGTGAGCTCTCAACCTCCACTTCTTAGACTTAGGGAGACACTAAGATTCTTTTAGCCATAAGACACTTCGAGTGATTAGGTGATCACTTAACATAAGCCTAGAGATTTAGAAGGATTAATCATAAGAATTGGCCAGGCTTTAAGGACTTAGGAAATTCACCTACCCTGTAGCCTAAACCCAAATCCAATCTAAATTCACCTTATCAAACCTACAATCAAACTCAAATCCAAATCCAAATCCAAATTCCAAGCCAAATGATTGAAACTCATAATTGTTGACCTCACTTTTGGAGTGAGCTCTCAACCTCCTCTTCTTAGACTTAGGGATCTTCTAGACACTAATTTTCTCTTAGCCATAAGACACTTTTAGTGAGTAGGTGAACACTTAACCTAAGCCTAGAGATTTAGAAGGATTAATATAGGATTAGGCCAGGCCTTAGGGACTTAAGAAATTCACCTACCTTGCAGCTTAAACCCAAATCCAATCCAGATTCACCCTATCAAACCTACAATCAAACTCAATTTCAAATCCAAATCCAAATTCAAATTCCAAGCCAAATGATTGAAGCCCATGATCAAATCCAAACTTGAAATCTTTCCCAAGTCATGTGAATCAACCTTTATGAACTTAGCCAAAGTCTCATCCAAACCAATCCAAAATTAATTGATTTTTTCATAATCAATTTATATCTTCAATTATTTCCCTGAATATAAATCAAATCTATATTCAAATGATCAAAACTAAATCAAACTAAATCAAATTAAATCAAAACTTTTCCTAAGTCCATTGAATCAATTTCATGAACTTAGCCAAAATCTCATCTAAATTAAACCAAATTCAATTTATTCTCTCACAAATCAATCATTCTATCAATCACCATTCCAAATATGAATGAAATCTACAATCATCAAGCCAAATCAAAATCAACCCAAGTCAAACCCAACTTAGCCCATTTGACTTGAAATATTCAAATGAACCAAAACTCATTTGAACCCAAAATAATTGCAATTGAATTTGTATATCAATCTCAAATCCATATATAAACTCAACTAAATCAAATTCAATCCAAAATTAAGCCAACTAAATCCAATTAGCTCACTTGACTCAAAGTGGCCAATTTGACCTACATGAACCAAAATCCAATTCAATCCAAATCAAAGTGAATTAAGCCAATCCAAACTTCATGACATGATTATTGATCATCCTAGGTTGGTCAATTATCATAAATTGGGTCAAACCAAGTCAACCAAGCCCTTTGACCAAGTCAACTCTTTAACCTATATGAACCTGAACTAGCCAAATTATAACCTAAGCCAAATCTATTGAAAACAATGATTCAAATCAACTCAAAATCAATATTTGAAGATGACTTGACCTCCAATTGAGCCAAACCTAACCCAATTGACTCACTAAACCCAAATAACTTATTGAACCCAACTTGACCTAAAGGGTCAAACTAACCTAAAACCCAGTCAAATCCAAATTGAATTTAACCGAAGCTCACAACATATTCTAAATGATTAACAAAACCCAAACCAAGCCATGACTTAAGCTAATTTGGTCAATTGGGTCAAATTGTTCAACTAGACCCATTTGACCCAAATGAATTCAAATGAACTAAAATCAAATCTAAACCAATTAAACCAAACTAATGACACCAACACACTCTAAATGATCATATGAACTTGACCCAATTCTTAGTTTGACCCAATTTGGCCAATTGGTCAACCTAATCCATTTTGACCTAATTTGACCCAAATGGGTTAAATTGAGCCAAACCTAACCTAATGAACTCCAAATAATATGAAATTTGGCCCAACTCACTTTTGACACTTTTCAAATCTACCCAAATCAAATCTAATGTCAAATGACTATTTTACTCTTAGGTCAAGGGTATCACATGAGACAAATCACTTATGTAAGTGGTATTTTCATTCCTTGGCTACTTAACACCCTCCCAATGGTCCACATAGGCTCCAAGGACACTGCCCAACTTGAACCAAGAGGTGGTTGGGTTGGTCATGACTCATATAGAGGTGAATTCACCTCACCTCTCCCATTGGAGCACTTGAAACCCATAGGACACGTCAGCCACCTCCAAGGCCTTGGCCAACCAAACCAAGCCACCTAAGATGATTCCCTACAATTCCCAGCCACCCCAAGCCATAGGATATCCACTAGGAGCTAAAAATCACCATTAGTGGTGATTTTTGGCCACCAAAGCACATAGGAAAAGATGCACTCATTTCATTCAATTCTTGCATTAGAGAAGTTCTAGGAACTCTAGTGAAAGAGAGAAACCCTTTCCCCACTTTCTCTCGATAGAAAAACACCAAAACCAAGCATATTTTTGGCAAGAAGGCGGCGACAATTGGTGGATACAACATTCCAAGTGAAGGCTATGGTCAAGATTCATCCCATGGCTTCATCTTGCATTTAAGAGTGTGCTCAGATCAACATAGCTGCCAGAATCCATTACTGGTGAGGTAATTTCAAATCCTTTAGCTGGCCATATGTTTTTTTTGTTTATGATAATTCTTATGCGATTTTAGGAATTTCTCTTAGATGCCCCTTATATTCTTCATTTTATACAATCCTAATGCAAAAATAAAAGTTTTTTTGGCGAGAATTGACTTGAAATTGAGCTCGATCGGACCCCATTTTGTCGGTTTCACAATTTTCATCGGCTTGGCACTGTTCTTCATGTCATCGTCGCCTGCTGGGAAGCAAATGAAGCAACAGCCATCCAAACTCCCGTTTAGGGAAACATACGGCTAAGATTAGAGCTAGATCGCATGATTTTAGCCCATTTAGATATGGGATCAATCTGGACCATCCAATTTATGATCAGATGGTCGGATCTAACCCCGTGGCATTTCAACTGATTTCCCACACAAAGTCCACGCGGCCTCACTATCGCGACGCTACGCTTGCACGCTTGCCGACGATGATCGTGCGGCATCGCATTCTCGTCATGGCGATTGGGTTAAGAAATTAGGGTATTTTTTAGTTTTTAAAAATTAATTAAACCATTTGAAACGTCAAAAATTAATAGAAAATAAAATACTTAATCAAAAATTACAAATAAGGGCTCATTGGATTCATCTTTTCGAGAGAAATCCAAAAAACCCAAAATCTCTAACTTTTACTAATTATTCTAATCTTAATTTAGCTTTTAGTGAAAATAAAATTTTATTAATTAAACCAAAATACACATTAGATTTATTTGAAATTTTCAATGATTGCAATTGAAGTTAAAATACACCTACCATAAAAGTTTTAGGTCAAAAAGATTTCTTTATTGGGAGATATGACATTCTGAAGCTCAAATAGTCTATTTTTGTAGAATAAATTATTAGGCTTTATAAAAATTATGAAAAATTATTTAAATTGGCTGAAACTTTAATAAATTACAACAAATCATAGAGAAATCATAAAAATGAAAATAAATATTTGTTTTAAAGGTATTTTAAAGGAGAATTTATTAAAATTATTTTTAATTAAATTTAAGTAATACTTAAGGCTTAATTAATGTTTAATTATAAAATTAATTAACTTAATTATGCTTTAATTACTTAAGTAATTAACCCTAAACTTTGTGTGCTAATCCAATGGAATGACCTCTGCCTCCCATGATTTTATTGGGATTTATTACTTAATTAATTAAGAAAAATTAGCTAATTAAGCTCTAATTACTCTTTTAAATTAATTAATAATTAAGTAATCCCATGAATAGTAATAAATTAATTAATTAAGTGGTTAATTGTTGCTTTACAGTGAATGAACTCATGGGATAAGATTAGGGCTTCCTTCCTAATCTATTTCCCTAAGTTTATTTCATTAATTAAATTAATCAAGGCTTAATCAGTTAATCAAATTACTTAATTAATCCAATTAAAATTATAATCACATGGAATCTCTGCTAATGAAGTCTTGGGTAGACCCTTAGGTGTTCAACAACCTAAGGAAATCCTAAGAAAATTATAATTAGCTCATATATGTGGGAGAACTATAAGAGTACTTAATTAAGTTCCTTAACTTAATTAACTATTAATCATGAACCAATTACATTAGGCCTCTTTTATTTCTTAGGATGATTACAAATTTATTTTTCATTCATGTACAAATCATGTTGGCTCATAATTATTTGGTTAATTAAATTAAGGTAATATAGACAAGGGTTAATTAATGGATTTAATGCATATTACAACTTAATTAATCCATAAAATCAACTTAATCATATTTTATTAAACCAAATTAATTCACAAACATGGGAATGTGTTAGGATCAACAAATCTCTTCTCACATCCTTAAATCAAATCAAAACATGAGAATAAAAATGACATTAAAGAAGCTTTGATTTATCTTAAATGATTGTATTTGATATGATTTCCTTAGAAATTAATTTAATTGAATGAATTCATATGTTTATGTTTATTTATTTCTTTTCAATCATGTTAAATGTTGTATGTCATTTAAAATCTTACATTCACCTTTTCAAAATTATTTAAATCAAATGGTTTCCCTTTATGTCAAGCTTGCATGTGTTGATTTAAATTAATATATGTGTGGCTATTATCACTCTTAAATCCAAATTTATTATTAAAAAGTTTATAAATGAGTAATAACATGAAGTGATAGTAGTTATGATTACATATAGGTTTTCATGTGCTTATAACTTAAGTATGTGTAATAGAGCTTTCTTTTCTTTAATCTTTATGTAGTTTCACATGTATTTGAATGTTAATAAGTATATAGTCTAGACATCCCGGTAATACAAGGCTTTAGTTAGCCCCCAAGGAGATCATTTGATTATCTCACTTCTCTAGTTTAATAATGACGTGTACTTATTTGATTTTACTTACATATGTTCCTACATTAGAATTGGGATGAAATTTTATTTCACATACATAAATGTTCTAATCAAATAAAAATATAATTTTTGTATGATTTTCTTTCTCTTATTTACATATACATTCATGTGTAGTGAGATAGCAAAGTATATAGTCTGGACATCCCGGGAATACGAGGCTTTAACTAGCCCCAAGGAGGTCATTTGATTACCTCACTTCCCTGGTTTAACAAAGGCACGTACTTGCTTATTTCTCTTTACATGTGTATGTATGTGTCGCTAAAGGATGAAAATCCCTTTTTTCTACTAAAAATACATGCATTCATAATAGAATAAGTGATTAAATTAATTAGACATATGATTTGGGGTCTCTTTCCTTATGTTCTTACATACAAATTTACATATGTTTGAATGCAAATGGGTATACAGTTTGGACAACCCGGGAATGTGAGACTTTAGCTAGCCCCAAGGAGGTCATTTGATTACCTCACTTCCCTGGTTTAACATTGACACGTACCTATTTAATTTCATTCTTATGTCTTTTTGTATAAGAATTTGGATAAAGCTCTAAATTAACATGGTTAAATAATTCCATCAAATAAGAAATATAAACTTCAATTATACACATCTACATTCATCATTTAAGTGTGATAAAACATGTTGTATGTATAGATACACTTAGGATTAAATCATATGCATGTTATATGTAATGAAAAGGAATGATTGAACATATGTCAGGTGGTATTAATTCAACTAGATTATTCTTAAGATGTCTTTCATATTGAATAGAGTTATTTAAAGCGAACCTAAACTTATGATTAATTTAAAAATGTGTAATAAGCCATTCACTGAAGAGAACCAAATCAAATTATATACTCCAAAAAGTGGCTTAGGGTAGGGATGAAAGAGGGGAATCCTCTTTCAACTTTTTATAACACTTAGATGGTAAGTGTAAATCATATGAAACCAAACAAAACACAAATTAAAATTCTCAAATCAATTAAACAACTTGAAGTGAAATCATCCTTTATGGTTAAATTAAATTCCCTTTGCACTTAGAGAACTATAACTCTAATGCTTAGCAAGACATACCACATAAGCCTTAACACATACATTAGAATTAAGTCACTACTTTTAGCTTTATGTTAAGGTGGTGCTTAGTATGATGTATATTTTATTTTGTGATGTATTATTTTTGACTAGATATTAGGGTGTATGATTCATAGACTGGATGGTAGGCTATGGTTAGCCTAATCATATTTTATGTAGGGGATTATGCTTAAGGGACTGCGTAAAATAAATATAAATGTTCTCTTTGTAGATTGCTTAAACCCCCAAGCATAATCCAAGTTAGGACAGGTGGGCTTGGTTACCTATGTGTAGGGTACTAAGTCTAATTTATAAATATAATTATTTGGGTTGTATGTATATTAGCTAACTTTTATTTTACAGGTGTAGTTAGATTTATTTTTCCAAATTTTAATATATTTTTTTTATTATGGATTAGGATTAGTGCTATGGGGGGATTAGGATGACCAATGGCTAGAAGGTTTTGTCCTAGGAGGCCCTATGATGCCTTTGAAGCAAGCCCATCCAAATAAGAGAAGGAGGAAGATACATGAAGACATGAAGACATGAAGAAGGAAGACCCCCATAGCATTTTATAAGTTATAATTATTATTTTGTAATTCCAGGTTGTATAAGGGTACAGCTCGGCCACCCATTTTCTCTTTTTGGGTTGTACGGCGGTACCCGACTCCACCGACCTCTTATTCTTTTGCAGTAGCTATAAATTATTTGATGTTATGTTTAGCTTGTGCCTTAGAAACAACATGCTTTAATAGTTTATTATGATTGATGCTTTAATGTGTGGCCTAGATGCGATTAAGCTCTTAGAAAAAAATAAAATTTTTACCCAACTACAACTCATAACTAAAGTTTTAAATAATTCATAACCTTACTATAAAGCCTAGGCATTAAATAAGATAATTAAAAGATTTAGCAATCCCTTAGATGTATGGTTGAATGTTTCACAACATACATATCATATTATTTCGCTCTTAAGAATAGGGAATTTCCATCATTGCACGATAGGGGAATGCTTGACCTGTGAGGGCATCCATTGTGGTGAAAAACACCCATTTCTCGCTGATTTAGCTAACAATCTTATTTCATCATGCATATAGGTATCAAAATCCTAAAGCCTTTGTCAAAATAAAGAGTCCAAAATCAAATAAAATTTAAAAGGATTTTGTATTAGATTAAGTCATTATTCATACCACTCATGCTCTAGTCTTTTTAGGAGTGGGTTTAGGATTTTAGTCTCTTTCTAAATAAATAATAGCCTAAATATCTTGCAATTTCATAAGACTTTCCTACATGGATTTAAAGCGTAGTAGAAGTTAGTTGGCGGTCACTCTAGTCGGTTGTAAGTCTAGCAGTTTGTTGGTTTATCCTCTCTTGTGGAGGTAAAGCTTATGCCCATCTTCGCTTAGATTTATGTTGTGCTTTAGCTCTTTCTAAAGCTCTCTAGATTTAGAATCGAAGGTAGTTATTTTCTTCGGGCTACTAGTATAAATCCTCACATCTTAGGCATTTTCATAATCTTGTGTTGGTGGATTATAAGCCCTAGTAATCTAATGAAATTTTAACTCAAACAAAATAATTGTCTTCAACTTCAAATATGTAAAGACCAATTATAGGATTATAGCTAATATTATAAATATTAATATTAATAGATGTGGAGATAGAATTATAACTTTAAAGATTATTGTTGATACTAAAATTATCAATGTTATAAGTGTTTATGTTGCTTAAGTAGGTTTGGATGTAGGCTTAAAAGAAAACTTTTGGAATGAATTATAATGATTAATTCATAAGATACCTCTTGAATAAAAAGTATTTATTAGAGGAGATTTAAATGGATATGTTGGTAGAGTGGTAGAAGATTTTAAAAGTATTTATGGTGGTTATGGATTTGGAGTGACTAATGAAGAAGATAGAACTATATTAGATTTTGCTTTAGCTATAATTTTATAGTTGCTAATACTTTATTTAGAAAAAGAGATAAGCAAATTATTACTTATAAAAATGAATCTAATAAAACATAGATTAATTATTTTAATAAAAAAATATCATTTAGATTATAAAGATTGTAAGGTCATTCTAAGTGAAAGTTTAAGTACCCAATATCAATTGTTAGTTTTAGATTTTAAGATGAAAGATTGGAAGATGAAAAATAAATTAAATTATTATCCTAAGATTATATGGGGTTGCTTAAAAAATACTAATAATAATATTTTTAAGAGCAAGCTATAAGAGCTTAGAATTTGAGATGTTCATAAGAAAGCTAATGTTATGTGAGAAAAAGTAATAAGTAAAATTAAACAAGTTGCTAAAAATGTGCTAGGAGAATCAAAATAAAAAACTTCTTTTAATAGAAATAGTTGGTGGTAGAGTTAGAATGTGCAAGAAAAGATAAGAAATAAGAAGCATTGTTATAAAATTTGATTTAGATGTAAAAACTCAGAGAATTGAGAAAGATATAAAGTGGCCTGTAGAGATTCTAAGAAAGCAATATATGATGCAAAAATTTTAGCTTTTAGTGATTTAAACAATAGATTAGATACCAAAGAAGATGAAAGATGTATGTATAAGTTAGCCAACCAAAGAGATAGAAAAAGTCAAGATTATGCTCAAGTGAGATGTATTAAGGATAAAAATCATAAACTACTTTTCTTATAAAAGGATATTGAAAATGGGTGAATAAGGTATTTTGATAAACTTTTCAATTAAGGATCTGAAAATACGATTGATTTTAGCAACTTTAATACATAAAACAAAAATATAGAATTTTGTTTTTATCATCATATTAGTAAATCTGAAGTTAGAGAAGCTTTAATGAAAATGAAATGTGGAAAAATAATAGGACTTGATAATATTCCAATAGAAGTGTGGAAATGTTTAGGAGATCAAGGAATTTTTTGGCTTACAAATCTTTTTAATGTTATTTTAAAGACTAAATAGATGCCAGATGAGTGGAGAAAGAGTTTGTTGGTTCCTATATTTAAGAATAAAGGTGATGCACAAGAGCATGCAAATTATAGAGGAATTAAGTTAATATGTCATACATTAAAATTATGGGAGAGGGTAAATGAGCATAGGTTACGATGTGTTACAAAAGTTTCTCACAATCAGTTTGGTTTCATGCCATGTAGATCTATTATGGATGCTAAACATTTGTTAAGAGGTTTGATGGAGAAGTATAGAGAAAGTAAGGAAGATCTATATATGATATTTATTGATTTAGAGAAAGCTTATGGTAAAGTTTCAAGAGATGTTCTTTGGAGAGTTCTAGAAAATAAAGGAGTTAATATTGGTTAAATTCAAGTCATTAAGGATATGCATACTAGAGCTGTAACTTGTGTCCAAACACAAGGATGATTGACAAAATATTTTCCTATTTCAGTTGGATTACATCAAGGATCAGCTTTAAGCCTTTGTCATTTTTGCTTAAGTTATGGATGTTCTTACTAGGCATTTATAGGAAGATGTACCTTAGTGTATGCTTTTTGCTAATGACATTCTTCTTGTTGATAAGACTAGAGAGGGAGTCCAAGAGAAGCTTGAATTATGGAGGTCAACCTTAGAGTCTAAAGGATTTTGTTTAAGTAGATCTAAAATTGAATATATGGAGTGCAATTTTAGTTGTAGAAGTTCTAGTGGTAGTGTTGTGACATTAGGTGAACAAGTCATTATAAAGAGTGAACGATTCAGATATTTAGGCTTTATTATTCAAAATGATGGTGAAATAGATGGAGATGTTATTAGTAGAATTCAAGTTGGATGGTTGAAGTGGAGGAATGCATCTGACCTGTTGTGTGATAGAAAAGTATTGCTTAAACTTAAGGGAAAATTTTATAAGATGGTGGTAAGACCTGCAATGATTTATGGTGCAAAATGTTGGCCAATAAAAGAGAAGCATAAGACTAAATTAAGTGTTGCAGAGATGAGGATGCTCAGGTGGATGAGTGGATTTACTCTTAGAGATAAAATGTGAAATCATTATGTTCGGGAAAAAGTTAAAGTAGTTCCAATGGCAGATAAGATTAGAGAGAGTCACCTTAGATGGTTTGGCCATAGAAAGCGTCGACTGTCCGATGACCCTGTTAGGAGAGTAGATGCATTAGATTTTCCTTATGTTAAGAAAGGTAGAGGTAGACCTAAAAAAACTTGGTTAAGATGTATAAAAATAACCTTAGTATACTTGAATTAAATGAGAATTTGACACATAATAGGACACAATGGAGACGAAGGATTCATGTAGTCGACCCCACTTAGTGGGATAAAGGCTTGTTGTTATTGCTATCGCCAAATTATTGTGTGCTAGAAAACTAGTTGCGTAAGAGTAAAAGTTTACGCCTTAGCTTTGTTGTAGAGTCCAGCACACACACATAGATGTTTGAAGAATTAATGATAAAACTCTAGAATTTTTATGTGAAAAAATCTCGAGAAGAGGGAAAAATTCACGGGGCCTAGTCCAGTAAAAATCTTCCACCATGTATTTGTTTCAGAGTACAAAATTTTCCCATAACAGATTACAATGTATAAGAAGAAGGCGACAATAGAATCGAACAACAACTATATAGCCATGGTTGAGTGTATGATTCTAGTGGTAGTAGATGATGGTGAAACGGTCTCGATGTCACGATAGCGATTATCGATGGTAGTCCGGCATAGATGGCCGACGATGGTCGGCGGCGATAACCGGCAATGGTAGTCGGTGGCGGTGATCAGCGTGATGATCGAATGCCCGGCAGCGGTGGTCGGCGCGATGTCAGCGATACCGACGACGGTGGTCGATGAGGATAACCAACGATGATGGTTGATGACGACGAAGATTGATGTTGGTGCCGGCAATAGCGGTTAGCGATGTGGCGGTAAAGCAGCGATAATTGAAATTGCGGCGTTAATAGTGGCGGGATGATCAGCGGCGACGATGGTGGTGACCGGAGATGCAGCGATAATTCGATGGCGGTACCGGTAGTCGATGGCGGATGTGACGGTGGTACGCCGGCCAATGATGTGATGACCGATGGTAATGACCGATGATGGCGACTGACGAGATGGTTGGAGGCCGACGAGGGTGGTCGGCGACCATCAAGTGGTGGCACGATTATGCTTGGAGGATTTTCAAGCTTTAGAGCTCTCTCGTCTCTTTAGTTTGGCCTCCCCTCATGTGAAGAATGAGGGGCTATTTATAGATTGGAGGAGTGGTGTTTCTGTAAATACATGTAAAACCCGAACCATTCCACTCCATCGGACTGCTCAAAATGATTCCTTTGATCATTTGATGTATTTTAAGTATTTGAATGCTCATGAAGTCAGAATTATGAGATCTTGGGCTTGTTAGATCCGGCTCGTTGAGATGTTCAATTTGACTATAAACACTTTATATTTAAGTGCTATTTAAGGATTTAACTGACATCCCAAAGTTACCAATGATATTTTAAGTGCTTGATATCGATCAGTTTCAACTTAGGATCAACTTAATTTTGCATCAAGATTCGTACTTCGACTAGTGGTATTTTAAGATTTATCGGCCACCACCGTTGGCCAACCACCGTCACGGTCACCACTGGACTTCGCCGGTCACCGCTGGCCGACCATCTCATCAATCGCGCCATCGTCGGTCATCCACGCTTCTACAGGCACTTGCATCGACCACCCGCTCGGTCGACCACGCTGCCGACCGCCGCCGGTATTCGTGGTCATTACCGGTCATCACCGTCGGCTGGTCGCGCCACTACTGATGTCGGTCGCCTGTGATTATGGTCGCTGCCCGCCGACCACCCCACGGCCACACTGGCCGGTCACCTCGTCATTACGGTCATCTCCGTATTCTGAGCGCCGGTCGACTCTGATCGCGGTTGCCGCGAGCCGACCACCCGTCGGCGTCAACCACTGCGCCACTTGGCGGTCATCTGCGTTCTGCGGTCACCATCGTCATACTGGTCGCCGGTCACCATTTGCTGACCACCCGTCGACCCATCCGCGATCGCGACTATTATCTGGTCACCCGCGCGACCATCTCATTGATCACCCATCATCGTCGGTCATCCCGCACTACGGCGCCACTAAGCCGCGTCATTCTGGTCATGGTTTTCGACCTTCGCCATTGCATTATGCCATTCGGTATCCCGCCGGTCATTACCGGTCATCAGATCGGTCACCATCGCTGACTATTAGCCCGGCATTAGCGCTAAGCGCCGGTGCCAGCGTGAATCATTCTATGGCCGCTGCCGACCACCCCATCGGTGCCGCCACCATCCGCGGTCCGTGCCATTCTGCAGGTCGCGGTCATCGCGCCGCTGACCATCTCATCGCCACCATCGTCTGGTCATCCCCGCCCATTCGGCTAATCGCCCGTCACTGTCGCGTTACCGACCACCTGTTGGCCTCCACTGCCGCTGTCGACCACCATCGGCGGTTGTCATTATTGTCGCCGTCGTCGGTCATCATGCCGGTCGTCAGACCTCGTCGAGAACTACGGGCCTTCGCCTGAATTTGGTCGGCGAGGGCAGTTGACACCTCTTTGAGAAAGCACGCGTTGTATGTACCCACGGCTTGATCGCCTCAATCCGGTCGGTCCGAGAGGGCTCTGCAAGGGAAAACTAGAGCCTCACCGTATGAACTACGAACCTTGATGGTCTCCGAATCCGGTCGGTTTGACGAGGACAGTTGATGCCTCTTTCGAGGGAAAACCAGAGCCTCGCCGTATGAACTATGGGCCTTGATCGCTTCCTAACCCGGTCGGTCCGACGAGGCCGGTTGATGCCTCTTTCGAGGGAAAACTGGAACTACGATGTATGTACCACGGGCCTTGATAGCCTCCAAACCCGGTTAGTCTAATGAGGACAGTTGATGCCTCATTCGAGGGAAAATCGGAGCCTCGCCATATGTACCACGGGCCTTGATCACCTCCGAGCCCGGTCAGTCCGACGAGGCCAGTTGATGCCTCTTTCGAGGGAAAATCGGAGCCACGACATATGTATCACAGGCTTTGATCGCCTCCAAACCCGGTTAGTCCAACGAGGATAGTTGACGCCTCTTTCGAGGGAAAATTGGAGCCTCGCCATATGTACCACGCGCCTTGATCGCCTCTGAGCCCGATCGGTCTGACGAGGCCAGTTGACGCATCTTTCGAGAGAAAATCGGAGCCACGCCGTATGTACCGAGGGCCTTGATCACCTCCAAACCCGGCCAGTCCAACGAGGCCGGTTGACGCCTCATTCGAGGGAATACCAAAGCCATGACATATGTATCGCGGGACTTGATCGCCTCCAAACTTAGTCAGTCCGACGAGGCCGGTTGATGCCTCTTTCGAGGAAAAATCAGAACCACGCCGTATGTATTGTGGGCCTTTATCGCCTCCAAACTCTGTCGGTCCGACGAGGCCGGTTTACGCCTCTTTCGAGGGAAAACCGGAACCACGACGTATGTGTCGCGGGCCTTGATCGCCTCCGAACGACCTTCTCCTAAGAAGAAGAGGAACACTCGAGCATATGAGGAGTGTGCCTTCTCTCTTAGCCCTAGGGGATTTTTATAGACCCCTATAGAGACAAAAAATCGAAAAATAGAAAAACTATGCTGAAAAGCTGAAACAGACAAAAATGGACAAAAAACCCTCATCGGTGCGGTTTTGCGAGTGCTATGGTTGGGCCGCTTTATGGCGGTCGCCTTCCTTCGCCAGACGCTTGCGAATAAATCGGATGGGTCCATAACCCCGAAATCTTGCGCCTGCATGCATACATATCCGCACCGTGATCACGATCTGCTCATGAAGATCTATTCTCTCAAAATATTTGGTTAATGGACCCGCAAATTTTATCGAAAAATTTATTATTTTCAAGTATTTGGCGTATATATTTTTGGATGATTAAGATAATATCATCCAAAAATAGGGGGCAACTGATATGACACTTAAAATATCACTAGTCGAAGTACGAATCTTGATATCAAAAGCAAGTTGATCCTAAGTTGAAACTGGTTGAGATCAAATACTTAAAATATCATTAGAAACTTTGAGATATCAGTTAAATCCTTAAATAGCACTTAAACATGGAGCGTTTTTAATCAAACCAAGCATCTCGACGAGCTGGATCTAACAAACCCAAGATCCCATAATTGTGACTTCATTTGAGCATTCAAATACTTAAAATACATCAAATGATCAAAGGAATCATTTTGAGCCGTCCGATGGAGTAGAGTGGTTCGGGTTTTGCATATATTTACAGAAACGTCACTCCTCCAATCTATAAATAGTCCCTCATTCTTCACATAAGGGGAGGCGAAGCTAAAGAGAGGAGAGAGAGAGCTCTAAAGCTTGAAAATCCTCCAAGCATAATCGTGTCATCACGGATCGTGACCACCTCGTTTGCCAATCACGCCGTCGGGCCGTCATTACGCCGGTTGCCGTCGACCCGTGCTGCGATCACCTCCGACTACCGCGGTCCTGTTGACCATCGGCCATTTCCGGTCACCACCATGCGTGCTCATCCCGCTTCTGCGCGTCATGACCATCGTGCCATTCGCTAATCTGCCACCACCCGCTCATCTCACCATCACAATCATTAACTTCGTTTTGGTTATCGCCGCGTCACTGCGTCGGTCCGCCGTAGACCACATCTTCGACGTCGTGGGCATTGCCATCGACCACCATCGCCGATCACCGCATTATCGTCGCGCGGTCATCTCCTGACCATCGATATCTCGCCGGTCAACGACGAGTCATCGCGTCGGTTACCCCATTCACCTCATCATCTACTAAATCAGCATTTACGCTAAGACTATATAATTATTGTTATGATTCGGGATTCTATTCTTATTTCTGATTATGTAATCCCGTTATCGGGAAAATTTTGTACTCTAAAACAGATACATAGTAGAAGATTTTTATTGGGCTAGGCCCATGAATTTTTTCCCTCTTTTCAAATTTTTTTAAAATTTTTGGAGTTTTATCATTAATTTTTTAAACATCTATGTGTGTGTTGGACTCATGATAAAATGGCTTAAACTTTTCTCTCAGTAACTAATTTTTAGCAGGAGGTTATTTAAGTGATTTAAGATTATACTTCAAAAATATTATGCTTCATGTAATATTGATTAAGGGATGGAAGTGTATAACGAGAGATTTAAGATTTTATTTCAGGAGAGATTTAAGATTTATTTGGAGTGGATGTAAATTAAAAAAAAAAAAATGCTGTGAACATTATAATTTTTTTCAGTTTTGAATAATTCAGATAATAACTTTCTTGTAACTATCAAAATCATGTAGATATAATTATAAAAAATTTACTTTTTATTATATAAATATTTTAAAATTATGAGAACACTGTAGCCAATCAGAACTATGACAATTTTCTAAAAAATAAAATTGTTGAAAACTACCCCAATTATTGATTAACTCGTGATAACTTCTACTCGCTAAAGAAATCGCTTTCATGATTTGTTGTTTGCTCTCTATCGTTCATTCTCATAAGATTGAAATATGTGTGGAATCACGTATGACTGAGGGATTGAGGGGAGATAATTTATAATTTTTTTTATATGAGATAGATAAATTAATCATTTGACCTCTATAAAATTTATTTTTAACCTCCACTCTTACTCTAATTTTAAAATTTAACTCTCTTCAGAAGAGAAGTTGAATCCACCCCTAATTGAAATATTTACTATATGTTTCAAAGAGGTGTTTGACTGATAAAAATAAATATGTTTAAAATAGGTCAAAAGCATTTCAAGAACTAGTGATTGATTGATATTTTATGTATGACACCATTTTTATTTAGTACATGTTTATAAAGATTTTGTGCTTAACTTTAAAAGAATTTCTTCATATGTCAATCCCATAATTCGTTGCTGACTTCTTGTTCTCGTTGCTATAATGTTTCTTCTTAATCATGAAACAATTGAACATATGGCATGTCATGTCATATCGGACGATCTGGCGCCATCAATTTCATCCGTCCGCCGTCGGCCGTCGGCACCGCCGGTTTAACCGTCGACCGCGTCGCGATCACTCGATACGGTCCGTCGTTGACCATCGTCGGCCATTTCCGCCGGTCACCACCATTGCCGTATCCGATTCAGACGCCGTCAGCCGGTTGCATCGCGGTTCATTGCTGACCACTTGCCAGCGGCCGTCATCGGCCGCATCAATCGCCTCATCGCCGACATCGCTGGTTATCGCCATTGCTCATTGTCACGCCATGCGGCCATTATCTTCTTGCCCGTCGTGACGCCATCGACCACCATCGCCGCTGATCCGCTGATTGCCGTCGCGGTCATCTCGCGACCATCGCCGACCATCTCCGCGGTCCTACCACCGATCATCGTCGATTGTCGGCCACGTTTCCATCATCTACTACCACTAGCAATTACACTCTAACCATGGTATATATTATTATGCGATTATTCTATTTGCCTTCTCATATACTGATTATGTAATCCCGTTATCGGGAAAATTTTGTACTCTAAAACAGATACATAGTAGAAGATTTTATTAGCTGAATTTTTTCCCTCTTTTCGAAGTTTTTTCACGTAAAATTTTTGGAGTTTTATCATTAATTTTTTAAACATCTATGTGTGTGTTGGACTCCGCAATAAAGCTAAGGCTTAAATTTTTACTCTACCGTAACTAATTTTTTAGCAGGCAACGAGGTTATTTAAGTGATTTAAGATTATACTTCAAAAATATTATGCTTCATGTAATATTGATTAAGGGATGGAAGTGTATAACGAGAGATTTAAGATTTATTTGGAGTGGATGTAAATTAAAAAAAAATGCTGTGAACATTATAATTTTTTTCAATTTTGAATAATTCAGATAATAACTTTCTTGTGACTATCAAAATTATGTAGATGTAATTATAAAAAATTTACTTTTTATTATATAAATATTTTAAAATTATAAGAACACTGTAGCCAATCAGAACTATGACAATTTTCTAAAAAATAAAATTGTTAAAAACTACCCCAATTATTAATTAACTCGTGATAACTTCTACTCGCTCAAGAAATCGCTTTCATGATTTGTTGTTTGCTATCTATCGTTCATTCCCATAAGATTGAAATATGTGTGGAATCACGTATGACTGAGGGATTGAGGGGAGATAATTTTATAATTTTTTTTATATGAGATAGATAAATTAATCATTTATTCTCTATAAAAATTATTTTTAATCTCCATTTTTACTCTAATTTTAAAATTTGACTCTCTTCAGAAGAGAAGTTGACTCCACCCCTCATTGAAATATTTACTATATGTTTCAAAGAGGTGTTTGACTAATAAAAATAAATATGTTTAAAATAGGTCAAAAACATTTCAAGAACTAGTGATTGATTGATATTTTGTGTATGACACCATTTTTATTTAGTACATGTTTATAAAGATTTTGTGCTTAACTTTAAAAGAATTTCTTCATATGTCAATCCCATAATTCGTTGCTGACTTGTTCTCGTTGCTATAATGTTTCTTCTTAATCATGAAACAATTGTAGAACATATGGCATAGGGTTCTATAGCACAAATTTACATAAATTCAAAGATTGAAATATATTTTTTCTTGCTATTTTTCGTTACAATAAAAATAGATGAAAAATAACGTTTCTTGTTTTATTTGTATAGAACTATTTTTAAGAAATATTCATCAGTATTTAAATTTTTTTTTTTTTTGATGACGAGGTGTCCGCTCCTGATCCCACCCACTAAGTGGTGTGTGACTTTGGACATGACTAATCCGAGCGACAAACCCGGCACTGCCCCCGCTTTTTTTCACCCATAAGGATAGTGCATTACCGGAAAATCGAACGGATTGAAGTCACCCGACTTGCCTCACCAAGGGCGGTGGGTATCAGTATTTAATTCATATTGCAGTTTGAGCTCTTCTAAAATATGTCTTTTTGACTGAAACTTATAAATAAGGCCTCGTGTGATTTCTTGATTTCAGTGCATTGTGTTTTTTAAATTGACATTAATAAATTTTAAAACTCTTTTGAATTTTTTGTGCATTTTATAAAATATCGGTTCCTCTCTTTATAAAACGATGTTTATAACACCGTTTTAAAGTAATTTTTTTAAAATTATTTTAAAAGAAACTTTAAATCAACGCCTTAGAACGCGGTTTAGAACGCTTTCACATAAGCGCATTTTAAGTAATTCTTTTAATTAATCCATGATTTCCAAATTAATTGTATACATTTTTAAACCAAAGAACTTGAACATTACAGTTTTCACAAAACATTAATCAAAACATAAACTCATATAAGATTTAAGTAAATAATTAATTATTAAATTATAATTAAATAATAATTAATGTGGGTAACTTTTTATAATTAATTATATTATTTATTTAATTATTTTATTCTAACATTCTCCAACTTAGCCCATATAATACTATTCAATTTATTGAATTAATGATTATAAATATAATGCATAATATATATCCTATATTTTCTTAAATTGGTCAAATTATAATTCATCATTTAGCAAAAATAACCGATAGAGATTATGACAGTTATATTTCATTAGCATGATATATTATTGTCTTCTAGTTATATTTTTTGAGAAATTTTTTTGGACTTATATAATAAATCAAAATCATTAGTAGCAAGCAAAAATCATCAACATTCAAAGTCAAAAATATAAATTTGTTTTCAGTAACTTTTAGATATATGCACTTGCCAACAATATTTTTTAATCTACATATTGTTATAATATTATTAAACTTAAGATATCATTAACAAAAAGTTTATATAAGTTTGTAATATTGATTTCTTAAGTTTATATCAGTGTATTTTTTTTAACTGAAAATCTCTTAGATTGATTCATATAAACATCTTCTTCTAAATTATCATTTAGAAAGATAGTTTTATTTTCAGTTGATATAGCTTCAAATCATAATGAGTCGCTAGTATCATAATAATTTTTATTAAGTATTTTTTATTTATTTTTGACAAGAGAAAAGGCATCTTTATAGTCAATATCAATTTTTTGAGTAAAATATTTGGCAATAAGTTTAACTTTATATTAGTTTATATTACTAATTTAATCAAGTTTAATTTTAAAGATTCATTTGCATCCAACTCTTTTACAACTTTTAGACAATACAACTAGATTCTAGATTTTATTGTGATCCATTGATTTATGCTCTTCTTTGATGACATCTAATCACTTTGCAAATTTAGTTTTTTTTATGACTTGTAAATATAAAATTGGATCATTATCAATTTCTAAATTAAATTATGACTCTTGTAAATAATCACAAAATCATCTAAATTAAGATATCTTATTTATTTTTGAAAACATCAAGAATAAGAACTTTAGAAGAAGTAATGAGTAAATAAATTTTCACCCTAACTTGAATTTGTATATTTTGTAGTTTTATATTCTCATTAATTTCATCATTTTCAATAAACTTAGTGGCTATTTGAGATCAATTTGATATTCTATTTTTTGTGTTCATTTTGTACTATTTTTAAAAATATGTTTGTTTAGAGTACTTTTTATGTGATTTTATTTTTTATTTTCAAAAATAAATAACACTATTTTTAAAAAATATTTAAAATAATTTTTAGATGTTTTGAGTGTTTTTAAAAATAGCAAGTATAATCAAATAAATTTTATTTTTAAGCCAAATATAAACAAAACAAAACAAAAACATAAAAAAAAAAATTTAAAAAAAAGAGTCATCCCCAAATACCCCTTAGAATTTTCAGTTTTAATAATTTTTAAACTATAGCTTGGACAATAAAATATATACTCTTTAAAGTTTTCTGGATTCAATAAAAAAATTCACTAATTATTTTTTAATCCTGTTTTTTCTTGCATGGACTTTTTAAGTTCTTATTTCAGTTGAACAATCTCAAACAACTAAGTGTCTTAAAGTGAGTTTCCTTCCTGTCTAGGGTTCAAAAAAAGTTTTTAAAATTACATTACTAGTAACTCTATTTAATAAAAATATTGTAAAATAATCAATCTACATTTAATTAAATTTTATGATATATATATATATATATATATATATATATATATATATATATATATATATATATATATATATATAAAAATTAAATAGAAGGATATATGCAACTATTATAATTTATTGATTTTTTTTTTAAAATTCTGATGCGCTTCTCTAGGGTTTTCTTCTAGGCCGCCTCCTTCGATCTCCTGAAGGCCGCTTCTCCTTTGCATTTTGTTCTTCCAACTGCTCTGTCTCTTTCTTTTCTGCCAAGGTCATAAGGCCTTCACCCTTTCTCCTAGCTATGGATTCTTCAGTTCTTCCTCAATCTCTCGCTTTGTCTTCTTCTATTTTGGGAAGATCAGCCCCCCCTCTAACCCAATCGACAACCCTTAACTTGAAAAGCCTTCTCTCATCGCAGACCCCTAGCTCTAACTCCTTCAATCTCAGCTTTATTCAGTCTTCTGAGGATATCGTGTCGTTCTCTAAAGAAGAAATTGTCGATGGTTCGAGACAGTGGAATAATGCATTGGTGGAGTACGCTCTCGGCAGGAGACCTTATTATGAAAACTTCCAGCATGCTATCAAAAAAATCTGGACCCTTCATGGTAATGTTGATCTTATCTCTTTAGCTGATGGTTTTTCCTCTTTAAATTCAACTGTGCCAAAGATTTGGATATGGTTCTTCACAGGGGTCCGTGGTATATATTGGGAAAGCCTTTTATCTTTAAGAGGTGGACTCCTCATTTTACACCTACCCGAGAATACTTCAAAGAGGTTCCTATTTGGGTCGAATTCCCAAACCTGCCTCTGTGTTGCTAGTGAGAGAATGAGATTTCTAAAATCGCTAGCAAGATTGGAACCCTGTTAACTGTTGATCCCCTTATATCTAATGACTCTCAGCTTACTTTTGCTCATGTCAGTATTCAAATCTCTAATTCCTTTATTTTGCTAGAATCCATTATACTCTCTCTTAACGGTAAAGTATTGGTTCAGCAAGTCATCTATGAATGGAAGCCAACTCCTTGCAGTACCTTTGCCTATAACTCCTCCAATTGCCCGGAATCCCCTAACTATAAACTCCAATAACTGCTCCTCTGTACGCTGCTAGAAACTAGAACTCGACCAGAGTTGATTCTCTTCCCCATAGGGAGCCCAGGTTAATTAGAGCATTAATTCCCTCTTTGACCGTCCCCCCTCCTATTTCCATAACTTCGGACCTAAATTTTTCTATCTCTAACCCTTCTAATAGCTTGGATTCAGTTGCGGAGGATTCTGAATCCAGCTGCGGAGGATTCTGAATCCAGCTGCAGAGGCTTCTACTTCTAAGTCTACCATCATGTTATCCACTAAAAAAGGTCAGAAAGGAAATCAAAAGGGGGCTCTTCTTAAGCCCAAAAATAATATATGTCTAATATTAACATTGCCTCTTGGAATGTGAGAGGCTTCCATAGTGACACTAGAGTCACTGATCGTAAGAATTTTATCAAGGATAATCAAATTGATGTTATATACCTGCTTGAAACCAAACTTTCCCTCTCCTCTATTTCTAACCCCTTGGATCTCAAGAAATTTAACATTTTCAACAAGGAAGATAGTTTTAATAACTTCTTGGATGCCCCAAATGGATGTATATGGATCAAATGGAATGGGATGTGACTTCCTTATCTGCTCTGCTTTCTCATCTGCAGCTCATTCATGGTTGATTTTCTTTTAAATCCTCCATGAGTTTTCTCATCACTTTTATTTATGCAGAAAACAGTAAGCATGGTATGAAAGATCTATGGAATTCCATTCTCTCTCTTGCTTCTAAAATTAATGAACCCTAGATTATTATGGGAGACTTCAGTTATATCAGGAAGGCTAAAGAAAAAATAGAGGTCGTGCTCCACTTCCTAGTAAACTCCTTGATTTCAATGACTGTATTCTCAACTCTGGATTGTTAGAGTTTCAAAATCTGGGTTTTTCATTTAGTTAGTTCAACCAATAACTCAATAATCCTATCAGATGCTTATTGGATCATGTTCTCTGTAATAATCAATGGATATCCAGCTTTCCTCATTCCCATTGGGAAGTCATGACTCCTCTTACATTGGATCACTCATCTATCATGTTTTCAATGGGAAAGTTGTCAAACCAGAGGCACAGATTTATTTATAAAAATTATTGAAGCCTATGTGCTGATTTCAGGATATTATCTAGAACTCTTGCAGGCCAAAGGTGGGAGGTGATCTTATATTTGCTCTATGCAATTATCTCATAAATGTTAAAGTAGCTTTAAAAGCTGTAAACTAGAACTCTTTTAACTACATATCAAATAGGATTTCAAAATTAAAGAAGATGCTTAATGAGATATACAAATACCTTGAGTCCAACCCATCTTGCAAAGATCTCTTCTTGGAAGCTCTTGCCACTCAAAATAATCTATGTGAAGCTATATATTATGAGAATAGATGGGTGATTCAATGGGCCAAATGCTATTGGCTTTCTAAATGAGAAGATGATACCAATTTCTTTATCAAAGAGTCAATATTAGAAAAATTAAAAACCATATCAGCAATCTAAATTCAAATGGGATTGAGCTTAACACACAAGAGGATATGGTTAAGAAGATTATCTCTTAATATTCATTTTTACTAAATAGCTCCAATTCCTCCATGAATTCTCGATGGTCGGACATTGTGGGCTTCGAAAATTCTCCATCGACCTCTCAATTAAGAGAGTTTGAATTATATGTCGGTGAAATTTTTAAAAGGCAGATGGAATAGTAGATAAGACACTACCCAAATATTTCACCCTCATTTTGTGAGGACTTTAGATTTGGTTTCAAGTTTTTTATAAGCATAAACACTTAAAGTTAATTACCCCTCCCAATACTGAGAGAGCACTTTCGATTAAGGCTAGTCATTAGATTACTAAATGCATAGCGTATAGTAATAACATGTGGAGTTATAAATTTAGGTTTATGGAATTCATTATCATTAGCTTAAAGTGGATGGTTGGGGGAACGATGATGCGCTCGATCAAGATCTCATAGTTTTGTCATCCCAAGCTGTCTTGGTCCCTAATATTCTTAGTCAGAGAAGATAGTCGACCCAACCTGACGGAGGGATCTTTGTTAGCAGCCATGGGTTGCGTCGCCCAAGAAAACTTTATAGACCTGAGGTGACATTTGTCTAAGGAGACATGCTTAAGTCCATCTTAGTTAACATAAGACTTTTTTAATATCAAGTGCACCCTACAGTTCACACCTCAAGGTACAGAGTTATTGGAGAGCATATGGGCTACAATTATGACCGTAATATAATGGTGACATTTGGTGGCAACCACTCGATCAGAGGACTCTGGTTGTAACAACATCATATGTGGAGCCTACTGGCCAAACCATGCGGACAGAAGATACGGGTCACATCCTTTCTAACATGAGATTAATTGAGATTGAATAGATAAATACACTTGACTTGATATTTACTTCTTTGTAAACTAGAGTTTTCTTAATTTGTCACCTTCAACAAATAATTACGGAAGGTGGATTGAGTGGAATTTGCTTTAAGTTTTTAGAGATTGAATTTCATTTAGGCATTTATAGCTTAATGACATGTTAGATTTTGCATTTAAATTTATATTTAATTTGAGTTAATTTGATTTGAAATTGTAATAATATTTTAATGAAAGTATCCCCTCTGCTTGAAATCTCTATTCAACACAGATATCATCAGAGTATATAAGTCTACTTGATTATTTAGTTTATTATTCTAAATCCTGTCGACTCTATTAACTTAATAATAGAGAATCAGATCTAGATTTATATTTTGAGAATTTTGAACAATAATGAGAATATTGAATATAAATATCTTAGTTATTTTTGATAATAATGACCCATCTGGTTGATATCTTCAATCAACTCGGCCATCAATAGGGATGTGATTAATTTGAATATTCATATTACAATTTAATAATTTTATTTTAAGATTGAACCCATTTGATTGAAATCTACAATTAGCGCAATCATCACTAGGGTAGACCTTGTCAACTTTATTTGTTTGGTAGCAGAGGATCGGGTCTATGATTAGAACTTGTGATTGCATTTACCATCTTAAATAGAGAGTCTATAATTTTAAAATATGAAATTTATCTATTAAAATTATTGATGGTCATATGCAAGTGTAAAATAAAATTACTCTCTTAATAATTGAACACTCAACTTATAATCAATCATGTCAACTCATATTCTTATTAGAAGGATTAGATTGAGTATGTAACTTACGACTTCACCATATAGATAAAACAGCCCAATTAAAATTTTTTCAATTTTATTAAATTTTGTACAATTTATAAAATTTGCACATTTTATGAGACATAATAGACTTTAAGTTTATTTAAACATGCACACTTCTCGATGTACTATATTCAAATTTATTTCATCATGTGATATGCATGTAAGAATCATCTCGTTATTTGCACAAATCCCAAGATAGCAATTTAAAATTTGATTGCCTTGTAATGCATGCATGAATGATTATATTTTGAAATAGTTCATTGTCCATATGCATTTGAACATAAGCCTTCAATATAGGATTTGCATTGAAATATATGCATTACTCATTCTATTAAGTTGTTTACACGTACTTTGAGGTGTCTGAATTGAAGAAGTTTGCTTCGTAATCCATGTAAGACTCATCACCTTATAACATTTACATGCATCATGGTGTGATGGACTTATATGTATAGTGGTTTTCGAGTATCTATAAGTATCTTAAAAGCAGCTTGATATAGATGTCCATTTAATATATTAAGCTTTAGGTTTGACAATCCCAATTTCATGGTCATTTAAAGTTCTCTTAATAATCTCAATATAGATTGTCAAACATACAACAAGAAGTTGCATTCATGCTCGTTAGCAAACTATCAGATAGTAGAAGAGTTATCGAGTTCAATTCAACATTGCTTCGAGTCTAATTGAAGTCTCATATGTGTATAGATTAAAGAGCTCTCAATGTCACCGCAAATTTCATTTAAGTTTTATCCTAATATGATTTTTGCAAATTTATTTTTTTGTTTTAGAAATTTGTATTTTGATTTAATATCAATTTTGACATCAATTTATATTTCAAGTGTCTTTTTATTGTCCGTTGTTGGTCCAAGTTTTGATAAAATTTTGAAAGTATCTCTCCTAGTTGGGGAGATTTCTACCAAAGTTAAGCCTGCCCATCCATCTAAAAGATGCGCATGAGTGATATTTTATAACACCGCGATCTTAAATCCTATAACCTGTCTATCTAAAAAGATGTATATAAACTCTTCTAATATTTGCATAAAATCAAACATAATATATTTTCATATAGTCACACATTTATACATTTGAGAGCGATGCAAGACGACAACACAATCAACAAGATAACAAAATAATTGCTGGAATCTAAAGTGAGACGAAGCTAGAATCCAGGTATGGTTAGGATTTAGGAAGGAGTCTGCCGACAGTGAGATAAGGTTGAGAAATGAGATATTAGTCAGTCGACGTCGGAATGGCTAGCGGAGAGGAAGAAGTGGGTTGTGATGTGGCTTTCGGCTAGAAAGAAGGTTGGACGATCCATCTTCCTGTAGCAACGATAGAAGAAACGAATGTGGGGTTCGAATGGAGTGTTGTACCGAGTAGAGGAGGAGGGATCGGGTTTCGTTCAGCTGGAGGGAAGGTCGGAGTGAATAGCAGTCAACGGACGGAGCTCAGACGGACTAGGTTGGAAAGAGATGCAACTGGCTTGGTTGGCCTCCGATCAGTAGAATATCGAGTGCGGGCGATGGGGCTTGCGGCTCGGTTCGATTCGTCGGAGAGGGACGGACGGAAGAGAGCTTCGGCTGGCATCCTAATTAGAGAGGGGAGTGGCGGCTACGTGCAGCAGATCCGCTCAGGAGGGACGAGACACGGGCTCGCGTGCTCGGCTCGCGTGGCTAGGAGGAAGGAACGGACAGTTTCATTCTCTTCGGGTAGATGGGCCGAACGAGAGAAAAATCAGGAGGAGCAGCTTACGGCTGTGATACAGGAGTTGGGTATGGTTAGACATTAAGATGTATATCTATTCTATGCTCATTTAAGTGAAAAATGAACCTTAATCTTGATTTTTGCAATGATGTTATTATATGGGTAATATATATATCGATTTAAGGTTATTTTGATATTTTAGACGAATGACACTTTTTTTTCTATCGAGATCGTTTGTTGCCTCGAATCGAATTTCGCTCAAAATCAGATGTCATTATTTTCGATCGCTCGATACTTGCGCAAATTCGTCCAAATTGGGTGCATATAGTCTCATTTGATAGGTTTTAATATTTTGATACTAATGATCAATTTATAAAGCAGAGGTGGTCATACCACTGACTTTCGAGCATACAGACGATAACTGATTTCCTTCGATACAACCGTACCAGCAAAATATATATATATATATATATTCTAATAAATTTCGACATTCTAAATGCGATGACGAAGTTCGTTCATTGATTGGAGATCATTTCGACTGATTTTGGTGATGTCCGGTGCATTTCAACCTTGATTTACAAGTTATTGCATCCGAAGTCGGTCGACTTTGTCTTGTGAGCTCAACTCGACTTATGACGCATGCATGGAGGTCAACAGACATCCCCATTGGTCTCTTATCTCTCAAAAGGATAGTGAGACTCTCATTTCACCTTTCGCTCCTGAGGATATTAAAAAGGCTATTTTTTTCTATAGGACCGGACAAGGCGCCTGGCCCGGATGGCTTTACTTCGAAATTCTCAGGGATGCTTGGAATATCACAGGACCTTCTATGATTGAAGTTGTTCAGTATTTTTTTCTCTTCTTCAAAACTTCCACATAGAGTTAAACATTCCGCCATCACTTTTATACCAAAGAATCACATGTTGCAGCTATTAGTGATTATAAACCTTTATCCCCATACAACATATTATACAAGATAATTTCTAAACTGATTGCTGATAGGATGCAGATTTTTCTCCCTACTATTATTCATCCGACCCAAGCTGTTTTCTTAAAAGGGTGTGATATTGCTGATAACATCATCTTTGCTAATGAGATTCTTTATGGGCTCAATCAAAAGAACAGTCCCAAAAGTTTTTGTGCTAAAATAGATCTCAAGAAGGCCTTTGATAATGTTAATCGACACTTTCTCCTTCATAGAATGCTGCTTATGAAGTTTCCTTCTATCTTTATTAAGTGGATTGAAACCTGTATTGACCATGTTCCCTTCTCAATTATCTTTAATGGAGAACTTAGAGGTTTTTTCTTTTCCACCTCAGGTCTGAGACAAGGATGCCCTTTGTCTCCTTATCTTTTTACAATTATCATGGACGCCATCTCTAGAATTCTTGATAAATTCAGTAATGAAGATTCTTATAAGCCAATTATAAAATAGAACTGCTCTATATCTCATCTTATATTTGCGGATGACCTTCTGATTTTTGGCAAAGCTGAACTCTCAAATATGAGTTGTCTCTCTTCTTTACTTCTTATGTTCTATAAAGAGACCAACCTCTCCACTAACGCTGCTAAATCTGTTATATGTTTTTCAAAAACTATGAATGAATCAGCTAGATAAAATCTGAGCAACTTATTGGGATTTCATTAAAAGCCCCATCCTTGGGACTATCTTGGATTAACCATATCTTACTCTAAATGCAAGCCATCAGATTGCTCTAAGATTATAGTAAAACTTCATCACTGGTTTAGTGGTTGGAAACAAAAACTTCTTTTTTTCCCTAATAAACTTCAACTTGTTAGATACACTTGTTGGAGTTATTTTCATTATTGGTTTCGCTCCACCACTTTGTCGAAAAGCATTAGAAAGCAAATCAATGGCTTGATCAGTGATTTTTTTACATAATAATAGGAATGGGAGTAAAATGATCACTATCACTTGAACCAAAATATCTAAGCCTTTACTCCTTGGTGGACTAGGCCTTCCTAATTTGGATTTTTCTTAATGTTTTGTGCAAATCAAAGATGATTTGGAGGATTTATAACTCCAACTCTTATCCGTCCACTTGGTTTTTAGGAAGGATTTTTTCTATTTGGAATAACTTCAACACACCTTTAACTCCCTTAACCAAAGACCTGAAGAATACTTGTCAAAGAGTTAAAAGCTGCATTGCATTTCTGGTTTTCCGATTAAGCTGGTTATCCTTTTTCTTAGACTCGTGGCTGGATGGTTTCTCTCTTTTTATAAAAATATGATAATGCTATTTTCTCTTGGTTTGATTGCCCTTTGCATATTATGCTATGCGATGTTATTAGCAATAATGCTTGGAGCCTATCTTATAACTCCTCTACTCAGGATAGTTGCATTAACTTGATATGCAAAATTCTCATCAATGATAAACCAATCAACTATTTTTGGTTGGGGAAAGACCATTATAGTCACAAGGAAACTCATATATTCCTTTTAAAGATCTTGCCAAGCCAACACGGGTGAAATTTGTCTGGTTTAAAGGGTACTCATTTAAATTTGCTACATTGGCATGGAGGATCATAATGGGAGGATTGAAAATGAAAGAAATTTTGGCTCATAGAAATATTACAGCTAATCTGAAGTCTGTCTTATGTCAAAGAGATAATGAAACACATACTCATCTATTTTTTGAATGTCCTTACTCTATAGAAGTTTTAAAAGAAAGTATTCTGATATTAACCCAAATACACAGATAGACAACAGAAACAAAAGAAACAGAAAACCCCCAAATTGGTTAAAGGATTTTACTCAGTAAAATAAGAAGTTACAAGAAACAAAGTCACTGTCAGATAAAATAAAGACAGACTAATAATAGACAAAGCTATAAATATACTCAGATCAACAGAATATATGAGAAATTACAAATACAGAGACTAATATCACAGTACAAAATAGCCTTCAACAAAGTTAACCACATAACACTACAGATGGCCAGAATAACAGAAGGATGTGCTCTTCCAGAATAATTCTTACAATAATATCCAGAGATAGAAGCCATTCAAACTTCAAACAATAATAATAACTCTACACAGAGCTAGATCAGGTACAAGAAACAACAGGTAACTAAAAACAGGAAGCAAAAAGGAATCTTAACAAGTGCAGAGCAGAATACAACCAGTTATAACTGAATAACAAGAAAGAAATCAAACTTCTGACCAAAATAGAAAGAGATCGACAAACTGTAACAGAAATAACGGCTCAAACAGAAGGATGGTTCTTGAAATATGTAAAGAAGTCTTAAATCTAGGATATTAAAGAAAATAGAGAGTATAAATAGAGTTAGGAGGAACAAACAGAGGTAATCAATATATTTCTGAAAGGAAATCTTCTCTTCCTCTGCTCTTCCTTCTTCTCCTTCTTCCTCCTGCAATTTCTTCTAGTTTATTCACCGGAATCACCATCTTCCCCGGCAGGAACCCTAGGGTTTCCCCTCTGCTCTCCCTCAACCTGCCTTTTCCCTCTGGAGTCGATTCGGCCGCTCGAAGAGCCGAAACAAGGAAATAACCCGTTATCCATTCCTTCCCCGAGAAGCTACATCAAACGGTTGCAAAGAAAAGCTAGGCGCACTTTAGACGACTAAGATCCATTATCAACAATTCAAGTTCCCAGACAGATCGAAAGGCCAGCTTTAAATCACGCAGATCTAACGGCTCAGATAGAAGCCGGTCATCTCACTGGATCAACGGCTCAGATCGAATCCGGTTCCTATCATATTCCTATGGGAAATTTTTTTCATATGGGCTGCACTATTGTGCATCTACTTACACATGTTGATTCCTTCAATTGCAAGGTTTCTAAAAAGTTTTTTTCTTCTTGCTATCCCAATTACTGCTCATTATATTTGGTTGGAAAGGAACCAACGTATTTTTCATTCCAATGTTGCTCCAACCAATATTACTATCTCCAAAATCTACTTTGCTATTAGGCATAAAAGTTACAAATGGAAGTTACAGGGGAGTGTGCCGAACTCAATACAAAACTTATACTTCTCTTGACTGTTCTTTTCTACTATCTTTTTTGGCTACTAACTATGAATTCTCTTGTGTGAGTGGTATTGTCTGCATAGTAATACTCATTGATCGGTCAATGCTGTTACAATATAGAACACTCTGTATTTTTTGGAGCAATGATATTATTCCAGCTTTTTTGGGACTGAACTGGAAGTCAAAAGTTTTAGAGCTTTTCTTGATACTATTCAACTGAGTTGTTCTTCATATGATCTATCTCCTGGGCAACTTTCATTCTATAATGGATCTTGGATTGACTGAGACTTTGGCTTCCTTGGATGGAGTCTTTTCATATTATTCAGTTTGTTGGATCTGCTGAGCTCGGTTCCATGCACTTGAAACTTATTTTTTGCTTTCTCTGTATCTTCTCTCCTTGTTTTTTTTGGGTTTTTTGGTTCATTGGTTAACTGTATTAGATGCTTCAGGCTTCACGTTTAACTCTTTTGGTAGATTTTTTTTTTTTGGCTTAGGCTTTCTGCTCTGCTCATAGCTGATGTAATTTTATAAGTTTTATGTCTTTCTTTTGTATTTAATCAGTTCAATGGAATGAATCTGATATGAATCTTTATTCCCCAGTAATATCGAAAAGAAAAAAAGACCAAATCCTAAAGGATTTTCTGGCATCCCAAAATATCATAACTTTCACTTACAAGTGTACAATAACAGAATAAAAAAATACAACAAAGACATCAGCTTTACAACAGATGAAGTCAAGATTACACGCTCGACAAAGAAAGCATAAATAAGAATAACTGCGCCTTCATAAGTTTAAATCCATCCCAACGTGTTCGACACAAAGACATAATAAAATCAATAATCCATATGAAATAACTTCCGTAAAATCTTGTAATAAGACAAGAAGAAGAAATCGAAGTAACTAAAGACACATGAGCAAGACATGAACAAACTCTAGAAATCTAAAAGTTGATCCAAGAGCAGAAAAGTATAAATAGAGATGAGAGGAATAGAAAAGGTGTCAAACAAATCTTATCAAGATCCTCTTACTGAAGTTCTTCTTTCCTTCCTCAACCAAACTTCACGGTGGATCTTCATGAACGACACCTTCCTAGAATCTCGCAACGCCGATCTTCTTCCCTGAACCCCCGGAGCTCGAGCTCGACCGACTGAAACGAAACAAGGCAAATGAGTTAAAATTTCCTAGGCTCAAACCCTCAATTCGATCTCCAACCGTCGGATCCACGACACTTGTATTCCACTCCGGCTCATCCAACGATCACCAGCCAAAAGACGGATCAAGCCGATCGGAGTAGCACATCTGTAATCCACTCAATAATCGGCGGCATTAAAGGCGGCAGTAAAACACGAGATCCAAAGGTAGAGATTAAACTTCCTGATCCAACGGCGAAGCATCGAAACACTCAACTGTGTTAGCATCCAACGATTGAGTTCAAAAGACGCCATCCAACAGATCTCACCGATCGGACTGAAGAACTCAACTCGACGGGTTCATACACGTATGAAGAGTGACTCATCGGCCGAATTAACTCAATCCGTGAGCCCAATTGTATCGTTTCAAATAAAGAACTAGAACCATATTAGAATCCTCAGCTCAACCTTAAAAAAAAATAAAAATAAAAATAAAAATCCAAACTATTTCATGTACTGTAATGCTCAAACGTCATAGGATCAAATCTATTTGTTACTAAACAGTCTTCAAATTGCACTACTTTTGAATTCGTATCAGTAAGTTTTGTGTGAAATCGAAGAAAAATTAATGGCCACACTGAAATACATTTAAAACGATAAATTCGCGGTGGAAATAAAGTAATTGAGTTTTTAAAAAATGTTAAAAAACAGCGCCAAAAAATAATACGAAATTTAATTTCATCTGTCAAACTGTGAAACAAATTTTAATGAAAAATCACATGTTCTTGAATTGGCCTCTTGTACCACTTGTGATAAATTTCCACATTTATTCAAAACTTTTTTTAAACAAGCAAATCAAGTTAATTGCATAAATTCTTAATTATCTGGTTTAAAGCTTAGCAAATCTAAACTTACTAGAATTATATGTAACGATTTACGTGACTGTGCAACCGACTATGCTATCTAAAAAGCTATATTAAGCTATATTCTCGAATTTCTTATAACGCACATATCAGATTTGAATGTAATCAATTATGTAACTCTCACGAGTCAGTTTGAACTTATAAATAAAAAAGGACCCTCACAAGTTCAAAAACTATTTCAAATACAAGCTTTACGGCTATTATTCTTCATGAGCTTTTTCTTTCTTTTCTTACTCTTTTCTCTCTACGCATTCTTTATGGCTAAAATTTTAAATTATGCTTAATTAAAACATTAATTACGTAATTAGGCACATAAAAAAATTTAAAAATAGGTCCAGTTTCCTGTTCAATGGGAGATTGGCATCTGCTTAAATTTAAAAAAAAAGTTTAGGCAACCACGGTATTTTGGTCGTATCGAACTCATCTGGTGTCGGAACTGATCGAACTTGGCATCGTTAGAATCATAACGAATTTCCCCACAACTTTCATGTTGACCAAAACTACTAATACAAAGATGACGCAGTTTTGTAAATATACAAAACTATTGCCTACCGGAATATCGGACCAACTGCGGTATTTTGGCTTTATCAGACTCATCCGGCGTCAGAATCGAGCGAGCTTGGTATTGTAATGAAATTCCTTATGACTTTTATATTGACAAAATATTGCGAATGCAGCCTGGTGCGCCGTAGTTTTTGCAAATGCTCACAAAAACTGCGGTGCCTAGTTGGAATATCAGACCAGCCGTGATATTTTGGCCGTATAGGACTCATCCAGTGTCAGAATTGTGCAAAATTGGTATCGTTGGAATTATAACAAAATTTTCCACGACTTTTATATTGACCAAAAATTGTGAATGCGGCCCGGTATGCCACAGTTTTTGCAAATGCTCGCAAAAACTGCAGTGCCAAGTTGGAATATCGGACCAACCGCGGTATTTTGGCCATATCAGACTCATCAAACTTCAGAATCGAGCGAGCTTGACATCATTGGAATCATAAAAAAAATTTTCACGACTTTTTGTTGACAAAAAACTGTGAATGTGGCCCGGTACGCCACCGGTTTTGCAAATGGTCACAAAAACTGTGGCTCCTAGTTTGAATATCGGACCAGCCGCGATATTTTGGCCGTATCAGACTCATCCAGGGTCAGAATCGAGCGGGCTTAATATCGTTAGAATCATAACAAAATTTCTCATGACTTTTATGTTTACTAAAAACTACGAATACAGCCCTGTACACCGCAGTTTTTGCAAATGTAAGGGCGAGTGTTGGCTGAGAGAAACTCCTCATATATAAGTGATGAATAGAAAGAAGGTGTCATGAGGGGACGAGTGTTGGCTAGTAGTGTAAGGACTAACTATAAAAGGAATTAATACAGTAGTTATCAATCCTGTAAATCTATCAAATCATATGAAAAAAACAACACCCTTGAATCAGATCGCAAATTCCTTGTTCCTCTTACTAAATATTTTCAAATCTTCTTTCTTGTGCATCTTCACCTGTAAAACTCATTTTAAACCTGCTCTCAACAAGAATTGAATAACTATAGCTCTTTGCGAACTTCCAGTAAGGAACAATAAATTGTGAGCAGTTCATCCTATGGAAGTCACATAATCAACATCAACAATATCATCATAAACACTCTAATAAAAATATGAATAACCAAAATAAGTTGCATTTGAGAAACATGTCTACAAATCCAAAATGGTCCTTAGAGTTGCCCTCCATAATTCAAATTTTTTTTGAACTATCTCTCTAAACTTATGAACAAACCAAATATCATCAACAAAAAGCATACATCAAGGTACAACCTCTTGTAAATGTGTAGTAAGAACATCCAGAACTAAAGCATGAAGATATGAACTTAGAGCTGATCTTTGATGTAATCCAACCAAAATAAGTAAATGAGTAGCTCAATCATTCTTGTGTGTAAATAGTAATCAACATCAGAGAATAAATAAGTAATGAGCATACAACATTAAAACAAAATGAATAACCAAAATAAATGAAATATAACTAGAACTAAATGGTATCAACTGCCTACAAAAGATAATAGCACTGACGACTATCGTTGACGATGTCTCTGTGGCAGAATCGTATCACTACTAGGAGTATAATGTGTAGATGGTGGTGGTGGATGGTCTCGTAGATGATGCTCTTGATGCTGCTCCTCCTCCTCAACCTGCTCGGCGGGTTGTTGCGAGTAACCTAAGGGTGTAACAGTAGGTACATCGGCTGAAGCCTGCGTCAAGAGCGAGTAACCAAAGTACATTCCATACGGGGTGTCATATGGAATGACAGGGTACCATATATGGGAGGGATTGGTGCCTGCCACCGATGCATCTGAGTTCACATAGCTTCTTGATATGAATACTACGATACTATGTGAATGTATATGTAGAGGGCCCGACCACTGGTATAGAGGAAGGACCAGCATCCATAGTTGGCCCAACTGGCTGCACTGATGAAGAAGTACTTGGAATGTCGGTGTCCCTGTACCTACTATCAGAGATATGCATATTACGCCGTAGCTCCCTACACAACTCCTCATACTGATTATTAGAATGCTGAAATTCTATATCCACATCCTTCCCAAAATAGCGTTGGAATACATCCTCAGTGTTCAGGATGTGCTCACGCTGCATTGAAAGCATAATTAGTTAGGATCAAATCATTATATAAAATAATAATTTTTATATAAGAAACAGGCTTACCATTAACCGCTCTCCAAGCACTCGAGGGTAATAAGTGTCCGGAGGAATTGTTGGTACTTTTAACATATAGAATGAAGCCCAAGATCGATACCACCTCATGTATCGATTGATCGCTAGCTCCCCATGTTGCTAGTATGAATCTACCACCACAACTGAATCATGTCAGCTCTTCCACTGAGCAATATAAGTCTGGTGATAATCAACCCAATCAACATCTATTTTTTCTCGACCATCCACTTGTTGGAAGGAGAGATCTACTGGTGCAATATCAATTATAGGTAGAAGGCCGAACTATTTGAGCACACGATCAGGCAGGTACCACTCAATACATTTCCAATAAATCATCGGTACTTTGGCGAGCCATATCTAATCACCCTGTAAGCATATATCCGCAACACGTACACAGATCTGCTGTCCATATGGCTCCCATATCACCTATAGATTTTAGATCAAAAGAATTAAGTGTGTTGTGAAGTATCTAACAATAAAATTATTAAAATATTATATCAAATGAGCATTCCTGACTCTGCAAACAGTCCGTCTAAGTTATCTTTGTAAATTATGATGTGGGATGGTGTCATCTCTCAGATGAACCCTTTATTTCACCGACATTCCACGCTTAGTCAATCTATGTATGTAGGGTATGGTATATGTAATGTGGGTCATGCCCATACCTGTAGTAAGTGTAGGCATCCATCCATATTCACACGCTTTGACTTTGTCGCCTCATATAACTCCCTATATAAATAAACAAACATAGCCGAACCCAACAAGAACTCCTTAAATATATCAACATCTTCTAGCAATGACAGATACTGCAAGTGCATTTCATAGCTCAATGTGTCTGGCATGAGAAAACAACCAATTGTAAAAATTATGTATGCTCTGACCTGCATAGTAAACTGAACATCAGGCAGATCTATATATGAATTCCTGTAATATGTCCACTGCAGCCATCGTAGGGGCAAACAAGTCTGTGTGTGAGCCCGTCCCATGCAGAATTCTAATGTGATATGCTGCTGGATCAGATCATGAAAGACAAGATGTGGCTCTAGGTGTGCTTCTATCAACTCATCATAGCAATCTGTCTATGAAGCCCACAGTTTCCCTCCTTCGATAATAATCTTGCTAGTAAAAGGTGGGCCGTCTATTTGAACACCCAGAATCATATCAACATCCTACAGTGTAATCGTCATCTCTCCAATGGGCAAGCGGAACATATTTGTCTGAGGTGACCAATGTTCTACAAAAGCTGTGAGCAAGTTGTGATCCAGTCGAATGTACTGCATCTGTGAGACATAATCTAGTCGAGCTGCTCACAAATCACTCATAAACCTCAGATAATTTACTGTCCATTCTCTGAACATTAAAAAATGAGAGGCAGCTTCGAGCACTATAGCCTGCATAACATTGAAGAAGTAACCTCAATCTCATTAGTATGCAACATTAAATGAATAATCTAAATGCAAAGCTCGTAAAGAAATAACTTTACTAATTCAAGATGCACTGCTTTGTGTCTACCACGTAATGTCACTATACTAAGGTGAACTTTAGCCAGTGGAGGGCTGTAGTCCACAACAGTCTCCTTTGTGCACCGTCGCCTCCTACGTGCAGGGCATATTGGTTCTTCAGCAGACATTCTTTCTGTAAATAATTAATAATGTCATCACATTAGCGCAACAAAGTATAACAAAACAAAATTACATGCGACATCACATTACTGAATCTTCAAAAGAATTTTTTATCCATTTTATAGCTTTCCCAAAGAGCTGTTTATTCATTCATGCCACATGCAACATGAGCTTCACTATCACATACTACAGTAAAGAAATCTCGCCAACAATAAACCTATTAACACTTAGGGGCTGTTTGGTTGCTTGTATTTAGAGTGTAAAGTAAACTGATTGTAGTGTAAAAGGAATGCATTGTATTTGGATTACTTTAACTTGTTTGGTTGAAAACTTTACAAATACATGAATTTCATTTCTCTTGTTTGGCAAAATAAATGTAATGTAAAATATTTTTGAGATTATCGGTGGCAGTGGCGTCTGACGACCGGCGGCAATGGCGACGAACGGTGGCGGTGGCTGGGGGCCGATCGACAATCGGCGGTGGTCGGCGATAGCGACCGGTGGTGGTCGGCGACGGCGGGAGGTGGTGAACACTTTACACCAGCCAGTGTATTTGGAATTCGCCTAAATCAGGTGAATTCCAAATACACCCAAAACGTCCATTCTAATACATTTCAAATACACTACAAATGCATTGAAATTTGACTTTGCACCATAATAAACACTTAAAAAATTAAATTCCCTACATTTGATTTACTTTACACTCTAAATGCAGGCAACCAAACAGCCCTTTAATCATTTAATAATGTATGCATAGGTCATCATTCAATGGATTCACTACATCAGCTTAGAGACTACAATAGAATAGTTCAAGCTAATACTACAACAGCTTAGATACAACCCATGATACAGTAAGACAAATAACACAAGTAAACTAAAATGTAGTAGTACATTAGACACCAAACAACATAATAAGTTCAGTACATCATCCCAACACAAGTAAACTAAATAAGACGACACTGAACTAGCTTAAATTCTGTGGTGTTGAGTCTGATGATATGTTGTTGTTTTGTGGCCCATCAAATATCAACTTCTCATCTCATTCTCTGACTGTTTGAGCACAACACATATACTCATTGTTAGATAATAAGTGCTATTCAATATGATTTGTTCTTACTGAATATTTTCTAATTATATCTCCAGCCCTGATAGATGGTTCTGTGACAAATAAAGTAGCTCGCTTTGCATCACTATCATTATCATCAGCAATACTGCTGCTTGTTGCAGTAGGCATAGTTTTATACCCTTCATTTTCAGAAGATAGTGAATTTATGAGATTATCTCGAGGGTCACTCATAAAATCAGAACCTGTCCTAACAAAGTAGGCATGTTATGATGGTGCAGATCCATATGCTTCCACTTGAGTGGTTACTTGAGATGCTGATGTGATGTATTCAGTAATAATTGAAGCTCTCTGATACTCCTCAGTATTGTCTACCCCTCTTTCTTCTTTTATCACAACCCCACTTCAACATAAACTACAATAGGTTGAGTGCATGCTGCACTAATTATAGACTTATATACTTCATCATCAGTAATGTGAGATGCAATAAATTCAGCACCAATAGGAAATCAGCTTGTTAGACTAACACATAACTTTATTGGATTTATCTTTAATGACCTCATAATGCACCTTTGTAAGTCCATGCAGTTAATCTGCCTTGGGATTTATATTGGACGATTTTTCCCACCAATATAAATAGAAATAAAATCATCACTTAAAATCAATTCACCATCATAATATAGAACTATGCGAATAGTATCTGAACTTATTTTTAACTCAGAATACCACAATACAGACAATCCCTTATCTCACGTGGACAAAGAATAAATTCAATTTATTTTAAAATAAAGTAAATGGATCCACAATTAAACTAACTATTTACACCTAATCACTTACCAATCACAAATAATATTAACTTAAAAAATTAAGGTGGCAAAAAATACCTAAAAAAACAAATGGATCCACTCTAAACTTTAGAAAAATGTTTAAACACATGTCCACTTTAAAAGATATATTTTTACCTAAAAATCTCAAACGTAAAATCTAACTTTATAGATCTAGCATCTAAACCTACTAATCACATATTTAAACTAATAATTTATACTTAAACATTCAACAATCCCAAATAACAGTCATTTAAAATTTTAAGATTAAGGAAAATACCTCAGAAAACAAATGGAACAACTCTAAACCCCAGAAAATAATTTTAACAAACATCACACACGATCTAAAACACACATCCATGCTTAAAGATTTATTTTTTTCGAAAAATACAAATGTAGCATACAACCTTATAGATCTAGCATATAAATTCACTAATCATACATATAAACTAATAAAACATATCTAATCACTTAACAATCACAATTAAAATGAACTTCAAACTTTATGGTTGCAAAAAATACCTCAAAAAATTGAGATCAACTCTAAAACCTAGATCGGATAGCAGCAAAGTCGATGGCGGCGTCGTTCGGCGAACGTTTCGGGAGCAGTGGAAATCTCGGGAGCATGGGGTCGGGAGGTAGGATCGGGAGAACATTTCTCCTGATCGGGGGGTGGCCGTGATTTAAGAGGCAGAGCTAGTCGCCTGTTGAACGTGCAACTGTACCTATTTTAAATTTTTTTGGTGCCTAATTACGTAATTAATGTTTTAATTAAGCCTAGTTTAAAATTTTTGCCTTCTTTTATTCTTCCTCTCTTAATTCTTTGCTAATTGATGTGAGATCACAGGAAACTCATGATTCAATACAGAGAAAAACCTGTACTGAATCAGCAGAGAGAATAACGATAGTTACAAAAATGCTTATTTGATCAAATTGTTTATAAATATTTTATGAATTACTCAGTCGATCAATAGGATTTAGAAATTATTAATTATTAAATTATAAATTAAATAATAATTAATGTAAACTTTATTTCTTAATTAATTATATTATTTATTTGATTATGTTATTTCAGCAATTTTATGTTTATGAAGTTATATAGAAGGTATGCATGCTTAATGATCCAAGTCATGCCAAAAATATAATATATTTTTGAAAAATTAATAGATGATAAACCCAATAATCGAATGAAAACTTTATACATGCATACGTTTGATTAAGCATGTGAATTTTTATAAGAAAGTTGGCGAATATTTAGAGTCTGTTTGGGAGGTTATACTTTTGAAAGTTCGATCAGAAATCATGAGATACTAATATTTTTTTTAAAAAAATTCAAAAAGTAGCTTTCTAACAGATACCACACTCAAACAGCTTTCATTCTAAAAATAGTTTTTTTCATTACAAAACTTTCTGAAAAGCAGTCAAAAAATTGATAGTAAAATGAAACTATTTTGCTTTCTGAAAAAACAAAACATCCAGAAATCTATCTCAAATACACCCTTATAAGCATACTTTAGGTCATGTTCAATATAAATTTATGCAGAAGTTTTTATATGATATTTTATAAAATAAGATTTTAAAATTAATTGTGACCTATTTTAGTAGTGAAATATACACCTAAATTTTACTTATTTTAATTTTATTTTTATATTTTAAATTCTTTAATGGATACCATGTTCTTGTTCTTGATAAAAATGATGTGATGGGAATTCATTTTGATTTGTCTTTTAACTCAGTCCCATCAGTAGGCCTTAGTTTTAATTTTGGAACTTGCTTTATATTGCTTTGTAACTCCTTTTTAGTCTTTTCCTTGATATTTTACACATTGTAATCACTTTTATTCAATTAAAATTTTAGGCTAAGCCCTCAACTTGTCCAAGAAGGGAAAAAAAAAAAAACCTAAGTTATGGCATCTATTATTACTTAAATAACTTAAAATGTTAATTTTATCTTTTATTATACTATATTTTCTTATGATTTGTGATGTTCTTATTAATTTATTTTTACAAAAGAATAAATCTTTTTACTTCAAGCCAACCTCTATAATTATGTCATGATTATTTTTTTGAGTTTACAATATTTAATAGATTTCAATTTATCTCATATTTTATAAGTCTTTAAAAAAAGTTCTATTAAATAATATATATATATATATATATATATATATATATATATATATATATATATATATATATATATATATATATATATATATATATATATATATATATATAATCTATTTAAAAAATACTAATACAGATGCCGTGCATGACTCAGTTCCCACTCTCTGCAGTCTAAAATAATTTAGTACAGACCCTAAAACGAAAAAGTTATGCTCTAAATTCATAAGGAATCACCTGAAAAGAAGACAGCAGAAAAAAACGACACCTAATCCGACCTCAAGCAGTTCATTACAAACCTACTAATATTTTTGTATTTTCTTCCGTTGGTATTTAATGAATGCATTTTAAAAAAAAATTATCACATAAGTACAGAATAATTTTAAATATATAATTGTTTATTTTATATGCTGAGATGATATTAATTTTAAAATTAATAAAATACTAGTCATATTTTAAAATTATTTAACTAAAGGAAAAAAAAATATACATCAAATAGATTAGTTAGCTATGGAGATTAAACTGAACAAATTAGAGGACTACAGGCACCATACAAAACCAAAATAAGTTTGCAATAAGGGTAAGAAACAACAATAAAATTTGGCTGAGGGCCAAGATATTGGTTTAGTCAGGAATCCAAGAAGACACAATCACTATTTCAGCTGAAATTTCAGCCTAAAAAAATGAACTGTGGATCACTCGAAAAAAGAAGCCTGCAGCATCAACAAGATAACAGAAGAGCTAATTTCATGGCATTAATATACTATGATTTCCATCAACTCCAAGAAGGAAACTTGAGTGGTTTAAAGGAAAAAAAGTACACACAAGTAAAAAGGCCAGCCAACAGAACATCAAATAAGCCAGAAGAAGGACTAAGCAAATAATAAGTAGTATCTATTTATTATTCAGCCAACATGCATGTAAAAGCCGGTTAGCAAGAACAGCAAGAAAATAGAGGAAGCACATAATAAATTGTTACGTGCTAGAAAACTAGCTGAGAGTAAAGTTTTCGCTTCAATGGGAAAATTCAAAGACAATACAAAGTGATTTAAAGAAACAATAAACTCCAAAATTTTACTAAAACCCTCAAAAGAGGGAAAAATCAATGCCTAGCCTAGTAAAATGCTTCAATTATGATCCGTTTTAGAGTACAAGATCTTCCCGGATTCTGACTGTATATGAGAAAGTGGACAACAGGCTTCGTAATCGCATAACGTTGACGACGACAATGTTGACGAATTTATGTTGGATGCAGATGTTTGCATAATGTTAACGATGATGTCGGCGAGAAGTGACGATACGACCGCATGGTCGACGATGTAGAGATCACGGTGGCGGACGGCGCTCACAATGGTTGACAACCGTCGAGTGGTAACGCTGGCTTGGAGGATCTTTAGTTTCTCTCCGCTTCTTCCTTGGCCTCCTTCTCCTTCACTCGCCTCCCTTCATGAGGAATGAGGGACTATTTATAATTGGAGCGAGTTTCAGAATACATGCAAACCAACCACTCCTCTCCATCGTGACGGCCATGATGATTCCTCGATCATATGATGTATTTTGTGTATTTGAATGCTCAAATGAAGTCGAATGTAAGATCTTTGGCTTGTTGGGCCTCATCAAACTATAAACATTCCATATTTGAGAGCTTTTAGGAATTTTGTCTCAAAGTTTCCAATGATATTTTAAGTGCTTGATCTCAGGTTCAATTTCGATTAATTGTTTTTTGCATCAAGATTCGTGCTTAGAGGAATTTTCAGGACATATCAGTTGCCCCTATTTTGGATGATATTATCTCAATTATCCAAAATATATATCAAATCTTGAAAATAACAAATTCAAAGAAATTTGAAATTAAGCTTGCATTTTGAGAGAAACAGTCTTCATAGAACAATATTATGACTAAGGCGTCGCAAATGCGTGTAGGTATCTTGGTGCGAATTTTGAGGTTCTGGAACCATCCGGTCGTGAGCTTCATGAGCGCCGCATGGCGGCGCCGGCCAGCGTCTGGCAGCGTCTGCGCCAGCGCCAGGCGCTGTGGCGCCCATGTCCGGGGTCGGCAGTGGGCCTCGGCGTCGTGGAACGGGCCTTGAGCTAATCTGCTGAGCCTTGATCGCCTCGAGCGGACGGTCCGACGAGGCAGTTGACTCCGGCGATTTTGACCTATCCGGTTGTTTTATGAGTGTTACCGATGGCGTTAACACGTGTGGAAGAGGTTGAATTGAATCCGAGGATTTTGACCTATCCGAAGTTTGTTTGTCGAAGTCTTTGCTCGATGGCGTTAACTATGGAAGAGGTTGAATGGAATCCGAGGATTTTGACTATCCGAGGTTGTTTGCGAGTCTTTGCTCGATGGCGTTAACACTGTGGAAGAGGTTGAATCGAATCCGAGGATTTTTTATCCGAGGTTGTTTGTCTTTGCTCGATGACGCGTTAACACGTATGGAAGAGGTTGAATGGAATCCGAGGATTTTGACCTATCCAGGTTGTTTGTCGAGTCTTTGTTCGATGGCGTTAACGTGTGGAAGAGGTTGAATCAATCCGAGAATTTTGACCTATCCTAGATTGTTTGTCAGAGTCTTTGCTCGATGATGTTAACTGTATGGAAGAGGTTGAATTGAATCCGCTGAGAATTTTGACCCATCCGAGGTTGTTTGTCAGAGTGTTACCCGATGACGTTAACCTGTGTGGAAGAGGTTGAATTGAATCCGCTGAGGATTTCTGACCTATCCAAGGTTGTTTGTCAGAGTCTTTGCTCGTTGACATTAACCTGTGTGGAAGGGGTTGAATTGAATCTGCTGAGGATTTTTGACCTATCCGAGGTTGTTTGTCAGGGTGTTACCCGATGATGTTAACCTGTATGGAAGAGGCCGTGAGAAGTTCACGAAGGACCTTTTGACCTATCCTAGGTTGTTTGTCAGAGTCTTTGCTCGATGGCGTTAACATGGAAGAGGTAGGAAGTCCAAGGACCTTTTGACCCATCCTAGGTTGTTTGTTAGAGTCTTTGCTCGATGGCGTTAACGTATGGAAGAGGTCTGAATCGGCGAGGATTTTGACCTATCCGAGGTTGTTTATCGGTGTTACAGATGGCGTTAACGTATGGAAGAGGTCGTGAGAAGTCCACCAAGGACCTTTTGACCTATCCTAGGTTGTTTGTCAGAGTCTTTGCTCGATGGCGTTAACCTGTATGGAAGAGGTCGTAGGAAGTCCACCAAGGACCTTCTGACCCATCCTAGGTTGTTTGTCAAAGTCTTTACTCGATGACATTAACCTGTATGGAAGAGGTCGAATTAAATCCGCTGAGGATTTTTGACCCATCCGAGGTTGTTTATCAGAGTGTTACTCGTTGACGTTAACCTGTGTGGAAGAGGTTGAATTGAATCCGCTGAGGATTTTGACCCATCCGAGATTGTTTGAGTGTGTTAGATGGCGTTAACTATGGGAAGAGGTCGTGGAAGTCCACGACCTTTCGACCTATCATAGGTTGTTGTCGAGTCTTTGCTCGATGGCGTTGTGGAAGAGGTCATGAAGTCGGACCTTTTGACCCATCCTAGGTTGTTTGTCGAGTCTTTGCTCGATGAAGTTAACGTATGGAAGAGGAATTGAAATTGACTATCATAGGTGTTACTCGATGATGTTGTATGGAAGAGGTGGGAAGTCCACTGGACCTTTTGATCTAGGTTGTTTGTCAGTCTTTGCTCGATGGCGTTAACTGTATGGAAGAGGTCGTAGGAAGTCCAGGACCTTTTGACTTATCCTAGGTTGTTTGTCGAGTCTTTGCTCGATGGCGTTAACCTATGGAAGAGGTCGATTAAAACATCCGTTTGTGGTTGTAAAGTTGCTCCTTAACTTTGGCCTTTTCATTTAATGCTTGACTTGCTTCTGATAATCAATTAGATATCCGAATATCGATTTGGATAATCTTTTGAGATTAAGATTTGCCCCGGTTTGACAAAATCAAGGCGAAGTTTGATGAATCTTCATTCTTCGCATGCCTTAAAAGCTTGAAATCGCATCTCGATGGTGGTTTGATCTTGTTGGAAAACTTGGTGCCATACAAGATGAAATAATGGGAATCAACATCCACGAGCACGTCAAGCTGATGCGTCTAGAAAACCTTCGCGGTAGAGTAAAGTTTTAGCGCTTAGTTGGGAAATTGCACATACATGGTATTTAAGAGTGAACAATAAAACTCAGAATTTTACTGGAAAACCTCGAAAAGAGGGAAAAAACCGCTTAGTAAAAGCACTATGTATCATTTGAGTACAAGATCTTCCGTCTGGGATTACAATTATATATGAGAAAGGGACAATGATTCTTGTGCATGATTGGCAGCGATGTTGACGGCGATGTTGACGGCGATGTTGGCGACAATGTTGACGATGTTGGCGATGATGTGATAATGAGTGGTCGGTGATGATGGCCGGAGCGATGGTCGATGTGGATCGGCGGTGGCCGGTGATGGCGGCGGGTGTGGTTGACAACCGTCAGTGGTAACGCGTCTTGGAGGATCTTTAGAGCTCTCTCCTCTCTCTTCCTTGGCCTCCTTCTCCTTCACTTAGCCTCCCTTCATATGAGGAATGTGGGGCTATTTATAGATTGAAGTGGCGTCTCTGTAAATACATGCAAAATCTGAACCACTCCTCTCCATCGGACGGTTCATGATGATTCCCTTGATTATATGATGTATTTTGTGTATTTGAATGCTCAAATGAAGTCGGAATTGTAAGATCTTTGGCTTGTTGGAACTCGTCGAGACGCTCGATTTGACTATAAACATTCCATATTTGAGAGCTTTTAGGAATTTAACGATGTCTCAAAGTTTCCAATGATATTTTAAGTCTTGATGTCGAGGTTTGATTTCGATTACTTTGTTTTCGATCAAGATTCGTCTTGGAGGGAAGGGACATCAAAAATAATCTCTAAATCATACTTCAAGAGTCAAGAAAAAAATAAATATTAGGATTTAGTGTTTAAGCATCAGTCTTTCTTATCTTATTTCTTATCCATATGGTAAGGATTCTAAACAAGCCACAATGTGACGGCATTCACAAATAGTGAGAGAGAGAGAGAGAGAGAGAGAGACGAAAATTAGTTTCATGTTATTTGTGAATTAAGTATTAGATATTAATATTAATTAACTGCTTTATTTATAATTATTTTGCGCTTTGTTTACAGCTTTTATTGTACTACCTGTATGCTACTTCCTTTGTAGCCTTGGGTGCTTCTTTGCTTTTCCTTTTATAAGTTGTAACAGGTATCCAAGTGAACCAGGAACCCGTTGGAAACCCCGTGATCAAGGGAGGCTTGGCCGGGTTTAATTAGGAAGGGCAGCGAACTTGAAAGGGAGAGATTATTACGTGGAGAGTCCAGAGGTAGAATTATATTTGGATATTTATTGTGTATTAGTATACACTGTATGTGCATATTAATTTTTTTTCTTTTAAAATATAGGAGATATTTTAAACACTTTTAACTTCTGTATATAGTATATATACATAAATATTTTAAACATAATTAAAAAAAATAAAAAATAGCTAATTTTTTAATTATATTTAAAATATTTATGTACATATAATTAGGGGTGTATATTATTTAGTTTTAACCAAAAAAATCAAATCGAACCAAAATTTTTGAGTAATTGGGTTCGGTTTTGAACTTAGTAATTTGGATTTTGAATTTAATTAATGAAAACTTTGATTTTAAATTTTTGGATTTATTTGTTAAATAAAATTTTGGATGGAACCAAATAAATCAAAGTAATTATCTGTAATATGATATTATTAATTTATGTATAATAGAACTTCTATTATCTGACTTATTTTTTCTAATTTTGAATCTTAGTAGATCTTTTGGAGGGAATATTATCTAATTTTCTAAAATATTTTGGCATAATATGGTAATATGGTTAGTATTTAAGTTACATCATTCAAAATAAAAATTACTTTTAAATATTTTTTAGCATGAAGTAGTTAATTATATTTTGATTATATTTATATTATTTTACTTATAGCTTGTTCATTATACAATAAAAATTATGTAAATAATTTTTAAATATAATCAATTTTAGTTTATCCAAAATTAAATTAAAATAATCGAACCAAATTATTATTCGATTTGAAATCATTTATTTCCAAGCGACGGAAGGAATTGCGGCTTGGAATCTACGACAACCTGTTAAGTAAGGAGATTCCATTTAGGTTTGCGATTGGAGGCTGATCATTCACCTAGGTTCCATTCTCTTCTCTGCTGATTTTATATTATAAAATCAGGTTATATCATTCTATTGCTTATATTTGCATAACATTTGAGCTTCTTGTTCAGAGATTGATATTGTCTCAAGCTGATTTTTGTGCTTGTAATCTGTGGCAGTTAATAAAGGCAGTAATCCCCGCTTTCTCCACGTGGATGTAGGCCTATGTGCCGAACCATGTAAATCTTCTCTTTTTTTTTTTTTTTGATAATGAGGTGTGCTCACCTCCACTTTATGGCGTGTAACTTGGTAACTAATCCGGGCCCGACGACCAGTCCATTTCTTTCCTTTCATTAAGGTAGTGCTTTTCAAGGGAATCGAGCGTGACCAGAATCAGCATTCACTCACCAACTGGTGAGATGGGTAATCTTGTCTCTATTGATTTTCCTATTGAATTCTGTTGCACTATCAATTTTCATGAGGATATATATATATATATATATATATATATATATATATATATATATATATATATATATATATATATATATATATATATATATATATATATATATATATATAATATATAATATAAAATTTATAATATTTATTATAATCATTAACATTATGATTATAAGATTTAATTAGTATAACTAATATAAATAATAAAATTTAAAGCTTAAAAACTTAATTATTATTTAAAAAATTTGTTTTATAAATGACTAAATGAATTTCATTTAAAATAAATTAATAATTATAAAAATTCTAGATTAAAATTAAGCTAAATAATAAATTTGTCATGATATATATTTATTTTTCTTGAGAGTGGTAAAATTTGACATATTTATTTTGATTAAAATTGTTGATTATGTTGGAGGATTTTCAAAAAAATAAGATAAAATTAAAATATTTTCATTAAATAATTTTTATAATGTTAATATTATTTTAAAATATTAGGATGATTTTAAAAAATGATATTAAATTTTTTGAAATAGTTATATATATTAATCTAAATATCATATTTAAAAATCATGATTTTTTACATATTTTAAGAAGATAATATTTAAGAAAAGATTGTAGAAAAAAACTCTAATTACTAAACTGAAATTATAATCACATATAAAAATATAACAACTAAAAATGAAGTATAATACAACATACTGAAATATGCAAAAAAAAAAAAAAAAAAAAAAAAAAGAAAAGTACAATACATATCATATAGCTAAAATCCAACTATTATACATGCCTTCGTGTATGGCTCCACCATATCGAGTGTAATTGATGGAAGTGAGTGTTCTTTCTTTTAGTAAAATTGAGAGAATTAAGTATCCATGGATATTTAAATTAATATCGAAAGATGTATTTTGAAGTTTTGGTGGAATATAATGAAGGACATAGTATAATGTGATAGAGTGATAACTTAAACTAGTCCAATTTAGATTAACTTAGGCTGATTTAAAATGTAGCAATAAGGAATGAGATTTAAGTAAGGTAAATGACTAAAAATACTTGTGGACGTTTAGGTTAGGATATGTATTTATGATATGGAGTAGTTGATTGTGAATTATAGAGTTCAAGTATTATTTTGGTGTAAGGATTAGGACTAGGTTGTAATCAATGAAGTAAAGATATTATTGAGTGGAAGGAAGGCGCAGGCTTATGAAGGAGAGTAGAAAGCTTAGTGTATGATTTAAGATGATGTTAAGAGATATGAGAAAATTAAAATAAATTACCTTGGGTATTTGAGGTGAGAAAAGAAAGATATGTTGGATAATTAGTGCTCTTACCAAAGATTGCTAAGGTTTGACCATCAAGCTCTCAAACCACAAAAATAACTCAAATACTTTGTAATTGCCAAAAGATCTCCTTCCATTCAGAGCTATTTATAGCCATTACAAATATCTTTTAAAAGAAAAGAATTCAAAATATAGATGGAAAGATAGGTGGCCACATTAATGTGAAGCATTAAGGGGCTATTTATAGCCATTGCAAACATCTTTTAAAAGAAAAGAATTCAAAACATAGATGAAAAGATAGGTGGCCACATTAATGTGAAGCATTAAGTTACTTTATTATTTTATGCCATCTACTCATATTACATGCTATTAGTTTATGTGGATTCAACCATCTCATATGTCATGCTTTGAATTTTTAAATTCAAAATTTCAAATCTAGAGTTTCTAGGAAAAAATTAAAAATTGCATAATTAAGAAAGATGAAATCATAAAATGAGTCTTAGTAGGCTAATGGCCTAAACTTTTTTATTTCTTGAATTTTCTTGAGTTTTAGCTAGAGATTTTATAAATTAACCTTAGGTTATAATTTCTTGATCCACATGATGTTTTATATTAACTCCTCTGGGCTCAATTGAACATTGCTCCATAGAGATGAAAACTAAGAAGTCTTCTACTAATTGTTAGGTTAGAATCTCCAAATTAGTACGGGTCAATCATGTATCTTCAATTGGTGGCTTATTCTTCCAACGAACTAGAAAATAATGTTTAGAAGTTGGAATAATGGGTGCTTCCTTGGTGATAATATAGTCAACTTCAAAGAAAGAGAGTTTCTATAAGTACGGTGCTATATTTCTTGCTAAAGAGTTAGACTAAACAAGTAAAAGTTTGCTAATTTGTTCATATGATAGAATATCTTCAATATTAATAACTAGATAAATGAGCATATCAGCAGGCAAATCAAGGTGATAAGTATTAGTTTTAATTTTCTAATTTTAAAAGGACCACAAGCTCGTGCATATAATTTCTTATATTTAATGGTTTGATAACGCTCAGGTCAAATACGAATCAATACATAATCACCCTATGGTGTTTTAGATTAGAATCATTGTGATACCACTTAGATCTTAAGGGGTACTTATTGAAATAATCGGGTATTACATTAAGGTATGATGTAATATCTCGAAAGATGGAAGCATCACCTTATAATGGGCCTAATCACTTAATAAGGACTCCTAAGGTAGATGTGTCTTCGTTTATACTAGAGATCTTTCCCCTACTTTATATGAAAAAGTAAAGTAAGGTTTATTTTATGTCGGGTTCTTTAATTCTCTATAGAAGCAAGCTTCCATAGTTAATTACATTCTAGGAAAATGAGAATTTCATAAAAACACTCTCAATTAAAGTAGTCAATCATATCTCCAAGGATTTCAAGGCTAGACTATCAAATGATTTGACAATTTTGAAAAATCAAGTAAGAAAGTTCAAGTAGAAAGACTTATTTTTGGATTCTAAAGAAAGATAAGTAAGAAGCACTCATGATACTAGGAAGCCTAGTAAGCACTCTAATCTACCCTATAGTGAGGCTTTATATATTTGAAAGAAATAGTTTATTTTTATTTGAGTTTTTATTAGAATGCTAGGGCTTATAGTCCATCAACACAAGATTGTGAAAATGACAAGCTAGAGCTCAACCTAAATCTAAATGAAAAGGAGACATGATAGTTCACATCCACAAGAGAGAGTAAACTCATCCGACTCTTCTGGACTTACAACCACCTGGAGTGACCGTCAGCTAACACCTCATACGATTCAAAATCATGTAGGTAGGTCTTATGTAATTACAAAATAGCTAAGTTATTATTTAATTAGAAAGAGACTAGAGTCCTAAACTCACTCCCTAATAGACTAGATCATGACTAGCATGAATATATGTCTTAGACTAAATGCAAAATCTTACAAATTTTATAATATTTTGACACATTGATTTGTACAAAGGCTTAGAACAATTATGCCTAAATGCATGATGAAATTAGATTATTAGCTAAATCAATGGGAGGAGATGTTCTCCACTACAAAGGATGCCCTTATAAGTCAAGGATTCCCTTATTGTGCAAGAGTGGAGACCCTCCCTATTCAAGATCGAAATAATATGTTATGCATGGTATTAGAATATACATCATTCAACTAAGGGGTTGCTAAATATTTTAATTTGTCTTGATTAAAACCTAGGCTTTAAAATGGGGTTATGAGTTATTTTTTTCTTTTTTATAAATTAGTTATGAGATATTAATTAAGATAGAAAAATTAATTTTTATCCTAAAGAGACTACAACATCCAGGTCACACATTCAAACATCAAGTTTAAGAAAGCTATGAAGAATCGAACATTTATAGATTATCATGAAAGAATAAGAGGTCTGTCAATTATTGTACACCACGAAAGATAGAAAGATAAAATTGGGTGAGCTCTACTCTTATATAACCCGTAATACAATAATTAAAGAAAATGCTAGGGAGGGTCTTCTTTCTTCATTCTTTTCTTTAGCTTGAATTACTCCAAGGCTTCACAAGGCATCCCAAGACTTTGCCTTCTAGCACTGCTCATTCTAAACCCCATAGCACTAATCCTAATTCCTATTGTAAAATTACATATTTATAAAAAGTAAATCTAAATACACTTGCAAAACAGATGTTAGCGAAGCATATATATAAAATAAGTATTTATATTTTATAAATTTGGATTTAGCACCCTATACATGGGTAACCAAGCCCACATATCTTAATGTAGATTATGCAAATGTGCATGAGAAACTTGCAAGTAGAAGCATTCATGTTTATTATTACAGTGACCCCTTTAACATAATCTCCTGTAGAAAATAACATTAGGCTAATAACAGCCTAACATCCAATCTACGCATCATAATCTTAACATCTAGTCTGAAATATTATATCATAAAATAAAACACAATATCACATCATACATTGTCTTAACTTAGAGTTAGAAGTGGTGACTTATCATTCTAGTGTGTGTGCTTAGACTTAATATGATATGTATTAATTAGGCTTTAGAATTGTAATTATCTATGTTTCGAATTGTTCAATTTAACCATGAAAGGTGGTTTCACTTTAAGTTATTAAAAGGATTAATAAGTTTTAATTTATATTTTTTTGTTTCATTTGATATTCACTTAGCATATAAGCATTGTAAAGAGAAAAAAGTGGCTCACCCCTCGTCATCTATGTCCTAAGTTCTTTTCTAAAGGCATATTATTAAGACTTGGTTTCTTTTGGTGAATGTTTTATTAGTCCTAAATTTAGGTTAATCTTAAAGAATCTTATTTAAACATGAAAGATATCTTAAGATTAATGAGATTGAATTATTTTCACACGGGTAATCTTATTTAAACATGAAATATATTTGTTTGCTATTTTTGAGATCTCTTAATATATATATATATATATATATATATATATATATATATATATATATATTGATCTCAATGCTTCTTTCATAAATAATAGTTATATCATTTGGTTCCTTCTGTTTGATCGTTATTTGACAAGCATCTAATATTTTCAGATTAATTATTCTTAATCTATTCTTAACAAAACAGTTTCATCGTAACGATTTTGTAAGACGTGAAATATTGGCTTAAAGCCATTTAAACAAGCTCTCTAAGTGCAAAACAAATGTCTAATAAAGAAGCCTTAAGCAATATAGATTTAGTGCAATCAAGATCAACAAGATCAGAAAAAAGGACTTTTCAAGCATCACGAAGTGAGAAACATTCTTATTGTTCTATTAGAGAATACATGCACCGTAAGTACTGAGTGCCTTATCAACGAGAAAATATTGTCCGAGTCCGAGCTTTACGTCGGACAATCAACGACGACGCGTGTCCCGGATTTTTTGCCCGATTGCGTTAACGAAGCGGAGATAACCGGGACTCTCGCGGCAGGCGAAACGCCGATGGCGTGTAACGGACGGCGCATACTGGCAGTATTGACATTTCCCGTCCCGGCCGCCCGTTGAATCGCGGGAGGAATTTTAAAGAAATATATAGCAGATTTAGGGTTCAGGGTTAGTTTTTTTCAAGCGAAACGAGCTGAGAGGAGATACGGAAAATTGATCTCTTTACAAAGAACCATGGATGGAGAAGCGTTGAGGAAATAACAACCATTTTAGAGGATGTATTAAATACAAATTCATCGGTAATGCTTCGTGTATTTTTTTACGGTTTATTAGTGATATTATTCTTCTATCGAAGAATATGTTCATTACTTCCAATTAGAAGCAATTTGGATGTTTTTTTGTGGAATATTTAATTTTGAGTGTTATTTTTGCAGTACCTGTACCTCTTTGGAGAATGCACCCTTTTGATCTTTTTTTCCATTTATTTCGCCAACTCCTTATGATTATGTCTGGGCATTGCAAAGGAAGCATTTGATGGCGGTTTGTGTCGGGTGGTTTAGTGCATCGTACCTACCTCTTTGGTCTTTTGATCTTTTTTCCAGTTTTTTCTGGCCAACTACTTATGATTATGTCTAGGGCATTGCAAAGGAAGCATTTGATGGCAGTTTGTGTGGTTTCTGGGTGGTTTAGTGCATCCCATACCTCTTTGGAGACCCTTTGATCTTTTTCCATTTATTTCGGCCAACTCCTTATGATTATGTCTAGGCATTGGAAGCATTTGATGGCGGTTTGTGGTTTGGGTGGTTTAGTGCATCACGTGTACCTCTTTGGAGGTCTGACCCGATCTTTTTCCATTTATTTCGGCCAACTCTGATTATGTCTGGGGCATTGCAAAGGAAGCATTTGATGGCGGTTTTGTGGTTTCGGGTGGTTTAGTGCATCGTACCACAGTGTACCTCTTTGGAGATCTGAACCCTTTGATCTTTTTCCAGTTTTTCCGGCCAACTCCTTATGATTATGTCTAGGGCATTACAAGGAAGCATTTGATGGCGGTTGTGGTTTGGGTGGTTTAGTGCATGTACCACAGTGTACCTCTTTGGAGATCTGATTGATCTTTTTTCCATTTATTTGCCAACTCCTTATGATTATGTCTAGCATTGCAAAGGAAGCATTTGATGGCGGTTTGTGTGGTTTAGGGTGGTTTAGTGCATCGTACCATGTACCTCTTTGGAGTGAGACCCTTTTGATCTTTTTTTCCAGTTTTTTCTGGCCAACTCCTTATGATTATGTCTAGGGCATTGCAAAGGAAGCATTTGATGGCAGTTTGTGTGGTTTCTGGGTGGTTTAGTGCATCTGTACCCTGTGTACCTCTTTGGAGAATGACCCTTTGATCTTTTTTCCATTTATTTGGCCAACTCCTTATGATTATGTCTAGGGCATTGCAAAGGAAGCATTTGATGGCGGTTTTGTGTGGTTTCTGGGTGGTTTAGTGCATCTATACCCTGTGTACCTCTTTGGAGGTGGACTTTTGATCTTTTTTTCCATTTATTTCTGGCCAACTCCTTATGATTATGTCTAGGGCATTGCAAAGGAAGCATTTGATGGCAGTTTGTGTGGTTTCTGGGTGGTTTAGTGCATCTGTACCACAGACCTCTTTGGAGACCTTTGATCTTTTTCCGGTTTTTAACTCCATGATTATGTCTGGGCATTGCAAAGGAAGCATTTGATGGCGGTTGTGGTTTCGGGTGGTTTAGTGCATCATACTGTGTACCTCTTTGGGATGAGACCCTTTTGATCTTTTTTTCCATTTATTTCCAGCCAACTCTTATGATTATGTCAGGCATTGAAACATTTGATGGCGTTGTGTGGGTGGGTATTTTCCATCCATATTTTCTAACATATTTTTGTATCTGTTCTGCCAGGTAAATGCAGTCAATGACCCATATTTGGAGAAACTCTACTTTTGTTGATGAAACGGAGGCATATACCTTTATCTTGTGACTATGCACATCAAATTCGGTGTTGAAAGGACCATACTAGTTATTGGCCAAACTCAAAGAAATTGAAATCAAAAGATTTCTATGTGCAAAATTTGGTGGAAGAATGCCGATCTAAAAGGCTTAACAAAATTCCAGTTGATACAAGAAGCGGTTGTCCGACCATGATTAGATTCTCTGATTTGGAGGAATTGGGACGATTAAGAAACATCTGAGAATGTCATAATCATTCTTTGGTAGAACTGTGACTACATCTTCTCGATCACATAGATCGTTAATGATGAGAAGGCGTCGTGTTGAAGACAATGAGAGTGGTAGAACCCGTACATTGACTATCGAGGAAGTTGGCGTAGAGAATGTCGGGTTCACAAAAAGAGATGCCTTCAATTTTATTCAGAAAGAGAAAAGATCGAGGATTGCGAATGGTGATAGTAACGCATTAATGCAACTGTTTAAGGAAAGGCAAGCAGCTGATGGGATGTTTGCATGGGATGTACAAGTTGATGAGTCTGATTGCTTAGTAAGTTTCTTTTTTAGCAATGGCATGTCTAGGATAGAATATGATTGTTTTGGGGATGTGATAATATTTGATACAAGCTATCGACTCAATAAATATAATCTTGTTTGTGCCCCTCTTGTTGGAGTAAATCATCCGGCAAAATGTATTATTTGGGTAGCCTTTTATCGGAAGAGACAATTGAGTCATTCATGGCTATTCAAACATTTCTTAGGTTGATGAATGTGACATCTATGACAATATTCAGATCAAGATCGGTATGGCGAAAGCTCAGCTTTTGCACTCATCATAGGTTGTGCCAATGGCATATTTCAAAGAAAGCTCCTTCCAAAGTTCATTGCTTCAATAGTAATAAGATAGTACAAGGGCTTTTTTTATAAATGCATGAGTAAGTGTGACTCGAGGAAGAGTTCTGAGAGGCTTAGTGCACTGCTAGAAGAAGGCAATTTGCATGATCATGGTTGGTTGTCAGCTTTATAAGATTAGATCAAGTGGTCCCTTGCATTGAGGACTCATTCATGGGCATCTTGTCAGCATAGCGTAGTGAGTCCACGAACAATGTATGGAATATCTAAACCAAATGGTTCACGCAGTTGTTTCTTGGGGTTGGAAAAGCTTATGGAGACATGGCATCGGAATGAAAATGACGAAGACTTCAAGTGTAGCGATCATCGATTGTTCATTGTCAAGACATTGATTCTAAAACAAGGCACTTTGTTACATCTGAAACGTTATGTTTGAAGAGGAATTTTTGCATGGTGTTGAGGCCTATCGATCTAAGCGGATGACCATGGAGTATTTGGTAAGAAACTTAGAGAATAAAAATGCATCCAAAACATGGAGTGTGCATTTCGATAGGACTACCCTAAAGTAACTTGTACATGCAAAAATTTGAAATGATGGGAATTCTTTGCTTGTATTAGAGTTCTTAGTCGAGGATGTTGTGCATTCGGACAAGTATCTTCTCAGTGGTCTACTAGAGCAAGAGGGATATTTATATTGATAGTGCATCTGAAATTAAGATGTGAGCAACGATGGAAATTATTTTTGAACCACATAAGTCGATATGCATATCAAATAACAAGCACGGAAATAAGAGAGGCGGGGACTATATGCTTGGATCCTGGCAAAACTATATGATGATGTCGACACTATAATAAGTGGGAATTCTCCTCCATCTTACAAAGCAATTAAGAATAAGAAGTTAACCACCGACGGATAAGGGAAAAGGCATCTTAAATGATCCGGTCGCAACGTCCAAAGGGTGTTTCCAATTCAAGGCTTAAAGGATATTGGGAGAGATCCAAGAAAGCCAAGAGTAATTTTCCATTTGCATTAGTTTTAGTATTTTAAATATTAATCATACTTTTTTTTTGTTGTAGAAACCAAACTAAAGCGTTCTTGAACGTGTTTCCTCGAAGTTGCACACCTATTATGCCTGTTTTTTTTGAGGTAAGCATATAATATCACACATCGATGGTAAGAAGTACCAACGATACAATGTTCTACATGCAGGAATTTAACTCGAGCTCCATAATCAATCAATCGGCTGAAGGCTACACTAAGCTGATGATGGATATTATTTCAAGAAAACATTTTGATACATGACATTATCCAGTTTTGACTGTATTTAGCTAGGAGATTTTGACACGGTCTTTCTGTACCTCTTTAAGCAATAGTGATTGAGTTAATTCCCCTGAAGAAATTGTAATCATTCGGTACCAATAAATATGTGCTAAATAATAGATAGTTTATTGCCTTTTACGGTTATTATTGTGATACTAGAAATAATGTTCATTACATGCTTGTTTGGGTGGATTGTATTTTGCATCGTACCACAGTACCTCTTTGGAGAATTGATTGTTTTCTTTTTCCAAATTTGTTTTTCCATACGATTATGTTTAGAACATTGCAAAGGAAGCATTTGATGGCAATTTGGGTGGTATCTGGGTGGTTTAGTGCATCTGTACCCTGTGTACCTCTTTAGAGGGTACAGATTATTTTTTGCAGTTTTTTCCAAATTTATGTTGCCAATTTCATATGATTATGTTTAGAACATTGCAAAGGAATCATTTGATGGCGTTTGGTGGTATCGGGTGGTGCATCGTACAGTACCTCTTTGGAGTGATGGTTTTTTTTTTTCCAAATTTATTTTGCCAATTTCATATGATTATGTTTAGAACATTGCAAAGGAAGCATTTGATGGCAGTTTGGTGGATTTCTGGGTGGTTTAGTGCATCACTACCATGTACCTCTTTGGAGTACAGATGTTTTGATTTTCCAAATTTATTTTGCCAATTCCTTATGATTATGTTTAGAACATTGCAAAGGAAGCATTTGATGGCGGTTTGGTGGATTTGGGTGGTTTAGTGCATCACATACTGTACCTCTTTGGAGTACAGATTGTTTTTTCTTTTTTCCATTTTAATTTGCCAAATCCTTATGATTATGTTTAGGCCATCCGGAGGAATCATTTCATTGCAATTTGGGTGGTTAAGGATGTCTTTTGCATCACTGTGTACCTCTTTGGAGATAGATTGTTTTGCTTTTTTCCATTTTAATTTGCCAAATCCTTATGATTATGTTTAGCCATCCCGGAGGAATCATTTCATTGCAATTTGGGTGGTTAAGGATGGGTTTTTTGCATCCCTGTGTACCTCTTTGGAATTGTTTTTATTTTTTCCATTTTAATTTGCCAAATCCTTATGATTATGTTTAGATCCCGGAGGAATCATTTGATGCAATTTGGGTGGTTAAGGATGGTCTTTTGCATCGTACCGTACCTCTTTGGAGAATGAGATGGTTTTCTAGCTTTTTCCATTTTAATTTGCCAAATCCTTATGATTATGTTTAGGCCATCCCAGAGGAATCATTTCATTGCAATTTGGGTGGTTAAGGATGGGTCTTTTCCATCTGTACCCTGTGTACCTCTTTGGAGGGTACAGATGGTTTTCTGCAGTTTTTTCCAAATTTATTTTGCCAATTCCTTATGATTATGTTTAGAACATTGCAAAGGAAGCATTTGATGGATTTGGTGGATTTACGGGTGGTTTAGTATCGTACCTGTACCTCTTTGGAAGTACGATTGTTTTTGCTTTTTCCAAATTTATTTTGCCAATTCCTTATGATTATGTTTAGAACATTGCAAAGGAAGCATTTGATGGCGGTTTGGTGGATTTACGGGTGGTTTAGTGCATCACTGTACCTCTTTGGAGGGCGATTATTTTTTCGATTTTTCCAAATTTATTTTGCCAAATCCTTATGATTATGTTTAGAACATTGCAAAGGAAGCATTTGATGGCAGTTTGGTGGATTTCTGGGTGGTTTAGTGCATCTATACCCTGTGTACCTCTTTGGAGGGTGCAGTTTTTTTTTTTTCCATTTTAATTTGCCAAATCCTTATGATTATGTTTAGGCCATCCCGGAGGAATCATTTGATGGCGGCTTGTGGTTAAGGATGGGTCTTTTCCATCTACCCGTGTACCTCTTTGGAGTACAAATGGTTTTAGATTTTTTCCATTTTAATTTGCCAAATCCTTATGATTATGTTTAGGCCATCCCGGAGAATCATTTCATTTACAATTTGGGTGGTTAAGGATGGGTCTTTTCCACATTAATTCCGCGACTCATAAATATGTTCAAAGTGAGAAAAAAATAAATGTTAAGCATAACTGAGCAACAATCTACCCTAATAAATAGAACTACTAATCAACATTTAGCTCACAATCAGAAATATAAAAAATATATGTACCTGCAAAAAAAACACTACTTAATTAAATCATCACGGATATACATTGCATATCAACTGAATATATTTAACAGTCATTAATCATAAATCAAAGAACAGAGCCATTTATAGGAGTGAAAAACCTTGGCATTCACTCCAAGAAAATTGAATATGCTGAATACAACACTACCTATGCACAATATTCAAGGAAAATATACAATCCAGAACCAAATTTTATGGCAAGGAAATCACCCTTTATTGCATTCTTTATCAATACCTCAAAATCCTATATGAAACAAAATAATATTTTCTCACTTTGGATTTTAAGTCCTAAACAAAATGTGGCGTGAAGTAACTCACTCTAAATAAATTCATCTTCTTTGGCCAATCTGGTCTACCCAATCCAATCGAGGTTTGTTGATTGTCGCTCCATGTATTTGTGCACAAACATTCCGCAATGACACTATTTTCTTGAACTGGTATCCCACTCACTATGTCGACATATTTACTGATCGCATAAAAGCGCCAAAGATCTTCCACAAGTAATTTGATCTAAATAGCGCATAAAATCAATAAGTTGGACCGTGGAAAAAAGAGTTATAACCAAATTTGAGAAAACAGTTTACAATTTCGAAGAATGCTCTTATGAGTGGGTTTGGGCAATGAGTCATAAAATGCCGTGCCTCGCCTTTAATATGCCCAACCGAGTGTCCAAAGGTTGATTTTCTATAACGCAATATGATTAACCCTCGACACACGTCTCATGATATGTCGGATAAACATTTTGCTTTCCATCTTCATGCCAACTGCATAACTCGCAGAAAAGAAGAGAACGATTACACAGCCATATAAACAGTAAGAATGAATCGTAATACCAACATTCCGTGGGAACATACCCAATGCAAGCATGATATGTACAAATATGGGACATACGCGAGCGAAGTTCTTCTCCAAAGTAGCGAAGGCATCAATGTGTGCATCCGAGAGATATTGATCCGCCGAAGTCATCGACCGCCTCGCAACAATTGATATTCCCCGCTAATCAGACGCTCGCAAGTAATAAGTATTTTAAAGTGATCTTAACTAAACGAATAGTTATTTTATGTATGAAGGACAATAAGTCTTGACTTACTTGTCCTCGAACCGAGCACGACGTCAATAAGATCGAGCATCGGCTTAGTAAAAGAGCTCGATGAGAACTCAACAACATGAAGTGCCTCCTCGATGCGCAACGAAATTATTCATGACGATAGTGATGAAAAGCTACATCCACTATGAATAAACAACCCTCGCCTCGAGATGATGCGCACTGACCGATGCTCTCCACAACGAATAATAGCCTCAGGGTCATCGAATTCTATTGGCTCATCTTTGCAAACCTATAACAAACTTTAGTCATGACGAGTCGATTAATCCATGAGTGAAGGATCGATCCATCGAGATGATTCATACCTCGACCGCTTCCACCACCACAACAATAGTCGTCATGGGTTAGCTACCTCTACCGCCGCTTCTAAAACAACCTATAAGAAAATTTATCAAAAACTATTTCAATTATCTCAAATCAAAAGAAAGTAACTTAATACTCTACCGCCGCTTGAGTGGAGGCCACCACATCGCTTATTCTTGCTCGAGACTTCGTAAGTGTGTGTGAAAGGGGAAGTAATAATTTTCCTCTTTCTTATCTCGAGCTTTAACTCCACGCCGATGTCGCCACCTGTGTTTCGAGCATCGCATCATGTAGTGGTTCTCGAGAACTTCTCCTACGGCCAAGTCCACGCTTCTGAAGCATTAAACTCAGTGGAAGCCCCCAGGTTCCACAAGAGCTTTGTACCCCTCCTCGTGGTCAGACACGGTGGCCTCCGCATTTAGGAAGCCCGGCTAGAACATCCTCGATAGCAAAGAACCCGCAAACGAGCCCATCCAACCTCTTGCATGGAGACGATATCACTTCTCAGTCCTTCAAACCGCAAACATCCTCTCCACCGCATGGTCCATGTGGGGGTAGAGAGGCGTGCTTGAAACACCTGACTGGGGAGAATATCGAGGAGAGCTATAGGAGAGTCAAAGCCGCGAATTGGACTTAAAACGGACAACCATCTGCCCACTGCACAGACACAAGGGAGCCCTGAAGGAGCCACCCTCGCCTTCCAATAAGTCCTCGAATGAAAGGCGCACTGCGGTAAGAGGATAAAAAATTTTGAACACAAACAACATAAATAAATACATTCTTATATGAACTAAGTGATATTATTATATGTCACCCCTCCCAAACCAAAATTTTTTGGGAACTCTATTTTAGCCCATCGCAAAGATACGGTTTTGTGTTCGATGATGGGATTATGATGCTTATGTGCTCATATATCTACAATGAATATATTAAACAAGAACTTCAAGACATTTTATTTCAAGAATGGAGATATAAACATACCATCGAAGAGTGACAAAGCCACTCATGTAACCCCGCCTTCCTGTCAATCTTTGATGCATAACATCAAATGGGACACTGAAAGTCCCAAATGGCATCCGCTTGTACTCAAAGAACTCTATATCATCGCGTAGCAATCAATTCGATGCCACCCCGTAATTGTGGTATACAAAAAATAGATTTGTAAGAAAATGTATATACAACCGCAAAACGTAGCGCAGTAACGAGCCATCTCAATTCTCCGAATTTTAGTCCGATGATGAACAACGACAATGGGATTGCCATACAACCTTTCATTTTGGCATCCCTATCATCAATGCAACTTCATCGGGTGAAAGGAATGTAATCACCCACCGAAAGCTTGCTTTTTTATGTCCCAAAGACAAGATCGATGTAATGGCAACCGAAGTCTGCTTGATGCGTGGAGTCTAATGAATTGATGGAGATGAAGCTTCTTCAAATGTTAGTGGTTTCCGCTGAAGCCTTGTATTATCAACACATTTCTCACGTGGTAGTGCACTCGATGTTATCCTTTTCCCGCACATGGTTAACTTTAAAACAAGTAATTAGGTTAAAAGAGGTCTCCTCCAAAGAGGTACACAGGTGATGCACTAAACCGATACCACCCAAACCGCCATCAAATGCTTCATTGCAATATTCAACATATTCATATAAAATTGTCAAAAAAAAATGAAAATCAAAAAACAATCAGACTTCCAAAGAGGTACTGTGGTACGATGCACTAAACCACCCAGAAACCACCCAAACTGCCATCAAATGCTTCCTTTGCAATGTTCTAAACATAATCAGAAGGAGTTGGCCAGGAAAAACTGTCAAAAAACATCAAAAGAGGTCTGTACCCTCCAAAGAGGTACACAGGGTACAGATGCACTAAACCACCTAGAAACCACCCAAACTGCCATCAAATGCTTCCTTTGCAATGCCCTAGACATAATCATAAGGAGTTTACGTAAATAAATGGAAAAAAGATCAAGGTCTCAGAATCTCCAAAGAGGTACAGTGGTACGATGCACTAAACCACCAAACCACAAACCGCCATCAAATGCTCAAATGCCCTGTTATAATCAATCATAAGGAGTTGGCAAAAAAATGGAAAAAAAAGATCGCAGTCTCTCCAAAGAGGTACACAGTGGTACGATGCACTAAACCACAAACCACACAAACCGCCATCAAATGCTTCCTTTGCAATGCCCTACATAATCATAAGGAGTTGGCAAATAAATGGAAAAAGATCAAAATCTCATTCTCCAAAGAGGTACACAGGTACGTGATGCATAATACCCACCCAAAATCACCCAAATCGCCATCAAATGATTCCATTATGTGTTCTAAACATAATCATAAGGAGTTGGCAAAAATGGAAAAAAATATCGGGTAGCATTCTCCAAAGAGGTACACAGGGTACATATGCAAAATACCCATCCTAAATCACCCAAACTGCCATCAAATGCTTCATTTGCAATATTCTGAACATATTCATATAAAATTGTCAAAAAAAAATGTGAAAAAACTGCAAAAAACAATCTGTACCCTCCAAAGAGGTACACAGGGTACAGATGCACTAAACCACCCAGATACCACCCAAACTGCCATCAAATGCTTCATTTGTAATGTTCTAAACATAATCATAAGGATTTGGCAAAATAAAATGGGAAAAATCAAAAAGAGGTTCAGACCTTCCAAAGAGGTACATGTGATGCAAAATACCCATCCTAAACCACCCAAACCGCCATCAAATGCTTCCTTGCAATGCCCTGACATAATCATAAGGAGTTGGCAAATAAATGGAAAAAAAGGGGTCTGTATTCTCCAAAGAGGTACATTGGTACGATGCACTAAACCACCCAAAACCACAACCGCCATCAAATGCTTCCTTTGCAATGCCCTAGACATAATCATAAGGAGTTGGCAAAAAATGGAAAAAGATCAAAAGGGGTCTACCTCCAAAGAGGTACACAGGTACGATGCACTAAACCACCTAAAACCACAAACCGCCATCAAATGCTTCCTTGCAATGCCCTAGACATAATCATAAGGAGTTGGCCGTAAATAAATGGAAAAAAGATCAAAAGGTCCAGATTCTCCAAAGAGGTACGACGCATGCAATACCCACCTAAAATCACCCAACCGCCATCAAATGATTCCATTATGTTGTTCTAAACATAATCATAAGGAGTTAAAAATGGAAAAAATATCAAAGGGTCATTCTCCAAAGAGGTACACAGTGGCATATGCAAAAATACCCATCCTAAATCACCCAAACCGCCATCAAATGCTTCCTTTGCAATGTTCTAAACATAATCATATAAAATTGTCAAAAAAATGGAAAAAAAAAAAACAATCTGTACTCCAAAGAGGTACAGTGGTACGATGCACTAAACCACCCGATACCACCCAAACCGCCATCAAATGCTTCATTTGTAATGTTCTAAACATAATCATAAGGATTGGCAAAATAAAATGGAAAAAATCAAAAAGAGGTCTCAGACCTCCAAAGAGGTACATACATGATGCAAAATACCCATCCTAAAACCACACAACCGCCATCAAATGCTTCCTTTGCAATGCCCTAGACATAATCATAAGGAGTTGGCGTAAATAAATGGAAAAAGATCAGGGTCTCAGACTCCAAAGAGGTACAGAGGTACGATGCACTAAACCACCCAAAACCACATAAACCGCCATCAAATGCCTTTGCAATGCCCTAGACATAATCATAAGGAGTTGGCGAAAAAAAATGGAAAAAGATCAAAAGGGGTCAGCATTCTCCAAAGAGGTACACAGGTACTGCACTAAACCACCCAAACCACACAAACGCCATCAAATGCTTCCTTTGCAATGCCCTAGACATAATCATAAGGAGTTGGCAAATAAATGGAAAAAAAGATCGGGTCTCACCTCAAAGAGGTACAGTGATGCATAATACCACCCAAAATCACCCAACCGCCATCAAATGATTCCATTATAGTGTTCTAAACATAATCATAAGGAGTTGGCAAAAAAAATAAAAAAATATCAAAGGGTCCAGATTCTCCAAAGAGGTATGTGGTACATATGCAAAATACCCATCCTAAATCACCCAAACTGCCATCAAATGCTTCATTTGCAATATTCTGAACATATTCATATAAAATTGTCAAAAAAAATGTGAAAAAACTGCAAAAAACAATCAGATTCCCTCCAAAGAGGTACTGTGGTACATGCACTAAACCACCCGATAATACCCAAAACCGCCATCAAATGCTTCATTTGTAATGTTCTAAACATAATCATAAGGATTTGGCAAAATAAAATGGGAAAAATTGTCAAAGAGGTCCAGACCTTCCAAAGAGGTTACACAGATGCAAAATACCCATCCTAAACCACCCAAACTGCCATCAAATGCTTCCTTTGCAATGTTCTAAACATAATCAGAAGGAATTGGCCAGAAATAAATGGAAAAAGATCAAAGGTCCAGATCTCCAAAGAGGTACACAGTGTGATGCACTAAACCACCCAAAACCACAAACTGCCATCAAATGCTTTGCAATGCCCTAACATAATCATAAGGAGTCCGTAAATAAATGGAAAAAAGATCAAAGGGTCAGACTCCAAAGAGGTACTATAAAAATACCCATCCTAAATCACCCAAACTGCCATCAAATGATTCCTTTGCAATGTTCTAAACATAATCATATGAAATTGGCAACATAAATTTGGAAAATCAAAAACAATCTCACTCCAAAGAGGTACACGGGTACGATGCACTAAACCACCCGGATACCACCCAAACCGCCATCAAATGATTCCTTTGCAATGTTCTAAACATAATCATAAATTGGCAACATAAATTTGGAAAATCAAAAAACAATCATTCTCCAAAGAGGTACAGTACTGTGATGCACTAAACCAGATACCACCCAAATCGCCATCAAATGCTTCCTTTGCAATGTTCTAAACATAATTATATGGAATTGGAAACATAAATTTGAAAATCAAAACTATCGTATCTCCAAAGAGGTACACGGATAACTAACCCACTAAACCACCCAACCGCCATCAAATGCTTCCTGTAATGCCCTAGACATAATCATAAGGATGGCAAAATAAAATGGAAAAAATCAAAAATGGTCCAGACTCCAAAGAGGTAGGTACTGATGTATACCCACCCAAAATCACCAACGCCATCAAATGATTCTATTATAGTTTCTAAACATAATCATAAATTGGAAAAAGATCAAAAGATGTCTCACTCCAAAGAGGTACACAGTGGTACGATGCAAAATACCCATCCAAAATCACAAACCGCCATCAAATGCTTCCTTTTCAATATAATGAACATAAACATAAGGGTAAAAAAAAATGAAAAAGGTCAATCCAGACCCGAAGAGAGAGTACAGATACAAAATAACATATAAAAAACAACTAATCTTTCACTGGATAAGAAGAGTAAACCCTAAATTCATTCAAGTTCGGAATGTGTAAATACCTCATGTAGTCACCTACAATACCTCAATTTATGATTTGCTATACCAATGAGACGTCCGACGCGGCCGATCGACGGGTTCGAGAAAAATCCTTCAGAGAGGAATGTCGAACGCCGAATGTTTCTCTTCGCCTCTCGCTTTGAACACTTACGCGGGTCGGGCCGGAAATGTCAATACAGCGAGCGCCGTTATGCGCCGTCCGTTAATACGCCATCGACGTTTTCGGGCCGGGTCGGGCCAGTGAAAGCCGTCCGTTATCTCGCTGCTCCGTTAACCGCTAAATCGGGCAAAAAAATCCGACACGCTGCCGTCGTTGATTGAGTCGACGCAAAGCTACGCGGGACTCCGGACGTAATATTTTCTCCTTATCAACTGAGTTAAAGCATATGTTCACGATAGTTTGGACAGGGTATTAAAGCTCAGACCGGACCTCCTTCCTCCGGTTCACCTAGAGATCCAGCTGGATATTATTTTTCATCCCATATATAATTTTCTTTTATGTATTTCTTTCTCAAATATATATATATATATATATATATATATATATATATATATATATATATATATATATATATATATATATATATATATATATACCCCATAGGAGCCTTAATTATGTAATAAAGGTAATTTTCTTTTTCATCTGTAATATAGGGAAAGGAAACGACCATGTCTCCTTAAAAATACTGATTGTCTTAGAACAAATTCATGGCCTTCGATCGACTACAAGTAAACATGATCGCTAAAAATGCCAGCTTCAAACTTCTACTTTCTGGCAACAAATGCATCTTATCAGATAAAACTTTTCAGTTAAGTTTTTCAAGAAATTTGTATTGAAATAACTGCTTTTAGAACAGAATTTCAGCAGGCTGTGCGGCTTCGATCACAACCAATAAAACCGAAACGATTGGAACTCAATAAAAAAAATCTAAGATAAGAAGATCCACTTGTAAGAAGGCTTCTCTTTGATGGTTTTTGAATGAGACAAGCTAGATTCCCTCTGCGTTCTCCTCCCTCCTCCTCCCAGCAACAACTTAGTCCAAAACCATCTTTTCTTTCCTCTCTTATTCTTCATTTTCTTCTTCTTTTCCTCCTCCTCCACCCTTCGCTCTTCTTCCTTGTAAAAAGCAACCGACTTGCTCTTACTCAACATCTCCATTCTACCACTCTTAAACAGCTTCAATATATTCTTAGCCTTGAGTTCTTCATGCGGTGGAGACGCATCCAAGGAAGAAATTTCGGAATCATAGGAGGAATAATAAGCACTGGAGGAGTCACTGGAAGAAGCAGCATTGTTTGTGGATGAGGAAGACGACCTGGAGAAATTGGTGAGTCTATCGCGAAGGCAATATGGGCACACGCCACTGGAGTGCTTGTGGGTTGGATGCCTCTTGCACCTCCCTTCCTTCTCAGGCCTTCCCATCTCTAATTTTTTTTTTTTCCTTCTGTGCTGTATGTTTGTGGAATAAAGCTAGCTTAAGTTTATCACTGTACGAGTCGTTTGGTATCCTCAGCTATAGCGAGCGGTTTGTATTTATAGGAGAGCACAGGAGTAGGAGAAGACTAGAAAGAAAAAACGAATGTATTGAACTGTTAAAAAGGAAGGTTATAATTTTCAAGATTTTTATTGAGTTTTAATCATGTGTATATATCATATATATAATTTTAGTAATGAATATACATTATAACAATAAATAATATACATTTTTACTATAAATATTAATTTTTTTCTATAATATTAAAATAATAATATATTTAAATATAACATCATAAAGTTAATAAAAAAAAAAAAAAAAAAAAAAAAAAAAAAGAGAGCTTCCAGGAACGCTGCTCTTTCGCTCTTGGTCGTTGAATTTGTTGGGAGCCGGTGTGGGCCGAGCCAGCCGGCGGTTTTAAATCAGGAAAAAGAAAAAGTTTAAAAAGATACTGAACTATCGAACGGTGCTTCTTCCAGCCGCTCCTTGGGTTGGCCTGTGCAGCTTGTAAGCTCTTTATTGGACGCACGTGCATTTGATCCCAAATGGTATAAATGTATAACGTTTGTTATATTAATACGAACTTATTATTATAATATACACGCTTTTCTATATTATGCTAGATAATTTTAACGTAATGTTTAGTGTAAAATAATAAATAAGAAAATGAAGAAGGGTTTTAGTCGCTTGTCTTGAACTGTGGTGCGATAATTGGATTGAAAGAGGACACGGAAGGTTGATTTGTTCTACGAGTCAATGCGGATTTAGACCAAGGGCCTTTTCGTTCGTGTTGTGGGAAACAAATAGATGTATATCAAAATATTTTTAATATAAAAAAGTCATTTATTTAAAATAAAATATATATATATATATATATATATATATATATATATATATATATATATATATATATATGCATTTTATTCAGTTGATAGGTGTTTTTATGTATTTACAATCAAATAACCTAAAGAAGCCTAAACTAGTTCTCCTACTCGTAATCACACAGGTTTCTGAAGTGTTGCAGCTTATCAAGTTATTTAAACAGTAGAATGAATATTATTAGCAGCTAAATGTATATTATCGCACAGGTATGCGAACCCTCTTTACCTTTCGTGATACTAGATGCTTAGAAAGATTCAACATTACAGTTGATGTGTGTTTTTTTATTCAAGCCTGCTTTAGAAAAATTCCAAGTAGTGGTTTTGACTTTTATAGAAAATTAGGTATTTTACAACAGATTAGCATTAGTTAATTATTTTGAACTTCACAGTTAATAGATTTTTTTTTTCTTTCTATAAAAGTAGAAATATTTTTTTTATCTTATTTTACTTTTATTGCATAAAATTGTCATGAAGTTGTACATAAATTTGACTTTTTGAAAAAAAAAAATGAAGATTAGTTAAAATTTATGTTATTATTTGACATGTTTGTTCAAATATTTTATGATAATTTCATCCTTGCTTTCTTCATTTCTATGATACTCTTTGTTCGATTCATTTGAACTTGAAGGTATGTTGGATACAAAGATTTGGCTTTTACTAACAATTAAATTTAATGGTTGTTAGATTAAACTGAAAAATACAGATCGAAAAACACAATAAAAGAGAAAGCAAAAGACTATAAAAGTAGATCGAGATGTGCTTAATTATTTTTTTATTAGTAGAAAAGATTGAAGAAATTTGTCCTTGACTCAGAGGATATGATTATAAAATTTACTATTATGTTTATGACACATCTCTGAAGAAATATAAGATTATTGAAAATGATATTGCAGTAATGGGCATTTTACAGTTATCTAATCAAAGTGATCGCATTGAAGTTATTATTATAACAAAAGATGTTTTGAATTATACTTGTGTGCCAGAGGTCGGAGTGATGCCACATGGTGGAGCACATGTGATGCCACAAAATAAAGAAGGTTTGTATTGTAGACACATGCTACAATATGAACATTCAAGCTCCGGCAGTGATAGTCACTTTTCAGATGAACTTGCTCTATATAATGAAGAATAATTAACTAGTCAAGTTGCAGATTATATGTCATTAGGAGTTGACACCATATTTGATGATGCAATGTATATCAAACATTTTCTTCAGTCTAAGACTAATCATGAGAATTTTGGAGTGAAAATAAAAGCCAGTGACAAAACACGAGTTATTGCCACTTGTTCTTATGTAGGGTGTCCTTGGAGAGTGAGAGCTTCTTTATGTGTAAATGGACAAACATTTGAAGTGAGAAAATTAGAAGATTTACATGTATGTATAGGTGTTAATAGAGTAAGCAACAAGCAGACTACATCTAAATGGGTTGCTCAACAAATATAAGATATAGTTAAAAAAACATCCGGACATCCCTCCAAAATAAATAAATGAAGATTTAGAGAGTAAATATGGGCTATCACTTCCTTATATGAAATTGTGGCGTTCAAGAGAATTAACACGAGACAACCTCTTTGAGCCAATTGATGACAACTACAAGTGAGTTCCTATACTACGAGAAGAGCTTATTAGAAAAAATCCTGGCTCTCACATTACTTATGAGTATGATATCACTGACAACTCCTTCAAAAGGTTCTATATTTGCTTCAATGTATGTATCGATGGTTTTCTAGTTGGTTGCATATCTCTTATAGGGCTTGATGCATGACATCTAAAATCAAAATAATTGAGGGTGTTGTTATCCATGAATTTGTTAGATGGTAATAACAGTCTTTACACCATCGCTTTTGTAGTGGTTGAATCAGAATCAAAAAGCACATGACAATGGTTTTCGAAGAATTTGGTTGACTCTTTTGGTTTTGAGGTGGTGTCATTATCTTTTATTTTTGCTATGGAGAAAGGATTGGCAGAAGTAATTAAGTTTGTATTTCCTTATGCAGAACATAGAGTTTGTATACGCCACTTGTGAAAGAACATCAAGAAGTATCATCACTTTCAAGATAGCAATAAGATTAGAAACATTTTTTGGTTGGCTGCAAATGCATACACAAGTCATGAAGATGAGGCAAAAGTTAATGAACTGTGCAAAGTAAGCCCTTAAGTTTATTCTTATCTGCTAAATTTACCATATAAATGGTCAAGATCTCAATTCCTTCTTGAAATTAAAAATCACTACAATATTAATAACTTATCAGAGTCATTTAACTCTTGGATAGGAGTGGCTAGAGATAAATCAATTGTTGAGTTAATAGACATGATTAGAGAAATGTTAATGGAACAATGAGCTGAACAAAAGATAAATGCATCAAGTTAGAGAGGTGAATTAGTACATATTATTGAAGATTGCATGCGAGAGATTACTATAAGAAAGGAATATTTTATTATCAGGCAATCAACTTCATACACGGCTAAGGTTGAAGGGCATTCTAAAAGACATGAAGTAAATATTGAGCTAAAACAGTGTAGCTGTAGATATTGGCAAATAACTGGCCTTCCATGTATACATGTTGTTACTTTCATCGGTTCGAAGGAACACCCACTGTGGCACACTTATGTAGATCAATATTATCATGTTATTAGGTATTTGTAATTATTGTGTATTTACTTTTGTTTGTACATTTAACATTTATCATTACATTTGCAGATATGCTATGGCTTATGATAGTGCAATATCAACTCTACCGGGTAAGAGTCAGTGAAGAAAATGTAATGATGATATTGAGATTGGGGTACCTAATATACTCAGACCTAGGGGTAGGCCAAGGAAGAGAAGAATAAGAAGCTTCATGGAAAACAATACCAAAAATTTACATGGGGTTCATAAGTGTAGTCATTGCAGATATTGGGGTTATCACAGGAACACCTGTAAAAATGCCCTTGATGGATCAAATACACAGATGCTAGATGTAGACATCAATGCTTACAGTTCAGAACTATCATATGCTGACTTGGGAACTAGGGTAAAACTACTGGTTAGGAGAGGGCAATATGATGATGAAGTTGAAACAATGAATTAATAAGAGTAATAGTTACTAATAATTTTGAGAACAGGAATTCAATATATTTTTGCACACATTTGAAACAATCTACATAGCTTTTTATGGCTTTTAGTTCCAACTATTGTATGCATTTTTTTAACTTTTATCTCAGATTATAATCACAAATACCTTTTGAAGTTGGTTACATTTGAATTTGTATTGTAGCTAATTTAGTTTCAAGAAATTTGTATTGTACATAATTTTTGCGGCTTTTAGTTCCACTTTGAGAAGAAAAATATCTCATGAAATTCTTGAACAGATGTAAATTAGAATTGAGTTAATCTATCAACAAAAGTTTGCAAATCTGTTCTCATAAAATGATGAATTTATTTCAGAACAAAAAAAAAAAATTCAGCAAAAATATTTTAATGGTTAAAAGGCTGATGCTTTGTCATAATGGCCATATGCTTTTTCTGTGGGAATCTACTTTTCAGTGAGCATCATTCAAAACATTACCCCGCTCAGAATCATTAGATTTCTCTGTTGTTTCTTTTGCATAATCAGTAGGAGTGGCATTTTGAAGGCCATCTATTTTGTCACTTACATCTGATGAGTATGAACAAGAAGAAAACTATGCACCAGATGGGAGAAAGCGATGTTGTAATTATGGTTCCTTTTTCATAAAAAAATGACTATTTAAGGATTTAGTATAAATTTTATTAGAAAAACTATTAGTGCATTATTTAATCTCATGAGAAGAGAATGGGATCGCTGCAACGGTTTCCTCCACTGTATGATGTGAAGTTTCCTCCGCTGTATGAGATGTATAATGTAATGAAAAAAATGAGACAAGATTTCCATTAGAATATATTCTTTCAGGTACTATCCTGGAGCAGGCTATTGTTCGGTTGTGAATCTTATTGTGGAGTCTCAGTTGCCCTTTTCAACTTTATCATGGTTGTCTAAGAACTCCAGCTTCCAGAATCAGCATAGGCTAGGCATTGCTAGCTGGTCCTAAACAAGTTCATACCAAGTGAGGAGTTCTTGTTGTGTTCCAAGTATTCTGATTTGATTTTAACCAAATGTATCTTCCTGCCTGGGAAGAACTGATGTGAAGCATGCCTGTGAATGAAGTTCCTGAATTCAAAAATTGATTCATCCAGTATATCTTGGATAAAGTAGTGCAAGAATAAGCCTATCAGTTTCTCTATTTTCTAATTTGATATTAATTAGTGTATTTTATGAAAAAATAATAAACTACCTATTTCTTCCAGCATCATTTTTATTGCAGGTTGCTGGAATTTTGAATGACCTAAAGAATTTCAGCCCTAAGCTTAAAATTCTCCAATTCTTGATTCAAGAATTATCCTCCATTAGGTTAGCGGTGATCTAATCCTTTCTAAATTTAAATTCATTATATTGCACTAGTAATCTACCTTTTTGTGTTAAAATTTCTGATTGGTAATCAGCAAAATCTGCTGATCCAGCAATTGGAAGCTTTCCATACATAGGAAATTGTAGCTTAATGGTTGAAGAATTATGACAACATCTAAGACCAAAACATTGAATAGATTTAGGAAGCAGTTGTTAGTTGGGATTTTCAATAATTGTTGTAATCCACTATATAGCATTCCCCTTAAGCTTTGTTTTAGAATTAGTTCATTTTGATGTAAGCATTTGAAAGTGATTAAAACTAAGTTGAAAATTTGAGCTTTATCAAAGTAAATTTCAATAAAGTTGATTTACTTTGTGCATGAACTTCCTTCATGCAAACTCAATTTCAAACAAATACCACCCAGCTCTTAACTAAAAAGAATGAATTAATAAGATAATCTATCTCCCTTGAGTGAAAATTCAACAAATGTAGTTCTATCAATATATGAGACAAACATGCATATGGAGACATCTCCTTCCTTATATGAGACAGTAGCTCTCAGTATAAAAAGACTATATGCACTCAGTTGCATAACCATTATAGCACATCGATAAGAATTTCCTAAACATTCTCGACAATAAAATCGTTACCATAATTAAATATTGTAGTTAGCAGAGTTAATGAAGGAGCCATCTCCTTCATTACTTAATATTCATCAATTCTTCAAAGAATCTTCATAAACTAGACTGTGGTTACTCTTCCAAGTTGAGAGGCAATCTGAAAGAGCTGAGTGGATATCAAGCATCCTAAGATCAAGCTTCCATTGAAGGGAATCTTCTCTAACAATCACTTACAAGAGTCATCAATGCGATAAGAAGCCATGGTTCATGTTAAATATTACATTTATGTGAAGAGAATACATTTTTTAAAGGGGGATAAGCAGCCATTGATATGCAAATCCCCCATTTTTAAAACCTACATGAATTTCTGCTACATTCAATCAATCACATTTTTAAAAAATTTCTACCAGCACATTCAACCAATGGCCAACACATTTAACCAATGGGGACAATATATAACCAAAAATATACTAGTTTCATTGATAATAGGTGCCAAAGTACATTATCCTATACAAATTCTTGATCAGCGATCTTCAAGAGACCATCAAATATATGATTAACTTAATGAGGAAAAATATCATTGCAATAACGATAGCAAGCATTGCCAACATAATTTTGTTCAGGGTTGAGATGGTCTCAAGTTTCTCATTGTGTTCTCCAGGAAAGCTCTTCCTTGATTCTCCATTTCATATACTTTATGGTCATCATCATTTAACTAGATGAAATAACCACAATCATCTTTGGTTCGGTTTCGAGGACATTTTAAAACTTTTTCACCATAATTTCTTTCTTTATAGCTCGTGAATATAACGCATTGTAAATTGCAATGACAAAACACTTGATGTTCTCTCAAGATGCCCATCAATGCGGATGATTAACTTGACCTCATTTTGGGCAATGTAGAATCTATTAAACAAAGTTAAAAAAATAAATTATCAACAGTTAAGAACATGTAAATAAAAGTGAAAGAACTACAAATATTAGCGAACTCTGAAAAAAGAAAATATATTTGTGGTAAACTAACATCATTGTGCTTTAAATATTATCATTGTTGTGTAGCTTTTAGCATGTATGGTCCCATTCAAATATCATGCATAATTATTTCTATTGAGTGCTCATAATTTATTGCTAATATCATTAGTAGAGAGTTCTGATAAGGCAAGTCAATTAGTGGATGAAAAGAAGAAGGAATTTGACAAATGCAAGGAGCTGTCAATTAGTGTGTCTCAATAAATTTCTGCTCAAATATTAGCCTTCAGGGAACTGGCAACTACAGCTTGGAAATTCAGAGTTTTCAATTAGTGAGTCTCAACAAAATTATGCTACAGTTTTTCTTTTTAATTACTTGGAGCTATTTCTATTTGATGTCATTTGATTTATCTTAAATATAGTTAGTAAGTCATGTTGCAATAGGGATGCATATAAAAAAGAGAATCCATGAAGTTGCCAGATCCCACCAAACAAGTGTTTGCATCACATTTATTGCTAATATCATTTTTTTACGAAATGCTTGGTATGGTTAAACATTAATTTATAAGAAAACAATTTAGTTTTATAAACTTTTGGTGGAGGAATGCTAGAAAACCTATCTATACATTCAAAATTGATAACTTAGCAAAAAACCTCAACTGAAGCTAAAAGCCCATGCCACAAACAAATCAATAGTGGAGGAATGTTGTGCTTGTGAGTCTACAAGCGCTTCAATAAGAAGAGACGATAAAAATGACGATACCAACCTCACGAGTGCGAACTATAGGCAGAAGATGAAGAAAAGTGGAGAATGAGTTCCAGTGGGACTGCGAGGGAGGAGGAAGTTTAAAGAATGCGTACCTCCCTGCACTTAGGATTAGGTTTTGGGTTTGTGGTATTTATTTTTGGATGTATGGGAAGACACCTTGCAGATCGCATGGAGTACTTATTGAAGTGATCGAGTATGACATTAAGGAATGATGTACTATCTTGCAATATAGAGGCATCACCCTTCAATAGACCTAATCACCTAATAAGGACTCCTACGGCATGATGGGTCTTCGAATGTACCAGAGATTTTTCTCCTGTTTTACATGGATGAATAAACCAGGGTTTATATTAAATCGGGTTCTAAAGTTCCCTATGGAGGCAAGCCCCCATAGTTAATTACATCTTAGGAAATGAAATTCCCTATGAATACTCTCGATTAAAGTAGACAATTATCATCTCTAAAGATTTCAAGGCTAGGCTATCAAAGGATTGGTTATATTTGAAAAATCAATTGGAAAAGTTCAAGGAGAAGACTTATTTTGGAAGCCAAAGGGAATAGGTAGGGAATGCTCATGAAATAGAAAACCTAATGAGCATTCCAATCTACCCTATGGTTGGGCTTTATTATTTTGAAGTTGAAGAGATTTATATGTTATGAGTTGAAATTTTAGTTGATTGTTAGAGCTTATAATTCACCAACACAAGGTTGTGGATATGCCTAAGAGGTGAGGATTTATGCTTTTAGCACGAAAAAAATAGCTACCTCGGATCCTAAATTTAGAGAACTTTAGTAAGAGCTAAAGCGCTACCTAAATCTAAGCGAAGATGGGCATAAGGTTGTGGTGAAAATATTATATCTCTACCTTCATCTATCCCCATTTTGGAAAAGAGGATAAATAAAAATAGAAATATAAGACACCTTGTTGGGACACCATGCAGATTTGCAGATGTTCTTATTAGGGTGATTGGGCATGGCATTGAGGAAAGGTGTACTATCTCAAAAGATAGAACTCACCACTCTACAATGGACCTGATCACCTTAATAAGGACTCCTAAGGACTATGGGTCTTCAAAATGTACTAGAGATTCTTCCCCTACTTTACATGGAAAAGTAAAGCAAGGTTTATTTTAAATTGAGTTCGAGTTAAGTTCTCAAGCCCCATAGTTAATTATATCCTGAGGAACAGGATTCCTTAGGAATACTCTCGATCAAGGTAAATGATCGTTATCTCCAAATATTTCAAAAGATAAGACTATCAATCGATTAGTTTAGTTTTAGAAAAAGTCAAGTGGGATCAGTCAAGAGGAGGGAGTTCTTATCAAAGATAAATGAAGATAATTAGGGGATGTTTAAGATACTAGGAAGCTTAGTAAACACCCCAAACTATCCTATGATTGGGCTTTATATTTTTAAAATTGAATTGATTTATTTGAGTTGCATTTTATTAGAAATCTAGGGCTTCCAATTCCATGATACAAGGTCATGGAAATGCCTAAGAGGTATGGATTTATGCTCGTAGCCCGTAAAGGGAAGTAGCAACCTTTGAACCTAAATCTAGGGAGCTTTGGCGAGGGCCAAAAGCATGTCCTAAATCTAAGTCAAAAATAGGTATTTGGTTTACCTCCACAAGAGAGGATAAACCACTCGACTGTTAGACTTACAACCGTCTGGGGGTGGCCACCAATTAACTCCTCCTATGATTTTAAAACATGTTGGCAAGCCAAATGCTTTTGCAAGATAGCTAGGCTGTTATTTATTTAGAAAGAGACTATGTCCTTAAACACACTCCCTAAGAGACTAGATTATGTAGGGCATGATTTAATGACTTAAATCTAATAAAAATTTTGTTACATTTTATTTTCATTTTTAGACAATCAATTTGACACATGCTTTAGGATTCATATGCAAAATGCATGAAAAATTAGATTATGGACCAAAATCAGTAAAATAAGAAGTTGTGTTTCCATCATGGCTCTCAAAGGTCAAGTCAAATTCTCTGGCAAAGGTGGAATCCCTTCAATCAAAAGTGAAATAATATACTTTTTATGCATAATATGAGAAAAATAATACAACATCCAGCTAAGAGGTTGCTAATTCTTTTATCTTGATTTATAACCTAGGCTTTAGGTAAGGTTATAAGTTGTTTTATTTTTAGTTTTGAGTTATTTTGATTACATAGAAAATTAATTTTTCTAAGAGTCTAATCGTCATCTAGGTCATATATCAAAGAAAGGAAGAAACTAAGAAAATATGTCATCTTAATGCACAAGCTAAACAAACATCAATCAATTTATAAAGTTAGCGCAAAAGAATAAATGGTCATTTATGGTCGGGCTCCACCACACAAACCCGAAAATAAATTGGGTAGCCGAGCTCTACCCTTATATAACCCATATTACAAATGAATTAAATACAATCAAGAAGAAATTCATTGTTATGGGGGTTTTCATTCTTCATTTCTTCTTTCTTCTTTCTTCTTTCTTCTTTCTTCTCTCTTCTTTCTTCTTTTTGGTTGGTTGAAATGTGGTTGCTCCAAAGACTTCACATGGTACATAGGACATAGTCTTATGACCAATATTCATCATAATACCCCATAACAATCATTCTAAAATCCTCATTGCAAAATTATATGAAAAGAAAAAGGTAAATCTAACTAACACTTATAAAATAGAGATTAATTAAACAAACCAAACAATCTCGAGCATGTATATATGTAAATTGGACTTAATACCCCACACATGTGTAACTAAGTCCACCTGGCCTATTTTGGATTATGCTTAGGGGTATAAGCACCTGCACAGCAAAAGCATTTAATATTTTTATTACAACGCCCAGTAAGCACAATCCCCTGTAGAAGACAATGGTTAGACTAAGATCGCCCTACCATTCATTCTACGCACATACACCCTAACATCCAGACTAAAACATTACATCATAAAATAAAAGCAAATATCAAACCATACACCGCCCTAACTTAAAGCTAGAAGTCGTGACTTAGCCTAATGTGTGTGTTATTTAAGGTTTGTGTGGTATATTTAGTTAGGCTTTAAGGTTAGAGTTTTCTAAGTATGAAAATGTTCAACTTAGAGGGTGGTTTCATTTAAGTGATTTAATTGATTTGGTTGATTTTTATTTTATGATTTAATTAGGTTTGAATGAACCTATAATTAATTACTAAGTGTTGTGAAGAGAGGAAAAGAGAAGAGAACTTCTCTTTCGTGCCTACCTTAAGTAATTTCTAAGGTAGATTCATTTTTTATTATTATTCAATGATTATTTTATTATGTGTTTTAATTAATCCTAAGTTTATATTTTCCCTAAACAAACTTATTCAAAAAGAAAGGTATTTTAAGATTAAGTAAAGTGAAATACTATCACAAAACACATAATACTTCATTTCTTTCCCAACATGTGTAACATCCATATGGATGAATCCTAAGCATATCTACACATACAAATGGAAATATTTAGTACACCGTAATGATGAATGCTAAGAGAGTTACTTAAGAAAATTTGGATGCTTTATGATGCATGATTTTGTTAAGTAGAAAAAGAGTGATTCTTTTATCTATTTTTCATATGCACATTTATAAGTATAAAAGACATAAGACGACGCATTGTTATTTGTGGTGTAAGGTAAAAGACCTACTTAGGGCTACTTAAAGCCTCGCAACCTGGGGTTGTCCAGACTAATATACCACTTTTCTTAAATACATGTGCATGTACAAAAAGAAATGCATGGAAAGAGAATCATGCAAAAGTTGATGTTTAATTGGTTAATTTGCTAGTTGTTAAATGTGAGAATCCCTCTCAACTCATAGCATGGAAGTGGATAGGAAAGGGTATAAGAAAGTGTTATGTTCTTTTAAAAAAACTATATATTTTGCAAATCCATCCAAATTCATGTTAAAAGGGAAGAGAAGGAAAGCCACACAATACACATCTTTATATTTATACTCACATGCAAGCTTATAAATAATCATAAGTAGCATATCTTTCAGTTATGATATTTGATTTATAAGTTTTGAAAATAATTTTGGATTTAATAGTTATAATAACCACTCATATTCTTACTTTAGCCAAAACATGCAATTTGACTTAAAGAAAATATTTCATTTTTTAATTTGATTTTTAAAAGGCATGAATGCATGATTTTTATATGGCATACACATTTATCATATTATGAAAGAAATAAAGTGATGAAAGTATGTAAATTCCTTCACCCTAATTAATTTCTAAAGACAATCTTATGAAATAGGATTATTTAAAGTAAACCAAATTTATTTTAAAGAGATTTTTGTTTTATTTTGTGTTTGATTTGAATTTTGGAAATGTGAAGAGGTTTGCTGGTCCTAACCCATTTCCCACATGTGTATGTTATTTTAGTTTAATTTTAGAACCATTAGGTGAGTTTTATGCTTTACTTAGGTTAAGGTGTACATTAAGTTCATTAATTACCCCTTACCTACACCACTTTAACATATTTAATCAAATTATTTTGAGCCAATGTATGACATAAAACTACACAAGGAATTTAAATCAACAATGCACCTAGGGAAGAAAGGGGCCTAATGCAATTGGCTCATAATTAGTGATTAATTAAGCTAAAGTGTTTAATTTAAGTACTTTCATAACCCTCCCTACACATGTAGGTTAGATTTTAATTTCCTTAAGTTACTTAGGTTATTGAACACCTAAGCACCTACCCAAGATGAATTGATTAAGTTCTAGGATATTTTAATTTTGAAAAAGTTTGATTAATTAAGTGATTAAACTATTTAATTAATTTGTATTTTAATTAGATTTTTATCCAAATGAAATAAACTTAGGGGAAAGAATTTGGGAAAGAATTCCTAATCTCATTCCCTAAGTCCATTCACTGTTCTAAGGTAATTAGCTAATTAATTAATTGATCACTATTTAAAAAGTTAATTAATTATTTAATTGATTAAGAGGTTAATTAGGAATGACTCTAGTAATTCTCCTAATTAAACCATTAATAAATTCCAAGAAAATTAGGGAAGGTAGAAGTCATCTCACTAAATGCATATGAGAAGTTTGGAACTAATCAATTTGATAATTAGAGAGTAATTAACCTAATCACATTCCCAATAAAACTCAAATTCAGAAATTATCACTGTTCAAAATCATTTGAAATTAATTTTAGATTATTCCCCTTTGAATTATCTTCACAATGCTTTTTATTTTATATTTTTTTTATTTTGTTACATTTAGTTATGAATATTTGAAGATTTAGTGATTAATAATTAATTAAAACCCTTAATTATTAACTAATCCTGTCGACGCCACATGGACTGCTGACGCGACGCGCACTTTCCATGTGAAATGACGAGATTGGTCATTTAAGTTATCACATCCGAAGCCGTGTCAGTGGCGGCACTACGTGCTTTCTCTCTGGATTGTCTGATCAAAGATCGGACTGTTGAGATCAAGCCTGTAGTTTCTAATGGAATTAATCACAGATCCTACATGGCTTGATCATGATCGTCCATGATCCATCACTGAGTTTTCCTGCGGGAGAGGACATATGTCCACTCTCTGGGGCAAGATCCGAGCTCGATTGAGCTCAGATTGAACTCAAACTTTAGCAACACCATCTAGGAGTACGCAAAAGTAAATCCAATGGTCAATTTTTCATGAGGTGAAAATTTCTTTCACAAAAGACCACACACTCCCTATTTTAAGCTCGAGTTGAAGGCATACCTCGCCATATTCTATCACCGGCACTCCAATCCGTCAAGGTAGCCTCGTCTGGTAGAGACGAAGCCCTATTAAAGATTTGAGGCTTTGGTATTGAGTGACTCCTTCAATTGACCAAAATGCTCCTCCTAAGCTTGGGGCCTTGATCAAAGTCCCCTCTCTCGTTGCTTGAGAACTTGGAAGAAGGTTTGAGTGAACTCGATTGGGTTCCCTCAAGGTGCTTGCAAGAGTAATTAAGCTGAATTTGGGTATTAGATGAGTTTGAAATATGGTGGAGCTCCCCTATTTTTGGCTTGAAGAAATCGAGAAGAGGAGAAATGGAAGTAGCTCTAGGAGTCTTGGAGGAGCTTGCAATTGCTTTCTCTGGCTTCCCTAACTTCAATCGACTATGAGTCAGTGAACATGAAATTAAATTAGGGGGAGTATATCTCGCCCTAGGTGGATTAGGAGGTCGTGCTTAGAGATGCCATTTTGATCAAATTTCTCCTATGCAATGGGTTTGTTAGGCCATTTAGGGTTGCATGTGATTCAATTTTGGCCAGAGGAGGTAGTCGGGAAGTTGCCATGTGCAAAACAAGGTGGAGGAGTGATTGTAATATGCTTGAAATGAAGGGAGTGATCGATTTTGACCTTGGGTTGGGTTTGGCTAACCCAAACCCATTGGGTCATGTGCACTATGCTCACTAGTATCCACTTGGTCCACTAAGAGAATGTCAAGTGGCTATGTTGAGGATTTGACCAAATTCCAAGTGAATTTGGCCAAGAATTACCCTTTGACCTAGGGGTAAAATGGTCATTTAGCTTATTTTTTAGTTTGAATATGTTTGGTATGATTGAAAAATGGGCTGAGCCAAGTTTCAATGAATTTGAAATTGATTTGATGTGATTTGACTCATGTTGACCCATTTAGGCCAAAATGGGTCAACTTGGGTCAAGTTGACCAATTGGTCAAATTGGGTAAAACCAAGGATTTGGTCAAGTTCATATGAACATTTGAAATATTTTTGCATCATTGGTTTGGTTCAATTTGATTTATATTTAGATTTGGTTCATTTTATTTCATTTAGGTCAAATGGGTCAAGTTGACCAATTTGACCCATTTGACCTATTTGGGTTAGGTCAGGGTTGGCTTAGGTTTCATTAGTCATTTGAAATGTATTGGTAGCTTTGTTTCCAATCAATTTTGGTTTAATTTGATTTTGGCTCAATTTGACCTTTTAGGTCAAGTTGGGTTCAAGATCAATTGGACTGGATTAAGTCAAGTTGGCCAATTGAGGGTTTGGTCAAGTTCAACAAGTGATTTGAAATGAACTTGACCCATTGGTTTCAATTAATTTGGCTTAGATCAAGTTTTGACAATTTTTGATTTTTTAGGTCAAGTTGGGTCAAGTTGGGTCAAGTGGCCAATTGGGCTAGGTTAGGCTTAAATGATGACTTGGTTATGTTCAAACATTAATCATGAATGAGTTTTGATTAATGGTTTCAATCAATTTGGCTTATGGTGGATTTTGACAAGTTTAGATTTCATTTTAACTAAGTGTTGACTTGGTCAACCCTTAGGTTTGGCTTTGTTTGACCTAATTTGAGTGATTGATCATCTCATGATGATTGTTGCTTATAATGTGAGGCTTAGTTTGGCTTAGTTCAATCCAATTTGAGTAGGCTTAGAATTTGACTCAAAAGGGATACTTTAGGTTACTTTGGGTCAAGTGAGCCTGAGTAGGTCAATTAACTTGATCAAGGCTTGAATCAAGTTTGGTTGAACTCACATATGGACTTATGACTGAAATATAAATCTACTTGCAAGTGATTTGAAGTCAAATGGGTTTTGATTCATTTGACAATTTCAAGTTCAAAGGGGCGAACATGAGTTTGACTTGGGTTTGATTTTTGAATTTAGTTTTGGTTTGATGATTGATGTTTATGTTTATATTTGGATTCAAGATTGAAGGATTGATTGAATCATAAAGAAAAATCAAGGGTTTGGCTTGATTTGAATTTGATTTGGCTAAGTTAAAGAATTTGACTTGAAAGGCCTAAGTTGAATTTTGGTTGAATTTGGATTTGATTTTTGAATTTAGTTTTGGTTTGATGATTGAAGTTTATGTTTATATTTGGATTCATGATTGAAGGATTGATTGAACCATGAAGAAAAATCAAGGGTTTGGCTTGATTTGAAATTAATTTGGCTAAGTTCAAGAATTTGACTTGAAAGGCTTAGGTTAGATTTTGGTTGAATTTGGATTTAATTTTTTGAATGTAGTTTTGGTTTGATGATTGAAGTTTATGTTTATATTTGGATTCATGATTGAAGGATTTATTGAATCATGAAGAAAAATCAAGGGTTTGGCTTTATTTGAATTTAGTTGGGCTAAGTTCAAGAATTTGACTTGAAAGACTTAGGTTGAATTTTGGTTGAAACTGGATTTGATTTTTGAATTTAGTTTTGGATATTTGAATTTATATTCCATTTATATTTGTGAATATAAATGAGAATATAAATGGATTATGAGAAAACACATAATAAACCATTCACTAAAGGAAGTTCATTAATCAATTTACCTTAAAAATTACTTAAGGTAGCGATAAAGGAGAGACTCTCCCTCTCTTTCTTCTCTTTATAACAATTAGTTGCTAAGTATAGGCTACATGAAACAAAAGAAAAAATTAAGTAAAAATTCTCAAATCAACTAAACCACTTAAAAAGAAGTCAACCTTTTATGAATTAAATCCCTCCCACTTAGCAAATCATAAACTAGTTAGACACCACACAAGCTCTAACACATGCACATTAGGTTAAGTCACTATTTCTAGCTTTATGTTAGGGCGGTGCATGGTTTGATGAATATTTAGTTTTTTGATGTATTATTTTAGACTGAATGTTAGGGTGTATGCAGCTTTGAATGTTAGGCGATATTATTTTAATCATGTTTTATGCAGGTTGTAATAAAAATATAAATGCTTTTGTGCTGTTGCTAAATTTAAGATAGGTGGACTTGTTAAGATGTGGGTGCTAAGTCCAAATTATTCCTATAAATGCTTGGGTTGTATGGTGTGTTTAGCTAACATTTATTTTGTAGGTGTAGCTAGATTTACTTTCCTTCTTTTTTATATAATTTTTGTATTAGGATTAGGATAAGTGTTATGAAGATTAAGGATAAGCATTGGTTATAAGACCATGTCTTATATATCATGTGATGCCTTTGGAGCGAACTACATCCTAATCAAGCCAAAAGAAAGAATGATGTAGAACATCATGAGGATCCAAAAATTAGAGCTCAAGGTCCATTTACAAGATCTCAAGCTAAAGCCCAAGAAAATTCAAGAAAGAAGAAGGCTTAGCTCATTAGCCTACAAAGGCCCATTTTATGATTTTATCTTTTTTATTTATGTAATTTTTAATTTTCTTCTAGAAACTCCATGTTTGAAATTTTGCATTTAAAAATTCAAAGCATGACATGTGAGGTGGTTGAATTCATATAAAATAATAGCATGTGAAATGAGTGGATGGCATAAAATAATGAGATAATTTAATACTTCACATTAATGTGGCCACCCACCTTTCCCTCCATATTTTGAATTCTTTTCTTTTGAAAGATGCTTTTAATGGCTATAAATAGCCCCTCTTACTAGAATGAAGGAGATATTTTGGAAATTATAAATTATTGAGTTATTCTTGTGGTTTGAGAGCTTGGTGGCCAAACCTTGGCAATTCTTGGTGAGAGCGCTAGTTATCCAACATATCTTCTTCCTTCACTCCAATACTCACATTTTCTCAGTCTCATCAAAAGAAAGAATACCCACCTCCATCAAAGAAAGAATGTCCACCTCCATCAAAGAAAGAAATGGAGCAAGTAAAAAAAAAGAATAAATGAAAGATGAATAGTGAAGAATGGAGGATGAAGAATGAAGACCCTCATAACACTTATCATTTTATAATTATAATTATTCTTTCATTGTACTGGGATATATAAGGATAGCATTTCTTTTCGTGTTGTATGGCGATACCCGATCACACTGGCCTTTTATTCTTTTACGATAGCTTTATAAAATTGTTTGATATTTTATTTAGTTTGTGCATTAGAAATAACATGCCTTTTCATAGTTTCTTTATGATTGGTGATTGTTGTGTGGCATGGATGTGATTAGGCTTTTAGGATAAAAATAAATTTTCTATCCCATTAACAACTTATAACTAAAATTTTAAAATAATTCATAACCTCACATAAAAGCCTAGGAATTAAATCAAGATAATAAATTTTTAGCAAAACCTTAGCTAGATGATTGAATGTATAATATCACGCATGTCATATTCTTCCACTCTTGTTAAGAGAGGGCTTCCATTTGTGCCAAAGAATAAGGGCTTAACCTGTAAGAGCCTTTGATGGAAAGACACCTCTTTCTCTCCTGATTTAGCCCACAATCAATTTCTCATGCATTTAGGCATACAAAATCCTATATCCCGTGTCAAAGTAAAATGTACAAAATCAAATAAAACTTGATAAAAATTTGTATTAGATGTAACTCATTATTCATACCCTTCATGATCTAATCTCTTAAGGAGTGAGTTTAAGGACTTAGTTTCTTTTCTAAGTAAATAACAGTCTAACCATCTTGCAAAGAATATGACTTACCTACATGGATTTAAAGCATAGGAGGAGTTAGCTGGCTGGCACTCCAAGCTATAATAAGCATAGCAGTCAGGTTGTTTACTCTCTCTTGTGGAGGTAAATCATATACCCACTCTCTCTTTAGATTTAGATCATGCTTTAGCCCTCACCAAAGCTCCCTAGATTTAGGATCTCAGGTCATTGTTTCCCTTTGCGAGCTAGAAACATAAATCCTCACCTCTTAGGTATTTCTATAATCTTGTATTGTAGAATTACAAGTCTTAAATTTTTAATAAAAATTCAACTCAAACAAATAAATCTTCTAAAATTCAAATATATAAAGTCCAACCATATGATAGATTGGAGTGTTCACTGGGCTTCCTAGTATCATGGGCACTCCCTACCCATCTCCTTTAGTTTCGATAAGAACTCTTCCCTTTTGATCTCTCACACTTGATTTTCAAAAATACAACTAATCCTTTGATAGTCATATCATTGAATTCTTTGGAGACAATAATCGCCTACTTTAATCGAGAGTATTCTCAAGGGATTAATTTTTCTTAAGATGTAATTAACTATGAAGGCTTGCCTCCATAGGGAACTTAACGAACCTGATTTAAGTAAACCCCGCTTTACTTTTCCATGTAAAGTAAGAGGAAAATCTCTGGTATATTCAAAGACCCATCATGCTTTAGGAGTCCTTATTAGGTGATTAGGTCCATTATAGGGTAATGACTTCTATCTCCTAAGATAGTATATTATTCCTTAATGTCATACCCGATCACCCTAATAAGTACATCTATGGATCAACGTGGTGTTCCCTCACACAAACACACCCAACACAAAAAGAAACACCACAGATTTTTCTGGCGACTCCGCTGGGGATGGATCCTTTCTCGATCTCTAGTAGATGACTGTTGTCTCCAAGCATCGATAGTGGACTTATATTTTATATAAGTCCGAGATCGAACTATTTTTCTTTTCATTGGCACTTAGCTTATTTTGTTCTTAAGCAAAGTTAGCCAACATCTTTTAGGTTTTAGGATCTCACCCCGTGTGGGTCTTGAAACCTGGTTCCCAGAGGTGAAAACATAACTTATCAATGAAAGGGAGATAATAAAATTTAGAACCTCCTCACCACTAGCGGTTAAGGTTAATCATAAAATTTAAAGAAAATAATTCCTTTCACAAAAATGACACTTTCAAAAAGCACCTTTCAAGAAACTCACAAAATCACAAAATCAAAACCCCTCCATGATTGCTACATGGAGGTTCTTTTCAAAAGCTAATCATTCCATGTTGATTCCACTTAAAATATCCAAATTTGTTAAGTGAGGATCCCTATTTGAATCAAACATGAATTTGACCTTCACTTGACAATTTCAATTTGTTAAGTGAGGGTCTCTATTTGAATAAAAACATAAACTTTGACCTTTACTTAACAATTTCAATTTTTTAAGTGGGGGTCTCATTTTCAAAACATAAAAATTTGGCTTTCACTTAATAATTTTAATTTGTTAAGTGGGGGCCTCATTTTCAAAACATAAAATTTGATTTTCACTTAACAATTTCAATTTGTTAAGTGGGGGTCTCATTCTCAAAACATAAAATTTGACTTTCACTTAACAATTTCAATTTATTAAGTGAGAGTCTCATTTCTAAAACATAAATTTGACCTTCACTTAACAATTTCAATTTATTAAGTGGAGGGGGCCTCATTTTCAAAATATTTGATCTTCACTTAACAATTTCAATTTGTTAAGTGAGGGTCTCATTTTTAAAATATTATATTTGACTTTCACTTAACAATTTCAATTTGTTAAGTGGGGGTCTCATTTCCAAAACATGAAATTTGACTTTCACTTAACAATTCCAATTTGTTAAGAGAGGGTCTCATTTTCAAAGAAAAATACATTTAGGCTTTCACTTAGCATATCTAATATTGCAAGAAAGAGTCTCACTTTCAAAACATATGTTTGGTTATATCTAACACATCAAATTTGTTAAGTAAGAACCACATAACCATGTCATATTGGATTCTCACTTAACATACCAAATTTGTTAAGTGAGAATCCCATTTCAAGTCATATCATACTTTGATTTCCACATAACACACCAAATTATTAAGTGAGAATCTCACTTTCAAAAACATATCAAACACATTTAGGCTTTCACTTAACATACCAAATTTGTTTAGTGTGGGTCTCATTTTCAAAAGAAAATAAACATATCTCAAACACATTTGGGGCTTTCACTTAATATACCAAATTTGTTGAGTGGAACTCCCATCTTCAAAGAAAAACAAATCTATCTCATAAATCAAACACATGTTGCATCCCACATTGCAGAGCAGGGCTCCCCTCATGAGGTTTCCCCATTGCTGACCAGCAACCAGTTCCACCCCCTCTCGACACTAGATGAAGAGGAGGACTATCAGAGGATAGTTGCATTGCCTCCACCTCCTACATACCATGAGGTTTTGGCTTGGGATTGGAGGAAGTCCTATGCTGGTCTATGGACGGTATTATGGTAGGTAGGCAGGGTACACAAACGTTCAAAGTTTGGTATATTATTTGACATGAGGTTGATCATCCCTAGGAGTATTACCAAGCACACTCACGTGAGCATCATAGGCCAGCGGCAGTCGGGGAGCGAGGACAAAGGGAGCAAGGGAGCCAGTGGTCGGTGGCCTCCGCTCTTGTTGATTTCCCTAATCATCAAGCCACTAGGACTGATAAGACTGATAATATAGTGTTGATATTTATCACCAGTTGTAGGGGGAAATTCTCGGCGAGGGTAAAGTCGGTGTTGTCTCCACCACACCGATCCACTCCTCACCCACCGTCACCAGTTCGGGTCCCCCCATCCACTGTGCCTACAAATACATAGAAGATAGTATCCATGGAGAAGAAAGCCCCCTTGGTGATCTGGCTATGGCCAAAGGATCCCAGTTGATCTACTCCACCGACTAAGGTGAGGATGAGTTCACCTACTCGACCTCCTACTTCAGTCTTGGTGAATAAGGAGTGGCGACCCCGCAGCATCGTAGTCGCACCACCACCACCACCACCATCAGAGCTAGTGATAACAGTAGCTGTAGAAGGGGAAGGGGACATTTCTGCAGTCCCTATGATAGTGGATCTGCCTAGGGACACTACTCCGCCCATGAGTAATCACAAGCATATTTCCTCCAGCAGTCATGACCCTCCTAGAGCCAGCACTCCAGTGATAAGTAGTATTAGGTGCATCTCTATTAGTTAGCATAGTCCTTCTACTGGTCAGCAGTGCGTATTGATGTCGGCACAATGAGACCGCTCCCTAGATAAGATTTTAGCACAGTAGTTTGTGGAGAAGAGAGAACTTTTAGGGAGTGACTGATCAGATTATGAGGAGTGATTGGTCAGCTTCGATCCAGATGAGGATGATCTCCTTGAGGATTTGATCGAAGTTTACATGGTCAATACTAGGGGTCTCTGCAGAGGGATCAACACAGTTAAGAAGGTATTGTAGTTGAAGAAGATGATGTCGTCCATTCAACTTAGCACCTCCTCCACCAACTTAGGCAGAGGGATGATCATATTGATCAAATGGGAAAGAAGATCTAAGAGTTGATGGTAGTGGTGTTAGCATTGCAGAATTCAATTCCAGATTAATAGCCTTCTCCTGTAGTGGCAGATAGAGAAGAGTTGGCACACACTTTAAATCATCCTAAATGTATTTCTGTAGAGGGAGACAGTGGTAGCCTACATAGGAAGGTGATGGATAGCACCTCCATGCATGAAAAAGACATCAAACACATGGTCGAGCAATAAGTGAGGGATGTGTTGGCACAAGACCGAGGTGGCTCATCTGATCTAAAGGGTAGACCCTACCTAGAAGAATTTGATGGTGTCCAATACCCTAAGGGCTTTGTACCTCCATCCTTTAAAATTTTTGATGGTAGTGGGAACCCCGGGCATCACATAGCATATTTCAGAGTCAGATGTTGCAATGCCGGTGGCAGCAATGCATTCTTATTTTGCCTCTTCGTCAGAAGCTTGATAGGCATCTCATTTGATTGGTATGCTGAACTACTCAATGGTTTAGTGAAGGCATTTGTTGAGTTAGAGTAGCTCTTTATTAACAGATTTATTGGAGCTCAGCAAAGGATAATTGTGGGTGATCTCGTCGTAGCTCAACAACACCCCAGTGCGTCGTTTGTTGATTGCATTCTTAGATGGCACAATTTAAGTATGAAATTAGAACCACAGCTATCTACAGCATGCCATTGAAATTCTACTCAAGAATATTCATGGCCCAGTCACCTTTATGCTTAAAGGGTTCACCATTAAGACATTTGAGAAATTAATCAATAAGGTGGCTAGTCTACAAGGAGAGGCCAAATAGTTACCTTTCTAAGATTAGTAAGCCAAGCCTAGATCGCAGAAGGCATTTGAGAAAAAGCTAGAGATAGTTACAACAATTGATAAGGGGAAGAAACCAGCCAGGGTTTAGTCAAACAGACCTTGAGCTCAGAAGCCTCCTCCACCACCTCCTTTGCCACTACCTCAGCCATATCCCACCTCGATTACGATCCTCCACGCCGCCCAATAGTATCCCTGTTCACATCATCAGCAACAGTATTCTTATCTACCACTCGTAACTATAACTTATCTACTTTTATCGATAAAATGAATAAATCTTATTTATTCAAAAGGGAGGTAGTGAGGAAGATCTTTAAGAACCTCTTAAAAAAGCCTGATTTTTAATTACCAGAGCCTAGGAGGTCGGAGGATGTGGGCAAGAGACATGATCCAAACTTTTGCCCCTACCACCACATGCTAGGTCATTTCTTGGAAGATCGCTTTACCTTTAAGGATTGGCTTGAGCATAGTTACAAGTCGGGTGCTATTGTCATCCCTAAAGAATACCTACTAGAGCAACCCTCTAATTTTGTTAAGGTAATCTTTGGGGATACACTTGATCTTCTCAAGATAGAGGAAGGTTGGGGTATTTCCCTATCCTGAACCTCCAAGAAAATAATTTTTAAGATCTGAAAGTTACCCTTGCAGGTGTCTGAAGTAGCTCAAACCTCCAACTCTAAGAAAGGTTTGCAAGTTGCTAAAGACAACTTGAGGGAGGTAGAAACCCAGAAGCAGTAGAGACAGCTTCCACTTGCTCAAGATAGCACATTTGCATAACCACCGATCGAGTCCAGCACTCCTTTCGCAGTTGCAGTCACGGTTCTTTCAGCCATTTCTTCTTCTAGTAGTCGTACTGTATCAGTAGAGGGGGATGCTAAATCTCTCGCTCTGCTCACTTTACTTGATTTCTATTTTGTACCTTTATCCAAATCTAAGAAATCAATGAAGAAGAAGATTGATTCCGCTTATACTCTCTCTACTTTTGATGATCTTAATATATTTATTCCTATAGAAAGCTCTCCAAGTACTAATAATCATAATAATTTTTATTCGCTCCTTTCTGATTTTGAAATCGATTACCCATTTCTAAATCACCCGGGTTCACCCATTGAGATTGACTTGGAGTCATCTGACTTCAATGATCCTATAGAAGAGGTTGTAGGTGAACCTGTTGAGCAGTTAGAACTTTCCACTAAACTATCTCATGAAGTCACCGAAGTCAACCTTCGTAGTGGCAAAGTTCTACCTTTTATGGTAGCATCTCAGGATAAGAGTAAATAAGTCATTGGTTCTAGCAGTCAAGAAGTCACTCCACAGGATGCTCCACCTATGGATATGCTTATGGAGGGCCAACCCAGGGTTGACTACAATGTCCTCACTCACTTGAGAAAGTTAACAACTAAACTAAGCATATATGATGTCATTCTATTATCCAAAGAGATGAGGGAATGATTGATCAAAGCCCTTCTTGATCCAGAAACATTCTTAGCTCAATTGACTGATGTTGGAGAGGAGGCATGTTTTTTAAGAGAATCCTAGGGAGTTATGTTCACCGATGAAGACCTTCTTCTGGGGACAACGGAGCACAATCTTCCCCTCTGTATCACATTAAATATGAGCAGATTCATACTCTCCAGGGTGTTAGTTGATCAAGGTGCATCAGTGAACATTATGAGTCTAAAAACCTTTGCCTACTTGAGGATCAACATCTCTAAACTCTAAGGAGATCAGATGATGTTGAGAGAATTCAGCGAACAAGGTGAGAAGGCTTTAGGCTCCCTAGTGTTACCACTAGAGATAGATGACTGAAAGATAGAAGCCAAGTTCTACATAATCGATTCAGTTACATCTTCACTTCTTTGCTCGATAGGCCTGGATAAATGCAAATAACACAGTTCCATCTTCTTTGCACCAGTGCATCAAATTCTAAAGAGGTGGAATTGAGTATTGTGTCAAAGGAGATTTGAAGTCATTCTTAGTTAGAGAGGTCGAGATTTATGAAGATGCAGCCTACTATCTTCTTCAAAATCAAAAAGTATATCCTCATGAATTTAGTGAAAGTTCAAAATTAAAAGAAAAATAAACAAAAGAAAAAAGAAAAATAAATTGAAAAAGAAAAAGATAGGATAAGTGAGCGAGAATCAGACACCGAGGAAGAGATAGAGCCAGATGTTAGATTCCGCCCACAGTTTGTTCCTCCATATGAACACATAGGTAGGATGACTCGACCCCCTCCAGGTAGAGGAAGAGGCAAATTCAGAGGTAATTCTAGAGGTGGAAGACCTCCTTGCTAGTGGCTAGCTGGTAGGAGATATGTTTCAGCTCACAAGAGTGCCCCCGTTATCCATATAGATTTAGAGTCCAGTTCAAAGGATGAGTCTCATGTGGTTAGCACTTTGACAAATCCCTCTCAGTAGGTCCCTTTGAAGGTGATGTTCAAGCTAGACAGCGGTGAAGACCAGGCCTCCAAGCAAAGCATGAATGTATCCAAACCATCATTATGTAGAACAGTCAGGCAACAGTTGGGAACTTTAGATCTAACCTCAATTTCCTCCTAGAAAGTTGAAGGTTTGGTAGTTAAGAAAGCTCCCAAGTCATCCACAGATGTCAGGCTGAAGAGGTTTTTGTTGGGAGCATCATCCTCAAGTCAAGAAGCTGATGTAGAACTTGAGGATGATTCATATAAAGATTTAATAAAATTACCTCTTGATTGGTATTCACCTTGTGTTATTAACTTAGCAAAGAAGAGATTAATCTCACATACTTGGTCTAAACACAAGTCAAACTACTTTAAAAAACTATAGGACAATCAAAGCAGATACTCTCAATTAAGACCAGGACTATGATTCAGCACAATGGGTCTAGTCGATGATGACAACCATTGCCTAGTCATCACCACTAATTTGGGATCTAATAGGTTCTTCTCAAATCATGATAACTCTTATGAGGAGGAATGTTTAGAAACTTTAGATGACCCAAATGAGCCTGAAGTCAAAGACGCACCACCATAATTTGAAGAAGAAATCAAATAAACCATTGACGAACTCAAAGAAATGAACTTGGGAATGAAAGAAGATCCACGCCCAACGTACATCAATTCCTTATTAAATGAAGAAGAAACCAATGACTTAGTTAGGCTATTAGTTGAGTTTAAGGACTGCTTTGCATAGAGTTATAAAGAAATACCCAGTTTATCTCCTGATGTAGCAATCAACAAACTAGCAATAGAACCTAATGCTAATCCTATCAAGCAAGCTCCTAGATACATACGATTAGACATTGAACATCAGGTCACTTCTGAAATCAAGAAACTGATCGATGTCGGCTTTATCAGGGAAGAAAAATATCCAACCTAGTTAGTCAATGATCCCAGTTAAGAAAAAGAATGGCCAAATTCACATATGTATTGATTTTAGGGATCTAAATAAGGCATGTCTTAAAGATGAATTTCTACTTCCTATACCAAAATTGATGGTGGACATTACCTCATCTCATGCAGTATTCACTTTCATGGATAGGTCATCTGGCTATAACCAAATCAAGATGGCCCCCGAGGATGAAAGAAACATTACTTTTTGAACCCCGATTAGAATTTATTATTATAAGGTCATGCCTTTTAGCTTTAGAAATACTAGTGCTATATTTCAGCGGGCCATGATTCAAATCTTCAATGAACTCATTCATCATCAAGTTGAATATTACGTTGATGATCTAGTAGTCAAAAGCAAAGAAAAGGAAGACCATCTCTTCGACTTGAGAGTAGTTTTTAAACGGTTAAGATAATTTAACCTCAAAATAAATCCCATGAAGTGTGCATTCAGAGTAGCTTCAGAAAAATTCCTTAGGTTTGTTGTCCGACGCTAGGGAATAGAGATCGACCTAGAGAAGATCAAAGCTATCTTTGAAATGGCCACCCCCTAAAAGTCTAACTCAACTCAAATCATTTCAAGGGTGGTTGGTGTATCTAAGATGCTTCATATCCAACTTATCAGGAAGATGCTAGTCATTCTTAGCACATGTCAAAAAGGATGCTAAGTTCAAGTGGGATGACAAGTGACAGCATGCCTTTGAAGACATCAAGCACTACATGATGATGGCACCAGTTCTAACAGCCCCTATCCTAGGTAAGCCATTGATCTTCTAAACTGCTGCATTAGATGACTCCCTTGGTACTTTCTTGGCTCAAACCAATGATGAAGGAAAAGAAAATACTCTCTACTACCTCAATCATCATCTAATTCCTGCTGAGATAAACTACCCACCTATTGAGAAGCATTGCCTAACTTTAATCTTTGCATCCCAAAATATATGACATTACATGCTTTCTCACAAGATAAGTATGATCTCTATAATCAATCCACTACAATATCTCATGACACAGCCAACGTTATTTGGATGGTTGACATATTGGTCCATGATTTTATCACAATTTGACATCACATTCGCACCCCTCCGTGCTGTGAAAATACAAGCACTATCAGATTTCTTAGCAACACACCCAGTTCCTGCTGATTCTCTGCTTAGTGATGACCTCCCCGATGAACAAATCATGAACTTAGGAAACACTAGCATTCACCATTGGGAGATGTATTTCAATGGTGCGGGTTCCTATCAAAAAGGAGGACTATGATCTACTCTTCCAGGGAAGGCAGGGGTAGGAATTATCCTAACTTCAGACCGTGATGAGATCCTTATATCATCTGTCCAATCCATGCACCAACAATGAAGTCAAATATGAGGCTCTGATTTCTGGTATGGAGTTAGTCATTACATTATGCTTCCAGAGCGTTAGCATCTTTAGGGATTCTTAGCTTATCAACAACCAAATCGTTGGGTCCTACAAAGTTCTAAAGACTAAACTCCATCATTATCATAAGTACACCATGGAGTTGCGGGCTCAAATCTCAGAGGTCACTATCTACAAGATTTCTTGAGGAGATAATGTTGTAGCAGATGCATTGGCCAAGCTCGCCAAGGAGTTGGCATGCCTAGAAGATGAGTCCATTCCAATAAGGGTTCAAAATAGATAAGTCTTATCCCTTATTGATGTTGAACTCACTAAGAAACTCTCTCTTGAAGGGGAGGTTGCCATTTCCAAAGAGTATGATGAGTTAGATTAGAGTAAACCATCCATTGATTACCTAAACATAAGCAAACTACCTCAAGAAAAGTCATTAGCCCATCATTTGTGGGAGGCACTTTATATCAGCGGTCTTTCGATCATATGTGGTTATGTTGTTTAGCCAAACACAAAGCCCGTAATATTGTGACCAAGGTGCATTCAAGCTTATGCAGAGCTTACCAGTCAGGTCCGAAGATGAAAGCCATGATCAAAAGACTAAGATACTATTAGCCGTAATGATTACAGACTATATGGATGTAGCTAGGAGATGCCACCAATGTCAGGTGCACGGTGTGGTCTTGCATGAACCACCCAATATTCTACATTTTACATTGGCCTCGTGATCATTTGAGTGTTGGGGCACTAACATAGTGGGTCTGATCGATTCTCCTTCTTCCAAAGGTCACCGATTCATTCTAGCTGTCATCGACTACTTTTCCAAGTGGGCAGAGGCAATCCCACTTAGAGAGGTAACAACTCAACATGTGCTCTAATTTTTCAGGAACCATATCATATATAGGTTCGGGGTGCCTCAATGAATTATATCCGATAATAGTATTGCATTCAAGAGTGCCAAAATCAATAACTTTGCCCAAAGACATATCATAGATTGGAGATATTCCACCAGCTATTACCCAAAGGAAAACGGTCTAGCAGAAGCATTCAACAAAACCCCCATCTAAATATTGAAGAAGACGATCGACGACAATAAGCGATAGTGGCATGAGCAGTTGGTTGAAGCCTTGTGGGCCTACCGCACCACATACATGTCTCCAACTCAGTCTACCCCATTTTCCTTAGTGTATGGGTCTGAAGCCATTCTACCATTAGAAGTCGAACTCCCATCACTAAGGATAGCTATGGGTAGCAAGATTACTACAGAGTAGAATGCCAAGCTATAGTTATAAGAGTTAGAAGGTTTGGAGGAGAGACGTCTCAGGGCATGCTAGAACCTCGAGTTGTACAAAGCCAAAATGATTCAACCTTACAACAAGTTTGTCCTTCCTAGAGCTTTTCAAGTAGGAGAGCTTATTTTAGTTATAAGGAGACCAATTGTTGCCCGTCGAAAGATGGGAGGCAAGTTTGAACCCACTTAGGAAGGCCCTTTTGCCATTAAAAAGGCCTACCAAAGGAGGATCTTATCAACTCATAAACTGTAGGGGAAGCGCCCTATGCTTCCAATCAATAGGCTCTACCTAAAAAAATATTATCCATAAATCTTGTTTGAAAATAATCATCAATAAAACTTCTTTTCATATCAAATTCCACCTCTTATGTGTTAGAAAGATATTTGGTTGCAAAAACTATCACGATGTGTATAATGTAGGTGTAAGAGAACCCAAGTGGTATCCTATCCCTCAACAACACAAGCACAAACCACATTCGATCCTCCAGTGCTATTAAGTTAGGTATATGAGAACCCAAGTAGCATCCTTTCTTTATAGGAGTCACATTCCTATGTGTTTAGGATAGGTATAACAGAACCCAAGCAACATCCTATTCCTTCTTTCACAACATAAACAAACACATATCTTTCTCCTTGAGCTACTTAGATGTGGGAGCAAGCCCCCTGTGGCACTCACTCATTAGCTACTCCAGGTCAGGCTGATATACTACCTTACTAGTATGTCACCCCAGTGATCATTTGTCTGTCAAATATGAGTCCCCATGCTTTCTTCCTGACTTGACACTGTAAACCAACGATCGCCTTGTTAATTTAGTAGGTCTTAATGTGCATCCAGTAAGCTACCCCGTGTTGACTTTGTTTAAGAGGATGTAAGCCTACATGCTTTCTTCTTGAACTAGCCATTATACACTAACTAGGTCGAGTATATTTAAGGTTTAGGATAAGTCCCCCATAGGCTCCTTTCCTCCTGACTACTTCAATCTTGTGTTTAATCCTTACACCGGACTCCTCACTTAGTAGTCACCCTAGTCTGGATAGCCTCGCCGAGAGACACATTATCCGGATTAGTTCAAGAAATGTAAGTCTACACACCTTCTTTCTAGACAGATTGTCGTAAACTGACAAGCACCTTAGGTTGGTTGGTCATCACCATGCTAAAGGCGACACACCATGTAGATACACCACTCTTGGCATATGTGAATCCCTGCACTTTCTCCTTGAGTTGGCCACCAAATACCTACAGGCTTTCTTTTGCAGGGTTTTGGATAACGCCCCCAGCGGCACCTCCCCTATGGGCACTCTATTTAGATCACATCCTTAGCGACCCCATTTAGACACTACCCGATTATCTTGGATTGGACAATCCCTATTTCCTAGTATCCACCCTTGTAGATAGAGAATTTGTTCAACAAATGCACAGATTTTCCCTTAGTCTAATAAGTTTGAGATAGGACTAGGCTGATATAAGCCCCTTCTCAGTGTAGTCCCTTGCAAACCAACAGGGTCCACACAAATGTAAAATAATAAAAAATATATCTTCACTTGTGGATTAGGAATTCAAGCCCCAGTGGCTTCTTTTCCAAGTAGGCATCCTATCATTAGGACAGTGTCAACAAAACTCCCTATAGGAATTGCCTGACTACTTTGAGTTGAGTTAAGTCCCTGGGTCAGCACTCTCAGAGCATTGAAAATTGAAAGGCACCCTTTTGGTTGGTTAGTTCTACCCTGTGGCCAGTAAACTATTCCTTTGGATTGGTAAATCTAAGACAGTACTAGGCTAATATTAGCCCTTTCTTAGTGGATCCTTTGCAAACTGACGGGACCCATCAAGTTAAAACAAATGAAATTAAATCTAATGAAATTCAATCAAATGACATTATCTTGACTACTTTTGAGTTGATATAAGTCCCCCAGAGGCATTCATTTAGTAGTCACCCTAGCTTAGGTCCAATTTATTGTGCAAGCAACCGATCACCCAAGTGGTTCCTTATTTAGGAAGATGTGAGTCCCCACACTTTCTTCCTAACATGACTATTGAAAACCGAAAGACACCCCTTTGGTTGGTTAGTTCTACCCCATGATCGGTAGATTATCTCTTTGGATTGGTAAATCGAAGGCAGGTCTAAGCTGATATCAGCCCCTTCTTAGTGGATCCATCACATCGAGGGGGTCCATCAAGTTAAAATAAATGCAATTCAATCAAATGACATTATCTTGACTACTTCCAAGTTGATATAAGTCCCGCAGAGGCATTCATTCAATAGTCGCCCTAGGTCGGGTCCAATTTATTACATCCAACAGATCACCCTAGCAGTTGTCCCTTACTTTTGGCGATGTAAGTCTACTATACTTTCTCCCTAACACAATCGTTGTACACCAAAAGACAACCCCTTAGGTCAAACAGTTCTACCAACCCTTTGAATTGGTAAATCTGAGATAGGCCAAAGCCAACATAGCCCCTTTCCAGTGTGATCCATTGCAAATCGACGGGGTTCATCTTAAAATCCAAAACTTAAATAAATAATAAATCAATTTCTCCCCAATGAGACATCAATCAAATCCAATTCAACTTGCATTCCCCCAACGAGTGCACCCTTAAAAGAAATCCAAACCCTCTTTATCCCTAGTGGATAACCTGAACCTGCTTTCCAAGTGGAAGGTTCATGCATCTATCCCTGGTGGGTTATATGTCCTGATCCCCTATAGATACTCCACCCAAACTCATGCCTTTCATTTAAGTCCAAACTTATTATCCCTAGTGGATAACGTGAACCTGCTTCCCTAGTGAAAGGATCACATGCTTGATCCCTTGGTAGATCCCTTCCTTCTCCCTTATGCCCTTGGCATGAGTGGAGTTGCATTGCACTAAGATCTTAATTCCTATACACCTTGGGTTTAGAAGTAGATCATTTCTATTAGTGCTTGCATCCTTTCTCGTTGATCTGATCATCAATACGCCGCAGTGCCTTGTTAGTCACACCACACGTATTGGGCATCCTTTGTTGACCTCACTTTTGGAGTGAGCTCTCAACTTCCTCATCATAGATCTAGGACTCTTATAGACACTAAGAATTCCTTAGTCTTAAGACACTTCTAGAGATTAGGTGCACACTTAACCTAACCCTAGAGACTTAGAAGAGTTAGCCATAGAGATAGGTTATGCCTTAGAGATTTAGGAAGACTTGCCTACCCTATAGCCCAAACCCAATCCTTACTTCCTTCCTTCAAACCAAACCTCAAATTCAAATTCAAATTCCAAAATCATATCCAACTATCCAATGATTGAAATCCATCACCAAATTCAAACTCCAAATCCCTTCCTAGGCCCTTTGATTTCATCTTATGGACTTAATCTTAACCAAATCCAAATCTCAATTGATTTTATCAATTATCAAATCCAATTTGAAATCAAATTCCAAACCATAAATCAATCCAAATTCCAAATGATTGAAATCCATGATCAAGTCGAAATTCTAAATTCTAAGAATCTCTTTCTAAGCCATATGAACCACCTTCATGTGCATAGCCAAAACTCCTTCAAATCAACTCAAAATTGGTTGCTTTCTTTATATATCAATCATTCCTTCATTTATAATCATAAATATAAATGAACCCACCCTCCAACGACTAAAATAAGTCAAACCAAATTAAAACCCAAATTAGCCCTTTCAACCTACATCCTTAAGCTTAATCAAATTTGCTTCCAAATCACTCCAAATTTAAGTTATTTTCTCATGACCCATTTATATCTTCATTTATATTCACAAATATAAATGAAATATAAATTCAAATGAGCAAAACCAAGCTCAAACCAAATCAAATTACTAATTTTAGCCCCTTTAGCCAAACTTTTGAACCTGGCTAAATGAAACCCAAATCAACTCAAAACTCATGGATTTCTTCATGATTCAATCATTCCTTCAATCATTAATCCAAATATAAACATAAACCACCATTATCAAACCAAAACCAAGTCAACTCAAATCAAGCCCAAGTTGACCCTTTTTACTTGAAATTGTCATATGAACCAAAACCCACTTGGCTCCAAACTAATTGTACTTGGATTTATATTTCAATCCTAAGTCCATATGTGAGTTCAATTAAACTTGATTCAAGCCTTGATCAAGTCAATTGACCCATTTATGCTCACTTGACCGACCTAAAGGACTTTTTTGATCCATGTTTTAATCCAACCCAAATTGGATTGAACTAAGCTCACCTAAACCTCAATCATGATCAACAATCATCATGGGGAGATCAACCACCATGAATTGGGCCAAACTAAGTCAAACCTAGCTTTTAACCAAGTCAACATTTAGCATATATGAAACCCAAATTAGCCAAAACCCACCATATGCCAAATTGATTGAAACCATTAACCCAAACCCATTCATAATCAATGATTGAACATGATCAAGTCATCATCCAAATATCCAATTTGACCAAATTGACCCAAATTGGCTAAAGCTAAAATGGGTCAAATCATGATTTAACCCAAATTGATTGTAACCAATGGCTCAAATCAAATCACTTATTGAACTTGACCAAAGCTTAATTGTTGACTAACCTAGCCCAAATTGACCTAAAAAGTCAAATTGACCAAAATTCAAATTAATTCAAAATTAAACCAAACCAAATCCTACAATCATTTTTAATAAACCAATTGAACTTGACTCAACACCTAACCCAACCCAATTTTGTCAAATTGGTCAAATTGATCAACTTGACCAAGTTGACTCTTTTGAATCCAAATGAGTCAAATTCAAAGCAAAACCAAACCATATCAAATTAGTCACACCAAAACATTCCAAATCATGATTTAGACCTAACCCAAGCCTTGGTTTGAACCAATTTGGCCAATTGGTCAACCCAACCTAATGTGAACCCACTTGAACCCTTTTGCCCAAATTGAGCTAAACCACTTCAAGCCACCCTATGGAACCCCTTTGGCTGATCAAACCCACTCCACATCAGCCCCAAAGCACCCTCAAATCTTCCTAAACCCATTTGAAACCAAGCCAAGTTAATGTGCAAAGCCATTTGCATTGGATCCTTACCATAAGTGGAAGTCCACTTTTATCTCCAAGCAACCATCAAGATGCCAAATGAAGCAATCCCGAGCTTCTAGCCCACTCTAAACTTCAAAGGATCCATGCTTCTTCCCTCTCAACCATGGTCGAACCCATGGACACATGGAAGGGAAATCCCACCCCACCACTCCATTTCTTCCCTTAGAGCTCCTGCCACTGCTTCGACCAACCCAGGTGAGCCACATGGCACTGATAGCAACACCTCTGATGGTCTGACGATGGCCAATCATTGGGATTTGTGAATTCAATCCCGTCCATCCACCTGGCTTAATTGAGGGATATACTCCCTCAGTTTGAGCGGGGAACAAGACCGATTGCATTCTCTGAGCCCAAGCCCATTCTGAGCTCCCTCAGAGAAATTCCAAGGATCCCCCAACCTCTCCTCAATCGGCCATTTCCATTCACGTGTGCAAACTGAAATAGGATACCCTTCCCTCAAGAAATACTCCCTCTCCACAAAACCAAATCCAAATACCCCTTAGCCACCACATCCTCATACTCAATTGAAGCCAACCAAACCATTTCCAAGCCTTCCAAAGCACCAGAGGTGTGAGTTCGATCGAAGCTGAAATGTGAGCATGTGTGGATTGGTCAACCGAGCACCCTAGGACAAATTGAGCTTAGACTTCTTCAACAGGGCCTTACCTCAACTAGGAGAACCTACCTCGGTTGCAACCCCTTAAATCATAGCTTTAAGCCTCTATGTGTTGGTCTTTTATGAAAGAAATATCCATGTTCAGCCATTGGATGTGATTGTATGCTCCCTTAGATGCTGTAGGATCCATTTGATCCCAAATTGAGCTCAGGTGAGCTCGGATCGAACGAAGAAAGGCAGACGGTGCTCATCTTTTGTCACTCACGAATGGGATGGATCATGAGCCATCCATCTCACGTGATCGAGATGAATGGCTTTGTTAAAATCCCACAGTAGATTCTTTAATTTCTCCCTTAACTCGAGGATTAAATCGTGGTCGTCCAATCTTAGATCGGATGACCCACAGAGAAAGCGCATCCGTCGCCACTGACTTTATGCGTGGATGTGACTACTTAAATATCCAATCCCATCGCACCACGTGGAAAGCATGCCATGTTAGTAGTCACGTGGCCCGATGGGATTAAGGGCTTAATTAGGGCTAATTAATTGATTTTTATTCCTGAAACTTCCTAAAATCATAACTAATTGTAGAAAATTCAAAAAAACATATAAACTTAGGCCCATTTTGAAGATAATTAAGAGGAGAATCTAGGAAAATTATAATTAATTAATTTTGAATAGTGACTTTAGCCTAATTAAGGTTTTATCAAAAATTTAATTAGCTTAATTAAACCTTAATAAAACACTCAATTAATCTCAGATTTTCTATGAATGTTTAGGGGGATAACTTCTACCTCCCCTATTTTTCTGGAATTTTATTGATTTCTTAATTAAATCATTTGAGTAAGCCCTAATCACTCCCTTAATCTAATTAATTATAATTAATGAATAAACAGTAACTTGATTAATCATTTGAACATAATTATCCCTTTTGAATAGTAAGATCACTTAGGGAATGTGATTGGGGATACTTTTCCTAATTCATTTTCTAAGTCTTCCCTTATCTTTAAAAATCAAATTAATTAATGGGTTAATGGAATGATTAATTGATTAATTAAGTGATTAAATCATCAAAATATAGAAATCAAAACCTAATTGAATGTTTAAATGATTTAGGGATTAGGATTGAGGCCTTGCCCTTGATCCTTTCCCCTAAGTTAATTTCATGATTCAAATTAAAATATAACCAAAATATTTAATCAATTCACTAAAAGTTTAATGAAATTAAAATTAAAAATCAATTCATCCTCACCTAAGCAACCTTTAATTGATCTTGGGTAGCTCCTTGGGTGTTCAATAACCTAATGTGAGAGATAATAAAATTATGATTGACCACAAATGTGAGAATATCATAAGAGTAATCAAGTGAGATCCCTTAAGCTTAATTAACTATTAATCATAAGCTAATTGCATTAGGCCCCTTTCATTTCTTAGGAGTACTGCAAATTTACTTTTCATGTGGTTGCATATTATATTGATTTATTATTAATTAGTTAATTAACTTAAGATAATATAGGTAAGGAATAATTAATTCATACCTTAACCTAATCAAAACATAAAATCAACTTAAATTTTCTTCATTAAACCAAACTAATTTACACATGAGGAAATGGTTTAGGATTAGCAAACCTCTCTCATATTTCCTAAATCAAATCAAATTCAAAGTTAAAAAGATAAAAATGCCTTTAAAGAATTTTGGTTCATTTTAAATAGCCTTATTTAATATGATTGTCCTTAGGAATTAAATGGGGTGAATGAAATCATGTGTTTACATTTCTTTATTTCTTTCCAATCTTGCTAAATATTGTTTGCCATATGAAATCATGCATTCATTTCTTTTGAAAAGTAATTAAATAAAATGTTTTCTTTTATGTCAAATTGCATGTGTTGGCTAAAATTAAGAATATGAGTGGCTATAATCACTATTAAACTAAAAATTATTTTCAAAACCTATAAATCAATTATTATAAATGAAGTAATGCTAATTACAAATACTTATAAGCTTGCATGTGATGATAGTATAAGATGTGTACTATGAAATCCTCTTTCCTTCTCTTAACATGGATTCACATAAGATTTGCTAGTGTATAGTTCATTTGAAAAGAGCACAACACTTACCTAAATTTATTCATATGTATCTCTATGTTAAGTCGTAGGAAGGGTTTTCATATTACACATGTTAATCATACAACCAAATCAAACACAATTTCTTGCAAGATTCCTTATCCATTTGGTTCTTTTTTTGTACATTCATATGTATTTGAGAAAAGTGGTATATTAGTATGGACATCCGGTCAGAGGTTTTAAGTAGGGTCTTGTACCTTATGCCCCTAGTGTAGAAAATAATAGTGTCGTACTCACTTAAAACTCTTATACACTTGCATGTGTGATGTGGCCAATGAATGAGAATCAAACATCAAATAAATAAAACATAACTTTTGCATTGATTTTCCTATCCTTATTGTTATTCATACATTTACATGTATCTAAGAAAAGTGGTATATTAGTCCAGACATCCCGGGGCTATGAGGCTTTAAGTAGTCCTAAGTAGATCTTGTACCTTATGCTGTAAAAAAATAATGTCAGTCAGATTTTATAACTTTATAAATTTAGCTAATGGATGAAAAATCTCTCTTTTCTACATAACAAAGGCATGCATTCATAATTCAATTAAAAATGAGATATTTAAATTTTCAAATACATTTCTTTGCATTCATCATCAAAGTATGCTAAGATTTACATTGCATATATAGGTATGCTTAAGATCATTCATATGGATGATATACATGATGGAAGAAATGGATGAGTGTGTGTTATATGAAAGTAATCCATCCTAATTAATCTTAAGATGTCTTTCTATTTGAATAAGGCTATTTAGAATGAATCTAAACTTAGGTTTAATTAAAACACATAATACACCATTCACTAAAGGAAGTTCATTAATCAATTTACCTTATAAATTACTTAAGGTAGGGTAATGGAGAGACTCTCCCTCTCTTTCTTCTCTTTATAACACTTAGTTGCTAAGTGTAGGCTACATGAAATAAAAGAAAACATTAAGTAAAAATCCTCAAATAAACATACCACTTAAAGAGAAATCAACCTTTTATGAATTAAATCTCTCACACTTAGCAAATCATAACTCTAAAGCCTAGTCAGGACATACCACACAAGCTCTAACATATGCACATTAGGCAAAGTCACCATTTTTAGCTTTATGTTACGGCGGTGCATGGTTTGATGAATGTTTATTTTTGTGATATATTATTTTAGACTGAATGTTAAGATGTATGTGCATAGTTTGAATGTTAGGCCGATATTAGCCTAATCATATTTTATGCAGGGTCATGCTTGGGGGTAGAATTAAAATATAAATACTTTTGTTATGTGTTTAGCTAAACATACCTAAGTTGCAGTAGACTTGGTTACCCATGTATGGGGTGCTATATCTAAATTATTCCAATAAATGCTTGGGTTGTATGGTGTGTCTAGCTAACATTTGTTTTGTAGATGTAGCTAAATTTACTTTCCTTCCTTTTAATGTAATTTTTGCATTAGGATTAGGATACATGTTATGGGGAGTAAGGATAAGCATTGGTTATATGACTATGTCTTATATATCATATGATGTCTTTGGAGCATGCTACATCCCAATCAAGCCAAAAGAAAGAAAAAAATGGAGCAAGTAAAAAAATGAAGAAATGAAAGATGAAGAGTGAAGAATGGAGGATGAAGAATGAAGACCCCCATAACACTTATCATTCACAATTGTAATTATTCTTTCAAAGACCCATCATGCCTTAGGAGTCCTTATTAGGTGATTAGGTCCATTATAGGGTAGTGACTTCTATCTCCTAAGATAGTACACTATTCCTTAATGTCATACCCGATTACCCTAATAAGTACATTTACAGATCTACGTGGTGTTCCCTCACACAAACACACCCAATATAAAAATAAAAACCATAGATTTTTGGCGACTTCATTGGGGATGGTTCCTCTCTTTGTCTCTAGTAGATGATTGTTGTCTCCAAGCATCGACAGTCGACTTGTACTTTATATGAGTCCAAGACTATCTTTCTTTCTATTGGCACTTAGCTTATTTCATTCTTAAGCAAAGTTAGCCAACATCCTTTAGGTTTTAGGACCTCACTCTGTGTAGGTCTTGAAACCCATGTTGGGTTCCCCAATAGGTGAAAACATAACTTATCAATGAAAGGGAAGATAATAAAAATTTAGAACCTCCTCACCACTAACTTGGTGAGGCGAGGTTAATCATAAAATTTAAAGAAAATAATTTCTTTCATAAAATGACATTTTTGAAAAGCACCTTCCAAGAAACTCATAAAATCACAAAATCAAAGCCCCTCTGTGATTGCCACATGGAGATTCTTTTCAATAGCAAATCATGCCATGTTGATTCCCATTTAACATATCCAAATTTATTAAGTGAGGATCCCTATTTGAATCAAACATAAAATTGACCTTCACTTAATAATTTAAATTTATTAAGTGAGGATCTTTATTTGAAAAAAAAACATAAAATTTGAACTTTACTTAACAATTTCAATTTGTTAAGTGGGGGTCTCATTTTCGAAACATAAAATTTGACTTTCACTTAACAATTTCAATTTGTTAAGTGAGGGTCACATTTTCAAAAACATAAAATTTGACTTTGTCTCATTTTTAAAATTTTAAATTTGACTTTCACTGAATAATTTCAATTTGTTAAGTTGGGATCTCATTTCTAAAACATAAAATTTGACTTTCACTTAACAATTCCAATTTGTTAAAAGAGGGTCTCATTTTCAAATAAAAATACATTTATGCTTTCACTTAGCATATCTAATATTGTTAAGTAAGAGTCTCACTTTTAAAGCATATGTTTGGTTCTATCTAACATATCAAATTTGTTAAGTAAGAACCACATAACCATGTCATATTGGATTCCCACTTAACATACCAAATTTGTTAAGTGAGAATCCCATCCTCAAGTCATATCATACTTTGATTTCCACTTAACACACCAAATTGTTAAGTGGGAATCCAACTTTCAAAAGCATATCAAATACTTTTAGGCTTTCATTTAAAATACCAAATTTGTTAAGTAAGGGTCTCTTTTTAACACACATATGATCCCTATTTTGACATACCAAATTTGTTAAATAAGGATCCAATTTTTCATATCAACCACGCTTAAACTTTCACTTAACATACCAAATTTGTTAAGTGAGAGTCTCATTTTCAAAGGAAAACAAACATACCTCAAACACATTTAGGGCTTTCACTTAACATACTAAATTTGTTAAGTGAGACTCTCATCTTCAAAGAAAAATAAATCTATCTTACAAATCAAACACATATTGCCTCTACTTAACATATCAAATTTGTTAAGTAGAAAGCACTATTTTCAAATGAAAATATCACACAATCGAATCTTCGCAAGAAAAAATATTTCAAACACACAATCACTTCTTCTTAGCATACCCAAATTTGCTAAGTAGAGGTTCTTTCAAACAATCCATATTTTCAAATAAGAAACATAAAACACAAACAATCTTCAATAAGAAATAAATCTTTCCTCAAAATTTTGAACCCCATCCAACCTACCTAAATTGGCTGAGCATGGGTTCTAAAATCCAAAATCAAATGACAAAAGACTCTCTTCCAAAACTTCCAAATCTCTCCAATGAACCCCACTTAACATATTTTAATTGTTGAGTGTGGGTTCAAAACTCCAAACTTCTGTTACTTGCATGAAACAAATATCAAGGTAGGAATTTGATACAAGTTATATTTCAACAAATGCAGACATACTGCTCATAGCAGTTAGTATAGTCTTTGCAATCTTCACACATGGCCTCTTAGAAGTTTGTTTTTACCTTTCCATTCGGGATGGATTTGGCCCTAGATCAGGCCAGCCTCCCTCATACTGACTCCACCAATCTAGTATTTTTCGGCTGAGGATTTGAGGGAGCCTGTATCACCTGTGAGGAGGCAACCCTCACCACTGTTAGCCGAGATGAGGTGGTTAGGAAGAAGCTAATCATCCGCATCGACCTGCCTTCTGACACCGAGTATCCTTCCCTGAAGAGGAAGGAAATTGGGATTCTCCCAGTCAGTCCAGTTCTTACTCAGTCAGTTGTTCCCACCACTACTCGGATGCATGTTAGGACCTCCTCTTTGGTGCCCTATAACAGAAAGGCTATCCTGACTTTGAAGATAGCCTCCCTACCTTCGAGGTAGGATCTAGATCTCACACTGCCTTGCTCAGGCTTACACAATGCTGCATATGGCAATGTAACAGGAGCCTCAAGATCAACCGACACCACGAGCATGTCGCCCAGGAGATGGATGTTGCATCCCACATTGTGAAAGGGACTCGTGAGGTTTCCTATTGCGACCAAAGAACTTCCACCCCTCTCGATATCAGATGAAGAGTAGGACTATCGGAGGATAGTTGCATTATCTCCACCTTCTACATACCACAAGGTTTTGGCTATGGATAGGAGGAAGTCCTATACCGATCTATGGACGATATTACGGTAGGTAGGCAGGGTACACAGAGGTTCATAGTCCAGTACATTATTTGACATGAGGTCGATCATCCCTATGAGTGTTACCAGGCACATTCATAGTGACAGAGCATTAGAGGCTCGAGTAGCAACTCGCCAGGAGCGTGAGTGACAGAGATTCACCGTAGTCACCGCCTTCTAGTTGATTTCCCAATCATCATTAGAGCAAGATTGATAGACATAGTCGACTGTGTACCACCAATTATAGGTAGAAAGCTCAGGTGAGGGTAGAGCCGGTGTTGTCTCCACCACACCAATCCACTCCTGGCCCACCATCACTAGTTAGGTCCCACCATCCACCGTGCCTACAAAGGCATAGAAGATAATATCAGGGGAGAAGAAAGCCCTCTTGGTGATCCAACTTTGGCCAAAGTATCCCACATCATCTACGCCATCGATTAAGGTGAGAACGAGTTCACCTACTCGACCTCCTGCTTTAGTCTTGGTGAAGAAGGAATGGCGACCCCACAGCATCGTAGTGGTACCACCACCACCATCACCATCAGAGCCAATGATAGCAACAGCTATAGAAGGGGAAGGGAACAGTTTTGTCATCCCCATGGTAGTGGATCTCCCTCGGGACACTACTCCACCCATGAGTAGTTACAAGCATATTTCCTATAGTAATCATGAACCTCACAAAGTTAGCACTCCATAGTATCTCTATCGGAGCACAATCCTTTGTATTCATACCCAAGACAGCTAGACTACTCCCTAGATGAGGTTTTAGCACAATACTTTGCAGAGATGAGAGAACATTTAGGGAGTGAACGATCAGATTGTGAGGAGGGAAAGATCAGCTTTGATCCACATGAGGATAATCTCTTTGAGGATTCAACCGAAGTTCACATGGTCGATACTAGGGGTCCCTTTAGAGAGATCAACACAGTCAGGAAGGTATTGTAGTTGAAGAAGTTCCATTCAACTCAGCACCTCCTCCACTAGCTTATGTAGAGGGATGGTCATATTGATCAAATGGAGAAGAAGATCGAAGAGTTGATGGCAGTGGTGTCAGCATTGTAGAATTCAGCTCTGGTTTCATAGCCTTCTCCCATAGTGGCTGACAGAGTAGAGTTGGCACACACTTTAGATCATCTTAGTTGCATTCCTACAGAGGGAGATAATGGTAGCCTTCATAAGATGGTGGTGGATAGCACCTCCATGCATGAAAAAGACATCAAACACATGGTGGAGCAACAGATGAGGTATGCATTGGCACAAGCCTGAGATGGCTCATCCATTCCAAAGGGTAGACCCTACCCAGAGGAATTTGATGGTGTCCAATACCCTAAGGGCTTTGTGCATCCATCCTTCAAAATTTTTGATGGCAGTGGGGACCCCTTGCAACACATAGCACATTTCAGAGCTAGATGTTGCAATGCCGGTGGCAGCAATGCACTCTTATTTCACCTATCTATTAGTAGGTTGACAGGCATGGCAATTGATTGGTATGTTGAACTACCCAATGGTTCAATGAAGATATTTGCTAAGTTGAAACATCTCTTTATTAAGAGATTTACTGGAGCTCAGCAAAGGGTAACTATGGACGATCTCGTTGTAGCTCAATCACACCCTGATGAGTCCCTTGTTGATTACATTCTTAGATAGCATAATTTAAGTATGAAATGCAAATCACAGCTATCTGAATAGCATGCCATTGAAATTCTACTCAAGAATATTCATGCCCCAGTCACCTTCATGCTTAAAGGGTTCACCATTAAGACATTTGAGAAATTAATTAACAAGGAAGCTAATCTATAAAGAGAGGCCAAACAGTTATCTTTCCAAGATCAATCAGCCAAGCCCAAACTGCATAAGGCATTTGAGAAAAAGCTAGGGGAAGTTATAGTAGTTGATAAGGGAAAGTAGCCAGCCAGTTTTCAGTCAGACAGACCTCGAGCTCAACAGCCTCCTTTACCACCTTCTTTGCCATCGCCTCAGCCATCATATCAAACACCTCAGTTGCCATAGTGACCTCCACCGCCACTTGCTCAATAGTATCCCCGTACAAAGCATCAACAGTAGTATTCTTATCCACCATCGGGTAACTATAACTTACCTACTTTTGCCGACAAAATGAATAAACCTTATTCATTCAAAAGGGAGGTAGTCAAGAAGAATTTTAAGAACCTCTTAAAGAAGCCTGATTTTTAGTTACTAAAGCCTAGGAGGCCGAAGGATGTGGGCAAGAGTCATGATCCAAACTTTTTCCCTACCACCACATGCTAGGTTATGTCTTAAAAGATTGCTTTACCTTTAAGAACTGGCTTGAGTATAGCTACAAGTTGGGTGTCATTGTCATCCCTAAGAAATACCTACTATAACAACTCTCTAGTTATGTTAGGGTAATCCTTAGGGATACACACGATCTTCTCATGATAGAAGAAGGTTGGGATATCTCCCTATCCCGAACCTCCATAAAATAATTTCTAAGATCAGAAAGTTACCCTTGCAGGTGCCTGAAGCAGCTCAAATCTCTAACTCTAAAGAAAGTTTGTAAGTTGCTAAAGACAACTTGAGGTAAGTAGAAGCCCAACAACAACAATGATAGCTTCCACTTGCCCGGGATAGCACATTAGCACAACCACTGGCCGAGTCCAGCACTCCTTCTGTAGTTGCAGCCTCAATTCCTTCAGCCAGTTCTTCTTTTAGTAGTAGTATTGTATCAGCGGAGGGGGGGTTCCAAATCCCTTGCTCTGCTCACTTTACTTGATTTCTATTTTGTACCTTCATTCAAATCTAAGAAATAAATGAATAAGAAGACTGATTCTGGTTACATTCTCTCTACTTTTGATGATCTTGATGATTTCATTCCTATAGAAAGCTATCCAAGTACTAATAATTATAACAATTCTGATCCGCTCCTTTCTGAGTTTGAAATGGATTACCCATTTATAAATCACCCGAGTTCACCCATTGAAATTGACTTGGAGTCATATGACTCCGATGATTCTATAAGTGAACCTAATGAGCAGGTAGAACTTTCCACTAAACCATCTCATGAAATCACCGAAGTCAACCTTCGTAGTGGCAAAGTTATGCCTCCTAGGGTAGCACCTTGGGATAAGGGTAAATAAGTCATTGGTTTTAGCAGTCAAGAAGCCCCTCCACAGGATGCTCCACCTATGGATACACTTGTGGAGGACCAACCAGAGTTGACTATAATGCCCTCACTCACTTGAGAAGGTTGTCAGCTAAACTAAGCATATATGATGCCCTTATCTTATCCAAAGAGATGAGGGAGTCATTGATTAAAGCACTTATTGATTAAATAACATCTTGATGATTTAAATGTATATTTCATTTATATTTATGAAGATGATTGAAGATATGAATTGATTATGAAAAATCAATTGAATTTGGATTGATTTAGATTAATATTTGGCTAAGTTCATGAAGGTAGGTCATAAGGCTTGGGAAGGGTTTTGATTTAATTTGATTTAGTTTGATTTAGTTTTAATCATTTGAATGTAGATTTGATTTATATTTGGGAAGATGGCTGAATACATAAATTGATTATAAGAAAATCAATTGATTCTGGATTGATTTGGATTAAGATTTGCTAAGTTCATGAAGTTTGCTCAAAAGGTTTAAGAAAGATTTCAAGTTTCGGTTTGATCATGGGCTTCAATCATTTGATTTTGGAATTTGGGTTTGGATTTGGATTTGAATTTAATGTTTGAATTGAACTTGAGGTTTGATTTGAGAAGGTGAACATGAATTGGATTTGGGTTGTAAGGTAGGTGGATTATCTTAATCCCTAAGGCATAACCTAATCACATGGTTAAGTGTTTACCTAATTGTTAGAAGCTCTTATGACTAGGGGAGTCTTAGTGTCTAGAAGACTCCTAAGTCTAAGATGGGAAGATTGAATCCATGCTTCAAAAGTGATGTCAATAAAAGGACCGCCAATAGGTGTGGTGTAACTAACAAGGCACAGCGCATGTATTGGCGTTGACCGAGATGATTAACAACATCGAAAGGACTTCAAGTGCAAACAAAAATGATCTACAAACCCAAGAGGTTGATAGAATCATGATTTTAGTGCAATGTAACTCTACTTATGCCAAGGGCATATGAGAAGAAAGAAGATTTGATTGGAATTTCATGTAAAGGACATGAAGAGAGATCCACTAGGAGATCACACATGCATTGGACATGACATGCGAGAGGTTTATGCTGGGGACATTAAAGGAGGAATCTGCTGGGGATTCAGATTTGACCCTTTTTGTTTGAACGAAGATTTGTGGAAAGAAGATCTGCTGGGGATAAGAATCTATAATCCACCAGGGATCAAGATCGAATTAATTTCAATTTATTTTGTCTTAATTGATGTGGAAGCATATCTACTAGGGATATGAGCTCGAATCCACTAGGGATTGGGAATATGAACCTTCCACTATGGAAGTAGGTTTGGGCTATCCGCTGGGGATTGGGATTTGAGTTTAATTTTTTTGATTTTTTTTGGGATGTATCCACTGGGGATAAGAGTTTGGTTGGATTTTTTTTTTGCTTGTTCAATTAGCTCTGCTAGGGAGAGATTGGTTTAGATTGTTGCAATTTTGACACCACTAGAGGAGTTGGTTTAATTTGGCTCCACTGTGGAGGTTGGTTTGGATTTGTTTGTTTGATTTATTTATATATGATTTTGGGCTCCACTAGGGAGAAGAGTGTGATTTAACTCCACTGGGGGAAATCAGATTGGGTTTAATTTAATCTGAATTAATGTATGGACCCTATTAGTGTGTGATGTACTCCCTGAGAAAAAGATATATCAGCTTTGACCTACCTCAGGTTTACAAATCCAAAGGGGTAGTCTACCGGCTGCAGCATAGAGTTAGCCAACCTAAGGGGTTGCCTTTCGATGTGCAATGGTTGTGCTAGGAAGAAGGTGTAGCAGACTTGCATTCCCAAGCATGGAACAACTGTTGGGGTGATATGTTGGATGCACAACAAATCAAACCCAACCTAGGGTGACTATTGAGTGAATGTCACTGGGGACTTATATCAACTCAAAAATGGTCTAAATTAATTTTATCTTAATTTTGTATGAATTGATATAGTTTATTTAAATTGATTTGATTTAATTTGATTTCAAATTGAGGGCATATTCACTGGGGATGCGAGCTCGATCAAATTCAATAGATTTAGTTTATGGACCCTGTCGGAGTGTGATGGACCCACTGAGAAGGGGATATATCAGCCATGTCTTATCTCAAATTTATAAATCCAAAGGGATAGTCTACCGGCCATGGGGTAGAGCTAACCAACCTAAGGGGTAACCTTTCATTGTACAACGACTGTGGTAGGAAGAATGCGTGTAGATTTACATCTTGTAAAGCAAAGAATAGCAGCTGGGGTGACCTGTTTGTAGCATAACAAATCAAACTCGACCTAAGGCAACTACTAAGTGAATTCTGCTAGGGACTTATGTTAACTCAAAAGTAGTCAGATGATTTTTATAGGGAGTTTTGTTGACACTGCCCTAATGATAGGATGTCTGCTTGGAAAAAGATACTGCTAGGGGTGTCCTCCTAATCTATAAGAAAATATATATTTTGTTTATTTATATGTTTTCGTGGATCCTGTTGGTGTGTGAGGGACCACACTTATAAGGGCTATATTAGCCTTGTTCTATCTCAGACTTATTGGACCAAGGGAGAATCTGCATATCTGCAAGATAGATTCTCCAAGTATAGGGGAGGTTACTAGGAAAGGGGAATTGTCCAATCCAATAGTAACCTAGGTAGTGTCTATATGGGGTCGTAAATGACGTAATCCAAATAGAATGCCCACAAGAGAGGTGCCACTAGAGACGTTATCCTAAGCCCTGAAAAGAAAGCCTATAAGTATATGGTGGCCAACTCAAGGAGAAAGCATAGCAGACTTACATCTTCTATGAGTGGTGTATCCATCGAGTGGGTTACTATCAGCATAGCGAACACCAGACAACTTAAGGTGCCCGTCAGTGTGCAATAAAAAATATAAGAAGAAGCCATGTAGACTTACATCTTCATAGATGAAATTGATCATTGGCAGGACAGATACCATCTGACTTAGGGCGACTACTAAGTGGGGAGTCTCATGGGAGGACCAAACCCAAATTTGAAGTAGTTAGGAGGAAAGGGCCCTTTATAGGACTTATCCTAAGCCTCAAATATACTCAACCTAGTTAGTTCACGATTACTAGCTTATGAAGAAAGCGTAATAGACTTATATCTTCTTAAATGAAGATAATATGAGGTAGCTTACCGGTCGTGAAAAAGGCCTACCATACCAACAAGATGCTTGTCAGTGTGTAGTGGCCAAGTAAGGAAGGAAAACGTAGCAGACTTACATCCTCCAAAGCAAGAAGACCACTGGGGTGACATACTAGCAAGGTAGCACGTCAGCTCGACCTAGAGAAGCTACTGAGTGAGTGTCATTGGGTGCGTTATCCCAACTCAAAGTAGCCTGAGATAAAAGATATGTATTTATTTTTGTGTTTGTGTGTAGTTTGTGTTTATGTTATGTTGATGAAGGATAGGATGCTACTCGAGTTCCTTACACCTACCTTAAACACATCATGGCAGATTCGCAAACAAAGATTTTTTCAATATGGAAGAATTAAAATTGAAATGGGATTTTTATTGATGATTGATTTCAAACATGATTTTATGGATAATATTTCTTTAGATAGAGCTTGTTGATTTGGAGCATCAAGCGCTCTCCCTTATGATTTATAAGTTGGTATGATCCTCCTTAGTAGGCCTTTTCTATGGTAAAAGAGCCTTCCCAAGTGGGTTCAAACTTGCCTCCCATCTTACGACAGACAATAATTGGTCTCCTAAGAACTAAAATAAGCTCTCCTACCTGAAAAGCTCTAAGACGAACTAACTTATTGTGAGATTGAATCATTTTGGATTTGTACAACTCTAGGTTCTAGCATGCTCGTAAGCATCTCCCCTCCAAACCTTCGAGCTCTTCTAAATGCAACTTGACATTCTGCTTTGTTATGATCTTACTACCTATAACTATCCTTAGTGATGGGAGTTGAACTTCTAATGGTAGAACAGCTTTAGACCTAAACACTAAGAAAAGATGGGTAGTTTGAGTTGGAGTTTTGTATGTGGTGCGGTAAGCCCATAAGGCTTTAACTAACTGCTCATGCCACTGTCACTTGTTATCATCGAGTGTCTTCTTCAGTATTTGGATGAGAGTTTTGTTGAAAGCTTCTGCTAAGTCATTTGCCCTTGAGTAGTAGATGGTAGAATATCTCCAATCTATATTGTATCTTCAGGAAAGGTTGTTAATCTTGGTGCTTTTGAATGCAGTGCCATTATCGGATATAATTCATCGAGGAACCCCGAACCTATATATGATATGATTCCTGAAAAGCTAGAGTACGTGCTAAGTTATAACCTTTCTGAATGGAATCGCCTCCGCCCACTTGGAAAAGTAGTCAGTAACAGCTAGGATTAACTGATGACCTTTGAAAAAGGAGGATCAATCAGACCCACTATGTCGGTACCCCAACACTCGAATGGCCATGAAGCCAATGTAAGATGTAGAATGTTGGGTGGTTGGTGTAGGACCAAATCGGTACTTGGTGGCAGCATGGCCAACGTGATCATTATCGCCGAGTATCCTAGTCTCTTGATCTTACTTTCATCTTTTGATTGGATTGATGATCTCAGCATAATCCTGAGTGTACCTCGATCACGATCTTGCTGGCTTCATGCTTGTCAAAACAGTGTAACCACATATGATTGAAGGACCACTAGTATAAAGTGTCATCCATGAGAGCACAAAAAAGTGTTATCTGCTTCATCAGATGGGCTTCGAATTTCTCTTGAGGTAATTTGCCTCTATTTAGATAATCATTGAATGGTTACCTCCAATTTAACTCCTCATCCTTCTTGGCAATGACAACCTCCCATTTAAGAGAGTACTTTTCAATAAGTTTGGTATCAATGAGGGATAAGATTTGTCTATTTTAGACCCTTATTGATATGGACTCATCTTTTGGACATGCTAACTCCTTGGCAAGTTTGGATAAAGCATATGCTACGACATTTTCACTTTGAGGGATCTTATAAATAGTAATCTCTAGGATTTGGTCCGACAACTCCATAGTGTACTTGTGGTAGTGATGGAGCTTAGGCTTTAGAACCTTGTAGGACTCGATGATTTGATTGATGACTAATTGAGAATCCCTATAGATATTGATGTTTTGGATACTTAGAGTAATGGCTAACTTTAGACTGGCAATCAAAGCCTTATATTTGACTTTATTGTTGGATAAAGGATTGGATATGTGATATAAGAATCTCATCACATCGTGATCTAAAGTTAGGAAAACTATTCCTACCCATGCCTTCCTTGGAAGAGTAGATTGTGGCTCTTCTTCTCTTTAAGAGGAAGCCACACGATAAAAGTACATCTCCAAGCGGGGAATGCAAGTGTCCTCTAAGTTCATGATTTGTTCATCCGGGAGGTCAACACTAAGTGGAGAGTCAACAGGAAGTGGGTGTGCTACTAAAAAATCTGTAAGTGCTTATCCTTTCACCACACGGAGGGATATGAAAGTGATAACAAACTGCGATAGAATCATGGACAATCATGCCAACCATCCAGATAGCATCAGCTGTGTCATGATGTATTGCAGTAGATTGATCCTAGAGATCAATCTCACCTTATAAGAAAGTATATAGTGTCATAACTTTTGGGATGCAAAGATTAAAGCTAGAATATGCTTCTAAATAAGTGGATAATTTACCTCAACAAGGTTTAGATGATGGCTGAGGTAGTAGAGCACATTTTCCTTCCCTTCATCATTAGTTTGAGCCAACAAAGTGCTAAGGGAGTCATCTAATGCAGTAGTATAGAGAATCAATGGCTTGCCCAGAATAGGGGTTGCTAGAATTGGTGGCATCATCAGGTAGTGCTTGATATCTTCAAAGGCATGCTGACACTTGTCATCCCACTTGAACTTGGCATCCTTTTTGACAAGTGCTGAGAATGGTTGGAATCTCCCTGATAGATTGGATATAAAGCATCTTAGATACACCAACCTCCCTTAGAATGATATGAGTTGAGTTAAAATTTTAGGGGGTTGCATTTCTAACATTGCTTTGATCTTCTCCGGATCGATTCTGATTCTCCAATATTGAACAACAAACCCAAGAAATTTTTTTGAAGCTACTCCGAATGCACAGTTCATGGGGTTCATTTTGAGATTAAATTGTCTTAATCGTTCGACAACTACTCTCAAGTAAAAAAAAATGGTCTTCCTTTTTCTTTACTCTTGACCATGAGATCAATGACACAGTACTTAACTTGATGATAAATGAGTTCATCAAAGATCGGATTCATAGCCTGTTGGTATGTAGCATCGACATTTTTAAGGTCGAAAGGCACGACCTTATAGCAATAGATTTTTATCAGGGTTCTAAAAGCAGTGTTTCTTTCATCTTTAGGGGCCATCTTTATTTGGTTATATCTAGATTAGCCATCCATGAAAGAGAATACTTCATGAGATGAGGAAATGTCCACCATCAATTCAAATATAAGTAATGGAAATTCGCCTTCTGGACATGCCTTATTTAGATCCCTAAAATCGACGATATGAGAATTTGGTCATTCTTCTTCTTAATTCGGATGATAATGGCCAACCAGGTAGGGTATTTTTCTTCCTGCATGAAACCAGCATTGATCAGTTTCTTGACTTTAAAAATGACATGTTGCTTAATGTCTAATCGCATGCGTCTAGGAGCTTGCTTGATAGGGTTAGCACTAGGCTCTATTGCTAGTTCTGGACTGCTACATAAAGAGATAAATAGGGCATCTCTTCATAACTCCATGTGAAGCAGTCCTTAAACTCAGTCAATAGCTTAACAAAGTCATTGGTTTCAGTTTCATTCAACAAGGAACTGATGTATGTTGAGCATGGATCTCCTTCAGTTCCTAAATTGATTTCCTTGAGCTCATCGATGATTGACTTGATCTCTTCTTCAAACTCTGGTGGTGCATCTTTGAGTTCAAAATCATATGGACTATCTGAAGTTTCTAAGCACATCTCCTCATATGAGTTAATGTGATTTAAAAAGAACATATCAGATTCCAAATGATTGGTGATGGCTAAACAGTAATCATCATCATCGACTGGACCCACTATACTGAATCCCAGTCTCAGTCTAGACTGAGAGCTTTTGCATTTATTCTTCCATATCCTTTCGAAGTAGTTTGACTAATGCTTTGACCAAGTATGTGGGAATAAGACTTTCTTTGTTAAATTATGAATACAAGGCAAGTACAAATCAAAAATTAATTCTATTAAATATTTATATACATCATCTTCAAGTTCTACATCAACTTCTTTACTTGAGGATGATGCTCCTAGAAAGAACCTCTGAGTCTTCACATCTGTGGATGACTTAGGGCTTTCTTAACTACCAAACCCTCAACATTTTATGAGGAAAGTGAGGATAGAGCTAAGGTTCCCAACTGATGCCTAACTATTTCACATATAGACTTGGATACACTCACGCTTTGGTTTGGAGCTCGGTCTTCATCATTTTCTGGCTCAAGTGTCACCTCTAAGGGAATCTTTTGTTGTGAAGAGTTGGTAGGTGTGCTAATCATATAAGACTAATCCTCTTAACTAGATTCTAAGTCTATATGGATAGCAGGTGTACTCTTGGTAGCTAGGGCATATCTCATATTGGGTGGCTAATAAAGAGATTTTCCACCTCTGTGATTGCCTCTGAACTGGCCTCTTCCTCTACCTAGTGGAGGTTAAGTTGTCTTACCCATATGTTTGAATGAAGTAACGAACTATGAGTGAAATCTAATATCAGGCTCCACTTCCTCCTCCAAGTCTATTTCTCTCTCCCTTTTATTTTCTTTTTCATTTTCTCTTTTATTTTTCTTATATTTTTGAACTTTGACCAAGTTTGCGAGAATATACTTGTTGATTTTGAGGGAGATAGTAAGCCACGTCCTCATATATGCTGACCTTATAAACTGTGAATATCTTGAGATCTCCTTTGACACAGTAGGCGATCCCACCTCTCACAAACTTCATACACTAGTGTATAGAGGATGGAACTATATTATTCTTATGTATCCATAATCTCCCAAGCAAAGCATTGAAAGATGTATCTGAGTCAATAACATAAAACTCAGCTCTAGTCTTTCAATCATCTATCTCCAGTAGAAACACTATGGAGCCTACGACTCTCTCCCCTTATTTATTAAATCCTCTCAACATCATCCTCTCTTTTTGGAGTTTGGATATGTCGATCTTCAAGTAGGCAAGTGTTCTTACATTATAATATTGACTGATGCACCTGGATCAACCAGAACTCTATATAACATGTATCTGCCAACATCCAATGTAATGTAAAAAGGGAGATTATGCTCGATCGTCCTTAATAGTAAGTCTTCATTATTGAATGTAACTCTTAAGATGTCCTTCGAGTGGCATGTCTCCTCTTCAATAGCGGTTAGCTGAGCTAAGCATATTTTTGGATGAAGTAAGACCTTGATTAGAGATTCCCTCATCTCTTTGGATAAGATAAGGGCATCGTATATGCTTAACTTAGCTGGAAACTTTTTAAGGTGAGCTAGGACATTGTAATCAACTATGGCTTGGTTCGCCACAAGTATATCCATAGGTGGAGCATCCTATGAAGGGGCTACCTATTCACTGGAACCAATGGCATACTTACCCTTATCCTGAGGTGCTACCCTAAGAGGTAGAACTTTGCCACTACGTAGGTTAACTTCAATGACTTCTTGGAATGATGAGCTTGTGGAAAGTTCTACCTTCTCATCAGGAATACCTACAGCTTCTCCATTGGGATCCTTAAAGTCGATTGAATCCAAGTCAATCTCAAGAGGTGAATCTAATTAATTCAGAGAAGGAAAGTCTGACTCTAAATCAAAAAGGAAAGGATCAGAACTACTAGGGTTATTATTATTATTTAGGCTTGGAGAGCTTTCAATAAAAATAAAATCAGGAGCATCAAAAGTAGATAAGATATAGGCAAAATCTGCTTTCTTCATTGATTTCTTTTTAGTTGGAGGTACATGATAGAAATCAAGTAAAGTAAATGCAGTAAGGGATTTGATGATGCTATCCACTGATACAATGCTCCTATTGGTAGAAGAGGAGATAGTAAAAGAAAAAGTAGCTGCAACGGTGGAGGGAGTGCTAGACTTAGATGATGGTTGTGCTACTGGACTATCTCGGGAAACTATGGACTATTGCTGCTACTGCTGAGCTCTGAGTTTCCTTGAGTTGTCCTTGAAAACTTGCAAACCCTCCTTAGTGTTAGAGGTTTGAGCTATCTCAAGCACCTGCAAGGAAAGCTTCTTGATCTTAGAGATGATCTTTTTAGAGGTTCGGGATAAAGAAATATCACAACCTTCTTTTATCTTAAAAGGATCACAAGTATCCCCAAGGATTACTCTAACAAAATTAGATGGTAGTTCTAACAAGTATTCCTTAGGGATAATTATGGCACCCGACTTGTAGCTACGCTAAAACCAGTCTTTGAAAGTGATGCAATCCTGTAAGACATGGCTTAACATGCGGTTGTAGGGGGAAAGTTAGGATCATTGCTCTTGCCCACTTCCTCTGGCCTCTTAGGCTCTGGTCACTAAAAGTTAGGTTTTTTTAAGAGATCATTAAAGATTTTCCTACTACCTCACTCTTGAATGAATACTGCTTATTCAATCTATCAACAAGAGTAGGTTGAAAGTAACTACTTGGTAGTGGATATGAGTATCGTTCCTGAGTGTACTGCTGTGGAGGCAATAGTGGCGGTCATTATGGTAGCTATGGTGGCCGATATGATGGCCAAAAAGGTGAAAGAGGAGGTGGCAAAGGAGACTGTTGAGCTCATGGTCTTTGAAATTGAACTCTGGCTAGCCGGTTCCCTCTATCCACTAACACAACTATCCCTGGCCTCTTTTCAAACACTTTCTGTGGCTTGGGTTTGGATGATTGGGCTTGGAAAGGTGATTATTTTGCTTCCACTTATAGACTGGCCACCTTATTGATTAGTTTCTCAAATATCTTAATTGTAAAACCCTTGAGCATGAAGGAAACCGGGCCATGGATATTCTTGAGAAGAATTTCAATGGCATGTTATTCGAACAGCATTAATTTGCATTTCATACTCAAGTTATGCCACCTAAGAATGTAATCAACAAAAGACTCATTGAGTTTCTATTTCTCTATAATTAGGTCACCTACAGTCACCCTCTATTGAGCTCTAGCAAACATTTTGATGAAGAGATGCTCTAACTCAGCAAAAGTCTTCATCAAACCGCTGGCGGTATCAATCAAATGCAACACTAGATCGCTAACGAAGGCAAAAGAGAAGTATCGCTTACCGGCATTGCAAATGCTAAATATGCCATATGTTGACGTGGGTACCCACAGCCATCAAAAATTTTGAAGGATGGTGGCACGAATCCCTTGGGGTATTGGACTACATCGAATGTCTCCATGTAAGGTCTACCCTTTAGAATGGATGAGCTCCCTCGGGCTTGTGCCAACGCTTCCTTCATTTGTTGTTTCACCATCTGCTTGATGTCTTTCTCATGCACGTAGGTACTGTCTATGACCTTCCTATGCAAACTATCACTGTCCTGATCTACGAGAGAGGTACTCATAGGAGGATCTAAGATATGTAAGAGCTCGGGTCGATCGGTCTCCATAGGATTAGGCTATAAAATAGAAGCTTGGTTCTAGAGTGCTAGAACTGTTATTAATAGATCCTCAACCCTCTTTTCCATCTCATTGATCTGCTCATCTTTTTCCTAAGCTGTTGAATTAGGTGTTCAGTTGAATGAATTATATTGTCTTCTTCAACCACAACACCTTCCTGACTTTGATGGTCTTTGTGCAGGGATCTTCGAGTGTCGACTATATGGACTTCCGTTGAGTCCTCTAATAGGTGTTCCTCATTGGGGTTGAAATCTACTCTACCCTCTTCCCGATCAGAATGATCACTCCCGCCCATTTTCCTAATCTCAACAATGTAACCGTTTAGATGTCATCTAGTAAATGGTCACCTACTTTGTTCGATTGTACTGGGACAAAGACCCGATGATGACTGGTTGTAGGACTATGCTCATCTAAAGCTATGTGTCATACACTGCCTACTGATGGAGTACCCTCCCTAAGGGGATCAATTGCCATGAGGACTACACTGACATCCCCTTCTTCCTCTGCTGCCGCCTGTGGTGGTGCAACGATTATGACATTTTTAGGTCGCCACTCCCTCTTTACCACGGTTGAGGTGGAAGGTCGAATGGGAGAGCTCAACCTCACCTCAACTGGTGGAATAGGTGGAGTGGGATCCTTAGGTCATAGCCAGATCACAAATGAAGATGTTCTCTCTCCATATGCAGACTTCTATACCTTGGTGGGGATTGTGGAAGGAGGGACTTAGACAAGTGATGGCGGGCAACGAGTGGAGCGGTGGAGACACCGACTGGCTCTCCGTCAGAGCTCTCCTCCTACGGCTGGTAGTTCCTGTAAGGACTATGTTGTCGGTATGATTGGCCCTGGAAGCTCACCGATCCAGGAAATCTATCAAAGTGGAGGCCACCGACTATCTGGCGTACCTCCTCCTCTCCTTTCTACTCGCCTGGGATGCAGTTTTAGCCTCTAAGGCTTTCTCTTTGCATATCTGATCTCTAACACTCCTAGGGATCAGAGTTTTCAAATCAAACAATGTACCTGACTCTAAGCTTCTGTGGGCTCTGTCAACCTGACGAAGAACTAATTGTAGACCAGTGTAGGGCTTCCTCTTCTCTCTAGCTGGTATCTCAAACTGTGCTAGTGGTAGAGACATTGCAGCAATCCTCCTATAGTCCTCCACTCTATCTAAAGCTGAGAGGGGGTGAAACTTGCTACCACTAAGGAGTGGAGAGGTCTCATCAGGGAAACCCTCATCAACAAAATGAGAGGCCTCACCTACCTCCCTAGCCTTACACTTAACCTTTCAGTTCTTGTTGCGACGTTGCATCCTAGTAAGTGGGGCAGAGCTGGAGCTAGAACCTATTGCAAATGTAGGGGAGACTATCTCACAAAGGCTAAGATAGCCTTCCCCTTCAGAATGAGGGAAACTAGTGAGGAGGTGCTAACCCTCGCTGGGACTGTAGCGGGGGAGACAACAGACTGAATGACGGGCACTGTAAGAATTGACACTGGCACTAATGTTGATTGGGGTGTGGGAACCATAGCAAACTTCCACTTCATCCAGGGAAACACAGAATCCAATGGGATGTCAAAGCAGAGGAGTGGCTTTTGTCCTGCCACCTCCTCCCTACTAATGGTCGTGAGGGTTTACCCCTCGCAGGTGACTCTAACGGCCTCAAAGCCATGCCCGAACTAAATGACATGCATGATGGTGCTGGTGAGTATGGTCTGATTCAAGGCCAAATCCACACCAGATAGAAAAGATAAGATCATCTTTCCATAATACATGATGAAAGATTGATTGAAGAAGTGAACGAAAGACTGAACTGTTGTCTCTACATTTGTTGAAAATAGAACCAAATCAGACCCTTGCTTAAATAGCTGTCTTCAATCATTGATTCAATATTTTGGAATTTGAACCCACACTTAACAAATTTAGGTATGCTAAGTGGGGTTCATTGAATTGGAGAGATTTTGATATTTGAGGAGAGACTTTGCCATAGGATTTGATTTTGATTTGGAACCCACATTCAACAAATTTAGGTATGTTGAGTGCGGTTCAAATATTTAGGAGAGACCTTTAGAGATATATGTATTATATATATATATATATATATATATATATATATATATATATATATATATATATATATATATATATATATATATATATATATATATATATATATATATATATATATATATATATATATATATATATATATATATATATATATATATATATATATATATATATATATATTGAAATTTGACTTTGGAAAACCTTTATTTAGCAAATTTAGGCATGCTAAAAAAGGGTTTCAATTATATGTTTGAAGTTTTTTTTTTAAAGCATCTTGTTTATGACGATTATTTGTCATGTGTGTGACATGTGTTTCTTGATTTGAAAATGGGACCCTTACAAATTTAAGTTTGTCAAGTAAGAGCCAAATGTATTTGATATGTTTGTTGTTTATTCATACATGTTGATTTTATATGATTTGGAGAACTCTCATTTAATAAATTTAAGTATATTAAATGGAGTTCAATATATGTGTTTGATGTTTTTTGATTTGATTCCTCTTCTGAAAAGGAGGGGAAGTCTTATTTGACAAATTTAAGTATGTCAAATAGAGTTCAAATATATGTGTTTATGTTTTGATGTTTGGAAGTAAGACCCACAATTAACAAATTTAGGTATGGTAAATGGAGCTCACTTATATGTTTGTTTGTTTGTTGATACATGGGTTTGTTTTAGCTTTGGAGATTGAACTCTCATTTAACAAATGTGGGTATGTTAAATGAAATTCAAAATATGTGCTTGATTTCAATTTGATTTTTGAAAGAGGGATTCTCATTTAATAAATATGGGTATGTTAAATGGAATCCAATTATATTTTGTTTATTATGATTTTGTTTTAGTTTTGAAAAAGGGAGCCTTCACTTAATAAATTTGGGTATATTAAGTGAAGTTTCCATGTTGATTATTTTAATTTTAATTTAAAAAGGAGACTCCTATTTAACAAAATGTGAATATGACAAATGGAGTTCAATTATATTTTAATTTTAGTTTTAAAATGAAGCTCTCATTTAACAAATATGAGTATGTTAAATGGAGTTGATTGTTTGATTTTATTTTGAAAATGTGTTTTTGAAAAGGGTTTTGATGATGTATATTTAATTTTTATTTTAAAAAGAACCCTCATTTAACAAATTTAAGTATATTAGATGAAAGTTAATTATTATTTTTGAAAAGAGGTTTGACGATTTTCTATTTATATTTCGCCAATTTTATGAAGTTTAATTTCAAATGATTTTGTTTTGAAAAAGTGTTTTTGAAAAGTTTTGCAAGAGACTTGTTTTACTTCAACTTTTGTTTAAACATTCTAAAATATGGGATGAACCTTACCTCACCAAGCTAGTGGTAAAAAGATTCCAAATTTAGTCATCACCTTTCATTAGTTGATTTATTTTTTACTTATTGGGGGACCCAATATGGGTTTCAAGACCTACATGGAGTGAGGTCCTAAAACCTAAAAAATATTGGCCAACTTTGCTTAAGAATGAAATAAGCAAAGTACCAAATAAAAAGAAAGATAGTCTTGGGCTTATAAAAAATATAATTCTACTATCAATGCTTGGAGACAATAATTGTCAACTAAAGATAAAGAGAGGAACCCTCCCCAGTGGAGTGGCTAAAAAAATTTGTGGTGTTTATTTTCGGATGTATGAGGGGGACACCATGCAGATTGTAGGGGGTACTTATTGAAGTGATTGGGTATGACATTGAGGTATGATGTGCTATCTCGAAATATAGAGGCATCACCCTTCAATGGACCTAATCACCTAATAAGGACTCCTAAGGCATGATGGGTCTTGGAATGTACTAGAGATTTATCCCCTCCTTTACATGAATGAATAAAGCAGGATTTATATTAAACTATAATCTAAAGTTCCCTATGGAGGCAAGCCCCCATAGTTGATTACATCTTAGAAAATGAAATTCCCTAAGAATACTCTCTATAAAAGTAGACAATTATCATCTCCAAAGATTTTAAGGCTATACTATCAAAGGATTGGTTATATTTGGAAAATCAATTAGGAAAGTTCAAGAAGAAGACTTATTTTGGAAGCCAGAGGGAATAGGTAGGGAATGTTCATGATACTAGAAAGCTTAGTAAGCATTTCAATCTATCCTATAGTTGGGATTTATAATTTTGAAGTTGAAGAGATTTATATATTCTGAGTAAAAAAAATTTTAGATTGTTAGGGCTTATAATCCAACAACATAAAGTTGTAGGGATGCCTATGAGGTGAGGATTTATGCTTGTAGCTTAAAGGAAATAGCTATCTCAGATCCTAAATCTATGGAGCTTTAGTAAGAGCTAAAGTGCGACCTAATTTTAAGCAAAGATGGGCATAAGATTTACCTCCATGAGAGAGGATAAACCACCCAATTTTTAGACTTATAATCGCGTGGAGTGGCTGCCAACTAACTCTTCCTATGATTTTAAAACCATTTGGTCTGGTCTTATGAAATTGTAAGATAATTGGGATATTATTAGTTTATAAAGAGACTAAATTCCTTAAACCCACTCCCTGAGAGGCTAGAACATGAGTGGTATGAATAATGACTTAATCTACAAATGTAACAACTTTTCAAATTTTGTTTAATTTTTGACACTTCATTTGGACAAAGGCTTTAGGATTTTGATGTCTCCATGCATTATGGAATGAAGTTGTTGTCTAAATCAATGAGAAGAGGTGTTTTTCACCATAGAGGATGCCCTCATGGGTCAAGCATTCTCCTATCATGCAATGATGGAAATCCCCAATTTTTAAGTGTGAAATAATATACATGTATGATGTGAAACATTCAACCATTCAGCTAAAGGGTTGCTAAATCTTTTAATTATCTTATTTAATACTTAGGCTTTATGGTGAGGTTATGAATTATTTAAATTTATTTATGAGTGATTAATTAGGGTAAAAAATTTAATTTTTTTTCTAAGAGCTTAATCGCATCTAGGCCACACATTAAAGCATCAATCATAAGAAACTATGAAAAACATGCAATTTCTAATACACAATCTAAACAAATCATCAAATAATATTATAAAATATCATAAAAGAATAACAGGCCAGTGCGGTTGGATGTCGTCGTATAACCCGAAAAGTGAAAAGATAGGTAGCCAAGCTCTACCTTTATACAACCCAGAATTACAAAATAATAATTATAGTTTATAATGAATGAATTCTATGGGGGGTCTTCATTCTTCATTCTTCATGTCTTTATTTTTTTTCCTCCTTACTTCTTTGATTTGGTGGGTTTCAAGGCATCACATGGCACACCATGACTAAGCCTTCTAACCAATGCTCATTCTAAACCCCCATAACACCAATATTAATTTTTAATGCAAATTTACATTAAAAATAGAAAAAGTAAATCTAAATACACCTGCAAAATAGAGGTTAGCTAAACATATATTTATAATTTGGACTTAACACCCTACATATGTGTAACCAACCCCACATATCCTAACATGGATTATGCTTAAGGATTTAAGCAACCTGCAAAGAGAGCATTCACATTTATTTTTAAGCATTCCTCTAAATATAATCCCTTACAAAAATATGATCAGGCTTACAATGGTCTACCATCCAAGTCTACGAAGCATACAACCTAACTTCCAGTCTAAAATAATACATCACAAAACAAAATATACATCACATCATGCACCACTCTAATATAGAGCTAGAAGTAGTGACTTAGTTCTAATGTGTGTGCTAAGGCTTTGTGTGGTATGTCTTACTAAGCATCAAAGTTATATCTTCCTAAGGTTTGAAGGATTCAATTTAATATGAAAGGTTGATTTCACTTGAAGTTGTTTAATTGATTTGAGAATTTTAATTTATATTTTCTTTTATTTCATTTGATTACACTTAGCAACTAAGTGTTATAAAGAGAGGAAAGGAGGATTGCCCTCTTTCATCCCTACCTTAAACCACTTTTTAAAGTATATTAATTTGATTTGGTTCTCTTTAGTGAATGACTTATTATATATTTTTAAATTAATCCTAAGTGTAGGTTCACTTTAAGTAACTTCATTCAATATGAAAGGCATCTTAAGATTAATTTAATTGAATTAATATCACATGACATATTTCAAAGCATTCCTTTCTATCACATATAACACACATATGAATCAATCCAAAGCATACATACAATATGTTTTTAGCACACTTATATGATGAATGTATGTGCATATTTGGATTTTATACTTTTTATTCAATTGAATTATTTAATCATACTAATTTAAAGCTTTATCCAAATTCTTATACAAAAATACATAGGGATGAAATTAATAAGGTACGTGCTATTGTTAAACCAGGGAAGTGAGGTAATCAAATGACCTCCTTGGGGCTAAGAAAAGCCTCATATTCCCAGGATGTCCAGACTATATACCCACTTGTATTCAAATCTATGTAGGCTTGTACACATGAATATAAGAAAGAAATAACTCTAAGTCACTTGAATAATTGATTTATTCACTTAAGAAATTGCGGATGTATATACATATACATGTATAGAGACATAAACAGGTACGTGCTATTGTTAAACCAGAGAAGTGAGAAAATCAAATGACCTCCTTGGGGCTAGCTAAAGCCTCATATTCCTGAGATGTCCAGGCTATATACTTACTTTCATTAAATATACATGGATGTATACATAAATGAAAGAAGGAAAATTATGCAAAGATTATATATTTGTTTGATTGAATCATTTATGTATATGAATTAAAACTCTATCTAAATTCTAAGGTTGAAATATATAAGAATGAAATTAGATGGGTACGTGTCGTTGTTAAACCAGGGAAGTGAGGTAATCAAATGACCTCCTTGGGGCTAACTAAAGCCTCATGTTCCCAGGATGTCCAAACTATATACCCATTACCATTCAATCTTATATAAATCAACACATGAGTAGAGGAAATATAACTCAACATTAATACACTTAAGCTATACATGGTGCCACATGGGGTGCTGTGCGGCGGTGCCACATGGGGTTAGGCTCAATACTTATTTTTAAAGATTAATTAAGCCTAACCCCGTCGGTGCCACATGGGGTGCTGTGCGGCGTACTTTCCACATGGCACTGTGGGATTGGATACTTAAAACTTATCCAACTCAGCGCCTACATGGTGGTAGTGGACGCGCTTTCTCATCTACCGTCCGATCTAAGATCAAACATTAGATCAAATGACTATGATTAATCTTGCGGCTTAATAGAATTAAATCGGATCTAATCACGATCGTCCATTCTAATCAAACGAACAGACGGTGGGTGATCTATCATCACACGAGCAAGGGAGAATGGAGTTTGTTCACCATTGCTTGCATGATCCAAGCTTACCTAAGCTCGGATCAACTACAAAAGGATCCAAAACCTTCACGACATCAATTGGAGAGAATCCAACAGTCAAAATCACATGAGATGAACATTTCCTTCAAAAAGCTTCAACAAAATTTTCACCCTAGGTCGATTTCAATGGTATACCTCACCAAAGCTCAAGATCGGTGGCAAATCCGATTGAGGAAGCTTCGTTTGGTGGAGACAAAGCCTTACCAATTAGCACGAGCCTTGATTTGGTGTAGTTTGCTCAGAAGACCAACACCCAAAGCTTGGGAGGCCGACGTTGATCAAAGTCCAATCTCTGGTGGTCGGGAGCTCGGGCGAAGGTTCGTTCTTGCTCGTATGGCTCTGGGGATGGTGTATGCTAAGTTAATTTAACTTTAGTAGAACTTTAAGCAAATGGGATCAAATGGAGGAGTGCCCTATTTCAGCCTAAAAAAATCCAGCAATGGGGAGATTGTGGAGCTCGAGAAACACTATAGGAAGCTTTGGGATACTCTCCTTAGGGTTCTCTAGCTCACACTAAGGCTCTCTCTCTCTGGATCAGATTGAAATGAGGGGGGTATACCCCCTCATTCCCAAGATCGGCTTGATTTGGAGCTTTGTGGATGTCCGACTGCAAATGGTGGTTGAAGATGGCAGGGAATCATCCTAGGTGGCTCGGTTTGGTTGTCCAAAGCTTGGGAGGTGGCTGCCAAAAGGGATTATTGGGTGTCCTTGGGTTTCCATGTGCACCAATGGAGAGGGTGAGGTGATTTCACCTCCCGTAGATCATGGCCGACCCAACCACCCCTTGGGTCAGGTTGGACAGTGTCCTAGGTGCCTAGGTGGATCACTGGGTGAGTGTCAAGTAGACAAGGAATAGAAATGACCACTTACATGGGTGATTTATCTCATGTGATACCCTTAATCCAAGGATAGAATCATTATTTAGCATTGGATTTGATTTGGGCAAATATGAAATGAGTTAAAAGTGGGTTAGCCCAAATTTCAAGTCAATTAGAGTTCATTTGGTTTGATTTAGCTCAATTTAACTCATTTAGGTCAAATTTGGTTAGGTTGGGTCAAGTTGACCAATTGATCAAATTGAGTCAAACTAAGGGTTAGGTCAAGTTCATATGATCATTTGGGATGTGTTGGTTTAATTGGTTTGGTTTAGTTTTGCTTAGATTTGATTTTGGCTCATTTGAGTTCATTTGGGTCAATGGGTTAAGTTGACCAATTTGACCAAATTGGCCAAATTGGCTTTGGGTTAGGTGTTGGGTTAGGTTTAGTTGACCAATTGAAGATGATTGTTGGCTTTTGTTTCAATTAATTTGGATTGGATTTTGATTTAGGCCAACTTGACCCTTTAGGTCAATTTGGGCTAAGTAGGTCAATTGGGTCCAACCATGGCTTTGGTCAAGTTCAACAATCAATTTGAAATGAACTTGAGTCATTAATTGTAATCAATTTTGTTTATATTTTTATTTGACCTAGTCTTTAGGTTAATTTGGGTCAAGAGGGTCAATTGGATTTGGTTTGGCTCAATTGGAGGTCAAGTCATGTTCAAATATTGATTTTGAGTTAGTATGAATCATTGGTTTCAAGGGATTCAGCTTAGGTTGTTGCAATTTGGATAGTTTATGTTCATATGGGTTAAGAGTGTTGACTTGGTCAAATGATCAAGTTTACTTGGTTTGACCTGATTTATGATACTTGATCAACCTAGGGTGATCAACAATCATGATATGGGGTTTAGGTAGGCTTAGTTCAATCTAATTTGGGTAGGATTAGAACTTGGCTCAAATAGGTCAAATTGGCCACTTTGGGTCAAGTTGACCAATTAGGTTTAGTTGGCTTGATCTTTGGTTGAGTTTGATTTAGTTGAGTTTATATATGGATTTGGAATTAATATATAAACTTAATTGCAAATGGTTTGGGTTCAAATGGATTTTGATTCATTTGAATATTTCAAGTCAAAGGGTTAAATTAGGTTTGACTTGGGTTGATTTTGGTTTGGCTTGATGATTGTAGATTTCATTTATATTTGTGAATATAATTTATTCATGAGAAAATCATTTGAATTTGGGTTGTGGAAGGAAGGAATTTGGCTAAGTCCATGGAGTTGGGTCATGTGGCTTAGGTTTGGATTTTCATTTAGTTTGATTTAGTTTTAATGATTTAAATGTATATTTTATCTATATTTGTGAAGATGATTGAAGATATGAATTGATTATGAGAAAATCAATTGAGTTTGGATTGATTTGGATTAAGGTTTGGCTAAGTTCATGAGTAGGTCATATGGCTTAAGAAGGGTTTTGATTTAATTTGATTTAGTTTTGCTCATTTGAATGTAGATTTGATTTATATTTGGGAAGATGATTGAAGACATAAATTGATTATGAGAAAATCAATTGATTATGGATTGATTTAGATTAAGATTTGACTAAGTTCATGAAGTTAGCTCAAAGGGTTTAAGGAAGATTTCAAGTTTGGGTTTGATCATGGGCTTCAATCATTTTGTTTTGAAATTTGGGTTTGAATTTGAATTTGAATTTGATGTTTGAATTGAACTTGAGTTTTGGTTTGAGAAAGTGAACATGGATTGGATTTGGGTTGTTGGGTAGGTGGATTATCCTAATCCCTAAAGCATAACCTAATCTTATGGTTAACCCCTCTATGTCTCTAGGCTTAGGTTAAGTGTTTATCTAATTATTAGAAGTATCTTATGACTAGGGGAGTCTTAGTGTCTAGAAGACTCCTAAGCCTGAGATGGAAAGATTGAATCCTCACTCCAAAAGTGAGGTCAACAGGGATGTGCATCCTATGAGCAAAGGAAGTTTGCAGACGGACCTTATCATGAGGAAATAAGGTTGCTCACGGTTCTCCCAATACGGAGTTACACGCAAAGCATTTGGCATCAAGTAGGGTGGTAGAAATGATGTATTTGAAAGATTTAGGAGTTATAAATGTAAATAATAAACTTTAGGTGAGAGATATGTAAATTAATAAGAATTGAGTGGTATGTATGTAAATCCCCCAAAATAAAAATGATCTCAAATAGTGTCTAAATAATTGAAAATTGAGAATTTTTTTATGGACGTCAGTAATAGCTATGCTCAGAAGTTAGTACCCGCGGCGTCAACGACACCATGTATGAGTTTGTTTGGGACTATTCTTCAAGGCTACAATGCATGCTCTTGATTAGAAATGAATGTGTGTGCGCTACAATGAGTGTTGTGATTAGTTGAGTATGTCATAAATTTAATTTAATTTAATATAATTTAATTATAAATTATTCATATTCAATTTGAGATGCCCATTCACATATATGTTCACATTTGATTTATTTAAATTTTTTAATAATTATATATAGCTTGTATTTAGTTTATTTATATTTGATATGTCATTGAAAAATCTCCTAGTTAAAGTACGAATCTTGATATATGTGTTATTAAACATCACTAAGAATCAAAATCTTAATCTTTCAAACTCTCTTTTGATCATCATAGAGCTAATATAAAACAACTTGATTAGATCGAAACCAATCTGATTTTGAGTCCAAACTAGCCCAGATCAGACACTTAAAATATAATTGAAAATTTTGGGATATCAGTGTGATCCCTAATAGCTTCTAAATATGAAATATTGATGGTCAAATCGAGCATCTTGACTAGCCGAATTTAATAAGCCTAAGATCTCTTAATTATGACTTTATTTGAGCATTCAAATACTTAAAATACATTAGATAATCAAAGTGATTATTTTGAGTCGTTCGATAGAGTAGTTTGGATTTTGCTTATATTTACTGAAATATCACTCCCATAATCTATAAATAGCTACTCATTCTTATAATTTTTATATATTTATATATCTAGTCTAACACCTAAATTTTTAATTTTACATAAATAATATCTAAAATTTTAATATTACCTACAAAATATTACTATGATTAACTTTTTTAAATAAAATATATTTTGTATGTCTAGAAAAAAATATTATATTTAAATATCAAACTCCTCATCATATTTGAGTCTGTAATTATAAAAGCAACCATTTTATGCATCTTTCATAGCTTCTTTTTTTTTAGACATTTAAATGAATTTAATAGTAAACTCACAAAGATCACATATATGTAAGAACTTAAACTCAAGACCTCTTAATTGAAAGTCAAAGCTCTCAACCACTAGGCTAAGATACTTAACATTTCGTAGCCATTTTCTCTTGGACCTTCCATCACCTCTACGAGAAAGCAGCTGCCAAAGTCTTTACTGCAATCACCTTCTATGCTCGCTTCAACTTCATCTCTAACTCATCAACCTGCTCAAATTAATTATTACCACTTGTTCAAAACACTATTCAAAAATCATGATCCTGCAATTAAATAATGGCGTATTTGATTATTTTCAAAGAAAGAAATGAATAAATTATCTAAGAATTATAACACATCAGCTTATATAATTTATAATAATTGCATGTAGATCAGTTAATTATATGAAATGTCAGCATCATTTTTGAAATAATGTCAGTGCCATTTAAAACGCCTAAATTTGGACTCATATATTGATTAGTTTATTCATGAGATGTGCTGGATATCGAAACCACAGTAGTGAATTCTAAAACGATTAGGAAAAGTAAATAGTAATCATAAACAAATAAATTACCGTATTAATTAAGTAATCGTCACCCTCTGCATTCTTATCAACAAATACGGCAATTTCCTCCAATTTGATAGCTGCCTCCTTAATTCTTCCACTAGGAAGCGCCTCAATTACTTTTCCGACCATCTTCTCCGCCGCCTCTGCCACCTTCTCAGCCGCCTCCACCACCTTCTCGGCTGCCTCCACCGCCGACCCTGCCACTTCCGCCGCTGCTTCAAAATTCTTCTTCAAATCTAACATCAAATATATTGTTAAATAATTCAGAAAGCTAACAAGAATAAGACGCAAACATCTCAATATAAGGAAGATGATAATTGCTTCGTGTTCTAAGAACTCTTTTGTATAGTGGTATGGCCAACAGAACTACGGATCCCAACACCAACTTTGCCCTGTACAGACAAAACAGAATCAAACTATAAAAAGCTAAAATCACCCAAAAACTCCATTTTCAAAGCTTAGTTACCATGGAGGGATGCTATTTAGGGCCAAGATTTTCAGACCGTTATTCTTTTGAACTGATGGATTCTGACTGGAGCTCATTGATCTGTAAATATACACACAAAACATGTTTCAACAATTTCAAGTATATATTATGATCGAATTTGAACCCAAAAAAAAAAAAAAAATTACTCGGTGTCTTCATGACTTGTTGAAGGTGCAGATTCGTCGCTTGAAGATTGCATGGTTTCGAGCTGTAGGGAATTTGAAGAGCGCAGGGGAACTGTGCTAATGTTACAGAGTCTGAGATATCTAATTCAGTTGATTTAATGGTGATTGCAATGTGATTGTGCTTATAGATATAGAGAAGGCGATGTTTTGAGCCTTGAACAGAGCCGGCCGGTCACGGAAATAAGATGATAGAGCTGTCTACGGAGGGAGAAAATATTTCGTCCGGAGTCGCTACGATGGACTCAAATCATCGTCTGCGATTTTTTTCCCGCTTTAGCGGTTAACGAGCAATACCATAAGACTATATGGATGGCATATTCACGATGCTTTACACTTCCCCGCCGACCGGTCCGTGTCGTTCAAAAAGCGGAAGAACGAGATGATACTGTCGTTCGACATTCCTCGCCACAGAACAGTTTAGTGCTTTCTTTCGACGAAGGATTTTTTCTCAGCTTAGCTCCCGTTCTCGATCGGCGCACGTCCGGCCTTCGCTCAGTGATATAGCAAATCAAAATTGAGTTATTGTCAGAGAACTACATGAGGTATTTACCATGCATTCAACGAATGAATTTAGGGTTTTACTTCTTCTCACCGTCCAAATGAAAGATTGTTATTTATATGTTATTTTGTATGATTCCTCTCTCGAGGGTACATAGCGGATTTTTTTTTAGTTTTTTTCTTGAGATTATGTTCATTACATTCAAATGTAAGCAATTTGGAGTGTTTGGATGGTTTCGGTTTTTTTGATCTGATTCTGCACTCTCTTGAGGTACATCATTTAAGCCTACTTTTCGCTTTATCTTGCCTTCTTGAGATTATATTTAGGCATTCCAATGGAAGCAATATGGTGTTTGATGATTTATTTGGGATATTTATCTCTGCACTCTTTGGGTAGAGCATTTAACTTCTTTTCCATTTTATTTTGTCTGTTTCTTGAGATAATGTTCATTATATTACAATGGAAGCAATTTGGGAGCTGCTTGGATGGTTGGAGGGTATTTTGCATCTGATTTTATACCTCCCGAGCGATCATTTATACTTTTTTCCGCTTTATTTTTTTAATTCTAAAGATAATGTTCATTACATTACAATAAGAATTTGTTTGGATGGTTTTGGGGTATTTTGCTTATTCTCTCTAACCTCTTTGGAGTCTGATCATTTGTCCTTTTTCCAATTTATTTTGCCTGACAGAGATTATGTTTAGGGCATTCCAATGGAAGTAATTTGATGCTTGGATGGCTTATTTGAGATTTTGTATCTCACTCTCTACCTCTTTGGAGGCATGAGCATTTGTGGACTTCTTTCCGCTTTATTTTGTCTTTTTTGATTATGTTCATTATATTCTAATGGATGCATGATTTGATGTTTGGATGGTGTTTTGTTGTATATGTACTCTCTGTACCTCTTTGGATGGTACAGAGCAATAAGGGACTTCTTTTGCGAGTTTATTTTACCTACTTCTTTAGATTATGTTTAGGGCATTCTAATGGAAGCATTTGGAGGCTGTTTGGATGGTTTTTGGTGGGTATTTTACATTCTCTACCTCTTTAGAGTACGATCACTTAACCTTTTTCCAGTTTATTTTGCCTATTTCTTGAGATTATGTTTAGGGCATTCCAATGGAAATAATTTGATGGTTGCTTGGATGGTTTATTTGAGGTATTTTGTCATTCTCTCTGCACTTTGAGAGAGAATTTAGACTGTCAAGTTTATTTTGCCTGTTTCTTGAGATTATATTTAGGGCATTCCAATGGAAGTAATTTGATGGCTGCTTAGATGGTTTATTTGGGGTATTTTGCATCACTCTCTATCTCTTTGGAGTACAGCATTTAGGACTTCTTTTCCGCTTTATTTTGTCTGTTTCTTGAGATAATGTTCATTACATTACAATGAAAGCAATCTGGGAGCTGCTTGGATGGTTTGGGAAGTATTTTGCATCTGTACTCTCTGTACCTCTCCTGAGGGTACAGATCATTTATGACCTTTTTTTTCTAGTTTATTTTGTCTGATTGTAGAGATAATGTTCATTACATTACAATGGAAGCAATTTGAAAGCTGTTTGGATGATTTCTGGGGGGTATTTTGCATATGTACTCTATGTACCTCTTTGGAGGGTACAGATCATTTATGTCATTTTTTTCCAGTTTATTTTGCCTGTTTATTGAGATTATGTTTAGGCATTCCAATGGAAGCAATTTGATGGCTGCTTGGATGATTTATTTGGGGTATTTTGCATCTGTATTCTCTGTACCTCTTTGGAGGGTACAGAGCATTTAGGGACTCCTTTTTTTAGTTTATTTTGACTACTTTATTATGTTCATTATATTCCAATGGATGCAATTTGATGGCTGCTTGGATGATTTTTGGGGATTTTATTGCATCTGTACTCTCTATATCTCTTTGGAGGGTACAGAGCATTAAGAGACTTCTTTTGCCAGTTTATTTTGCCTACTTCTTTTGATTATGTTTAGGGCATTCCAATGAAAGGATTTGGAGGTCGTTTGATGGGTGGGGATTTTGCTGCATTCTCTGCACTCTCGAGGGTACAGATCATTTCCTTTTTTTCATTTTTTTTATTTTGCCCGATTCTAGAGATAATGTTCATTACATTACAATGGAAGCAATTTGAAAGTTTGGATGGTTTCGGGGTATTTTGTATCTGACTGCACTTTGAGGGTACTGAGCATTTAGAATAAGTCGTTTGCTTAGTTTTGATGGGTGATTTGCAACTGCATCATTACCTACCGACTTTTCTTTTTGAAGTTTACCATGTCCGGGAAAAGGATAACTGAGATGCAGCCTACCATCGTAAGAACTATGTTCGATATTGCAAAGACTTTTACTGATGAAGCCACTGACATTTTAAAGAGGCTTCATCTCCATCAATTCATTAGACTCCACAGAATTAAGCAAGACTCGGTTGCCATTACATCGATCTTGTCTTGCTGGGACATAGAAAAGTAAGCTTTCTTATTGGGTGGGCAGTGCATTCCTTTCACCCCCGATGAAGTTGCAGTGATGATAGGGATGCCAAACAGAGGGGAGAAGGTCTTATGGCGAAATTCGCCGTCATTCATCGACTACAAGAATCAACTTGAGAATTGTGATGGCTCGTTGAAAGTACGCTTTGCAGGTACATACATTTTCTGCTGTCAAATCTATTTTTTATATATCACAATTACAGGGTGGCATCAAAATTGATTGCCTATGCCGATGACATAGATAGATTTACTGAATACAATTGGGCAGAGGCCATTTGGGACTTTCTGGTTTCCTAATTTGATGTTATTACATCAAAGATTGCACCAGAGGTAGTCTGCTACATGAGTGGCTTTGTCACTCTTCTGATGGTATGTTCTATATCTCTAGGAATATTTTATTCTAATGTGTTGAAGTTTACTGTTTAAAATATTCATTGTAGATATGGCACACATAAGCATCATAAGTCTCATTTCCATCCGCAGATGTCGCGATGCAAAAATAGAGTTTCCAAATAATACTTTCACGGTTTGGGAGGAAACCAGTGACATATAATAATATCACTTAGTTTATATAAGAATGTATTTATTTATGTTGTATGTCTTCACATTTTCTTATCGGTTTATCGCATGTCTGCCTTTCATTCGAGGACATATTAGAAGAGGAGAACTGGCTCCTTCGCTGTCCCAAGCATCTACACATGTCAGCCCGAGATAGCCATTTTAAGTCCAATTAGTGCCCCACCGAAGTCTCCATATGTCTCTCCTCGATATTCTCCCCGGTATCGCCTCTCGCTTACCCCACAACAAGGGTGGAGAGGATACTGCTGGACTTGAAAGATACAGATCTTTCATGCAACAAATGAGAGGATGGAGCTTGATTTTTGCCAGGGAAGTGCCTGCCCACCACCAAGTGGGGAGGTTCCTGGGGTCACCAGGGAAACTCTTGAGGAGGCTACCAGAGCTTCTGTGGGAGGGTTCCTGGGAGGCTACCACTTGGAAAGAAAGGTACCAGAGAAGAAGATACAGGAGCTTCCACCAGTTTACTACTCCAACCCATGGAAGCCACAATCGCGTAGGTGAAGTTCTGACCTCCACTACACATGATGATGCTCAAACAGTCGGCAGAAAGCTGTGACAAAAGGAAAGAGGATTAGTTCCCCTTCACACACACTTAGAAGTCAAGCAAGAATAAGTGTGGTGGCCTCCACTCTGAGAAGCAGAGGTATTAAGTTACTTTTAAATTTGAGATAATAGAAATAGATTTCACTAAATATTTTATAGGTTCAAGCAAAGATGAGAAGGTCGACACCCCAGATCGCTATTGGAGGAGCATCAATCGAGGTAAAAAATACAGATCGATCTTTAATTCATAAATTTCATCATTCATCTAACTTTCTTGCCATCGAGGGGCACTTCATGTTGTTGAGTTCTCATCCAGAGCTGTTTTTCCTAAGTCGATGCTCGATCTTACACATCGCCATGCTCCCGATTCGAGGATAGTAAGTCAATCCTCAATCGCTCCTTCATACATAAAATAACATATTCATTTAATTAAGATCACTCTAAAATATTTATCACTATATACAACATCAAGATTAGGGAATATCATTATTATATGAGGTCGATGAGTTGCTCGAGATCAATATCTCTCGATGCACATTCGATGCCTTCGCTGTTTGGCCTAGAAGTATTCTCCTGGGTCAGATGTCCCCTATTTGTACATTCATGTTTGCACGTGTATGTTACCACAAAGAATGATTCAATTTGTTTTGTTTAGATAAAAGCTATAATCTATAATCATTCCAATGCCTAAAGACGAAAAGCAAAATGTTTATCCAACATGTCATCACGCCGACATGCGTCGGGTCGAAGTTAATCTTACCGCCACTATATAATCAAAGACTGGACACTCCTGGTTGAAGTCGTGGGCCCGGTATTTTTATGACTTACTCATTACCCAAACCAACCCATAAGTATATTCTTCCCGAGATTATAAGAACAGTTTTCAAATTTGGTTCCTCTTAACTGTTTTTTTTTTTGGGCCAACTTGTTGAGATTATGTTCTGGCTATTCAGATCAAATTACTTGTTGAAGATGTCGACCGCCTTTATGAAATGATCCAAAATGGCCAATTGAAATGGTGAGTTGGATACCCAAGAAAATAGTGTCTAGGAATGTTTGTTCAAAATACATGGAGGTAGAATCAAGAAACCTCCAGGACCGATGTAGACCACCGTGATTGGCCAAAGAAGATGAATATATTTAATGAAGTTCGCTTATTTTTGTTTGGGACTTAAAAATCCAAATTGAGAACAATAGGATTTAGTTTGATATAGGATTTTGTATAATGCAATGTGGCAGAAGACTTAGCTATTGTTGAAGTGAATGGATCGCTTTATTGATGGGATGATATTTTACTCTACTTTTGTAACTTCTTTTCTCTCATTTCATATAGTTTGATTTCAATCGATATTTTACTCGGGATGATATTTTACTCAAAGAATCATATTTTTATCTTATGGATTTTTTTGGGGCTATATTCTTGAAAGAAATGCATTTAAAATCATTTTTTATGGTATGGTCATTTTGTTATGATGTGCATAAAATTAATAATACATAAAATAAATGTTATCCAGCAGAATGCATAAAATTAATGCATAAAATTAAATTAAGGATTACTGGCCATTAGGGATTATCTTTTTTTTTAAAGTTTCATTGTAAAATTATTTTGGTTGGTGTTAGTAAATTTTGATTGTAAAATCATGATATTTTAATAGTTTTAATTTTAACTCATATGTATTAAAATATGATTATGATTGTTGTTAGTTGTTTTTTATTATGAAAATAAAGCAGTTAAAAAAATTAACTCATATGTATTCTTAGTATGCTCATGCTCGAGTGAAATGAAGTTGAATATTAACTTGAACCTTATCAGACTGACTTATCTATTTATTTAGATGAAACAAAAACAAAATAAGTTAATCTATTATAAAAAATAGTATTTTTTTCGTCACATTGCAATATGAAAAATTTAATTCTGTTATAACTGTAATGAAATTTGTCAGAAAGAGATAACTTTTAACATTTAATTATATAATAATTATTTTCACATCAATAGTGTAAATACAATAGATTAAGAGGCTTTTTAAATTTGTCACCACATTATGAGATTAAATTTGCCAACTAAATTTTCGGACTAAATAGTCCATAAATGATTTGTACCCTCCAAAGAAGTACAGAGATTACAGATACAAAAAAACACATATAAACTATCCAAGCAGCTATCAAATTACTTCCATTGGAATGCCCTAAATATAATCCCAAGAAACAGGCAAAATAAACTTGACCCGGGAGTCCCTAAATGCTCTGTACCCTCCAAAGAGGTACAGAGAGTACAGATGCAAAATACCCCAAATAAACCATCCAATCAGCCATCAAATTGCTTCCATTGGAATGTCCTAAACATAATCTCAAGAAACAGGCAAAATAAACTTGACGGAGTCTTAAATGCTCAGACCTCCAAAGAGAGAGAGAGTGCAAAAAAAATACCCGAAATCATCCAAGCGACCATCAAATTGCTTCCATTGGAATGCCCTAAACATAACCTCAAGAAACAGTAAAATAAACTTGACGGAGTCCTAAATGTTACCTCCAAAGAGGCAGAGTATACAAAAAATACCAGAAATGATCCAAGCAGCCATCAAATTGCTTCCATTGGAATGCTCTAAATATAATCTCAATAATTAGGCAAAATAAAATGAAAAAAAAAAGTCCCTAAATGATCTGTACCCTCCAAAGAGGTACAGAGAGTACAGATGCAAAATACTCCCCAGAAACCATCCAAACAGCTTTCAAATTACTTCCATTGGAATGTCCTAAACATAATCTCAATAAATGATCTGTACCCTCCAAAGAGGTACAGAGAGTACAGATGCAAAATATCCCCCCAGAAACCATCCAAACAGCTTTCAAATTACTTCCATTAGAATGCCCTAAATATAATCTCAAAAAATAGGCAAAATAAACTGAAAAAATGACATAAATGCTCTGTACCCTCCAAAGAGGTACAGAGAGTACAGATATAAAAAAACACCCAAAAATCATCCAAGCAGCCATCAAATTGCTTCCATTGGAGTGCCCTAAATATAATCTCAAGAAATAAGCAAAATAAACTTGAAAAAGAAGTCCCTAAATGCTCTGTACCCTCCAAAGAGGTACAGAGAGTACAGATGCAAAATACCTCCCAAACCATCCAAGCAGCTCCCAGATTGCTTTCATTATAATGTAATGAACATTATCTCAAGAAACAGGCAAAATAAATTGGAAAAAGAATTAAATGCTCAGACTCCAAAGAGGTACAGAGTACGATACAACAAAACACCCAAATCATCCAAGACCATCAAATTGCATCCATTGGAGTGCCCTAAACATAATCTCAAGAAACAGGCAAAATAAACTGGAAAAAAAGACTCAAACAATCTGTACCCTCCAAAGAGATACACAGAGTACAGATAAAAAAAATACCCAGAAATCATCCAAACAGCTTTCAAATTGCTTGAACTAGAATGTAATGAACATTATTTCTAGAATCAGGCAAAATAAACTGAAAAAAGGCAATAAATGATATGTACCCTCAGGAGAGGTACAGATGCAAAATATATTTATTGCACATATTTATTGTTACAGTCCAATGATTATAAGGTCCTCAATAGGAGATTAACTCAATCACTATTGCTTAAAGAGCTACAAACAGTCCAGTGAGAAAATCCCCTAGCTAAATACAGTCTAAACATCTTGGTGTGTCTGTTAAGTTAAAGAGAGTCATCTTTGGGACTCTAAAGCATTACAAAAAAGATTGTACAGTCGAAGAACACAAAATTGGATAATGTCATGCATCAAAATATTTTCCTGAAATAATATCCATCATCAGCTTAGTGTACCATTCAGCCGACTAATTGATTGTGGAGCTCGAGTTAAATTCCTGCATGTAGAATATCGTATTAGTTGATAATTTCTTACAGCATTGATGTGTGATATTCGGCGTACTCCTCGAAAAATACTGCATAACAGAAAGGTGATGTAACTTGACGAAAACACGCTCGAACACTATCGAGTACTTTGGTTCGCAACAAAAAATAGAAGGATTTGAAGATTAACAATAATATTTAAAATACTAAAAACTAATACGCAAATAGAAAATTACTCTTGGCTTTCTTGGATCTCTCTCAATATCCCTTAAGCCTTAAGTTGGAAACACCCTTTGGACGTTGTTTAACTGGATCCTTTAAGATGTCTTTTCCCTTATCTGTTGTGGTTGACTTCTTCTTCTTAACTGCTTTGTCAGCTGGAGGAAAATTCTCACTTATTATAGAGTCGACATCATCATATAGTTTTTTTAGGGATCCAAGCATACGCCCCTCTTGCCCCTGCGTCTCGATGCTTATTTGATATGCATATCGACTTATGTGGTAAAATAAGAGTATTTCCATCCATGCTTACATCTCTTAATTTTATGTATGCACTATCAATGTAAATATCCCTCTTTGCTCTGGTAGACGATCGCATGAGAAAATACTTTTCCGGAATGCGCACAACATCTTCCTGACTAAGAACTCTGATACAGTGGGCACAAAGTAATCCCATCATTTTAAATTTTTTGCAAGTACAAGTTACTTCTAGGGTAGTCCTATCGAAATGCACAGTCCATATTTTGGATGCATTTTTATTCTCTAAGTTTCTCACCAAATACTCCATGGTGCTGTCATCTGACTTAGTTACCGATAAGCCTCCAACTCCATGCAAAAATTCCTCTTCAAACATAGTGTAAACCTTTCTTGTATAAAACATAGCCTTATTTTAGAATTACTGGTCTTAACAACAGAATAATCGATGATTTGCTTCTTGAAGTCTTCGTCATGTTCATTCCGATGTCATGTCTCCATAACCTTTTCAACCCCAAGAAACAATCGAGCTAACGTTGGTTTAGATATTCCGTGACATACATTATTCGGACTCACTACGCTTGACAAGATGCCCATGCAGATTGAGTCCACGAATGCAAGGACCACTTGGATCTAATCTTATAAAGCTCGATGACCAAGCATGATCATGCAAATTGCCTTCTTCTAGCATGGCAGACCAAGCTTCTTTAAACTCTTCCTCTGAGTCATACTTACTCATGCATTTATAAAATAGCCCTTGTACTATCTTATTACTATTAAAACAATAAACCTTGGAAGGAGCTTTCTTTGAAATATGCCATTGGCACAACCTATGATGAGTATGCGGCAATACAATTTTGATAGCTCTTGCCATAGCCTGATCTTGATCAGTGAATATTGTTATAGGATGTCTATCACTCATCAACCGAAGAAATGTTTGGAATAGCCATGAGAATGACTCAATTATCTTTTCTGATAAAAAGGCTACTCCAAATAATACATTTTTCCAGTGATGATTCACTCCAACATGAGGGGCACAAACAAGATTATATTTATTGAGTCGATAGCTTGTATCAAAAATTATCACATCCCCAAAATAATCATATTCTATCCTAGACATGCCATTGTTCCAAAAAAAACTTATTAAGCAATCCTACTCATCAACTTGTACATCCCATGCAAACATCCCATTCGCTGCTTTTGCTTAAACAATCAGTATTAATGCATTACTGTCACCATTCGCAATCCTCGATCTTTTTTCTTTCTGAATAAAATTGAAAGCATCTCTTTTGTGAACATATTCTCTACGCCACCAACTTCCTCGTTAGATAGTCAATGCATCGTTGCTCTAATTCCATCTTGTCTTCAACACGGATGCCTTTTCATCACTAATGCATCTGTGTGATCTGAGAAGATGTAGGTCAGCAGGCTCTACCAAAAAATGATTATGACTTTCTGTATGTTTTTTAATCGTCCAATTCCCCTCCAAATCAACAGAGAATCTAATCATGGTCGGACAACCGCTTGTATCAACTGAATTTTGTTTTAGATCGCGACTTCTTCCGACCAGCTTTTGCACATAAAAATCTTTTGATTTCAATTTGAGTTTAAAGTATGGTCCTTCCAACACTAAGTCAATTTGATGTGCATAGTCACAAGACAAGCATACGCCTCGCTTTCATTCAAGTGGTTCCAAGGAGTTTCCCCAAATTTGGGTCATTAGACATCACGACTTCGTCATCGCACAGCTCATTGACCGCATTTATCTTGCTAAACAGATACAAAAATATGTTACAAAATATAGATGCAAAAAACCACCCAGAAATCATCCAAACAGTCATCAAATTGCTTCCATTGGAATATAATGAACATAATCAAAAGAAACAGGCAAAATAAACTGAAAAAAGAAGTCCCTAAATGCTCTGTACCCTCCAAAGAGGTACAGAGAGTACAGATGCAAAAAAATACCTAGAAATCATCCAAACAACATCAAATTGCTTCCATTAGAAAGCCCTAAACATAATCTCAAGAAACAGGCAAAATAACTGGAAAAAAGGCCATAAATGATCTGTACCCTCCAAAGAGGTACATAGAGTACAGATGCAACCCACCAAAAATCATCCAAACAGCTTCTAAATGCTTCCATTGGAATGCCCTAACCATAATCAAAAGAAGTAGGCAAAATAAATTGGCAAAAGAAGTCCCTAAATGCTCTATACCCTTCAAAGAGGTACAGAGAGTACAGATGCAAAATACCCCAAATAAACCATCCAAGCAACCATCAAATTGCTTCCATTGGAATATCCTAAACATAATCTCAAGAAACAGGCAAAATAAACTGGAAAAAAGGCCATAAATAATCTATACAGATGCAAAATACTCACCAGAAATTATCCAAACAGCCACCAAATGCTTCCATTGGAATGCCCTAAACATAATCAAAAGAAGCAGGCAAAATAAACTGGCAAAAGAAGTCCCTAAATGCTCTGTACCCTCCAAAGAGGTATAGAGAGTACAGATGCAAAATATCCCAAATAAACCATCCAAACAACCATCAAATTGCTTACATTAGAATGCCCTAAACATAATCTCAAGAAATAGACAAAATAAACTAGAAAAAAGGCCATAAATGATCTGTACCCTCCAAAGAGATACAGATAGTACATATACAAAATATCCACCAGAAATCATCCAAACAGCCTCCAAATGCTTCCATTGGAATGCCCTAAACATAATCAAAAGAAGTAGGCAAAATAAACTGGCAAAAGAAGTCAAATGCTCAGACTCCAAAGAGCAGAGAGTACAGATGCAAAAAAAATACCCGAAATCATCACCATCAAATTGCTTCCATTGGAATGCCCCTAAACATAATCTCAAGAAACCACAAAATAAACTGGAAAAAGGTTATAAATGCTCAGACTCCAAAGAGACAGAGAGTACAGATGCAAAATACCCCAAAAAATCATCCAAACAACTCCAAATGCTTCCATTGGAATGTCAAACATAATCAAAAGAAGAAAGAAAATAAACCTGGAAAAAAAGTCCAATGCTCCTGTACCTCCAAAGAGGTATAGAGTAGATGCAAAAAAGCTCAGAAATCATCCAAAACCATCAAATTGCTTCCATTGTAATGTAATGAACATTATCTCAAAGCGCAAAATATAAGAAGTCCTAAATGCTACCTCCAAAGATACAGAGTACAAAATAACACTAAAAGAAAAAATTCAACAAAAAAGCATCCAAATTGCTTTAAATGGAATTAACATATTTTTCTTGAGACTGGAATATCACTAAATAGTAGAAAAATGCACGATAAACATTACATGAATTTCTATTTAATACATCATCGCCTAAATTGGTCTTATTTCCTCAACGTTTCCATCTTCATGGTTCTGTAAAATGAAATGAGATTTTCTATTTCTCTTGAGCTGCTTTACCAAAAAACTAACCCTAAACCCTAAATATGTCTATATATTTCTTTTAAATTCCTCACGCATTCCAACGACGCTTACGCCTGTGGGGAAGTGTAACAGGCGTCGTGAATACGCCATCCCTACTACCGTCCGTATGATTTCGCATGTTAATCGCTAAAATAAAAAAAATACGCGATCGATAAATCGAAACATAAGCTACGTGGACTGACGTAATATTTTCTCCCTCAAAATGGCGCGCGTGTGAAATTATAAAATTCCGAATTCCATTTTAGGTTCAGAGGCCTGAACAAAACCGTGAGGAGATAAGGAAAATTTTGAGGGGCATTTACATTTATGCCACTTATTTTTTATATTTTTACATAACTGGATTTAAATTTTATATTTATATCTATTTATATAGCATTTAAATATTTAATATATAAAAAATATCTATTAATTATTTCAATATCAAATACATCATTTATGACATATATTTTGATATAATTATGAGAAATAAAATATTATGTAAATAAATATTAATATTTAGATGTTTAATATGTACATATATAAAAGTAATTGGTTGTATGTAAATTCTCAAAATTTTAAAAATCCTACAGTTAGATAAATTTAACCTAAATCAATTATTAATGTATGAATTTTTTGCTTAAAACTTTGAGTGAGACTGTAATATTATTCAATTCAGAATTAGTACAATAAATAGAATTAACACTTCTCATTATATGCTAGTTTTATTTCTGCATATATATCATGGTATTATGAATATTTTTTTGAAACATCGCTTAATTTTTTAATATTATTATTATGTTGATTTATTCTGTAAATTATTGTCAATATATCCGTGATATAAAATTGATCCCAATCCATCTCTAAACTTTTGTTTACTTTCGTCCACTTATATTCTCATCTGCGAGAAATAAAGATTTCCAATACATTCAATTATTTAATTAATGGCACTTTATAATTCTTTTATATTTTACAGTTATCTTATATTTTTTTTCTATATGCATAACATTTAAATCTTTAATATCACAACAAAATATAACTATCACTTTTAAAAGTAAAATATTTTTACATACATAGAAAATTGTCATATAAATAAATATGAAATTTAAGATATTTGATATGTAATGCATACGAATTGTGTAGTATGCATCTAAATGTTCCTTAAAAATAGGATATAAGCTTGGTTTTTGGAGGAGTTAGTTGAGTTCTTTCTCTCGAATTAGTATACTTAAGTTTAAAATACACTCTAATCACTAGCTATTAATTTTTAACCTAGTTGTCATCAGCGCTCTTTTTTTTTCTTTTTTTTTTTTTTGAAAAATTTAACTGCATTGCCCAACCTTTCCATTGAACTAAAAAGGATTGTATAGAGAAAATTATAGGGGGATTTACATACATACCACACAATTCTTATGTATATACATATCTAACACCTAAAGTTATATATTTACTTATCTAACACTTTTCTATGCTTAAAAATATGCATTTCACTTTTAAAAAGTGAATAAAGTGGTATTTTTGATGTGATATTGAAGATTAGGGTGTTATATATGTAAAAAAATTGAAATTTAGGTGTTAGATATATAAATACATAAGAATTGTGTGGTATGTATGTAAATCCTCCAAAATTATAACTGGAGGAAAATCAAAATTACACGATCAAAACTTGAAAAGAAAACTAAAAATTGATGTTAGGCTCCGCCATAAAAAGCTTACAAAATTGTCATAGAGAAGGAATACTCAAACAAACACAGACAAACTAAAGTTATAAGCATGATAGTTGAGAAATTAAAGGCAAGAATTCATATGATATAATATGAAATTCTAAGTCAAAATAAATAACTTGAGAAGTCCTTCAATCTAGGAATAGTCAAGTTGGCAACGAAAACTAATTGCCAATAAATCTCATTAGCCATCTATCTACTATATTGCATCTCAAAATGTTAATCATAATAGCCTCAAAAATACCTAAAGTTCCCCATAAATCAAAAAAAAAAAAAAAAATGCAAGGAGAAGAAATATCTCAAACCTTTGTTGATATATTAAAGAACAAAGTTGTAGTTAGAAGAAGTCCTTCCTAATGGCTTCCCACAATGATCATGCTTCCATTTCTTGCAATGAATTGAAAGGTAATAAAAATTCTTCCAAGAGGAATAAATGTTATCCAAACTTTCAATGTAATCTAGAATTGGAAGCAAAGAAGGCTTCAGCAAAAGTGTTATTGACCAAGGGCAATGAATTGAAAATTAATAAAAATTCTTCAAAGGGGAATGAATGTTATACAAACTTTCACTATATTAGAATTTGAAATAAAGAAGGGCTGAGCAAAAAAGTTACTAATAAGACAATCAGCCACCCCTTCAAGACTAAATTAAAATAGTCACTTTCAAATAACAAATGAGAAATAGTTTTCCTAACATACTCACTTAAAATGCACCCAGCATCAACATTTAGATATCTAGCAACCAAGACATCAACAGTTTTAAAACCCCCAATAAGAGCCAACTAAGAGCATAAAGAATATGTGATTGTATAATGTTTATGTCAAATCGCATTATGCCAACTAACCTTGTGGTGAATAGAAAGGAGCTCATTTATAATGTACTACAATGAAGGATTAGGCACCTATCCTATAGAAGAAGTAACTTTGATATCTCCAATATAATTCTAAAAGAATAAATGAGAAGACATAAAATAAATTCCAACTTGAATTAAATGCTAGCAATATGCGAGCATCAGAAGCCAAATGAAAAGTTGAGAAGACATAAGAATCGATAAAGTCCCTAACACCAAGGCCACCCACCATGGATCCCATAAGAGCATGATATTGTTGTCGTTGATAATGACAAGTGAAAATATTCTTAAAAAAAATTTGGCCAAAATTTTAAGGTTTTTTGACAAGAAAGAGCCACTATAAAAAATTAGATTCCATAATGATATGTATTTGACAATGAACTATTTGGATAAATGCTCTTATTATTAAAACTATGGAAAATGAATTAAAGCTCATAATATTAGTAAGCTCGATAAGGTTGAGAGTTATCTTAAAAAAGTAATAAGACTTTTAGTAATGCTAATTTTTATGTTAGAAGCTGCATAAACGGTGTCCAAAATATGATTAAGATTGGAGATATTCTTCATAAAGGTAACACCAAATAAAATCATATCATCAACAAAAAGAATATGAGAAAATAAAATTTCTAATTTTGATTGATGAAAAATTGACACTTGAAATGTCAAGGTGAACTAGATTCGAGAGCTCACCCATGAGAATATAGAATAAGGGTGCATTTGAGATAGTTTTCTAGCAGCTTTATTTTTCAAGAAGTAACCACAACTGCGTTTGGCTATCATCTTTTTAGTTGCTTTTAATAAAGTTTTGTGGTGAAAAAATGCTTTTAAAACTAGAGCTATAAGTGTGTGGTGGCTACCAGAAAGATATTATTTAAAATTTTCAAATAAGAAAATATTTGTAACACTCATAGCTGTCTTTCAAAAAATTGCTTTCCTTACAGCGGCTTTACAACGAGCTTTATAAAAAAAGCTACAGCTGCCCTAAACTGACTCTTTGAAGGGAAAAGTGGACATCCTTTCCCAATCCCAATTTTAGAAGAAAAATAGCTTTCAATATATCCATTAATGCAAATAGAAACATAACATTTGAGATACAAACGTCAATCCAAGCGATAAAAGTAAATGGACTTTTCTTAAGCATCACGTTATAATATATATCCTATTAACATAATCAAATATTTTTTGATATCAAGTTTAGTGCAAAAAATAGAATAATGAGAATTGAATTCATTAAGAATTTAATTTACTAATATAATATTCCCTTAAGAATTCTTTTTAGATATAAACCCTGCTTGAGCTTCATTGATAATATAAGACATGATATATTTAAGCCTGTTGCATGCTAGAGAACCAGTTGTGATAGAGTGAAAATTTACGCCTTAGCCTTGTTATGAAATCCAGCACACACACAGGTATTTAAAGAGTGAACAAGAGAACTCTAGAAATTTTACGAAAAATCTAAAAGAGGAAAAAATCACGGTCAGCCAAGAATCTTCCACTATGTATCTATTTCAGTACAAAATCTTCTCGATAACGGGATTACAATTGTATAGAAGAGAACGCTTATGTAGTCACGCTCGTGGTAATGTTAGTAGATGATGGTGAACAATGAGGAACGGATCGACGATGAAGGTCGCCATGATACTGGAGATTGACGGCGAGATCACGGCGGCCGACGGCGGTGGTTGACGACCATCGAGTGGTGGCATGATTGTGCTTGGAGGATCTTCAAGCTTTAGAGCTCTCTCCTCTCTCTTGCTTGGGCTCTTGGTGGAGATGCGGGGTATCGATCCCCGTAACTCTCGCTATAGGGGCAAAAAGGTAACAAAAATCGCTAAAAACCTTCAAAAATGGCTTAAAATCGCTCAAAATCGCGGAAAACCGTGAAAAATGGACAAAAAATATACAATATCTCATGGGTTAGCGCTTCGGCAAGCACGCTGGCCAGACCAAGACTGCGGCGCGCCGCCTTCACAAGACTACCGCTTCCGCTCTTAGCCACGCGGCCGTCATTGGCTACCACAGCATACAGGGGCTACTACAAGCAAGAGCCGCCCATGGAGGCTTAGTTAGAAGGCCCACGGCGCCAGATGACAAGGCTCACGGGCATCGCCAGCTGCGGATTACAAGCACTTGTAAGTGCTCAGATGGGTCCATAACCCCGAAATATTGCGTCCGCGCGTACCCGCACACATTCACGGCCCTGCACCCGCTTCCACGATCATAATCTTGTGCTCACATGAATATCTGCTCTCTCAAAATGTATGGTTAATGAACTTGCAAATTTCATTAAATAATTTACTATTTTCAAGTATATAGCATAAATATTTTTGGATGATTGAAATAATATCATCCAAAAATAGGGGACAACTGATATGACATTAAAATTCTACCAATAAGCACGAATCTTGATGTAAGCGATCCGCTTGAAACTAATCGAGATCATGCACTTAAAATATCATTTGAAACTTTGGGATATCAATTAAATCCATAAATAGCTCTTAAGCATGGAGTGTTTATAATCAAATTGAGTGTCTTGATGAGCCGAATCTAACAAGCCCAAGATCTCATAATTCTGACTTCGTTTGAGCATTCAAATACTTAAAATACATCAAATGATCAAAGGAATCATTCTAAGCCGTCCGATGAAGTGGAGTGATTCGGATTTTGCATGTATTTAGCAGACGCATACTCTCCAATCTATAAATAGCCCATCATTCCTCATACGGGGAACCCAAGCAAGAGTGAGGAGAGAGCTCTAAAGTTTGAAGATCCTCCAAGCATATTAGCTACCACTGACACGCCAACCACCGCCGGCCGCATCCTCGCCGCCAATCTCTCGTTTGCCTCCATCCGACGACCTTCTTCATCGCCGGGCCGCTATTCCTCATTGCTCACTCATTATTTGCTACCACTAAGAATATACTACCCGAACGACTACATGTTTATTGCTCTTCTCATATACAATTATGTAATCTCGTTATCGGAAAGATTTTGTACTCTGAAACAATACATAGTGGAAGATTTTTACTGGGCTAGGCCCCGTGATTTTTTCGCTCTTTTCGAGATTTTCCACGTAAACATTTCTAGAGTTCTCTTATCCACTCTTTAAATATATGTGTGTGTGCTGGATTTCATAACAAGGCTAAGGCGTAAACTTTCACTCTACCACAACTGGTTCTCTAGCACGCAACAAAGCCTATAAACCAAAAAATTTATAATATTTTTATAAAAGAAATTGCAAAGGAATATCAATTTGAAGTCAAAAATAGATTGAAGATGAGTATATTTAGGGATTAATGTGATAATTAAGTCTATGATTGCATTGGGAAGTTTATTTTAGTAGAAAAATGCTTGACAACACACATATCTCATCCCCGATAATTTATAAATTATAAGAGGAAAAAAAATCAAACATGAATCCATCAAACCCTAAGGAGAATTTAAAAAAAAAAATAACATCCGTGATTTCTTCAATAGAAATAAAAGTGATTAAAGGAGATGCAAGGTGAAGAGGGATAATATTGTCACTACAAATAGATTATCATATGTTCCCAAGATCAATACAATGACTTGAAGTAATTAATATTAACATTAGTAGTTTCCTTGTGTTTTACAAAAATCCCTTCCTAAATATGAATGAATCTGATCAATTTTTTTTTTCTATATTTAAATTTTGAGAATAAAAAACTTCAAATCATCCTCACCATCAGGGAGCCATTTGGCTTTGACATATTGACTTAACCCAAAAAATATGCAAATTATAGAGCCCAAGGAGCCTCTATTAACATCTTTCAATTTGTTCATGAGATCAATCTTATATGAGTAGTTTTCAAAAAATTTAATAATGAAATGATGTTCGTAGACCACAAACTTCATAGCTATTATAAAATAAGATTTAGTGCCCAATTAGACAATTTGATGCATCTTTTTAAGGCTTTAAGCTTCAAATATTAAAAAGAAAATATGTCCAAAAGTTGGAGTATTCCAAATACTCTTGAGACTCTCCTTAAATTCAGAAATACTACTCCAATAATTTTTAAAAGAAATCTAAATTTAATAGTATTAGAACTAACATATTTAATGACCACAGGGGAATGATCAGAATAATGAGGAGCAAAAAATAAAGCTTGTAGAACTCAAAAAGTATTCTTGAAATTAAACTAATGAGGAGCATGATTGCATGGGCTCTATCCAAATGATAACTAATGGGAAGGTTTTTTCTATAATTAGTCTAAGAGATGAATAGCCCATTAGTGGCTAAATTAGAGAGGCCATTGTAGAAAAGATAGTCATTAAAGCTCTTAAACTTGTAAGAAGAAAAAAAAAATTCCTCCAATTTTCTCCCTAGAATATGTAGCAATTGAAATCACTAACCAAAATTCAAGAGCCATTAACATTGTTGGCCAAGTTAAAAATAGAACACTAGATGTCTTCTCTCTATGGTGGAAGTCAGCAGTATATTTGACAAAGATGAATATAAAGAAAGAAGAGCTGTACTTCATAGTGCCATGAATAATTTGCATCTCCACATATAAAGAAACTCCATAGAAGATTTGTTCCATTTAATCTAAATTTGGTTCGAGTTAGAGATATGAAAATTATTCAATTCTCCTTCCAAAGAGAAAGGGGAGTGAGACGTCATGAAAAAGGAGTCGGAGAAACTAGCCAAGAAAGATCTTAGCTCCAAAATGAGAAACAAGTCAATTTTGTGAGTAGAGATCAAGTTCCTGTAATGCAAAACTCTATCCATGACATGAAAGTACCATGAGGCTACATAAGAATGAATCCTTTGGAAATGTTTCTTTTGAGTTTAGGTGGAGATTTAAGCTTTTTAGAAGAATTTTTGGGTTGTAAAGCTTGATCGATGAGATTATGAGATGTTGAAGAACATTCTACACTATGTAAGTTATCAATAAAATCTAAAGGCATGAGAGTTGAGGTTGAGGTTAGATTTAGTGGGAGGAGATTTCAAGGGTCATGCACTATGAGGAAATTAGCAACTGGGAGAGAGAGAAAGATTCATATGAGGGAGGATTATTTGAAAAAGATGGTAAAAGGTTTGAGTGATCCGAAGAGATAGAAGCAGCTTCAGGGGAGGGAGGTTGAACTCTAAGAGGCCTTATGAGAGCTCTACTTCTAATGTGGCTCCTTCTATTCTCTCTTCGATTAGGGAGGCATGCGAGTTTAATGAGACATGCTTAACTGTCATGAAAGAAAGAATTACACCCACTACAAGTAGGTCCCGTCATAAAGAACTTTAACTTCCCCCTTCCACATTGATGTTAATTATATCAGAAAGATTGAAACCATTAGCAACATGAACACAAATACGAGCAAATGTGTGCCATAATCTATTAGCTATTAAGGAGTCCACAACAAGAGGAATGCCAATTTTGCTATTAATATTAGAGATAACTAAGAAATTCCAACACCATAATGAAATATCCATGATCTTAACCCATAAAGGAATGGAGAAAATGTTTTCTTTGACAAGCTTAAATTTAGGAATCCATTTTTTTAGATAAATGGCTTGCCAAAAAATAAACCATGGTCCTCCCAACTTGGTCATATCAAAATATTCTCAGCACAAGAATTTTAGAAGGTAGATACCTTCATTAAATGAATGAAGATTGAAGGTACATTTAAGCTTCCAAGCTTATTTTAATATCTCCAAGAACGCTTCATAATATGGTTTTTTTACCAATTTAATAACCCTAAAGAGATATATCATTCTTTGGTATCATTTGAGACTTCCATATAGGAAAAAGATAAAGCAAATTCATCAATCTGAATAAAGTTGAGATTAAACTCAGTAGATAAAAAGACCTAAGAAGATCAAAACCCCTTCAATTCCATCAAACAAGAGAGCTTTTCATAGGAGAGAATGATGATGAAGACATATTAAAAAGAAGAGAAGGGATAGAAGAAGTGAGAGAACGAAAAGCCAAATAAAAACACTAGTGAATCTGAGAAAGGAGGGGTAGCCCCCAACAATGAAAAACTTTTAAAATTTTCTTGAAAAAAAAAAAATCACCGAGCAAAAAGTTATGAAGATAATCCACGCACACCCTAAACTTACAAAGTCTAGAAGCTTTTGCATCCATATTGCAAATCATGCTGAATTAGAGCAAGACTAAAATTAGAGACTAAAACTATGTTTGGAGCAACTGCACTTATTTAAAAAAATAATAATAAAATTACTATAAAAAAGTTAATGTCTCATATTGAAATATACAATTTTACCACTATAAATTTTTTAAAATATAATTTCCAAACAATATTACGATACATTTTTGCATCACACTACATCACAACTGCTGCAAACATAACTAAGGAAGGCAAACTAGCGAGTAAGTTAATTTCTATAATCCTCCTCTTACCATAGAAATTTAATAATGCTTATCAAATCTTATAGTTTCTCTTTTGGACGACATAACATAGGACTATAATAAGGCATAACGCAGCTGAAAGTCACAAGTGGGGCTCTTGGCTTGAGCTCATTTGTTGCTCAGAGCATTGCTATTATGTGGCGTCATTCAATTTAACTGATAATGATTTTAAAAATTAGCCTTAAAAATTTTGAACTTGAAGGCCCGTCCACATCAAATTTAAATTTAAGCTTTATATCATTTTTTTTTATGCATTGTTATTATGATCAATTTTAAAAATATGCTTAGAGAATCAAAAAGAAAAAATTTCTTTTAATAAAAATAGCTAGTGATAGAGTCATAGTGTGTAATAAAAGATAAAAAAATAAGAAGCATTGTTATAAAACTTAATTTAGCTGTAAAAATTCGGAGAATTGGGAAAGATATAAAATGACCTTTAGAGATTCTAAAAAAGTAATATATGATGTAAAAAAATTAACTTTTAATGATTTATGCAATAGATTAGATACTAAAGAAGTTGAAAGATGTATGTATAAATTAATCAACCAAAAAGATAGGAGAAGTAAAGATCTAGTTTAAGTGAAATGTATTAAAAATAAAAATAATAAAGTATTTTCTTAGAAAAGGATATTGAAAATAGGTGGATGAGATATTTTGATAAACTTTTCAATGAAAAATCTAAAAGTACGATTGATTTTAGCAACCTTAATACCCTAAATAAAAATAGAAAATTTTATTTTTATCGTCGTATTAGTGAATCTGAAGTTAGAGATGCTTTAGAGAAAATGAAATGTAAAAAAATAGTAGGACCTAATGATATTCCAATAGAAGTGTGAAAATATTTAGGAGATCAAGAAATTTCTTGGCTTACAAATTTTTTTAATGTTATTTTAAAGACTAAAAAGATATTAGATGAGTGGAGAAAGAGTTTGTTGGTTCCTATATTTAAGAATAAAGGTAATGCACAAGAGTGTGCAACTTATAGAAAAATTAACTTAATGTGTCATACATTAAAATTATGGGAGAGAGTAATTGAGCATAGGTTACGATGTGATACAAAAGTTTATCATAATCAGTTTGGTTTCATGCTAGGTAGATCTACTATGGATGGTATACATTTGTTAAGAGGTTTGATGGAGAAGTATAGAGAAAGTAAGGAGAATCTACATATGATATTTATTGATTTAGAGAAAGTTTATGATAAAATTCCAAGAGATGTTTTTTGAAAAGTTCTAGAACAGAAAGGAGTTAATATTGGTTATATTCAAATCATTAAGGATATGTATACTAGAGCTATTACTTGTGTCCAAACACAAGGAGGATTGACAAAATATTTTCCTATTTCAGTTGGATTACATCAATGATCAGTTTTAAGCCCTTGTCTTTTTACTTTAGTTATGGATGTTCTTACTAGGCATTTATAGAAAGATGTACCTTGGTGTATGCTTTTTGTTGATGACATTCTTCTTGTTGATAAGACTAGAGAGGGAGTCCAAGAGAAACTTGAATTATGAAAATCAACTTTAGAGTCTAATAGTTTTCGTTTAAGTAGATCTAGAACTGAATATATGGAGTGTACTTTTAATTATAGAAGTTCTAATGGTGGTGCTGTGACATTAGGTGAACAAGTCATTAATAAGAGTGAGTGATTCAGATATTTAAGCTCTATTGTTCAAAATGATGGTGAGATAGATAAAGATGCTATTAGTAGAATTCAAGTTGGATGGTTGAAGTGGAGGAATGCATCTGACCTGTCATGTAATAGAAAAGTTCCACTTAAACTTAAGGTAAAATTTTATAAGATAGTGGTAAGACCTACAATGACTTATGGTACAGAATGTTAGCCAATAAAAGAGAAACATAAGACTAAGTGTTACAGAGATGAGAATGCTTAGGTGGATGAGTGGCTTTACTCTTAGAGATAAAATGCGAAATGAGTATGTTCGGGAAAAGTTGGAGTAGCTCTAATGTTAGATAAGATTAAAGAGAATCGCCTTAGATGGTTTGGCCACATAAAGCGTCGGCTGTCCGATGACCCGGTTAGGAGATAGATGCATTAGATTTGCCTAATGTTAAGAAAGGTAGAGGTAGACTTAAAAATGCTTAGTTAAGATGCATAAAAAATGACTTTAGTATACTTGAATTAAAGAAGAATTTGACACATAATTGGACACAATGAAGACGAACCGGTCACTTAGTGGGATAAAAGCTTGTTGTTATTATGATCAATTTTTAAAAAAAAATTAAAGTGCTACTAGTCAACACCAACGCTTTGATAACCGGACCGGACCGGCCGGTTCTACCGATTCGTCCATGAACCGGTCACTGCGACAGTCCGGAATATTCATACGTGGGATACTGTAGCAAACCGACGGTTCAACCGCAAAACCGAAAAACCGACCGCGGTTTAATCACTCCGCCGGTCCACGCCTAATCCACGATCCAACGGCTATGGCATTTTGCGCTTGATTCAGATCCCTAGCGGCTGCTTCCGATTATTTGTTTCCAACTGCTCTGGTTTTTTCCCCCGCCGGCTGCATATTTCCCCCGGCAACTAACCTTCCTCTCTCTGTTCTCTCTCACACGAAGCAGGGAATTTTTATTTTTTAAATTCAAGGGTAGATAATAGTTGGAGAAATTCAAAAGTTTTTTACTATACTATCATCTTTTTAGATAAGCAACGGAAAATAGATGTATTTAACCTCCGGTTAGTATTTTATTAATTTTTATTTAATTTCAATTATTTTTTAGATAAGTAATTTCTAAAAGATCTATAATAGATTATTTCAAAAAATTATCATGATTATAAAAAAAAATTAATATTTATATATTAATATATTTAACTTTAAAATTATAAAAAAAAAATTTACATATAATTTATGTTTTATAATTTATTTTTCTCAAATTACACATATGTATGATTATTTTTTATAATTTATTTTTTTCAAATTACACATATATAATTATTTAATTATTTAAATCTCATTTAAATAATTTAAATATTTATCATATCATCCAATTCAAATTTTTAAACTTTGAACCTTTCTATTTTTTAATTCTATATTCAATCTAATTTTCACAACCTTGATCAACACAATATTCTCCTAAGTGAATCACGTCACCGCAATGCGTTTGCCTTCTGACAATCAACGGCCCTACGTGTCGACAACTTGTAAATGTGCTACCATTTTAGTTTTCCATATAAATGTAAACTAGTTCCAAGAAAAGGAAAATTGTATACCTCAGCAAAATAAAAGATTTTAATTGTTAATAACCCTAAATATTATAAAACATTTATTAAATTACTACATTTGTTCATTTAATTTGAATTAGAAAAACTTATTAACAATACAACAAATGAAAGAGCAATAGTTTAAATCATTAAACATAACCCAAAAAAATCAGACAAATTCAACATAAATCTAACAATTCATCATAAATCCGACAGAACAATCAACAAATTAGCACAAAAAATCAAGAGATTTTTTGCAAGATAAAGAAAAAATAGTGATGGAGAAAAGCTACACCCAAAAATAAAATACACGACAAACATCACAATCATCATTTACATGACACTATTTTAACAGATTATGTCATCCAAAAAACAAAAACAAATCATTTTTAAGGTAAATTTACTCAGCGAGCGTAACAATACTCATTAGTGAATGACGAGCACAAAATATCTTGTGCAATATGGGCAGGCTGTATGCAAAAAAGCAAGAGAAAGGCATTAACAGAAAGTACAGAACCAACCAAATTACCAAGCGGCTGTGCTTTAGAAGCCATTATCAACACCGGACCTTGCCCAATAAGGCAGGCAGCCAACAAAAGTCATATGGAATACCATACACATAAAATTCGTACACAAGCTGTGTAATAATGCACTCAGCCTTCCAATGCAAAACGATGACAAGTAGTAAGTAAAACTGGTAAAACTGGAGAATCATTGTACAGCCAATCATGCTAAACTAAATTTAAGCCTGTATCAAATGGCATCCAACTGGGTAAAAAGGTAGCATAAAAAGCCATTTGTTTTTTCTTTTCCAGAAAAGAGCAAAAGAATTGGTAGAGTCATAGCTCATCAATAAGAGTTCGAGTTCACCGTCTCTGAACGGGTTTATAGAGAACAACAGTGACAAACTTACTGCGAATGCGGTGTGTGATCCCCAAACCCACCACAGATCTTGGGCTCTCGTTCTCCCTGTTCTCTATGTATAAGTGATTCAAAATCACATTTTGAGGTGAAGGGAGGCTGCCTGAGCATTCCTGGCTTGCAGGGTAGCCTAATAATGTGTGCTGCAAGTGAGGAGGAGCAAGGGGCGGATCTCGTGCTTCATCTTCGTTTCCAGGGATGGGATTGTTGTAACTAGATTCTGGAGATCTTGGGACTTCAAAGCCCATTACGCAAACCCCACCATCCTGCACCAGAGACTGATAAATTTGGGGTTTTGGAAGTCAGAATATAAGTGGATAAGTAGTACGTACTTGATCATGTGTATTTGGACCATCCATTATAAGAGGAGCAATAGCAATCAATGAGTCATGGAAAAGGTGATGCCTGCATATCAAGAAAAAGGAATTAATCAAATGCAAAAGTACGCAGAGAAGAGAATGTCAAATGTCATGTTTTTTTAGGCCAAGAAACAACATGAACATGAAAACAACATTAAACTGATGTTCCTTAGCTTGGATAATGACCTAAAAATTAGGATTATAAGTGAACCTGAACACAATTAACAACTCAAAACTCAACTCAGTCAAAACTTACTCAAGTTGGTGATTAAACAAATTTGATTGTTTTAAGAACTTGAAGGCTAAATAAATCAAACTTAAAAACAGTTCAACGCATTTATTTATGTTCAAGAACAAAATTGTTTCTTGTTCAACAAATAATTTGTTAAAAATTTGATATTAATCTCTAATGTTGATCAGACAAGATTTAGGTAACAAGTACTTTTTAACAAGTACATTTGAAGCCTTTAACCTAAATCTTGTCTGATCTTCAATTAAATCTTGACAAAGGTAACAAATCAATGGCATAAGTGCAATTTATTTATGTTATATCCTATAAGAAAGCTCGCTCCTAACATCTTTATACTCTTATTTACTTGATGTCAAGTAGTCAAAATGTCAAGTATGAATTTTAGATTTATTAAATTGTTTGTTCATTTAAATTTTTAAAATTAGTTGTTTATGTGAGAAGTCAAATACTCATTTGAATTTTTTTAGCTTATTTATTAGCACATTTAAATACTAATTCTATAAATTTAGACAAGCTGAGTACATATATTAAAAAAATTTAAACAAGCAAAGTACTAACATGAATGTGAGAGCTTGACTTGAATTTGAATCAAATATAAACTTGTGGTAGCTTGGCGTAGCCTGATTACAGCCATAACAAGAATTTGGAACAAGATGTTTAAGTGGAAAAGTTTGATGGATTAAGGATGGTAAGGCCTACCACATAATCTAACAAGTACACGTGATATATTCTTATGAAACTGGTCATAAACGTGACAAGAATTGACTTAAAAATTGGAACTTGAAGTGTGTTATCGAATCCCTAATCTGTCACCAGCTAACAACTACACCAAACAATAAATATTTAAAAGCAAGGAAACAAGCTATAGGCGACAATATAAACATGTCATGCATAAGACTAAAAACAGAACTACCAAACAAGTCCACCAGAGATTATGAATAATTCTTTCAATGTTTGTTACAACAACCACATTAGCTATGCCAGTAACAGTGGAATGATTGAAACATACCACAATTAGTAAACATATGAGAAGTTCACAGACTAACCATCTAATACATATGTATTTACAATTTAACCACCCTCTTTATTTTTTTGAGCTACCGGACTCATGTATTTGCATGTGCCACGATCAAATCTTTGAGAATTTTACAAAAATAAAAAATATGAGTTGAGCTTTTGCTATAAATTTCAATATTTTAAAGTCAATTTGAAAAATTAAGATTGAAGAAGTTTAATCTGTAAATATAGAAGAATAGGGTGACTGTGTATGTAAAATCTCCTAAAAATATATGCAATCAATATAATACAAGGTATCATTCACATTATTGAAAGTGAAAAAAGCAAACAAGAAACCATCGCTAGAACAAACAAAAATGCTATAATGATAAAAATAACTAAAATGTTATAATGATAAAATTACGAACACACTTTTTTTCTTGGTGTGGCAGAAAGTCATTAAAGCCAACACTGAAGTCTTAGAAGGTAATACTTTGAAGAAAATCCCATTACTCTGTTGTAGTTCCCTAATGAAAACCCCAGCTCTCACTTAAACTTGAACCTTATAATCGAACCTTATAATCGATTAAATTAACTCAAACTTAAAGCAAGTACGGGGCCATTAACTGAGTTGGCTCAATTTCTTCATTCATGCAAACAGCTGGCCCACGTTCTAACCCAAGGAAAACCCTCAATGAACTGATTTTTGAATCCCTAACTCTTACTTGATTTTATACAAGGACAAGCCCAAAATCAACTCAATTTATTCTCACAATCTCAAATCAAGTTGGCTCGCCTAATCTGCTTGTATGCTCAAGCCAAAGGTCAATAGGCACAACTTAAATCTATAGCTCGGCCATACGAATCTAACAAAAGCGGAAGTACACATCAATTAAGTCAATTCTCCGGAATATCTAAAAGTTAGATTCCACTTAAAAGGAAACTTGAAGCCTTCACCATTACATTAATGATTAATTGCCAAATCAAGCTAAAGGACTCAATCAACTTAATGCTTAGATCAGACTTGATTGATTCAAGATTTAAACCTATACCTTGACCACACAAAACTGACTCAAGTATAATTGCATCTAAGGGGCTGTTTGGTTGCCTGCATTTGGAATGGAGTGTAAAAGGAATGCAGTGTAAAAAGAACTCAGTGTAAAAGGATTACTTTATAGTTGTTTGTTTGAGAGCTTTACAAATTCATGACTTTCCTTTTTTTTGTTTGGTTGACAAAATGTAATGTAAAGCGAAAGTTTGACATCGGCTGAGAAGCGGCGGCGCTGGCGGCCGGCGGACGGCGGCGATGGCGAGCGGCGCCACCGTCGGCGGCCGACGACAGCGACCGGCGGCGGCGGTGGTGGCCGGTGCCGGCCGTTGCCGTCGAGGCGGCCGGGGCAACGGCGCCGATCACTTTATGGCCGTGTATTTGGTCACCCAATCGGAATTCCAAATCACAGCCTTTAGTGTATTTGAAATGCATTACATTACACTAGAATTTTACTTTACTTGCAACCAAACGCTTGAAATGTTCAAAAGCGTGCATTTGGAATGCAGTGCATTCCAAATGCAGGCAACCAAACAACCCCTAAAAGTTATACACAAAACCTAGTATACTCAAGCAAGATTGGCTTTGATTAAATAAAATAAAGATTTAAAATTAGAATTAGTCGTCTTGGTCCATGACCTCAAGCTTAATTATAAAAGCCTAGTATATGTTTAATTACACTTAAAATCCAAAAAAAATGTTAACTATTGTGGTTCAAAATGAGCTCAAATCTAACTAAAAAAGAAATTGAGTTCAAATCTAACTAAAACTAGGTATATACAAGTTTAATTAGATTTAATTATCATAAAGAGACTATTTAATCCACAAACAAGCTCTTTTCAACCTCCACATTACCCAGATTGCATATTGGAAATCTCATCATACTTATTAAAGGTTACACAAAAGTTCTTTTAAAGTAAAAATGCATGGCAAAACGTCTGCTATTTTAAACATAAAGCAAAATAATAAAAGACTGTGAATAAGAAATGCAACTAAATATGAAAATTTTTTAAATTGAAAATTCCTTGAATAGTATTTGACCTTCAATTTAATCTTTGCTTGAATTTTGCTTGAACCTTGATCTAATCAATCAACCTTATTAAAACTTATTTGAATGTAGTTCCAACATTACTTGAATCATGTTCAAAACCTGATCAAAACACTTTTAAGCCACAATCAAACTTTATTCAAACATTGTTCAAACTTTATTTGAAAATACGAATAAGATTCTAATAAACTTCAAACAATATGAAATTATGACCCAACCATATTTCGATCAAGGTCGAAATGAATTTTGATGAATGCTCAAAGTAATCGGACGTCTACTGTCCTCATTAGATTAGGATTCAAAGCGCAAAGAAGAATTTCAAATCTAGAAATCAAAATGTATATTATCATTGATCTTGAATAGTTTGCCAGATATCATAGACCCAATACTCATGAATGATAATCATCGAAAATGAAAAAAAACATTGAGAACACAACTTCTTGTTCGAAAATTGAGTGTTTGTTCAAATTTTAGGAGTATTTTGGTTCGAATAAAACTTTAGAGCATATTTCTCCAAAAATTGAAACAACAAGCGTAAGGTGCACCATAGTGCACGTTATTGACATGCATGGGTCTCATCTAACATTCACTTCCATTCTCGCATATAAAATATTGGAGCCCATGAATATCATTTAATCATCTAAGCAACTATTCCATATAACACTATAGTGTTTGTACCTATTTCCTCCTGTGGCAAACCACCTTCATCAAGTTGTTGAAAGATTGTGCTAATAATTGCATGCCTCGAGACATCACTTATGCACATCTAAATTTGTCGCCACCAAGAAGGTTCACCATCTTCATCTAGTTAATGACGATGATAAATATCCTACTTGGCCCCTTAGTCATCTTCTCAAAAAGTAAGAGATGTCATAGCCCTTCACTAATTTGAGATGGAGAATCAACTATAATAGCACAATCAATAAAGAGATTCCTAATTGAGTGGGTGTTTAATATTTAATGTCATGCAACCTCCCTTTCATGATGAACAAGTCCCAAACTCAACCTCTCCTGTGCGATCTTGCTTTGATGAGACCTCTCCCTCAAATGTGACCTTTAGAGTGCCCATATACAGTCACTACTAGCTGCTTGCTCATTTCCTTATCCTTAATTAAGCTCAATCATGTGCAGGCTAAATCAATGGCTTTTCCATTGTAACATTAATTTGCACTAACATCCCTATCTTTTGTTGCTTGATTTTTAACCTCTAGCATGCATCTCTAGCTATTAAAGCTCCCTTACTATGATCTTCCTAGGTATCTAAACCCTCTTACAACCTTATGTGTGGTCACTAGCCCATTCATATTGACACCATCAAATGTCTCATTTATCTCTAGTTCTCACTTAAGTGTCCTATAGATAATCTTCATCAAAAATCTCCAATAAGGTTTGAAGAGGATAGATTTAAGCACTCAACGTCATTTCATAGGTAGAGTCCCATTATTAGCATCAATAATCTAAGCTACATCTTTGAGTTAAGCACAAGGACTGTCAAAATAAACACTTGTCCCACCGACAACTATCCACATGCATGAGCCATCCTCAACCTAGTCAAAACTTCCTTGTATGACTCTCCTTGAACAACCACTCCCAAGCTTCTAGCGTGATCAATGACCATCATTGCAAATATAGCAACATGACAACAACTGCCAACGTCGCCTCACTAATGGAGTCCACATCCTAACTATTGAAGATCACTTGAGAACTCTTGTAGCTACCATCCTCATAATTGCACACATGCAACCATTGAGTACATTCATAGCACATATCCTTGTATTTGTTGGCGGGGGCAAATTGAGATGTTCGTAATCATTATAGTCCCCACAATCCACTTCGAGCATCACCCGCACCTCACAAAATTCTACAAGATTGGTGGCAAGGCCACGATCTCATGAGATAAAACACCACAATTCATCTTTCATATCAAGGTCATGTGGAATTAAGATTACTAGATCCAATGGCATCCACATCATCAACATCGCATTCATTGGCATCACTAGAGCACAACTGCGGCCTACATTTCTAACACCATCAATAATTATATTAATGGAAATCATTGTTATCACTAATCCCATTCACCTCAAGAATTTTATCTTTCAACTTTATATTCAATACTATCTCAACTTCATTTCAATTGTTAACCTTGCCAACATACAATACATTATAACTTTAAACAATGTCTTTGGTTTTCTTCTTTTTCATTTAGCTTCTTGTAAATAAGTAATTTTTATTCTTCTTCCATCAAATCTCTTATAGTCCCAAACTTACTAGTTAACCTTACCTATTTTTCACATAATTGGGTAAAGATTGTGGTGCGCCTCTTGTACGTGACATTATAGCCAACCCTCACCTATTTTTTTTACCACAAACATTTTTATGTTCCGCAACTTCAAGAGGATGCCAAATCCCTTGTAAGACTTGCATTCAACAATAATTTGAAAATTTTCTACTATTACCCAATGGCATGTACCCCTAAAATCCTAACCTTAATTATAATCAAGTAAGCAAGAGTTCATATCAACAAAAGTATAGATCTATCTTCTCTCAAATACTGCATACCTCTCTTTAACTAGTCTACACAAAAGTGCTAGATTCTCCTCTACAATCCACTACTTTACCAACAAAACAAAGCCAATTCTCCATTTTAATGTTTAAAAAAGGAAAGAGAAGACTTTATGTCAACAACTACCACATCTTAAAAAATTCAATAGTTCATTAAAGATCAAAATAGTTATATATTATTGTTGTTGAAGAAGCTATTTTTGAATCATTTGTCCATCGACAGCTTCAAATATATTGAACTAAAGCATCCATTTGATGACTTACAAGAAATTATATATTATGAGCATTGCTTTTGTAAGCTATAAAGAGTCCTGAGCATATTGAAAATGAGCAGTGAAATTAAGAGTATAGATGCTTGCATTCACTTCATCTATGACAAAGTGTGAGTGGTAGTGTGGAGAAAGATAACACCATAATGAGTCCAAGAGTAAAAAACATGAGCCATAGTTCTAATGGGAGGAGTCACATAGCTCTTCAAGAGGAAGGGTCACCAAACCATGCTTAAACCAAGAGCCACCAAGCTCTAGCTTCAAGAAAAAACCAAATTCTTACTAAATTTCATTCATTTTTATCAATATTATATGAGGTTACACTTATTTAAAATTATGCAATATGAGATGCGCCTCAAGACCCACCTCAATGTCTTATAGAATTTTTCACTATGTGGCTTACGCCTCAAGGCCCTTTATCCAAGGCCTTGCACCTCATAATCTAAGGCACATCTCAAGGCCCATCTCGCCTCAAAAGGCATGTGCATCATTTTTAGTATTTAGTTTATTTTAAAAAAAAATCAATAACAAATATAAATGAGATATATTAACTAAAGTACTACTTTATAATTTCTTATTTTCCATTTTGCATGGTTCCTATCCTTCACCGCCTTTCTTCATTCGCCGCTACCATCTCCTTCTTGTAGTGCCACCACCACCACTACCTCACCAAACATTCTTCCTCCATGAGGATCACAACATCTCCTCTTCCGCTACTATATTTCCTCTTCTTGGCAATAACAGCAAGCAATTTTTTTCTTCTCTAGACATAAAATATTTGTATTATTTATTTATGATTTAATATTCTATAAACATGTGTGTGTTATGTTCTTACTTTGAGTTGGGAGTGGGAGAGAAAGATTTATTGTGTTGAACTGATTTTGATTATATTTTTACTTTGATATTTTATTTTTAATATTTATATTACACTTTTGTATGATTTGATGTTAGTATGCTCAAGGGCGGACCCACCTACATTTGAGGGTGGGCAATTGCCCACCCAAAATTTTATAGACATCACTATAAGAGTGGCCAAAATAGTCATCTGCCCACCATAAATAACCATTTTGCCTTCCGCCACCGCCAATAGACCTAGCATGCCGCACGCACAAAACTCTCCCCGTCATCACCGTCTCCTCTATGCCTCTCGTTCTTTCAGTCTCTCACTCTCTCTCATTCTCTACATGGCAAGCCAACCGCCTTTGTAAGCCCAAGCTAAAAGCATAGAAGAGGTTGCCGCTCTGCAAGTTAATGTAAGATCCCATTTCTACTTCATTTTGCCTTAAATAAGTGTTGTCAATAATGCTTAAAGGTAATGATTATGGATGTCTTTGAAGATCTAATCCCACTACAACGATTATGAAAATCTTCGTGGATTGAATCCTGCCTATTCAGCACTCAATAATTCCAACAAAAATGGAAACGACCGCATGAAAACAAAAACCCACTTCAGGAAAACAATAAGTCATGTGGAGGCCAATGAACTTTGTTCAAATAATGGAATGTTGCTTAAAGCTCCACCAAGAACAACAGCAAATCCATGGAGAGCATTTTAGAAAAGATGATTTTTAAACTTGTGTTTCTTTTTTCCAAAGAATTTAACTAAGCAATATGTTTCTTTCTCAATATTATACTTAATTATTGATCAATGTAACATAAGTGGTATGCAAGTAATACCGTATTTAGCAAAAGTGTAAGCTTTTTTTAGTGAAGTTCAAAAAAAAAGAGTGTCTACTAATCCTATTTTTATTTCTATATGATTGAGCATCATTTTTAAAATTTTCTACTTTTAAATTTTATCAAAAAGAAGGTAGCAAACATTAAAGTATGGTATATGTAATGTGTATTTGAAACTACTAGGGGTAAAATAAATGAGCTTAAGAAACATCACCCTTTATATATCTAATAAACTTTATAAATATCATCACTACATAATTCTTGGAAGAAAATATATTATGTTTGCCCAAAATATTTTAACATAAACAAAACAAATATATAAGACTTGAATGCCTATTATGTTCTTAGTGTTTAGATTAGTTAATTTAGTTTGAGATTTAACCCCCTCTTATTTTTAAATTTGGGTTTATAGTTATGTTTTTAATGTGATTTATTATTTGCACAAGCAGCCTGTTTTGTTAGCATTTATTTGTAAGCGATGGGTAGTTGAAGAAAAAAAGTGATCTTTATTTATTTATTTATTTTTCATTTATAAGTATGTCTCGATGCATAACTAAGTGTCTTATGTATTAATCATTATTTATTTTTTAAAAATATATTTTACCCACCCTCAAAATTGAGGCTAGTTCTGCCCCTAAGTATTCTAATATATCACTTTTTCTTTCATACTTCAATGTTAACATAATAATTTTTATTTTGTGAAATTGTTTGATTCTGAAGCTTACGCCTCACAACACCTCAAAATGTGTGCCTCAAACTTATGAAAAGAAAATGCCTTAATATCCAATTATGCAATTTTAAAGTGAAAAAGAAAATAAAAAATTGACACAAAATAAAATTATTTGAATTTTTAAATTGACATTTAATTCTTGTTAATTCCACCCAATGGTTGAAATCCTTTGCTCTTTCATGCCTTAGACGAATTTCATCTATCCATATATGCAATACGTGGAAAAATTCAAAGTTTGTAATGTATCCCATATTTTTAATTCTCTTCCCTTGCTTGCATGCTCTTGACTGAAATTTAATATTCTTCATATATGGCTAAATTGTTCAACTTTGTTATAAGCTTCCCTCCAAAGTTCAAAGTTTGATTTGATTCGCATGTGCTCAAAACCTATTCCCTTGTCTGGTTTGCCAAAATCTTCATAGATTTAAAAGAGGATTAATGTGTTTATTTGTTTTCGTATTGGATTGATCAAATCCTTCATGAATTTGTCTTAGTTTTCCATGCTAAACTGGCTTAGAAGTGAGGATAATTTAACTTTTGGAATCAATATGATTTAACAATAATTTAATATAGTAATTCATAAAATAAAACGTTGCATTAAATTAATTCTATGTAAACATATGCATGGAACAGTTTATAGCATTAAGGATAAGTTGAAATAACAATTGCAAATAATAATGCGTGACTAATTTATGATCATGATAACAAAATGATGATTTCATAGCTAGAACATTCCAAAAAAAAGCAGTTATTTAATGTGTTTGTTCTGCATCAATCTTGAACTTGGATAATGAACTGAACTCTTCTGCTTTTACAACATCTCATGATTACCAAAACCAAGAGCAGTGCACTAAACAAATTTTTGCATACGCTTTGTTCCTCATGTGGTTAATTGAAGTCCCACTGAATGTGAGTACAATTCACAATATTGGCAAACCTTTTAGAACAGTGGCAAAAAAAGAGGAAAATTGTACCGTGTAGATTTTTAAGATATGAATTTGTTAAGGTTCAAGTCAAATGTTCAAATATTAGAGGAATTCCTTCTAATTTCATTAAAATACATTGTCAAATTTGTAAACCTACAACTAAATCTTAAAATTGATTTAAGAGATTTGCATCGTTAACTAAAGCTTTCAGTGCTATCACCACCCACTCAATAAAATCACTGCATAAGGATTCTAGAAAGGTATGTAGACCCAATCTCTTTCCCTTATTAATCTTCATATAGATTTCTCTTCTCAACAAAATTTTATAAATCATCTTGAGAGATTATCCAAAGCATTTCTCTATAAATTATCAGTCCCTGGGAAATAATAGTAATAAACATAAACAAATGTCCAACAACATCAATGATTAAGTTACTAATACAAAGTCGACAAAACTAAGCTAGCTAATCTGTATTGCTTTGAAGTAGTAGAGAATTTTCTATAACAGCTTCCTATTAACTAGATTGTAAAGTAGTGGGTTTCTTTTCAATAGATTTAATGGTTAAAAGCATGTTTTGGTTAAAAGAATGATGAAAAGGTTAAATGGCTAATATAAGTAATAACATCAATATTAATTCATGATTTTCTTGGCCTGAAGGAAACATGAAGCTTAGGGCTCACTTTCTATCCTAATCACAAAGTTATTTTAACTTCATGCCAAATTAGACTTAACAAGTATGACAATCATAAAACAGCTTTCGCAAGGCTAGGGGATTATAGTGATTTAGTACTCAAACATAATTATTATTATACCTCTATTTGAAAACTTACATTTATGTATCCCAAATTAATGATTTCAAACCACTGGACCCATATGATGAACATGTATATATGTCTTTCAATGCATGTAAAATATCTTAAAGTTGATATATGTCAATACTTCTAGGAAATAGGATCAATCTTTTCAAAAATGTCACACACATTCAAGGTAATATGGCTGCCAAATGTTCAAGGCACTAAGTGTCATCATAGACAGTAGCTCGAGCTAAGTAGGGTAATAATTAAATCATTTCTAAATTTATTCACTAGTGAGGAATATAATTTAAAAAAATAAAATAATAATCATCACCTTTAATTATGCTGGAAAAAAATAATTACTTTTCAAGCTTTATTTTACTCCATGTTTGAAAATTTTGATAAAAATATTACCTTAAGTGCAATTAAACTAACAAATTGTAATGTGGATATATTTTAAAAAAACTAATCTTCACTCCTCTTTATTCCATCCACATTATTACATATGCTTTCTTCTCTATTGCTAGATTTTTAAGCCTCTTCCTCATAGTGGTTATTTAGTAACCAAACTTAAGTATGACTCACAAAAAATTACAAAATTAACCACAATTCCTCTCAAATGCTCAAAAGTACCAAAATAAATCTTATAGATTTTTAAATCCGACCTTACCTCTATTTGGGCCTATACCCCAAATTTATTAAGTTTGATAGTTAGATGAACTTAGTAGATTTAAGATCTAATTGGGATAATTGCAGCGAAATGAAAACATAGTGGTGGAGCAACTGCAGAAAAAGCTGTTGTCTAAAAAATTGTGGTGGGTATTACAAAATTTTTTATTTTTAAAAAGTTAGACCCCGGCTTTCTGACACCTACTGCACTCTACCAAATTATATTAAAAAATACAGCTTTTCACCACAAAATCTTCAAAATGCAGCTAAAACATAGTTTCCCAAATGTTAGTAGCAATATGATTCTAACCGCACTGCAAGTAAAAAGCCGCCTAAATGCAACCTTAGATAAATAAAAGTAGACGAAGGAGAGGAGAAAGGGGAGGGATACCTTCACCAATGAGCTCAAATTACAACTTCCCCACTTCTTTTACATTGAGAACTTTGGGCACGCAATAAGGTGAGAAAAAAACAACGATTTAACTATAGCGTCCTCGCTAATTTGTCGTTGAGATTATTAGAATTGATTGACGTCAATAGTCTCAAGAACTTAGGTAAAGGAGGAAGGGGAGAACAAAAGAGTTACTAGATAGAATTGAAGTAAGTTGGAGCATAAATTAATAATTTTAAGAAACCTTTAATTGATAATATTTATGATTAAATTTGATTACATTAAATTTATCAAATGTAATAAATTTAATAAATTATTAATTAATAAATAATAATAATACTATCTTAGAAATTGTGATTTAATATAATTCCTAAAAAAATTAATTAATATTATTAATAAGCAATCAAGCAAATAAGATCTAATTATGATAATTAAAAATTAAATTAGCCTTAATAATTAATATTAATTAATCAAAATATTAACTACGAAATTACATTATTTGTGGTTTAATGAACACACATAAGTTACTATATTAAATTAATAATTTAATCATTAATAATTAATTAGAATGCTATTGATGATAATTATGATTGCAAATAATAAGTCAAAGACATCACTCAACTTGAAAATTTACTTCATATTTTTTCATGGAAAGGAAGAATAATCATGCAAAATTGTTTTTCATTATTAGATGTTTAGGGGCTCTCACTATTAGACAGCTTGTTATTATCACCGATTGTTGTAGTTGTGTAAAATATTTGAAGTTCATTATCAATAGTCATTAATAAAATCTAAATCGAGTTAACAAACTAAAATTCTAAAATAAATAGCTTAATAAATTATAAGATTTTAGTTGAATTTAATCTCTATCATATTAAACAATTTTTAGGATTTAATTACCTCGTGATTTACTAAATCCTGATTACAAAATTTATTATCTGTCGCCAGATGTCGTATACGAGGCAGGTTTCTTAAAAGAAGTTAAGCAAAATATTGAAATTAATCTCTCGTTATTGATAAATAATCGTGCCTTGAAAGATATTTGGGAAGCAATATTTCATTTAAATCATACGTAGAGAGACATGAAAAAATTTTACTGATTAAAGTGTGTTGAAATTAATCGTGTTAGTGATCAAGCGATACTTGTCTATAGCAATCGTTATCGTAAAATTTTAAAAGCGAATGAGGATTAACATCATTCCAAAAAAAAATCTGTTTTTCTATCCACTAATTTACAGCATAAGATTGGCGTAAATTATTGATGTTATATCGAGCGATGATAAAGGCGTTCGTTATCGATGATAAGCGAAGGCGTTCTGGATGTTCATTATGAACAAAGATGTTATCGGCAAAGATCTTTTCGGCGTAGTTCTGAGATGGTGGAGCTACTTTTAATGAATTAAATATTCTTGAGCAGTTAAAGAAATCTTTAATGATTGGATGGAAGCTACCAAAATGAGGGTTATTAATCAGAGGAAGATATCTGAGGCAAAATCTGTCACTTACACACATATTCTTAATCGTGGCGAACGTTATTCTTGGAAAGGATCTTTTAATCAATTTGTTTCGCCAGGCGGTTTATTAAAATGGTGAAATTGAGCATTGAGGATAAAGCTGGCAATTAAAGCTATCATCAAAGTTTATTACGAACAATTATGAAAAATCGCATTTTGAGTTATCTGATGATGGCGTCTTGAAATATTAAAAGGCGTTCTCGTGAGAGCGAAGTTGGCGTAAGGAACAGCGCCAGATTCTGAAAATCATGCCAGGTGTTTAATCACATTATCTACATCTGCGGCGGTGTGAGTCTTAGATGGAGTAGATGTCGAATCGGCGAAAATTAGTGGATTAAATATCTGATTGAATTATTTGATCGCTACGTCTAGCAATTCAAATTAACTGCTTTGTCTTTCTGAAAGCAACATTATTATTTAAGGCGTTCTTCTTTCCAGTGGATGACATTATCTCTGGAAGGGAATCTTTTCTGACAAAGGAATTCATCAGACAGAAATATCTGTTTTGCGGAAAGTTGTTACATTAATATACCATGGAAATAATTTTCTCAATAATTTATACGTTCTTCTTACAGCAAATTTCTCTCCTCACATTTAAGGAGGCTCATCATGTATTGATTGTGCTTTCGATTTTCCTTCTCTTCTCTCTCTTGTTATCCTCGGTATTCTTATCTTTGTAAATTAGTGGATAGAAAAATAGATTTTCTTGGAATGGTGTTAATCGTTAACGATGGAAAACTTTACGTATAAGAATAGTATGATTCGTTTGATCATGACGTGATTAATTTTAACGCTTTAATTGTGTTAAAAAATTTTTCATCTCTAGAGGTTGGATTCAAATGGATTGTGTTAAAAAATTTTCATATGTCTCTCTAGAGAGGTTGGATTCAAATGGGAAAGGATTTCATCCAAAGCATGGTGAAATGCAACAAAAAGCCTCTAACATTCTTCCCCTCCCCAGAGATTTACCCCATCATGGCTCTGATACCAGACTTGCACCAGGATAAAAAAACACGATATATATTATTATTGTAAAAAGGACTTACACGATTACAAATGGAAGCAAAACAAAAGAAAGAACACCAGAGGATAATAGAAGAGAGGAAGAGAAGAAAAACTGAGCACACTGAATACATAGATAGAGCATCCTTAAATAAGTAAGAGAGGAAAACTTTTGCTTCTACAAAAGTAAAAGACATAATTATTTCGTCATGAGGTACAATAATGTAACAACTTTCCGTGGAAAGTTGCATTATTTCTCGATGGAATTCCTTTCAAGTTCAGAAGATTCTCTTCCGGTGGAAATAATAATCTAAAAGTAAAGATCATTAATCTTTCTTTCGTTATAAAAGTGGAAAATAATTTTATTTGAGATATAAAATCAAATAAGCTATCTAATTCAAAATTTATATCCATCGAAGAATCACTTCGCAGATTAATGATAACATTTAAGGATTCTAAATCTTGATTATCTTTTTCTCTTATAACGTTTTAATACTTCGATCATCAATAACTCAAAATATGTTTGAGAATTAATAAACGATGATACTTTCAACTTCAATGTTAATCATTTTAATAAAGCTATATGAAGGTGATTAAAAACTTTAATAACGTTCCACCAAATCCATGGGATTTGACAATCAAAAAGAAATTTTGCTCTTGGTCATCTTCCTGATTAATAACCTCATTTGAGTTTGTTCCATCATTAAAGATTTCTTTAATCTTACGAAAGAATATTTAATTCCATAATCCGCAAGATTTTGCTACATCTTTGTTCATACATCAATGTCTTCGCTTTCATCGATAAAATCCATCATTCGCATATAACACCAATAATTTACGCCAATCTTATCAGAATTAATGGATGAAAACGGATTTTTTGGAATGGTGTTAATCCCAATGCTTTAATGGAAAACTTTCAGATAACGATTTGCATATAAAATGTATTCGTTGATGCGAACATAATTTAATTCACTTTAATTGTGTTAAAATTTTTTCACAACTCTCTGTAGAGGTTAAAATGGGAAAAGGTTGTTCCAAATATTTTAATAAAAATAATTGATAATAATTTAACTTCTTTTAAGAAGTATTCGACGCAATATTGCGGCTTTGATGATTCACACTTTTCAACCGAAGAAGAGGTGTCATAAAGATAGTCTTTAAGTTGACCACTGTGTTGAATGCTTTTCCATTGGCCACGGCCGTCTGAAAAGAACCTCCTCGGTTGGAGAGGTCATTCTTCCACGGTGATTTGATTATCCTGACAGAATTGAAAATCGGAAGAGAATTTTCATTACCTTTAATGAATTCAATATCGAAATCGAATACAGATAGTTGTGATTACCATGATACAAAAATTTATTTTGAAACTAAATTTTTAACATCCTACTCAATAATGTATTTGACTGACGAACAGTCAATACGAAAAAAAAAATATTGATTTAGTAAGTCATCTTAGAACTTCGAGATGCACTTAATAACATAAAACATTTCTTTTTTGATAATGAAATACTTTTATTGAGTAGGACTCCATCTACCAGAAACAAAGCGAACTAATTCTTCTTTAGAATTCTTTCGCTGCTTTAGGATACCTCCATAACCCTTATCAGAGGCATCGATTTCAACAATTTTGAAACTAATGGGGTCCGCAAGATTAAGACAGGGAATATTTTGAATCATTTTTTTAATTTTGCGTACTATCACGGTATGAGTATAAAACTATGGTGGGGATTCTTTTAATCTCTGCCAAAGGTGGGTTCTGGCAAGATGTGATAAATAAATCGTAAGAATCTTAAGAATCGTTATCGATTTTTATCTAAAATGATATCGTAAAATTTGTTCAAATTCAATACTTATTGGTATAATAGATTAGATATATTATGGCTAAAATCTTATTTATTTGAAATAATTTGATTTTGACTCAAATAACTAACTCATTTTTAAAATTAATCATTTAAATATTTTAAATGGTTGAAGTGTTCGTCAATAATATTTGATAACACAAGAACATCATCAATATACTAAAATATATTTAAAATAATCTTTAAATATATTATTCTGATATCTTTGAAATTGAAGGTGCATTTTTAAACCAAAGGGCATTACATTACATTCGTAATCAAAGTATCGTAAATCTTTGTTTTATACGATCCGATTCTTTTATCCGGATCATCGATATCACGATTTTAAATCAAATTTGAAAAATGTGGTACAACTCTAAGGGGAGTAGGATTGCCGAATTATTCCTTTCTTTAATAAGTCAGCAATCTCTTCCTTGCACAAAGTAAGGTATTACTCGTTGATCTGATAAGGACGAGCCTTAGTAGGAATGTAACGTTCATTGAAATTATCAATGTACGGATGATCCACTACACAAGTCTTTCTTTTCCAGAAAGCAATCGGGTTGTCACCACAGACTTCCTTTTGGAATTCTTGGTAGCAATTTTGAATTTTTTTTCTTTTATTTTTGAGGAAGAAATTTGTTGTTTAATAGTTAAAGTAACAATTTCTTCTTGTAAATAATTTATATGCATAAACTTATTATTAAGCCTATTCATTTCATTTATGATAATTTTTTTAGGATTGGTGATAAAACGAAACGTAATCTCTTTGTTCCAAAGACAACCGTATTCATATCACGGCGATAGCATTATTTTGAAAAGGCAGTTCCCAAAATAATGTATTAAGTTAAATTTTAACAAGAATAAAAGGCATCCGGATCTAGCATTATCTTCTGACAACAAGATGATAATTTGTATTTAATTTGCAAAAACTCTCCATCTGCAACATTCAACCGCTGGCTAGCCTTTTCAAAATATTTAGAAGGAATAATTCCTTCTTGAATGCAATTTAAGTCTGCTCCACTGTCAACCAACGCAGTTAAATTTAATAAAATAAATTCTTTATTTATAATTAATTTAATGAAAATATCACTTCTGGTATATTGTCTTTTGAATATTTTGTAAGAAACCTGGTTCTTGATTAGAATCGGCTTCTATATTTTCAAATGAATTGAGCGTCTTCTAATTTATTTCAAGATCCATTAGACGACCATTCATTTACTCTTGCTCAGCTTTAATTTGCTGAACCTCTAATTTAATTTCTTTAATTCAGTTTTTAATTTTGATAAAGAAGCTGAATTAAAAGATGATGAACTTGCCTCGAATTTTTTCTTAAATACTTCTAATAAAGAGTATATAGGAGGCTTCTAATTAAACTTTTCTAATTTATCTTTCTTCTTATCATTAAGAAGTTCTATAATTTTATCACGAGTTGAATCATATTCAACTTGTGCTAAAAGTTAATTAATTGATCCTTTTGCTGAGTGGTGGCTACAAACCTCATATTTACTATATTTTATAATAATCTATCTGTGGGACTTTGCAGATTAGATTTATCGACTAATGAGGATGAAAATGAAATATGATCTCCTTCTTCTTATTCTACTTGAGTAATCGGAGGATGTATAATTTTCATCGGGGTTCTTTTAACCTTCAATCAAGTTCATTTAACTTCTTCGACAATGATGCTGTTAATGGCACTGCGCCACATTTGTAACATTTTATCTCTCTTACCTCTTTGGTTTTAGAACCAGAGGGACGAGAGTGCCTGTGTTGGTGTATGAATTTATCACGTTTTTTATGACATGATTTTTCACGCTTAGGAAAAATAGTCTTTTTGTTTTTCCCTTATTTTTGGAAGATAAGGGCGAATCACAATTGCTTGAGAATTCACCATTTCAAGGACGTTCTCTTTTCATTTAATCTTTAATTTAAGATCGGCAAATTCTTAATCCAGCTTTTAATACATGCGGAAATAAGGTTTATATGTAAGGGTGTAGATGGTTTCATCAAAAGACAAAGAAACCTTAACCTTTTTTAAAAAAGATTTGGAAGGCTTTACTTTTTGAAATTGCTATCATAAAGTCATGATGTGACAAAAAATATCCTTGTACCATCTAAAATGGGTTAAGGACAGGCATCTTAATTTTTGGAGTAAATATCTTGTTTTTTCTCCTTGATCTCCAATGGATCCAGCAAAGTGATCTATAATCGTTTGAATAAGATTATATCTTCATTTTGGTGTTTGTTGTTCTTTGAAAGATTCTTAGTGTTCAAATCGATTTCAAGGAGGTCTTCCTTTCGAGAAAGAAAATTATCCCAAAGAACCGAGTTCCGTAAAATCACAAAACAACGGCAACAATGTGAAGTTTTCTGACATCTAGATTGAGAGCATGAAATATAATGATGAAGAGTGTAGATGATCTGATGTTCAGAAAACTCATCGATATTCCATTCATAAAGAGAACTTCCATCATAGGAATTTCTCACTGGTCCCTCTTGAATAATAAATCAGGTAGGTTTTTTATATTGTGTTTTTTATTTATTTTAGATAAGAAATCTTCCGGATATCTTGAGAGAAGGATGAGAATCTTGAAGTTCATGAAAAGGGCATGAATTTCAATATTGATTTGATTATCGATTGGTGAATTTGAATCTTCTTATAATGATATCTTAAGAGCTCCAACATATTTATCTTTTAAGTTTAGAATTAAATTTTGAATGTCTTTAGAAGAAGGCCCAAACTTAAGGGAAAGTTTAGGAGGTAGTTGAATAAAAGATCTAATAATAGAATTAATCCGAGGAAGATGATCCAAGGGAAAAATCCCGCCCACTTCTTTACAGATTGTCAAATCTTATAGATTTGGAGCTGAAACGTTATTTTTGGAAATGATCCTTTTAATCAACTGATCATTCAAAGACAATTTTTATTAAAATGATGGAATTCAATTAGCATTGAGGATAAGCTCAAGCAAATTAAAGCTATCATCAAAACTTATTCTGAACTAACAATTTCTCAAAAAATCACATATTTTGAGTTATCGGATGATGATCAAGTATTAAAAACGTTAATGAGAGCGAAGAACTAACAAAACGCAAAAGATTCTAAAATCAACTCGAGATGTTTAATCACTATCTACATCTCGATAGTGGTCTTCTCGATGGAGGATATCCACTTAATTGGATTACAACATAATGTAGTTGAATTATTTGATCACTTTACATCTCAAAAGCGATCCAAATTATTGCTTCCACTTTACCTTTACAACGCAAAAGCAAGCATTATTATTTCCACCAGACCCGCTTTACTTTCCAGCTCAAAAGCGGATGACATTATCTCCACCAGAAGGGAATCTTCTTTACAGTTTGAAAAGAATTCCCATCAGACGAAATAATGCATTTCCTAGGGTTTCAATCCCTTCTGAAACCTCAGTAAAATCTAGATCGGATGGTTCCCAAATCTCGGAACCACATGTTGAGGCACTTCACCTAAACAGAAATAATATTTATCATCCAGTGAGAGAAAATCAATCTCCCACTCCATCTGAAATGAACTTCAGTCTTAATGAACTACAAACCAAGTTCTAAAACTAGAGAAGTCGTACTAAGAGAGTATCATCAATCAAAGTATGACAACTTCCTTACTTGGTATAGAAGCTTTACTTATAGAACGCTCAAATATCCTATATTTGAAAATATGAGAAAAGAAATAATAGCGGCAACTATTTCTTTTGTTGTCTGGTTCTGCAATCAATATGCTTAATCTGCTCAAATTGCCCTCTTATCAACCAAAAAATGGCAAACAAAGCAAGAAAAAATAATAGGAAATGTTTGAAATTCATTATCAATAGTCATTAATAAAATCTAAATCGAGTTAACAAACAAAAATTCAAAAATAAATAGCTGAATAATTTATAAGATTTTAGTTGAATTTAATCTCTATCATATTAAACAATTTTTAGGATTTAATTACCTCGTGATTTACTAAATCCTGATTACAAAATTTAATAAACCTTACTTGCAGTCAAATAAACCCTCACTATGCCGCATTAGACACATCTTTGTACCTTCAAGATTTACAACTCTAGAGCATAAGTTCTTATAGCTAATTTTTCTTGCTTAAAAAGATATTCAAGGTGCCCGCCTTGAGATGTGCCTCAAACTAAGTCACACAAAAGGTGCCTCAAAGCTTAAGCCTCACTACTACCAATGAGACATACACATTTTTTGTCTGAGGTGTATGCCCAGATGCATTTCCTATTGCACTTCAATAAGATTATGTATATATATATATATATATATAATTCTTATATTTAATATGCATAATATAATTCCTCAAAAAATTAAGAAGATAATATAAGAATTACTTAATTGTGTTATTAAGTCCTATTTTAATTACATTAAATCCAATATTAGTTGATTTAAAGAGTGAAAAAAATGTAGTGCTCAAATAAAATTTGAAAGTACCAAAGAGACCAAAAATAATAAATAATTATATATGATGATTTTTTTTAAAAATGATTAAAGTAATGATAAGGTCCTTATGGGTCCAGATCCTCATAACATGTATAATTTTAAGTGAGCACTTATCTTGAATATTATATCAATTTTTTATTTTTTATTAAAAATTAGTATTGATATTTATGATTATATCTTTATAAGGATAATTAAGTAAAAATATCAATGGTTTGTCAGATTTATTAATTCTTTTTAATTTTATGAGTTTTTTATTTTTTTTCTATTCTAAGGCTTACACATCGATCCACCTAAAGGTTTGCACCATCCCTCACTAAGGCAAAAAGCCTTAAATCCCAATTTTGCTTTTTTAAAACTTACTAAATTTCATTAGCTTATTTCTATTAATGCTCATTTCACATCATCCCTTGTAAAATTATCAAAAAAAACTAACTCAGCTTCAACATTTCAATTATTAGCACCTGTTTTTAAAATCAAGGTAAGGTGTCTAGCATCTTAAACCAAGGCACTCAATACGAACACTTTAGAAATGGTAACTGCATAAGAAATGAACAAGACATTGTGGGCTCATCACACCTTGTCCTCATAGCAATGTGAATACTCAACTGGCCATAACAAAACTATCCAAGTTGTCTTAAAGATGATATGCTTTAAACGTTCTTTAACTTTATAAAAAGAATTAATAAAATTATATGACAGTGATAGAACTTGGATCATTGCTTCTAAATAAAGGAAACTACACAAAAATTTTTGATTATTAGTTTACTTAAAATGAAATTCTGAGGCTAAAATAAAAAATCTTGACAGCATATTATCTCAAGAAGTTGCAAAATAATTGGCAATTCTTAAATTGATTTTTATAAATATTAGAATTACTTTTTTTAGTTTTGCTCCAATTAGTCAAACCATAAATAACCACATCTCTTTTTTTCTTTTTTCTTTTTTTGCTTCTCTTTAAATTCAATAATAAAAAGAGCAATCATGAGTATAAGGTACACTTGATTAGAGCTTTATCCTTGAAAATAGACCAATTGGTGTGAGAATATGATCAAATAGATAGCCAATTTTCAAAATTTAACTAACAGAACTATGTTTGCCAACACAGTCTTTTAAGTCAGTTGTGCAAGAAAGGTTATTGCAAGAATCCGTAACGTCTCCAAGACTATTTTGCTTTCTGAGTTGATCTTAAGAAATGGGGAAACGTTCATATCAAGATTGTTCAATGCACTCCATAAACCTTGATATTTTAGTTTAGTGCTCAATGTGTAAGAGGCTTGTGCCTGCACACAAACAAAGATAGAGGTAATAAAGGGAGAGGGGCCAAATGAGAGGAAGTTTGAGGCTGTGTGGAACTAAGATGAGGTACATCAAGTCTGTATCTTCGTTCCCAGCTACATTGAAACAGAAACAGAGTTTTTTGAAAAAATAAAAACAAGGGCAGAGGCTGCGAGTTAAAAAAAGGTCAGATCCGTTCAGAGAAAGGCGGGCAAAGAGAAGGAGCCAATGGGCACCAGCGTGGTAAAGCAGAGCAGAGCACAAGCAAGTTCAAGTCAGAAGGGAACTAACTCTGTGACGTTCATAGCGAATAAAATCGACACAAGATCAACGAATGAAGGCGGAAAGACAGTAAGGGAGGGGTAAAGACCGATCACTCAACCAAGACCTGAGAACAGTGGCACCGACAGGGAATGATACCGTGTATATCAAATCAGAACACCAGTCCCCGGCAGCAGGGAATCGAAGCCATTGTGAGAAATGAGATAGGAAAATCGAAAATGAGGTGGTACGTAGAAAGACCACACTGTTTAGTGGTAAAAACGGATGAAGGCGGAAATCAAGCTCCAAAGGCATCTCCACCAAGCGGATCCACAGTAGAAGATGCCATCGATGGGTGGGTCAGGGAGGGATTGAATGAGACCGACAGAAGGAGAATGAGAAACAAATAAATGGAGAAAGGGAGGACAAAGGACGTACCTCTTTTAAGATAATCTCGGTTATGGAGGCAGATAATCGCTGAGCTGTAACGAGAGAGGAGAATCTGAAAGCGTAGCTCGAAAAGAAGCCCACGCCGCCGGCAAAAAAACCCCAGAAGACGATTGAATACAGGGCGGCAATCTCAAGAAGGATGAAGACACGGAAAGAAACTCTCTGAAACCCTAATACGATCTTGACAATGCGGAAAATGTGGAAAGTGTTAAAAAATTTTACCACGGGTTCGGTCCTTCCACTGGACCTGAGAACCCGTACTTGTTGGGCCCCAAGAAGGTCCAGCCTGATAAATAGATCAAGAATTGGAAAATCGAGTCCAATCGGGTCGCCCCGACTCGGCTTATACCGACTAAAGTAGTGTGTCCGCTTGAGATCGACTGAAACAGATGGAGACTGTAATACTCTTACTTTTTTAATATATCTTAAAATTCATCCTATGCATTTTTATAACATTATATTTTCAATTTGATCCATTTGATATATAATAGTATATATGTTTAAGCTATATAATTTAGGATTAGTATATGGCTAAATAAATTATGTTTGTATGTATAAGTTTTAAAGGATATCAGCATTGTATATATGTTAAAGCTAATTGGTAATTAGATGATTAATAATCATATAAACTGATTATGATTAATTTGTAGGAAAACAAGTTTGTGAAAGATATTGGAAGAATTCATTATGTTGATAAGAGAAATATTTTTAGAAATTCTAAAAGTATAAACTTTAATATAAATGGATGATTTTTATCAATACAGGTTTACCATCTCTTTCAGTTAGGGGCTGTTTGGTTGTAAGTAAAGTGAATACACTGTAATTAGTTTACATATTTTTTCTCTTTTTTATTATTTGGATGGAAGTAAAATAAATACAGTGTAAATTTTTGAGGTAAACTCAAATTTCACAATAGTCTATTTTGTGTGACTTCTAAAATAAATGAAAATGGCGTTTTAAGTCAGCCTGAGTGGAGTCTTGGAGAGGAGAGTTACTTTTGCTTGCCTTTTATTCAATTTACTTTTTTTGCTTTTTCGAGACTGCCAAACGAATTTGTTTTTTTGATTTTGCTTTTTCGTATTTAGTAATAAAATTATATAATATATATATATATATATTAGTAATAAAATTATATATAGTAATAAAATTATATATATATATATATATATATATATATATATATATATATATATATATATATATATATATATATATATATATATATATATATATATATATATATATATATATATATATATATATATATATATTTGATTTTATATAGTAATAAATCATAATATAGTAAAAAAATTTGTATATATTAATATATATAGTAATATATAGTAATAAATTAATTATAGTAATATATATATAGTAAAATTAATCATAATATAGTAATATATAGTAAAATTAATTATAGTAATTTATAGTAATTATAGTAAAATTAATCATAATATAGTAATATATATATATATATATATATATATATATATATACATGTATATATTAAATTTGGGTAATTATGTTAATATAAAATGATAATATTCAAATTTTATTTATTTATAACACTAATAATTAATATCTTAGAAAATTTGTAAATTAATTACTAATAATTAAATATTAAAATATAAATGTATTTGATTTTATTTATTTTTTAGTCAAGAAAAAAATTTTATTTATAATTTATTTATATTTTAATATATATTTATTTTTTAATTGAATATGTTAATTAGTGAATAAATTCTATAATTAATTTATATATAATAAAGTATTCAGAATACAAATATTTACTTTACATCCATCCAACCAAACAGAAAAAATAGTTTCCATGTATTTACTTTACACACAACCAAATAATAATAAAGTATTCAGAATACACTGTATTCACTTTACACTGCATTCTAAATGCAGGCAACCAAACATGCCCTTAATCTTAAAATGGTATTGTTCTAATAGTCATTAATGTATCATTATTATGTAATAATTTAAGAGGTAGCAATAACATTAACCCTAGAAGACAATTGTCAAGAAGAATTTCATGAGGAGAAAATAAAGTTAGGTAAATGATTGGTATGTTTATTATGTGTAAACTCATGTTTTTGTTAATAATTTATTAAATCAAAGGAAATCCAATGATAGGATGTGTATTCAAGAAAGTGTCAAGCACGCCACAATATTAGCTTGTACACTGAGGTGAGACATGTAAATATTAATTTAAATTTAATTTTTTTAGAAATTTTCTCCCCATTGTTTCTACTGCTATATTAAATGTTGTATACATCATACATAGAAATTTTTGTTATATTTATACAAGTACAAATATTTAGTATATGATCTATAATCATATTTTATTGATTTATTATGAGCATATGTTAATCAAATGCCTTGATATCATGTTATACAACTATACATATTGAAAATATTCTCGTGCAATTACTATTAATTGCTAAATGAAATATAATACATATGATAAGCAAGAAATATCATTAAAATATTATAGGTGGATTGTTTTATAATAATCAACGTATGTAAGCAAAAGTTCTAACGAGATGAGCTTTTTTAAGGCATTTTAGAATTCCTGACTCTTGAAATAGATGTTGAGCAGACTAATTGGTGTCAGGTGGGGCTATTTGGTAAGTAGTACGATATCGGTCACACCTTATCTACAACTTTGGGCTGACAGGCCGGGTGACAACCCTTATTATATAAAAGTCAAAATATATGAAATTATAAATGATATTTCAAATAAAATGATATGATATAAGATAATACTTGAATTCCTTGAACGCATGCTTTACATATAACTACTTCTATTGTATACTGTTTATATGGTACAATCTTATTGATTAATATTCAACTTGCATACTATATATCATGTGTTTCTTACAACATGTTTTACTTATATTTGTGTTTCAACATGTTTCAATTTTACATGCACATTATTTCTGAAGTTTTATCTTGAGATTATTTTAGCTTTATTTGCCTCACTAGGTTTTAGCTTATGATGTCATATGTTAACATTTTAGGCAAGAATGAGAAAGATAGTACTTAGTCAAGTTTTTTGAATTGCAAAATTTTAATGTACAGGCTTGGGTGCATACATTTTGGAAATACTATAAAGACTTTTTGGGTAGAAATTTTAATTTGATGCTTTTAATTACATTATATTTGGGTACAAATTTGAGATTTATATACTTCGAATCATGTGATTTAAATATGGATTGATTATTTGAGGAATTTGAAATGTCAGAATTTGTATGATGATTTGATGAGATTCAAATTTTACTTGTTTATCCTAAACTGAGACAAGTTGGAATAAGTCTGTGAAATCTACGTCTAATCGAGTCATCTCATTATGTTATTCGTCAAATTGGGTCATTTGAGGTGTGATAGAAAGTGGTATCAAAGAAAAGGTTGATGTGTAATAACAATGGAAGCATGATTTGAATTTAGAAGAAGTAAGAATTGAATTGATCAATACAGAGCTGTAGGATGATTGATATTGGATTAGTAATCCACATATTTTGAACATCAAGCATACATAATAATAATATTTATATGATAGATGTGCATCAAATAAATAATTCATGTAATTATAGATAAATATGACTAAAGAAATGCTAGAAAGATTAGATGGTCAATCCTCTAGACGAGCTACAAATTTCGAACTACAGGTAAGAGGTAATTCTAAGAGGAGTGAAATACAACTTAAAGCAAGTGGTGAAGACAGATATGAGGAATTGTAGGGGGTAGTGCAACTAATTTTACAAGTGGTCGATAAATTAGCATCCATTGAAAAAAATTGCTACCAACGGACCTAGATCTGAATTTGGTTCAGAAGTGGATCAACATTTGAGGATATTTCAGATATCCAAGTCACCTACATTCAAAAGACCCAGTGAACATACAGTGGCAGAAGATTGGTTGCTCAAAATTAGAAAATTTTTGAATGGGATGATTTGCCTTGAAAATAGAAGAGTAATGCTGACTACTTTTGCACTGGAAGGAGAGGCAGAAAGGTGGTGACATGCTCAACACAATGAAATGTTTGATCTGGTGTCTATTACACAGATTAAATAAGATAAATTTGTCAAAGTGTTTAAGGATTGATTTATTCCAACATCAACCAGGCTTACTTTATAAGATAAAATATTCAATCTAACTCAAAGATCGAAGACTATAATGTAGCATGAAGCTGAATTTTCTTCTCTTTTAAGGCATGCTCTACAATATGTCAATACACAGGAAGAGAAATGTCACAGGTTTTTGCAAGGCCTCGGAGATCAGTTAAGGTTGGCACTAGAACCATTTGAAACAAGTGAATTCTCAGTATTAGTTGAAAAGGGTACTAGAATTGAAAATGAGTGGAACTTCTCTAAGCAACATTAGGATCCACAAGCAAGCAAGCGCAAAAGCTTTGAAAGAAAGCCAGAATTCTCTAACAAGAAATTTAAATTTGCTAGTTTATATGTTGATACTGCTTGTTATACACTTGCATTGAATGTTGTGCTGCCTTCTGGTAAAAGATTGAGTAAAATATGAAATGTGTTGTGGACATTAACATCCAGGGTAGACAAACACCTACAGAATTAATTATTTTATCAATTAGACATTTTGACATCATTCTAGGTATGAATTGGTTGATCAAATATTTTGCAACAATTGAATACTAGAAAAGAAGAGTGAAATTTAGTGTGTCTAGCGAGAAACCATTTTATTTTTCTTGTGATAAGAATGTAATGCCTTTTTTATTAGTGCAGTAAAGTTGAGTAAATATTTAAGAAGTAACAAAATTATATTTATGGCCAAGAGAAGTGTTGAATAAGGAAGTGTTCTAGTTGAAAAATATTACAATTATTTCTAAATTTCCTGATGTGTTCCTAAGGAACTATCATGGTTATCACCAGAATGAGAAGTAGAGTTTGGGATCGATGTATAACTAGGTATAGCTGCTATACACAAATCTCCTTATAAATGGGTCTTAAAGAATTGCAAGAATTGAAGTGTCAGCTATAGGAATTGATGGACAAGGGATTTGTTAGGCCCAACAATTCACCAGTACTATTTATTAAGAAGAAGAATGGGTCTATGCAATTATGCATTAATTATAGGGAGTTAAATAAAGTTAAGATTAAGAATAAATACCCGCTTCTATGGATTGATGATTTATTTGATCAGTTGGAAGGAGCCACTGTATTTTTCAAAATTATTCTGAGATATGGATATCATTAAGTTAGAGTTAAAAATGCTGATATTTTTAAGACAGCTTTTGGGACCAGGTATGAACATTATGAATTCCTTATCATGCCATTTGATTTAACCAATGCTCATGCAATCTTTTATAGATCTGATGAATCATATTTTTAATCTTTTTTATGGATCAATTTGTTATTAACTTCATTGATGACATTCTATTCTACTCCAAAACTAATGAAGAGCATGCTCATCATTTGATAATAGTCTCAAAGTCATTGAAAAAGAATCAATTGCATGCCAAATTTTCAAAAATGTGAATTCTGGATGCACAATGTTATATTTCTAGGTCACTTTATTAGTAGTGAAGGAATTTCTATTGATCCTCAGAAAATAAAAGCAAGTTTAGAATGGCTTGCACCAAAGAATGTAATTGAAGTTCACAATTTTTTGAGTTTAACAAGCTATTACAGGAGGTTTGTCAAGAGATTTTCTCATATTACAATGCCTTTATCTAATCTAATGAGAAAGGATGTTAGATTTCAATGGACAGGTGAATGTGATCAGAGTTTTCAAGAATTGAAAAAAAAATATTTGACCACTACACCAGTTTTAGCTATTCCATCAGGGATTGAGAAATTCAAAATATTCAGTTATGCATCTTTAAAATGTCTGGGATGTGTATTAATGCAGAACATAAAGGTAATTGCTTATGCCTCGAAATAGTTAAAATCTCATGAAATAAATTATCTCTCATGATTTAGAATTAGCAATTGTCATGTTTGCTTTTAAAATTTGGAGACACTCTTTGTACAAGATGAAATTTGAAAATTTTAATGATCATCAAAGCCTTAAATATATCTTGACATAGAAAGAATTGAATTTGAGGCAAATGAGGTGGCTAGAATTCATCAAAGATTATGACCTAAATATTTAGTATTGTCCAAGCAAAGCTAATGTGGTGGCGGATGCTTTAAGCCACAAATCTATGGGCAATACTAGTTATATTATCACTCAAAAATCAGAGTTGATTAAAGAGTTGGATGTTCTATAGTTGGAAGCTAGAAAATTTAGTGATACTAGTCATTTATATCCATTAACAATATAATCAACTTTAATTGATAGAATTAAAGTTGCATAGAAATTAGACTGTGAATATCATAAATTCATTGAATAAATCTAAACTAATAAGAAGCAAAATTTTGCTGCAGATGTAGGAGGCAGTATTAAAAAAAATCACAAATACATGTGTCACGTGATATAGATCTGAGATGAGAAATTTTACAATATGCTCATCTTGTAGGATATACAATTTATCCGGGTAGTTCAAAGATGAAAAAAAATATAGCTAAGTATATTTCTAAATGTCAAGTTTGTCAGATTGTTATAGCTGAGCATCAAAGATCTACTGGACTGTTGCAGTCATTGTCTATACTTGATTGAAAATGAGAAGAGATTGCAATGAATTTTGTTATGGGATTTCCAAGATCTATATAGGGTCATGATAGTATCTAGGTCATTGTTGACAGACTGACTAAGTTGGCTTATTTTTTGCCTATTAAATAGACATACTCACTTGATAAATTAGCTAGATTATATATTAAGGAAATTGTAAGACTCTAGGTGTTCCAAAAGGGATCTTCTTTGACAAAGATGGTAGATTCACTTCTAGATTGTGGATTACAATTCAAAGGGGCCTGAGCACATAGTTACATTTGAGTACAACTTTTCATTCTCAAACTGATGGAGAATTAGAAAAAATAATTTATATTTGTTAATATTATGTATTCTAAATTTTTGGAGGTATATGGGAAGATCATATTCCTATGATGGATTTTACCTATTATAATAGATGTCAATTTGGTATTCAGATGGCTCCATATAAAGCACTATATGGTTAGAGGTGTAGAACTCCATTGAGTTGTGCTGAGATAGGAAAAAGATAGTTGTTAGGTCTAGAGTTAGTTGATCAAGCTCCAGAGAAAATCAGATTGAGCAGGGACAGATTGAAAGTTGCTCAAGATCGACAATAGAAATATTACGACCTAAAGCACTGAGCTATAGAATTTCAAGTGGGATAATTTGTATTTTTCTGAAAGTTAAACCTATGAAAGGAATCAGTAAATTTATTCTGGGAGGCAAATTAAGCCCTAGGTAAATAGGATCGTTTGAAATTATTGAAAGAATTGTCAATATGACTTATAAGCTCACTCTATTAGTTGAATTATCAGACATTAATAATGTTTTTCACATGTCAATGTTAAGGAAATGGATTATAGATTCAGAGTTGAGGATTCCATATACAAAGATTGAAGTATAATTGGATTTAACTTATGCTTTAGAGGCAGAAAGAATTTTAGAATTTAATGTTAAAAAGCTAAGAAATAAACAAATTTCATATGTCAAAATTAAATAGAAGCACAGGCTAGTTAAAGAACTCACTTGGGAGGATGACACAAGAGATGAGATAGAATTTTCCCTTCCTATTTGAATGATGGTTAAAGAAATTTCGAGGATAAAATTTTATAAGGAGGAGAAGATTGTAATACACAAAAATTTCAAAAATGTGAGATAAATTTCACATTTTTACGCATTTTAAAATATATCACATTTTTCATATATCTTAAAAATCATCATATTCATTGTTATAAGATTATATTTTTAATTTGATCCATTTTGATATATAAAAGTATATATAAATTTTTATTATATTAAGAGTCATGTATTTTATTTATACATTACAAAATTGCCTAAATTAATGTAATGTAGCAATCAGATTAATCTCCACTGAAGCTGACATGCAACGGTGTGTTGGACTTAGTGGAGGTTTTAAAGGTGGTGATTAAATAAGAATATCAAATAGATTAACCTATATTATGTAATAAATCAACTCATTTTTTTTTTTTTTTATTTCCCTCCTCCTATCACTTTTTTGTGCTCCATCTCAGCCCATTCTCGTGGGAAGTAACGAGTTGGAAAGGATAACTTTTGCTGCTGGGATTAAGTTCACGGGAATTCTTAGCTTTGTTTTGGCTGGGAGGGAGAACCGTGGCCACAAAAAATTGATATTGAGATGGAGCACAAAAAAGTATAAATTTTAATCTAAATGGATGATTTTATCATCTCCTTCAATTAATCTTAAAGTTTTATTGTTCTGATAGTCATCAATGTATCATTATTATGTAATAAATTCAGGAGGTAGCAATAACATTAATTCTAGAAGAAGACAATTGTCAAGAAGAATTTTATAAGGAGAAATCAAAGTCAGGTAAGGGATTCATATGTTTATTATGTGTGAACTCATGTTTATGCGAATAATTTATTAAATCAAAAGAAATCTAATGATAAGCTGTGTATTCAAGGAACACTTCACAACATTAATATGTACACTGAGGTGAGACATGTAAATGATCATTTAAATTAAACTTTTCATAGGAAATTTATTACCACTGTTCTTACTGTTGCATTGAATGTTGTATACATGATACATTGAAATTTATGTCATATTTATATATGTATAAATATTTAGTACATAATCAATAATCATGTTTTACTGATTTATTATGAGCATACGACAATCAAATGTCTTGACGTCATGCTATATAATTGTACATATTAAAAATGTTTTTATGCATGTATTGATAATTACTAAATGAAATATAATATATATGATAAGCAAAAAAATATAATTAAAATATTATAAGTGGACTGTTTTGCGAATACTTGAGTGGGTAAGCAAATGTTCTGACAATATGAGACTCTAATAGGGAATTATAGAATTCTTAGTCTTGATATTGACGTTGGGCAAACTAATTGGTGTCAAAGGGTTATTTTGTAAATAGTACGATATCAGCCATGCCTTTTCTGTAGCATTGTGCCGATGAACCAAGTGACGACTCTTATACTATGAAAGTCAAAATATATGTAATTATAAATGACATTTCAAAGAAAATGATTTGATATAAGATAACACTTGAATTTCTTGAACGCATGATGTACATATAATTACTTCTATTGTACACCGTTTACATGCTACAATCTTATAAATTAATATTCAACTCGCATACTAGACATCTTGTTTCTTTATGACATGTTTTACGTATAGTTGTATTTCAACATGTTTCAATTATACATGCACTTTATTTCTGAAGTATTGTCGTTAGATTATTATAGATTTATTTATCTCACTAGGCTTTAGCTTATGATGTTATATGTTAACATTTCAGGCAAGAACGAAGAAGCAAGTACCTAGTCAAACTTTTTGAATTGTAAAGTTTTGATGTACAGTTTTGGGTGTACAATTTTCGAAAGATTGTAAAGGCTTTTTGGATACTTATAAATTTTAAGTTTATGCTTTTAGTTTCTCTATATTTGGGTACAAATTTGGAATTTATATGCTTCTAATTATGCAATTTAAATATGGATTGATTATTTGAGGAATTTAAAATATAAGAATTTGTTCGTGATGATTTGGTGAGATTCAGATTTCACTTGTTTATCCCAAACTGACACATGTTGGGATAAGTTGGTGGAATATGCATCTAATCGAGTTATCTCATTATGTCATATCTCAGACTAACCTTGAGATAGGAGGGTTTGTTTGGGGTGTCACATGGAGGAGGTTTAAATCAGATCAAATTAGGCCAATTGTAAAGATCGGGTTAGAACAACTTGATACAATGAGATTCTTGGCCGAACTGTGGGTCTTCAAGCATATGCCAAGTGCAAAATTCCTACATGTTTGGGTCGGTTAGAATCACTTTCCCATTACGTAGCATTTGAACTAATAAATTTATTTGATTTAAAAAAAATTATAGTCAAATTGAATTTGTAGATGAGATAAGCCAAAAATAGTAACAATATTATAATCTCAAATCCAAATAAATTCAAACTAAGTACTTCAAATATAAATGAACACTTTATGATATTAATTGATGAACCAAATAATCTATAAATCTTGCATGATACAATCAAAATAAGCAACTTGGTGAGAGAAATTTAATAAGTGTAAGATCACTTAATGATAAGATCATTAAGTCTCTTGAATGTTAAATGAATAGCTTATAATCAAAAGAATCAACACAAGCTCTCTGATAGAATATTTTTGAAGTTTAGCAAAAGTTACTAAAATATCTCTAGAAAACTATAAATGAGTCTATATATTCTAAATAAAAAGATTTTCGACTTGAATTTAGATAGATCATAAAAATCTAAATAAGTTTACTGATTTACCCAATACTTAATGCTAACAAACACCATTAGCAATAGTCATCGTCTAACTATAATCACCTCACTATCATAATTCAACCATCATCATATAGCTAATGTAATTTAATTGTCATCATCGTATTCGCAACACCTAATTGGTATTATTCAACTATTGGCATCACCCTTAACTTTGTTCCAACATTCTTAACTATATTCACAAGTGATCGACCAGAGTTTTAGATTTTGAAATCACATCTTATCTATTTGAGCGAAAGAGCAGATACTGATAATATATATTTATATAGCTGATCATTTTATTTAGGTTACAGACTGTGATTATATATATATATATATATATATATATATATATATATATATATATATATATATATATATATATATATATTTACACCAAAAGAAATGAAATAAAACAAATAAAATAAAGTTTTTATTTTTGGCTATAGCACCATGGCGCAATATTCATAGTGTCGAGGCGCTACCCAAGCCTTCTAGAAGAAACAACTACCAGTTCTACATATCGAATTACGGTACAGCGCCACAGTGCCATGATCTTGGCTCTAAGGCGCTGCCTAACTTCCTGGTCCAACTGTCAAATTACGATACAACACTGCAATCCCATGATCTTGGCACTGAGGCGCTGTAAGCGCTGCATTGGTTATTGAGAGGGAATAGTTATCAGCCCACTCCTATTTATAGGAGTGAGCAGCTCACTCCAAAAATCTTCTTCCCCACTTAACTCCACTCTCTCTAAACTGGTGCTCACATTTCACTCCATTTTTTTTTCACTTCAGGTAAAGAAATTGTACTTTTTTTTTCTTAGTTTAACAAAGAACACACTGCTGATCTTTGATTCAGTGTGAAAAATTTGAAGATTTGAAGACCTCCATCATTAAAATGTATTCTGGGGCGAGAAGAGTGTAGAACTGTTTCTTTGAAGATTTGAAGATTTGAAGACCTCCATCATTAAAATTTGAAGATTGCAATTCTAAAACTTGTTGACCAGTATAGTATTGAATTGTGCCATGTAAGAGAATTGCATTTGTTGTTGATACATATGATGATCAAATTTGTGTTCTGACATCTCTTGCCTATGACTACACTTATCCACCATCTTTCCCAAGTCCGAACCTAGCTGCCAATCTCTTGAACTTGCTCAACCAAGAACTTGGGAGTTCGGGATCCAGATCGGGGAGGACGTGAACTCTCTCTCACTTCAAATCTATTCTCGAACCTCCCAATCACCATGTTCATTAGAGAAGCCTTCTAAATGAGTACCTCCACATTAGGCCCTCATACTGCACTCGTCATTACACATAAATCATAAATAAGAGAAATGTGGTTGAACCCAGCATTAGTGCCCCCTTCAGCATATTACAAATAGAATTAAAAATAACCTTCTCGATATTGATCGAGAACCCATTTTGAATAGAAAAATTCAAAATAGCCCTGTTTTTTGTAACTTCACTGATGTTACTAGAGGGCATAAGCCTAGTAAAAATTAAATAGTGCCAAGCCTTAGAAGCAGCTGTCATACCGGCAACAAGAAAGTTGATAATCCTTTCCTCCCGTCGTTTCCATTACACGCTTTCATTTCCGCCACAAAGAAAAAGTATAATATCGAAATCAAAATGATTATTGTAGCAGGAGAGATATTGATCATACTCAATATTAAAGAGATTGATAATATGCGTCACTTGTCAGCTTTCTCAGGATGTATGCTTTATTGTCCTGGCCATTCCATGCATTCACGAAGAATTCACACACCACCAGGATGATGTATGAGTTATTGTCGTAGGCCAATTTAAGCAACATTCACTCTATAATTATCCCCTCTATGTGTTGACCTCATTTTTAGAATGAGCTCTCAACCCCTCCATCTTAGAAATAAGACTTCTCTTTGACTTTAAGAGTTCCTTAGTCTTAAGACACATCTAGTGATTAGGTGGACACTCCAACCTAGGCCTAGAAGACTTATAAGAGTTAGCCATAGGAATAGGTCTTGTCTTAGGAGTGTTAGGAAAACTTCATACCCTTAGCCTAAACCATTCCTCACTTTCCTTCTTTCAAGTCAAACTCTAAATCAATTCTATTTAATTCTCTTAAAATTCAATTCAATAACATATGATTGAAATCCATGATTGAAATCTATGATTGAAACCCATGATCAAAATTCCTGAGTTCAAACTTAGCCAAAATTATGATTCAAACCTATTCAAACCTTTGCGATTTTCTCATACCTCATTTATATGCTCATTTATATTCACATTTATAAATGAAATATAAATTCAAACCCATTAAATCAAATTCAAAATTCCAAATCAATTCATGAAACTTTTCTTAAGTCCCTTTAATTTTTCATTAAAGGACTTAGCCAAAATCAACTCTAAACCTTGATCAAATCAATTTAAATCCTCGAAATTTTCTCAAAACTTATTTATATTCTCATATATAAATGAAATATAAATATAAATCAATTCAATCAAAGGCAAAAATTAAATTCCAAATTTAAAATCCTTGAAAATCTCTTAATTTTTCATTAATGGATTTAACCTAAACTTTGATCGAACCTATTCAAACTCATGAGATTTTCTCAAAACTTATTTGTATTCTCATTTATGTTCTCATATATAAATGAAGTATGAATATAATTCAATACAATCCAATTCAAAAATTAAATTTCAAATTAAAAATTTCTTTAAATCCTTTAAATTCCCTTTGATGGATTTAACCTAAATCATGATTAAACCACTTCAAATCCTTGAAATTTCATGATCCATCTATATTCTCATTTATATTCACATATATAAATGAAATATAAATTCAAACAATCAAAATCAATTCCAAAAATCAAACTCAAATCTATTCAAAATCCAATTTAAGCCTTTCAAGTCAAATCTTGAACACCAAATCAATTCCAAATCAAGCCAAACTCTTGATTTTCTCTCATGGTTCAATCAACCCTACAATCATGAGCTCATATATAAATCCAAACTTCAATCACTCAGTCAAACCCAAGTCCAAAAAATCAAACCCAAGACCCTTTCATATTCTTCCTTTGAATATGAAATTTTCAAATGGATCAAAACCCATTTGACTTCAAACCACTTGTAAATGGATTTATATTTCAATTATAAGTCCATATACAAGATCAATCAACTTCAAATCAAGCTTTGACTAAGCCATTTGACCCACTTAGGCTCACTTGACCCAAAGTGACCAAAAGTACCCTTATGAGCCAATTTTTGATCATAACCAAATTGGATTGAACCAAACTCATATATCCCTTTCATCATGATCAACAATCATCATGAGATGATCAATCAATCAAATTGGGTCAAACTAAGTCAAACCTAAGGGTTGACCAAGTCAACACTTAACCTAAAATGAAACCTTACATAGCCAAATTCCACCATAGGACAAATTGATTGAAACCATTGATCAAAGTCCACTCATGACCTATGTTTGAACTTGACCAAGCCAACATTTGAGTCTAACCTAGCCCAATTGGCCCACTTGACCCAAGTTGACCCATTTTGACCTAAAGGGCCAAAATGTGTCAAAACTTGATCTAAGCCAAATTGATTGAAACCAATGGGTCAAGTCCATTCCAAATCACTTGTGAAACTTGACCAAAGCCTCAATTGGCCAACTAGACTCAACCCAGCCCAATTGACCTTAGACCCAACATGACCTAAAAGGGTCATGTTGTGCCAAAATTGAACTTAACCAAAATTGATTGGAAATAAAGATACTAATCCACTACATATGACTAACCTAACCTAAACCTACCCTTGACCTACCTCAAATAGGCCAAATGGGTCAAATAGGTCAACTCGACCCATTTGACCTAAATGAAGTCATATGAGCCAAAATCAAATATATACCAAATTGAATCAAATCAAAGCCACCGAAATATTTCAAATGGTCATATGAACTTGACGCAACCCTTGGTTTGGCCCAATTTGACCTATTGGTCAACTTGACACAAGTTGACCCATTTTGACCTAAATGGGTCAACATGAACCAAACCTTATCAAATGAATTCGAAATCTAATGAAACTTGGCCAAACCTAATTTCTCCACATACCCAACATGTCCAAAGTGGAAAATCAGCAAAATGACCATCCTAACCCTAGGCCATAGAACAAATTTTGGCCTAACCCGTGGGTATTTTGGTCATACCCTCTTCACAATCACTTGAGGCTTTCCTAAAAGCTCAAGGGAACTTAGTGATGAGTGGTGCACCCAACCCAATTAGTTTGGGTCAGCCCATTTGGCCCCTAGACCAAACTCGACCCTTTAGCTTAAAATTGAAATTTCAAATTCCCTCTTAAGCTCAAATTCAGCACATGGGAGGTTACCAATCCACTCAAGGTCTCAAACCGACCATGTACAAAGATCTAATAGCCTAAACAACCTCTCCAATCTCATCAATTGGATCAAAATGGCAAAGGAGGTGTCATTGTCATTCAAGGGATATACTCCCTCTAATTCAATGAAATTTTCACTTGCTCTCTGTCGATTGAAGCCTAGGAACTCAGAGCAATCATCAAAGAGCACTCCCAAGCTTCTTAGAGAGGATTTGAATTCTTTAATTCTCAATTTTACACAGTGCAAAAATAGGGGAGCTCAATCCATTAGTGAATTTCTTCCACACTTGGTCTCTTTCCAATTGCTCTTACACAGTTCATTTAGGAGCTAAGTTGAGCTTGCCTAAGCTTCTATTGGAGTTCCCACAGCAAGGAAGGATCAAATTCAATCAAAGCCGAAGCCCAAGCAAGGAGGAGTTGGTCCATCCATTAATCCACTCAATCCCAAGGCCTAGGAATTTCAACTGGGCTTTGTCTCCACTAGACGAAGCTACCTCATCAATCTTCAGCATCGGTGATCATCTCCGATGACGTATGGAATTTTTCGATAATTAAACTCAATGTGGTGTGGAGCTTTGTGAAAGAAATTTTCACCACATCGAATTTTGGCCATTGGATTTGTCGCTCTATATCTCTAGATGGTGTGGGTTAAATTTTGTGTGATTCCATGCTAGATCGAGCTTGGATCTTCCCCTTGATCATGGATGGTCTCTGTTGATCAAGCGAAAGAACTTGGCTCATCTCAGCCGTCCATCCAAGCATTCTAGATGGACAGTTGAGATTATTTAACATGTTTAGAAATCCATTTATCTGTTTTAAACCACGAGGGAATCCTTGGCTGTCCGATCTTTGATGAGATGACAGAGAATATAAGTGCGTGCGCCATCGCCGCCTTTGTGAGGTGACAACTTAAGTTGACTCCTCACAGCGTGATGTGTGTAAAGCGCGCTGACCGCCACGCGTTGCGCCGTGAGCTAGGGATCAATTATGGATTATTTAAAATGCTTAATTAATTCCTAATTAATCAAGAGAACTTCAGAAATGCATAACTCTTCGTAGAAAAACCAGAAAAATATAAAATAAAAACCTATGGATAGATAATTAAACCTAGAACATTTTAAAAATAATTTTGATGAATTTTAAATTATGCTTTTCTCTGAATCTGGGTTTTATTAAGAAGTGTATTTTGCTAAGTACTCTTTGATTAGGCCTCTGATTTATCCCAAATTTTTTTGGTAAGTTTTAGGTGATGACCTCTGTCACCTCTAATTTTCTTAAGATTTATTGAAGGCTGGATTAAAGTAATTGCATATGATGTCCTTAATTATCCTTCTCATGTAATTAACAATAATTAGGATATGATTAGTGAGTTTACTCTATGATTAAGTTTGATTAAGGTTAGATCCAGTAAGTAAGAGGTTTATGGAATAGTTTTGGGGCATTTACCTCAAGTTATTCCCTAAACTCCTTCTTCTCTCCTTAATCTCCTCTTAATTAAGGGTTAATTCATTAATTATCCGCTTAATCAATTTCTAAAAATTCTAAAAAGTTTCAGAACTTAATTAATCTATCTTAGGTAGATGCTTAGGTGTTTAATAGCCTAAGTTCAATTAAGAAAATCAAAATCCAATTCACATTTGTGAAAGGGTATTTTGAAATTACTTAAGCTAAACCCTTTAGCTTAATTAACTTTTAATTGTGAGCCAAATTGCATTAGGCCTTTTCATTATTAGGTGCATTGAAAATATAAATTCTTTGTGAGTTTTATGTCATCTCATTGGCTCATAATTATTTAGTTAGTTCTTCTAAGGTGGTGTAGCTAAGGGTTAATTAAGCTACTTAGTTTATACTTTAACCTAATCAACTCATAAAAATAGATTTAATTATTTAAAAATTAAACAAAAAATATAAAACACATGTGGGAATGGGTTAGGAACAGCAAACTCATCTCACCTTTTCAAAATTAAATCAAACTTCAAACTAGATAAAATCACTTTGAAATTCACTTTGATTTATTCTAAATTTTCTTATTCTATTAAAATGTCTTTAGGATTTAGGTAAAATGAGTTTGTTTACATGCTTTCATTACTTTGGATCTTTCCTCAACATGTTAAGTTGCATGCCATGTGATTTCATACATTCATAGTTTTGAATTCAAATTGTAAAATGAAATTGTTTACTTTATATCAAATGTGCATATGTTAGATAAAGTAAAATATGAGTGGCTATTTTCACTACTAAATCCAAATTATTTTCAAAAAATACATAAATCAAATACTAAATCTGAAAGTGTGATATTCATATCTTAATTATAAGCTTGCATGTGATTGATTATAAAGTCATGTTTAGCATAAGTTTCCTTTCTTTCTTATATTAGTATAGTTTTGAATAGGAGTTGGTAAGATGTAGGGTTCATTTGAAAAGAACTCAACACTTACTTAATTCTATACCCTATTCATCCCTATGATATCAGCTAAGAAAGGTTGCCTATACTTGCATGAATAAATTGCATAAACAAAAAAAATGAATTCATTAAACAACTTTTGCATATTCCTTTTCTATTTCATTTCTTTTATATGCATGTGTATACTTAAAGAAAGTGGTATATTAGTCTGGACAACCTCGAGGTTGCGAGGCTTTAAGTAGCCCTAAGTAGGTCTTGTACCTTAAACCTCTGGTTAACAATTGCGTTGTACTCAATTATACCTTTCTTACTTTCATGTATGTATGTGAATATTTAGATAAGAAAAACTCTTTCTACTTAAGAAAAAAATCATGCATATCCAACTTCTAAATTTTCTTAAATGGATTACTTAGCAGGCATCATAAAGTGTGTTAACTACTCTCATTTGCATATATAGATATAGGGTCCATCCATATGCATGTTATATATGTTGAGAAAGAAATGAAGTAATGTGTGTTATGTGAATTTTGATTCATTTTATTTAATCTTAAAATGTCTTTCTTTTTGTATAAGTTTATTTAGAGTTTATCTAAACTTAGGATTAATTAAAAGATTTAATCTAAACATTTACCTTAATGAAACTAAAATATGAATCTACTTTAGGAATTACTTAGGTTAGTTCTCTTCTCTTTCCCTCTCTCCATAACTTAGTAATTAATTGTAGGTTTCACTTAAACCAAATTAAAACATGAAATAAAATTAACCCAAAACACTTAAACAACTTAAATGAAACCCTCCTCTAAGTTGAACATGTTCTTCATACTTAGAAAATTTGAACCTAAGGCCGCTAAGCATACCACCAAAACACACATTTCCTTACCAAGTCACCACTTCTAGCCTTAGGTTAGGTCGATGCATGGTTTAATGTTATATTTTATTTTGTGATATATGTTTTAGACTGGATGTTAGGGTGTATGCTTATAGAATGAATGATAGGACCTTCTTAGTTTAACTATTCTTTTTTGTATGGGATTGTGCTTTATCATAAATAAAAATATAAATGCTTTTGCTTGTAGGTGCTTTATACCCCTAAGCATAATCCATAGGCCAGGTGAACTTAGTCACCCATGTGTGAGGTGATAAGTCCAATATACATGCTTGGGATGTGTGTGGTATAATTTAACTAATCTTTATTTTGCAGGTGTTAGTTAGATTTTCACTTTTCCTTTTCGTGTAAAAATTTGTATAATTAGTATTTTGGAATTATTTGCTATATGGATTAGGATGAACATTGATCATAAGATTCTATCTTATGCACCATGTGAAGCCTTAGAGCATCTACCTTCCAACCATCCAAAAGAAGAAACTGAAGAAGAGAAGAAGAAAAGAAGAAGATAGAAAGAAGAAGGATAAGGAAGAAGGAAGAATGAAGCTTGAAGACCCCCTTAACAATGAATTCCTTTGCTTAAATTATAATTCGATTCATTTATAATCCAGGTTGTATAAGGGTAGAGCTCGACTACCCATATTTGATATTTTTGGGTTGTGCAGTGGTGCCTGACCACAATGGCCATTTATTCTTTTCGCAATTAGCTTTATAAATTGATTGATGATTTGTTTAGCTTTTGCATTAAGTGGCATGCTTTTTCTAGTTTCTTCATTTCTTTATGTATGACTTGGATGTGGATTAGGCTCTTTAGGGAAAAATAAATCTTTTACCCAATTTAATAATTAAAATTAAAATTAAATAACTCATAACCTCACCTAAAGCTTAGGACTAAAATCAAGAAAAAAGAATTAACAACCCCTTAACTAGATGAGCATTTTTTTATAATATCATGCATAATAACATCTTATTTTACTCTTGATTGGAGGGATTTCACTTTTTCCAGAGAACTCGACTTGACCTTTGAGGGCCGTGGTGGAAACTCACATCCTCCCTTCTCGCTGATTTTGGCCAATAACCTTCTTTCTCATGCATTAGTCATAGAAATCCTATTAGCCCGAGTCAAAAATGATTGTTCAAAAATAAAAATAAAAAATGAAATTTGAAATTGCATTAGATTTAGGTCATTTGAAGCATGTCCCTTTACATGATCTAGTCTCTTTAAGGAGTAAGTTTAAGGACTTAGCTTCTTTTTAAATAATAACAGCCTAGCTATCTTGCATAAGCATAAAGACTTGCCTACATATATTTAAAATTGTAGGAGGAGTTAGTTGACAGCCACTCCCAGGCAGTTGTAAGTCCAAGCTGTCGGTGGTTTGTCCTCTTTTGTGGAGACAAACCAATTACCCATTTTCGCCTTAGATTTAGGTTATGCTTCCGGCCCTCACCGAAGCTCCATAGATTTAGATTTTGAGATTGCTTCTCCCTTTTGTGGGCCATAAGCATAATTCCTCACCTCTTAGACATTTTTTTAATTTTGTGTTAAGGAATCTTAAGTCCTAAAATTATAATGAAAAATGCAACTCAAATGAACTAAATCAATTTCTAAAATGTAAAGCTCAGCTATATGATAGTTTGAGATGCTCGCTAGGTTTCCTAGCATCGTGAGCATCTCTTACTTATTTTCCATTTTGGCTTCGATAATAACTCCTCTTTTGATCAATCCCGTTTTGATCTTCAAAAACATAAACTAATCGATTGATAGTCCTTCTTATTGAAATCTTCAGAGACAATAATCATTTATCTTAATTGAGAGTTTTTATAAGGGATCTCGTCCCTTAGGATGTAATTAACTATGAGGGTTTGCCCCTGTAGGGAACTTAACAAACCCGGTTTAAAATAAACTCTGTTTTACTTTTCCATGTAAAGTAGGGGAAGAATCTCTGGTACATATGCAGACTCATTATCCTTAGGAGTCTTTATTGAGGTGATTGTTTCCATTAAAGGGTAGTGACTTCTGTCTTTCGAGATAGTGTACTATTTCCTTGATGACGTATCTGATTATCTAAATAAGCACATCTGTGGATTTGCATGACATCTTACCAAGATGAATTTTTATGGTGTCTTGCCTTTTCTTTCTCCCCACAAATTTGAAGGCGACTTCCTACAGAAATTTTTCTACCAACACTACATTGCCATCAAGATTCTAGAAACCCCTTTCTGAAATCAAGTGCTTGTGAAGTAGAGCATAGTAGTACCGCTCCTCAGCGTTGGTGTTGTCGAAGTAGTTGGCATCATTGGATGCCCTCTTCTAAGAGACATGATTAATAGTGAAAATTAGAAATTAGAAAGTACTAGATGAGAAAATAATATTTAAGAGAAAGGATCATTGAATGAAAATCTTTAACAGCTTGGGCCTCTATTTATAAATTAGGACCCAAGGTGCTTAGACTCGGCGCCGAGGCGCTACCCTCTCGGGTTGTAGAGCATGGCCTTAGTGCTGTCGCACCCACATGTAGCGCCGAAGCACTGGTCAACCCAATCTATTGGTTACTGTGTCGTCAAAAAGATAGATTTAAGTATTATAAATTTTCATAATTGATGCGTGTGAAATGAGTGCAGCACCATAATGCTCTAACCCGGTGTCGTGATGCTCATTAAAATGAGGTCATTTGTTTCCCCGCCCCCACTATATGCACCTTCGAATCTTGACTAAGCTAAAAGCTACATTCAAATGATCAAATGACTAATAATGTTGTCATCTTAGCGTTACATACGTAACGCCGAGGCGTTGAACCTCCAACTCATCTAGCATGTGTCATGCCACATAAGCACTGAACTCCACTATCCCAGCTCATGGAGCTTTGTCCCAGCACCGAGGTGCTGGGTTTTAAAATGAGAATTTTATGTACTTTTAATAATATTCGAACTTTTATTCGTTTACTATGCAAACACCACTATGTCTACCTAATATGTAGATAATTCATCTATATGACAATCTAAAAGAATGTAAGTCTAATTTTACTATACGTTTGCCATGTAAATACCCTAATTTTGGCATTTTAAAAGGGATGTAAGCTTAACCTTTAGTGTGTTCACTATGCGAACATCTATTCGTTCGCTATGCAAACACCCCATAATCTGTTTGTCATACAAACAAATTCATATTCGTCCACCATGAAGGACAACCCTAATTTTGACATTCTAAAAGGGATGTAAATCCAACCTTTTGTGCGTTCACCATGTGCATATCTATTCATTCGCCATGCAAACACCCCATAATTTATTCACTACTTTAACAAATTCATATCTGTCCAACAAGTGGACAACTCTGATTTTAGGCATTCCAATTGGGATGTAAGCCCAGTCTCCTATTTGTTTATCATGCGAACATCTATTCATTCACCATACGAACACCCCATAATTTGTTTGCCACACGAACAAATTCATATCCATCCACCATGTGGACAATCCTAATTTTGGTATTCTTAAGCGATGTAAGCCCAACCTTATATTCATTCACAATATGAACATCTACATGTTCGACATACGAACACTTTCTAAGTTACTCACCAGGGGAACAATCTTGCATCACTTACACTAAAATTCTAAATTTACTTGGGATACCTGAAATGTGACAACCCATGGCTGCTAATCAGATTCTTTGGATATTACAGCTATATCCCCCTAATGTTGGTATGCTGGAATAATGTAATCTCAGGATGATGAAATCATAGGATCTTGATCGGGATTACACTTCTATTTTTTACAAGACAATCATCTATGCCACACACACCTCTAAGACACAAATTGCATATTAGATAGATATATTTATTTTCAACCTTAATCAAGAGTACTCTCTTTCTGTAATAAGAGGGGTAATTAACTATGGAGGCTTGCATCTATAAGTAGTAGAACCCAGATCAAAATAAACCCTAACTTAAATGTTAGAGAAAATATAGTTAAATATATATAGATCTGCCTCATAAAAAAAATATACTCATACTCACCCTACAAAGATGGTGGAGTGCATCCTTAAAGTTTTTTTTTTTTTTTTTTTTTTTTTTTTTTTTGAGCGATCAATATTATTCATGTAAAAACTCAAGTATCTCTTTTGTGAAATTTTCTCTTATATGTGCATGTGAGATCTTCATGTAAAATTAAGATATAAAATTCTCTCTATTATTATAAATTATTTAGCGTGGAATACTTTATTGCCATATATAACAACAACATCTGAATAACATAACAACACCAGTTCAATAGAAAGTGGGGGTAATATTTGTTTTAATGGATCTTTTTTTTTTCTTTAACGCTCATTAATTTGAGAACCAAACCTTTAATCAAAGATGACATAATCAAGAATGTATTTATATAATAATATTTATCTAATATCTTCAGGATGATAACTACCTCCCCCCATGTATAGAAAGATCAACCTCAAATAGTTATTTTCTTTTATGAATCTATAGATGTAATGCAACTCATATTAACTCAATGCTAAAAATATTAAGAATTTTCAATATATTCTATTTCTCTAGTGTGAAGTGAAATTACTGAACAACAATCATTAAAAAAAATTTTATAAGAAATTTACTTCAAGAATAATTATAAAATTTTGTGTATGAATCTACACATTAATAGGAGCGTCAATAATAAATTTAACTACTTAGAAAAATTGTATAAATTATAAAAAATTTCTGATATCAACAATTAGTAAAGTGATAGATTCATAATGTTTCCTTCTTGCAAAATGATGATATTTTATATGAAATAAATTCATGAAAATAGCTAAACATGCTATTCATTTTCATGAAAGAATTTCGAATTTTTGATAATTGATGTGATTATGAAAAATTCACAATAAATGAAAACATCATAACTTTAATATCATGACATCGAAAAATCAAAATGATAGAATTTTTTGATGTAAATCTTCATCATAGACATGCATACACTCATCGAATGATAAATTTAAAAATAAAATAGTAAAAATAAGTATAAAAATAAGTATGAAAAGTCATTCATATAAAGGAATAATAATAAAAAATTATTTAAAATAGAAAAATCAAGGGATTGGATAAAATTATTATTATGTTTTTGGGGATCACTCTTTGACGTTTGTTGACATTTTAGTATTATCATGTCGAAGATGACTATTCATCGTTAACACCAAAACTTTAAGACAAGTAAAATTTTTGGAGAAGAAAAATATAGCCTCAAAATAACATGAAAAGTTCTTACATAGGATCTTATTTGATCAAACAGAGATAGTCAACATCCTTTCAAAAGATGGTATAACTTCTATTGAGACATTAAAATCTTCTCTCACAAAGGATTTTTAATCCAACCAAACAAAGAGAGTAGCCTTCCTTTCTAAGGAAAACTAAAGCTCTATTAGAGGGATAAATAATACCACTAACCTCAAATCCAATTCATCCCAACTTCTTTTTTACAGAAATATGTAGTGTTGATGCAAGATTTCCCCTCACTCATAGGTATAGTTAGAGGAAGGATGAGGATTTATAAACTTTTGTTGTAATTTTTTTTTTATAAATTTTTACAGATTTTTTTTATTATTTTTGGTAAATTTTAAGATATAAATTTTTTTTATCTAATTTTAGAAATATCTTTTAGTAAACAAACTTCAAAAAGAAGTGAAATACATTTCTTTTAAAAAAATTCATTTCATAAGTCTAGTAGGGAGCATGATCGCACCACACATAGTATTGGTGCATTACTGCTAATATCAGTAATAGTCAATCACCCAACAAACCTGAATAGATAATTTAGACATTTTTTAAGATCTTCATACACTTTTTTTAATTTTGTCATTTTTAGTGCCCAACAAAATCTCTACACTAAATTCAAGCAAAGTTGTTAGTCTGAAACAAAATTGTTAATAATTTTTACTCTAATTGATGTTTTAACTTTAAGTGAAGATATAAGTTAGAAGATTTTACATAGTTCATATCCCTAAGAGAAAATATGAGTTGACATCCAAGAGTAATCACACTTTGTAATTTTTTTTTTTCAAATTTATACTTTTGTATCATAATTTTTTTTGAACACACAATCTAATTTTGGATGACAGAGTTTCAATGTTCAAAATATAAGATGCAAATGATAAATCATCAGAAATTCCACCTTATCAAGCATCAATCTTGATGTCATACTTGAATTAGAAATTTTTATAATTAAATTCAAGGCCATCCAAATTTTAGTAAACTTATAGTTGAACTAAACATATTTATGAAATAATACCAATATATGAGTCCAAATTAAACACTTTAAACATGGTTAATGATTTTGTTACATTAATTAAATGATCAAACGATCTTGAAATCTTGATATTTATAATCAAAATTTGCTACTCAGTAATAAAAATCTAATGAGTTCAAGATTATCTAATTTGAGGTCATTAAGCCACTTAAACATTGAATAAAATGATGTAATTATTAAAGAAATAAACACATGTTGTTCAACAACAACAACAACAACATCAAGCTTTAATCCCACTAGGTGAGGTCGGCTACATGAATCCTTCGTCTCCATTGTGTCCTATTATGTGTCAAATTCTCATTTAAATCAAGTATACTAAGATCATTTTTATACATCTAACCAAGTCTTTTAGGTCTACCTCACCTTTCTTAACATAAGGCAAATCTAATGCATCTACTCTCCTAATGTCATCGGACGATTGGCCTTCATGTGGCCAAACCATCTGGGCGACTCTCCCAATCTTATCTACCCTGAGCTACTCCAACTTTTTCCCGAATATACTCATTTTGCATTCTATCTCTAAGAGTAAAACTCATCCACCTAAGTATCCTCATCTATAACACTTAACTTAGTCTTGCTTCTCTTTTTTGGTCAACATTCACTTAAGTCATTGCAGTCTTCTAAATCTTATTTTTTTTTTTCTTGTTTAAGTGAAACTTTTCTATCACATAATAGGCGGATGCATTCCTTCACTTCAACCATCCAACTTGAATTCTACTAATAACATCTCCATCTATTTCACCATCATTTTGAACAATAGAGCCTAAATATCACGAAGCGTTCACTCTTATTAATGACTTGTTCAATGTAACAACACTACCACTAGAACTTCTACAACTAAAATTACACTCCATATATTCAGTTTTAGATATACTTAAACGAAAACCTTTAGACTTTAGAGTTGACCTACATAATTCAAGTTTCTGTTGGACTCCCTCTCTAGTCTTATCAACAAGAAGAATGTCATTAGCAAAAAGCATACACCAAGGTACATCTTCTTGTAAACTCTATAACTAAAGTAAAAGATAAGGGCTTAAAGCTGATCCTTGATAAATTTATCATAAAGTATTTTAGAATTGTAGATAAATATATCATAATATTTCCTTAAAAAGTTATAAATAAACCCATGATCTTTACATGACAAAAAAAACTTTGGACTTAGAAACTTAAGGTAGCTTGAAAATTTAAAGAATTATAGAATTCTATCGACCGTCGATGACAATAATCTTTGCCAACAATCACCATTATTTGTCCATTACTGTCCAGCCATAGTTGTCAGGCTATCTTAATTCATCTATTATCATTTGATCACTATCATCTGAATAATATAGTTGGGTCATCATTATCCTACCACTAATGCCCAATTGATATTATTTGACCGTTGTCATCACTCTTCACTATTTCTTTAACATTTATAGCTACAACCACAAGAGATCAAGCTAATAAGCAAATTTTTGTAATCTCATCTTCTCTAATTTAGAGGAAGAATAAATTTTTGTAATATTTATTTACATAATGAGCCATTTAATATGAACCAAAGCCAGCAATTCTTCTCTTTTTCAAGTTTTTAACATAAAAACCCTGGTGTCTATTGTTATTAAATTTTTATACAAAATTAAGATATAAAATTATCACTATATAAGACTAAATAAAAATGTGTTTGATAGTTTGACTAGAGGTCATTCTTATTTTATTTTAAAATGTAGAGTAAAAGAGATACATTAATTTTGAAAGAAATAAGATATAAAATATTTATACAAAAGATTTAGAATACCTTATAATATCCATTTTTCAAAAATTTAAATTTTACCCAATTTAGGTAAATTCTAAATGTAATTAAACCTCATTGCTCATGACCTCCGCATCCAATCTTGCGGCCTCCATTATCACGAAATACAACTACCATGCTTGTCACTGTAGCTAATAATCACCACCTTCCCCACCAGTAAGCTTAAATCTGTTGCCAGCCACCATCCTCTTTGTATGCTTTAATTGTCATCTAAGCCTACCCTCATTGTATTTTGAGCAAGGATGCTGGACAAAGTTGGTGGTCATTGATAGAGAGGAATAGGCCCATGGATAAGACAAAGACAAGAGGATATACAGATGAGGATGGAATTGAGATCACCAATGGGATGGGGGACATAGATGAAAAACTATTTTAAAATTAAAACACCCTAAAATTATTTTTAATGCTTCTTAATTAAACATTGATGTTACACTATTTTGGCTTTTTGTCCTCCATAATGCACCAATTTTGATTGATATCACAATTATTTATATATATATGGTGAAGTATACACCAAAATGAGATAGTCCACAAGCACTTGAAGCGCAATGAGAATGCTTGACACAATTGGAGGCCAAAGCAGATGCTACTAGTGGGAAGGGTGAGGCTGGAGATGAGAATGAAACAAAAAATTAGCAAGGCAGATGAAATTGCTACAAGAGCTCATCACTAAGAGGAGAAAATTGCAACAAGAGCTCACTTGGGAAAAAAATCATTACAAGAACTCATTGAAGGGGAAAATCATGATGGGAGTTCTTGATGGGACGAAATCATAAGTACTGATTTGAGAGGAAAATGTGATAGGGTCTTGGTAGCAAGAGGAAATCACAATGAGAAAAGATGTCACAATGTGGAGCACATGATAAGTGAAGGAGAAGAGGTTATAATATATTTTCAAATTGCCCAAAATATGATGCTTTCAAATAGCACCAAAAAAGAACTAACAATGAGTTCTAAAACCCTTAAAAAAATTTTGAGTTTACTTTTTAGCCAACTAAAAAAATTGAATTTTCATAATCCCTATACTTGCATTACATTAAGCTCAAAATTCCTCCAACCAAATATCCCCTTATTTAAACAAAAATAATACACCATTTTGTCTTTTAATCCCTCATAATGAACCCATTTAAACAATATATATATATATATATATATATATATATATATATATATATATATATATATATATATATATATATATATATATATATTGTTTTGTGCATCATTGATGTAGCTCCTCAATCTGCCGCAATTCCAAACAGCATTGGAGGCAATTGAGGTCTCATGAGGATTAGAATCTCTATCAGATGTTTCCTTCAAAAAGTTAAATGGAATGAGAAGGCCCAACCTTTTGAGATATAGCACTCGACTACTTGAGGAAATGAAGGTGAAAACATATGCTCTGTTGGAAGCAATTAAAGAAGAAAAGTGTTGGGAAAAATCCTTTAAAACACCTAAAAGAAGAAAACATGGGGGATTAATAGAGGCAATGATGACCGTATCTTCTTAAAACATGGGGGATTCCAACTACAAAATTTAGGAGTTGTTTGAGATCAATTTTATTTTATAATTTTTACTTTTATTTTTATGCTATTTTTAAAAAACAAAACATTTATTTGATGAATTTTTTGTGTTATTATTATTATTTTTATTGAGAAAAAAGAATATTTTTAAATCAATCCAAAACGTAATTTCTTGCATCCCATAATAAATCAACAGGTTCAGACTCCCCTTCCTAATCATTTTCTAGCTAAACCAGTGTACTTTAGCCAATAATCCATCAAACCAGTACATTTGAGATTTGAACATAAAGACATAAATCACTGAAATCGCATAAACAAGTGCTTTACAGGCCTATTAAATCACACATAATTGAACATAAAATACAACCAAACAAATTCATGAAAAAAAAAAATTAACATCCATGAATATAATAAGATCTTTTTGTAATAAAGTAAAACACCTAACTCCACTATCAACAGGTTTAAGACAGACACCAAGCACCTTGTATTCATAATAAAACCAAAGCAATGTATCAGAATCCATACCTAACTTCAGCCCAAGTGCAGTATCTATTGAGGGATATCTCCAATTAAGGTTGAAAATGGCCGGGATCATTCAAAGCTTCTTGTAGGTGTTTCACAGCATTATCGTAATAAAGAAATCCCATGAACCAAAACTCATGGTTATCGACTGATACAACCTGGATGTATTTTTCAGATGGATTTATACTGCTGGTTGAAGGATTGACTGATCTGAGTTGGCGTAGAGGAATAACCACCTGTTTTTAGTCCACAGTAATTGTCAACAATAGTTTCAGAAAAAAATATAGGTCTTGTTGTATGATATTAATAATGAAGTTTCTGAAATTGAAAAATGTTGTATTAGGAAGATTTGATTTTATAATTTAGTAAATGAGGATATTCATCCCTTTATTAATTTTCTTTTTGAATTCTCTTGCATGCTAATATATAAGCTCCTATATTCAGTTAATAATACATTCAAGTGAAAGAATCTGTAGCCCAATGGTTCAGAGGAGAATGTTATTTCTCATATATTATAGATTTGAGCTAAGAATTGAAAAAAAATTCCTCTAATATGAAATACAAGCGAGGTTAACTTTGCCTTAACCACCTTTGCATGATCTCTTTGACCTAGATACTTAATTGCTCATGTGGACATATTGATCGCAGCATATGCACTTGCTCACCTAAATCAGCAATCATGCCCTATGACCCTTACCTGCATCCTGCCCACCCATAAGCCTGGTAGCAATGTCTATGCTTGCACCACTTGCAGCACCCGCGCCTAAATACATGTTTTGTAGCCTTGCTGTCCATGTGCCTACTCACTCACAATTAGACCTGAGCGTTAGGCAGGCTGCTCGATGGGCCTGACATAAGCCTACTTAGAAGGGGACCGGCTTGGTTGTGTAAAAATAGAAATTTTTTAAGTCAGCCCAACCCAATCCCATGTTGACTTGATCAAAGCCCGAGATAGTCAAACCTGGCCAGCCCACTTCATACCCAGCTCAAAAAAAAATTAGATAATTGTTTATCTTGTGAGGGTATTTTATGTAAGAATATTATAATGAAGATTTAAATCAACATGATACAATGATAATTTTTTTAGTATAAAGAAAATTTAAAGATTTTTATTGATCAACTCATAACCTTAGTATAAAATAACTCCAAAAAAAAAATATTAGTTTATGTTAAAATAACTCTAAAATTTTGTCAATTGATTTTGCAAAAAAAAAAAAAAGTAAATATTTGATTAATGTGCCAAATTTTAATTATAAAACTGAAATTGTAAAAAAATCAAGCTTTTTTAGGCTCATGAACCAACCCGACCAATTTAATGAACAACCTTAGCTATAAAATTACATAAATCAACTGGACTCATGCCCTGCCTGAGCCCTCTTTGACTGATCAAAGATAGAATAGGCCTAGCCCATACAAATCCCAGTCTGCCCAATGCCCAAAACTGCTTGCAATCACAACACCTACAACTCTTCGCCTAGGCTCGCATGCCCTCTCACAATCATGCTCACTCCCTATTCTAGTCCACACACTCTCATGACACAACTATTCACTTGGGGTATGAAAATGGCTCCCACAATCTATGATCTGAATTTCCCCTTAAATTCTTCTCTCCATATCTCCCAAATTGTGTCACAACTTCTCACTCCTTAATGAGTTGAAACTTTCATAGTTCATCCACCATCAACAACACTTTTAAATTTAATGGTATCAATTATTTCTTATAGTTGAAGGCATTTCATTTTTTTGTCATTTCTCATGACAAACTTCATCATTTTAATGTCTTTCCTAATAATTATTACATCATCAAATTCTCATCCATCAGACTAAGTTATTTTTACTTGGTCTACTGTTTTTTGACAAATGTCTTCTTTTGGCCTCCCCTCCATTATTAATCATTTTCATTGACGTTATTGACTATGTTGTCATCCTCTCAATAGAATTTGAAATTTGTTTTTATTTCTTCACCTCTATCCAAATCTAACTATCATCCCAAAAAGTTTGATAGACGTCATGTGCGTCCTTTCCTTCTTTTAGCACTAACATCCTGATCCTTTAGAATTAGTTCACTCAAATATTTGGAGTCTTAGACTTGTCCCTGTCTAGGATTTTGATATTTTGTCTCATTCATTTTGCATTCATTGATGATTTTTCATAAGTTACTTGAATTTATTTGCTCAAATTTTGCTTCATGGTCGTTCATGTTTTCCAAAAATTTTATCAAAAAAAAAAAAAGAAACAAAAAAAGAAAAAGTTTTCCAATTCAATAAAAAATTTACGCACTAATAATACTTCAAAATTGATATTATGTCAAATTTGCATCTTTTTCTTTGCCAATGGTATTATTACTCAAACTTTTATCCCAATACATCTCAATAGAATAATATTGTCAAATGTAAAAAAATTGACATATTGATGATGCAAGAATAGTGAAGCTTCATATGAATGTCCTTCATCAATTCTAGAGTAATATCTTAACAACCTGTATCTCATCAATCATATATCCTCTCTTGTTCTCAATAATACCTAACAAATCTCCAATTTTTATCCATGTTAATATATATTTCCTTTACATTGAAGATGTTTGGTTATATCTATTTTCTTCATGTTTTTCACTTACATGTCAAATTATTTCTTCATGCTATTTGGTGTATCTTTTTGGATATTTTCACAACAAAAAAGGTTAACAGTATTATAGTTCCCTTCCACGATAATAATACATTCCAACCAATATAAATTTTTTTATGAGAATACATCTTTCTTTTCACCTTTCTCTACCACTGACACATCTTCACCATATATTCCTCTTTCTCCATTGACTCTTATACATTCCTCTCCCACTTCGTCTAGTCTTCATGATGTTGACCTCCTCTACAACAACATTGTCAACCACACTGATAGATTTAACAAAGCATCCACCAATTGATAAGCTTTCAAATCTACATTTATTAATTTTACTACAAAAAGGTAAAATGCAACACCGTACTCATTCAGTCATTCCTATGTCATTCAATCATTTATCAAATTCACTTTGCATATCCTGGTTCATTGTCATCTATATCTATTCCCAATACATATCAAGATGTATTACAAAATCCTTAATGGAGAAATGCAATGGATGTTGAAACAAATATCTTCTCAATCATCATGCATATAATTTAGATACTCTTCATCCTGAGGTTAAACTAATTGTCAGGGTGTTTAATATCAAATTTCATCATAATAATACGATTGATCAATAAAAAAACTTGATTGGTTGCAAATGGATTCATATAGGTCAATAAGATAGACTATTTTTACATCTTGCTAGTTGGCTAACCTAACTCTATTAAAATTCTTTTATCTACAAACAGCAATTAAGTGATATACTATGCTACAAACAGATGCAAATAATGGCATCCTTTATGGCGCCTTAAAAGAGGTAATTTCAATGTAGCAATCTTATGGTCAGGGGGGAAGCACATATGCCTATTCAAGAAGGCCATCTGTGAACTTAAATAGAGTCTACTGGCTTAGACTAAAAAACTTTGCAAAGTCCTAACTGAGATGAATCTTTGTAGTGACAGTACAGCTCATTATATCGTCATTAAGCATACTCGTCAAGTCTATCATACTAGCTATTTATATTGATGATATTTTATTGCAAATGATCATAACACCATCTCTGAGGTAAAATATTACTTGCAAAAGTGCTTTGGCCAAAGTATTTGTTTGGATTTTAATTTGCTTGCAACTAAAAGATGATATCATCATTTCAAAAGAAATGTACTATTGATCTTATAGAAATAGGTCTTCTTGGCTGCAAGCTAGCTGATACCCCTATAAAGACGCACATCACGTTTCATGATGAAGAATACTTGATGATCAATCACAGTATCAAATGTTATTGAGTTAATTTATCTGATTGTTACTAAGCCTGCCATTTTGTTCATCATTAAAGTGATTAATCAAACATGGAAATCAAAAATAGATCTATTAAGAAGTTGTTCTATGAATTTTTGAATATATCAGAAAGTGATTATTAGGCTAGGGAATTTTGTTGGAGAAACCTAGATCATTTCACACGTTGAGTGATCCATAGATATTTATGCTCAAGCAAGTGAAAGTGTTGATGTAAGATATTGTTAGGAAGATTTCTAGTATTGAAAAGTGTTATATTGAGGAGATCTGATTTTATATCTTTATAGTCGAGAATAGTCAAGGAGACTGATAGTTTAAATTTTAAACTTTGGTATTCAGGTAGAAGTCGAATTAGAAATAACGTAGGTGTGATTATAGATAAAAGTTTAAAGGATAATGTTATAAATATTAATAGATGCGGAGATAGAATTATAGCTTTAAAGATTAGTGTTGATACTGAGATTATTAATGTTATAAGTGTTTATGCTCCTCAAGTAGGTTTGGATGTAGGCTCAAAAGAAAAATTTTAAAATGAATTAGAGAGATTAATACAAAAGATATTTCTTGAAGAAAAAGTATTTATTAAAGGAGATTTAAATGGACATGTTGGTAGAGTGGTAAATTTTAAAAGTACTTATGGTGGTTATGAATTTGGAATGACTAATGAAGAATGTAGGATTATATTAGATTTTGTTTTAGCTTATGATTTTGTAATTGCTAATACTTTATTTAAGAAAATAGATGAGTATATTATTACTTATAAAAATGGATCCAGTAAAACACAGATTAATTATTTTCTGATAAGAAAAATAGATCGTTTAGATTGTAAAGATTATAAGGTCATTTCAAGTGAGTTTAAATACCCAATATCGATTATTAGTCTTAGATTTTAAAATGAAAGATTGGAAGATGAAAAATAAATCAAATTATTATCCAGATTAGATGGAGACTTAAAACATTTAAAAATATTTTTAAGAGCATTCTGAGCTTAGAATTTGGGGTGTTCATAAAATTTAATGTTATGTGGAGAGAAAGTAGCAGTGAAATTAAGCGAGTTCTAAAAAAGTCTTGAAGATTCAAAAATAAAAACTTTTTTTAATAAAATAGTTATTGGTGGAGTCGAATGTGAGAAAAGATAAAAAATAAGAAGTGTTATCATAAAACTTGGTTTAGATGTAAAAACTCGGTGAATTGGGAAAAATAAAGTGGCATGTAGAGATTCTAAGAAAGCTATATATGATGCAAAAAATTTAGCTTTTAATAATTTATATAATAGATTAGATACTAAAAAAGGTGAAAGATGTATATATAAGTTAGCTAACCAAAGAGATAGGATAAGTAAAGATCTAACTCAAGTGAGCTGTATTAAGGATGAAAATCATAAAGTATTTTTCTTAGAAAAGGATATTGAAAATAAGTGGATGAGGTATTTTGATAAACTTTTCAATTAGATTAGATACCAAAGAAGGTGAAAGATGTATATATAAGTTAGCTAACCAAAGAGATAGGATAAGTAAAGATCTAACTCAAGTGAGGTGTATTTAGGAAGAAAATCATAAAGTGCTTTTCTTAGAAAAGGATATTGAAAATAAGTGGATGAGGTATTTTGATAAACTTTTCAATGAAGGATCTGAAAATACAATTGATTTTAGCAACCTTAATATCCTAAACAAAAATAGAGAATTTTATTTTTATCGTCGTATTAGCAAATCTGAGGTTAGAGAAGTTTTAAAGAAGATGAAATGTGAGAAAATAATAGGACCTGATGATATTCCAATAGAAGTGTGAAAATATTTAGGAGATTAAAGAATTTTTTGGCTTACAAATCTTTTTAATGTTATTTTAAAGACTAAAAAGATGTCAAATGAGTGGAGAAAGAGTTTGTTAGTTCCTATATTTAAAAATAAAGGTGATGCATAAGAGTGTGCAAATTATAAAGAAATTAAGTTAATGTGTCATACATTAAAATTATGAAAGAGAGTAATTGAGCATAGGTTACGATGTGATACAAAAGTTTCTCACAATCAGTATGATTTCATGCCAGGTAGATCTACTATGGATGCTATACATTTGTTAAGAGGTTTGATGGAAAAGTATAGAGAAAGCAAGGAGGATCTACATATGATATTTATTGATTTAGAGAAAGCTTATGATATAGTTTCAAGAGATGTTCTTTGGAGTGTTTTAGAAAAAAAAGGAGTTAATATTGGTTATATTCAAATCATTAAGGATATGTATACTAGAGTTGTTACTTGTGTCCAAACACAAGGAGGATTGACAAAATATTTTTCTATTTCAGTTGGATTATATCAAGGATCAGCTTTAAGCCCTTATCTTTTTTGCTTTAGTTATGAATATTCTTACTAGGCATTTACAGGATGATGTACCTTGGTGTATGCTTTTTGTTGATGACATTCTTCTTATTGATAAGACTAGAGAGGGAGTCCAAGAGAAACTTAAATTATGGAGGCCAAAATTAGAGTCTAAAGGTTTTCGTTTAAGTAGATCTAAAACTGAATATATGGAGTGTAATTTTAGTTGTAGAAGTTATAGTGATAGTGTTGTGACATTAGGTGAATAAGTCATTAAAAAGAGTGAGTGATTCAGATATTTAGGCTCTATTGTTCAAAATGATGGTGAAATAGATGGAGATGTTATTTGTAGAATTCAAGTTGGATGGTTGAAGTGGAGGTATGCATCTGGCCTGTTGTGTGATAGAAAAGTACCACTTAAACTTGAGGAAAAATTTTATAAGATGGTGGTAAGACCTGCAATAATTTATGGTGCAGAATGTTGGCCAATAAAAGAGAAGCATGAGACTAAGTTAAGTGTTGCAGAGATGAGGATGCTCAGGTGGATGAGTGGCTTTACTCTTAGAGATAAAATGAGAAATGAGTATGTTCGGGAAAAAGTTGGAGTAGCTCCAGTGGCAGATAAGATTAGAGAGAGTCGCCTTAGATGGTTTGTCCACATAAAGCGTCGGCCATCCAATGACCCGGTTAGGAAAGTAGATGCATTAAATTTGCCTTATGTTAAGAAAGATAGAGATAGACCTAAAAAGACATGGTTAAGATGTATAAAAAATGACCTTAGTATACTTGAATTAAATGAGAATTTGACACATAATAGGACACAATGGAGACAAAGGATTCATGTAGCCGACCCCACTTAGTGGGATAAAGACGTGTTGTTGTTGTATAGTCGAGAATAGTCTTTTCATAAATAGTTTTCTACTTGTACTCTCCTATATGTTTATCTGTGGGTTTTATTTTCAGTTAATAACACATTGAAGAGATTTTCCTAACACTAAGAGTGTCTCAATTGTTCCCATTAAGGAGATAAGGGAAATAAAAAAGGAGTAGAAAACATACTAGGGATGACAAAAAATCAGAGAACTGAACACTGAAAGGATGACTTTTACTTGGGCTATCAGGCAAATATCAAGCAATCAAAAAACTGAATGACAATTTGGATGTGAAAGAAGTGATCACTTTCTATGCTCTTGAGTTTTCAAATTATCATTTCATTAAATTTACTCGACTTCCATTTTAACGAATAAACATTCAAAACTGATGTCTGCTCTGCCTTCCACTGTCAAAGTTTCATATTCAAACCTGGCTCTAATTTGTGACAGCAAATGATAAAAAAGCAGTTTCCGTAAACACCTTTAGTTTTCATTGGTCATGCTTACTAAACTGTCATTTTATACCAGAAAGATTTTCCCACTGGAAGATATTCCATAGAGAAAGTTAGCATTATAAACAGCAAGTCACTACATTTCAACGGATTAAAGATTCATAAATCAAGTTTCTGCCACCTGAGAAATAGTTGACACATAAAAGGATTTCTTGAGATAGCACGTAACAGAGCATAGTTATGTAGGACGCAGATGAACCTAACCAATTTAGCTCACAGTATAAAGTAAGAAATCTCAAAATGACTCCGTAGCCTTGTTAACTAGGTCATGGTAAATAATGAATAATTCAAGGTTGTATAATCTAGATCTGTTGTACGTATAACATGTTTGAAAACTAGAAGTGCTATTAGGAAATAAATTGAGTAAAAAAAAAGGTAAACAAAAGGTCAGCAAAAGTAAAACCTGTCAAAGCAACAAAAAAATCTCAAAGAATAGGTTGCGGCTAACGTAGATACAACATTGAATCTAAAAATAGAGAGGGAGCATGGGAATTGCAATTATATTTCCCTTATTATGATTTGAAGATAAAAAAATTGATTCAAATAAGATGATAGACTCTTCACTAAGGCAAAGGTGATGCTTCAAGCATAACCCTACGGCTCCCTAGCTCTTTTGTCACGCTGACAAAATAAATAAAATAATATAAACAAGTTTTTTTCACTTCTAAGATTCTCATTAACAATTTAGTTTTAAAAAATATTTGATCACAGAAATCAAGTTTGATCCCACATAAATCTCTTTGTGCAAAGATAATAGCAGTTGTAACAAACAAAGAAAATGGATGTGGAGCCTTACCTTATAGTAGCTCCATTCAGTTTTGTCACCAATAACATACGACAGAGCGTTATCGCTGCAAAATGCTATCTTAGCAGAAGAAAGGTACAAGGTTCCCATAATAGGGCCAGCTGATGTTGACAAGTAACATGCGTATGCCTTTTTTAACTGTTCTTCTGGTAATGCTTCAAAAGTTTGTCGAAAAATCTTCTCGTAACCACCTTCAGCAATTATTTTAGTTCCTTGAGCTATCCTCCCCATAGCAGCATCAGCAAAACTAGGTCCCGTTTTCACTGTGTTTAGCATCAGGCATAAGATGAAAAGAAATGAATAGGAATGAAATATAGCTTCGCAAATACCATTTAAATTGATAAAATAATAAACCTTTTGCATCATATGTTTGTAATGTTTGCCTATCGCTGTGATATAAGTATTACAATGAGAGAATAGGCTTCTAAAAGAGCAGCAGTTAAAGATGGAGTGTTACGTGGACAAGCATGCATAACATACATAACAATAATGTATAAAATTTTTAGGTGTACATCACTCTAAATGTAAGATTTTACCATAGGGTTGCAAATGAGCCGAACCGAGTATGGGCTTGTTCGAGTTCAAGCTTGTTTATCATTATTGAGCTCGATTCGAGTTTTTAGAATGGTGTTCAAGCTCGAGCTCGTTTAAAAAAATCTTGTTCGAGCTCGACTCGAGCTTGTTCGCGAGCCGGATCAAATTGGGCTTATCGGGTCTGTTAATAAGTAGCTCATTTAATGAAATAAATGAGCCTTACTCGAGCTTGTTTGTGAGCAGTGTATTGAAAAATATGAATGATACTATTTATGAACAAGCCTTAATCGAGCCGTAATCAAGCTCCTTAATGAGCTTGTTCGCGACCTTTAAATGATATTGTTCATGAGCATAAATGAACTAAACAATAAGTTGTTCAAGCTTGTTTATTTAACAATCGAGTATTTAAAAAAGTGTTCAAGCTTGCTCGATTAATTAATAGAACGAACATGAACTAGCTCTAATCGAGCTGAGTCACGAGTAGCTTGTTGAAAGCTTGGTTCATTTGCAGCCCTATTTTACCGGCATACCAAAGCAAATCTACAATATTACTGGTAAGGCACCCTTATCCATAACTTTTTACTCACATGCCATACTGTAGATTTTCATTATCATATTTTAACCTTAGATGAATTAACTCTAGTCTTAAATCCGGACATGGGTTTAAGATCACAATCAACCTGAACGATTAAATTTAAATAATCATTGGTAGGTTTAGATAAAGCCAATATCCAATAAGATTAAGTTTCCCATATTATACTTATGTGCTAGGTTAGATCCTTGCCTTGAGTTATGAAAAGGATTACGTGGTTATTAAGATAAATTTAAGGAATATTTCTTATAGTTTTAAAAAAAATAATTTTATTTTAAAAACGTACAATGATGGTATCTTTGTAAGAGTTAATATAAACTACGGTGACATATTTGCGATACTAAGTTTTGGGTAGTAGCAAACCAGTAAAAATCTTATGTTCCTAGTCAAAGATCAAATAGACCCAGATACAATAGTGAAAAGACATTAAGACAAGCCTACCTTCTATTTCTTCTCTGTTGTTTCCTTTAAACGGGCTTGCTGTCCAGACAACAAAATTATCGTTCTAGACAGATTTCAGTAAAATGAGACCTCCCAAAAAGGGAATTACTACATTACTTGCTGTGAATAGCGACAACATTTTAAGAGCATTGCAGTTGCTGTTTATCATTAAATAAATAAGGAAAAACATTGTTTGAGCTCCAAACAAAATGTTCTAGAAAGGCCATCTTTGTTGTGTTGAAACATATTAAAAAAGTTAAAAATAGAAGCGTGGTATAACCAGAAAGAGTAACAAATGATTATACCAAAAAGATTATAAAGAGTAGAACCATTAGAGCATAAAGGTAGGAAAAAAAATCTACATGGTCTGATTCTATACAACTATGGTTAAAGATGCACAAAAAGGAATCAATCTTATATAACATTTGGAGAAAAAAAAAGGAAAAAAAAAACAAAGATGTAAAAAAGGAGAATACGTAAGAAAATATGATTAGAAGGTGTGGAAAAATGCTTACATAAAATATAACAAAATATCGTATCACTTAATAATATTAAAGGAAGAGGATCATATAACCAACTAAAAATAATTGGGATAGGGCTAATGATAATGATAACAATTATGATCTAAGGAAATCATCTGCATGTTTCTATGACTACAGAGTCCAGGAGTAAATGTTAAAAAGATGTCTCAACAATTGGAAAAACAGAGCATCAGATATCCCTATCTTATTTGACATGCTGTGGAACCCACTAGGCAAAATTCTAGACTTTTGTTGTCAACTACAAAAGATTCTGATCGATTAGAGTGCTTGTTGGTTGTTAATTTGGTGTAAGTTTAAAATTCAAAATTGATGGTGCATTGGTATAAAAAGTGAGAAGCATTTTCTTCTTTAGTAAGGGTGTTAAATGCTTCATTTCTACCCCACAACACTACAACAGACAATGGGCAAGACGGTAGCCCTTTGCTTTCAGCAATTTTATGTTCATCTGACTTGGAATAAAAAATGAGAGATCCAATTTCCTCCCAGAATCATGTTTTACCATGACTACACATGATAGGCTCATACAACCATATTGCGTCAAAACTATCAATCTGCAAAGATTTCTGCATTTGAAAGAAGAAGGGCACAACCCAAGTAATAAAAAATGGAAACCCATCAAGCAAAATACTTAAATCAATTCTTAAGGGCACTTCCAATGTGAGAGTAATCTCCACTCTTACAAGAATCTTAACAATCACACCATTACAAGAGAGTCTCTCATATTAACCATCACTTCCTCTGAAATAAACAATTTTCAATATCATTTTATATTATACACTAAGATCTCATTCCATCATGTGGAACATGTGTGTGAGTCACTCGTAAGTAAACCTTCCTCAATTGCAATGAAAGCAACTAAGAACCATGAGAGATACAAGTTGCATAAAATTTTTGACATCTTCTCGAATGCCACTTGTTAAGAAGCATAAGTTGAGCCCAAAACATTAAAGCTGAAGACCCATTAACATGAATGTCTAAGCTAATGGGGTAAGGCAGCAAATAATATATTAGGAACTCAATCTCTGATTTATTTTCGATATGACACTAATCACGGCTTTTATGTGGATCTCAAAACTAAATGTGCACATTATTTAGGTGCATATTTTGACGCTCTATTACCACATAAACTAAATTGTTATTTTAATAGGAGAATTCTATAATGTTAAAAATCAAATGAGAGACTATTTCATGACAATGAAATCCCACTACACCATGTCATTGGAAAAAAAAAAACAAACATAAAATAAATCAAGAGCAGCAATAACAACTTCTAATTGATTTTAGGGCAAGATCTTAACAATTCTTCATTGATCCTTATCAATATGTTTTCAAAAATACCAAAATCTCTCTCTTTAAGTGTCAAATAGAAATTTACCATATTTTTTGTAGTTGTTTCATTATCTCTTATAGTGCGAGTATGTGACTAATATGTACTTAACGTTGTGAACATGATTTAAAATATATCAAATCTCATACTGCTTATACTTTATACTAACTGTGAATAAAATTCATAAAATGATGTGATTTTTGAAAATCTTTTGAAAGATCGTGCACCTCGATAAAAATAAAAATCACTGATATAAATATCATACGAATTGTCAATAAAATTTTTATTACAATAACCATTATTACCTTTCAATAAAATAATTTTAGTTTTTATTATTTGCATCTTTTCCTTGCTAGGCCATCAACCTATTCATTATGATGGAGGAGAATAAAGGTGCTCTAAAAAGGATAATTTCTTGAATCAATGTCCATAGTAGTTGTACATTAAAATTTGGGTGACGGGGATTGAATCTAGAAAAATCAAAGTGATTTTAAATAAACAAATGAATTTGAACCTAGGCATTAAAAAAGTAACGGATGGTTCGGAATTTCATTGCATAATGAAATTATAATTCTAAATGCAGAAGTTCCTCAACTAGACAAAAATTTTAATATCATTTTTGTCATTTATTCCAAAATGCATAAACAAATGGTTGAATTTAAATTTGTTGTTATCATTGTTTTACATTACAAAATATGAGACATGTCTCAAGGCTTTTTTACATTTTTTTTTTATCATGGCGGGTATCAGGAGGTTTATAGCTCATTGTGGAAGAGCCAAGCCTCAACATAATTAGGATGCTTAAGAGAAATTAATAAATAAAACAAATACTTACTAAGCCTTCTAAATATACTAAACCCTTGATTCTTTCCCAAAACTAAAAAGATTAACAGATTCATCTACAATCATAGTTGATTTTTGGCTTTGATAAGAAAGTTATCTAAAAAAAGAATTCTTACAATCTACAACAACTAAATTTACAAATAAGTGTAAGTTAAACGATAACAACAACTAAGATCTTGTTTCATATTTTAAAAATGATTGATGCAGAGAAATAACCTGCTATGGGTTTCATTCATCATGTAGATGAGGTAAAGGAGTTAGTATCACACGACATAAGAGGAGAAGAGTCCAACTAAAAGAAACTTTGGAAAATAATTAATAAGAAATGGGGCTTCATCATTATTTACACACCACGGGAAGTTATGTTAATCTTCAATTTCAATATACCACAAATAAGTCGATTAATCCAGAGATCAAATTTGGTTTGTATTATTATATAGATAGATTGATAGCTATTTCAATTGTGAGGGCAAAGCTAATCTGCAACTCATGCCATTTAAAGAAAAGGAAGAATTTTTTGGACTATAATAATCTAAAAATATAGCTGCAAAATGTTCCCCAAATATTTTTTAACATTTGCTTGTTAAGCTTCAATGAATTTGTACAGTTTTGATTGTGTTTTTTTCATATTAGTTGAATGTCAAGTTCCATCTAAAGATGGCACGCTCAAACTACAATGATTTACTATTAAAGTATTAGGCCTTATATACTCATTATTTGAGTGTAAGCATAATTGGAGTACGTATAATCAAATTCATAATAACAAAAATATATATATTTAACAATCATAAGAATTAACTTCTTAGTTTATATTATGTACAACAAAAGATTAAAAAATAAACATCTGACTAAAAGAGTTTTATATGTTGATGAAGATTCATTAATTTATAATGATGTGCTATAAGATGAATAGTTTGTGGAGAATGACAATGAAGTTACACCATCAGAATTGCATATGGAGAATCTCAATATTGATTTCTTAAATGGAGGAAGCAAAACCAAGAGATTTAACACAATTCAACAAGAAATTAACAAAAAAAAATTTAAAAAAGCTATGCAACTAAAGTTGTAACTATCAACATTGTCATTGTTTTAAATTTTAATTAATATTCTTCTAGGCTTATATGATTAGAGACGAGAAAAATGGTTGACATCAATGATGAGAAGAAAGATTGGAAAGCTGTTGACACAACTTATGATGATAGAGGAAAGGAAATAATTCATTATAATCACGATTCTAATGAAAACAAGTAATAAGAATGTTGAAGACTTTTGAATTCATAAATTATAGTCCCAGTGGTTTAAATTACCTATAAATATTGAATTGGAAGTGAAAAAGACTTATTGTAATGGACTTACTTTAACTTATTATATTCTAACTTTGATATCTTATTTTAATGTTAGAATAACACTTCTTACTTCATACCTTGATGTCGGGATGCTAGTATGGGACTTCTTACTTCATACTTTGGTATTAGTATTCATGTTAATATAGGATTTCTTACGTCACATAATTTGTTGAATCTAACACTTATGCCTTGTCTCACGGATAGAAAATGCTTCAACATCCAATCACATAATTCCAAGCCTTGGTTGTTACAAACAAAAAACTAATCAAGCATCCATGAGTACCACAGAATGAAGATCTATACTGAAGCTTACCACATCCTACACAAAAACTAAAAATGCCTCTAAGAAAATAATGGAATTCATAGGTAAAAAAAAAAATAAAGCAAGTTAGAAAACAAGTTTTGTAAAATAGTCAATTTATAGGATCCCGTAACATTTGATTGGATGTACTTAAAGTTAATTTATATGTTAAACTCTACAAATGCCTAGAAAACATCTCAAACATGACATTTGATTATCATCTTTGTACTATGATTTCTACTTACAAGCAACCAAAATAGCACCAAACCCTAAATAGATTTTAGCTGTTAATTTAATAAATATAATTAAATAAAATTAAAAGTACAATACACATTCGATTCAGACTCACAATGCTGCCAGACGTTCCCAGCAAGATCCTCCGTCTTCTTTGCTGTATCGCCCAATTTCTTTCCCCACTTCCCCAGCACATCCTTTACTGAGTCCATGGTGTCTATAAAATTCAATTCCAAAATCAGAAACAACCCTATGGATCCACAAAACAAAATCCAAAATAAAGAGATAAATAAAGAAAAGGAGAAGCTCACTCTTGGACGACGAGGAAACCGATGAGGGCGTGACGTATGGATTGCTCTCAGCTGGCATGGACGTGGCCAAGTGGCCGGTGTCGCTCCGCGTCGCCAGCGGGGGTGGAGGGGGATCGATGTCGGCGGGATCGATTTTTGGGTATGGCGCATACTCCATCGAATGATCTCTAGAGCCGGTAGCGGTGGCGGAGTCGTTTTTCCGTGCAGAGTGATCCGTAGAGGACTCCATGGTCGACGATCTCGAAGCAACCGAAGACTCCAAAGGGCTTCGAATTCGAACCTTATTATTATTACTTTTAAAATTTTTTTTAATCAATTCCGAATTCCGACTGCTAATGGTTAATGTCAAAGTAGTTTCGAATATCGTAGGAGGAAAAAAAAAATATTACATACATACCAGTATATTTTTATGCATTTATATATTTAATATCTAAAATTTACTATTTATTTATCTATTTAATATTTTTTTATAATTCAAAATATAAATTTTACTTCAAAAAAATAAATAATAATGATATTTTTGAACCTTAATATTCCCCTCTGACATATTTGAGATGTTATATTTTGTATGTAAATATTAGCTCTAATCATATTTATACACTGACATTATTTAGATCATACATAAAGAAAGGAGTGTGATAAAAATTTATCCAATAATTTTAAAAAATGATCTCAATGTATTCAACATTAGAGATAATGATTACATACAATTTTACATAAATTATTTTGTGGACAACTTCTTAACATATTTGTTGCATTATGAATGTTGTGATAACTCTTAAATTGCATGTTGTTATATTGAATATTGTGTTGTCGCTTGAATTGTACTAACTTATGTTATAGATATTATGTTATCTCTTAAATTGTATTATATAATCTAACCTTCTAAATTGTAAATGCATATATATAGTGGCTTTAGAAGCTTTATATCAAATAAGTTATATTCATTAACTTCTGACTTTGAATGTCTTAATTGTAGTTTTGTATTAATCTTAATGTTAACTAGTAACTTATTGTTTATGTGCTTATATATACATGTTATGGCATTGCTTTTGCAATCTCCATTAAACCGTTACACCCAAAGCTTTCAATATAATTACAATTATTTGGTTTTTTTTTTTAAACAGAGGGCTATCGCCAACAACTGCAATGCATGGGAAAGATTATTTAAGCCATCCTAAAATGGTGGTACTATAATATCTATTTTATTGGAGAATTATCTTATACAAGGTATAGTTTGAATAGATGATGATGAAAAGATTTTTTTATTTATTTTAAACATAAGCACCTTGTAAATAATTGACCAACAAAAAATCATGTCACCAGTACAATGAGAGTTTTAGAAGATAGTTGATATGAAGGCCTCTCTCTCTCTCTCTTTCTCTCTCTCTCTCTCTCTCTCTCTCTCTCTACATACATACATATTATTGCATGCTCATATAAAGAGAGAGAGAGAGTGAAAAATATACTTTTTTTTCACTTATATGAATAATGATTACTATTATCTCAATTTTATTTTTATTGATTTAGTTTTATATAGTTTTTAAACACAATATCATACTATTAATTATGATCTACAACACTATTAATTTGTTGATCAAGTTTCACGAATTTTGCAATAATTTAATTATTCATCATGTTTATGAAAAATGAAAGGTTGATCGAACAATATCATGTATGTTAAGATTTGTGAAATTATCTTTTATAAAGTATGATATCATAACTTACTAATGCACTTTATCTATTTAGTGATACATCAAATGGTGAATATGATGTTTCTATATTTCAAAGTTTACAATGCTCACTATATTATAATAGAATACCCATAAAAGAATGTATTAATTTATGAAAAAAATTCCACAGAAGATTATATGTTGAGTTGATAAGTGAAACTAACATGCATTTTTAAGTAAAAAAAATATATATTATTTTATGATTTTGTGGTGTTTATTTTTGGATGTGGGTTGGACATCACGCAAATTATAGGAGATACTTATTGAAGTGATCGAGTATGACATTAAGGTATGATATACTATCTCGAGGGATAGAAACATCACCTTACAATTGACCTAATGACCTAATAAGGACTCCTAAGACATGATGGGTCTTCGAATATACCATAGATTTTTCCCCTACTTTACATGGAAAAGTAAAGTAGGGTTTATTTTAAGCCGGGTACTTAAGTTCCCTATAAAGACAATCCTCCATAGTTAATTACATCTTAGGAAATGAGATTCCCTAAGAATATTCTCGATTAAAGTAGACAATTGTTGTCTCTAAAGATTTCAAGGTTGAGACTATCAATAAATTGGCTATTTTGAAAAACCAAGTGGGATAGATCAAGTGAAAAGACTTATTTTAGAATCCAAATGAGAACAAGTAGGGAATGCTCATGATACTAGGAAGCCTAGTGAGCATTCCAATCTATCTTATGATGGGACTTTATATGTTTGAAAGTGAGATGATTTATTTGTTTAGATTGAGATTTTATTATATTGCTCGGGCTTATAATCCAACAACATAAGATTATGAATATGCCTAAGAGGTGAGAATTTATGCTCATAGCCCAAAAGAAATAAGCAACCTCGGATCCTAAATCTAGGAAGCTTTAACACAAGTTAAAGCACGACCTAAATCAAAGCGAGAGGGGACATGAGATTTACTTCCACAAGAGAGAATAAACTGCCCGACTCTTCTAGACTTACAACCACCTGAAGTGGCTGCCAGTTAACACTTCTTATGATTCAAAATCATATAGACCGATCTTATATAATTGCAAGATGACTAGGCTTGTTATTGAATTTGAAAGAGACTAAAATCCTAAACCCACTCCCTAAGAGACTAGAGCATGAGTGGTATAAACATATGACTTAATCTATAAATGCAAAATCTTTACAAATTTTATTTCATTTTGACTCATTCATTTGGACAAAGGCTTAGGATTTCTTTATGCCTAAATTCATGATGAAATTTGATTGTTGACTAAATCAAAAAAGAAAGAGGGTGAAGCTCCATCAGAAGGGGTTGCTCTCATAGGTCAAGCGGCCCCTAAAGTGCTGAAATGGAGGCTCTCATTTTTACACGAGTGATTCAATATGATATGCATGATGTTAGACATATAATATATAGCTAAAGAGTTGCTAAATTTTTTAGTTATTTTAATTATAGCCTAAGCTTTATGATGATATTGTGAGTTGTTTAAAATTTATTTGTGAGTTGTTTAAAATTTAATTATTAGTTGTTCATTATGGTAGAAAAATTAATTTTGTCCTAAGAGCCTACCGCATCCAGGCCACACCTTAAAACATCAATCATAAAGAAATTATGAAGAAGATGCAATCCTGATGCGCAAGATAAACACAACAACAATCATTTTATAAACTACAGTACAAAAATAAGAGGTTGGTGCGACCGGGTATCACCGTACACTCCAAAAAAAAGAAAAAGATGGGCAGCCGAGCTCTACCCTTATACAACTCAAAATATGAAAGAATAATTTTACAATTAGAATGAATACATGCTATTGGGGTCTTCATTCTTTCATCCTTTGATTTGATTTGTTCCTTCTTTGATTCGGTTGTAATTGCTTTAGAGGCATCACAAGGCACCTCAGGATAAAGCCTTCTGGCTACTGTTCATCCTAATCCCCATAACACTAATTCTAATTCATATTACAAAATTACATTTTTTTTTAAAAGTAAATCTAACTACACCTGTAAAATAGAGGTTTGTCAAATATACATAGAAACTCAAACAGTTATATTTATAATTTGGACTTAGCACCTCGCACATGGGTAGTCAAGCCCACCTGTCCTAACTTGGACTATGCTTAGAGGATTAAGTAATCTGCAAAGAGAATATTTATATTTATTTTTAAGCAAACCCCTTTAGCGTAGCCCCTACAGAAGACATGATAAGGCTAAGAGCAGTCTAACATCCTATCTACGAAGCATACACCATAACATCCAGTCTAAAATATTACATCAAAAAATAAAACATACATCATAACATATACCGCCCTAACTTAGAACAAGAAGTGGGGACTTAGTTCTAATATGTATGTTAAGGCTTTGTATGGTATGTCTTACTAAGCATTAGAGTTATGGTTTTTTAAGTGCGAAAATGTTCAAATTAATCATGAAGGTTGGTTTCATTTCAAGTTATTTTAATTGATTTGTGGATTTTAATTTATGTTTTGTTTTGTTTCACTTGATTTACACTTAACATCTGATTGTTATAAAGAGAAAAAAAGGATTACTCTCTTTCTTCCATACCTTAAGTCACTTTCTAAAGCACATTAATTTAATTTAATTCTCTTTAGTGAATGACATATTATATATTTTTATTAATCGTAAGTTGAGGTTAACTTTAAATATTCCTATTCAATATGAAAGGCATCTTAAAATTAACATAATTGAATTACTATCTCATGATATATATCAAATCATTCCTTTCCGTCACATGTAGAATGCACATGATTTAATACTTAATATATTTATACATATAAGATATATTGGCACACTTAAATGATTATGAATGCATATATATATATATATATATATATATATATATATATATATATATATATATAATTAAAAGAGAGATTGTGTTAATTTAATTACTTATATATATGAATTAAAGCTTTGTCCAAATTTTAATACAAAAATACATAGAAATGAAACAAAATAAGTACATGCCATTATTAACCAGGGAAGTGAGATAATTAAATGACCTCCATGGGGCTACTTAAAGCCTCGTATTCTCAGGATATCCAGACTATATACTTATTAACATTCAAAACTATGTAAGTCTATATATGAAATAAGAAGGAAAACTTCGCATTTATATACCAAATGTTGTAGTGATTTAAATGATCATGGATGCATGTAATTTTAGTAGAAAAGAGGATTCTAATTCTTTAATTGAGTACACACATACATGTATAAAAGATATAAGCAAGTACGTGCCATTGTTAACCAGAAAAGTGAGATAACCAAATGACCTCCTTGGGGCAACTTAAAGCCTCGTATTCTCGGGATGTTTAGACTAAACACTTGCTTTCTTAAATACATATAGATTTATAAACAGCTAGAAGAAAGAGAATCATGCAAAATTGTATTTTTTTTATTTGATTGAATTATTTATGTATATGAATCAAAGCTCTATCCAAATTCTAATATAAAAATATATAGAAATCAAATAAGTACATGTCATTGTTAACTAGGGAAGTGAGATAATCAGATGACCTCCTTAGGACTACTTAAAGCCTTGTATTCCCAGGATGGTCAAACTATATACTTATTAACATTAAAAACTATGTAAATCTATATTTAAACATAGGAAAGAGAGCTCCATAGCACATGAAAATCCTATATGTATTCATAACTATCATCACTCCACATATTATTATCAATTTATAGACTTTGGAAAAATAGGTTTGAATTTATTAGTGATAATAATCACACATATAGTTAAGTTAAGTCAACACATGCAAGCTTACATAAATAACTTTCATTTGATTCATTTAAATTTAAAATAATGAATGTATGAAATCATATGACATACAACATTTAAAGTAATTGGAAAGGAATAACTAAATATAAACACATGGTTCATTCAACTAAATTAATTTCTAAGGATAATCACATCAAATAAAATTATTTAAAGAAAACCAAAGCTTCTTATTAATTTGATTTTTTTGATTTGGATTTGATTTAAAGAGGATAGATTACTTGCTGTTTTGATCTCATTCCCATGTTAATAAACTTAATTGGTTTAAGGAAAGATAATTAGATGAATTTTATGAATTAATTAAGTTGAATCATTGATTAAGTCACATAATTACCCTTTCTTATGCTTCTTTAATTTGATTAATCACTTAATCATGAGCCACAAATAATATGAACATGTGAGAAAAGTAAAGTTGTAATGCTCCTAAAGGACCTAATGCACTTGGCTCATGATTAAAGATTAATTAAATTAAAGAATCTAATTAAGTACTTTTATGATTTTCTCATACCTATGAGCTAATCATAATTTACTTAGGGATCTTTATGTTATTAAACACATAAAGAGGAACCCTTAATTTCATTGTTAATTATTTGATGTGGTTTGCATTTTAATTTGATTTTATTTAGCCATTTATTAAAATGAAATGAACTTGGGAAAAGAGACCAGGAAAGGGGTCTTAATCTCACTCCCTCATTCATTCACTGTTAAATAGTGAATAAGCTTTAATTAATTAATTCCTACTATTTTGAATGTTAATTAATCACTTAACTAATTAAAGAGGGTAATTAAGGTTTGAATCATTAATTTTCCCTAATTACTATGCAATAAATTATAATCAAATCATAGGAGGCAGGGGTCATCCCATTAACTCAACACACAAAGTTTGGAGTGAATTGCCCAAGTAATTAGGGTTAATTAAGCTAATTAAGTTTACATTTAAACCCTAATTGAGCCTTAATTACTTTTCAAAATCAAATGAAAATAATTTTAATTAATTCTCCTCTAATTTACCTTTAAATTGAGTACTTATTTGTATTTTTCTATAATTTGTTATGATTTTCTAAAGTTTTAGCCATTAAATCCAATTGTTAATCCCTAATTAAGCCTAATCCCATTGACGTCACACATATTGCTGATGAAATGCGCTTTTCACATGGTGCTACAGGATTGGTTACTTAAATTCGTCCAAGTCAGTGCTGATGTGTTGGCGGTGGACGCGCTTTCATCCTCACCGTCTGATCTTAGATAAGATGGTAGGAATTAATCCTGCAGTTGCTAAAGATTAAAATAGGATTAAATATAATAGGAAATCATGGCCGTCCATTCCAATCACATGAAATGGATGATGGATGATCTATCGTCTCTTGCGTGATGGAAGACGGACACCGTCCGCCTTCCTTCGCCCAATTCGAGCTCGTCGGAGCTCAGATTGGCTTGGGATTGATCCCACACCTTTAGAAGGAAGATCCTAAGAGATCTAACAGCTAGATTCGCATAATATTTACATTCTCTTTGAAAAGGCCTAAAGAAATTGGAAATCTCGATTTAGTGGAATAGTACCTTTAGCTCAAGGCTCGGCAAGCGGGGTTGCTTACTTGATGAGGCTGCTCTATTGAGAAGATGGTGCAATGCTTCCCCACCGGTTGCTCTATAGACCAAACATCATCACAATCCTTGCTGGAGTTAGCCTAGGAGGTACTTCTGGTGCTCGAAACGCTCAGGGGAAGATTCATTTGACTTCGTTGGAGCTTGGTGAATGTGTGGGAAGAGTTAATTGAAGTGGGGTTGAGTTTTAGTGGAGATGGACTGTGGTGTTTATTTTAGGATGTGAGGTGGACACCACACACATTGTAGGGGTACTTAATGAAGTGATCATGTATGACATTGAGGTATAATGTACTATCTCGAAAGATAGGGACATCACCCTTTAATGGACCAAATCACCTAATAAGGACTCCTAAGGCATGATGGGTCTTCGAATATACTCGAGATCTTTCCCCTACTTTACAAGGAATAGTAAAGTAAGGTTTATATTAAGCCATGTTCTTTAGTTTCATATGGAGGTAAGCCTCCATAGTTAATTACATCCTAGGAAATGAAATTTCCTAAGGACACTCTTGATTTATGTTAACAATTATTATCTCCAAAGAATTTAAGGTTAAGACTATCAAAGGATTGATTATTTTGAAAAATTAATTGGGAAAGTTCAATTGGAAAGACTTATTTTGTATTCCAAAGGAAGATGAGTAGGGAATGTTCATGATACTAAAAAGCCTGGTGAGCACTCCAATCAATCATATGGTGAGGCTTTATATGTTTGAGAGAGGATTTATTTCATTTGAGTTAGAATTTTATTAAAATGCTAGGGCTTATAATCCATCAACACAAGATTGCGAAAATATCTAAGAGGTGAGGATTTATACTCGCAGCCTAAGAGAAATAAGCAACCTTGGATCCTAAATGTAGAAAGCTTTAACACGAGTTAGAACACGACCTAAATCTAAGAAAAAAGGGGACATAAGGGTTTATCTCCAAAAGAGAGAGTAAACCATTTGACCTCTGGACTTATAACTGCCTAGAGTGGCTGCCAACTAATATCTCCTGTGTTTTAAATCCATTTAGGCCGATCTTATATAATTGCAAGATACTAGGCATTATTATTTAATTGGAAAGAAACTAAAGTCCTAAACTCACTCCCTAAGAGACTAGAACATAAGTGGTGTGAACATATGACTTAGTCTAACAATGCAAAGAATTTTCAAAATTTATTTCATTTTGACACGATATTATAGACAAAATCTTAAGATTTCTTTATGCCTAAATGTATGATGAAAGTTGATTGCTGGCTAAATCAAAAAAGAGAGGGTGAAGCTTAGTTAGGAGGGGTTTCTCTCATAGGTCAAGCAGTCCCTATAGTGTAAGGACGGAGACCCTCATTTTTGATAAGAGTGATAGAAGATGCCTACATGATGTAAGACATACAACATATAACTACGAGATTGCTAAATATTTTAATTATCTTGATTTTAACCTAGGATTTATAGTGAGGTTACGAGTTATTTAAAACTTTAATTATGAGTTATTAATTATGTAAAACATTTATTTTATCATAAGAGCCTACCGTATCCAGGCTACACATTAAAGCATCAAATATTAAGAAACTATAAAGAGGAGGCAATCTTATTGCGCAATCTAAATAAATCATCAATCAATTTGTATAGAGTACCATAAAAGAATAAGAGGCCGGTGTGGTCGGGTACTGCCGTACATCCCTAAAAGAGAAAAGATGAGTAGCCGAGCTCTACCCTTATACAACTTAGAATATGAAAGAATAATTTTATAATTAGAATGAATACATGCTATGGGGGTCTTCACTCTTCATTTTCTCATTTTCTTCTCTTTTATTTTGATTTAATTATGCTCTAAAGGCATCATAGGGCATCCCAGGACTAAGCCCTCCAGGCCACTGCCCATTCTAGTCCCCCATAGTACTAATCCTAATTCATATTATACAATTATATTTATATAGAAAGATTAAATTTAACTACACCTACAAAATAGATATTAGCTGAACATACATTCAAACCCAAGTAGTTATATTTATAATTTGAACTTAGCACCCTACACATGGGTAACCAAGCCCAGTTGTCCTAACAAATTATGCTCAAGGGTTCAAGAAACCTACAAAGAGAATATTTATATTTATTTTTGAACAATCCCTTTAGCATAATCTTCTATAGAAAACATGATTAGGCTAAGAGTGACCTAACATCCAGTCTATGAAATATACACCTGCTGACCTCACTTTTGGAGTGAGCTCTTAACCTCCTCTTCTTAGACTTAGGACTCTTCTAGACACTAAGAGTTCCTTAGTCATAAGACACTTCTAGTGATTAGGTGAACACTTAACTTAAGCCTAGAGACTTAGAAGGGTTAATCATAGGATTAGGCCATGCCTTAGGACTTAAGGAAATCACATATCCTATAGCCTAAACCCAATCTAGATACACTTTCTCAAATCAAACCCAAATTTAAATCTTAAATAAAACCTCAAATTCAAATTCAAATTCCAAAGATAATTTCAAAATTGACTCCAAATGATTGAAACTCAAAATCAAATTCAAATCTTAAGACCCTTCCTAAGCCATATGAATCACTTTCATAAGCTTAGCCAAAACCCCATTTAAATCAAATCAAATTTAATTGATTTTTTTATAAATCAATTATTCCTTCATTTATATTCATAAATATAAATGAAATCCATATCCAAATGACCAAAACTATATCCAAAATCAAATCCAAACCCAATCTAAGTCCTTTGAGCCAATTCTTTGGACTTAACCAAATCCTATCCAAATCAACTCGAAACCAATGGATTTTCTCTTGAATCAATCATTCATTCAATTATCTACCTAAATATAAATGAAACCTATAATCACCAAACCAAATTCAAGTCAACCCAAGTCAAGCCTAACTTAGGCCTATTGACTTGAAACTTTCAATTGAGCCAAAACCTACTGGACTCCAAATTGATTGTAGTTGAATTTATATTTTGATCCAGGGTTCACATATAAGTTCAGCTAAACTTGAATCAAACCAAAACCAAATCAATTGACCCATTTAGATCCACTTGACCCAAAGTGATCTAAAGGACCTATTTAGCTAACTTCCAATCGAACCTAAATTGGATTGAACCAAGCTCACCAAAATCTTTCACCATGATTATTGATCACCCTAGGATGATCAACTGCAATCAATTAGGTCAAACCAAGTCAACTTAGTCATTTGACCAAGTCAACCCTTAGCCCAAATGAACCAAAACTAGCCAAAACTCATCCTACATCAAATTGATTGAAACCAATGATTTGAATTAACCCAAAATTAATATTTAAATATGACTTGATCACCAATTGAGCCAACACAGGCTTAATTAGCCATTCAATTCAAGTTGACCTAAATTGGCCTAAAGAACCAAATTGGGTCAAATCATGATCTAACCCAAATTGATTGCAACCAATGGCTCAAGTTCACTCTAAATTGATTATTGAACTTGACAAAAGCCATAATTGAGCATAAATTGATCAATTGGTCAACTTGACCCAACCTAGCCCAAATTAACCTAAAATGTCAAATTTGCCAAAATTCAAATTAAATCCAAATTGATTCAAACCAAAGGCTATGTTCATCTTCAATTAGCCAATTGAACATGAATCAACCCATAACCCAAGCCAATTTGGCCACTTTTGGTAAAATTTGTTAACTGGACCCATTTGACCCATTTGATTTCAAATGAGCAGAAATCAATTCTAAGTCAAATTAAATCAAATTGATCATACCAAACTCTTCAAATCATCATTTGAACCTAACTTAACCTTGGTTTGAGCCAATTTGACCAATTGGTCAACCTAACCTGGTATGACCCAATATGACCCATATGACCAAATTGAGCCAAATCTCTTGAAATTAAGCCATGACCCATTAGGGGCTGATCAAACTTGACCCAAACCCATTTAAGATCAATCCAAAATCAACCCAACCCAATTAAATCCCTCATGGATCCTCCTCACATAGGATTCCACCCAACCTCATTTAATTCTCCTCATCATAAGCATTCAACTCCTCCCCAACATTTGCATTCAATGGAGCTGATCATATGGCAGCAAATGAAGATTTTAGGAACTAAATCCACAGTCTTCAATCAAGCCATCATCCATCACAACCACCTCCCCATCACATTTATTCAAATTTCAGCCACCATTAAAAGAGGGAGAATAGGGATAGTAAAGATATCTGGTTTTGGCATTAGAGACCCTCTTAGAGCTCTCAAAGCAACTAGCCACCACTTCTCCACTTCTCTTGAGCCAAAAACATCAAAATCGGGTTGATTTTGGCGAGGAAACATAAAGCATCGGAAGATACATCATTCCAAAGTGAAGGCGAAGGCTACACTCATTTCAAAGCTTCCTCTTGACCTAAGAGCTTGCACGAATCTTCACCGCCACCAGAAACCATCCACGATGAGGTAATTTTGCCAAACTTTAGTCGACTTTAAGAACTTCTATTTGTGTCAATTCTTGCATGATTTTTAAGAATTTTCTTAGAGAAGCCCTGCATTTTTATTATATTTAGTTCTAATACAAATCAGGAGATTTTTTGATGAAATTTGCCACGAAAAAGCGGCCATTTGGACGAGATTTCATTCTGATTTAGCAAAAATATATAAAAAAGGCCCGATCTGTTCCCGGATCCGTGAAGCAACAATCGATCTCCGTTTAGGAGATCGGATCGATCGTCGTAGCGATCTGGATCCCATCTCATGATCACGTGATCTCGCCATTGGTTGCGGAGGATCGGACAATCCGATCCATGATCGGACGGTCCAGATCATGCGCCGTTCTATGCGTCTTTTGCCCTGAGATCTGTGGATCGGATCTGGATCGTCTGATCCGCGATTAAATAGTCCGATCTGATCCGCACGTTGCTGTCCTATTCACCCGCATTTTCCCACTCTCTAGTTGATGTGTCACCATGCGGGCCAATCCCGTGGCGTCACATGGTGCCGCATGCCACGCGGGGCCACGGTGCCCGATCACGCGGGTCGGTGCTGACTGGGTTAAATGGGAAATTCACAATTTTTTTCTTTTAAAAATTAATTAAATTGCTTAAAATTTCAAAAATTCATAAAAAAATAAAATACCCAACCAAAAATTGTAAATAAGAGCTCGTTGGATCTGCCTTTCCGAGAGGAATTCAACGAATCAAAAATTTCCAAATTCTAATGAATGGTTTGAGCTTAATTTAAGTTTTAGTGAAAATAAAACTTCATTAATTACTCTAAAACTACAAGTCTGATTGAAGTAAAATTTTTAGAGATTGAAATAATAGTTAAAACACACCTATCATAAAAATCTTAAGCAAAAAGCACTTCTAGATTGGGAGAAATTAAATTTTAAAGTTCAGATTATCCATTTTATTAAAATAAATCAAATAAAAATACAGAAATTTACAAAAATTTTCAAAATGGCTTAAATTACTTCAGTTGACATCTAGGACTCTTATGAAAATAATGTGATTATCTGAATCCTAATGAACCCCAAACAAACACTTAAGATTAAAGTTTAATCAATTAATTAAAATATAATCTAAAATATAATTATATACCAAATCAAAATAAAAATGATGTAATACCCAAATGATTGGTAATCAAATCTTAAATCAGAAAAGTATCATGTATCGCTCAAATGAAATTGAATTTAAACATAATTGAACCTAATTGAGTTAATGAAATTCAATTAAATGCTTAGATTTTTAAATTAAACTCATAATTAAATAAATAAATAAAACTTTAATATAAAATCAAACTAATCTTGTTAAACTAACACCAAGTATTGAATCTTAATTATATGAAACTACTTAACAAATTAAAACAAATTGAACATTAATTAATCATTAAATAAACTACAAAAAATCAAATTGATTAATAAACTAATTCAACATAATCATTTAATATTAATCAAATTAAACAAAATAAAGTTAAAGTAAACTTAATTAACATATGATTAAATCACATCCATTTGGAATAAGATAATTAATTAGTCATTAATACATAATCCTAATAACTAAATCAAACATGAATCAAATCTAATGAACATAATAAATGAAAAAAAATCAAACCTAACTATGATTATGAATAATCAAGTTTAATTGAAATAGAAATAAATAATTAAATCACTTAATCTAATCAAATGATAATAATAATGATAACTTTTAATCAGTAAAATTTAGGTAAAAGCTTATTTAAATCTATCAAATCAAATAAGTCATATATGGGTAATTAAGTCATTAATCTCTAATTAAACAAACCTTTAATTAATCTAATGATTTAAAAATATATTTACCTTTAATCAAACTTAATTAATTAAACATTTAATTAATGCAAACTTAATGAATTAATCCATCATCTTAATTAACTTTATAAATCACATGAAAATAAATTCAAATCAAAAACTTAATTAATCTACTAATTAATTTAATTATACATCTTAAACAAGCTAATTAAGTTAATCAAATTAATCATATTAAACTTAAGCTTAATCGAACATAAAATGTAATTAAATGCCAATCAAATCCTAATTTAAACTTAAATCATTAAGTCATTAATTATATCATTAACCTAAATAAATATGAAATCAAATTAAAATTAAACAAATGTTTATTTAATTTAATAATTGATCACTCCTCTTAAATAAGCTAATTAAGCTAATCAAATTAATCATATTAAACTTAAGCTTAATTAAACATAAATTTGAACATAATTAAAATGCAATTAAGTGCCAATCAAATCCTAATTTAAACTTAAATCATTTAGTCATTAATTACATAATTAACCTAAATAAGTATGAAATGAAATTAAAAATTAAACAAATCTTTATTTAATTTAATAATTGATCATGCCTCTTAAACAAGCTAATTAAGTTAATTAAATTAATCATATTAAACTTAAGCTTAGTCAAACATAAATTTGAACATAATTAAAATACAATTAAATTCTAATCAAATCCTAAATTAAACCTAAATCATTTAGTCATTAATTACATCATCAACCTAAACAAATATGAAACCAAATTAAAAATTAAACAAATCCTTATTTAATTTAATAATAAATCTAAAAAAACTTTTTAATTAAACTAATTGTGTAATCACATTGAACCTAAGCAAACCTATAGATTAATAAGCTAATCAAATCAAATTAAACCAAATAAAGAAAGACACTAATCAATTTAATACAAGATCAAATTAATTCTAATTCAACCTACCTAAATAAGATAAACTAATTAATTATTAAAATGTGTAGAATCAAAATATAAACTAAAATCTAATAAACATAATAAATGATTGAAATTAAAAGGAAATTATAACCATAAATAATCAAACTCAATTAAATCAAAGCAAACTTTCAATTCATTTTATCCAATTGAAACATAAATAAATAAGCCATAATCAAATTAAATAAACATAAAATTAAATATAAACCCTAAAGTTATTAAATCATATCCAATTACTCTTAATCTCAAATAATATTAAGATAAGTCAAACAAAAATAAAACTCAAATAAAACAAATCTATTGAACTAAGATAAAAGATTAATAATCAAACTAAAGGAATAATCAATATACATAAACTAATTGACTAAATTTAATAAGTTAAACCCTTAATTGGAATTCAAATAAAAGAATACATTAAACTTCAAATAAATCATAAGTAAATTAAAATAAATTCACCAATCTAAATCAAATTTAAATGGAATAATGAAATCAATGAATTTAAACAACATTAAAATGATATTAATCATATGAAATCAAAGAATTAAATTAAAAACTAAGGGAAAGAAACTAGAGATTGAATTATCGAAATATTAATTAAACCAAAACATCTAATCTAAAATTAATCAATCAAAAATACATGGATTTAAACAAACTTAAACTTCATTAGAGATTAAGGATATTGAATTATCAAGATTTAATTAAACCAAAAGATCTAAACTAAAAATTAATCAATCAAAAACACATGGATTTAAACAAACTTAAACTTCATTAGATATTAAGGATATTGAATTATCAAGATTTTATTAAATCAACACATTTAATCTAAAAATTAATCAATCAAAAATACATGGATTTAAATAAACTTAAACTTCATTAGATATTAAGGATATTAAATTATCAAGATTTAATTAAATTTACACATTTAATCCAAAATTAATCAATCAAATACATGAAGATTAAACAAACTTAAATCCAAAAATCTAAATCAAATAAATTACACAAATTCAAATGGGCTAATTAAGATACTTAAGGATCTTAGTTAAACTCTTTAGGAGTTAGGATGTAGAATAGCATGATTTCCGTCTATAAATGGAATTCATTTTACTCTTCATTCTTGAAAACCTAAACATCACTTTAACCAAATAAAAGTGAAATAAAAATAAAAAATAAATCACTAAATCATTTAAATTGAAATCACCCAAAGGTAAAATTTAAAACAAATTCAAACTCCAAATTGAAACTTAAACTAAAGAAGCCTAGTAAAGTCTTGCCACACAAGCCTTAAGCACACACATTAGAATATTAAGTCACGACTTCTAGTGCTAAGTTAGGGCGATGTATGTGTAATGGATGTTTTATTTTGTGATGTAATGTTTTAGACTGGATCTTAGGGTGTATGCCTCGTAGACTGGATGGTAGGCTGTAATTAGCTTAATCATGTTTTCTGTAGGGGGTTATGCTTAAGGGGCTATTGTAAGAAAAATATAAATATGTTAGCTATGTGTGTTGCTTAGCCGACCCCCATAACATGTATTATTTTTGTAATCCGGGTTGTATAAGGGTAGAGCTCGGCTACCCATATTTTTTTTCTTTTCGGGGTGTACGGCGGAACACAACTGCACCGACCTTTTATTCTTTTATGGTAGTCTATAAAATTATTTGATGTTGTGTTTAGATTGAGCACTAGAATTGCATGCTTTTCCTAGTTTCTTCATGTTTGATGTTTGAATGTGTGGCCTGGATGCGGTAAGTTCTTAAGATAAAATTAATTTTTTTACTCTAATTAATAACTCACAATTAAAATTTAAAACAACACATAACCTCGCATAAAAGCCTATGAATTAAAATAGGATAATAAAATTTTTAGCAACCCTTTAGTTGGAGGAATGAATGTATAATATCATGCATGTCATATTCTTCCACTCTTACTAAGAGGGGGCTTCCATCTGTGCCAGAGAATAAAGGCTTAACTTGTGAGAGCCTTTGATAGAAGAACACCCCTTTTCTCTAATTTGGTCCATAATCAAGTTCTTATGCATTTAGGCATACAAAATCCCATAGCCTATGTCAAAATAAAGATTCCAAAAGAATCAAATAAATTTGATAAAATTTGCATTAGATTAAGTTATAAATTCATACCACTCATGCTTTAATATCTTTGGAAGTGAGTTTAATGACTTAGTTTCTTTCTAAATAAACAACAGCCTATCCATCTTGCAAAACATAAGACTTGCCTATATGGGTTTAAAGCATAGGAGGTGTTAGTTGGCGGTCACTCCAGGAAGTTGTAAGTCCAATAGTTAGATTGTCTATCCTCTCTTGTAGAGGTAGACCATTATTTCCACCTTTCGCTTAGAGTTAGGACATGCTTGTGGTTTGTACCAAAGCTCCCTAGCTTAGGATCCGAGGTAGCTGTTTCCTTCAGGCTACAAGCATAAATTCTCACCTCTTAGAAATTTTCACAATCTTATATTGTGGGATTATAAGCCCAGTAGTCTAATAAAATTTTAACTCAAACAAATAAATCTCTTCAATTTCAAATATATAAAACCCAATCATAGGATAGATTGGAATGCTCACTAGGCTTGCTAGTATCATGAGCATTTACTACTTTCTCTCTTTGGATTCCAAAAATAAGTCTTCTCTTTGATCTATCCCATTTGATTTTTCAACATAGCCAATCCTTTGATAGTCTTGCCTTGAAATCTTTGGAGATCAAGATTGTCTACTTTAATCGAGAGTGTTCTTAAGGAATTCCATTCCTTAGGATGTAATTAACTTTGGGGGCTTGCCTACATAGTGAACTTAATGAACTCCCCTTAAAATAAACCCTACTTTACTTTTTTGTGTAAAGTAAGGGAAATATCTCTGGTACATTCGACCCATCATTCCTTAGGAGTCCTTATTAGGTGATTAGGTCCATTATAGGGTGATGATTTCTATCTTTCAAGATAATACATCATTCATTAATGTCATACCCGATCACTTTAATAAGTACCCCCTAAGATCTGCGTGGTGTCCCACATCTCAAAAATAAACACTACAACACCCTAACATCCAGTCTAAAATATTACATCATAAAATAAAATATACATCACACATATACTGTCCTAACTTAGGATTAGAAGTGGTGGCTTAATTCTAATGAGTGTACTAGGCTTTATGTAGTATGTCTAGCATTATGATTTATCTAAGTTTTAGAAATTATTTAGATTAACCATGAAGGTTGATTTCATTTCAAGTTGTTTAGTTGATTTGTGAATTTTAATTTATGTTTTGATTCATTTCATTTAATTTACACTTATCATCTAAGTGTTATAAAGAGAAGAAAGAGGCTTACCCTCTCTCATCTCTACCTTATGCCATTTTATAAATCATATTTTTATGATTTAGTTTTCTTTAGGGAATGGCTTATTAAATGTTTTTCATTAATCTTAAGTTTAGGTAAATCTTAAACAATTCTATTAAATATGAAAGATATCTTAAGATTAACATGATCAAATTACTATCACATAGTACATGTTGAACCATTCTTTTGCATTACTTATAGCATGCATATGATTTAATCCTTAGTATATCTATGGAAACAACATAGGTTTTAACACACTTAAATGATGGATGACTGCATATAGTTGAAACTTATATTCTATTTTATTGATTTATTTATACTTATAAATTAAAGCTTTATCCAAATTTTAATACCAAAATACATAAGAATGAAATCAAATAAGTACGTGCCTTTGTTAACTCAAAAAGTGCGGTAATCAAATGCCCACTTTGGGGCTACTTAAAGCCTCGTATTCTAGGGATGTCCATACTATATACTTATTACAATTCAACTTATGTAAATTCATATACATGAATAAATGAAGGAAGCTTTACATCCACATACTACATATTTTAGTGACTTAAGTAATTATGAATGCATGTATTTTTGATAGAAAGAGAGAGGGTTTTCATTCTTTAATCATATACACATACACATGTATAAAAGATGTAAGCAAGTACATGCCATTGTTTAAACTAGAAAAGTGAGATAATCAAATGATCTCTTTGGGACTACTTAAAGCCCCATATTCCTAGTATATCCCAAATATATGCTTGCTATCTTAAATACACATTAATGTATATACAATTTAGAAAAGGAAAAACATGCAAAAATTATATATTTTTTTCATTGGTTGAATTATTTATGTATATGAATTAAAGCTCTATCTAAATTATGATACCAAAATACATAAGAATGAAATTAAATGGGTATGTACTTTTGTTAACGAAGGAAGTTAAATAATCAAATGACCTTGTGGTGTTTATTTTTTGATGTGGGGGACACCATGCAGATCGTACAGGAGTACTTATTGAGGTGATTGAGTTTGATATTGAGGTATGATGTACTATCTCAAAGGATAGAGATATCATGAGGTCACCCACCTAAGGAAATGCTTGAAAACTGATGCGATTTTTTTATCTTTGAATATACCAGAGATTTTTCCCTTACTTTACATGGATGAATAAAGCAGGATTTATATTAAATCGAGTTCTAACGTTCACTATGGAGATAAACCTACATAGTTAATTACATCTTAGAAAATGAAATTTCCTAAGAATACTCTTAATTAAAGTAGACAATTATCATCTCCAAAGATTTCAAGGTTAGACTATCAAAGTATTGGTTATGTTTAGAAAATCAAGTAAGAAAGTTCAAGAAGAAGACTTATTTTGGAATCCAAAAGGAGAAAGTAGGAAATGCTCATGATGCTAGGAAGCCTAGTGAACATTCCATTCTATCATATAATTAGGCTTTATATGTTTGAGAGTGAAGAGATTCATTTATTTGAGTTAAATTTTATTAGACTGCTAGGGCTTATAATCTGCCAACACAAGGTTGTGGAAAAGCCTAAGAGGTGAGGATTTATATTTGTAGTCTGAAGGAAATAGTTACCACAGATCCTAAATCTAGGGAGCTTTAGTACAAGCTAAAGCATGACCTAAATCTAAGCGACAGGTGGACATAAGGGTTTACCTCTATAAGAGAGAATAAACTGTCCGACTTTTGGACTTAAAACCGCCTAGAGTGGCCACCAGCTAATTCCTCTTATGATTTTAAAATCATGTAGTCCAGTCTTATGAATTGCAAGATGGTTAAGGTAGTTATTTAATTAGAAAGAGACTAAAGTCCACCCACTGCCTAAGAGACTAGAGCATGAGTGGTATGAGTATATGGCTTAATCTATAAATGTAAAATCTTTTCAAATTTTATTTTGATTTTAGACACAAGGCTTTGGGATTTTTGTATGCCAACATGTATGATGAAGTAGATTATTATCCAAATGAAGAGAGAAATAGGGTTAAGCTCCGTCATTAGGGGTTGCTCTCATAGGTCAAGCTGTCCCTATTGTGTAAGGATGGAGGCCATCATTTTGCACAAGTGACTCAAGATGATATGTATGATCTGAGATAGACAACTATACACCTAAGGGGTTGCTAAATATTTTAATTATCTTATTTAGAGCCTCAACTTTATGATGAGGTTATGAATTATTTTAAAATATAATTATGTGTGATTAGTTGAGGTAGAAAAATAAAGTTTTTATCCTAAGAGCCTACCACATTCAAGCCACACATTAAAACATCAAACATGAAGAAATCATAAAGAACATGCTGTCCTAATGTACAATCTAAACAAATCATCAAATAATTTATAAACTACCATAAAAGAATAAGAGGTCGATGCGATCGAGTACTGCCGTATAACCCGAAAAGAGAAAATATGGGTAGCCGAGCTCTACCCTTATACAACCCGAAATATGAAAGAATAATTACAATTAGAATGAATACATGCTATGGGGGTCTTCATTCCTCACTCTTCCATCTCTCTCTTTCTTTCTTCTTTGATTTGGATGTGCTTGCTTCAAAGGCATCATAAGGCACACTAGGATAAAGCCTTCTGGTCACTGCTCATCCTACTCCCCCATAGCACTAATCTTAATTCCTATTGAAAAAATTACATTCATATATGAAAAAAAATCTAACTATACTTGCAAAAAAGAGGTTAGCTAAACATACATGCAATCCCAAGCAATTGTATATATAATTTGAACTTAGCACCTGCACATAGGTGACCAAGCCCACCTGTCCTAACTTGGATTATGCTTAGAGGGTTTAAGCAACTTGCAAAAAAAGCATTTATATTTATTTTTAAGCATCCCCTTAAGCATAATCCCATACAAAAAATATGATTAGGCTAAGAGGGACCTAACATTCGATTTATGAAGCAAACACACTAGCATCTAGTCTAAAATATTACATCACAAAATAAAATATACATCACATCATAAATTGTCCTAACATAGAGCTAGAAGTGGTGACTTAATTCTAATGTGTGTGTTAAGGCTTTGTGTGGTATATCTTACTAAACATTAGAGTTATATTTTTCTAAGTGTAGAAAATTCAAGTTAACATGATGGTTGGTTTCACTTTAAGTTGTTTAGTTGATTTGAGAATTTTAATTTATATTATGTTTTATTTCATATAATTTACACTTAGCATCTAAGTGTTATAAAGAGAAGGAAGAGGATTTTTCCTCTTTCATCCCTACCTTAAGCCACATTCTAAAGCACATTAATTCAATTTAGTTCTCTTTAATGAATGGATTATCAAATGATTTTTAAAGAATCCTAAGTTTAGGTTAACTTTAAATGGCCATATTCAATATGAAAGGCTTCTTAAGATTAATCTAATTTCACATAGCATACATATGATTTAATCCTAAGCGAATCTATACATGCAACATGTTTTAGCACACTTGAATGTGAATGTAAGTGTTTGTTTGAAATTTATATTTTTATTTTGGTTGAATTATATGGACATATAAACTAAAGCTTTACTCAAATTCTAATACTAAAACACATAAGGATGGAATCACATAAGTATGTGTCATTGTTAACCAGGGAAGTGAGGTAATCAAATGGCTTCTTTGGGGATAACTAAAGCCTCGTATTCCCAGGATGTCCTGACTATATACTTATTAACATTCCAGGCATATGTAAATCTATACATGAATAAGGAAAAGAGAGCAATAATTTACATATCACACATGATAATTACTTAAGTGAATATGCATGTATGTATTTTAAGTAACAAAAGGGGATCTTTATCTTTTGATTAAGCACACACACACATGTATAAAACATGCGAGCAAGTACGTGTCATTGTTAAACCAAGGAAGTGAGGTAATTAAATGACCTCCTTAAGGTTAACTAAAGCCTCATATTCCTATGATGTCCAGGCCAAACACTTGCTATCTTAAATACATATGAATGTATACGCAACTATAAGGATGAAAATCATACAAAGATTGTATTTTCTTTAATTTAATTATTTAGGCATATGAATTAATGCTCTATTTAAATTCTAATATCAAAATACATAAGAATAAAACCAAATGAGTACGTGCCATTGTTAAACCAGGGAAGCGAGGTAATCAAATGACCTCCTTGGGACTACTTAAAACCTCGTATTCCTGGGGTGTCCAGACTATATACCCATTGTTGTTCAAACTCATGTAAATCTATATATGAACTATAGGGAAGAGAGTTATATTTAATATGCTTATGCTATAAACACATGCAACTCCTATGTATATTCATAACTATCAACACTCTAAGTATTATAATCAATTTATAAACTTTGGAAAGTAGTTTTGAATTTATTAGTGATAATAGTTACACATATATTTAATTAAGCCAACATATGCAAGCTTACAAAAAGAAAATTTATTTGATTTATTTAAATTTGAAAACAGGAATGCATGAAATCAAATGACACACAACTTTTAATGTGCTTAGAAAGGAAAAATTAAATACCAACACATGATTCATTTAATTAAACTAATTCCTAAGGACAATCACATTAAATAAATTCATTTGAAGAAAACCAAAATTCCTTTATTAATTTATGATTTGGTATTTTGATTTGAGTTGAAAGAGATGAACTTATCATTTTCTACTCTAATCTCATTCCCACATTGGTAGTGTGATTTGGTTTAAACAAAGGTAATTAAGTGAATTTTATGAATTAATTAGGCTAGATCCTTAATTAAATCAATTAATTACCCTTACCTATATTATCTTAATGTAATTAACTAAATAAATATGAGCCAATAATGTATGCACATAGATGAAGAGTAAATTTACAATGATCCTAGAAAGTAGAAGAGGCCTAATGCAATTGGCTCATAATTAATAGTTAATTAGATTAAGGAACTTAATTAAGTACTCTTATGAATTCCCCACACATGTGGATTAACCATAATTTCCCTAAGTGTCTTTAGGTTATTAAACACCTAAAGATCTACCCTTAATTTAATTAATTAGAATATGATGTCATTAGGGATTTAATTTAATTAATTAAGCCACTTAATTAACTAAATAAACCATTATTTAGTTTCATTTTAGATTAATTTTCCCTTAAAGAGAAAAGGACTTAGGAAAAGAGGTTAGGAAGGAGGTTCTAACCCCATTTCCCTTGCTCATTCACTGTTTAACAGTGATTAGTGTGTTTAATTAATTAATTTTTATTATTTAAGAGGTTAATTAATGAATTTAATTAATTAAAAGAGTGATTAGGGCTTAAATAGTCAATTGCCCTAATTAACCAAGCAATAAATCCCAAGAAAATTATGGGAGGTAGAGATCATCCCATTAAATTAGCCCATAACATTCGGGATTAATTACTCAAATAATTAAGGAGTAGTTAAGCTAATTAAGTTTGTAATTAAACCTTAATTAAGCCTTAGTTACTGTTTAAAATCAATTGGAATTAATTTTAAATAATTTTTCTCTGAAATACCTTCAAAATAAGTGTTTATTTGTATTTTTGTTATTTTTCTATAATTTGTTATGAATTTTGGAAGTTTCAGCCATTAAAAATTAATTAATTAAACCAAATTAAGCCTAATCCCATCGGCGCCACGTAGACCACTGATGTGGCACCGTGGGATTGGCCACTTAAGCTCATCCGACTTAGCACTAACGTGGCTGGCGGCGGACACGCTTTTATCTCTGCCATCCGATCTAAGATCAGACATCTCAGATCAATCTCGCAGTTCTTATAGGGATAAAATCAGATAAATCTAGCAAATAATCATAGCCATCTATTTCGATCATATATAACGGACAGTGCGTGATTCATTATCTCTCGAGCGATGAGAGACGAACACTGTCCACCTTCCATCGCTCGATTAAAGCTCACTCAAGCTTGGATTGATTTGAAAATGAACCCACACCTTCATGAGGTAGATCCGAAGGGATCTAATGGTTGGATTTGTGTGACATACAACTTTTCTTCAAAAAGCTCCAAATGATTTTCATAAAATCTCAGTTTTAATGGAATTACCTTACCAGAGCTCAAGACTGGTGGTAGAATCGATTGAGAAAGCTTCATCTAGTAGAGACGAAGACCTACTGATTGGCACGCCCAAGGATTTCTTCCTGTTTGCTCGGAGGGTCACAAACTGCCAGTTTGGAGGTCGACCTTGATCGAACTTGGACTTCCGGTGGTCGGAAGGCTTAGGAGGCAATTCGTTCTTGCTCGACAGAGTGTGGTGAATGTGTGTCTAAAGTTAATTTGGATTTGGTTGAGTGTGGGTGGAGTTGGATCCAACGAACGGATGTCTTATTTTAATTTTGGGAAATTCGATAATGGGGGAGCTCAGGAAGCTTCGAGGAAGGCTCTAGGGCTTTTGAAATGACCTTAGGAAGCTTGTCGAGTGTGAGAATCACTGATTCAGATCGAAATGAGGGGGAGGGGGGTATATCCCCCCTCCTTTGGATCGGACAGACATGATTCAATCTCAATTTTTTATCGGCCAGCCACCGCCAGGGCGCCAGAGTGGTCGGTGTCACCTTCACGTGGCTCGACTTGGTTGGTGGCTTAAGGTGTCTGCCTTCTTCCTTGGGTCCATGGGGTTCGGCCATTGTGGGGAGATGAGTTAACTCACCTCCCTTTGGTCCAGATGACCAAGCCCACTTGGGTTGGTCTAGGTGGCTAGTTCAGACCCTCATGAGGGTGTTTGATGGTTGCCAAGGGGAAAAATGAGAGGGTTGACCTTGCCATTTTGGAAAAAATCCCATGTGGAGAGGAGAATCTAATTGAGATTTATCTTGGGTTGAACTTAATTCGGGTTAGGTTGGTTTTGAGATGACCCTAGGTGGGTTTAGGATGGGTTAGGTCAGGTTCCAATGGGTTTGGGCTAAGTTCAAGTGGGTTTGGCTCAATTTGACTCTTATAGGTGAAATTCAGCTAGGTTGGATTAGGTTGATCAACTGGTCAAATTGGGTCAAACTAAGGCTTGGGTCAAGTTTAAATGATGATTTGAAGTATTTTGGTTCAATTGGTTTGGAACAACTTGGCTTAGGTTTGATTTTGGCTTTATTTGGATTCATGTAGGTCAAATGGGTCAAGTTGACCAATTTAACCAAATTGGCCAAATTAGATTGGATTATGGGTTGATTCATGTTCAATTAGATAATTTAAGATGATTGTAGGCTTTGATTTGAATTAATTTGAATTTGATTTGGATTTAGGCCAATTTGACCCTTTAGGTTAATTTGGGCTAAATGCGTTAGGTTGACTACTTTTTTAAATTGAGTTCAATTATGGCTTTGGTCAAATTCAATAATCAATTTGGAATGAACTTGAGCCATTGGTTGCAATCAAATTGGGTTAGATCATGATTTGACCCAATTTGATATTTTAGGTCGAATTGGGTCAACTTGGGTCAAAGGGCCAATTGAGTTAGGTTTGGCGCTCAATTAATGGTCAAGTTATGTTCAATCATTGATCATAGGTTAGTGTGAATTAGTGATTTCAATTAATTTGCCTTAGGATAAAATTTGGCTAGTTTGGTTCATGTGGGTTAAGGGTGTTGACTTGGTCAAATGACAAAGTTGACTTGATTTGACCTAATTTATGACAATTGATCAACCTAGGGTGATCAACAATCATCATAGAAAGTTTTGATAGACTTGGTTCAATCTAATTTGGGTTGGACTGAAATTTGGCTGAAATAGGTCTTTTAGGTAACTTTCAATTAAGTGAGTCTATTGAGTTTAGTTAGATTGATTTTGAGTTGATTTGAGTTTAGTTGAATTTATATATGGATTTAGGATTGATATATAGCTTTGATTGCAATTAATTTGGGTTAAAATGGATTTTGGTTCATTTTGATATTTCAAGTCAAATGGGTTAGGTTAGGTTTGGCCTGATGATTGTAGGTTTGATTTATATTTGGTATGACGATTGAAGATATAATTGATTCATGAGAAAATCAATTGAATTGGGTTTAAATTGAATAAAAATTTGGCTAAGTCCATGGAATTGAATCATATGGCTTAGGATGGATTTTGATTTGAATTAGATTATGGTTTCGAATTGATATGATTGTAGATATCATTAATCTGATTTATATTTAAGAAGATGATTGAAGATATGAGTTGATCATAAGAAAATCAATTGAATTTAGTTTGAATTGAATGGAAATTTTGCTAAGTCCATGGCATAAAACATGTGGATTAGGTTCGGATTTGGTTTGAATTTTATTATGGTTTTTTGATCAATTGAATATAGATTTGATTTATATTTGGGAAGATGATTGAATATATGAATTGATCATGAGAAAATTAATTGAATTTATTTTGAATTAAATGGAAATTTGGCTAAGTCCATGAATAAAACATGTGGCTTAGGTTTGGATTTAGTTTGAATTGAATTATGGTTTGGTTTATGTCAAAAAGGTAGGCACAGATTAAGTTTAGGCTATAGGGTGGGTTTGTCTCCCTAAGTCCTAAGGCATAACATACTCCTATGATTAACCATTCTAAGTCTCTAGGCTTAAGTTAAGTGTTCACGTAATTGCTAAAAGGGTCTTATGACTAAAGAAGTCTTAATATCTAGAAGACTCCTAAATCTAAGAAGAGGAGATTGAATCCTCACTCTAAAAGTGAGGTCAACATATCTCCTTGGGGCTACTTAAAGCCTCGTATTCCAGGGATGTCCGGACTATATACCCATTACCATTCAAACTTATGTAAATTCATATATGAATTCAAAAGAAAAACTTCACATTCATACGGTTAAGCTATAAACACATGCAAGTATTATATGTATTTATAACTATCATCACTCCACATGTTATTATCAATTTATAAACTTTGAAAAATAGATTTGAATTTATTAGTGATAATAGTCACACATATAATTAAGCTACATAAACACATGCAAACTCATATAGATAACTTTCATTTAATTTCATTACTTTTGAAAAACTTGAATACATAAAATCATATGACATACAAGATTTAAAGTCATTGGAAAGGAATAACTAAACATAAACATATGATTCATTCAACAAAATTAATCCCTAAGGACAATCATGTTAAATAAAATTATTTAAGAAAAAACCATAGCTTCTTATTAATTTGGTTTTGGATTTGAGTTGATTTGGAAAGAAAAGAGATTATTTACTATTTTAATCCCATTCTCATGTTGATAAACTTAATTGGTTTAAGAAAAGGCAAATAGATAAATTTTATGGATTGATTAGGTTGAATCATTGATTAAGTCATTAATTACTCTTTCCTATGCTTCTTTAATTGAACAAACCATTTAATTATGAGCCATAAGATGATATGAACATGTGAGGAAATAAAATTTCAATGCTCCTAAGTACTATAATGCAATGGGCTCATAATTATAGATTAATTAGATTAAATAATCTAATTAAGTACTGTTATGATTTTCCCTCACTAATGGGTTAATCATAATTTCCTTAAGTACTCTTATGATTTTCCCACACTTATAGGTTAATCATAATTTTCTTAAGAGTATTTATGTTATTAAACACATAAAGAGGAACCTTTAATTTTATTGTTAATTATTTGGTATGATTTGCATTTTAATTTGATTTAATTTGCCACTTAATTAATCCCTACCTTAATTCACTCTCTTAAAATGAAATGGATTTTGAAAAGATATTAGAAAAGAGGTCCTAATCCCACCCCCCCATCCATTCAGTTTCAATTAGAGGTTAATAAATTTTAATAGCTAAATTTATTGTTTGGAATGTTAATTAACCCTGAAATTGATTAAGGGGTAATTAATATTTAAATTATCAATTCCCCTAATTACCTAGGCAATAAATTCCAAGAAAATCATGGGAGGTAGAGGTCATCTCAGTGAATGAACACTCAAAGTTTGAAATTATTTGCCCAAGTAATTAGAGCTTAATTAATCTAATTAAGTTTACACTTAACCCTTAATTAAGTTTTAATTACTATTCAAAACCAAATGGAAATAATTTAATTAATTATCTTTTGTTTTACCTTTAGAATGAGTTTTTATTTATATTTTTTGATTATTTTATAAATTATTATAATTTCCAAAATTTCAGCCATTAAAATGAATAATTAAGCCACAATTAAGCCTAATCTCATTGGTGCCATGCAGAGCACTGACGTGGAACTACATGATTAATTATTTAAACTTATCCGAGTCAGCATTGACATGGCTGGCGACAGATGCGCTTTCAACCCTGCTGTCTGATTTAAGATCAGATGGCAGGGATTAATCCTATGGTTCCTAAGGATTAAAATAAGATTAAATCTAATAGGAGATCACGACTATCAGTTCCACTCACGCAAAATAGATGATGGATGATCTATCACCTCCCATGTGATGAAAGACAGGCACGATCCACCTTCGTCAGCCTAATTTGAGCTCACTAGAGCTCAGATTGGCTTGGGATTCACCCCACACCTTTACATGGAGGATACTAAGAGATCTAATAGCTGAATTTGTATGGCATTAACATTCTCTTCGAAAAAGCCTAAAAAAATTGGAAAATCTCAATTTGCAAGAAAATTACCTCACCGGAGCTCAAGATCGGCAGCTAACCAACTGAGGTAGCTTCGCCTTTTTGAGGCAAACCTCTATTGAGAAGATGGCATCCTAGCTCCTCGTTGGCGGCTTTGTGGATCGAACATCACCTGAAAATGCATCAGAGTTAGCCTAGGAGGTACTTTTGGTGCTCGGAATGCTCGGGGGAAGGTTCATTTCACCTCATCGGAGCTTGATGAATGTGTGGAAAGAGTTAATTTGAAAGGAATTGAATTTTGATGGAGTTGGATAGAGATGAAGGTTATCTTATCTCGGGAGAGCTCAGTTTGGTGCTTTTTGGCAACCGGAAGGCTTAGGATGCTCAGCGAAATGCACGGGGAGTTCGGAATGAGGTGCTCGAGCTCTCTAAGGGTTCAATTGTGGGGATTGACTCGAATGAGGGGGAGTATACCCCCTCATTCCTCAAGATGGATAGATGAAATGATCTCTACCATTTTCAGCCATCCGACCGTCAGAGGTGGCATGAGTGGGTTTAGGTGGCTCAGTTTAAGTGTCTAAGGGACTAAGGAGGCTGGCTTTGGTGGTCTCCATCACCTTTGGGTTCGACCAATGAGGAAAGGTGGGATAACTCACCTCCCCTTGACTAAGGGCTGACCTAACCACTCTGGGTTAGGTTAGCCACCTAGCCAAGGGTCTATTCTTAGCTTTGGGTGGCTGCCAAATGCAAAGGAGAGTTGTTGACCCCCATATATGAATTTTGTTCTATATGGGAGGCTTAAACAAATGGGTAATGGGTCGATTTGGGTCCCCTTTAGGTTGAGTTGGTTTTGGGTTGACCCAAGGTGAGTCAAGGATGGGTGATGCTAAATTTCATTGGGTTTGGAGTTGATTTAGTTGGGTTTGGCTCAATTTGACCCATGTAGGTCAAATTGGGCTAGGTTGGATCAAGCTGACCAATTGGTCAAATTGGGTTAAACCAAGGATTAAGTCAAGTTCAAATGAGCATTTGGAATATTTTGGTGCAATTGGTTTAGTTCAATTTGGCTTAGATTTGAATTTGACCTATTTAAGTTCATATGGGTCAAATGGGTCAAATGGGTCAAATTGGCCAAATTAGCTTGGGTTAGACATTGGCTCATGTTCAATTGATCAATTGAAGATGATTGTAAGCTTTGGTTTTAAATAATTTGGATTTGGTTTTGATTTATCTTTAGGATAAATAGGTCAATTGGGTTCAATCAAGGCTTTGATCATGTTCATTAGTCAATTTGGAATGAACTTGAGCCATTGGTTGCAATCAATTTGGGTTAGATCTTGATTTGACCCAATTTGGTCTTTTAGATCAAATTTGGTCAAAGGGACAATTGGGTTAGGTTTGGCTCAATTGATGGTCAAGTCATGTTCATTGATTGATCTTAGGTTGATGTGAATCATTAGTTTCAATTAATTTGGCTTAGGATGAACTTTGGATAATTTGACTCATGTAGGTTAAGTGGGATAACTTGGTCAAGTGACCAACTTGATTTGGTTTGACCTAATTGATTGTAATTGATCAGTCAAGGATGATAAAAAGTCATTATGGGAAAGATTTGAAAGGTTGGTTTAATCCAATTTGGGTCGGATTAGAGTTTGATTTAATTTGATCAAACTGGTTGCTTCGGGTCAAGTGGACCGATTGGATAAATTGAGTTGGATTTTGGGTTGAATTGAGTTCAGTTGAGTTTGGATCTTGATTTGGGATTGATTTATAGCTTTCGTTGCAATTGATTTAGATTCAATTGGGTTATGGCTCATTAGAATATTTAAAGTAAAATGGGTTAGGCTAGGTTTAATTTTAGGTTTGATTTTGGTTTTGGTTTGATTGTAGGTTTCAGATAGTTTTGAAGTGATGATTTAAGAATTGAATTGATCCATGAGAAAATCAATTAAGTTTTGTTTGAATTGAAGGGAGTTTTGGCTAAGTCCATAAGGCTAAATCATAGGGTTAGGAGAGGTTGATTTGATCCGAAGTTCAATTGGATTTGAACTACGTGGATTCAAGGTTGGATTGAATTTAGACTTGTTAAATTTGAGGTTTGGCTTGAGTTAAGGAGGTAGCCATGAGTTTGATTGAGCTAAAGGTTGGGCATGTAATCCTAATCCCTAAAGCATGATCTAAACCCTATGACTGATCCTCTTAAGTCTGTAGGCTTAGATTAAGTGTTCACTTAGCCGCTAGAAGTGTCCTAAGACTAAGGAGCTCTTAATGTCTAAAAGTGTCCTAGATCTATAATGGGAAGATAAAATCTTAACTCAAAAAGTGAGGTCAACAAAGGACCCCCAATATGTGTAGTGTAATTGAAGGGAACACAACACATATTGGCGTTGATCAAGGCAATCAACAATGTCCAAAAGATTGCAAGCGCTTAACATAAACTATCTACACCTAAACAGGAAAGTAGATAGAATCAAGATCTTAGTGCGATGCAACTCATCTCATGCCAAAGGCATAAGGGAGTCAAGAAGATTTGGTTTGGAAGAATTTTATGTCGAGGACATGAAGAAGGATTCATAAGAGAATCACATATGAATTGGATTTGATTTGAGATAGATTTATGCTAGGGGCATAAAAGGGGAAATTTGCTAGGGATTGAGATTTAATTTGATTTGATTTGAATTGTTCGGGAGGAATCCATTGGGGATGAAGATTCGATTTAATTTTATTTTTGATTTATTTGAATTGATTTAGGGGTATATCCATTGAGGATGTAAGCTTGAATCCACTAGGGATCAAGACTGAATTTGTTTCGATTTAATTTGTCATGAAAAATTTAGATTTGATTTGATTTGGATTTAGTATTTATTATGGATATGAGCTTGAATTTCTTTGATTTAATTTTGAGTTGGTTTATGGATCCTGTCAGTGTGCGATGGACCTACTAAGAAGGAGCCACGGTGACCTTGGCCTATCTTAGATTTACTAGTCTAAAGGGGTAGTTTACCAACTGAAGGGTAGGACTATCCAACCTAAGGGGTTGCTTTTCAGTGCGCAATGACTCTGTTAGGAAGAAAGTATGAGAGACTTACATCTTCTAAAGTAGAACGGTTGTTGGGGTGACCTATTAGTAGCACAACAAATCGAACCCAATCTAGGGAGACTATTGAGTGAGTGTCACTGGGGATCTTACCTCAACTCAAAAATAGTCAGAATTAATTTTATTTTTTATTTTATTTGATTTGGCTGATTGAATTTGAATTAATTAGATTTAATTTATGGACCCTGTTAGTGTGCGATGGACCCACTAAGAAGGGGTTATGTCGGCCTGGACTTAACTCAAATTTACTAGTCCAAAGGGGTAGTCTACAAGCCGCTGGGTAGGACTATCCAACCTAAGGTTTCCTTTTGGTGTGCAACAACCGTGCCAGAAAGAAAGGAACAGCCGCTGGGGTGACTTGTTAGTAGCACAACAAATCGAACTCGACCTAGGGAAACTACTAAGTGAGTGTCACTATGGATATTATCTCGACTCAAAAGTAGTTAGGCGATTCCTATTGAGAGTTTTTCTGACACCGCCCTAAAGATAGGATGCCTGCTTGGAAAAAGGTACCACTAGGGATGTTCTCCTAATCCATAAGCGAATATATATTTTATTTGTTTATATATTTGTATGGACCCTGTTGGTGTGCGAGAGACTGTACTGAGAAGGGGCTATGTCAGACTAGACTTGTATCAGATTTACTAATCCAAAGGGAGAGTCTGCACATCCGTAGTACAAACCTTCCAACCACAGAAGTGGGTACTAGGATAGGGGGACTGTCCAATCTAGTAGTAACCTGAGTAGTGTCTAGATGGGGTCCCAAAGACATGATCCAAATAGAGTTCCCACAGGGGAGGTGAAGCTAGGGAATTGTCCTGATCCTTAAAAAAGAAAGCCTATAGGTGTACAGTGGCTATCTCAAGGAGAAAGCACAAGGACTTATATCTGCCATGAGCGGTGTCATCCACCAGGTGGGTTGCTGGCAGCATAGCGAGCACCTGCCAACCTAAGGTGCCCGTCGATGTGCGATGATCAATCTAGAAGAAAGCATAGAAGACTTACATCTTTATAGACAAAAATGATCATCGAGATAGTCTGTCATTGGCTAAATAGGTGCCATCTGACCTAGGGCAACTACTAAGCGGGAAGTCCTGAGGAAGGACTGGACCCAAGTTTGAAGTAGTCCGGAGGAAAGGATCCGCTTTGGGGAGGAGCGGGAGTGGGTGGAGTGGGGACTTACCCTAATCCTTAAATATACTCGCTTAGTGCATGAAGGCTAGTCCACGAAGAAAGAATATGAGACTTAGATCTTCTTAAACAGAGCCAACATGATCATAGCTTACCAACCACGTAGTAAGGCTTACCAAACTAACAAAGTACTCATTGGTGTGCAGCGGTTAAGCCAGAGGAAAGCATGGGAGACTTACATCATCCTAAGCAAGAAGACTACTAGGGTGACACACTAGCTAAGTAGCGAATCAACCTGACCTAGAGCAACTACTGAGTGAGGGAAATTAGGAGAGTTATCTCAACTCGAAGTAGCAAGAGATAAAATATTTGTGTTTATTTATGTTTTGTGTGTAATTTGTGTTTATGTTGTGTTAATGAAGGTTATGATGCTGCTTGGGTTCTTTTATACCTATCCTAAACACATCATGGCAGAATCATAGATGAAAGTGCTTTCCATTATAAGAGATTGAATTTGAAACAAAATTTTCATCGATAATAATTGTTTTTCAACATGACTTTATGGATAATATTTCTTTAGGTAGAGCCCATTGATTAGCAGCATCAAACGTTCTCCTTTATAGTTAATAAGTTGATATGATCCTATCTGGTAGGCTTACTCTATGGCAAAAGGGTCTTCCTAAGTGGGTTCAAACTTGCCCCCTATCTTGCGACGGGCAATAATTGGTCTCCTTAGAACTAAAACAAGCTCTCCTACTTAGAAATCTCTAGGGTGGACCAATTTGTTGTGAGCTTGAATCATTTTGACTTTGTACAACTTTAGGTTTTGACATGCTCATAATCGTCTCTCCTCCAAATCTTCGAGCTCTTCTAACCATAACTTGGCATTCTAGTTCGTTGTGATGTTTCTACCAACAACTATCCTTAGGATTGGGAGTTGGACTTCTAATGGTAGAACAACTTTAGACCCATATACTAAAGAGAAAGGATTGGACTGAGTTGGAGTTATGTAGGTGGTACGGTAGGCCCACAAACCTTCAACTAACTGTTCATGCCACTATCGCTTGTTATCGTCGAGCGTCTTCTTGAGTATTTGGATGAGAGTGTTGTTGAAGGATTCTGCCAAACCATTCACTCTCAGATAATAGATTATAGAATATCTCTAATCTATGTTGTGTCTCCGGGTGAAGTTGTTGATCTTGGTGCTCTTGAATGCAATACCATTATCGGATATAATCTAGCGGGGTACCCTAAATCTATATACAATATGGTTTCTAAAGAACTGGAGCAAATGCTAAGCTTTGACCTCTCTGAGCGGAATCAGCTCCGCCAATTTAGAAAAGTAGTCGGTAGCAGCTAAGATAAACCGATGAACCTCAGAAGAAGGAGAGTCAATCAGACCCACTATGTCAGTACCCCAACACTCAAATGGCCACGAGGCCAATGTTGGATGTAGAATGTTGGGTGGTTGGTATAGGAGCACTCAGTGTACTTGACATTGATGGCATCTCCTTGCTACATTCATACAATCGGTGATCATCGACATCCGATAGTATTCAAGCCTCTTAATCTTGGCTTTCATCTTATGATCGAATTGGTGGGCTCTGCATAATCCTGAGTACACCTCAATCATGATCTTATGAGCTTCGTGTTTGTCTAAACATCGTAACCACATATGCTCAAAAGATTGCCGGTATAAGACACTATCCATGAGGGTGTAGGAAAGCGCCCTTTACTTCATTTGATGTGATTATGACTTCTTTTGAGTTTTTTTGCCTTTATTTAGATAATTCATGAATGGTTTCCTCCAATCTGGCTCTTCATCCTTTTTGGCAACGACAACCTCCCCTTCAAGAGAGTATTTTTTGATGAGTTTAGTATCAATGAGAGATATGACTTGTCTATTTTGGACCTCTATTGATATAGACTCATCTTCCAGGATGCCAATTCTTTAGAAAGCTTTGGTTAAAGCATCGACTATGAAAGTTTCTTTTTGAGGGATCATATAGATGGTCACTTCTAGAATTTGGGCCAATAGCTCCATGGTTTACTTATGGCAGTGATGGAGTCTAGGCTTTAGAACCTTATAGGACCCAATGATTTGGTTAACCTCTAATTGAGAATTCCTAAAGATATTGATGTTCTGGATGCTTAGTGATATGGCTAACTCTAGACTTGCAATCAGAGCCTTATATTCAGCTTCATTATTAGTGCAAGGATTGGATAGATGGTATGAAAATCTCATCATATCATAGTCGAAAGCTACCTCTGCCTTTCCTGGAAGAGTAGATTGTGGTTCTTCTCCTCTTTGAGAGGAAGTTGCACCATCAAAATATATCTCCCAGTGGAGAATGCTAGTAAGATCATCACTAAGTGAAGAGTCAGTAGTAAGTGGGTGTGCTGCTAAGAAATCTGTGAGTGTTTGTCCTTTTACAACACGGAGGGGTATGAAAGTGATATCAAACTACGATAGAATTATGGACCAACATGTCAACCATCCAGATAGTGTCGGCCATGTTATGAGATACTATAGCAGGTTGATTCTAGAAACCAAGTTGACTTTATGAGAAAGCATGTAATACCGCAGCTTCTAGACTGCAAAGATGAAAGATAGGCAATGCTTCACAATAGGTGGATAATTTTCTTCAGTAGGAATTAAATGATGGTTGAGTTAGTAGACTGCGTTCTTTTTCCCTTCGTCATTAGCTTGGGCCAACAAAGCGCCAAGGGAGTAGTCTAATGCATTAGTGTATAGTATGAGCGGCTTGCCCAGGATAGGGACTGCTAGAACTGGTGGTGTCGTCAGGTACTTCTTAACATCTTCAAAGGCATGCTGGCACTGGTCATCCCACATGAACTTGGCATCCTTCTTGATAAGCACTAAAAATAGCTAGCATCTTTCTGATAAGTTGGATATAAAGCGTCTTAGATACGCCAATCACCTTAGAATTGTCTGAGTTGGGTTAAACTTTTAGGAGGTGGCATATCTAATATCGCTTTAATCTTCTCCAGATCGATTTCGATTCCACGGTGTCGGACAATCAACCCAAGAAATTTCCCTGAAGCTACTCTAAATGCACACCTCAAGGGATTCATTTTGAGGTTAAATTATCTTAACAGTTCAAAAACTACTCTCAAGTTAAAGAGATGATCTTCTTTTTCTTTGCTCTTAACCACGAGATCATCGATGTAGCATTCAACTTGATGATGAATGAGTTCGTCAAAGATTTGAGTCATGGATTGCTGGTATGTGGTGCCAAAATTTTTAAGGCCGAAAGGCATGACATTATAATAATAGATTCTGATTAGGGTTCTAAAGGCAGTAATTTTCTCATCTTCAAGGGCCATCTTTATTTGGTTATTTCCAGATGAGCCATCCATGAAAGAGAAAACTGCATGAGATGAGGCAATGTACACCATCAATTCTAGTATTGGTAGTGAAAATTCATCTTTTGGACATGACTTATTTAGATCCCTAAAATCGATGCATATGCAAATTTGACCATTCTTCTTCTTAACTGGGATGACACTAGCCAACTAAGTGGGATATTTTTTCTCAAAGATGAAACCATCATTAATTAATTTCTTGACTTCAGAAATGACCTGTTGTTCAATATCTAATCGCATATGCTTAGGAGCTTGCCTGATAGGGTTAGCATCAGGCTGTATTTCTAGCTTATGGATCGCTACATTAGGAGCCAATCCAGACATTTCTTCATAAGTTCATACAAAGTAGTCCTTAAATTCAATGAGCAGTCTTACTAAGTCATTGATTTCAGCTTCATTCAATAAAGAACTGATGTATGTCAGATATGAATTATCTTCAGCTCCTAAGTTGATTTCTTTGAGTTGATCGATGGTTCATCTGATTTCTTCTTCGAACTCCGGTGGTGAATCTTTGACTTGAAAATTATCTAGGTCATCTGAAGTTTCTAAACACATCTCCTCATATGAGTTAATGTGATTTGAAAAAAACCTATCAGATTCTAAATGATTGGTGATGACTGAATAGTAATTGTCATCATCGACTGGGCCTATCATGCCAAAGCCTAGGCTTGGTCTTGATTGAGAGCTTTTGCATTTGTTGATCCATATCCTTTCAAAGTAATCTTTCCTATGCTTAGACCATGTATGTGGAATTAATCCTTTCTTTACTAGATTATGAACATAAGGTGAGTACCAGTCAAAAGGTAATTCATTTAAATCTTTGTATGAATCATCCTCAAGTTCTACATCAACTTCTTGACTTGAGGATGATGCTCCACGATAGAACCTCTAAATCTTCATAGCTGTGGATGATTTAAGGGCTTCTTTAACTACTAAATCCTGAACTTTTTATGAGGAAAGTGAGGTTAAAGCTAAGGTTCCCAACTGGTGCTTGACAATTTTACACAAGGAGGACTTGGATGCACTTATGCTTTGCTTAGGAATATGATCTTCATCATTGTCTGGCTCGAGTGTCACCTCCAACGGGATTCACTGTCAAGAAGAGTTGGCCAGTGTGCTAATCATATAAAACTCATCTTCTAAACTAGATGTTAAATTTATATAGATAGTAGGTGTACTCCTGGTAGCTGGGATAAATCTCCTAGGTGGAAGGTATGAAGGTCTTCCACCCCTGGGACTGCTTCTAGACTTGCCTCTTCCTCGTCCTGGTGGAGGTCGGGTCATCCTCCCCACTTGTTCTAATGGAGTAATGAACTATGGGTGTAATATAATCTCAGGGTCTACTTCATCCCCTGAGTCTATTTCTCGCTCCCTTTTCTTTTCATTTCACTTTCACTTTTCTTTTCTTTTTCTTTTTTCTCCCACATGGGGATTTTGACTAAGTTCATAAGAATAGACTTTTTGGTTTTAGGGGAGGTAGTAGGCCACATCCTCATATATCCCGACCTCATTAACTGAAAAAGGTTTGAGATCTCCTTTGACATAATATTCGATTCCACCTCTCATGAACTTGATGCATTAATGTAAAGAGGATGGAACCATGTTGTTCTCATGTATTTACAGTCTCACAAGAAAATCATTGAAAGATGTATCTAAGTCCATTATATGAAACACGGCCTCAGTCTTCCAATCATCTATCTTTAATGGAAATATTATGGAGCGTAAAGTCCTCTCTCCTTGTTCATTAAATCCTTTTAACATCATTCTCTCATACTGGAGTTTAAGATGTCAATCCTCAAGTAGGCAAGGGTTCTTAGACTTATAATGTTGATTAATGCACCCGAGTCAACCAGAACTCTGGATAGCCTGAATCTACTAACATCCACTATAATATATAAAGGATGGTTGTGCTTGATCATTCTTAGAAGTAGCTCTTCATCACTGAATGTAACTCTTAAGATGTCCTTTGAGTAGTGTGCTTTCTCTTTAGTAGCGGTCAGCTGAGCTAAGCATATTTCTGGGTCGAGCAAAGCTTTGACTAGAGATTTCCTCATCTATTTGAATAAGATAAGGGCATCATATATACTTAACCGAGCTGACAACTTTTAAGATGTGCTAGGATGTTGTAATTAACTTTGGATAGGTATTCCATAAGCATATCCATAAATGAAGCATCTTGTGAAGGGGCTATTTGTTCACTAGAACCAATGGCCTATTTACCCTTATCCTAAGGTGCCACCCTAGGAGATAGAACTTTGCCACTGCAGAGGTTGACTTCAGTAACTTCTTGGAATGATTTTATGAAAAGTTCTACTTATTCATTGGGTATACTTACAACTTCTCCTAAAGGATCCTCAGAGTCAGATGACTTTAAGTCAATCTCAAGAGGTGAACCCAATTGATTCAGAGAAAGAAAATTTGATTCTGAATATGAGAGAAATTGATTGGAACTATTTGAGCTATTATTATTTAGACTTGGAGAGCTTTCTATAAGAACAAAATTAGGAACATTTTGCCGGTTACATGAGAGATTGTGACGTTAGGACTTTTGTCTGAGCAACTTGAGGTTACTGCTCTGGAAGATAATCATCTTGTTTGCTCATGATTCACCAAAACTCGCCCCAGTATTTTCTTATCCTTCATTATTTTATATTTTTTTGTCCTATAGTTATTCGGTTTGTTTTGTTTTTGTTTTCATAATAGGTGATTCTATTTGGATTTGATTCATGTGCAAGTTTGGTTCTCCACAAGGTTTTATTTGTTTTTTAGCTTCATTTATGGTCCATCAATGAGTTCTTTTTTTATGGATTTAGAATAAGATTTTTTTATTGATTTTTTTAATTTGGGTGGAGGTACATGATAGAAATCAAGTAAAATAAGTAGAGTGAAGGGTTTGGTGCCCTCATCCATGGATATTATGCTCCTACCGGTAGAAAAAGAGCTTGCAGGGGTGGTCATAGCTACAATGGTGAAAGGAGTCTTTGGACTGGATAGTGGTTGTGCGATCTATCTGCAAGTATGGTGGCTGTCCTGGCGATGCTTCCACCCTCCCCAAGTTATCCTTCACAACTAGTAAACCTTCCTTCATGTTGGAGGTTTGAGATACTTTAGGCACATGTAGAGAAAGTTTCTTAATTTTAGATATGATTTTCTTAGAGGTTCAGGATAAAAAATTATCCCTACCTTCCTTCAACTTGAGAGGATAGGAAGTATCCCCAAGGATTACTCTAACATAACCAGATGGTTATTCTAATATATATTCCTTAGGGATAACTATAGCTCCTAACTTGTAGCTATGCTCAAGCCAATCCTTGAAAGTGATGCAGTCCTCTAAAATATGACCAACATACAGTGGCAGGGGCAATAACTAGGATCATCACTCTTGCCCACTTCCACCGACCTCTTAGGCTCAGGTAGCTAGAAATTAGGCTTCTTCAAGAGATCCTTGAAGATCTTCCTAACTACCTATCTCTTGAATGAGTATGACTTGCTTAATTTTTTAGTAAGAGCTAATGGAAAGTAGCTACCTAGCGGTGGATAAGGATACTGCTGCTGAGTAGACTATTGTGGCGATGGTGGTGGCCATTGTGGCAGCTATGGTGGTCGGTATAGCGGACGAGGTGGTGGAAAAGGATGTGGCAGTGGAGACTACTGAAATATGGGCCTCTCAAACTATGCTCTAGCTGACTGTTTCCCCTTATCTACTGACACAACTATACCAGATTCTTCTCAAATATCTTTTGAGGCTTGGGCTTAGATGATTGGTCTGAAAAGGTTAAATATTTAACTTTCTCTTGTAGGTTAGTCGCCTTGCTGATATGTTTCTCAAATGTATTTATGGTGAAGCCCTTAAGCATAAAGACAACTGGGCCATGGATATTCTTAAGTATAATCTTAATGACATGCTGTTTAGACAGTTGTGGTTTGTATTTCATACTTAGGTTGCACCATCTAAGAATGTAATCAACAAGGGACTCGATGGATTTCTGTTTCTCTACAATAAGGTCACCTACAGTCACCCTTTGCTGAGCTCCTGCAAATCTCTTGATGAAGAGATGCTCCAACTCAGCAAAGTCTTCACCGAACTGTTGGGCAATTCAGCATACCAATCAAATGCAATACATGTTAAGCTACTGACAAAGAGACAAATAAGAAGTGCATCGTTGTCACCAACATTGCAATAACTAGTCATGAAATGTGCAATATGCTGCCTTGGGTTCCCATTGCCATAAAAACTCTTGAAGGATGGTAGCACAAAACCCTTTGGGCATTGAACTACATCGAATTCCTCTGGGTAGGGTCTACCCTTCCAGGCTTGTGCTAACACTTCCTTCACTTTCTACTCAACCATCTGCATAATATCCTTTTCATGCATGAAGATGTTATCAGCGACCTTCTTATGCAAGCTACCGACATCTTCATCTAGGGGAGTGGACTTAAGATGATCTAAGGTATGTACCAACTATGGTTGATCGACCACCATTGGGGAAGCCTGTGATATTGGGGCTTGGTTCTGCAAGGCAAGAACTACTGTAATCAACTACTCTACCCTCTTCTCCATTTTATCTATATGATCATCCTTTTGCTTAAGCTACTGGAGGAGGTGTTGAGTTGAGTGAGAAGTGTCACCTTCCTCAACTACAGCACCTTTCTAGCTACATCATTCCCTCTGCAGGGATCCTGGGGTGTCAATTATGTGGACTTCAGTTGAATCATCCAACATGTCATCCTCATCGGGGTAGAAGTTGACCTTACCCTCTTCCTGATTAGAATGATCGCTCCCAACTATTTGTCTAACTGTAGTGTGATAGTCTTCTAAGATATCCTCTAAAAATGGTTATCTACTCGACCCTGCTCTACTGAAACATAGGCTGGCTGACAACCGACTACTGGACTGAGCTCTGCAGACTCTATGCACTAAATACTTTGAGCTAGTGGGGTCCACTCCCTAGGTGGCTCAACTGTCATGGGGACCATCTCAGTATCCCCTCCCCTCTCCTCCTTTAACTGTTGTGAGGGTGAAGTAACCATGATGCTCTTGGGTCACCACTCCTTCTTCACCATAATTGAAGTGGAAGGTCGAGAAGGGGTGCTCAGCCTCACCTTAATGGGTGGAGTAGATGGAGTGGATCCTTGGGCCATAACTGGATCACCAGTGGAGAAGCTCTCTCTCCAGAAGGGGGCTTGTGGAACTTTATGGGGACTGTGGATGCTGGAACCTAAATTGGTGAAGGTGGATGGCGAGTAGAGCGGTGTAGTGTGGGTGACGCTGGCTACCTCTCCGCCAGAGATCTCCTCCTACAAATAACAGTATCGGTAAGGACTATGTGGTCATAATAATCGGCTCTAATATCTCACCGATCAAGGAAATCCATCAAAGTCGAGGTCACCGACTGTCTGTCAAACCCCCTCCTCTTACGCTTACCCACTTGGGCAACAACTCTGGCCATAGAGGCTCTCTCTCTCTATGTATTTGATTCTTATCACTATTAGGGATCAGACACCTCATATCATATAAAGTACTGAACTCCGAGCATCCGTGGGCTCTACCAACTCGTCAAAGAACAGATCATAGACTAGTGTAGGGCTTTCTACCGTCCCTAACTAGTATCTTAAACTCTGTAGATGGCGGGGGTGATGCAATGATCCTTCAATAATCCTCCTCTCCCTCTTAAGCTGAGAGGGGGTAGAACCTACTACCACCCAAGAATGAATATGTCTCACGAGGGGAACCCTCCTCAACAGTATGAGATGCCTCATCTATCTGCCATGCCTCACGCTCTTACTGTCGCTTAATCTTGTGGTTCTTGTTGCGGCGCTGAGCCTTAGTGAGCGGGGTGGAATAGGAACTAGAATCTACCTCAAAGGTAGGGGAGACTATCTCAGAAGCCAAGATAGCCTTCCCCTTCAGAACTAGGGGAACCAATGGGGAGGTACTAGCCCGTGCTGGAATTGTAGCTGGGGCAACAGACTGTAATGGCACTGACACGATTGGCACTAGCACTAGCACTGGCAGGGGTGTTGGAACCATAATGGCCTTTCTCTTTAGAGAGAGAAACTCAAAAGCAGAGTACACATTGAACTAGAGAAGTGGGTTCTTCCTTACCACCTCCTCTCGGCTGATGGTAGTAAGGGCTGGTACTTTGCAGGTGACCTTGAATTGCCCAAATCCAAGGCCAAACTTAATGACAGGGGCATCAGTGAGTATGGCCTAATCCATGGCCAAATCCACACTAAATGCAAAAGAGAAGATCAGCTTGCCAGACAACATGGCAGAAGCTGATTGAAGGAAGGAAGGAAGAATTGGGCTGGTATCTCTGCTTTGTTGGAAGAGAGAACTGAATTAGACCCTTATCCTAAACTTATTAACTTGAATTGTTAATTTTGATTTGACTTTTGAATTAGAGCCCTCATTTAACAAATTTAGTTATGCTAAATGGGCTTTTGTTGGAGAGATTTAGAAACTTGGAGGAGAGACTTTGCCTTGAGTTGTATGCTTGAACTTGATTTTGATTTCGGAACCTATATCCAACAAATTTAAGTATGCTGAGTGGGGTTCAATTATTTTGGGGAGACCTTTAGAGATGTATTTGTTGTTTTCTTTTATGGGAATTTGATTTTGGAATCCTCACTTAGCAAATTTAGGTATACTAAATGGGATTCAATTGTATGTTTGAAATTTTTGAAAGCCTTTTTTTGTCTTGATGACTTGATTATGGATTGTTGTTGTGTTGATTTGATTTTGAAAAGAAGACCCATATTTTAATAAATTTAGGTATGTTAAATAGAGTTCAAAAATGTGTTTGATGTTTGTCATTGATTTGATTCTTGAAAGGGAAACACTTATTTAACAAATTTAGGTATGCTAAATAGAGTTCAATTATATGTTTGATATTCTAGTTTGATTTTATTTTGAAAATGTGACTCTCATTTGATAAATTTGGGTATGCTAAATAGAGCCTGCTTGTGTGTTTGATTATTTGTTTGTTGATGTGTGGTTTTATTTTGATTTTGAGGATTGCACTCTCATTTAACAAATTTAGGTATGTTAAACATAGTTCAAATGTATGTTGGATGTTTTGATTTTGATTTGGTTTTAGAAATAGAACTTTCATTTAACAAATTTGGGTATATTAAATCGAGTTCAATTAGATGTTATTTATTTATGTTTAATTTTGTTTTGACTTTGAAAAAGGAAACCCTTACTTAATAAATTTGGGTATGCTAAGTGGAGTCCAATTGTTTGTTGGTTGTTGGGTTTTGTTTTAATTTTAAAAATGAGACTTTCATTTAACAAATTTAGGTATGTTAAATGGAGTTGGTTTTGTTCGAAAAATATTTTGTGTGTGTTTGACTTTGATTTTGAAAGGGGTCCTCATTTAACAAATTTAAGTATATTAATAGAGTTAGTTAATCTTTCTTTGAAAAAAAGGATTTGAGTATGCTTATTTTTGAAAGAGAGGTTTGTTGTTTGATTTAATTTTGATTTCGAAAAGAGGAACACTCACTTGGAAATTTTAGGCATGCCAAATGAGATTCAATTGATTTTATTTGGAAACAGAGTTTGAAATTTTTTGATTTTGTCTTACTTGGCTTTGGTATTAAAGGAGAGCCTCCACTTAACAAATTTTATTATGTTTAAGTGAAGTTTATATGATTTTTCTTTGAAATGATTTTGAAAATTTTGCAAAAGATTTTACTTGTCTTACTTTGGATTTGATTGAAGTTGTGTTAAATATGAAATGAACCTTGCTTCACCAAGCTAGTGGTAAGAGGTCTTGAATTCTATTTAATTTATATTTGGTCATCTCCTTTCTTTAATTAATTTATTATTACCTATTGGGAAACCCAATAAGAGTTTTAAGATCTACACGGGAGTGAGGTTCTAAAACCTAAAGGATGTTAGTTGCCTTTGCTTAATGATGAAATGAGTAAAGTATTAATGAAAAGAAAGATAATATTGGGCTTATACAACATAAATATCCACTATCGATGCTTGGAGACAATAATCATCTACTAGAGATGGAGAGAGGAACTATCCCTAGTAGAGTTGCAAGAAAAATATGTGGTATTTATTTTTAGATATGAGGTGGACACCACACAGATCATAGGGGGTACTTATTGAAGTGATCGTTTATGATATTGATGTATGATGTACTATCTTGAAAGATAGGGATATCACCCTATAATGGACCTAATCACCTAATATGGACTCCTAAGGCACGATGAGTCTTCGAATATACTAGAAATATTTTCCCTACTTTATATGGAAAAGTAAAGTAAGATTTATATTAAGCTGAGTTCTTAAGTTCCCTGTGGAGGAAAGCCTCCATGTTTATTTGCATCATATGAAATAGAATTTCTTAAGAACACTCTTGATTAAAGTAGACAATTATTATCTCCAAAGGTTTCAAGATTAAGACTATCAAAATATTAGCTATTTTGAAAAATTAATTGGGAAAGTTCAATTGGAAAGGATTATTTTGGAATCCAAAGAAAGATGAGTAGGGAATGCACATGATACTAGGAAGCATAGTGAGAACTCCAATCTATCATATGGTGAGGCTTTATATGTTTGAATGATAGAGGATTTATTTCACTTGAGTTGGAATTTTATTAGAATGTTAGGGCTTATAATCCATCAACACAAGATTATGGAAATTCCTAAGAGGTGAGTATTTATGCTCATAGCCCAAGAGAAATAAGCAACCTCAGATCCTAAATCTAGGGAGCTTTAACATGAATTAGAGCATGACCTAAATCTAAGCGGAAAGGGGGCATAAGGGTTGATCTCCATAAGAGAGAGTAAATCGTCTAACTTCTGGACTTATAATTGCCTGGAGTTGCCGCCAGCTAACACCTCCTACATTTTAAATCCATGCAGTCCAGTCTTATGTAATTGCAAGATATCTAGGCTTTGTTATTTAATTAAAAAAAAATAAAGTCCTAAACTCACTCCCTAAGAGACTAGAGTATGAGTGATGTAAACATATGACTTAGTCTAAAAGTGCAAAATCTTTTCAAATTTTATTTCATTTTGACATGGTATTTTAGATAAATGCTTATGATTTCTTCATGTTTAAATGCATGATGAAAGTTGATTATGGCTAAATCAAAAGAGAGTGTTTGCTTAATGGGCCTCATGTTCAATCTGATCTATTTTGATGATAACAAATGAATGCTTAGATGTTCTAATGTATGCTTTATGTGTTTAAGATATATTAATTGCTAATTACATATCCAATACATCTCATAATATGTTTGAGGAAATTGCAAGAGTAGAAGAATAAAATATAGATCAAAATGGATAATGTGAAGCTCAAGGTACAATATTTTAGGTTATATGCATTTATAACTATCTTAGAAATTCATATAAGTTCATTGGCATGAATCAATTTGCTCATAACTTAACATATTATTTTAATGAGATTAATTAATATAAATCTCTATCTAATTAACATTCATTTATATGTTTCATACATATCATTTGAATTACCAAAATAATGAATGATAATAAATTATGACTATTTTGTGTAATTATTTTATTTACTTAATATAATTAAATATTTTAATTTAATTTGAAGGTTATATGATAACTAACATATGTATGATTATATACAAATTATATCATACTATTTAAATGTCATATTTCAAAATTAATAAAAATATGCGAAATTTTGTATTTTAGCCAAAGTCATTTTATAATCAAGGAATTTATATCTGATTTTAACTCCAACAGATACTTTGGAATTTTTCCTTTAATTTGATAGGTTACATGACCCACGTTTGATTAAAATTAAATTTATTATGACTTTTCAAATATTAGCTGATTTTAGTAATGAATGCATGCTACATGCTTTGAATATATTAAGAGTCATATTTGATTATTTTTGACTTGCCCATGTGAATAGCTGAATTTTGGCTGCTTGAATTTAATATTTATTTAATATAAATTATATTTTTATTGAATATTAAATTATTAGATGATAACATGATGTTAGAATAATATTTTTTTTGAAATAATTCAAAATGACCTTCTTACCTATAAATAGCCCTCATTCTCTTCATGAAAGTATTCCTCATTGAAATTCAAAATCCCTCCAGCAAATCTAAGAAAAAATTTCTTAGATTTTCTATCCAAGTGTTCTCCAAATATTGCAAGATCAAATCTTTGATTTGGAAGCTTCAACATCTTCAACTTAGCAAGCTTTCTAAAATTACTTGAGTTTGTTTTCTTGATCTTAATCCTTTTTTTATTGTTCATGATATTTTCACCATCTATTTATTCTTTCTAATTTATGCTTTTTGGTGGATTAGTCTTTGGACATTTTTTTTCATATCAAAGCTTCTCAATCATTTTTTTGTGAAAAACTCTTGTGATAGTTTGTAAGATCTATTTCAACTTGTTGAAATTTTTAACTTCCTACAAATTTCTTTTAGTTTCTTGAAATATTTCTTCATTAGTCTTATTTTGAAAGATCATTTATACTTAGATCTATTTTAGAAGTATATTTTAAGCATTTTAAATTAAATTATTGTGCTGAAATTATTTTCATATTTGCTAGATCTCTCTTTTTAATTAAAAACTTTCTAGTTTACTTAAAGCTATCATATACTGATTTTATTTAAGTATTTTGTGATCATTTGCATTAATTGAAGCATCTTTTTGGTTAAAATAAATTATTTCTTGTTGAAATTTATTTTATTGTGCAAAAGAATATTGTGAATTTATTTTGGAATCATTTTTATATTAGTTTATAAATTATAATAACATAAACATCTTAGTAAGATCACTTTAAGATATTTATTTTATTATTTGTTATCAATATTAAGTGAGCATTTTATCTTACCAAATTTTTAAGTTGTAGAGTGATCATTTATAAGTTTTGAGATCATTTTTGAATTGGATAGCAAGGTATATTTGCGAGAGATTTATTTTATCAAAATTTATTATTTTAGAATTTTCTTTTTTATGTTGTAAAATTTATATTGGGGTTGTACTCACCCATTTGTAGGAGAGTACATATTATTGTAAGGGTTGTACTCGCCCCGTTATAAGAGAGTACTATTTATAAGTTATTTTGCATTTAGTGGATTCCTAGCTAGGGGTGGCTAAAGGTATGAGATTTTTTAGTTTAACTACATAAAATTATGTTACTATTGTCTCTTTTACTTTACTATATTTTATTATTCTTGCATTAAGAATTGTATCTTGTCATTATAAAATCAAAATTAATTTTCTATTAAAACTTAAAATTTAAGATTTAACTTTTAAATTTTTAATAATGCCCAATTCACCCTACTTCTTGGGTGCTATAGTGACTCACAGAGAGAGGGTGAAGCTCTGTCGAGGAGGTTTCTCTCATAGGTCAAGCGGTCCCTATATTGTAAGGACGGAGGCCCTCATTTTCGATAAGAGTGATAGATGATGCATGTATGATGTGAGACATACAACATACAGCCACCGAGTTGCTAAATATTTTAATTATCTTGATTATAACCTAGGCTTTATAGTAAAGTTATGAGTTATTTAAAACTTTAATTATGAGTTATTAATAAGGTAGAAAAATTATTTTATCCTAAGAGCCTACCGTACCCAAGCCATACATTAAAACATCAAAAATTAAGAAACTATAAAGAGGATGTAATCTTATTGCACAATATAAACAAATCATCAATCAATTTTTATAGACTAACACAAAAGAATAAGAGGCCAGTGCTGTCGGGAACCACCGTACATCCCAAAAAGAGAAAAGATGGGTAGCCGAGCTCTACCTTTATACAACCTAGAATATAAAATATTAATTTTACAATTATAATGAATACATGCTATGAGGGTCTTCACTTTTCATTTCTTAATTTCCTTCTTCTCTTTCATTTTGATTTAATTATAATCCAAAGGCATCACAAGACACCCCAGGACTAAGCCCTTTGGCCACTGCTCATCCTAATTCCCCATAGCACTAATCATAATTCCTATTGCAAAATTACATTTATATAGAAAGAGTAAATCTAACTACATTTGCAAAATAGATGTTAGCTGAACACACATACAAATCCAAGTAATTATATTTATAATTTGGACTTAGCACCCTACACATGGGTAACCAAGCCCAGCTATCCTGAATTAGATTATGCTCAGGAGTTCAAGCAACCTACAAAGAGAACATTTATATTTATTTTTGAACAACCCCTTTAGCATAATCTCCTGTAGACAATATGATTAGGCTAAGAGCAACCTGACATCTAGTCTATTAAACATACACCCTAACATCCAGTCTAAAATATTACATCAAAAAATAAAACATACATCACACATACATTGTTCTAACTTAGGACTAGAAGTGGTGGCTTAATTATAATGTGTGTGCTAAGCTTTGTGTAGTATGTCTCACTAAGCATCAGAGTTATAATTTATCTAAGTTTTAGAAATTATTTAGATTGACCATAAAGGTTGATTTTATTTTAAGTTGTTTAGTTGATTTGTGAATCTCAATTTATGTTTTGATTCATTTCATTTGATTTACACTTAGCATCTAAGTGTTATAAAGAGAAGAAAGAGGCTTACCCCCTCTCATCCCTACCCTAAGCCATTTTCTAAAGCATATTTTTATGATTTAGTTTTCTTTAGTGAATATATTATTAAATATTTTTATTAATCTTAAGTTTAGGTAAACATTAAACAATTCTATTCAATATGAAAGGCATCTTAAGATTAACATGATCGAATTACTATCACATAGCTCATGTTAAACCATTCCTTTCCATTACTTATAACATGCATATGATTCAATCCTTAGTATATCTATGCATACAACATATATTTTAACACACTTAAATGAACGATGAATGCATATAGTTGGAACTTATATTATGTTTGATTGAATTATTTATACTTCTAAATTAAAGCTTTATCCAAATTCTAATACCAAAATACATAAGAATGAAATCAAATAAGTACATGCCTTTGTTAACCAGGGAAGTGAGGTAATCACTTAATTAATCTCTAATTTAATTGTTAATTGTTAATATGATTTGCATTTTAATTTGATTTAATTTGGGCACTTAATCAATCAATTAATCCCTTAATTAATCCCTACATTAATTCACTCTCTTAAAATGAAATGGATTTAGGAAAGAGATTAGGAAAGATATCCTAATCCCACTCCACCATCCATTCACTGTCAATTAGAGATTAATAAATTTTATTAGCTAAATTTTATTGTTTGGAATGTTAATTAACCCTTAATTTGATTAAGGGGTTAATCAAGATTTAAATTATCAATTCCCCTCATTACCTAGGCAATAAATTCCAAACAAATCATGGAAGGCAGAGGTCATCCTATTGAATGAACAAACAAAATTTGAAATCATTTGCCCAAGTAATTAGAGCTTAATTAAGCTAATTAAGTTTACACTTAAACCCTTATTAAGTCTTAATTACTATTCAAAATCAAATGAAAATAATTTTAATTAATTCACCTCTATTTTACCTTTAAAATGAGTATTTATTTGTATTATTTTTATTTTTCTATAATTTGTTATGATTTTCCAAAGTTTTAGCCATTAAAAGGAATAATTAAGCCCTAATTAAGCCTAATCCCATCGACGCCTTGCAGAGCTCTGATGTGGCATGCTTTTCATGTGGCACTGTGAGATTGGTTATTTAAACTTATCCGAGTTAGCACTAACGTGGCTGGAGGTGGACGTGCTTTCGTCCACATCGTTTGATCTAAGATTAGAAGGTGGGGATTAATCTTATGGTTACTAGGGATTAAAATTAGATTAAATCTAATAGGAGATCACGTCTGTCTATTTCAATCATGTAGAATGAATGGAAGATGATCTATCACCTCTCGCGCAATGAAAGACGGACATCGTTTGCCTTCCTCTAGCCAATTCGAGCTCACCAGAACTTGGATGAGCTAAGGATTGATCCCACACCTCCACAAGGAGGATCTTAAGAGATCTAATGATTTGATTTGCATGGCATTAACATTGTCTTTGAAAAGACCTAAAAATTTTGGAAAATCTCGATTTTCCAGAAAATTATCTCGTCGAAGCTCAAGATCGGCGGCAAACCGACTGAGGTAGCTTCACCTTGACGAGGCAAAGCTTGTTGAGAATATGGTGTCCTAGATCCTCACTGGTAGCTCTATGGATCGAACGTCACCTAAAAATGTGTCGGAGTTAGCCTAGGTGGTACCTTTGGTGCTCGGAACGCTCAAGGGAAGATTCATTTCACCATGTCAGAGCTTCGTGAACATGTGGAAAGAGTTAATTTGAATGGGTTGAGTTTTGATGGAGTTGGACTAAGATGGAGGTTGTCCTATCTCAGGTGAGCTCAATTTGGTGCCTTCTGGTGATGGAAAGGCTTGGGATGCTCGGAGGAATGCTCGGGGAGTTCAGAATGAGGTGCTCGAGCTCTCTGAGGGTTCAATTATGGGAATTGATTCGAATGAGGGGGAGTATACCCCCTTATTCCTCAATATGGACGGATGGTATGATCTTCGCCATTTTGTTGTCCCAGAAGGTGGCGTGAATGGCTTAGTGGCTCGCTTTGAGTGGTTAAGGAGGGAGGCGACTTGAGTGGTCTCCATCTCCTTTAGGTTTGGCCAATGAAGGGAGGTGGGTTAACTCACCTCCCCATGACCAAGGGCTTACCTAACCACTTTGTCAGGTTAGCCACCTAGCCAAGGGTCTATTCTTGGCTTTAAGTGGCTGCCAAATGCAAAGGAGGGTTGTTGACCCTCCCATATTTGGATTTTGTCTTATATGGGAGGCTTCAACAAATGGGTAATGGGTTTATTTGGGTCCAATTTAGCTTGAGTTATTTTTGGGTTGAGCCAAGGTGAGTCAAGGATGGGCAATGCCAAATTTCATTGGGTTTGGAGTTGATTTGGTTGGGTTTGGCTCAATTTGACCCATGTAGGTCATATTGGGCTAGGTTGGGTTAAGTTGACCAATTGGTCAAGTTGGATCAAACCAAGGATTGAGTCAAGTTCAAATGAGTATTTGGAATATTTTGGTACAATTAGTTTGGTTCAATTTAGCTTAGATTTGAATTTGACCCATTTAGGTTCATATGGGTCAAATGGGTCAAGTTGGCTAATTTGGCTAAATTGGAAAAATTAGCTTGGGTTAGGCATTAGTTCATGTTCAATTGATCAATTAAAGATGATTGTAGGCTTTTTTTAGAATTAATTTGGATTTGGTTTTGATTTAGGCCAAATTGACCTTTTAGGTCAATTTTGACTAGATAGGTCAATTGAGTTCAATCGGTCAAATTGGGTTTAATCAAGGCTTTGATCAAGTTCATTAGTCAATTTGGAATTAACTTGAGCCATTGATTATAATCAATTTGGGTTAGATCTTGATTTGGCCCAATTTAGTCTTTTAGGTCAAATTAAGTCAAATTGGGTCAAAGGGTCAATTGGGTTAGGTTTGGCTCAATTGATGATCAAGTCATGCTCAAGGATTGATCTTAGGTTGATGTGAATCATTGGTTTCAATTAATTTGGCTTAGGATGAACTTTGGATAATTTGGCTCATGTAGGTTAAGTGGGCTAACTTGGTCAAGTGTCTAATTTGACTTGTTTTAACCCAATTGATTGCAATTGATCAATCAAGGATGATCAACAATCATTGTGGGGAAGATTTGAAAGGTTGATTTAATCCAATTTGGGGTTCAATTTGATCAAATTGGTCACTTTAGGTCAAGTGGATTGATTGGGTTAATTGAGTTGGGTTTTGGGCTGAATTGGGTTTAGTTGAGTTTGGATCTTGATTTGGGATTGATTTATAGCTTTCATTATAATTAATTTGGATTCAGTTGTGTTGTGGCTCATTTGAATATTTAAAATCAAATGGGTTAGGCTAAGTTTGATTTTAGGTTTGAATTTGGTTTTGGTTTTGGTTTGATTATCTTTGATTATAGGTTTTGGATAGGTTTGAAGTGATGATTGAAGAATTGAATTGATCCCTGAGAAAATCAACTAAGTTTAGTTTGAATTGAAGGGAATTTTGGCTAAGTCTATAAGGCTAAATCATAGGGCTTAGGAGATGCTGATTTGATCTGAAGTTTAATTGTATTTGAACTGTGTGGATTCGAGGTTGTATTGAATTTGGACTTGTTAAATTTGAGGTTTGGTTTGAGCTAAGGAGGTAGGCATGGGTTTGATTGAGCTAAAGGATAGGCAGGTAATCCTAATCCCTAATGCATGATATAATCCTATGGCTAATCCTCCTAAGTCTCTAGGCTTAGGTTAAGTGTAGACTAAGGAGCTCTTAGTGTCTAGAAGAGTCCTAGTTCTATGATGGGAAGATCAAATCTTCACTCCAAAAGTGAGGTCAACATAGACGTAATGAGGTCTCGAGCACACTCGGTTTGGATTTTTTTGGTGACGGGGAGGCTTAGACACTTGGAGAAATGCTCACGGAGTTTGTTTCTGGTGTTTGAGCTCTCTAAGGGATTAAGTGCTCAAATTGGATCAAATGGAGGGGGGTATATCCCCTCCACTCTTGAGGCAGATGAATATGATTCATCTGGTCATTTTTGGCTGTCTGGCCATTATAGGTCGTTGAAGGGGACAAGAATCTCATGAGGTGGCTCAGTTTGGTTGGAGGAGGGTCTGTGGAGGTAGCCTTGTGTGGTCTTTATCTCATTTGAGATGAGCCAATGAGGGGAGGTGGGTTAAGTCACCTCCCCTTGACCAAGGGCTTACTTGACCCCTTTGGGTCAGGTCAACCACTTAGCAAGGAGTCCATTCTTGGCTTTGGGTGGCTGCTAAATGCAAAGGAGGGTTGTTGACCACCCAAATATGAATTTTATCTCAAATGGGAGGCTTTACCCATTAGATAATGGGTTAGTTCAGGTCCAAATTAGGTTGGGTTTGACTTGAGCTGATTGAAGGTGAGCCAAAGATGGGTCATGCCAAATTTCATTGGGTTTGGAGTTAATTTGGTTGGGTTTGGCTTAATTTGACCCATGTAGGTCAAATTGGGCTAGGTTGGGTCAAGTTGACCAATTGGTCAAATTGGGTCGAACCAAGGGTTGAGTCAAGTTCAAATGAGTATTTGTAATGTTTTGGTTCAATTAGTTTGGTTTAATTTTGCTTGGATTTGGATTTCACCCATTTGAGTTCATATGGGTCAAATAGGTTAAGTTGACTAATTTAGCCAAATTGGCCAAATTGGCCAAATTGGCTTGGGCTAGGCTTTGGTTCATGTTCAATTGGTCAAATGAAGATGATTGTAGGTCTTGGTTTGAATCAATTTGGATTAAGATTTGATTTAGGATAAATTGACCTGTTAGGTCAATTTAGGCTAAGTAAGTCAATTGGGTTCAATCAAGGCTTTGATCACGTTCAATGATCAATTTGGAATGAACTTGTGCCATTGGTTGCAATCAATTTGGGTTAGATCTTGATTTGACCCAATTTGGCCTTTTAGGTCAAATTAAGTCAAATTGGGTCAAAGGGCCAATTGGGTTAGGTTTGACTCAATTGATGGTCAAGTCATATTCAAGGATTGATCTTAGGTTGATATGAATCATTGGTTTCAATTAATTTAGCTTAGGATGAAATTTGGCTCTTGTAGGTTAAGTGGGTTAAGTTGGTCAAATGATCAATTGATAATAATTGATCAATCAAGCATGATTAACAATCATTATAGGAGATTTTGGTTGGTTTGATTCAATCCAGTTTGGGTTGGATTGAACGTTGGCTCAAATGGGTCCTTTAGGTCACTTTAGGGTCAAGTGAACCTAACTGGGTTAATTGGCTTGATCTTGGGTTGAATTGAGTTGAGTTGAGTTTGGACATTGATTTGGAATTGATTGGAGGTTTTTATTGCAATTAATTTGGGTTTGATTGGGTTTTGGCTCATTTGGACATTTTAGGTCAAATGGGCTAGCTTAGGTTGATTTTGGGTTCGATTTTGGTTTGATTGTGTTTGATTGAAAGTTTAGTATAGGTTTGAAGTGATGATTGAAGGATTGAATTGGTCTTGAGAAAAATCAATTGAGCATGGTTTAGATTGAAGGGAATTTTGGCTAAGTCCATGGGATCAAATCATTGGGCTTAGGCTTAGATTATTTGAATTTGATTTGAGGACTTGAGTTTGATTGTTGATCTTGGTATGCTGAGTGAAGGGTTGAATTGGTCTTGAGAAAACCAATTGATTTTGGTTTGGATTGAAAGAATTTTGGCTAAGTCCATAAGGTTAAATCATAGGGCTTAGCTTAGATTATTTGGATTTGATTTTTGATTTGAGGATTTGAGTTTGATTGTAGATTTGGATATGGTTTGAAATGGTGATTGAAGGATTGATCTGATTTATGAGAAAATCAATTTAATTTGATTTGGATTGAAGGGAATTTTGCTAAGTCCATAGGATTAAATCATAGGGCTTAGGCTTAGATTATTTATATTTGATTTTTGGTTTGGAGATTTGAGTTTGATTGCAAATTTAATTTGGTTTGGATATATTGGTTTGGTGTTGGATTTTGGGTAAGGAGATAGGCATAGATTTTGTTAGGCTATAGGATAGGTAGATCATCTTAATCCCTTAAGCATGATCAAAACCCTATGGCTAATTCTCCTAAGTCTCTAGGCTTAGGTTAAGTGTTCACTTAGCCACTAGAAGTGTCTTATGACTAAGGAGCTTTTAGTGTCTAGAAGACCCCTAGACCTATGGTGGGAAGATTGAATCCTCATTCCAAAAGTGAGGTCAATAAATTTAATTTCATAATTTAAATGTTTGTGACAAGAAATTTCTTATTATAAAAATAAAGTAAGAATATGCAAAAATTCAGTGCAGCAACACGATGCCATATTTGCACTACCGAGGTGCTACAAAATAGTGGAAGAGTCATAGTAGAATAATTAGGAAAAATAATCAAATTTATTGAATATACATAAGAATATGATAGTTTGGATCTACAATCATTTAATGGAGTGTGATAATTTTATTTAGAACACCACATAGATCTTGGAGTTCTAATTTAGGTAATCAAATACATCATTAATGGATAAATATATTATCTCAAAAGATAAATATATTACCTTATAATGAATTCAATTACTTAATAAGGACTCATATGACTTATGGGTCTTTGATATACTATAGATTCGTCTCCTGAACTACATGGAGATGTAGAACATGATTTATTTTATTGCAAGGTCCATAATTTCCTATAAGGGCAAGCCCCTATAGTTAATTACAACTTAGGAGAAAAAAACATCCTTTGAGAATATTCTCGATTAAAGAAATTGACTTTCATCTCTATAGATTTCAAAGCTTGTATTAAAAGGATGGCTAATTTGAAAATTCAAACGGGAATGCTCCAAGGAGGAAGAGTTCTTTTCAGAAGCCAAAAGGGATTAAATAGGAAATGCTTTTAGATATTGAGATACCAGTAAGCATTTCAACTATCCTACTATTGAGCTTTATATTTTTAAGATTAAATTTATTGAGATTCTGAGTTAACATTTTATTAAAAAATTTAGGACTTAGATTCTGTCAGTACAAGACTATAAAAATGATTAGTGGTTCAAGACTTATTCCAATAGGATACTTTAGAACCTAAATCTGAAAATACTTCTAACATAAGTCAGAAACTTGACCTAGTTTAATTTTATAAATTTGGGAATTATTAGTTCTTCTTCTTACTTAAGAAAATAAACCTATTCCTAACTCTTTTGGACTTATTTCTTGCCTAGAAGGGTTGCCAGCTAACACTACTTAAGCGATTTAAAATCATAATTTTAGTCTCATGTATGTAAGATGGCTGAGTTGTTGTGTTTTGGAAAGAAAGCTAAGAGCCTAAACTCACTACTTAAACCCTAAGGTAATGACTGGTTTTTTATGCATCTAGATAATGCAATACTTTTTGATTTCTTATATATTTTGACTTATAATTTCATTTAAGACTTTAGGTATGCAATTCATAGCTAAAATGAGATGCAGTTAGAAGATAGTTATGGGCCAAATAAAAAAGTGAAGGCACACTTCCCCCATGAAGGGAGGTCATCCTCAAATCTTAGATTCCCCCTTATGTGCAATTAGTGAAGCGCCAAGTTCAAGAAGTATGATCAATAGCTTGCATGGTTCACATAGTTTAATTCTTTCTAATTAATTTTAAGTTATGCTTAGAACTTTAATTGAATGAGGTTATGAGTTTTTATTTTATGTTTGAATTTTTAAAATTTTAATAGGGTAGAAAATCTTAGTTTTTATAAGAGTCTAATGCATCCATGCTTCATTGCATAACACAACAATCATAGAAAAAAACTTATTAACAACATGTAGTTTTATTACACCCCCCAAAATAAATCAAGCCAAATTTAAATAAAATCAAATAGGCTATTGCGGCAGGGTACTGCTATACACCAAAAAAAAGAAAAAGAAAAAGTGGGCAGCTGAGTTTTGCCCTTATATAGCCCAGCTTATAACTAAATGTTTGATCTATATGGTCATTATTAACTTTAGGATTGTCGTTTTCTTCAAGGACCTTCTTAGGTTCCACCGGAGACCATCAAATAAGTATAGTCAGCTCATGTTAATCCTAAAAACCATAGATCCTAACTTAATTCTAGGTTTAAATAATATTTAAAATTCAAAAATAAAATCTTAAGTCCTGAAAAATAGATGTTTGAAAAAGCATACAACACACCAGTAGTTTATATTTCAAACATACAGACTTTGCATCAGTGATTGCTAAGCCCACCTATCTTATTAGACTAGCCTTATGGATTTAAGCAGCAATTACAAGCAAATAACATTTATTTTATATTTATTATAGTGGAACCTTTAAAAATAGCCCCTTTCAAAAAAATAGTTTAAAGGATTCATACCATGATTATTTCGATAAGTTTTGGTTATCGACTGCCTATCACAACCCTCTACTTTTCACATCCAGACTTGGGACTGACTAAGGTAGTGTTCCATTTCAAAAAGTAATATTAGCCTAAAAAGAATGCCCTAACATCCAGACTAGCGAACAAATAATCATAACCATCCAATTTAAAATAATACACTATAAAATTAGAAAAAGCATCACATCACAATCAACACACCGTCTTAACCTAAGTTTAAGATCAGTGACCTAGTATTCTAGTGGTTAAAGAGGGCTTATGTGGTATGACTGTATTAGGACTTATTTTAGTTTAAGTTTAATTTAAGTTCAAAGTTTGATCAACTAACCACTAGATAGTTTCGACTTAAGTACTTTAATTGATTTATGATTTTATTTCAAATTTATGTTTATTTTTGTATTAAAGTTGATATTAGTTTTCAAAGATTGGTGAATAAAATATATTCTGTTTGGGGGCAGAATTAATTTTATTCAACATCATAATCTTAGTAGAATGGAATCCTCACCCTGAAGTGATGATTCATTTTAGTGGTCGAACTAAGAATCTATGTATCTTAATTAACTTATTTAAATTTATTGGAATGATTTACTTGAATTAGATTAGATTTGATTAATGTTTATTTGATTTAGTTTACATTTTGAAATTTGGGTTTATTTAATTTCATGTGTTTAATTTATGATATTAATTTTGGATTAAGTTTTAGTTTGATTTAATTCACTTGTAATAATTTAATTAATATTTAATTTCTTTGAATTGATGTTTAATTATTTTCTTCAAATTTCACTTTAACGATTTAATGTATATGGTTTGTATTTATTAAATCATTTCAATGTTGTTCAAATTTAATCATTTCATCTTTTCATTTAAGTTTTGTTTGATTTAATTAAGATATTTTAGTTTAATTAACTCTTGATTTGATTAAGGTTCAGAGTAACTTTTTATTTGGATTTTCATCAGAATTTTGATCATTTGGTTTATTGAATTTGGGGCTTTGATTTATATATTGGTTTTACTTTGAGGATTGTTTGATTTAATTTAATCTTATAATTTGACTTAATTAATTTGATTTGTTAAGTTATTATGGATTTGCTTAGGTTAAGCGAATTAATTGTTTATTTTTATTTCAATTAAATTTTATTTTTGTATTTAGAATTTCATTCACTTTGATTCATTTAATAAAATTTGGTTAATATCTTTGAATGGTAGTTCATGTTTAATTTGATTATTAAACTTGTATATTTAATGATTAATTAATTCATCTTATTCAAATAGATTGAATTGAACCTAATTTGATTATATATTGAATTGATTAAAGCTTACTTTAGTTTCACTTGATTTGATTTGATTCATATCTTATGATTAGTAAAGATGAGTTTGATTTGTGATCAATTTGATTTGTAGTTTAATCATTAATTAAGGTTCAATTTAGTTTTATTGTTGATTGAATTTAAGTGGTTTTATATGGTTAAGGTTCAATACTTAATTAAGATTTAAGTAGATTGTTTTGCTTCATATAGTTAGCTAAGTTGATTTGATGGTTTATGATTGACTTGTTTGTTTTATTTATTTGTTTTAAGTTTTATTTAGATGATTGATTTACTTAGATTTCTTAATTCAATCATGATCAATTTGATTCACTTGATGTAGTTGGAGTTTGATTAATAATTATTTTAGTTTATCTTATCTAAACTAATTTATTCATATTAGGTTTAATTTACATATTTGGTTAATTTATTTAAATTAATGATTATTTAAGTTTAATATGATTAATTTAATTGTGTGCTTAACTTGGTAAGTTTACTTGGGGATTGAAACCAAATTCGTCATGATTGATTGTAATTTAAAGAGTGTTTATTATATACTTAAGAATTATAAGCATAGTTAGCTTCATTTAAAGCAAATTCTAAATTTTGATGAGGGTTGTTTATAAGAGTGTTTATTATTGGCTCCATTTAAGTTTGGTTGACTTAAGAGTTGTTACATTTATTATTTTATAAGATTTATTTAATTTAATTTTGGTTCTGTTAAAAGATTGATTAATTTGTATTTAAAGTTTCATTGATTAAGGGTTAGCCTTAGTTAGAAGTTGATGAAATGATTATGTTTAATCTCATTAATTCCAATTAGTATTAGATCAGTTGATTAATTGAGCTTTTGCTTTATCAAATATTTGATTTGATAATCAATTGATTCGACACTGATTAGGTGATTGTATAGTTTCATTACTTTTAGCCTAGAAATGATTATCTTGGCCAAATAGTTGATTGGATTATAGGTTAGTTGATTATTAATTAAATCAATTATGATTACTTTGATTCAATAGTTCATTTGATCAAGGTTGAGTTAATGATTAATTAAACTTTAACTTAATTGAATGATTAACTAATTAAATGATTAGAGTTTGATTTGATAATCAGCTAAATTCATCTTAACTAAAGGCTAGCTAAGTGATTCATTTGATCAAAGCTTAACTACTGGTTAAACCGAATATAATTGATTATGCATGGATTGTGATTGATTGAGCCAATTAAGATTTGATTTAATGGTTTAAGTTAATTAGTTAATTTTAATTAAAATTTAATTTAATTTAGTATGATGTAATTAGTTCAATTGATATTATGATTAGTGATTGGTGGTTTAAATTGAATTGGTAAATTTTAATTTGAAGCTCAACTAATACTTAACTGAATTCTCAATTAAAATTTATGTTTAACTATATTTAAATTATAGAGGAATTAAGTTAATAGACTATACAATAAAATTATGGGAGAGAGTAATTGAGCATAGGTTACAACGTGATACAAAAGTTTCTCAAAATCAGTTTGGTTTCATGCCAAGTAGATTTACTATGGATATTATACATTTGTTGAGAGGTTTGATGGAGAAGTATAGAGAAAGTAAGAAGAATTTACATATGGTATTTGTTTATTTAGAGAAAGCTTATGATAAAGTTTCAGGATATGTTATTTGGAAAGTTGTAGAAAGGAATGAAGTTAATATTGGTTATATTCAAATAATTAAGGATATGTATGCTAGAGTTGTTACTTGTGTCCAAACACAGGGAGGATTGATAAAATATTTCCTATTTTAGTTGGATTACATCAAGGATTGGCTTTAAGCCCTTATCTTTCTGTCTTTAGTTATGGATGTTCTTACTAGGCATTTATAAGAAGATGTACCTTGATGTATGATTTTTGTTGATGACATTCTTCTTGTTGATAAGACTAGAGAGGGAGTCCAATAGAAACTTGAATTATGGAGATCAACCTTAGAGTCTTAAGGTTTTTGTTTGAGTAGATCTAAAACTGAATATATGGAGTGTAATTTTAGTTGTAGAAGTTCTAGTGGTGGTATTGTGACATTGAGTGACCAAGTCATTAAAAAGGGTGAGTGATTTAGGTATCTAAGCACTATTGTTCAAAATGATAGTGAAATAAATGGAGATGTTATTAGTAGAATTCAAGTTGGATGGTTGAGGTGGAGGAATGCATCGGCTTTGTGATGTGTGACTTAAGAAAATTTTATAAGATTTTAGATGGTGGTAAGACCTACACTGATTTATGGTGCAAAATGTTGGCCAATAAAAGAGAAGCATAAGACTTAGTTAAGTGTTGCAGAGATGAGGATGCTCAGGTGGGTGGCTTTACTTTTAGAGATAAAATGTGAAGTGAGTATGTTCGAAAAAAAGTTGGATTAGTTCCAGTGGAAGATAAGATTAGAGAGAGTCACCTTAGATGGTTTGGCCACATAAAGCATCGACCGTTTGATGACCTAGTTAGGAGAGTAGATGTATTAGATTTGCCTTATGTTAAGAGGTAGACCTAAAAAGACTTGGTTAAGATGTATAAAAAATGACATTAGTTTATTAGAATTAAATGAGAATTTGACACATAATATGACATAATGGAGAAGAATGATTCTTGTAGTCGACCACACATAATGGGATAAAGGCTTGTTGTTGTTGTTGTAGATGATTTTATGTATTTTTGTAAATCTGGAAAATGCCTATTTTTCTATTTAACCTAGTTAGTGCTACATGGTGTTGACTGCCTTTATGCATGCCAATTGTGGATTGGTCCACACCACTGCCACCTGGATTATGAGCTGGAAAATCATGGGCTAGAATAGATAGTCCAAATTATACCCATAGATCTAAGGGCTGAGATCGAACTCCCCCGATGATTTAATCTTAGACATCCATTCTATTTATAGAGGATTGGATGACTGGTGGCTCTCCTTCCCTTTGGACGGTGAATCGAGAGGGGCAACAACCATTTTTGCCGCCCCTAAAGCTCAATTTCTAACGAATGTCATCGAAAACCACTATTTTTTGGTTCTAAAAGCTTGTAAATCGAAAATGCAATAGGGTTCTAGGGTTAAATCTTAATTTTGTGAGGTTCGACTTCACAAATGATGAAAGCCTAAAGGTTAGCTATGGGATTTGAAAGTTACCTCACCGGAGGTGATTTTCATCCATTCCGTTGATTCAAAAATCTTCCTAAGCTTGAGGCAAAGCTTCAGAGTGAATTTGACCACTTTCCTCCCCTCTGATTTCCAAGGATGCCAAGGTCTGCCACCCTCTACCGAAGCTTGATGCTTCTTGGGGTTAAGGAGATCAAGAGGAGTAGCAAAATGGTGGTTTCAACTCCTCTTATAATGGTGAAGGTGTGAGAATGATTTATTGTGGGATATGGATGCTCATCTCTCATTTTTCACATTTAGCCACCTGTTTGTCAAAGGCTTTGGCTGATCTACAACTCACTAGTGGTAGGGAAAGCGGGTAAAGGCTTGATTTCACTCACTCTTCCCTCTGGAATGTGCTTATGAGCTTGTATCTTGAAGGAGAATCTTCATTTCACCTCTCTATGTTTTGGCCATGAGCTCCCATGAAGGAGAAGTCAATCTTTGTTTGGTCATCTGATTGAGAAGCTTGGCTACTGCTTAAAACTTATGGTCAACTGATTGGAATGAGTTCAACTCAATCCAATTAAGGGTGGAGAAAGGGATGAGGTTTATAGACTTCATGTTTATGGGATTTAATTTCTTCTTCTCCCATGGCTTCATTTCACATCCCATAGCCACCTCAACACTTCTTTAAATTAATATGATGTGCTAAATTAAGTTTAAAGTGAGCTTGGAATTAAGGTCAAACTCACCCGAGTTAGTTTGGGGTTAAATGATTTAGGTTTGATTCATTTGATTGTGTTTTAGTTTTGGCTTAGGTTTTATTTTATTTTATTATATTGATTGGATTTAGATATAGGTTGTAATTATTATTAATTATTCATTGAATGTTTCATAGATTAGTTGATGATGGGATTTTAATTTGACTTAGGCTAGTTTGATCCATTTGATCAAAGATGAGTCAAATAAGATCTCTTAGCCTCTTTGGCTATTTTAAAATTTATATTTTGGTTCAACTAAGTTTAATTGATTATTTGTAATGGTTGTGATTAATCAATTTTATTTTATTTAAGTTAAATTTTGATTTCAACCCAAATCAACCTATTTTGATCCAAATGGGTTAAGTTAGATTTAATTGAGTCAAATGGTTTGTTTAACTCAATTAAGGTGTGTTTGAGTTCCACTCATGTTTGATTAAGTGTTTAAGATGATTTGAAGTAATTGATTTGATTTTAATTTTAATTTTGATTCATTTTGACCCAAATTAGGCGTAATGGGTCAAATTGAGTTTACTTGGATCAAATGATCAAATTGACCAATTTAAACCCAGATAATTATTGAGTGATATTCATTTATGATTTTAAAATATTTTGGAGTATTTAATTTGAATTATTATTATTATTTAATTTGAATTTGAGTTTAATAGGATTCATTTGGGTCTATTTGAGTTAAGTGGCCAAATGAACCCATTCAAATCCTCATTAAATTTATATTTATTTAGTTTTTTTCATGATTCAATTTGAATTTTGGGTGACTTGATTTGATGCGGCCCACATGGGTCAACTCTAGGTCAAATGATCCATTTGTCACTTTGAACCTCATTTAGATTTATTTTTGAGTTCATTTATATTTATGCATTGATTTGATTTAATTTCAATTTATTTTAATTTTATTTGATTTTTCTTGGGTTTAAGTGAGTGTGGACTTAAATAGATTAATTGGGTTAATCAACCCAATCTACTCAATCTAAGTTTAATTGGATTTAGTTTTCAATTAAAATGTGTTTAATTTAGATCTCTGTTGAGCTCTATTAGATTTGGGTTTGATTTGAGGTCATCTAATATAATTAGGTTAGGTTAGGTCCTAGAAGGGTCCACTAAGATTCTCGAACTCATTTTTGGATGAGGTTAACATAGGTACTTAAGATCACTACACTTAGAAATTAGGATCCTTAATCTTATACTAAGAGCTTCCTAATTAGGTACTTAAGATCACTAAACTTAATAGCTAAAGTGTATAAATAATAAAAAATAAATAAATAACAAACTAAATCAAATATAAAAATCTAAAATCGAAACTATCTTAAAATTAAATCAAATTAAAGAAAGGGAGCTGAGGTCACCTTATTGAACTCTTCTAGGACTTGACTTAACCCAATTAGATTAGGTGAACTAAAATAAAACTTAAATCTAATAAGATTCAATAAAATCAAACTCATTTGGATTGAAATTTAAATTTAGCTAATCCTAAATCAGGGTAATTGGGTTAATTAACTTAATTAACCCATTAAGCACAACCTTACTTGAATCGAAAGAAAAAATCAAAATAAATCAAAATTAAATTAAACAAAAGCATAGGATTAATGCATAAATATGAATAAGTCAAACATTAAATTCTCAGAAAGTTCAAAGTGGCCAACCAAGCTAGTTGACCTAAAGTTGATAAATGTGGGTCCCACAAAACTAAAAGGCAAACAATCATATTTGGCTAAATTAAGGCACTCCAAAGGCTCAAAATCATCACATGAGTTCATCTAAACATAAAAATAAATAAAACTAAATTCAATTGAAGCTCAAATTGATTAATTGAGCCACTTAACCTAAGTTGGCCCAAATAAACTTAATTGATTTAAATTCAAAATAAATTAAAATTAACTTAAATTAAACATTTAAATTTATCTTAAACTCATATATAAGCATAATTCAAACAATCTTTTGATTCGATCAATTGACCTAAATGAACGCATATTAACCCTTTAAATTCAATTTTGGTCAAACTTGGTCAAACCCAAAATTATCTAAAATAGATAAAATAATTGACCAAAAGCATTCCTAATAATTCATAAAATATGATTGAAGCATAATCTAAACATACAACAATAAATTGAATCACATAAATCAACTTAATCAATTTTGGTCAAAGTTTATCAAACCTTAGTCAAACTAGGGTCAAATTTAAAATTAATCCAAACTAAATAAAATTATTCAATCAAAATGATAATAAATGATTAATCAAATATAATTGAAGTATAATTTAAACCCAACATGACCAATTAGACCATATGAACTCACTTAGATCCACTTTAGTCAAAGCGGGCCAAAATTGACTTAAATCATTTTAGGATCAAATCAAATTAAATTAATTAAACTCATATGAATGAAATTATCAATTGGTTATAATTGAACTTTCCACCCAAAGCTAATAAATAAATTTGGGCTACTTAAACCCAATCCAACTTATTTGGGTCAACATGAGTTGACCCAATTCAAAATCTAAGTCCAAATTGGAATTTTGCAACCTAAAACCAGCTAAGCTCCCTAATGCAAGAGTTGGACTTCAACTTTGGTGGCTAGATGAAACCAAGTGGAAAGACAGATTAAAGGACTATTTGGTAGGAAGAGTTTTGGGTGTAAAGTAAATGCAGGGGTTTTAATTTTTTTTTGTGTTTAGCATGGTGCAAAGTAAAATTTCTAAGGTAATGTAATGTATTTAGAATATATTTCAAATGTCATTTTTGGTGTATTTGGAATTCGCCTGATTTGGGTGAATTCCAAATACACCAACAAATGTATTTATAAACATTACTACGCCGCTCCGTCCACAGCCTTTAGCCATAGCCATCAGGTCATCTTCGCCTGCCATTAAAAACTCAAAAAATACATTACATTATATTTATTTTATAAAAAAACTCATGTATTTGTAGACTTTTCAATCGAACAGCCCTAAAGTAATCCAAATACATTGCATTTCTTTTGCATTGCATGCCTTTTACAATGTATTCCTTTTTAAGGCAACCAAACAACTCCTAAATGCAAAGTGGAGAAAGTGCAGCATGGTTCTGAACTCCTCAATCTCTCATCCCTCCCTCCACCATGCCATTTGTTTGACTTTAGGATAGTCTATAGTGAATTAACCACCTCTTACAATAAGTAGGAGGCTCTAATTCCCTATGGCCAACCATCTCCAAGCTACACCAATGGGGAGGGGGTTGGCCATCTATAAAGTCACATGCTTAGCATATTTGAGAAAGATGACATACTTCATACACCTTCCTCATAACAAAAGCACTCAAATCGAGCCATTCCCCATCTTTCCTAACCTCTAAAAGCCAGATTTCAATCAAACTCCAATGAAGGACAATGACACTTGGTGGTTAGAGCAATCTGAAGGGAGGCAAGTGTGCAAATAGATTTTGAAGCTTCGTCTTAGCTCAAGGACCAATCTTGAACTGAAAAATCCACTCAACATTAGCTTGAGTGAGGTGATTTTTAAATCTCTTAGCCAAGTTTTAGTCGTTGATACTTTGTGAAAGAGATTTACATGATTTTGAGATTTGGATTTAGAATCAACCTTCTCTATCAATTTTAAACATTTTGAGCATGAGAAATCCTATTTTCTAGCTAGTTAGCTGTCAAGCCGAAGCTCAGACGGATGACAAAGAGCGGAGATCACGTCCCTCTCAGGTTTGTTTGTGGCTTGGAGGAAGAAAGCTCATAGGCCATCTGATCTCCCTTTAATAGGAGGGACGACCATGATTAAAACATCATATAAGCTTGATTTAAACCATTGGATATGACGGTTAGATCTCGATCGTCCGATCATTGATCTGTCAGTCCGATCAAACTGGTGCTTTTCTGCTCAAAATGACACGTCAGCGTTGTTGGTCCAATTAGGCTTCAACACGCAAGAGGAGGAGTCTAGTCAGTGCTACGTGGTGCTAATGGTTAAATAGAAAAATAGGGAAATTTCAGATTTAAAACAATGCTTAAAATTGTTTGAAACTTCAGAAAATCATAAAAAAAATACTCAACAAAAATTGCAAATAAGGGCTCGTTGGATTCGTCTTTTCGATAAAAATATAATAAACCCACAATCCCTAATTTACATTAGGCATTTTGAGCTTAAGTTAGGTTTTAGTGAAAAAAATTCATTAATTAATCCTAAAATATTAATCAGATTGACATGAAACTTTTAGAGAATAATTATGAGATCAAAATACACCTACTATAAAAAGTTCTAGTCAAATTGACTTCTAGATTTGGAGATATTAAATTTTGAAGATCAAATGGCTTATTCTAAGAAAATAAATAATTAAAAATTATAAAAATCATGGAAAATCAATGAAATAGCTCAAAACATTTTAATCAACATCAAAAAGCTTTAAAAAATATTTGAACCTTTTTAGAGCTTGATGAATTTAAAAATCATTTTATTAGGATTTAATAAATCATTATTACCAATGCTAATATTACTACTTAAATCTAAATAAATTAAATATCAAACTAAAATTATAAATAAAATAGTACTCAAACCCCCATTAACTTAAATTTAAGTTAAATCAAACAAAACTAAACTTAATTTAATTAAATTAAGAATTAGTTAAACTTTAAATCTAATTTAATTTAACTAGTTATATCAAAGTAGATTTAATTCATATACGACTACTTAAGTAATTTAAATCACTTCAAATGCAACAAATCAAGTTAAATTATAATAGGTTTAATTGAGATCAATCATAGTCAACATGTAATTAAACTTGATTAAACCAATTAAAATTGATTTAATAAATATTTGATCATTAAGCAAGGGAATTGCTTCATCAATCTTAATTAAGTCTAACATTTCATTAAGGCATTTTGTGATGATTCCATGATCAAATCAAACTCCAATCACCTAGTTAGTTAATTATTTAATTAAGACAAAATCTGATTAATTATTAATTTGATCTTAATTAATGAACTACATAGCTAAAACAATTATAATTAATAATCAACTAATCTTTAATCCAATAATTTTCTAATTAGCATGAGAATTAAATTTATCGTTAGTTAAAATCAATCATTAGTTAAGCAAACAAAAACAAAACTAACTACTTTTTTTTTATACAAAACTAACTACTTAACTATTAACAAATCTTAATTAAGTCAATCATTTAATCAACTTAATTTTGACTAACTTAACAAATCATAAATTAAATTTTAATTAGTTATGTTAGTTAATTAATCAAGATAAGCATTTGATTATCTAATGGATGATCACTTAATTAAACATTATTTAATTAATCATTAAAATAAATTAAACTTTTAATCAAATTAACTACTTAATAAAATAAAGGCGTAATTAATTATCAATTTCATGTTAATTAAATTAATTATCCAATTAGATTAGATACAATCCATCAACTTCTAATTAAGAAGAACTCTTAACAAATTCTGATAATAGAATTTGAAAACTAATTAATTAATCATTTAATTAAACTAATCTTTAAATCAAGCTTAACTTTAAATAAACATTTAATTAAATTTATATCTTGTTTCAATCAAAATGAGTATGATTAATTAAATTACTAGTTAATTTATAATTAATCTAAGAAAATCATTTAATCAAGTTAATTATAAAATTAAATTAATCATATTGACTTTAAACCTTTAGTTAGTCTAATGAACCCAACATCCAAATTAAACATAATATGAACAAATTCATTTTGATAAGATAAACTAAGATAACTATTAATCAAACCCCAACTACACCAAGTCAATCAAATTAAACATGAATGCTTAATTGATTGCTAATTATATTAATCTTAATAGTATTAAAGAAATCTAATTAAGTCAATCAATTACATTAAGTTTTAAGTAATTAAATTAAATAATTAGATTAATTATCATTAATTAATCTATAATTGATTCAATCAAATATTTTAATCAAGTCAAATACCCAATTGAATTAAATCATCCTTAATTAAATTAAGTTAATCAAGTATTTGACAAAGTTAAATCCAATTTGAATAAATTAAGCTAATTAAAATAAATCAAGATAATCATTAATCAAATTTCAATTATCTAAACTAATTAATCAAGACAATTATAAGTATCCAATTAATCATTAATCGTATTTAGATCAAATCAATGAATTTAGATGATAATAGGCTAAAATCGGTCATATAAAGTAGATAATCAAATCTATAGCCAAGTTGACTTAATTAATCATTGATCAATGATGAAGTCCTAATTAAATCGATCATTTAAATTAAATTCAGAATAGACTAAGCACTTCTTAAACCTTAATCAAAGAAACAACTTAATCAAATCAAGTAAGATTAAAGTAGATTATAAATCAATTCAATTAAATAATTTGATATGTTAAATTATTTGAATGAATTAAACAAATGATTGATGAACTTTAAGTGAAGTAATCAAATTGAACATTGAATTGTTATTTAAAGACACTAAACAAACTCTAATTAATATGACTAATGCATTTATTTAAGTAAATTTTTAATCAAATAAACATAATCAAATATAATTGAATAATAATTGCAATAAATATTAAATAAATAAATTATAAGCAAATAATATTACATAAATCTTAATCTTAAATCACTTAGCCACTAAATCAAATAAAACTCCAATTAATTTGATAAGAAGGCCATGATCAACCCATGATTAAACTTAATTAAGCAAATCATAATGAAATAATTAATCTTTAATCAAAACACTAAGGTAATCTTTAATTAAGTTTAATATTCATTGTCCAACTAAATTTAATCATTTAATAGGTTAATCATTTAATTAGAAATCAAACTTGATTGATTATTAATCCAATCTCAATTAAATGAATAACTTAGAATATTGATTAATCAAATTAATAAATCTTCAATTAACATTCAACTATTTGGCCAAGATAATCATTCCTAGGTTAATAATAATGTAATATACAATTACCTAACTAGGGTGGAATCAATTGATCATTAAATTCTTAATCAAATCAAACATTTATTAAGCTAAAGGTTTAAACAATTACTAACCTAATAAGATTGAAATTAATTAGATTAAATATAATCTAATTAAAGTAAAGCAACATAATCTAGATAAACTAAGTCACTCAAATGCTCAACCAAGTGAAACCCATATTAGATTTATCTCAATCTATTTGAATAAAGGTGAATTAATTAACCATTAAATATATAAGTTTAAACAATCAATTTCAACATGAATTATTAATTAGAGACATTTAACATAATAGACGAATCAAAGTAAGTGAAACTCTAATTGCAAACAATCAAGTTTAATTGAAATCAAAGTAAGCCTTTAATTCACATGATCTAAGAAAATTAATAAATAGTAAAAGTTTAACAAATCAAATTAATTAAATTAAATCAAAGGATTAAATTGAACTAAACGATCATTAAACTGCAATCAACATATTAATAAAATGTAATAATGTTAACTAGTCATTAACTCATTAATAAAAATAATAAGTTTAATTAATCAATCTTTAAATTAAAATTATAAACTTAATTGGAATTTTAATTGAATCAAATAACTTCTAATTAAATCATCTAAACTAAACCAAACATAACTAAACTAAACTAAATAATCATTAAATCAAAAATAACTAGACTAAACTAAATAATCAATAAACCAAATCAAATAGCATAAAACATTTAAACTTAACAAATAATCAAATTAAATTCAATAAAATGAATAAATTATAACTTGAACCTTAATAATCAATCTAAGAAATATATGAAATTGAATAATCACAATAAATCTTTTTAAACCTTAATCAAATTAAATAAACATAAAATTAAATACAACCTCTACGTCATCAAATCACATCCAATTACTCCCAATTTCAAACAATATCAAAATAAAACAATCAACATAAAACTCGAACACAATAAATAAGCTTATTAAACTATGATAAGAAATTAATTAAACTAAATTAAATTGATCATCAAACCAAAAATGATCAATATATAAACTAAATGACTAAATTTAAGGAATTAAACACTTAATTGGAATTCAAATAAAAAAGTACAATAAACTTCAATTAAATCATAAGTTAGTTGGAACATATTCACCAATCCAAATCAAGTTTAAATGAAATGATCTGATTAATAAATCTAAATAACATTGAAATCATCTAATCAACATTAATCATATAAAGTTAAAATCTCAAATTGAAACCCAAAAGAAAGAAATTAGATATTAATTTAAAGGAAATTGAATTATCAAAATTTAATCAAATCAAACTAAAATTTAATAAATCCAAAATTAATCAATCAAAATACATGAAGTTAAATCAACTCAAATTTTGAAATCCAAATCAAATCAAACAAATATTAATCAAATCAATTCAATTCAACTAAATCATTCAAGTAAATGGATTAATTAAGATACTTTGGTTCTTAATTCGACCTTTAGAATAAATTTTCACCTCAGGGTGAATTCATTATCAGGATTAGGATGTTGAATAGATTTGGTTCTGTTCACAACAAAATTTATTCTATTCATCATTCTTTAAAATCTAAATTTAATTTCAACACAAAAGTAAACCAAAAATTAGAATAAAATCCAAAATCAATTAAATTATTTAAATCAAAACCATCCAATGGTATAAATAAATAAATTTTGAATTCAAATGAAATTTAAAATGAAACAAAGCCTAGAATAGACTTGTAACACAAGTCTTCTTTTCACACAATAGAACACTGGGTCACCAACCCTAGAATTCAGTTAGCCGATGTGTTTATTGTGATGTGATATTTTTTTTCTTGTTTTGAGGTGTATTATTCTAGACTGGATGGCTAGAATTGTTTGCTTGCTAGTTTGGATATTATGGTGTTCTTTTTAAGCTAATATTGTTCTCTACATGAGGTTGCGCTTAAAAAGGACCATTGTAATAAATATAAAATAAATGTTATTTACTTGCAGGTATTATTTAAGTCCCTAAGGATAGCCCAATAGAACATGTGAGCTTGGAAATCATTGATGATAAGTCCATATGTTTGAAATATAAACTACCGGTGTGTTGTATGTTTTTCCTAATGCCTATTTTCGCAGAATTTAGGATTTTATTTTGGAATTTTAAAATGTAACTTGAGCCTAGAAATAGATTAGGATCTATGGAGTTTAGGGTTAGCAGGAGTTGACTATACCCATCTGGTGGTTTCAGGGGACCTTAATGAGTTCCCTAAAGAAGGTGACAATCTAGAAGTTGATAAAAATCTCATAAATCAAACTTTTAGTTCTAGGCCAGGGTGTATAGTGGTACGTGGCTGCACCGGCCTATTTATTTATTTAAATTTAGCTTTATTTATTTTGGGGTGCACAATAGAACTGCATGCTTTTCATATATTTATTTATGTGATTGTTATATTTTACAATAAAGTCTGGATGTGTTAGGCTCTTAGAAAAGTTAAAATTTCTACTCCAATTAATAATTTTAATTAAATTTTAATTAACTCATAATCTCACTCAAAAGCTTATGATCTTAATCAAGAAATAAAAGATTTAGTAACCCTTTACCTAAATTGTTGTATGTTTCAACATCATGCATACATATTATTTCACTCTTGCAAATAGGAGGTCTCCATTCTTGCACGATAAGGGACGGGTTTAACCTGTTAGAGTAGTCCCTTGTACTAGAGAACACCTCTTCTCTATGACTTAGCTCATAACCGATTTTCATCATGCATTTAGGCATAAATCTTTCCAAGCCTAAATCCAAAAATGATGAGTCAAAATGAATAAAAAGTTGTAAATTTTATTACATTAGTCTAAGCCATGAATGCATACCACACATGATCTAGTTTCTTAGGGAGTGAGTTTAAGCTCTTGGCTTTCTTTTCTAAACATAATAGCCCAGCCATCTTGCACTTGCATACGACTAGCTTACTTGATTTCAAATCACTTAGGTAGTGTTAGTTGGCAACCCCTTCTAGGCAGGAAGGAAGCCCATAAGAGTCGGGATAGGTTGTTTTTCTTAAGTGAGAAAAATAACTGATAATTTCCTAATTTATAAAAATTAGACTAGGTCAAACCTTTAGTGTATGTCAGAAGTATTTTTAGACTCAGATTATGAAGCATCCAACTAAATAAGTCTTCAAATTTCATGCATTTTTACATTCTTGTGCTGTTAGAATCTAAGTCTTAAATTTCTAATAAAAAACCAACTCAATATTCTAAATAATTTTAATTTAAAAAATATAAAGCCTAATAATAGGATAGTTGAAATGCTTACTGGGTTTCTTAGTATCCAAAAGCATTTCCAACTCAATTCAATTTGGATTCCTAAAAGAACTCTTCCCCTCTTGAAGCATTCACACTTGAATTTCTAAATTAGCCATCCTTTTAATATATACTTTGAAATACGTAGAGATAAAAATAAATTTCTTTAATCGAGAGTATTCTTAGGAAAAATTCTTTTCCTTCTAAGATGTAATTAACCATAGGGACTTGCCCTTATAGGGAACTATGAACCCTACAATAAAATAAATCATGTTCTACCACTCCATGTAGTTCATGGTAAGAATCTCTAGCACATCGAAGACTCATCAGCCTTAGAAGTCCTTATCAAGTAACTGAATCTATTATAGAGTAATATGTTTATCTTTCGAGGTAATATATTTATCCCTTAATGATGTGTTTAATTGCCTAAATAAGTACCCCTAAGATCTACGTGGTGTTCTAAATGAAAATCCCCATAAGAATAACCTAGGCTTTTCACTTTAAAGTATTGAGTTTGATTTGATTTCAAATTAGACTTATTTTAGTTTCAAATTCCATGTTTGATTCAATTTGTTATTTTATTTTGATTTGTTCACCTAGTCACTAAGTGCAGTATCCTATGCACCTAATTAGAGAGCACATAATCTAAGATTAGGGGGTCCTCATTATTAGGATTATGGATGATGTTAACCTCATCTAAAAATGAAATCAATATGGAGATGTGGGTAACACAAGCATCTAAAATTTAATTAGACTAGAGGAATTAGCTAGTTGAAGGGAGTTATTTGTTTATGTTGATCTAGACATAGACGACATAACATTGATGCTCCTGATTGACAACAACATATTTTATAAAAATCTCATATTAAACCTAGTGTATAATCTCAAATTAAATTTTTATAAATTTAGAGTATATTTAAAAAAAAACTTTATTTTTAATAGTAATTTTACTATTTTTAATCTTTTTATTTTGCTAAATAAAAATGAAGGCTAATAATAGATTAGTAATTAACCTAATAAGATTTTCAAATATATCCTTATGTGAATGATATTCTACTTATCATTATATTATTTGAACGACATGTACAGTTACATATACCATTATAGTCTGGTCAAGTTTCTGGTTATGGTGCCTCAGCACTATATTCTTTATTTTAGTACAAATTATCTAAATATGCAGTGTATTAGTGTTGTAAATCTAACACCATGATGTTGCATTAAATTTTTACATATTCTTCCATTTTTTCTCCAATTAGAAATTTTTTCTCATAGACATTTAAAAATAAATTATAAAATAATATTTTTTTAAATTAAAAATACAAGGTAATTTTACTAAATTATTTCACTTATTAAACACCCCCAAACTCAAATAATTATTTATCCTCAAGCAATCATATGTATTTTCATGAATCCTTAAATTTATTTGATTGCAAGATTTTTGGAATTTAAAATTATTAAATAGTAATTTTAATTGAAGAATAAACTTACAAGACTCATTATTAAACATGAAAAATAACTTAACTATAATATCCTAAATCTTACTCAAACATATATTTCATGGCTTAATATTAACATATTTGATTCTTTTAAATTTTTATTAATTGACTATTTTAAATAATCATCATTTATTATTTAAATAAGCATAACATGATTTCTCTCCTGAATTTAGCACATTTAATTACTTTAATAATTTCATTGACTTGCTTAGATTGTTGAGCGAATTTTCAAGTATTATTATTATATGATACTTAGCCTCAAGTATTTTCTTCTCTTTTTCTCTCTTATCATTTCTTTTCTCTTTAACTTTTTTAACATGAAAAATTCATCTTGTTGGCTTTGTAATCCATAATGATTTTCATACTTTTTCATTCTCCTTATATATATATATATATATATATATATATATATATATATATATATATATATATATATATATATATATATATATATATATATATATATATATATATAATTCAAATAAATTATTATTATTTCATTAAATGGTCTAATCTCTAATTAATATTAATCAAAATCATTGTGGTGTTTATTTTTAGATATATGGGAGACACCACGCAGATTATATGGTGTACTTATTATTAAAGTGATCAGGTACGACATTGAGATATGGTGTACTATCTCGAAAGATAGAGACGTCACCATTAAATGGACTTAATCACCTAATAAGAACTCCTAAGGCATGATGAGTCTTCGAATATACTAGAGATTTTTTCCCTTCTTTATATGGATGAATAAAGTAGGGTTTATATTAAATCGGGTTCTAAAGTTCTCTATGGAGGCAAGCCTCCATAGTTAATTACATCTTAGGGAATGAAATTCTCTAAGAATACTCTCGATTAAAATAGACAATTATCATCTCTAAATATTTCAAGGCTAGACTATCAAATGATTGGTTATGTTAGAAAATCAAGTGGAAAAGTTCAAGAAGAAGACTTATTTTGGAATCCAAAGGGAGGAAGTAGGAAATGCTCATGATATTAGGAAGCCTAGTGAACATTCCAATCTATATATATTTGAAAGTGAAGAGATTTATTTATTTGTGTTAAATTTTATTAGATTGCTAGGGCTTATAATTCTCCAACACAAAATTGTGGGAATGCCTAAGAGTGCGGATTTATGCTTGTAGCCCAAAGGAAACAGCTACATCAGATCCTAAGTCTGGGGAACTTTGGTAAGGATTAAAACACAACCTAAATCTAAGTGATAGGTGGACATAAGGGTTTACTCCACAAGAGAGAATAAACTCGTCTAACTTCTGGACTTGTAACCACCTAGAGTGGCTACCAGCTAACTCCTCCTACGATTTTAAAACTATGTAGTCCAATCTTATGAATTGCAAGATAGCTAGGGTAGTTATTTAATTGAAAATAGACTAAAGTCTTAAACCCACTCCCTAAGAGACTAGAGTATGAGTGACATGAGCAATGACTTAGTCTACTAATGCAATAAAATCTTACAAGTTTTATTTTATTTTAGAAACATCATTTAGAAAAAGGATTTAGGATTTTGATGCCTACATGCATGATGAAATAAAATTATTGGCTAAATCAATAAGAAATGGGTGTTTTCCAACACAAGAGACGCCGTTACAAGTCAAGCATTCCCTTATCATGCAAGGATGAAAATCTCATATTTTCAAGATCAAAATAATATGATGCATGCATGATGTGAGATATACAACATTTAGCTAAGGGGTTGCTAAATCTTTTAATTATCTTATTTATATCCTAAGCTTTATGGAGAGGTTGTGAGTTGTTAAAATTTAATTAGGGAGATAAAAAAATTAATTTTATTTTAAGATCCGCACACACACATGACATCAAGTATAAGAAACTATGAAGAGGCATATTGTTCTAATGCACAATCTAAATAAATCATGAATCAATTTTATAACGTGAGTCGGGGTCCAAAGTACAACCTGAAAATAAAAAATATGGATAGCCGAGCTCTACCCTTATACAACCCGGTATATGAAAGAATAATTACAATTAAAAATGAATAAATGCTATGGGGGTCTTCATCTCTGTCCTTCATTTCTTCATTTGATTCTTCCTTCTTTGATTTGGATTGCTCCAAAGACATCACAAGGCACCCTAGGATAAAGCCTTTTGACCACTACTCATCCTAATCCCCCATAGCACTAATCCTAATTTTTAATTACAAAAATTATATTTATATAAAGTAATTCTAACTGCACCTGTAAAATAGAGATTAGCTAAACATATATACTATCCCAAGCAATTATATGTATAATTTCGGCTTAGCACCTACACATGGGTAACCAAGCTCACCTGTCCTAACTTAGATTATGCTTAGGGGGTTTAAGCAATATGTAAAAAGAGCATTATATTTATTTTTAAGCACCCCCTTAAGTATAATCCTCTACAAAAAATATGATTAGGCTAAGAACGACCTAACATTTAGGCTACAAAGCAGACACCCTAGCATCTAGTTTAACATAATACATCACAAAATAAAATATACATTACATCATACACCATCCTAACATAAAGTTACAAGTAGTGACTTAATTCTAATGTGTGTGTTAAGGCTTGTGTGGTATGTCTTAACTAAGCACTACAGTTATAATTTTCTAAATGTAGAAGGGTTTAATTTAACATAAAGACTTGATTTCACTTGAAGTTATTTAATTGATTTAAGAATTTTTATTTGTGCTTTTTTGTTTCATTTGATTACACTTAGCAACTAAGTGTTATAAAGAGAAGGAAAAGAGGATTGCTTTCTTTCTTCCCTATCTTAAGTCACATTCTAGAGCACATTAATTTGATTTAATTTCTCTTTAGTAAATAGATTATTATACATTTTTAAATTATCCTAAGTTTAGGTTCACTTTAAGTGATCTCATTCAATGTGAAAGGCTTCTTAAGACTAATCTAATTGAATTACTATCACATGACATATGCTCAATCATTCCTTTCCATCACATGTAACATGCATATAATTTTAATCCTAAGTGTATCTATACATGCAATATATTTTATCACACTTAAATGATGAATGTACATTTATGTTTAAAGTTTATATTTTTATTTGACTGAATTATTTGATCATGTCTATTTAAAGCACTATTTAAATTCTTATATAAAAAATACATAGGGATGAAATTAAATAGGTACATGCCATTATTAACCAAGAGAGTGAGGTAATCAAATGACCTCCTTGGGCTTAGCTAAAGCCTTGTATTCCCGGGATGTCCAGACTATATACCCATTTGCATTCAAACATATGTAAATTTATATACATGAATGTAAGAAAGAAAGCTCCAAATCTTATGACTAATTAATTCAATCACTTAAGCAATTATGGATGCATGTATTTTTAATAGAAAAGAGGATTATCATTCCCTAATTATATATACATACAGATGTATGAATAAATAAGCGAGTATGTGCCTTTGGTAACTAGGAAAGTGAGGTAATCAATTGACCTCCTTGGGGCTAGCTAAAGCTTCGTATTTCCAGGATGCCCATACTATATACTTTGATATCTCACACATGAATATATACATAAATAAAGGAAGAAAAATCATGCAAAAATTGCATTTTTATTTGATTTAATTATTTATGTATGTGAATTAAAGTTCTATCCAAATTCCAATGTAGAAATACATGTAAATGAAATCAAATAAGTATGTGTCATTGTTAACTAGGGAAGTGAGATAATAAAATGACCTAATTGGGTCTAGCTAAAGCCTCATATTTTCGGAATGTCCAAACTATATATTTATTAACATTCAAATACATGTAAAACTACGTATGAATTAAGGAAAAGAAAGCTTTACCTCACATAACTAAGCTATAAACACATACAAAGCTTATATGTGTTCATAATTATCATCACTCTAATTAATTGAATTGATTTATAAACTTTGAAAAAGTAATTTAAATTTATTAGTGATAATAGTCATACATATTATAAATTAATCCAACACATGTAAGTTTACAGAAAAAAATCATCTGATTTAATTTGTTTTGAAAAGATGAATGTATGATTCCAAATGACGTATAATATCTAACATGATTTAAAAAGAATAAATAAACATAAACACATGATTTCATTCAATTAAATTAATTCCTAAGGACAATCATATCAAATAAAGCCACTTAAAGTAAACCAAAGCTTCTTTTTTCCATTTTTAACTTTATGTTCTGATTTGATTTAAGGATGTTAAGAAAAGATTTGCTGATTCTAACTCATTTTCATGTTTTTGAAAATTAATTTGCTTTAATGAAAGGGTGATTATGCAAATTTTATGAATTAATTAAGTGATGTTATATAATAAATGCATTAATGAACCCTTACTTATGTTACCTTAATATAATTAACTAAATAATCATGAGCTAACATGGTATACACATGAATGAAAAGTAAATTTGCAATGATCCTAAGAAATAAAATGGAACTAATGCAATTAGCTCCTGATTAATTATTAATTAGATTAAGGAACTCAATTAATTACTCTTATGGTTTCCCCCACACATGCGGGTGAACCATAATTTCATTAACTTTCTTTAGGTTATTAAACACTTAAAGATCTGCCCTTGATTTAGTTAATTAAGGTCTGATGTGATTATGATTTTGATTTAATTAATAAAGTAATTTAATTAATTAATTAAACCTTAATTAATTTCCTTTTGAATAATGAAGTGACCTTAGGGAAAGAGGTCCCAACCCTATTCCATTAGTCCATTCACTATTGTACAGTGATTAGTTGACTTAATTAACCAATTTGCATGTGATTAATTAGCCATTAATTGAATTAAGCGAGTAATTAAGATTTTATTGGTCAATTCCCCTAATTAAGCAAGAAATAAATCTAAAATAAATCATGGGAGACAGAGGTCATCCCATTAAACTAACTCACATAGTTTGAGATTAATCACTCAAGTAATTAAGGAGTAATTAAACTAATTAATTTTTAGAATTAAATCTTTATTAAGCCTCAATCAATGTTCAAAATTAATTAGAAATATTTTTAATTTATTCTCCTCTAAAATACCTTTAAAATAAGTATTTATATGCAATTTTTGGATTTTTCTATGATTTGTTATGAAATTTAGAAGTTTCAACCATTAAAAATAGTTAATTAGGCCTAATTAAAACCTAATCTTATCGGCGCTATGTGGCGTGCTTATGCGGTGCACTTTCCACGTGGCACCGTAGTATTGGATATTTAACCGCGTGTGACTCAGTTCCTATGTGGCGGTGCTGCGAATGCGGTTTTAATCCTCGCCGTCTGATCTAAGATCAAACAACCAGGATTAAACTCACAGTTCCTTATGGGATTAATCAGATAATCTAACAAGAACTAATCACGATCGTCCATTCCAATCACATGAATTAGATGGTGCGTGATCTATCGTCCGTATATGAGAGCGAGTTCAATGCTCACTGATCCGAAGCTTACGAGATCAACTCTAAAAGGATCCCACACCTTTACAATATCGATCAGAGGGGATCCAGTGGTCAAGATCACATGAGATGCAAATTATCTTCATAAAGCTCCAACCAAAAATTACCAAAAACTCAATTTTGACAAATTACCTCGTCGAAGCTCAAGACCGGTGGCACTATCGATTTAGGAAGCTTCATCTAATAAAAATGAGGCCCTATTGAGTAGCACGCAAGCCAATTTACCCTCATTCACTCGATGGACCAAGCTCCATCAATTTGGAGCTCGGTGGTGATCAAACTCCTAGCTCCGGCAATTGTAGGGCTTGGGGGATGATTCGTTCTTGCTTGACAAGGTGCGGGGAAGGTGTGTCTAAGAGGAATTAGGATTTGGTTGAGGTTTGAGGGAGTTTCGATTGAAGGAGGAGGTGTCCTATTTTAATTTTGAGGAATTTGAGCTTAGGGAAGCTTGGAGTGCTCTGTGGAGGCTTGGGGAGTTTCGTTTCGGGCTCTAGGGTGATTTCAAGGGTGTGAGTGATGAATTCCAATTGAAATGAGGGGGGTATATCCCCCTTCACTTGGATCGGATGGATGGATTGAGCTCCTCGATTTCGGCATGCCAACTAAGGTTAGGGAGGTGACTCAAGACAACAGCCCTCAAGTTGGGATCCATTGGTTTTAGCCATGGTGGGGAGGAGAGTTAACTCACCTCCCTTTGATCCAAGGCCAACCTAGCCTACATAGGTTGGGTTAGGTGAGTATGTTAGGTCCATTCTTGGGTGTTTAATGGTTGCCACATGGAAAGGGAGAGTGAACTTTTCTATTTTTTGTTAAAACCCATGTGGGGAGGAGAACCCAAGGAGGATTTGCCTTGGGTTGAGCTCAATTTGGGTTTGAGGTGGTTTTAACCAGACCTAAGATGGGTTTGGGTTAGGTTGGATCAGATTCCAAGTGGCATGGCTTAGTTCAAAGGGGTTTGGCTCAATTTGACCCTTATAAGGTCAAATTGGGCTAAGTTGGGTTAGATTGGCCAATTGGTTAAATTAGGTCAAACCAAAGCTTGGGTCAAGTTCAAATAATGATTTGAAATGTCTTTGTTCAATTGGTTTCAATCAATTTGGCTTTGATTTGATTTTAGCTCATTTGGATTCATGGTCAAAATGGATCAAGTAGACCAATTTGACCAAATTGGCTAAATCGGCTTGGGTTGGGTGTTGGTTCATGTTCAATTGATCAATTGGAGAGGGTTGTAGGTTTGGGTTAAATTAATTTAGAATTAATTTGAATTTAGGCCAAATTGACACTTTAGGTCAATTTGGGCTAAATGGGTTAGATTGACCAATTGGTCAATTTGGGTTTAATAATGGCTTTTGTCAAGTTCAATAATCAATTTGGAATGATCTTGAGTTATTGGTTGTCATCAATTTGGGTTAGATTATAATTTGATCTATTTTCATCTTTTAGGTCAAATTAGGTCAACTTGGGTCCAAGGGCCAATTAGGTTGGGTTTGGCTCAATTGGTGGTCAATTCATGTTCAATTGTTGATCATAGGTTGTTGTGAATCAGTGGTTTCAATTAATTTATTGTAGGATAAATTTTGGCTAGTTTGGGTTCATATGGGTTAAGTGGTTGACTTGGTCAAATGACCAAGCTGACTTGGTTTGACTCAATTTATGACAATTGATCATCCTAAGGTGATCATCAATCATGATGGGAGATTTTGATGGGCTTGGTTAAATCCAATTTGGGTAGGATTAGAACTTGGCTCAAATAGGTCAAATTGGTCACTTTGGGTCAAGTGGACCAATTGGGCTTAGTTGAGTTGATTTTGGGTAGAGTTGGGTTTAGTTGTGTTTATATATGATTTATGACTGAGATATAAATTCAATTATAATTGATTTGGGTTTGGATAAGTTTTGGTTTATTTGAATATTTCAAGTCAAAATGGCTAAGGTTGGGTCTGACTTAGGTTGATTTTGTTTTGACTTGATAATTGTAGGTTTCATTTATATTTGTGAACATGATTGAAGGTATGATTGATTCTTTTAATTTGGATTGAGATTTAGTTAGGTCCATAGGACTTAAGAAGGAGTTTGATTTAGTTTGATTTAGTTTTGATGATTTGAATGTATATTTCATTTATATTTGTGAAGATGATTGAAGATATGATTGATTCATGAGAAAATCAATTAATTTTGGATTAATTTGAAGATCAATTGGCTAAGTCCATGGAATTGGATTAAAAGGCTTAGGTTTGTATTTGATTTGATTTGGCTTTGATTAAGGTTATATGAATGTGGATTTGATTTATGTTTGGGAAGATGATTGAGGAAATAGTTGCTTTATGAGAAAATCAAATGATTTCAGATTGATTTGAAGGCAAAGTTGGCTAAGCTCATGTGATGGGTTCATAAGGCTTAGGTTGGATTTTGATTTAGTTTGGGTCTTTTAATTTGATTGGTTTAAAATTTGGTTTGTTAATTAAAGGGTTGAATTGATTTATGAGAAAATCAATTAGGTTTGATTTGGTATCAATTTGGTTAAGGCTAAGTCCATAGGACAAGAATCACTGGACTTAAGGCTATGTTGATCAGTGCTTGGGTTTGGAATAATTATAAATATGATAATTATAAACTTTTAATACTAAAATTAAATAAATATGATAATTTAAACACTATATTGTATTAGCTTTATCACCCCCATCCTCCATAAACTCACATACAACTATAATAAAATAATGAAACACACATAAAACAAATGACAAAAACTCATCATTCAATAATCTTCTTTCTTCAACTCTTTCTCTTCTTTTTCTTTAACCTCTTTCTGACATTTTTTAGGTCATAAGTACTTTTAGCAACACAAAATAACTTGTTAATATTTTAGATTTTCACATAAGATGCAACTATTACTCACAACTATAAATCACACAACAACATACCAAATCAAACTAACTTTAGGTTGCCTCTTAAGCAATGCTTAGTTTATAGTCCTCATCCTATGTCAAGTTTTTTTCTTCTAATTTTAAACAAACCAAACTGGTAAATACTTTATGATTGTAATCATCCATTTAAAAACTTTTTTTTTTAATGATCATCAAGATTTTCATCAACTTTTCTTCTCAAATATCATCCAAATTCACAATGATTATGGCCGGTAAAGTTGATGATTCACTTAAAAAAACTTAAGATGATTCATCATTACATTCTACTTTAAGATAGTTGCTTCGTCAACCAAGGAATTGCATTGAATCGTATCAAAACATTCACTTCTAAAATCATCGATGAATTGCATTGAATCGTACGAATATTAAAAGTGATTTTTCAATCTTGAACTCACAAATTTCAATTCCCCATTTTGAATTAATGAATTTTTTTTCTTTACTAGTTTTTTTTTTCTATTTAAGTATTAAATGACACAAGTTCTACACAATAATTATTGCACATACAAAACAAACAAATAACATATAAAATAAAACTTGTGATCTCAAACAAATTTTATAATATCAACTAGCTGCAAATCTAATAATAAGTTTAACACAATTAATCGCACAATTATAAACTATACTCTAAAATTCACTAGACTTGAACAAAATTAACATAGATAATAAATTGAATTAAAAGTAGACTATTGAGATTAATATTAACTTAACTAAAATTTTTGCGAGATCCCCAACAATGGAACCATGAGTTTATCATACAAAAATCACCCTTTGAAAATGAGAAACAAATATTATATTTAAAAGATTTGAAGAAGAACTATGAGTGACAAACTAAACATCAATTAATAATTTATAAACTAGTAAAGAATTATGAAATGCCAGTACACAGATAATTTAAAGATATTGATTGTGAGTACGATAATCTCTAATCCTATGTAAATCTATGTTATAATTAAGGCAATTATATGATTTTTATTATTGTTATTTGATGTAGTATCATACAATATATAGTTATTATTGCCAATATAAATAAATAATTATAGGATTTACATACATACCACATAATTCTTGTATATTTACATATTTAATATATAAAGTTTAATATTTATAGAAATAACACATAAATTTTTAATAACACATCAAATATCATTATAATTAAAATTTTTAAAGTAAAATGCTTTTTTTCATGTAGAAAATATAGTGTGATTATGACATAAAAATACTATATATATATAAATATAAAAGTTTAAAATAACTAGATATGTAAATACATAAGAATTGTGTGGCATGTATGCAATTCTCCCTAAATAATTCTATATCATATAAATTCATATTTGATTACACATTCACATAATTAAGTTCTTATCATAGGTCTATAACCTTAAAAACTTAAAACCCGAACACCATAAAAATCATTAGACCTAAAAAAAATCCCAAAACCAACCTTAAAATTCTAAAATCAGACTAAAAACCCTAAAAACCCTAAAAACATAAGGATTTAAAAATGCTAGACATTCAAACACTTTTTGGATTATAAAATAAGCTTTTAAGTTTTCAGGGTGTAATTAAGAAAAGCATTTTTTAAAATATACATTTAACATCGATGTGTTGTCATCCAATATTTGAATATCAAATAACTAATAACATGATGCTGTTCAATCGTTCAATCATATGAACTGAACATTAATGCTATAAATATACTCCCTTGATAACTTAAATCTAAATAAAATTATTTTTTAGTATTTCTCTCAATGAGAAGCACATTTGATAGAGAGAAAAGAAGAAAGGAGACTGGAATAATATAACCTAAAAATATTTTAATAATATAAATTGAGGTATTATTCATGAAACATATGCATGGCGTTATTGCATATATTATATTTACAAGGAGAACTTAATACAACAACAACAACAATCCTTAATCCATGGAGTCGTATGAATCCTTCGCCTCCATTATGTCCCATTATATGTCAAATTCTCATTTAATTCAAGTATACTAAGATCATTTTTATACATCTTAACCAAGTCTTTTTCTACCTTTCTTAACATAAGAAATCTAATATCTACTCTCTAATGTCATCCGGACGACCGACGCTTTATGTGGCCAAATCATCTGACTCTCTAATCTTATCTACCACTGAGCTCTACTCCAACTTTTTCCAACATACTCATTTTGCATTCTATCTCTAAGGGTAAAGCTACTCATCCACGAGCATCCTCATCTCTAGAATACTTAATTTAGTCTTATGTTTCTTTTATCCAACATTCGCACCATAAGTCATTGCTCTGCTTACCACCATCTTATAAAATTTTCTCTGCTAAGTTTAACTTTTCTATCACATAATGGCGGATTTCCTCCACTTCAACCATCCAACTTGAATTCTACTAATAATATCTCCATCTATTTGACCATCATTGACAAGGAGAACTTAATGATCAACTAAAATATGACATATCATTATCATATTTAAATAATATTATTCGAGCTCTTTATGTAATATATTATCTATTTTACAACAAAAACTATTTATATGTGTTTGTAACTAGAAAAAAATATAATAAATAATGAAAAAAAATTCTAACTCCAGCTCCACAAACCCGGCGCCTAGGCGTTAATTCTGCTACTCCTACGTTTAAAGAGCTCAGAAAACATCAATCACCCTTGTCAATTGCCTCTTTAAATAGTATAGCGCCGCAACGCTATAATCATAATGCCTAAGCCCTGCCGCGACCTTCTTTAAAGAAAATTACCGCTCCTGTCAATTATCTCTCTGACAGTGATAATCATTCAAAGATGGAGTGGGAACGGTTAAAGGGTGAAAACTATCCAAGAAGTGGGGGTGGTTAGGGACCAACTGCTATAAGAAGAGGGGCGTTGATCACCCTCTCCTTTTTCACCCACTTTTCCTCACTTCTGAAATTTTTGAACTTCAGTCTTCTCCCTTAGGCAAACTTCTCTTGCATTCATGCGCTCTCATCTCTCCACAGCGTGTTCCATCCGCTATACAGGAGTTCTTCTTCTTGTGCGGGATGAGATTGAAGCTGGGCGGTTCATAACTCCAGGTAAAACTTGAAATACAAGGTTTTATTTATGCAATTCCTCTATTTACAGAAAAATCTAGAAGACTTTCACCATTCATTTTAGATTCCGTGTAAAATAAAAATTCTCCTTCCATCATTCTTGGATCCGAAGCAAGAGAGAAGAATACAATCACATTAAATACAAAATTTCAAGCATTCTCAAAATGAAGGCCTCCACCATCTAATTTGGTTCCGGCGTAAGATTAAAATCCTCCTTTTGTTGATCTTAGATCCGGAACAAGAGAGAATGACGCTTTTGTACTAAACAATTATGAAATCTGGCACTGCTAAGCCATTACGCTATCGAAATTTTTGAAAAAATAATCATTGAATTCCCCAAGAAATCACTCAAGAATAGGGTCTCCTCACTGTAGCACCTCGGCCCAGGGGCACGACACCATGACCCTGAGCTCTCAAGAGTTTGAACCATGAGAGAGAGAGTGTGTGTGATGCACTTTCCCATCTTAGGACTATTCTTATCCTTATATAATTTTCTTAACATTTTCATATATATATATATATATATATATAATTAGTTATAAAAACAATTAAGCCTATTAGCCCATATAATTTATTTCTTTAACAAAAAAATATATAATATTATTCAAAGAAAACAGCGACTCATAGCAAAACCATGTTTCTTGACCATTAAGCCCATTAAGCTAAAAACAATTAAGCCTATTAGCCTTTCTAATCTACAAGATTATGTCTAGACTTTAGCGGACTAAAGTCACTGGCAGTGATGGAGAGTCATAGGTACCATTAATGATTTATTATATTATGGTGTATAATTTTTTTTTAATATTTTACGCACAATAATAAATTACAAAAATGAAGATTAATTTTTTTGTTATGAATTTAATATTTAAGTAAGAATTTAAAAGAATAGATGTAAAAGAGTATAATTTTTTTTCCATAATTAAATTTCAGATATTATTTAACATTCGTAGTTGATGATGACAAACGAGCTTAAATCATCCACAGCAACTCTAAATTTCTAATTATAATTAAATCAGCTTTAATTATAATTAAATATTCTAAATTTCTTGGTTAATGGACTAGAACTAAAAGATGCATTATTAAAGGTGATGAATTGATGATATCAGACATGACGTGGCCACTCTTATTCAGTGGTGATGATGACGTGGCTTGTCCAGATACATTGCAAACTAAGGAGCTTCAGTGCTAAGGCCAAGATTATTCCACCTCCCACCAAGTTGGAGATTTACATATAGAGCACATAATTCTTATATATTTATATAAATAATATTTTAAATTTTAATATATATATTTATATAATATTCTAATATTGAAATGTAAATTTCAATATATTCAAGTTGGTTTCAAATGGACAATCACATCTAGAACAATGCACAATGTCGAGAGCCATACTTTCAAAGGTGGATAGGAGATAATGCAAATATATGTAAATATTAAGTAATCTCATATATTGAAAATTTTTAATAAAATCTTAAGGGTGATAGTGCGTTTTCGCATCGCATGTCAGTTATCGTTTGAAAAATTACAGTGTGGGTATGTTTTACGGTGCGTTTCGATGTAGTGAGAAACTGTATTTTTTCAACTTGACCTAGCATAGTAGATAGTTATTAGAAATCTACAATTTGAATTTTTTAAATGAAAAAAAAATTATAACACTCATCATAATTTTTTAGACAATTGCTTCTTATATAATGCTAAAACTTCTCTCTAAAAGATTCTTTGTTTCTCCTATATTCTCTCCTACTTTCTTATTCTCTTTATTTTCTCTCTCTCTCTCTCTCTCTCTCTCTCATATTTGGTGTGAATTAAGAGAAATTTAGATTCAACATAAATTACATCAAATATATCACTAATTTTAATTTAAAATAAAATTAATCTTTATATGCATATTTGTTAAGCTGTTTCAAAACGTCATCTAATTAAATATCAAAATTTAAAAGTCTTAGTACGTAGATGCGTAAGAATCAAGTGTGAGGTGTATATAAATCCCCCAATTTAAGTTTTCATTTACTCTTCAGCCATGTGACATTTGAAAACGATTTATTTATATTTTAAAAGAGCATGATAATGTTTTTAAATGTAGTCTAACATTGCACGTTCGATGCACAAATTTTTATATTATATTTAGGCCAGTGTTATCATATTGATCCATTTATTTTATATATATATATATATATATATATATATAATTTAGGTACTTTCTCTTCAATTAGGAGAGTTAGGTCCAAATCACACTCTAATCTCTAATTCATTAAATTTTAATTTAATTGTCATTAAAAACAACTTCACTAAAAATAATTGATCAAAACTGTTCGGAATGGCAGTCTCTGTCGATCAAGATTTCGTTACGTCTGTTTACTTGATCGACTAAAACACTTCATAGTTTATCAAATTCTCGGATTATTTAACTTTAATGGACAAATAAGAAGGCTAACTTAGTATGAAAAACTACAAACTATTATTAAAAAAAATATTACACTTAAATAACATATTTTGCAGATTAATAATTATCTATTATAAAAAATAACTTTTGATATTTTGTTAAAGTATAATAAAAATAAATGAATTTATTTTGAAGGGACTAACATGAGAATAGAAGATACTCTATTTTTTTTTATGTTTTTATTTAAGGGCTATTTGGTTGCCTGAATTTTAGGTGTAAAATAACTTTTGATGTTTTAAAGATAATATATAAAGATCATTTTATATTATAAAGATCATTTTGAATTCTAAATACAGCTAATATAAAGTTGTATTGCCACAATTACCGTTACCACCGTCACACCTCGCTGTCGCCATCGCCGCCACCACCCACCGTCACCTGCCACTCACAACCTCAAGAATAATTTATATTACATTTATTTTTACCAAATAAAAAATATATATATTTATAGTGTTTTCAATCAAACAACTCTAAAGTAATCTAAATACACTGTAATATTTTTACATTATATTCTTTTTACACCGTATTCCTTTTTCAGACAACCAAACAAACCAAACAACCCGTCAGTTAGATTTTCCATTTCCTATCTTACTATATGCAATACCATTATTAATTTAAAATGAAGCCATAGCAATAAAAAAAATTGATTTTGGAGAAACTAACATGAGATTAGAAGATATCTTTTATTTTTAATTTTTTGTATGATTAGACTTTCTATCTCTTATTTTACTATAGCACCATTTTTTTTTAATAAAGCCCTCTACTTATTCATGAACTTTAGGGAAAAAAAATCCCCATGTATTTTCATTAATTTGGAACTTATTAGAATAGAAACTTTCTAACCCCACTAACATATCGATATATATAGATTACGGCTTTTTTGTGTTGGCATAATCACAATTTCATGTCTTGGGTGGATCATTAATTTGGAACACTTTACTTTGAAAATGCTATCTTAAAGTTGTGTGGTAGGTTTGCTACTTTTATATTTTTGTCTTGTGGTAGAAAAAAAAATGATTTTGA